>CM030044.1:60178386-61617726 GCA_017639485.1 Pluvialis apricaria
AGCATAAGCCTAGACGTGACGCTGGACTGCGACAAGATTGAAATGCCTATTTTCTTTTAAGTTTGCAGACTGTTCCCAAATTCTGCAGCTTTTGGGGTGACATCATCAGTAGCAGTAGACATTGTTCCTGGCCTTGTGCTGGGGAATGTGGATGTGCAGAGGGAACATTTAAATCTAATACCGTAGGCTCTGGAAACTGTAGTTTAGGATTCCTGTTTTGCAGGGGTTTACAGGAGTTGTATAGAAGACTACTCATGTTTTAACTTCTTTATTTTTTCCATTTTAGCATGTTGAAAATTCAATGAGAGAAAGCTGAAGTAATGAGTAACTTTATTAGTTAAGTGGATATTAATGAGTATTAGTATGAAACTAGTGTGCTAGCCCTGATACTTATTATGGCATAACTCCATCCCAGCCAGACCCAATACAAAAACAAATCTCTGTATTAATTTCAGATGTCTCCTCTTGTGCGAAAGTATGTGTGACTACCAGATGTAGTGATGTTAACATGGAGTTTCCCCAGAGAATATGTATGTTCCTGAAAGCAAGCATTTGTCTACATCCTAGGAGATCCTAAGCAAAATGTTATGTGGAATATCTGCTGTTTAAGAATCTCAATCTCAGGCATCTTTAAAGAACCTTTTATTTATTTATTTATTACAAGTGATTATTGATCTAAAAAAATTAGGACCTTGTAAATCCAAACATCTTTTAGAACCATTTTAAGGAAAGCTGAAACCAAATTACTCCTAAAGTTAAACAGCTTAACTACGCTTGCATGGCAACATCAGATATTAACTATAAAGCCACCTGTTATTCTCTGGGCATCTACAAAATTTTCATTAAATTATTGGTTTGGGTTTTTTTTATATCCAGCCTCAGGTAATTACTTTTTACTAGTTAACACACCTTACATCAATTATGAAAAAGCTTATGATGAAGGATATTACTAAAATATCCCTTGAGGCCTGACCTCACCAAATATGAATCCTCTAGATGGGGGCTGGAGGTGGCTATGCAAAGAAAAAAACAACAACAGTAATGATAAAGATAATCTTATAACATCTGATAGCAGCAAGGCAAACTAAACAGCTAAATAAAATAACCACAATCAGCTAAATACAACACCTTGGTCTCCAAATGCTATGACAGACAACCAATCCGCTAATTAAACAACATACCCGTAGTGATATGACTGGACTCCAGAAACAGAAAAAGTCAAAGAATAGAAAAATTTGAAGATATATTGACACACATTTTTTGCTGTGAAGCCTTGCTAAAAATATTACACAATTATCTCACATTTAGAGAAGTAATATTAACAGATGCTGTGGTTTTGGGAAATAGTCAGATGATTTAACACCACTAATTCTTCTGTGGAAAAAGAAAAGCAAATGAACATGGCATATGCAGGATTAAACCTAATTCTTCCCAAACTTTTCACATGCTGTTCTCTTCTTTAAGTCTCCTGTGTAAAAATAAAAAAGAGCCTTTCTCTTTCAAGATTTTGCTTTCTCATTGACTTACTTGATACAGCCAAATGTTTCTCATTTTGAATCCCATTGAATGAAGGAAATGCAATATATTTCAATTACAGTTGGGCTAATCTCTCTGCCAAATTTACTGGTCTGTGTAAAACTTTGATGAGAGCACTGAATGAAATTGATAAAATTAGACATCTTTGGCTGAGTTGCTCACATCAGAATTATAAGTTTAGATGACAAAACTAATTTAAAGAATGGACTTTGCCGATCCCTACTTTATAGCAATATAAATGCCACCAAGATTCAGATGGATGACAGCATTATGAAAACACAACAAATGGGAAACCAACAGGGTCCATTTTTAAATTAGATTTATAAGTTCAACCATATGAGAGCAGGCTTTGTAGCTGGCACCACATCAGGAAGTGATCCACATTAGGGAAAAAATAATAAAAAAAAAAGAAAAGAAAAAAAAAGTGAAAATGACATTTCTTCCCCGTCTTAAATTATCACGTGCATTTCACTCCCCATCTTGCACCTTTGTTTCCATGACCAAAGCCTCATGGCTGAGGTATTGTAAAAGTAACTGCCTCTCCAGAGGGGACTAGTGTTCAGGCTTATTATATGAAACAGGCTTGACTTAATGCAATAAATGCATTTGTACTTAAACAAAAATAAAGATGCTTTTGCTCAAACCAAGTGACAGAACAAGTTTTATTAGTGTGGTATTAAACAGTGAAACAGTATGAAGAGGTGGAACTGTAGGCAGGCTGAACTAATATGAATGAAAACATAATAATTCTGTTCTTCCTTGCCAGCTGAATATGTTATTATAGCAGGAGGGTGTAGCATTTACCATAGACATTAACTGAGAGGCCCATTCACTGGGTTCATCAACATAAGTAGCTCTACAATTCCTTACTTTGTGTTTAAATGAGTATGAAGCACTTTCTGTAGTGAAGATGCATATGTTAGGTTTATTACTATTAATTTAAGGCCCAGTGAAGTCTCTGTTAACATTGAATGGATTCATTTTGTTTGGAAAATAAGTTTAAAAGCCTATGAATAATACCCACCACTTCCTTCATATACAAAAATCTGTACAGCCACGACAGCTCACTGCTCCACCCAGGTGAAAGAGCTCTACTACTGACACTCAGGTTGTGTGGCCTGAGATGAGCACGTCACAACTGTGGATGTCCTCCTCCCAGTGTTGAATTCAGTGTTCATTCATCTCTCTATAAAGCAGCACTGCATTACACCATGTAGTTGCATCCCAGATGTTTCTGTTAACTAAGCAGCTGTCTCTCTGGTGTGACAGCCTCGGAAGACAGGTGAGGAGCAGGTTGTTCCTGCACCTCTACAAAAGTGGCTAGTTTGGAGTCCTGTTATGTTGATAGAAAAGCTGCCCCATCATATTGCCCTTCTGGGTGCCCCTCTCCTAAAATGTTCGTATCATTCTGTGTTTGGAAACACAACTTTTCTGTCTCCTTACCAGGAAGCCAGTCTCCCCAATGGTTTGGCCTCTTGTATCAGCCCGTAAGTGTGAAATATAAAGTACTGGTACTCTGTACTGACCTTTACTGGGAGAACACTGCAATATTTCCAGAAAATAGAAATGTGTGAAAAGTGAAAAGAGAGCAAAAATAGAAGAGCCTGCTGTTGAAAAAAAAAAGACAGTCTAGAAAACAAAGAATTTGTCCTACTGTAACTGAAGAAAGGTGAGGTGAGGAAAGAACTGAGGGTTGCTTGGTTTCATTAATACAAACATTTCCTGAGTTTCAGGAATTAATTTTCCAACACTGAAGTTGTTTCTGGCTGTAGTTTTCCATAAATGGGAGAAGTCAGAAATCCTAGTTTGTATATGGTATATATTGTGTATATATATATAGTATAGATATATATTGCATATATGTACTGCATATATTTGTACATCCTATCAATGCTTTCTATATGAGCTAGACATTACAGTAGAATGACAAAAAAATGTCCTCAGTAAGTTTCCTGAACACTTATGACAGAATAAAAATATGGGCTGTTCATTATTACTAGTTTCATTTTAACTTCTGGGAGGGGTGCTGCTTTCTAGACCCTTCTGACCTTGGCATTCTACTAATTTCTCTCTGCCCCATTTCTATATCCATCTCCACATCAGACTTTTGCTTTTGTGCTTTTCTTATTTGCTGACAGATGTTTAATTTTGGGAGTCAGAACACTTAGGTTCAGTTTCGGACACTGCGGAAACTTCGGCTTGTCAAAGAAAACTGAATCCTACACTTGGCAAGCAATGAAGGAGCAAATGATTTTCAAATATTTTGTTTCAAAAAGTGAACGTAGTTGCAATTTTAAAGTATTACATGTATGGAATCTTAAAAGTTCTTCTAACAAAAGCTTTGAATTTCACTTTAAAATTTTACATAAATCTTGTCAGTTCTTTGGATCTGCATTTTCCACACATAGTTTTCGTTAGCTCTGCTAAAGAGAAACATAAAAAATGAATCCATGCAAATTTTAATAGAACAAAAAAGGAGAAGAAAATCCTAATAACTCATTTTAATGCATGACTATTACTCAGACATGTCCAGTTTTAATTCTATTTTCTTTTTCAGTTATAGTCTTTCTCAGCATGTGTACATTAAAATTTTTGTACTGTTCATGTACAGTGTCTTTCATTGGGGGGGTAGGTGAAAGAATGAAAAGAAGAAAAAGAAATGTAAAAAGATAGAAAAAACAATTGTGTCACTGGAATGTAAATCACTACTCTGGCTGAGGATCTGAACCTGACAACTTTTCTGAACATAAGTGTAAACCCCAGGCTAATAATGCTTCAGTATTTCAAAAGTTGAGCAGTTATACAATGACAAAACCAGGCTTTTGAAATTGAACTGCTTGCCTGTTTTTGATTTGCTATTCCCATATAAACACAGAACATAAACTACTTCCCATTGGTACCATTTTTACCACAGGGCATGAGCTGTATAATTTGGGACCATGAAATGTGAAACAGGCTATTTTTATAAAAGAAACAATGAGCTAAAACCATGTTTAATGTAGAGTAAGAGTTCCCTTTTCCTGTTCTGCAGTCGTATGCCCCAATGAACTTTTTTTTTTCCCTATTATAAAGCAGGATTTATCTCCAACTATTTTGGGCAGGTTAGACTTTTGTTTGAAGGGATAAAGTTAAAATCCAAGATGACATGTTATGATTTATTTACGCATCCTAACATCATCCTGTTTTGTGCTATCATACATTTGCCCTATCTCAGACCTGTAATAGACTACTCAAGCTTATTCTCAAGATCACAAACTAGAGGGAGGTGGAGCATATCTTTGGGTCCATCTCTACTCTGCTTCACACTACTGACCACAGAGGTAAAACGGCGCTTTTTAAAAAACTCTTTATTACTGCAAGTATAGGTCTGTCCAATGCTTGTTCTAAAATCAGAACTCAAACTGTTCCATTTATGTCCAGGTCTTAATGTTCCTCAGGTACCTGTAAAGTCTTTTTGACCTACATAACACCTATAGAAGTTGCTTCCCTAGTGTGTTGTGCTCAGGCAAGTAGGAAGCATTAAGTAATGCAGAGTTTACATTGAAAAAACTGTTGGGAATTGTTAATGAGAAACAAAATTGTGGAAATAAGGAGGAGACACCTGAAATGGAGCAAGCCCCGTGGTTATATTTTTGGTTACCTGGATGGTAATAGAGACACCTTTATATCTAAGGGACCATGTACAGCTCTGGGATGAAAATAAAAAATGAAAAATGAACTGGAATTCAGTGAAGTCTTCTCAGAGGCTGTATTTTGCCATTAGGAAGCAAAGGAGTGAGACGGGGATGCATTGTTGCAGCCCTGGATCTGGCAAGTGAAAGCTCTGTCCAGGGAAGGGCCTGAGGATACTGACGCTTCTGCTGGAGACAGACACTTGATTCGAAACCGTAAGACTCGACTACCTTTGGTATATTTGCAAAAAGGGAGGCAGATGATGGGGCAGAGTGTACCCTCGTCAAGTTTTCTGATGACAGAAAACCGAGAGGAGTGGATGATCCACCAGAGGGTTGTACTGCCACCCAGAGGGACTCCAACAGGCTGGAGAAATAGACTGACAGGAGCCTCATGCAGCTCAGCAAGGGGAAGTGCAAAGTGCTGCATCTGGGGTGGAACAACCCCATGCATTTGTACATGCTAGGGGCCACCCAGCTAGAAAGCAGTTTGGCAGAAAAGGACCTGTGAGCCATCCTGGTGGACAGTAAGTTGACCATGAGCCAGCAGTGCCATTTTCTTGATCCCATCATAGTTCTCTCTGGTCGCACAAATAAATATCCATTAAGCTAAGGAGAGATAGAGGAAGAGAGAATGATTGATTCCATACTGTTGTTATTAGAGAGTTCACCTGACAGACGGGAGCTGTCAGTTTAACTACCTGCTCCAATAAATATTTGTGTAAAAGGGAAATGGTCCAACAGGAGACATTAAGAAAGAGCCAGCCTGTTGTTCACACCATTTATCTGAGAGCAGGGTTCCATTAATATGTACACAGCTTTTTTCTGTAAGTTTTGTTAGCTTTAGGCTTCTTAAGTGGTCATGCCTGAATGTTCAGTCTTGCTGGAGAAGTGTAATCTTAGGAAAAAGAATATCTAACCAGCCAATCTTGACAGGATTTTCAGATATGTTGCCTGGGCAGCTCACTAGACACAACAATTCTAGCATGTTAAATGTGAGTGTGGCTTCACATTTACAGACCAGTGGAAATGTAAGTCTTCCTGGGAATTCTGAGCAGTCAGTAGGGCTTATGTGGTGAACTTGCATACTAAAAGATTCAAGTAGCTAAATGCTCACCAAATTATGGCTAAAATGACCTAATAAGGAAAAGGAAAAGCATGTTGGGAAGGAAGTTTCTTGCTGTTTAAGATGGTGTTTTACTGTGAAGTCAAATAGGCAGAAGAGCACAGGTCATGGCTGGAAAGGCATGAAGTGGGGAAAAGGTGTAAATTTCTCTTTCAGCCACAACTAAGGTAACTGGCTTGGCTATGCGGAGTGGTACTATGTTTAAATATGACAGGGTTCAGTCCTTTCTCCAAGAAACTCTCTGAAGGTGCCTCAGGAACCAGAGTAAATCTATGGAATACTCTTAAAGAAAATGTGCAGCTAAGCAATGCTGAGGATGCTAGTCTCAAGTGGTATGATGATGTGCATAGTCTATGCCACTACAATACAGAAAAATACCTGTAGATTTCTAGTTTATTGACAATTTACTATGCCATGTACCCTATGCACTGTGTAGCATTGTTATCATTCTCTTATCCTATGCATTGCATTTTTTGTTAGTAATTTTGTTATTGATTATATGCATCATCTGTTTTTATAACTATTCCTCCTTACAGAGGAATGAGTAATATTGTCCAAAGACATACCACATAATTTTGTTCTTTCTTTTTCTGCCAATTTTATTATCTCAGTTAACTAATAACACTATTCCCAGAGCTGAAGATGTTAATGCAGAATGAGAGATGTCTTGGCATGACAAGACATTATTATAGATTGAATTTTTTAGTGCTGCTAAACAAATAAAAGCAAGAATTGAAAATGAGATGATTGCTCTGTCACTCACTGAGCTCAGTAGGCTTGGTTATAAGTTCATTTACTGGTTCTCTGAACAGGTATCCACTACCAAAAATTAGGTCTTTTGCTGATTTCTACTCACACAACCACTCACAACACAGTTTGAACTGAATAGGGAACAATGTCACCTGTGTGCACCTGAAAAAGTCTTGGCATTCAAAGGCCACAAGGCACTTCATATTTTTTCCACTAGCAGCTATAATAAAGGTCCATTAACTGGATTTGCATGAGTTTATGAGTCAGTAAAAATGAAGGGGCAAGAGAGGGGACAGAAAGCCTAAATTGTCTGACTAGATTAACATCCCCTCCCCGCCCCCATATTCTTCTAGGTTTTCCTTTCTTCCTCTGGTACTATATGCAGGTGCCTCAGTCTGGAGGAAGCACTGTTGAAATCACAGCTGTTTTTCTGAACTGGCAGTTAAAAATCAGCATACAGCAGATTAGCTCTCTGTGTTTTAATCAGGGGGTGGTGTCTTATGCTCTTTCTGTATTTCCCTAGGCCTCTACCCAGAAGTGTCTGCTTTTGTCCTCATCCTTTCCTCTTCCTTCCTCCTGCCACCTTTGCTCTCGCCCTTCCTCTTCCCATTTCTGGAAAAACTCCTATTGGAGTGACAACAACAAGCCACACAAGCCTGACTTTTTTTTGATCCCTTGTTTCATTTTCACTGGTGGAATACCTAACCTGGAGTTGAATGGTGTGTGATGATCAACAAGCACTATATTAAAGTAAACTTTACAGGTAATAAATAACTGTAAGATAAATGTGCTTGAGGGGAACAGGAGGAGTAAGTCTTCAAGACTGTTAATCTAACACCTTTATGGAAGGCAGCAAGTAAGTGGTGAAATGCAACAGCAGTTGTCATGACTGTATTCACAAACTGAGAAGTGCATGAGTCTGTCAATGCACTCTACCTTCTAAACTCATTAACACTGGATTCTTGTTTGTAGTTACTGCTCAGGATAGACCAAGGATTTTGCTGGAGACAGAAATCACCTATATTTCCTAGAGGAAATTCCTTCCCTAACAAATATGTTACAGTTCCAGGGGGAAGGGCTGCCTGCAGAAAACAGACCAGTTGTCTTGTTCATTTGGTCTCACGCTTTTTCTCTGAATAGTGAGAAGGTGTCCTGTTAGTGTCAAATGTACTGAGAAATTTGTGAAGCAGACACGTATTTGTCCTTTGAATGAGGCAAATATTCTCAACAGATCAACTTACAATTAGTCAATACTCGCATTACATCAGTGACGTACACTGTTTTTCTGTTAAAATGAAACTTCCAATTATTTCTTAGCCTGAAAAAGGACCTCCTTTCAAACCCTACACACTCTCCAAATATATCTGTATTGGGTCTGGCTGAGGTGGAGTTAGTTTTCCCCATAGCAGCCCTCATAGTGTTGTGCTTTATATTGGTAGCTAGAAAGGTGTTGATAACACACCAGTGCTTTGGCTACTGCTGAGCAATGCTCACACAGCATCAGGGCTGTCTCTTCAACATTTCCCCCCTTCACCAGTAGGCTGGGGGTGGGCATGATCTTGGGGAGGGGACATAGGTAGTACAGTTAACCCAAACTCACCAAAGGGATATGCTATATCATATGATGTCTGCTCAGTAGTGAAAACTAGGTAAGGAGGAGGAAAAGGGGCATTCATTATTTATGACGCTTGCCTTCTGGAGCAAGAGCAATGTGTACTGAAGCCCTGCTTCCTGGAAAGTGGTTAGACATTGCCTGCTGATGGGAAGCAGAGAATAAATCTATTGTTTTCCTTTGTTTCCATGCACGCCCTTCACTTTTGCTTTATTAAACGGCCTCTACCTTGACCCATGGGGTTTTTATCCATCTTATTTTCTCCTCCTCCCCCCCATCCTGCTGAGGAGGGGAGTGATAGAGTGGCTTGGTGGGCACCTGACGCCCATTCAAGGTCAACCCACCACAACATCCCTTTAACTGTTCAAAATACAAAAGAAACAAACATTAGGCAGAGAATGAAATTAATATAAGCCACTTCTTGTTTGAGAGTGTTCTTTTCTTCTTTTTTGCCTTTCATATATCCTTTTTAATACTAATAAGCCCTGGCTTCTGAAATCACTAGTGTATTGTTGAAAACTTGTAATTTACAAAACACAGAAAGTCACCTAAATTTTGGAGTGTGATATTACATTCATCGAGTAGTTCAAATGAAGGAAAATGTTTTTAAGTTTCTCCTGTCACACTCAAAAGTGCTGACAGTTGAAGGACACAGAAAAGGGAGACTGCAATGGATGCTGCTGGCACCTGAATCACTCTCCTGGATACTCTGCACATACTCTCGTATCAGTATGTTGCTACCATGTTGTGCTCAGTGACTTTTCCTGCCTTGAGTATGGACTCTCTGGAGTTTCTGCTATTTCAGGGAACATAACTTAGGTCTGAAGTAAAGTTTGGCTCAGCTGCCTTGAGCTGTGACTGGATCTACAGGGATAGCTTAATCCAAATTTGGACTTGAGTGTCTGAAATCAATGTTCATTCACATGTGAAAATTTCCAGATTGCTTACGATTTTTGTTACAAAACTTAAACCAGGTCCTCTAAACTCCCCAGGATTTCCAGATATCTGCTGATCCTCGAGTCATCCAATTTACTGCTCTGGATTTAAGACTCTGAAAGTTAGTTTCCCTATTTTTTATTCCATAGAGGACAGGAAATCTCAGTGAATAAAACCTGTTTGTAGTTATCAATACTTAATTTAAATCCTCTTTGGATGGTCAAGGAAATTACAGGGAAAACACAGGGTTTTTGTCTTCAACGATTTACCTTGGTACTTACTGGAAGTAAGTGGACACACAAGTAGCTGTGTGTTATACAACATGCAAACGCTGCATATTTAACATACTGTAATACATGAGATGAAGAAAAAATGTAGTCAAGAAGTCCTTAGACTCAATGCTTGAGAGGTTCAGGAAACTGCCAGTTTATGCCATAGACATTTCTGCATTGGGCAAGTTAATGATGGTTCATTGCTTACAATTTCATCACTGTGCATTTTAGCTGGGGGTAGAGTTCAGCCTTAGAAAATCACCTGCCACATGGACAGGCTTAAAAGCCATGAAAAGCCTTCATGCATGAATGGAGTATATGTGGACAAACAGTGAAAACTTGAGGGCTACATGGCGTGGCCTGGTAGTTTTTATTTCAAGCAAAGGCTTGAACCATGAATGTGAGCCCCAACACACCTAAACTTCCGTGTAACACAGGTTACCTGGATTCAGCCTGACACAGATGTGTGGTCATGAGTAAATATAAGTCAGTGAAGTGAACTCAGAGCTGCCCCTATGTTTGATCTTGTGCACCCACACCTGGTCTGCACCAACTTGCATTACTTTTGAAGTGCTCTCATGCCCCTGCAGAGCCAACAGAGCCTTCACAGGAGGATCCTGGTGCTGCATGTTACAGGGGCAACTGGCATCTGTAGATCACCTGAATCTAACATGTGTGATAGACCAGACTACAGGTCTATCTTGTCGTCACCAACAAGATACAGATTTTGGGTCGCTCCCGTGCTCATTTACTTCTCATCAATCCAGAAAACCTTTAAATTGCCATGTGCAGGAGCCTATCCCATGCTGCTTCTCCCAGACTTTCAGCCCTCATATCTTTGGCAAATCTTTGAAAAGTGTGTTGCCCAAAAGCTAGGTGACCTCTGGTACTATACAAAAATTGGGAAAATAAAATGTGTGTCCTGAAGTCACTGATATATTAGGTACTGGGTCAAGATCTGATAAATAAGGACTTTCTTAGTTTTAAAATAAATGAATATTTCATTGGCAGCTAACTTAGCTCTTTTAAATTAATCAAACAGGGTATTTTGTCTTCTAGCCTGGGCCATTTGAAATGCAATAGCTGCTTCTCTACAGTTTTAAGAGTGCCAGAGTCAATTTTCACAAAAAGATCTTGTATTAACTTCAACAGATAGGTTGACCGAATTACTGTATTAGGTTCTGCATTGGGGTCTGGCCAAATCCTGAAGCCTTCATTTAAACACAGTTCTCACTGATCTCATATCTTTACCTGGGAAGGGGCTCATGGATTTGGCATTGGTTAGATAATATAGAAACCGGAACTTTAAAGAGTGTGCATTATGGAAGCCCCACCACGTGATACCAAATATGAGACTAAGCGAGAACACAGACACCTTAATAGACTGTCCAGTGACCTTTCCTCTCACTAGAGGGGAACATATTGTGAGCAAGAGTGACAAGTTTTTTCATGCTTGCCATTATTTTTCCTGTTTGTGTTATTAAGTCCAATTACAAGGATTTTTGGGTTACCTACAGTTAAATGTTACTTCACCTGATCTTTTGAACTGTTTGCTTTACAATGTTTTCATATAAATTATATGTGCAATCTCAATAGATTTTTCTCAGTAAAATGATTTTTAGTTAAACAAATTGGTGAAAAACAAAAAACTAAAAACCAAACCAAACTCAACAGTGAAGCTCCATTAATCACAAGAGTGACAGAACTCCAGAGTGCCCCCAGTCACTGTACAGTAGCAACCTGCTGCAACATAGGACGTTTTTTAGGAGAAGCCACAGAAGCAGCTGAAAGTTAGGCCAATGTTGGATGTCATACATGGGTGTTCCAGACGTAGAGAAGTAAAGAACACTTCCATCACTGGGTATGTGTAATGTTGTGTGTTTCTTTAGATGATGGCTTCCACTCTCCTCTTTTATTCTACAGCATGATTCCATGGAATAATTATTACAGTATTAATTCGGGGCTGAAACCTCAGCTTCTGTTCTTTTCCCTCTATGCTTTTTTCCACATAATAGCCAGAAAGTAGCCAGGAAGCTATGTTTAAAAGATGACTGAAGATTGTCCCACTCTAAATGAGTTCCTATGGTGGCACAGAGCCAGACAAGTGTGCATGGAATGAGTTGACTAAGAATAGATTTGAGATGTCCTACCTGATTGCTGCAGTCAGTGTAATCTATATCAGCTATAATGGCCTTTTCAGGGAAACTAAAAAAAAGTAGTTTTGAATCACTTACCTTTCATGGTCCCCTTCTCATCTGTGCTTATATGACCTCAGCATAAACTGAGACTTGCATACGATAACTCTACATTTTTTCAGGTTTTCTACAGAGACTCCGAATGTCTTATAGCAATAAACTCTTTGATACAAGAACAAACAGATGAGTTAACTGCTGGAATAATTGAATCAGTCACCAACTCTAAACTTTTACAAAAGGATTGCCTTTCAGGAAAAAAAGTCTATTCAAAGAAATATTTTCTTGTCCAGCATGTTTCTGCTTTGCTAAGGAAAAGAAAGACAAGGCAAAAATCCCCACCTATCTGCTGCTTGTCCTTTGGTCAGTTGTCATTACAGAGAGATGCCAAAAATCATTCTGAAGCTGATTGTTTCCCCTTAAAGAAAAATATAGCAGGGGTACATTTGCAGAAATGTCACCATTTTGTTGTTGTTCCCTGAACAGCCCTCCTGGTCATGCTTTCCTGCTTTTTCCTCTGTTCTGCAGAGCTTTCAAAGCAGCATTGTGCCTAAACTTTAAATGATATTTCAACTTACTGCAAAACCCCAAGGCGTTGGCACAATTCCAAGGCATTTAGGATTTCTCCCCCTTTAAAAAGAGAGAGGAAAGAGAGTATGTAAGAGAGAGAGGGGCAGGGAGAAACAACTTGTAATGAATTCCACACCTGCATAGCTGAAAGGCGTTTTATGTATTAGAGGTCTCTGGAGTTTTTCAGGTCTGGAGATTATAATGTAGCAATTAAAGCAGGCGTTGTAGTAGCACTCATTATCTTAGCAGATCTCTATCATCCATAATTGACAGAGAATGTTTAATTTGAGACATTTAGTAAAATAGTGTCTGGAACAGTTACATTAAGTAGAGGGGAAAGAAACCATGGCTGGGTTCATATTACATTTTGAAAGATTAAATAAGCAATATTTCTGTGGAAACTTCAATTTCCAAGGAAAAAACAACAACACATATGTGGTTCTTGCAGTAAGAATTAATTTGTGGGGCTGATGCATTAATAAAAGGATTAATTGCCAAGTTTCTTGGTTTTGGCTTCTAATAAGTCATTTGTGATTTTACTTCATACACTAACCACAACTGCTTTCACTTAATTTTTGAGTAAATGCTTCACAAAAAGAAAAACAATCCTGGAAATACTGAAGGAAGGAGGTAAGGAGAAACATTTCCTGAAGCAATGTTTATTTAAAAAGTGAGTATTTGTCATATCAAAGCATCAGCAGACACTTGTACTCCAGCTGGGGTCACTCTCTTAACAGCGGTGGAGATGTTTGGCATCAGTTACACCCATATCAAGGGGAAACACACTCCTCTATGTAAAACTGTTCTTTTTTCCAAGTACTGGATCCCAATGACAGAAAATAAAGCTATCTTCTTCTGTAACTACATCATATCCCACTACAATTCCCATTTTTCACATATTTCTCTATGATCTAGAAAGAAACAAGTACTATTACAACATTCTTGTTGGTGTAAATAGACCACAGAGCTGCAACTACACCATTAGAGTTGTGCTTATTCATAAAATAGACCACAGCCTTGGCTAGGTTAGTTTTTTTTGCAGCTGATATTATTTACTTTTGGAAACTCTTGTCCAGTGCATGAGAAAAGCTGGGGATATCAGCACAGGTACTGATGAACACCAGGTCACAGGGACTGAAAGAGTTAATATATTCTGGCCACTATTGAGTGGATAAACGAGAAAAAAAGAGTAGTGGAATGTGAAATGGATGAAAGTTGGAATTTGGACTAAAAAGCTAGAGTTTACAAATCAAAAATTCAGCCAATTTTATCTAAAAATTTTAAAGGCAAACTATCAAAGAAATAACAAAAGCTCTGATACTTTCTCCACCCTATGCTTCTTAATTCTAACAATGTTATTGTATGACCTTTGGTGAGCTGCCACATTAAATGAACAAATACTATTATCTGTGAGTGGTTTTCTTCCAACCATTCTTCCCAACTATCTCACAATCCCATTTTGCCAGATTGTATCGGATATAAAAAGACCTGTGTCACATGTACTCAGAAAACTTACAACAACAACAGAAGCATTTGTTAGCTGCTACATAACATTAGGAGAATAAGGATAATGTGAAATATGTAGTCTAAACTTTGAAAGTGGCTGGATTAGTTTGTTGTTTAAATCCTTTAACAAATATCTTTCTCAATGAGAATGTAGTAAGACTAATTCACAGGTTGTAAATTACACTTACACTCCTGAAAAAAGTACACACTATGTGTGCTCTAGTGGAGAGTGAATCTTCCATGGAGAAGACTTAATCATTTACAGTGCACTAAGGAAACCAAATCTGTACCCTATCCAACACAGATCCACTGGAATGACCTTCTACTGGTTTATTTCGTATAACCCAGCTAAAACAAGAGACTGCAATAACCTGAAAATTCTCCCATGTATGAATCAGACACTATGTTTTAGCCATTTCATTTACTTACCTCTAATTCATTGGACATTGAGAAGTCATTGAGAAAAAACCACATGGCAATCTTTTATTAACTCAGGACAAGAAATGAGCATCCAACTAATTGATGTGATACTGAAAAGCCCATTTTATGTTTCTAACTTCCAGAAATACATGGGAGAAAATAGCAGGAAGCAATCTGAAATAGGGTCTCAGGAGCAATAGCACGCAGACTGACTCATAAAACACAGCAGGGAAAAAAGGATGGCTTTTTCATAAATGCAAAAGAAGAACTGGCCTTTGGCAGAACGATGTAATTATTGATGGATAGGAGATTATATGAATAAATACATACCTACAGAAAACCCTGAGCAGGAGCAAAATCATTAAAGAAATGCCAGTAATTGAAACTGAAAGTAAAATTCCACAATAGCATGCTTGTCAGGATTGCTTCTAGACATTAGTGCTGGATGGAAGTACAGAGTTGGATGAAAAGCAAGTAGGATTCTTAGTCAGCTTTGTTTTTGGTTTTTTTTGTGATTAACTGCTTGCACAACCCTCAGTAGTGCAACCAAATTTATTTTACAGCTAATCTGTATTTTGTCCCCGCCCTTTTCTTGTATTATCAGTTTCGTCTATTTTCCTCTATTTTCAGCTTTTCTCAAACAGTTTCTGGCCCTTTTAGAAAGACTGATATAAATGTAAAAAATAATAGCTTAATTTTTTTCTTTCTTTCTTTGTAAGCTCCGGCCTCAATAGTTTCCAAGGTACGCAATCAGCCAAACATATTGTAGATGCAGTTTTTGCTACTGCAGGTGCTTCCCAAACTGGTCTTCTCTCTAAGTTTATTTCTGCATTTCTCCTGACTACCATGTGTAGTAGATCTTGTCTGACAATCAGCAGTTTATGGTACAGACCAAAATTATTTTTGAAAATCAAAATGTCATGTTCAGTTCTCCTAAGTAATTCTTTTATGTGTAAGTATGGGCGTTTCTCTCTTTCTGAGCACGTCTTGCAATATCCAGAAGCTCAATGGGAATGTCCAAGGTAAGATGGCAGATCATCTCGTGATAAATTCTTCTTAAACACTTTACTTTCTTTCTGACACTACTCCCATTATCAACACTACTGTGCTTCACATATCAAGAAAAGAAGGCATTTTTCTAGAAGCTGAAGTAGTCAGACAATTGTACTTGGAGAACTGTAAAAGCATGTGAAGGTGCAGAATTCTGTTTTCCATAAAGTATTTATTGTCCATTTTCAGATTGATTCCTTTGTGTTCTTGAATAACTAAGAAAACATCATTTGTGGGGAGAGCTGACATGAAATTCATGGGGCAAGAGAAAGCTCATTCATGCAAGATCCCAGCTGACCTTGGGAGCTGATGCCACAGCTGCTGGCTGCAAGAAGGCAGGCCTGCCTCATGCAGGCACTCGTTGCCAGGATGGGTTATCCCAGGCACAGTTGGTTGATTCACCAGCTGTTTGGGGTCCAGAAGATCTCAACAGCCATGTGAGCTTTGCCAGGATTTGCCTCATTTAGTACTCAGTAATTAGTTATGATGACTTTGTCCAGTGTTTCTTGTGGTGAGGGAATGTAAATTCAGAAGAGAGAAGAGGGTTTTATGAATCCTGAAATTTTCACTGTGATCGACATTTTGTTTTCTGAAGAAAAGAATCCTTGTAGGCTGTACACCTTCCTTTTGTGGCTATTTAGTCCATGAGTGATGCTCGTATTGGTAGAAATCTGCAGACCCAACGGTCACAGTGATAATGTAAAAAAACATGAACATGCCCGCCAATTTGGATCTGGGGTGGAGAAGAAGCGTAGTCTAAGAGCACTTTGTGAGTATTTAACCAGAACACATTCTTAGATTTTTTTAACAATTTTGTGAGGCAAAGGAATCTAAGTCTGCATCTGCTCTGATGCATATTCTCTTTACCATGGTGAAAACTCACATTTCTATTTTTCTTTGCAATATTGCAGGAAATAGCCTGCACCTACAAAAAGCAAATGCATATGATCTAGGTGAAACGAGACACAAAACCTGAAGCCCAAATGTGTACATGTAACTTGTGTCAGCAGTATTTTGAATTACATTAATCAGATTTAGGTAGCTGGCTGCATCTTTATAGGTAATAACATTAATATTCCTAGATTTCTGAAAAATTAACAACTTATTTAACAGCATTAACAGTTTGTGGCTCCACTTTAGGCTGTTAAACTTGAAAATGACCTTTCAAGGATAGATTTCAATTTCAGTTATTACATTAATATTGATGATGTCACGTTCTGGAAGTTTCTACTGTAACATATCTGTGGGTTGTGAAGTATGTTCCAATGGAAGACCAAGAACTTAATGTTAGTAAGTCTAAGTATAAAATAATGCAATCTTTTAATTTATTAATAACAACTTGATTATAAAGAGGCTTCATGAGCAGCAAAAAATAAGGATATCAGTCTCTTATGCAGCACTGAATGACACATTATAGAAACAGGAACACTTCCTTAAAAAGAAATATAGGCCTTGATATCCCTGTCTCCCTTTTAAGTAATTTTTTTGACTGAGGATTGTCTGTGCCTGGGCCTGATAAGTAGCTCCTATAACTTACAACATTAAACATAATTCGTTTTATCTACTGAAATAATGTATTCTAAATTAAATATCCTTTCTCAGCATTGTTGCCTGGCAATTTTTCTTTTCCTGTTGTATGAGACTTTGCTATTTAGCTAATAAGAAATATTGTATGTTAGTATTTTTCCCACCCTGGTAGCTTTAAGATGTAACAAGAGAAAGAAACCCAGGACTTACAGACCTGTTACTGGTAACCCATTGAGCGTGGGAATATCAAGCTACACTGATGCCCATAGTGCCAGCCTTCCGGTCTGAGTTCTTTTCCCCCCTAACTTATTTATAAGTGGAAATATTTTCACATGGTTTATGCCAAATCATTCATTATCAGAAAATAAATGACTTCACCACTTACTAAATCCTATAATTTTAGGGTTGTGCCACTTAGTTTAATTAAGTTTTATACTAATTTCCTGTTATTTGCATGGTAAAAGCTTGGCTTGGGATATCTTTGGCTGAGTTGCTTCTAGACACTATTGTTTGTAAGAATTACCTTATGCAAAGAATAGAAAAACAATGTAGCTCATGAAACTTGCTCTTAGTACTTCCTTCTGCAAGGAGAGGGGAAGGCGATGACACACCTCTGTACAAACAAACACAATCAAGGTTGAAAGGAAAGTGCTTCGACAAAAGCTTCCAATAAATTTAATTGCAAGAGATACTTCACACCACCTGGTTTCTGAAAAAAACTAGCAGCCTTATTTTACTGCAAATCTCATACGGATGGTGATTTCAATGGGAATGCAACTATTTCAAAACTTTTCACGCATATCCCTAAGTTTATGAGAAGGGGAGCTACAGAGTGTGGGTCCTGATATATGTGAAATTTGGAGTGTGAGAAGAGAGCTGTCTGCAGGAGTGATAGTCTGCTCCTACAGAAGTGGCTGCAAGTAGCAAATACATTGGTTCATTTAGTCCAGAAACTTCCTCTTTGTTTGTTTAGTACCTCAATGGAGCAGGATCCTGATTCTGGGAAGAGCCTTTAATTACAAGGCTAATAACAGCAGCAGCAGACTGGATAATTACCTAATTTTCTTGTATCTCATTGCATAAGGTTGTGGAGGGTTAAAAGGCACTTATTACACTGGAGAATTTAGACACTTAAAGACGGTTTTCTGGTACTGAATTCCCTTGGTCAGCTGCCTCTTCACCCTTGGAATACCTGTACTTAAACATCCCAGGCACCTAGGCTGGTGTCTTTTTCTCTTGTACAGGGACCGTGCAGTGCAGGGTAGGTTGACACCTGACAGGCCTGATTCGGACCCCAAAACTGGATATTCCCCCAGACAGATTTTCTTAAGCAACCTGTTGAAAGCTAATGCAAATGAACAGTAGAGGGCAATGAACAAAATGGATTTTATGGCTACCTGTTTCTGGAAGTGCATCCACAGAAAGAAGGGAAGTTTAGAGTTCCTTTCTCTTCGGTGGTCAATGCACTTGTATACGAAACCAGAGACCCCACTTCCTCTGTGGTCTGCATGGGTATAAACTCTTATATCTCATAAAACTCATAGATGCCTGACTGCCTGTGTTTTGGTCAGTTTGAGTTAGCTGGGATGAAGGAGTGAAGGCAGAAAGAGAGATATCCCTCACACGACCCTGCGCAGCACTACCATAAATGAAGGGCAAAAGCTTTATGGTTAGAAATCATCTGGCAAAATACTTGCTAAGGGTGTAGATATTTTAAAGTGTTTCGATTTTAACAATACCACAAAAAAAAAGTAGATGTTCTTCTCTAGGAGTAGATACATACCAGTGAGGTGTTGAGATTTCTGTATTTTAGAAATAAAAGGTATAGATCCTCAGACATACTCAGATGATGATCTCTCAGTAAAAACCATTGCACCTTGTACTTTTGAATTTTGTCCCAGTCTCTCCTCCTTTTTTTTTTTTTTTTTTTTTTTTTTCCATCTAGCTGACAGTGCTTAAGGTACCAGTAGGAGATCTGCTTTATTCATTGTCTGGTAACTATACTTGCCAAATACACTAAAAAATGATAGCTCCTGAGAAGATGCCTTTTGTTTGCATTAAGCTCTATGCTTGATGAGTTCAGTCCAACAGCACCAATTATTCTGGCAGAGAGATTTAGAAATGAAAATGATTGCAAAAGATAAGTCTGAAGTTAACAGGTTGAAATTTAACATAGCCAAGAATACAATACATTAAAAAAAAAAAAAAAGGATAAATCAAAACAACAAAATGGGGAACATCTGGATAATCAGCCATCGATAAGCAAATATCATGTGGTTCACACACTACATAGAAGTCACAAAAATAAAATTTTGTGGAAAAGTCATCCCTTAGTTGATCCTACTAGAAGTATCCTACGCCGAATATTCAGAAAAAAAATTACTTGGCTGCAATCTGGTTCTACTTATAGTAGTCAAACCAGTAGCACCGGTCATTAAAATTAATAAGGAAGAGATTGTCAGTATATATTAGTATCACAGGAGACACACCGTCATTCGTCTCTGCTATAAACTTTCATGTTTCCCACCAGAAAAACCCAAAACATTATGACCAACTACTGAATAAATTAGGTGACTGTCATAGATAGGACTTGATGACCTCTTGAGGACCGTTCCAACCCTACATTTCATTGATGCTAGAGTATCTTAGTTTTAGTTCTAAGTGAGACTCTATGAAACCCTATGCCTTGATACACCTATTTTCTAGATTTTCGAAAGGAGGTTGATAGGTTATTGATATATTGGCCACATATATAATAAGAAAATCAGATGTTAGTCAGGTTAAATATTTCTAGAAAAGTAATTGCAGGAGAGATGAAGGCAGCATTCAATGTTTGGCAAGGAAGCAATATGTTCCAGTTATCTCAGCAAGTCAGTCACGCTTCATACATCAGAAGGCATAAATCCCTTAAAGGATCCTGCCAATCTAAAAGAGTGGAAAATTCCTTTCCCAAGCAGGGGAGAAAGGTATGTCTGACATGTACCCGTAGTTGGTAGAGTCTATCTATCATCTCAGAAGACAGACATGGCCAAGGCTGATACGTGCCTCAGAGGAAACCAGGGAAAAAAGCCAATCCCAGAGATGAAACTGTCCATCAAAGACAAATCCTTCCTAACCTCTATAGATTAAATATATATATATACATATATATATATATTTTAAAGGAAACCCTGAAGTATGAAATGTGTTTAATTTCATTATCATAATATAGAACTGCAACTATTAAAGTGTTGTTACCCTTTTTTTTGAGTAAAATTTATGTAAGAAATCATATCTTAGTGGTTAGCACTACTTAATCCCATTGTGATTCCCAGTGTTAGTTCAGATATAAATGCTAGTATCAAAGCTAGTCCAACTGTAAAGTGGTTCTGGACATAACTTCCATCAGTCAATTTTTAATAAAAATGGCATTTTTTTTCTCAGTATGAAACACGGAGAAAAATGAGATTGCTGTGAATTTGGTCATCTTACCTACCCACTTTCTAAGCAGTGACAGTAAAGGTTTTGAGGTTTTATATTCGGCATGTTGCATGACTCACAGTTTATCTAAGCACCATAGAGTATATTTAGCTAAAACAAATACTTACATAAATAAATCTGGACCTAAGTCAACAAGATTTTCTGAGTTTCTTTACAAATCTCATTGCTCTTGCAAAACATTAGAAAATGTTCCTTTGCAGTCATTCAGAGTGCCAACAGAGAAGGAACAGGATCTTGTGATATATGAAACTAAAATGTCCACTGTTGATTCATAACAAAATTTCACAATTTTTTTTAAATCCATCAAGGGTAAGGCAAAGTCTTTTTGGAATCTCTTATGCCTTTTGAGTATCTATCATGAATGGCTTTTAAACTGAGTGTTATTCAAACATATTTGAAGTTATTGTCTAGCTGGCAATAAGAAGTTCTCTTAGCAGTTACTTTGTTTGCAAGGCCATTAAACTCCTTCGTAACTTGGCCTGAGGTCCCTTTAGTCACTCAGGAGATAAGCTGCTAGATGAAAATGAGCAGCACTTTTATTAACAAAGTGCTTAGCTCCGGGTCCTCAAAGGTTTTTAATACATCTAATCAGTATTTAGGCAACTAGTCTGCATAACTTCAAGCTCTGTTCAGCCTTCTGGAAATATCTGCTCATTGTACATAACAAATGGTTAACCCCAGCATTAGTTCAGCCACATCCTCACTTACCATTATATCTGTTTGTAAGCATAGATACTCCTATACATGCCATGTAAACTTACGTGTCTCTCCTGCTCGCAGATAAGTGCCAGCATTTTTTTTTTTAAACACTGAAGACATGATTTGATACTAAATGAAAAGTGAGAATGATTATATTAAATAAAATACTTAGTCTATCTTGCCTATCTCTCAGGGGGAAAAGGATTCTAGGACTAGAGTTAGCAGGGCTCATTGAAAAAACTTTAAACTAGATTGGAAGGGGATGGGCATGTAACTGGGCTCGCTAGAGAGGTGCCTGGGTGTAGTAGCTCAGCACTTGTGGGGCAGAGTGCTAGTATTTTTGAAAATGGGAAGGCCCACCATCCCTCTAGGGCAAAAACTACACACTCATTGGCCTCTCTGAAACGCCTGTACACTCATGCACGCAGCATGGGGAACAAACAAGAGGAGTTAGAGATCTGTGTGCGGTCACAGGGCCACGATCTCACTGCAATTACTGAGACATGGTGGGATAGCTCACATGACTGAAAAGTTGTCATGAAGGGCTATGTTCTCTCTAGGAAAGATAGGGCAGCGAGGCGAGGTGGGGGACTTGGTCTTTATGTGAGAGAGCAATTGGAATGTATCAAGCTCTCCCTGGGGGCGGATGAAAAGCGAGTTGAAATCTTATGGGTAAGGATCAAGGGGCAGGGTAACATGAGAGACACTGTTGTGGGTGGTTATTACAGGCCACCTGATCAGGATGGGGAAGTTGATGAGGCCTTCTACAGACAACTGAGAACCGCCTCACAATCACAGGCCTTGGTTCTCATGGGGGACTGCAACTACCCTGATATCTGCTGGGAAGGCCACACAGCTAGGGGTTTACAGCCCAGAAGGTTCCTCCAGTACACTTATGATAACTTTTTGACTCTGGTGGTGGAGGACACCACAAGGAGAAGTGTACTACTGGACCTAGTACTGACAAACAAAGAGGGACTGGTGGAGGTTGGGGGAAGACTTGGCTGCAGTGATCATGAGAAGATAGAGTTCAGGATTAAGTGCAGTATGCACAAAATGACATGTAGGCCTGAAACCTGAGACTTCAGGAGGGCTAACTTTGATCTCTTCAAGGAATTACTTGGAGAAATCTCATGGGAGAGGGCTCTAGAAGGTAGAGGGGCTCAAGACAGCTGGTTGATATTCAAGCACCACTTCCTCCAAGCTCAGGATAGGTGCATCCCAAAGAGCAAGAAATCGGGCAAGGGAAGGAGACTTGCATGCCTGAGCAGGGATCTTCTGAAAAAACTCAGGTGGAAGAAGGGAGTTTACAGGATGTGGAAAAGGGGGCTGACGACTTGGGATGGGTAAAAGAACGTTGTCAGAGTACTCAGGGATGAAACGAGGAAAGCCAAGGCAGCCTTGGAATTGAACCTGGTGAGGGATGTCAAGGCCAATGGGAAGGGTTTGTTTAAGTATATAGGAGACAAAAGGAAAACCAGGGAAAATGTGGGTCCGCGCTTGAACGAGATGGGTGCTGTGGTGTCAGATGATGCAGAGAAGGAGGAGTTGCTGAATGCCTTCTTTGCTTCTGTCTTCACTGCTTGGGCCAGCCCTTGGGAGTCCCAGACTTTGTGCGTAACAGAGAAAGTCTGGAGAAAGGAAGACTTTCCCTTGGTTGAAGAAGAACAAGTTAGAGAACAATTAAGTAAACTGGATATGCGCAAGTCCATGGCGGCTGATGGGATGCACCCACGAGTGCTGAGGGAGCTGGCGGAAGTCATTGCTGGGCCACTCTCCATCATCTTTGAAAGGTCCTGGAGAACAGGGGAGGTGCCTGAGGACTGGAGGAAAGCCAATGTCACTCCAGTCTTCAACAAGGGCAAGAAGGATGACCTAGGAAACTACAGGCCAGTCAGCCTCACCTCCATCTCTGGGAAGATGATGGAACATCTGGTTCTGGGTGTCATCTCCAAGCATCTGGAGCAAAAGAAGGTTATCAGAAGTAGTCAACATGGATTCACCAAGGGGAAGTCATGTCTGACTAACATGATAGCCCTCTACAACGGCGTGACTGGATGGATGGATGGATGAGGGGAGGGCAGTGGATGTTGTCTACCTTGACTTCAGCAAGGCTTTTGACACTGTCTCCCACAGCATCCTCACAGGCAAGCTTAGGAAGTGTGGATTAGATGAATGGACAGTGGGGTTGATTGAACAGTGGCTGAACGATAGAGCTCAGAGGGTTGTGGTTAGTGGTGCAGAGTCTAGTGGGAGGTCAGTAACTAGTGGTGTCCCTCAGGGGTCAGTACTGGGTCCAGTCCTGTTCAATATATTCATCATCGACCTGGATGAAGGGATAGAGTGTACCATCAGCAAGTTTGCTGATGATACAAAACTGGGAGGGGTGACTGACACGCTGGAAGGCTGTGCTGCCATACAGCGTGACCTGGACAGGCTGGAGAGTTGGGCAGAAAAAAACCTGATGAGGTTCAATAAAGACAAGTGTAGGGTACTGCATCTTGGGGAGGAATAACCCCATGCATCAGTACAGGTTGGGGGCTGACCTCCTGGAGAGCAGCTGTGTGGAAAGGGACCTGGGAGTCCTGGTGGACAACAGGATGACCATGAGGCAGCAATGTGCCCTGGTGGCCAGGAAGGCCAACGGCATCCTGGGGTGCATCAAGAAGAGTGTGGCCAGCAGGTCGAGGGAGGTCATCCTCCCCCTCTACTCTGCCTTGGCAAGGCTGCATCTGGAGTACTGTGTCCAGTTCTGGACTCCCCGGTTCAAGAAGGACAGGGAACTGCTGGAGAGAGCCCAGCAAAGAGCTACAAAGATGATTAGGGGACTGGAGCATCTTTCTTATGAGGAAAGGCTCAGGGACTTGGGGCGTTTTAGTCTAGAAAAAAGAAGACTCAGCGGGGATCTTATCAATACTTGTAAGTACTTAAGGGAAGTGTGCCAGGTAGATTAGAAGAGTCTTTTTTCAGTTGTGCCCAGTGATAAGACTAGAGGTAACGGGCACAAACTGGAGCACAGGAAGTTCCATCTTAACATGAGGAGGAACTTCTTTACTCTGAGGGTGGCGGAGCACTGGCACAGGCTGCCCAGAGAGGTTGTGGAGTCTCCCACACTGGAGACATTCAAAACCCGCCTGGATGCCGTCCTGTGCAACCTGTTGTAGGTGTCCCTGCTGTGGCAGGGGGCTTGGACTTAGATGATCCCCAGAGGTCCCTTCCAACCCTGACGATACTGTGATACTGTGATACTGTGTAATTGTTGTTAAGTCCAAGATTTTGATTCGGAATACTCACTTTAGCATGAACTTTAAAAAGTTTTCAAAGTAGCTCCCTGGTGGTGAATGAGGTTCCACTCTGCTGAGTGGCCTTGCATACCCATTATCCACATTGATGCTTGATAGATTTACTCAGTTCCTCTTGGATCTCTTCCCAGATTAGCAGATAGCACGTTTCCATACCAAGCCTGTTTGAGCCTATCTTTCCAAAATTTAGCGATTTTACTTTGATAAGGATGATTGTTTGCCTGTATAACATCAGGCATGGAGGTTTAAACCACAGAATTAATTCACATATTTGTTAAAAAAATCTTTGACTTGATACTTTTCCACAGAATCAACCTCTTCAGTTTGTTTTGGTCTGCTTTTAGCACAAAGAAATCACAAATGTAGAAACCTTTGTTGTACTTAATTCTCTCTGCATTAAGGCTACTCAAAGAAAAATCAGTGGCTGAAGAGCTGTGAAGAGGAAAATTGTAGCAGCAAAGTAGGAAAAAATTCTGTGGGTTTCAAAATACCAGAGCCAGTGAAATCCTGTCCTCCGAGCTAGAACTAGTTCAGCAATCTGAGTAAGAGTCAGAGCTGTCTGGTAATGGTCTGGTAGTTTCAGCTTGGGAGATTTTCACAAATCAGGATCACAACGGGTTTGTCCCCTAGCAAAATCAGGCCATCTCTTATTGCATTGGTGATAATAACCTTTGAGCTGCAATCCTAAAATGACCATGTCATATTTTTTCCATAGTTATGCTCTGGATTGTAGAATCACATAGCTTGGGTAGTCACAGTGCTCATGGGAGAACAAACAGACAGCCCTGCCCAAAACCTTTTTTAGTAAGTCATGCTTGTATGGCACACCAAAAATTGATGTCTCAATTTATGTGTTCCTCAGAGATCACTCACACACACACATAGTATTTTGTTTAGGTATAAACATAATCCAACATGCTTTTCTCTTGAACAGTTTATTGCTATGAGAAACAGGATAAAAAAACTGTTCACAAAATGCATGTGTGCCATATAGATATTAAAAAAATTTTATTACGATCTTTGAAGCTTTCTTTTTGTTTGCTGTATGGGCAGATCCTGTAGCTACCCACTGACTAGTGAAAACTACATTCAAATGGACAAGAAATCAATTGAGCTGTTGATAATATTGCCCTTTATGAAATGTGTTATAGCTAATAACAGTCGACTTATTGCTACACAGCCAACATGACAATGACCACAAGTGAGCTTTGGTTTCTCCATAGATTCTGGCAAGAACTTTTCTGATACAGTCAGGGTAACTCAAAAGGCTTTTGTATTCTGAAGACAGGGATTGAAAAAACCAAAATAAAAATGGTAAGATTTAAATTATATTCCTAGTGTTTTTACGTGTTTTGCTTTTCTTTTAGGGACCAGCTTTTGTCTCCTCCTTTATAAAAACTGGATAATGATTTCATATTTGTGTTATGAATTAGACCTGGAGAACTTCTTTAAATGCAGACTTTTCCTAATTTTTCATAGTAGACTAAGAGTTTCATTTAAAGTATTGATTAACTTTTTGGAGGCAGATATATAATGCAAGACACAAGCCTGATTGGTGCATTCAGTCAATATTTATTTTTTTATTACTACAATTCCAAGAAAGTTTAAAGGCTTCCTTAATAAGTATTTCATAGTTTCTATTGGTTTTATTTTGTTTTGTTTTTAATGCACCTGCTGGGATGTGATAACAAGTACTAAATTTTTTATGACATAAAATTCTATTTTTTTTATACAGTTAGGAATTTTTGTGTATAATAAAAGGAAATATTGGTTACACACAATAATTTTGTGCCAGACAAAGATACATGTGTATTTATTACCAGAGTGTATTTGACTTCCCATTAAATCCAGGCAAAATTATCAGAACCCCTGGGATTATAATAATACATTACAATGTTAATGTTCATTATTCACTGTGGAAATTTATGGCATGACTGCTGTGGACCCTTGGACATTTTCTGAGGGTATCTGGGATGAGGGTATTAGTCATGTGAGTTGACATTCAGTGATGTAGGCCACATGGCTATTTTTGCATTTTTTCTTCAACCTATTGAGTTCACACCTTCCCAGCTCTCTACTTTCCTCTGTCCCAAAAACAGAAGCATAATTTCTGAACTTAGTGATTAAAACACTACAATTCATTCACCTTTAAGGATCAGCTCATCCGTAACAGTTATCTCTTCCTGAAATGTCTAGAACTGTTCCTTTTGGCAGACAAAGAGATTTTTCTTTTGGCCAACAAACAATGATGGTTTTCAGTTTATATTGTTGGAGGGAGGAAGGAAGTGACGATTCAATATGTGTCACTCTTTCCTTTGAGTCAAAATTCAGTACTCTTTGGAACATAGGTTTCTGAATATATCTTCCCTAGAGAAATAAAATAGATGTATCTTTACCAGTGTAAGAGGAAATGGCATATTTAATAAAACAGATGACCACATTAGACCTCCCATCTTGGCCATATTTCATTTTTGTCAGCACATTTGAAAAATATATTTTTTATTACAATTGAGTACAATACTCTTGCTCACTTGTCTTCAATACTCCTCTTCTGCTAACTTGCACTGAGGCAAATAACATACAGAATTATATCACACATTAGAATATGAAATAATGATTGTAAATTCCTACTGCTGCAATTGCGTATTCTGTGAAAATTAAGCAGCTAACTGTTGTCAAAATTTCTGAGCTCCACAAATGAAAGTAGCTGCATGTAAATTTAAGTAGATGCATCCCAGGGTCCAGAGTGAATTGGCTGGTGTAGCTCCCAAGACACTCATCATTATACTCGGAAAGTCATGACAGTCAGACAAAGTCCTCAGTGACTGTAAAAAGGGAAATATCATTCCCATAAAAAGGACAACCCTGGGGACTCTTGGCCAGTCAGTGTCACCCCTGTGCCCAGTAAGATCATGGAGCAGATCCTTTTGGAGAACATATCAAAATGTATGGAAGACAGGGAGGTGATTAGAGACATAGAATCATAGAATCATAGAATAAGTGAGGTTGGAAGGGACCATTAAGATCATCAAGTCCAACCGTTAACCTACCCTGATTTAAAAACACCCACTTCTAAACCATGTCCCTAAGCACCTCATCTACCCTTTTCTTAAACACCTCCAGGGATGGTGAATCCACCACCTCTCTGGGCAGCCCATTCCAATGTTTAATAACCCTTTGAGTGAAAAAATGCTTCCTAATATCCAATCTAAACCTGCCCTGACATAACTTGAACCCGTTTCCTCTTGTCCTATCACTTGCCATGTGGGAGAAGAGGTCAGCCCCCATCTCTCTAAAACCTCCCTTCAGGTAGTTGTAGAGGGTGATAAGGTCACCCCTCAGCCTCCTCCTCCCCAGGCTAAACAACCCCAGCTCCCTCAGTCGTTCCTCATAAGGCTTGTCCTCCAGACCCCTCACCAGCCTGGTAGCCCTTCTCTGGACACGCTCCAGCACCTCAATGTCCTTCTTGTAGTGAGGGGCCCAAAACTGAACACAGTACTCGAGGTGAGGCCTCACCAGTGCCGAGTACAGGGGGATGATCACTTCCCTACTCCGGCTCACTACACTATTCCTGATGCAGGCCAGGATGTTGTTGGCCCTCTTGGCTGCCTGGGCACACTGCTGGCTCATACTCAGCCGGCTGTCCACCAACACCCCCAGATCCTTCTCTGCCAGGCAGCTTTCGAGCCACTCCGCCCCCAGTCTGTAGCACTGCATGGGGTTGTTGTGACCCAAGTGCAGGACCCGACACTTGGCCTTGTTGAACCTCATACCATTGGCCTCAGCCCATCGGTCCAGCCTGTCCAGATCTCTCTGCAGAGCCAATCTACCCTCAAGCAGATCAACACGCCCCCCCAGTTTAGTGTCGTCTGCGAACTTACTGAGGGTGCACTCAATCCCCTCATCCAGATCATTAATAAAGATATTAAAGAGAACCGGTCCCAGCACCGATCCCTGGGGGACACCACTTGTCACTGGACACCAACTGGATTTAACTCCATTTATCGCCACTCTCTGGGTACGGCCATCCAACCAGTTTTTTACCCAGCGAAGGGTACACCTGTCCAGGCCACGAGCAGCCAGTTTCTCCAGTAGAATGCTATGGGAAACGGTGTCAAAAGCCTTGCAAAAGTCCAGATAGACAACATCCACAGCTTTTCCTTCATCCACTAAGCGGGTCACCTCATCATAGAAGGAGATCAGGTTTGACAGGCATGACCTGCCTTTCACAAACCCATGCTGACTGGGCCTGATCACCTTGTTCTCCTGCATGTGCCGTGTGATGGCACTGAGGATGATCTGTTCCATGACCTTCCCAGGCACCGATGTCAGACTGACTGGCCTGTAGTTCCCCGGATCCTCCTTCTGGCCTTTCTTATGGATGGGTGTCACATTTGCCAACCTCCAGTCAGCTGGGACCTCCCCGGTTATCCAGGACTGTTCATAAATGATGCAGAGTGGCCTGGTGAGCACTTCCACCAGCTCCTTCAGTACCCTTGGGTGGATCCCATCCGGCCCCATAGATTTGTGCACCTCCAGGTGCTGAAGCAGGTCCCTCACCATTTCCCTTTGGATTACAGGGGCTTCATTCTGCTCCCCATCCCTGGAGATGGAATTGGAGAGATATGGTTTTGATGGATGGACTGTTGGATGGATAAGGAATTGGCTGTATGGCCATGTCCAAAGAGTTAACAGTCATTGGCTCAATGTCCAAGTGGAAACCAGTAACAAGTGGTGTCCCTTAAGGGCCGGTACTGGGACAAATACTATTTAATATCTTCATCAATGACATAGCGGAATTGAGTGCACCCTCATCAAGCTTGCAGCTGACACTAAGCTGAGTGGTGAAGTTGATTTGGTAGAAGGAAGGGATGCCATCCTCTGCTCTCGTGAGACCCCGCCTGGATTAATGCGTCCAGCTTTGAGGTCCCCAGTACAAGAAGGATGTGAAGCTGTTCGAGCGCATCCAGAGGAGGGCCATGAAGATGATCAGAAGAATGGAACACCTCTGCTTTGAAAAAAGGCTGAGAGAGTGGGGGTTCTTCAGCCTGGAGAAGAGAAGGCTCTGGGGAGACCTTATTAGAGATTTTCAAAATATAAAGGGGGCCTATAAGAAAGACAGACAAAGACTTTTTACCAAGTCCTGTAGTGACAGGACAAGGAGCAATGGTTTTAAACTAAAAAAGTGTCAGTTGTGAATGGATGAAAGGAAGACTTTTTTTTATGATGACGGTGGTGAGACACTGGAATAGGTCACCCAGAGAAGTTGCAGATCCCCCATCATTGGCAGTGTTCAAGGTCAGGTTGGATGGGACTTTGAGGAGTCTGATCTAGTGAAATATGCCTATGGCCATGGCTGGGAGGTTGGACTAGATGATCTTTGAAGGTCTTTCCAACCCAAAACATTCTGTGATTCCACAATTCTATGATAAGTTGATTAGTTATTAATCGCTATTTTTTCATGCTAAAATTTTCATTCATCTCCACCTGTATCCCTAGGGATATATTCTACTTTTTAATGAATATTTTTTGACCTTGTTAATTTCTTGAACCTTGTTGTTATGCACTCTTTTCAAGTTTATTCCCCTATTCCTGATGCAGAAGCGATTAGTGTAAGTGCTCATTAGATTTAAGTACTCTGTAAGATAAATAATGTAAACATTAATCAAATTTGCTCATGTTTATCACATGTATATGTAAATGAAAGTAATTTAGATATTCTAGATTCTCTGCTAAGCTTTTAAACCCGGGGAAGCAAAATACATCACAACTTAAGCTGTTTTTTAATACTACTGGGAGAAGTTCCAACAGATAAGCCAAATATTTTGGACTTTGTTTGCAGGTAGTATCAAAGTGCAAAATGGCTTAGTTTTGGTTTTGATATAAATTAAGCCAAAATTTTGTATGTTATCAAGTTTTTGGTGTCTTAGGATACCCTTCTAAGCCTTATTTTCTGTTCCATGATGTTACCTAGTAACTGAAACTAAACATCAAGGTATCAAAGACTGTTTCTTCACATTATGTTTAAGGTTCTTAAAGATTCTTATTAAACCAGTTATCTGCTTTTAAAATGTTTCCAAATAAAAGATTCTTTCTGACTGTTTAATTCTGAAAGTGGTTTAGCATACCATTTTCTAATCATATGAGTATGTAAGATTTTAAAGTTCATGGAATTTGAAAGCATTTATCTGTGTGAATAAAATATATTGTTGATGTAATAAAAAAAAAAAATCAGGTCTCAGTAACACTCATGCCACTTAAGCATTAATATCTTGTCAGTTAAGAGATGGCAACTGACAGTGGGAGATTACCATATCAGGGAACTACCTGTCCTTCCACTGAGTACCTCAGTTGATGCACAAAAGAGGTTTGGAAAAGTGTTGGTGACTTGTTTATATAAGAGTTAATTGTACTTTTGAGAAACTTTTTGCTGTCCTTTCAACTTCAGAGAATTGCACTACTTATGTGAAAGATGAATTTGGCCTCATGGGTTGAAAGTCTACTGACATTCAGAGAAACAGGTTTATGGCAATGCCAAGAAAATGGGATGAAAAAGAAGGTCCTGCCCCTACTAGATAATAATACACATTTCAGAACACTGAAGAGAATAAGGGAATATCTTACATTCTTTTCTTAATACACTAAGTTCAAAATAAAAAGTTTTTTTTCCCCCCATCAACTATAATCCAAGAGACTGGAGACTAGAATGGAACTATTTTTTTTTCATCTGGTGGAGGAATCCCAGACTCTGAAAGTACAACTTTTCTTACCTCTTCTACCATTAGATTCTCTCTCTGCCTTACTCTAGCCAATATCAACTCCTTTTCACATTAGTATCATTCAGAAGTGAAGAATAGAGAACACCTTGAGGGTGAAATCAAATTACCCAACTGATTTTTTTTTCCTCTCTTTGGTACCTCACACAGGTGTCTCTTTTTTTCCCCAAAGCATGTACTTGACAATTATTGGGAAAAGAGCTAACTAAAGTTTTGACATGAAGAATTTCAAAAGAATCAGGATACTATACTGTCTGCGTGACATTCTCCCGACACTTGCTCTGTGGTCATTTTCTGCTTTCAGATCTGTTGTAGCACATTTGAAGTGCAGACTTCTAGCTATCATTTTTCACTACTTACATATGTTAAACATTCTTACTGAGGGCACTTTATTCTTCACTTTGTTCTCTTAAGCTATTATTATTCTTTTGGTGTTTAAGTATGCACTTCTTTGTCCTCAGCTGTTCAAATTCCTTTCAGGTTGGCAGTCATCCTTCTAAGGATAATAGTAAAATGATATAGTGAACAATACTAGCACACAGTCCTTCAGAAGGTCCTTGAAAGGCAAAAATTAGAGATGCTTTATATATTTATTTTTAAAAATGTTCAATTTGCTATGCAATTATGATCCCACTGAAACATTATCCTTTCTTTCTCAACAAGCTGAGCCGGCAGTCAGTCTCCTATACAGTGGCTAGACTATTTTATGCCTCTCCTATGTTGTCAACCTGCACTAATTGAAATGTTTATAAAATGCTGATACTGAAATATTGCAGCTTAACAGTTCAATAGTTCTTTAATGAGCCCTCTGTTTTATTAATAAAATGATTTATAGAAATATTTAATCTCACTGATTTACCATTAGCATTAATGAGTCTAGTTATTAAGCACTTTATTTCAGAATGCCACAAAAATACAAACCCTGTAAAACATTCAGTATCTTGTATTAAGTTATTTTGCATTTAGAGGGAGTCAATGATGTTGAAATCTCATGGTTTTTCCTCAGTGAAGCAGAGTTATTCATTAGCATAGAACTATATGACTCTTTTATATAATTTCCCTGTCATTATTACCAGATATTATCCAAATAATTTAGCACAGAGCCAGTCACAAAAGTAATCCCAAAGACTGAAAATAGAAGTGCATAACCAGTCAGGAGAAATAAAGGTATTTCCATTGTCCTTGACTATTAAGCCAAGACTGCTTGGTTATCAACTGTTAGTAAGAACCTGATTCTTTATTACTCTTAATCTAATTTCTTGAGAGAAATAATTTTCTAACATGTTGTAGGTTATTGCAAGATATTTTAAAATAATACAACCATCACTCCTTTTTATATGTACCTTCACATTGCTGTGCAAATGAAGTGGTATTAGTTAGATAGCTTTAACCCAGCCTCATGCATTAGAAAGAAAGCTCATAAAATGGTCACTTTATTTTGAGAATAACTTTCTACCATGATGAGTTGTCATGGTGTAACCCCAGCCAGCAACAAGGACCATGCAGCAGCTCACTCACTCCCCCAAGCTGGGATGGGGGAGAGAATCAGAAGGATAAAAGTATGAAAAAACTCATGGGTTGAAATAAAGACAGTTTGATAGGTAAAGCAAAAGTCGTGCATGCAAGCAAAGCAATATGAAGAATTAATTCACTGTTTCTCATCGACAGGCAGGTGTTCAGCTGTCTTCAGAAAAGCAGGACTGCATCACACATAATGGTTACTTGGGAAAACAAACACCTTCACTCCAAATGTCCCCCTCTATCTTCTTCTCCCCCCACTTTATATACTGATGTCATATGGTATGGAATATCTGTCTTGTCAGCTGGGGTCGGCTGTCCCAGCTGTGTCTCCTCCCAACTTTTTGCTCACCCCCAGCCTACTCACTGTGGGGTGGTGTGAGGATCAGAAAAGGTCTTGACTGCTTGGCCAGAACAAAAACCACTAGTGTGCTACCAACACTATTCTCATCCCAAATCCAAAACATAGCACTACACAAACTGCTAGCAAGAAAGTCAATCCTATCCCAGCTGAAAGCATGACATGAGTTTAATGAAGATGTTGTGAAAGTGACTTTCAGAGTCCTGAAAGGTGCCACAGGCAAATTGTTTCCATCATTGACCCCTCCCAGTTTCAGCCTCAGGAAAGACAAATGGGGGGGAAATTTATTTTCTTAGTTCCATTAGTGTATTTGACCTATTTTTTATGTTCTCCTGTGGTTTTAATTGGGAAGAAGGGACACTTTTGCCTTTTTCAGTCAAAGGATTGTGATACCCCCCCCCCCACCATGTCTAGACTATGTCATATAAAACTGCATTTATGCATTTTCATCTGTATTTTCCTTATTCGGAAAAATTGTTTAATGGAAAACTTTGCCATAATCAAGGCAATCAATTTTCAGTGGAACTATTTCTATTTTTTCCTTTTTAAACAAATTAATAAAATGAAGTCTTTTCGCAAAACCCACTGGATTCTCTGGAAATTTGGTTTCATGTGTATTTGCTGAAAAGTTAACCAAGGCCTCCCTAAATGTCTCTGAGTGTCACTAGATCTTCTGAGAGATGCCATAGACCAGGGTGTATGTTGTATACCTTATTTATGTCATGTATAATCAGGGTATTCAGTGGTTTGTAGGCAATTTCTGCGGTCTTAGGTTCATTTTGGATAGTCTAAATTTGCCCAGTTTTCTGGTTTTAGGGACTCACTTCTCCTGGTAAGAGAGAAATGGTGCAGCCACAGCTGTGGCTAGCAAAGGACATTCATGTAGGAACACATGCATGCAGGGGCTTATGTCTCCCAGAGAAAATTCAATTACACAGGGAATGACATATGCAGTACTGTAAAAATCCATGATTTTCAATGGTGGATCGGGCCACCATTTTTATAGGGAAAATGGATTTATGAAAGGGTCTTTCTCTTACTGGAGCAGCTTTTCTCTGACTAGGCAGATGCGCACATGTGGTGATTTCACCAGAACGTAAACTACACTGCCTGGTGCTAACGGGAGGAGACAGTGGGGGGCATAAAAGCTCCCTTTTCTGCAGGATAAATAATTTTCTGATTTTAACTGAGTCTTCACGTACAAAATTCACTTTTTACATTGATCTGAAGTAAATCCAGATAGTCAGGCTGTATTCTGTATTTATTCTCTGTCACTGCATTCTAAATTGCTGCATCCACTTTTCCTGTACTTTGAGGCATTTCTGGCTGCTCTGAGGATGACAGGATGCTACCTGCACTTCCATTATTATTATTATCATTGTTTCTATTATGATTGCTCTTACCTCTACTATTATAATATTGTGCTTTCAGAACAAAAGAATAGCGCCAGCTCTACTTGTTTGGTTCATTGTACTTAAATGCAAAACAAGAAAAAAAAGGTATGTTGGAGCTTGAAAACATGCAAAAAACCCTCAGAAATAAATATTTTCCATACAATCCTGGCCTATTAAATCAGGCCATAGTTGCTGCTTTTTCCCCTAGCTGCTTCCTTGATGTTTTCTGAGAGGAGAAGCACCATTATCCTTTCCAATAAAAGACCGAACTGAAGGGAAAGCTGGTGAGTTTAATTCATTTTGATACACTCTGTTTGTATGAGTGTGTGTGTGTATGTGTGTGGATGTTGATGATCAGGCGCTTTCATTTTTAAGAGCGTGCTCTGTACCATTCATCTGTGTATTTAAATAAAGTTGTTGGAAATATATGATACTTCAGCCTTAAGCTGTCAAAAATGAGATTCCAAAGTATTCAGCAGCACAAAATAGCATAAAAAGAGCTTTGCCACTATTTATCTCTGCTTGCCAGCTTGTAATGCTGATGTATGATATGTCATAATAAAGCACTGAAATGAATACAGCTACATAAAAAAGTGAAACTACATGGCCACAGACACCGAAATATTTCTGATTCCTCACTGTCTCCCTCCTCCATCCCCACACGCATACACACTCGAAGACACACACACACTCTCACAGTGATCCTGTTATAAATCTGCTATTTGACAGCATACAGATACGATGTACACTAGAGCCTTCAAAATAATTGCAAAGAAAATGGTAAAACCTGTTTTATGTATATCCTAAATTCATAGTTTCCATTGACCTGAGTTATGGTGATGAGGTTCAACACCTTCTGAAATCCAGGAATACATCTGATTTTCTCTCTCCTTACAATTTTATTATTTTTAAATTTCTTTTAAATTCTTTATATATGCATATATATGTTTTTTAACTTAAAAAAAAAGTATGTACTTTGTTTTTTCCCCCCTTACTTATTGATATGAATACATATACACAATACATAAATAAATATAATAAACAAAATGAGACACTCCATCTGGTAAATTTAATCAATTTTAATGTTTAGCTATGGACATCCATTCACAATAAATCACTAAATCACAAGTTTTCACAGTATTTGTGAGAGAAGACAGTATGCCTGACTTTTTCATGCTTATCAAAAGAAGTCGCTCTGCAAGAAATGAAATGAAGTAAAAAAAAAAAATCCCCCCAAAAAACTTGTTAATAGGAATATCAATAAAAAAAATCCCTGTGTTAAATAACACCTTACTTTTTAGCTGTTGACCTGGCAACAAATCTTTATCATAATCCCAGTGTGGAAACAACAGCAGAGTATGGGATTACTAGCCTAAATAAAATATGTGACACTTATTATAAATTAACATTGTAAAGTAATGAAAAAAGAACACTTTCAAATCTATTTCTTTTAGTAATACAGCTGGTTTCCAACCAGTTTTAAATATTATGTTTCCTCCACTAGGTCATATATTCTGTTGACTTCTGTAGAGCAAAATCCATATGCATATCTGTCCCGTAATCTGTGCTTTGCTCAACCACCAGTCCAACCTTTGAAGTTTTACAGAGGATTGACTTTCAGAAGAAGTTTAGTTGCCTGGGTGTAATAGGAACCAGAATTTATTCTATTTTTTTTTATAATCCAGTGAAATTATTTTTTCACCACGTGAGTATATTTTCCTTCCTTTCCACTTCTATTTTTAAATTTTTGTCTTTATTCTTTTTTCTGTTTCATGCTTTGAGTATGTCCATTCCATGTATTGTCCAGCTTTGTTTGCAAGGTTATTTTTCTATGGCAAGCATTTGTTTATATTGAAATTGGCAATACTATTTCTGTGTGTCTAATAAACAAAAATGTAACAAAAAGAATATTCACAATTGCCCAGATGTCTCTCTGTAATGTATTACATGGAAGGTGATTGACTATTGTAATTATATACAAATATTATATCATACAAATTACACACATATGTGCACACACATGCACAGCACTGGCGTACACTTAGTAACTGGTTATGAGCACAGAAAAGAATATACCACTAGAAGAATATACAGTCTCTGAATGTGTAGTCCATTGTTTGAAAGCAAAAAGGAAACAAGATATCTAAGCAAAAGTGACCTGGAGAGCATTAGAAAAAGAAAATGCCCTGAAGGCAGTTGGTATTTGTTTCATTAGCTTGTGGATTTTTTAAAGTTTACCAAGTCCTTAGACACTCAGCGAAGAAACACTGCTAAGATCTTTTTGCCGTGATGTCTCTGTGAGGATATGGATTTCAACACATTTCAAGAAAGAGAATACTACATGTTGAGATCATTACTCCTCCTGTCATCCCAAAATATTATCAAAGGAAAGCAACCAACTGCCACAGGAGAGGGCAGTACATTGGCTGTCCTCCATCTTGAATGGTGCCCATCTTCTCGCTGCATCTCTCTAAGGTGACCAGTCCCCGGTCGATCTTAGGTGCTGATTATGGCAGCCATTGTATGCTGTTGCTATGGCCACAGATATCACACTGCAAAACCTAAGATTTTGCTTTTCCTAGCATTTTCTGCATGTTTCATGCTTTAGTTTTAAAAGAAAAACAAATTGTCTGAACTGATCTTGCATTTAGTTTGCGAAAAAAATATAAGGGACAATTGCAGATAAAAAGAGTATTTTTTTTATTACCTTTTAACGTATGAATAGAACTGTCATATGTTAACATTACAACAGTCTTTTCCACATCAAGACTTTGACACGTGTTAACACATATTCCTAAAGAATATGATCAACCAACACAAGTTCCTGTTTTAGCGGAGCAAGTGAGGCAAATGTCATGAGAAAATGAGAATGAGAGCTGAAGGTTCAGTATGTTCTGTTCTATGAATCAAGGAAAGGGAAATACCTTTTACAGTATTTCTTAAGCTCCATCTTAAAATTAGCTAGATTTCTGTTAGATACTAGCTAAATTGCTCATGGAAGCAAGTTTCTTTGAAATTTAGCTCCTCTGATAGAAAGATTTTTTTCTTAATATCCATCCCATGCATCCATTCTTATACCAGTTCACAGATTCATCTATGAAGAATATTTACATATTGTGGAGATTCATTTCTAGGCAGAACTCAGATCATGCCTTCATATGGCTAAACTGTGAAAGCCAGAATCTTGTTTTTTCTCATAAAAAGGATTTTTCTCTCCCTCAAAAATCCTAGTAGCCCTTCTCTGCATCTGCTCTAAAACAAATTAAATTAATCTTTCTTTATTTTGGGTCAGCAGAAATATACTTTGTATATCACACAAAGTCTCAAAATTTCTTGTATAAGGAAATGAACATTTCGCCACCTCTCTGAGAAAGAGCCAACCCACTTTCCTAAGGTAAAATGTTACTCCTTTTCATCCATCTCCTGCTGAATGGACCTGGAAGGCATGAAACTCTCATTCAACAAAACTGAAACCTATGGTGCTAGAAACTGAAAATTGACTGGTGGCCTTACAGGAAGAGGCTGTCAGTGCTGTTTAACAGAAACCAAACTATAAGATGGGAAATTCTAAGGCAATACAATTTGAAACTAGAGATCTCATAATAAAACGTTCAATATGTCACAGATTTCATAGATAACTTTTCCAGGGTCCACCAGGTAGTCAAGGAGTCTGCCCAATGGAATTCAGTCCTGTAATAATTTAAATAGAGTGAAAAAAAATAAAAAAAAATAATATTTCTGACACTAGAATGGGACAAGGTGTGTTGAAAAAAATTGTAGAAAAAAACATAAAATCCTTTTTAGACCACCTTTTAAAAATACCAATTGAATTATCTATTTCTTTATGTTGTAGCAGCTGCCATTTTCCCTGAAAAATCAACTGTTGCCATTGTAAAGTCTTTTTTGTCTCTAATGAGGACTTGATAACATCACTGTAAGTGAGATCTTCAATTTATAGTCAGTGATGTGGACACATGCATGGAAATTTTGAATTTCGTTCATTGTAGATGGATTTATTTGAATGGACAGTTTGGAAATGCCTCATAAATAACATGATAAATCTTAATGTTTTCCATTTTTAAAACCTCATGTTAAAATGGTGACAGGACCAAATTTAGATTAGATTTGAGAAAACACCACCATAGAAAGGCTAATGGAATAGCTAAGGAATTTTTTTTTTAGAAATTTTACCATAAAATTTGCTGACATAGCAACATATAGAAAATACAAGTGACTATATATCTTTAAATAACCCAATTACTCATTTCTTTCAGTGTCATAAAAAACACTGCCCAGTTCTGGTAATGTTAAAATCAATAGATTCACTGATTTTAACTGCAACATGATAAGGACAAGTAATACTTATGAACTCCAAGCACTCACGTGTGGTATTAGTACATGCACAGAATTGTATTTGACCTTAAATAATCTGTGAAAGAAAGCACATAATAAAGTTGTTCATAATAGAGATTGCAGAGTGACTGGTTAAGCGATTACTTTAATTTTCCTGAGAGAAAAAAATGTGCTGACCTAAAGCTTAGTGCAAATTTTTGGAGAAATTTCTGGGGCAGCCTCCTTCTGTGTAAGAAGTTTTCACAAGGAAAAAGGGAACAGGTAGTTCCATATATAATCATTCTTCCTTTATCAGAAATTTTCCAGTACAAGATGGCCTGTGTCATTTGTCATGTGGAAAATGGAGTAATGACAATAAAATTATTGGTAAAAAAAGTAATGAAGTTATAGTATAAAAGATTTTTGTAAATGTAGCAGACTAAGGATTTATCTTACGCTTCTGGACGCCTTGAAACAAATGAAATCTACTACATATGTACCCAGTTCTGACTATTTATCAAGTAGCTGCTCACAAGATGGCTTTTGAGGTGAATCGAGGCAGTGCCACACACTTAGAATGTTTTGCTGCCCAGGAGTTCGGATTCAGCTTTGGAAAAGACATGCTTGTTGGTGCATCAATGGGGCAGGGAGAAGGTGCCATCTCCCAGCGTGTTCCTACCCAAAAACAAAAGCAAGAGGAAGGCTGAAAGAAGAAAAATTTTGTAAGCTGTGGTAGTCATGGTTTACAAAGAAGTAAAAAAAAAGTAAAAAAGATTGGTATATTTTACCCTGCATATGAATTAAAGAAAGGATCACACCTGGGATAGTATAATGCTTGTTTTGACAGGCTGAATTTTGCTGAATTTAATTTACATGTAATTTAATTAACATTTTATTGCCAAGGAATGTAAAGAAAGTAAGTTTCTAGTTTGGAAAACTGCACCAAGCAGATAACTGCGTATACTCTTTCCTCAGTAACACAGAGGGCTTATAAGAATCGGTTTAATTGATCAGAAGGATCTCTAGAACACAGCTGCTATAAAAGTCATTAAATCTTTGAAACAGTACCTATCAAGTGTTGTTAAAAACTTAACTTGCCGTATTTTAGACCCTGGCTAGACCAAGTTTAAAAAAATGCAGACATATCAGATTCATACTATGGGTGAAGATATCCAGAAATAGTGGTCTGGAAGACTGAGTTATCTAAATAAAACATTTGGAAATCAAAATACTTGGAAGGAAAAATGTCTCAGAGCTGAGAGCAGAGGACAGATTCTAATACCATTGACTGAAGCTTTCTGTCATGTGAGGATATGATGAGTTCCTATGGGAAAGTTATATACATATGTATAAAAAATAGATATGAACCTCCCATATATGTACATGTATATTTACATACTTGTTTTGTTCTTTTCCTGTGATGTGGAACATATGTGTAGAGGTGGAGGGGGAGAGAGACAGAGAGACAGGGAGACTAGGAGAGACAGAAGATATGTTCCTTCCCTGCGATTTAATCTGAAATTGTTTAAACTAATTTTATTTAGAAAAGTTTCAACTAGGGATGTAAACAAACTTTTCACACAATTTTTCTCCTTTTATATACTGACATTCTTTAACAAGCTTGTCTTTTGGAAGTGCACTTTCAAATGTTGTAAAAATTCAGCAACTCTTTTTCTTGAGGATAAGAGGTATCCTGCAATCATGTGAAGGAATGTGGGAATCAACCTGAAACTGTCTCTTGGCAATCCAAATCTCCTGATAAAGAATGATAATGTCTTGTGTGGCAAAACCTCAAAAGTACCAGTGGAGAGATGAGAACTGGAGGTTTTAGTCAGAATTGTGCTAATGAATGTTATTTCTACTAATATTTTCACTCGGTGCACTCCACAGAGGAGGACAGTTTTTAGAATGCACTGAAAAAATGCAGTTGTAGAGGTGAGATGCTCTCAGAGAAATCTGCTTGTGCTTTATTACACAATTTAAAAGATTTGCTGGGAAAAAGTCCCCCAGGCTTAAGATGTAAGGCTGCTTTCAGAGGACCTCCTCTAACGTTCTTTGCTATGATTCCTACTGTAGCCTAGCTATGCACTTAGAAAGGCAAGTCAAAAAGCAGACAAAGATAAAAGGGTTGTATTAAAGATTCTTTGAGATAGTTTAAAGTCTGTGGATTATATGCCATGTTCTTTGACTCTTTGTAATAGGCCAACTTGAACTATGTTTGAGCATATTTAGATACCTTCTTGAATTCTTACCTACTCATCTGAGTAATCCTTTTGACTACAGTGAGTTTATTAGTATAGGAAGTCATATTTTGAATTATATGATTGGGGCACAGATACTTTCCTTTGTTCTCATCCCAGACTCCTATAATTTATTTTCTTCTTTGATCCAGAAGTTTATCTGGATCAATACACTTTGTGATTTTGAAAACCTAAAGTGAGTTGTAAACAAATCAGGTCCTCTCCAGTAAGAATAAGACCACCCATACATTTCTTCACAGTGTTTGTCTTTCGTGCTTGATTTTGTTTTACTCTGTGATGTTTCCATCAATATTGAATTAGGCAACTTGGGTGTACACTTCTCAAAACTTAATACATATATAGTCCTACCTCCTCTGATTTTACCATACTTTCTTACTTGTCCAATTTTCTTCTCCAGTGCAACTTCAGTGGGCAAGCCATTTTTTCGTCCACAGTGAAATGAATTTCTTCTTATTATTGTTGTTACCCATAGATGCATACTGACCTATTTTTAGTTTTTTGTGTGTTTATTTCTTAGCAAATAACTTCATATCACTACACTTATTTTTGTTTCTGTTAACTGATTGTCTTGTTTCTTTTTCTTCTTTAAACCATGTGGAAAAACAGTATATGATGATGTAAAGACTACCAATTAATGAATAAATGGAAGCAGAGCACAAACAGACTTAGAAGTGAAAACTTAAATCTGTTATTAATATGAAGCCATGTCTGCAAAAATATCTTGACAACTAAAAATGAAGTGCTATGTGTTATAAAATAGAACCATGAACCACTTCTACTTTCAGGCCTGTCCTTTCTCATATGAAGAGCACAAGAGTGAATGCAGAATTCAGTGCAACAATATAATAGTTTATCCAATAGCAATAAAAATGTCTCATATTTTGCCATTTCTTAATAAGGCTGACAGGCCTTAATTTCCTCTGCTTAGGGGAATAACAAAGCATCTCCTGTATGTTGCAATATGAAGAGCCTAGAAACTCTTCAAGTGTGTTTAGACAGAAAGTTGCAGTCTTTAATTTTAAATTTAGACTTTCCAAAATGATTGGTTTCAATCAAGTTTTACAATGACTATTTTCTTTCCTTAGACCTTCATTGACAGAGAACTCCATAGTAAAAAAACATCGCTTGTGTCACCAGAGGATTTATTTTAAAATGTAATTGCCAAACGATTTTCCTTAGAGAAAGATTAATGAAGAAATTATTCACATGAAAACATTGTTCTACAAATTTTATTATTATTATTTCCATTTCAAAGGAATGTGAAAATTCTGTAAACTTGTTTTTAGTACTATCATCTAGGGTACTTCAATGAGTTATATACAAATAAAATAAACAATGAAAGAAAGCAGATCAAACATTTATCTTTGTGTTTTTCCTTCCATTTCAATTTAACTAAGCTTATATTTTCTCCAATTGGCATTTATCTTTTTGTCCCAGGCCTGTGAGAGATGTGTAAAGAAGCTGACTAATCCCATTCCTTCCATTAAAGAAGCAAGACCAGGGTTAAGAGAACATACCAGAAACTGCTGCAATTTACTTTGAATTCTGCTTTCAAATCTTTGGGAATGGGTGTTTGGGAAAGAGAAGATCTGGGTTGGTGTACAATTCCACCGGCTACCTTAACTAGCTGTTTGGATGTCCTGCAAGGTCTTTTCCTGACAAATACCAGCTGTGTGCAAAAGAAGTGTTTGTCTCATTCAGCACTATGCCTTTAAAAACCTTATTAACCTAAGTAAAGGATCATTGTGTATGTTATCTCTCCCCCTTCACTGGCAGCAACAAGGGCTGGGTTTAATTTCTACCTTGTATTAAATACTGTTGGAAAACTTACCAGGAGATTGGGGAAATTACATGAAACTGACAGTGCTCAATGAACTAATTGTCTTCACTGACAGGTGACGAATCAAATGTCTTTAACAAAACAGCATGTTGTGGGAGGGAGGAATGAAAAACAAGAGCAAGAAGACAAGTAGCATGAGACAAGCAGCTACTCTTTTCCTAAAGAAAAACAATGATGGCTTCAAGCACTCCATTCTCATACCTTTGAGAGACAACTGACATCTGCTTTCTACCGCTTGTAGTTTTTCCTTCATGATAAAGTCCTGTAACTGTCATTTAGTCATTTCCTATATCAACTCTTTTCCACAGGCCTTTCTGCTTCTTCAATGGCTTTTGCTCTTGAGAAGGAATGCCACAACTCGTAGATCCATCTTCAGCTCTTGACTGACAGAAAACACCATCTTCACCTCCTATTATCTGGAAACTTTTACATGCCAAAGCTTCAAGGTATCACATTGGAAATTTAGTCATCCCAGGCACATTTTTAGCACCATTAACTTGCCCAGAATGGCACATAATGCAAACATGCCCATAAAATATGACTAAACATAAACAGTGTGAAAACATAAAATGCAGAATAAACATGTCTCAGTGACTGTTTTCATTTCGTTCCCTTACTGTACACCAGACACATAAAACTTTCTTATACCTTCGGCTTGTAACCCCACTAGTTTTTCTGGGAATCAGTACACTTTTTCTTAGACCTCGTCCACCTGTATACAGCTTGAAACTGAGCACTGCAAAATGACATATTCAGCCCAAAGTCACTAGAATTTGCGGCAGAGAGAAACAATAAATCCTGGTTTCTGAGCGTGGTGTCTTAGGCAAAAACCTGTTGACTATCTGGAAATTTCAGCAATAATGTTCCAAAAATAAACTAGCAAGACTTAACTAAATGAGACACATTAAACAAAATTTGGCATTTCTACAAAATGGGTTTTCAAATAATTTTGAGATTGAGGATATATTTTTAAAGTAAATATGGTGACTGACACCTTTTTTTTAATCAGAGGCAGAAAACTTGTAAAAGCTTCTCTTTTTTTTTTTTAATGTAAGGCAACTACTAATATTGGTAAAGTTAATGTATCTTACAATCTAAATCTGTAAATTGTCTTTAAAAAGGGATTATTCAGGGAAGGACTAAAACCTGCCCCTTGGTGCTCATATACGACATTCATTCATATCACTTTCTGAAAAGCATTTTCCACCAAATATTGGAAAGAAATAAAGTATTTGAATTTAGCTACTATTTATGTGCTATTTGTACTGATTTTACTTCTCAGAACAGGTCAAAACTAAAGAAAATATCTTAAGCTCATGCATCTACTCTTCATCTTTCATCCATATAAATGGAGCCTTCATAATTTCAGAATTTCTTTCCAGGGCTGGTAAGTCAAAGAAAGCTGGTAGTCTGGAGGGAGAAAGTCTCTTAGTTCCAACTAAAATGCAGAATCCACACTTATTAAAATAAAAATGATTGGATTTTTTTTTTCGAAGAAAAGGACTGATGTTTGGGTTAAGCCTCCTGTGGAAAGATCTAACTTCCACACTTACTATTTATGGGGATTTTCAAGCTCAATTTACTTACCTATTCAATAAGGGAAAGTAATTGTTATCCCATTCCTTTCATTACATGATGCAAATGCTATCTCTACAGTACAGAAATGCTTCTTCAAATTGGATGTCAGAATATAGGGTTTATTCCAGTAGTTTGAACATGCATTTAAGTGACAATTCATCTATTTTCAATGAACATGCATTTTTCTGAGTTTGTTTTTTTTATTCAGTTTTAAAACAAATAATTACATGGAAGATAGAAATATGAAAGGAAGAAAATGAATACAAGGCATAGCTGATTTATCTGTGGTTAGCTACTTAGTTCAGGCTTCCCTTCCACATATTGATTTTTTTCCTGGAAGGCAAATCCAATTTTTTGTATTACAACTGCATGTAGGCATGTGGAGTAATGGGCTTCTGTATCAGTCATGGTGCAAGGCAAAAGACTCACCACTGATTTGCAGATGTTGGCCTAAAGAGAGCACATTGATATGTCCTCCTAGGGAATGAGATAAGCTGCTCTGGTTAGGACCAGGTGTAAACTCCAATCAGCTGAAAATCAGATTTCTCTGATAATTCCTGGAGAAATTGTGATCCAGGACAAGAAGAAAAGAAAAACAGTGAGTTCAAAGCCAGTATGACTCTTTTAGGGCAGCTGGATGTCACTTAGACAGCCCCGAGGGCAGCTTCAGGATGAAAGAACGAATGTGTTCTGGAGCTACTACAGTATAGTCTGATTCCCTGTGATCTACAAGAGAGTGTATCACTGCATTAGTCCCATTGCTACTTTCAGAAGCTGTCATTGGATGGATACAAGTATGGTACATCAGAGGATATTTGGATACGAGAGCTAGAAGACAGGGGGCATGAGTTAGTCTCAGTTTGCAGAGGTCTGTAAGAACACGGCAAATTCACAAGAACTCTTACTTACTTCTCTATATTTGGGTGAAATGAAACTGATGTGGTCTGCTTTTATGAGTTGGGGACTTGTCAGATGTGTATAATTCACATTTCTTTACAAGTTCTATTTGGAAACTTTATTTGTTCTTTCTGTTTTTGATAGTCACAAACCATGTATTCATGCTGTAGTTTACTGCTTGAAGTGCCTGAATGTGTCTTCAATTGGCGCTGCAATTACTTTTACCATTAAGTATAGATGTGCAGAAAAACTACAGAGAGACTTTATTTCAACACCTTTACTGTGTCTGCTAACATTTTGAACTACCTTTGGATTTTAATAGAACAGCACACAACACCTGCACTGAACACCAATTTCAGCTGCAGCTGATAGAAAACCCTTTGCATGATGCTGATCCAGGCACTATAGGAAAACAAAGATGCAGAATGAACTCTTATTATTTATTCCCTACCTAGTTCTGCACTGGAGATGTTAATATAGTTTGGAAAAGTGGAAGGACTCTGCCCTCAAAAAGAGAGAAATGTGCTGTAATAGATATCTGTGCCTCCTCTTTGGAGGTACTGAAGGATCTCTGCAAGATGAGTTCTGAGACCTAAAGGGCTTTTCTGTAAATAGGTCTGCTCAGAGTGATTTAGCATCCGTGACCTTCCATGATTAAAAAAATGTTAAAAATGTTCCAGTTTCTGTCTTTGTCAAGTGGTGAGTAAATAATAGCTCAGACTTTCCTTGCTTGCCACCTACACTCCCACACAGATTTATCTCTACCTCTGGTTGAAGGAGAAAGACACAGTATCTTATCTGTCCCTAAGAAAGTCAATTGACAAGGGATTTTTATGATACAAATGCGGAAAAATTCCTTCAATATATTAGGAGGGTAAAAATTCCTGGGCTGTAATAAAATTAAATGGAACCTGTATCACCTCCTGCCCTATCACGCTATTGACAAATAGGTTGGATCAGCTTAAACGACCACTGGTGTCATCTCTATCTGCTTACTGTTCTTCAAGAAAAATGTCTTGCTGAGATAAATGATTGCTATCTCCTTCAGAAAGGCAGAGAAGAGAAAAAAGAAAAAAAAAAAACATGTTAAATCTTTTAAACTGCTGTAGGCAGTAGGAATATCATATGGAAATTTTCTTAACCTCCTTTGAAAGTAGTGAATATGCACGAATTTGAATGCCTATTCTGTAAGCAAGATTATTTAGATTGAAGAACATACTCTGAGAAATCTGTAGCTGTGAGAATGCTGATTCTGAAACAAAGAAGGTGTAAAGCAGAGCTGCTCAGCATTGTGAAAACAGCCCTCTGTGTGCTAATGACAAGGTCTGGTGGGAAGGTGTAGAATTATTTTTTTGTCATTGTCTGTGGGGAATGCATCTAAAGTGTGATATTTTTCCTCATTATCACTTCCAAAACCCTCAAGCCAGTGTGTGTGTGTTGCTCCCCTGCTCCCAATTTTTGAACATTATACAGTACACAACAAATGAGGTGAAGAAAAAAAACCCCAATATCCATCTAGGCATTCCTATATTAAAGGTGGTCTTAGGAGTTTTGCTAGGTAAAGGATGCACAGTAATTTCTGTGGCTTTCCAGTGGTACACCGAGGTCACACAAAAGTGAGTTGGTGGATCTAGGACTTGGCTTTTCACATATGAGTTCTGTAGTCTCAAATCATTCTGTCCTGCAAGATTATAGTTTTCATCTTTAAAATTGCTATGTAGTATTTAACATCCTCAACTGTTTGACTTTGTTTTTTTGACTGAAGGAAAATCTGGAAGACAAGCTTATTAAAGATTTTTACTGCTAAATTACAAATAGGTACACATATTTTTCTTTTTATTGTTTTAAAATAACCTTTTCCATTGCCTAGATGTACCATTTTTAGAAAATCTGCACTGAGTCCCTTTAAATTGATATAAAACTTTGAATAAAGGGATAAAAAATAGTGATGGAAGCATAGGCAGATTTTATAGAAGTACTGCCTCCTTAACATAAATGAAGTTATTACTTGTGTGAAACACACTTCAGAGTGCATCACATTACTAAGTCAGGAGTGGAAAATTGAGCACACTAATAAGAAAACCAGAATTGTAATTTAAAAGGGTAATAAAGCCTGAGCAAACACTTTATTTTTCTTTCTGTCTGTCTTTTTTCTGCAGTAAGACATAAAACTTGGGATATTTTTGAGGTAGAGAAAAGTAGACAGATATTGTTGTGAGGTATTGGAACATAGTGGAAAATCCGAGAATCAGGCTGTAACTTCCATTTTGTACTGTTACTTCCACTATGAGTTAGACGTTCTATATTTTGCTGTGTGCTCTATATCAAACCTTGCTGGAGGTAAATTTATTAGTAAGTCCATGTCAGAAGTTCAGTCCGGTGTTGCAGACCCCAGCTATTAAATCAGTTCATTCTTGTGCTGTCTCTTAAAACAAGGTCAATTCCTTACTGCTGGCCCAAATCGTGGCAGGATACCACTTGTGCTCAGCTTGCCAGACAGCCGCCTTCTCTTCTTTTCCAGCTCAACTTTGTGTTGGGAAATCCTGCTTTTTGAAGTATCAGATGAATAACCTTGGAGGAGCTAGGAAGAAAGTAGTGAGATTGCATCTAAGCAGCTAGCCTGTTTTCATCCATGAGTAGTCTCTTCATAGAGGTGACCAGTCTCTGAGTACACCATGAGGGACATGGTGGAAGTACTGTACACTTTATTTAGGAAGGTTTGCTTTTCTTCTGTGGCAATCTAGTGCTCTCACAGGCAAGAAAACTGGAATGGAGACAGAAGAAGTGGAAACTGTTATATTCTCAAATGATGATTAATGAAAGATTTTTAGGAGGACCTTATAAATAAGGTGGGCATTTAATAGAACAACATAAAAACTAATAAACATTATGGGTATAGCTTGACAGGGGAAGAAACATATGCATGTGCTCTCCTTGAGGTTGATAGCCATGTATCTTACCAATTTAGCAGGATTCATGCTGCTATGCTGAATCCAAGCCTTAAACAGAAACATGTCGTCATAAGAGGAAATCTGTCTAGATGAAAATGCCAACAGGCAACTTTAGGCCACTCAGAGGGAGAAAGAGGGTAACTAGAAGCGAAGGATCAACAGAAGTCTGCAAACATATTTGTAAGAAGTTAAGGGGTAGGGAGGCATTTAAGGGAGTTGATAGACGATGTTCTATCATCTATAGAGCAGATACTTCATCAAAAGAAAGGTTTCAGACAAAAGTGTTCCCAGAGCACCAGGAACAGTGACTACGCTGGGCTGAGATGCAGTAGACCCAGAAACAGCTGACTGAACAATTTATACAAACAGTGAAGAGGATCAGGTTGTAAGTGTAATGCAGCAATACTGCTATGAAACAGGAACAATGGTTTTCATATTCTTTGGATGTCTGTGTTGAAATTCAGATTTACCCTCTACCTACACATTTCATTTAAAAAAACCCACAATTCTGTGAAATGTAAATTTCAACATTCTACTAGTTTGTGCTTAAAAGAGGTAATGTAACAAAAAACGTGGAGTGGTTTTACAATTATTTAGAAGGACTCTTGTCAAACATGAATGAGAAACCAGAAACTATGGCTGTAAAAATATTTTCCAAATGACAATTTTCCTTTTATTAGCTAGGATTGACATTCAGTAGTGAAGGAAAACTGATAGGTAGACAGTGGATAAATAAGTTAAACCAAAACATTAAAAACTTCACAAATGTTCAGATTTAACTGAAATTTATTTTTGGTGCAGTCTTATTGCAATTCCATTTTAATGATCTCTTTCATCTTTTCATATTGAAAATAAAATTTCAACCAGAATTGTATTGCCAATATGCAGTGTTTATAGCAACCTTAAGAAAACTGACAAACACTCCCCCCAAAAGACAATATAAGGATGGCTCAATATGTGTTCTTCTGTTTGTAGTACAAGTAACAAGAATAAAAATGTCATTTCAATTGGTATTATTAATAACATTTTGGCATAGTAAAAGGGCATATCAAAATAGAAGGAGTAATACATTTTTAATATTCGTATATGGTGTTAAGTCATTTAGAGATTAAGAAAGCTGAATTTAATGGGAGGTAGGCAAGTGTCAAGACATTGCTGAAGTATTATTTCAGCAAAAGAATGTTTGATGCTGAGAATAATCCCTGTATTCCTCATTAATTTTTACACACTATTGCTAGTGACCTTTTCCCAAGACAGCACAGACACATCCATGACTTGCGAACCTTAGAGACTTAAATTGCCACTGATCACAGCAAATATGTGCACGGCTACGCGTCTTGTGAAATTAACTTCTGCTTTTATGTGCTCTACAGGAAGAGAAGAAGACTAAAAGAAAAAATGTTTATATCCTACTTTATTTAAAATGGTGAACCTACTCATGTCGGGTTATCTAAAAAGATCCAGAAAACATGCAACAGCAGCATCAGCACTCATTCTGTTGTTCCACAAGTAGTGGTGTGGCAGTCCTTTCCTTGCAGCAGAAGGGCCCACGGTTTGTTACATATATGCATTACAGCTGAGATACTGCTCCTTAGATTTGCAGATACATGCACAATTTTGTGAAGAAATGTGCAGGCACCACTGGCCATTTGACTAGAGAGAAAAACCTCACAAACAATGAGGGTTAAAGGATCTGGTTTTGTAGGAACAAAAGTCAATAATCTCAAAGATAAAAGGGGCCCTGTATCATTAACTCTGAAATGGCAGGAACTACTTGAGACTGGCTGTGACATTACAGAGAGTTTATACAATTCGAATCAGCAGGAATTTGGACACTGAACTCTCTTCTCTGCTTTAAGCACCTTGTGAACTGTGTGCTCTGGGAACACTGTTCAGACAATACCTTCGATGAAAGAACAGGACATTTAAAGCCCTCCAAAGCTGAATAGTCTTGAAGATGTGGTAGACAAATAATAATGGTAAAAATAGTGCTTTACTCTGTTTCTGAAAGCAATGGGCATGAATAAAAATGTCGTATCAATAGACTTACATTTTACTACAACTGGTGCTGAAGCCACCAATGTTTTTAATAATTTAAAGTAAATTTGAGCAAAGGAAGATAACTATGAATCCATATTACATTTCTGTGAGAAGTACTGTCTTACATCAAAGAAGTAATTACATGTCAAATAGATTTTTATAAAGAGGAGAGGGGGAAATGCACAAGAGTTTTTAATTATCTGAGCCCCAAAAGACAATTTTACAATTTTTCAATCCTTGATAAGAAGCCTAGAGTAAAAGATTCAGACAGTGAAGGAGATGAAGGAAAAAACCCTTACCAGTATAGTGGAAACTTGTCAAGCAAAGGAGACTTTCACTCCCCATGGAAGTTTACTGGATGTCGACAAGCCTCTGAACATTAAAGAGAATAACAAACACTGGAGAAGAGATTTGAGACAGAAATGTTTAATAGTCAAACCTAGAGTCAATGAAACAGGAAAACATTGAACCACAAATGCTCTTGTAAAGAACATAGAATCTATTATTTTTTTTCTTTTTTGGTGGGGAAGGAGGGAGGAGAGCAGCAGATGGCATCACTTTGCATGAGCTTCCATATGACATTAAACTGACTTTGCACAGTGGTCAGAAGGTTTCTTCATATGATAACAGTGTGGCAAAGTGTGAATCCAGCTCAGAAATCCCAAGAAAGATGAAGGATTTTGTTTTAATTACATTTAATATATGTGCATGAAAAAATGTGATATTGGAATAACTGGTGTTACAAATGAAAGATCTCCCCTCTGCCCAAAAGAAGTAGAATGAAAATTAAGTAAAATTTACACTGACAGTGTTGGACTTATAACTTGTAAAGGACCATGAGGAAAAAAAATGTGAGAAAATTACATACTCGAGTTATATTTTTATGGCATTATGGATAGTCAAATCTTTGGTCTGCTAGATTCATTGAAAAGAAAGGGGATTAAATAATGGAGAAAAAGCTTGAGAAAATTAAGGAAAATTTCAATTGAATAAAAGCAGGTACTGGGAGAGTGAAGAACTGCCCACTGCAGAGGATCAGGTTCGAGACCAGCTGAGGAACCTGAAGGTGCATAAGTCCATGGGGCCTGATGAGATGCATGCATGGGTCCTGAGCGAACCGGTGGATGAAGTTGCTGAGCCACTATCCATCATATCTGAGAAATCATGGCAGTTCAGTGAAGTTCCCTCTGACTGGAAAAGGGGAAACATAACCCACATTTTTAAAAAAGGGAAAAAGGAAGACCTGTGGAACTACAGGCCAGGCAGTCACACCTCTGTGCCAGGCAAGATCATGGAGCAGATCCTCCTGCAAACTCTGCTAAGGCACATAGAAAATAAGAAGGTGATTAGTGACAGCCAGCATGGCTTCACTAAAGGCAAATTATGCCTGGAAAATTTGGTGGCTTTCTGCAACAGGGTGACAGCATTGGTGGATAGTAAAAGAGCAACTGACATCATCTACATGGACTTGTGCAAAGCATTTGACAACATCCCACACGATGCCCTGGTGTTTAAATTGGAGAGATGTATATTTAATGGATGGACCACTCAGTGGATAAGGAAATGGCTGGATGGTCACACTCAAAGTGTTGTGGTCAGCAGCTCAACAGTCCAAGCAGAGAACAGTGACATGTGGTGTTCCTCAGGGGTTGGTACTGGGACAAGTGCTGTTTAACATCTTTGTTGGCAACATGGACAGTGGGATTGAGTGCACCCTCAGCAAGTTTACTGACAACACCAAGGTGTGTGGTGTGGTCAACATGCTGGAGGGAAGGGGTGCCATCCAGAGGGACCTTGAGAGTGTTGAGAGGTGGGCTCAGGCAAACAGAAGTTCAACAAGTCCAAGGGCAAGATCCTGCACATGGGCCAGGGCAATCCCATGCACAAATACGGTCTGAGTGGAGAATGGATAGAGAATAGCCCCGAGGAGAAGGACTTGTGGGTGTTGGTGGATGAGAAGATCAACATGACCCAGCAATGTGCGCTCACAGTCCAGAAGGCCAACCATAACCTGGGGTGCATCAAAAGAAGCGGGGCCAGCACATCAAAGGAGGGGATTCTGCCCCTCTACTCCACTTTTGTGAGACCCCACCTGGAGCACTGTGTTCAGCTCTGGGGTCCCAACATAAGAAAGACATGGACTTGTTTGGAGCGAGTCCAGAGGAGGGCTGGAGCACCTCTCCTAAGAACATAGGCTGAGAGAGTTGGGATTGTTCAACCTGGAGAAGAGAAGGCTCTGGGGAGACCTTACAGCAGACTTCCAGTTCTTAAAGGGGGCCTGTAGGAAAGCTGGAGAGGGACGTTCTACAAGAGCATAGAGTGATAGGATGAGGGGTTATGTCTTTAAACCAAAAGAGAGTAAATTAAAAGTAAGAAAGAAATTCTTCGGTATAAGGGTCGTGAGACACTGGAACAGGTTGCACAGGGAAGCTGTGGAGACCCCATCCCTGGAAGTGTTCATGGCCAGGTTGGGTAGGGTTTTGAGTAACCTAGTCTAGAGGGACGTGTCCCTGCCCATGGCAAGGGGGTTGGAACTAGATGATCTTTAAGGTCCCTTCCAACCCAAACCATTCTATGGTTCTATGAATAAAAATATGATTAAATAAACATGTATTTTTCTTGAGCCTTAGAATTCCAATGTCTTCAAGCAGATAGTTGCTAAAGGAAGATAGGGTGTTTTGTTGTTGTTGTTGTTCTTTTCCTTTGGAAATCACTGGATGAATAGAAATACCGAATACAGATATAGTTGGTCATCACAGTTGAAGAAAATGCATGAAAAATGTTATTTAACTGTAAACATCACATATCACATAAATGTATAAAACTGAAACATTTGTTGCTAACTGTAATGGAGAAATTATTTGTGAAATGGCAGCTGCCATTTCTTTCTCTTTGCTCTGTTGTCTATCAGCAGGGTTCTGAATAGTGTCATTACAAAACAGTGTATATATTCCATATCTCATTGAGACACTTAATATCTTTTTGCAGCTGTTTGTGTTGTTTTAGGCTCTTGAGTTGTTTCATGGGAAGAAAACAAGAACATATTTTTGATTGTCTAGAAAATTAAGGGTTCTGTGTGTGATAATATGAATTTACATGAAACAACAGAAGATTCAGAGAAACTTGGAAGTACCACTCTTGTAGCAAAACTAAGCAAGTGATTATATGTCCTACACAATAAAAAGAATATATCTATTTGATAATAATACAATAAGCTGTACTTTAAGATTAAATGGGACTGAGTTTATCAATTTTGCCTCAAGGAAAAAATGCAAACATGAAGATTACTTGGCAGGGTAAAAGTTAAGAAAAAAATTATGCTAATCTACCATAATATGCTACTGTGACATGCACATTACATATTAGAGTCTAGGAGTTAGTGGCTCTACATACTGAGGTAATGCGTTTCTTTTCAAACTTTTTTTGAAACATGAATACTAATTAGATATGTAAGTAAGGCTCTTCTCTCACATACCTCCGTTGAAGATAGACCAGTTTATACCAGGGTTTTACATGAAGTTACATGGAGTTATATGCAAGCCATGGTGAAATAAAGGACATTTATGCACTCAGAAATGGAGGAAGGCAGCATACTGGGGCATTATTTGCCCAAAGATATCTCACCAAGACATCTCACAACAGTGATGATGATATGCCATGAAAGACTGCGAGTCTCAGAGTTTAACTTTTTGAAAGTGTTTAGACTTCTGTATTGTTATTTTTAATTAGAAATTGCTACTGTTATCTTTGAGTCAGAAAACTAAGAGTTTCTTAAGAACATCTGTAAGTGGTGCTACAACATTTTCTGTAACACTGCAGTATTAGAATTCAGACTTTAAATGAGGCATGTGTGGGAGTACTAAGTCACAGACATTTGGGCAACTAATTCACACTGAAATCAGGGGAACATAGATGTTTAAATGTTTTTGAGGATCTGAGCTGAAATTCTTACATTAATGCAAAGAACAGAACATTCAAAAGCATTTGATTTGGATATCTCAGAGAACAACATGTAACAAATTATTGATTGTCTTCCTCTAGAGTAACATAATCAGAGTAAACATCTCCAGTTAAAACTTCCTCATAATATTGACATACATAAAAAATTACTGGCCTATGACATGAACTCAGCCTGTGACTATATTAGTTAAAAGAGTCCTATAAAAATTCCTTCTAACATATGAAGCAGAATAAATAGTAATTAAAGGTATAATTCTCCATACTAATTTTAACATCTACTGATGCATGTGTGTGAACTATCACTGTCATAATTTAAGTTCACAGAGTCACAGAATGGTCAGGGTTGGAAGGGACCTCTGGAGATCATCTAGTCCAGCCACCCTGCCACAGCAGGGACACCTACAGCAGGTTGCATAGGACAGCGTCCAGGCAGGTTTTGAATGTCTCCAGTGTGGGAGACTCCACAACCTCTCTGGGCAGCCTGTGCCAGTGCTCTGCCACCCTCAAAGTAAAGAAGTTCCTCCTCATGTTTAGATGGAACTTCCTGTGCTCCAGTTTGTGCCCGTTACATCTTGTCCTGTCAGTGGGCACACTGCAAAAAGACTCTTCTCATCTACCTGGCACCCTCCCTTTAAGTATTTATAGGTATTGATAAGATCCCCAATCAGTTTTCTTTTCTCTAGACTAAAAAGACACAAGTGCCTAAGCCTTTCCCTGTAAGAAAGATGCTCCAATTCCCTAATCATCTTAGCAGCCCTTTGTTGGACCCTCTCCAGCAGTTCCCTGTCCTTCTTGAACCGGGGAGCCCAGAACTGGACACAATACTCCAGATGCAGCCTTGCCAAGGCAGAGTAGAGGGGGAGGATGACCTTCCTCGACCTGCTGGCCACACTCTTCTTGATGCATCCCAGGATGCCGTTGGCCTTCTTGACCACCAGGGTGCATTGCTGGCTCATGGTCACCCTGTTGTCCACCAGGACTCCCAGGTCCCTTTCCACACAGCTGCTCTCCAGGAAGTCAGCCCCCAACCTGTACTGATGCATGGGGTTATTCCTCCCCAGATGCAGTACCCTACACTTGCCCTTGTTGAATTTCATCAGTTTTTTTTCTGCCCAACTCTCTAGCCTGTCCAGGTCATGCTGTATGGTGGCACAGCCTTCCGGCGTGTCAGCCACCAATCCCAAACTTGCTGATGGTACACTCTATCCCTTCATCCAGATCATTGATGAATATATTGAACAGGACTGGACCCAGTACTGACCCCTGAGGAACACCACCTGTTGCCGACCTCCAACTGGACTCTGCACCACTAACCACAACCCTCTGAGCTCTGTCGTTCAGCCACTGTTCATTCCACCCCACTGTCCATTCATCTAATCCACACTTCCTAAGCTTGCCTGTGAGGATGCTGTGGGAGACAGTGTCAAAAGCCTTGCTGAAGTCAAGGTAGACAACATCCACTGCCCTCCCCTCATCCATCCATCCATTCAGTCACGCCGTCGTAGAGGGCTATCATGTTAGTCAGACATGACTTCCCCTTGGTGAATCCATGTTGACTACTTCTGATAACCTTCTTTTGCTCCAGATGCTTGGAGATGACACCCAGAACCAGATGTTCCATCATCTTCCCAGAGATGGAGGTGAGGCTGACTGGCCTGTAGTTTCCCAGGTCATCTTCTTGCCCTTGTTGAAGACTGGAGTGACATTGGCTTTCCTCCAGTCCTCAGGCACCTCCCCTGTTCTCCAGGACCTTTCAAAGATGATGGAGAGTGGCCCAGCAATGACTTCCGCCAGCTCCCTCAGCACTCGTGGGTGCATCCCATCAGCCGCCATGGACTTGCGCATATCCAGTTTACTTAATTGTTCTCTAACTTGTTCTTCTTCAACCAAGGGAAAGTCTTCCTTTCTCCAGACTTTCTCTGTTACGCACAAAGTCTGGGACTCCCAAGGGCTGGCCCAAGCAGTGAAGACAGAAGCAAAGAAGGCATTCAGCAACTCCTCCTTCCCTGCATCATCTGTCACCACGGCATCTGTCTCATTCAAGAGCGGGCCCACATTTTCCCTGGTTTTCTTTTTGTCTCCTATATACTTAAAGAAAACCTTCCCATTGGCCTTGACATCCCTCACCAGGTTCAATTCCAAGGCTGCCTTGGCTTTCCTCGTTTCATCCCTGCATACTCTGACACCATTTATATACTCATCCCAAGCCATCAGCCCCTTCTTCCACATACTGTAAACTGCCTTCTTCCACCTGAGCTTTTTCAGAAGCTCCCTGCTCAGCCATGCAGATCTCCTGCTTCCCTTGCCCGATTTCTTGCTCTTTGGGATGCACCTATCCTGAGCTTGGAGGAAGTGGTGCTTGAATATCAACCAGCTGTCTTGAGCCCCTCTACCTTCTAGAGCCCTCTCCCATGAGATTTCTCCAAGTAATTCCTTGAAGAGATCAAAGTTAGCCCTCCTGAAGTTTCAAGTTTCAAGCCTACACATCATTTTGTGCATACTGCACTTAATCCTGAACTCTATCTTCTCATGATCGCTGCAGCCAAGTCTTCCCCCAACCTTAACATCCTCCACCAGTCCCTCTTTGTTTGTCAGTACTAGGTCCAGCACTACACATCTCCTTGTGGTGTCCTCCACCGTCTGAGTCAAAAAGTTATCATCAACGCACTGGAGGAACCTCCTGGACTGTACACCCCTAGCTGTGTGGCCTTCCCAGCAGATATCAAGGTAATTGAAGTCCCCCATGAGAACCCAGGCCTGTGATTGTGAGGCGATTCTCAACTGTCTGTAGAAGGCCTCATCAACTTCCCCATCCTGATCAGGTGGCCTGTAATAACCACCCACAACAGTGTCTCTCATGTTACCCTGCCCCTTGATCCTTACCCATAAGATTTCAACTCGCTTTTCATCCGCCCCCAGGGAGAGCTTGATACATTCCAGTTGCTCTCTCACATAAAGACCAACTCCCCCACCTCGCCTCGCTGCCCTATCTTTCCTAGAGAGAACATAGCCCTTCATGACAACTTTTCAGTTATGTGAGCTATCCCACCATGTCTCAGTAATTGCAGTGAGATCGTGGCCCTGTGACCGCACACAGATCTCTAACTCCTCTTGTTTGTTCCCCATGCTGCGTGCATGAGTGTACAGGCGTTTCAGAGAGGCCAATGAGTGTGTAGTTTTTGCCCTAGAGGGATGGTGGGCCTTCCCATTTTCAAAAATACTAGCACTCTGCCCCACAAGTGCTGAGCTACTATACCCAGGCACCTCTCTAGCGAGCTCAGTTACATGCCCATCCCCTTCCAATCTAGTTTAAAGCTCTTTCAATGAGCCCTGCTAACTCTAGTCCTAGAATCCTTTTCCCCCTGTGAGATAGGCTTTTCCTATCTGCTACCAGCAGGCCTGGTGTTCTATAAATGAGGCCATGTTTAAAGAACCCAGAACCCTGCTGGTAGCACCAGGTTCGGAGCCAGTCATTCACCTGCTGGCTCTTCCTGTTTACCCCCTCATCTTTCCCCACAACTGGAGGGATAGACGAGAACAAGACTTGTGCTCCTGATCCCTTAACCAGTCATCCCAAGGCCCTGAACTGAAATCTTTGTTCATTGCCCTCAGATTTCTCACTATGTCATCACTGCCTACCTGAAAAACTAAAAGGGGATAATAATCTGATTGCTGTACCAGGGAAAGAAGCCTCTTCTTAACATCATTAACCTGGGTCCCAGGGAGGCAGCAAACTTCCGTATATAGCGCGTCCGGTCTAGATATCGAGCCTACCGTTCCCTTTGGAAGTGAGTCACCTATGACAATAACCCTTCTTTTGTTTTTGACAGTGGAGGTTTTGATGCAGGGGGTGGTCTGACTAAGCCTAAATGACACTTCCAAGCTGGGAGGATTATCAGCCTCACTGTTATTCAGTTTCCCTTGCAGAGCACTGTATCTGTTCTGCAGTGGCACCTGGGAAGGTATGGTAGTTGCTGGCAGATGTACCTGCAGTGCCTGTTGTGTCGGGCATGATCTCATGACCTGTGGTCAATTTTTAATTAATCCTGTAGGATGCAGAAGGTGACCATGACTCAAATTAATGTGTAAAACCAGGAAGTAGTTAAAAATTCTACAGGTTGTGCAGCAAGTATGTGAAGCTTCATTGCTGTTCAGCTGAGGGTTTGGTGTTTTCCTCTGCATAGTTTTTGCATTGTTACTGAAGTTCTGTCTTTAAATAAGAGATTTATTCTTCCTTACATAATTTCTTCTAATACTTCCTACTTGTTTTTCCTTCTTTTCTCCTGTTTGCTCACAACTGGTAAGCTGATAGTTACTATTTCTGTTGCTGTTGCTTTTATTTGAAACTGTCATTGATTACAGTTTCAGGAAAACACAGCATCCAAATTTTTAAGGCTATGAAACAACTGCCAAGTGTGTTGGTCTTAAAATTTACACAGCCTGGCTGACAAGCCTTCCAGTAGGTTTTCTGTTGCAGAAGGTGACTAATCTTTAACAGAAGATGTAGGGGGTGAAAGAATGAAATTTCCCCAGGACACACCAGGACAGAATCTGTGATCAAAACTAAGGCATATGTATCCGTGCTGAAGTAACATCACCAACCGTTCTTACTGATCAGCGTTGAAATCCCAGTTGACAGCAGTATTGGAGTGCTACCATCGGCATGATATTTGAGTTTTAGTATTAACCCCTCATTTGCAGCCATATCTATATTTGGATGCAGCAGTGATATTTAACTGAGAATAAACTTTTTTCTCTTTTCCTTGTTTGTCACTGCACTTTCTCTTCCCTCTGGCTTCAAAGGTCTCTGCCTATTCTACATCTGACACCAGACACCTTAGGAAAGCAAGCTTTTAGCAGCTTTTAGAAAACTGCCAAATTTCATATGCTTTGCTCGCTTTCCATTCGGTACAAGCTAGACACTCATTATAATAAAATTTAATTTTTCAATTTGTATATCTCCAGTGATTCCAGATGTCTTCATCTGACTTATGCAGCTCATCTTTTTCAGTTCTGCCAGTACATCTAGTCCAAAATCTTGACAGTGCTGGTAGTCATATATAGTTCTAAATTACAGGGATAAAAAAACCCTTGAATTAGAATCCTACTGTTTTCATTTCTGGATCTGTTGTTACATGTAAATGAGTACTAAGATGGTAAGCAGAGCTAGTTTTCACTCTTGGAAATGTAATGATTCAGATTTTTTTAAACCAGATGTTTGTTATATGTATTTTAATGCTTTAGAGGAAGAAATGCTGAAGTATTCACAAAAGAAAGGCTCTTATTTCCTGGTTGAATATGAAAAACATGATTTGAGATTAATTCCTGGCTGCATTGAAGTCTATGGGAGGATTTCCACTGAAGCTCTCTGTGGATCCTGTTTTCCATTAATGACATCTAGATGGTATACTGTGCAATTATTACTCAGACTACACTGACTATATCTACCAAAATCTTGAAAGAAGTATGTTCTTGTGCAGGGCCATTTGGACAGTCTTATCGTGTCTCTTTCCATTAGTGTACTATGCTTTCAAAAGCATACCATGAGGTTACATACAATGTCCAGATTGTCACAAAAATGGATTAATTTTTTTCCAATTATCATTTTCTCAACAGTCTTTGTCTTATGAATGGATGAATATAATTTTATCCTGAGTTCTCTTTACAGTCTTAAGATTGTCACAAGAATGGATTGGGTTTCGTTTTCTCTTCTTGTTACAGTCTTTGTCATGAGTTCTTACAGACCTTTAATGCTTGATATGTTCTCATTCTCATTACATATTCTCATTCCCATAACAAAGATTATAATGAGAGAAGAAAATGTCATAAAATTAATCCATTCTCATAACAGACTGTAATGAGGACAGAAAATGGAACAAAATTAATCCATTCTCATAACAATGTGAAGATTGTAATAAGAACAGAAAATGGCATGGAATTTATCCTTCTTGTGATAATCTTAAAATTGTACCAGGACAGGGAAGGATACAAGATTAACTGTCCCTCAAGACAAAGGCTCTAGCTAGAACTGAACATTGTACCAAAGTAATCCATTCTTGCCATAAAAACAGAAAGTGTAACTCTATGGTTGTGCGGAGGTGCCATATGTAAATCACTAACCACTTTAAAGTCCCCTAAAATAGCTTGAGACATATATCACCACAGGGGACTGAAAAAAGTACATATAGTTTGTAACACTCAGGCCTTGAGGTCAAAATTCCAGCTCATGATTGGAAACAAGTCATGTAAGTTGTACCATTAAAATTTAGTATAGTGAAGTACAATGTTTCTAAGTCTGAAAACTCATTTGTATCGAACAGATTTGACCAAATATTTAAGCAGGTATTTTTGGCCTTGAGGTTTTTCTTCCAGTTTATGTAAAAACTTTGACTCTCATTCCTCATGTATAAGGGGCTTCATTCACAAAAGGCTTCAGGTCCTAAACTCCTCCTTAACACTCACATTAAGCTTGTCAGTCAAAAGTTCTGACCCAGAAACCTCTCCTCAGGCATCCCTTGCTGAAACTTGGAGATACTGGGGGGTTTTAGACAGTATCGGTTTTCTGTTTCTAAGTTCTCCTGTTATTTAGGCTGTGCTTGTAGATGTGATATACTCAGGTTTTACCTTGACAGTCACATTCTCCTCTAGGGGATTTGAAGACTGAATGATCCCTTCTGCCAACCATCCCTCTGACCACCTTCCAAAGCAATAGTCTGCTTAAGGTGCATCCCTTCCCAAGGTGATGAGCACTCTCTCTCCATTTGTGCAAATTCAGGTTGGTAGATGCTGCTCTGAAAGGATGAAATGGTAAGTTAGATAGGGCAATGTTTAATACTGCAGAGTCCACACCTCTTGAGGGCACTTAGCTGGTACTCTGATCGAGAAATGGTGATCATTAAGAAATCAGCATTTGCAAAATACTGCCATTTAGGGACATAAACATGATTTAAATAACATGAAAGGAATGTTTTTATACAACATTAAGATGAAAGTACTCCCTATGCCTTATAAGAATTTAGTAATCTATATTGTTTCTTTTTTAAGAAAAAAAACCCCAATAAAATATCAAACTCAATACTGTTTTAAAGTATATGATTATAGATGGATATTCTGGAAAAATTACCCAACACATAATCCTCTATGATTTTCTTGAAAAGTAATTGCATTTGTGTGGTCTCATGAATTAAAATGACTTACTGATTTTTACTCCTATCTACTCTGTTTGATAGGGTGCATTCTTTTTACCAAGCTGTTAATATATCTCCTCTTGTTCCCTGAGTATTGATCTGTCCAAGAGAGATAGACAGACTTTTATTTTTACCACTATAAACATGTACCATTACAGCTGGGAATCTTTGCTCATTGCTGTTCTTATACTGTCTTCTGAAAACTGTAACAACAGAAGCTTTCCTATCATTTAACTCCCAGGAATTTTCATCCGGTACAGTACTGCTTATATAATTATGTAGCATAAATGAAAGCTAACTATTCTTGTTCAAACTTACATGTCTCATAATGCAAATAGTACTGTATTCATTAACTTATGTAAATGAGAGGAATAATATGTAAAGAGAGAAACAGAAATTTTAGTCATTTTTCCTGTGCGTCATCCTTTTCTCCATTCAGACTTGTTTTTTTCAGGGGGGGGCTGGCTTAAATTTGCAAAGCCTGATTATGAGCATTCACAGTTCCAAATGAATTTTGAAAAATAATCCTGTGCTTTTTCCAAATTGTTTCGTTGAATACACTGTTCACTGTGTTAGCCTTTCTTACAACTTCTTGTCCACTCAGGTCAAAACCCGTTGTCCAATAACACCAGTGAAAATCCTTTCATACGTCTTGTCTTTCCTTATCTTAAGTGTAAGCTTGCTGAGGTGGACACTGCTTGCTTTATCTCTTTCTGAAGTACAGTGTATACTTGCAAAGCCATGGGCTTATTTTTCAGAAGCTCTCACTTTTTAGCAGGTCTCAAACAGTAATATTTGCTGGCTGTTCTTTCACTTCCGAGGTCTAAAAGCTCTAAGTCCCTCAAAAGTTCCCTTTGCTGTTGAACCACCATTTCCAGTAAACTGCATTTTTAGCATTTGGTCGAGAAGCAGAATGAGAATAAAATAGCTGAAGCTCAGTCCAGAAATATGTTGTTGTAAGGACAGTAAAAGATATGTTATCTAAAAGTGACCAGGGGTTATCACAGCTCTACTTATTTTCAGTTAGTGTTTGACACTGTTAAGGCAAATTTCTGCTGTGGGATGCTTTTCTACTGAAGAAATCCTATAAATGTTACGTATTTTATACACAATTCACTAACAAATTTTAACAGTCTCCTTGTGACATGGATCTTACAGATTCCTTTCACGTCATATAGATATACTGCTAAAAGGATAATGTACATGGAATGAGAAATTTCATCTAACTGGGAAGTCAGTGCACCTGTTGCTAACCAAAGTAAGTTGGTATGAGTGTGTTATATCTAAATATGTACATTTCATAAATGATATGGGTATAATTTGGGATGCAGTTTATAATTTCACTTTACACAACCTTACAAAATATATTGTAGGAATTGGTAACCCACAAGTACCATTTCTGGTTTTATTCTCACATTTTACCATTTCTTAATAAACAGTTGGCCTAGATATATTCTTACAAGCGAGGAAAAGACCATTTTTTAATTTTGAAGAACTGTAGAACTTTCCTCTCTGTCAGCCAACCAGTACTGACTCAGTGTAAGTCACGTCTAAAAAGTAAAATATTCATTTGACTGTAGACAGTTCATGACTTATTTATGAATAGATAAGTTTTTACAGGGTGCAGAATTAACTCTCCTATCTGTAACAGACAGAGGAAAAAAAAGAGGAAGGGTAGACAGAGACTGCCATTACCAATGCAATTGCCAGGCAGTGCATGCAAATACCTTTTCTTTTTTACTTCTGACAGTAATCAAGCATCTAACCTTTGGTTGCACTCTATTCAATAACAAAAATGCTATGGGATTAGTTGGAAAGACAATAACATTAAATATGCAATAATAGTATATAAGTGACTGTTCCTTATGTATTTAATGTAATTGTCTTGGAAACCTTCTCCAGCAAACCATGGCTTTTTTCCTTTTTTCTTGCTTTTTTCCTTTTCTTTTCTTTTTTTTTCCCCTTGAGTTTGCCTCTCTGGTTTAAAAACTGCAGTATAGTGAGAACCCTAAATCTCTATTGCACAGCCAAAACTTTTAAACATTGAGCAGCTGAACCATAGTGAACAATATAAGTGCACAAAATAAATACTATTTTCAGGATTTTTTATGCTAAAGAGATCTTCCTTTGCCAGATCACCTGCTGTCCAACTAAGCGAGAATTTGTTTCCAAATTTTCAACAAAATAAGGAAAATTTTGTTTCCTAAAGAAGAGAAACTCAGTATGTTTTTGGTATCAGCTAGTTACCAAAAGAAAAGGAAGTCCTAGGAGTCCAATCGATTCTTAATGTCCTAGATTCATACTGCTGTCTGCATTATCAAAGCATACTTGCAGTTAATGCAGCCTATTCAGAATGCATATTGATGTGTGGAAATGGAATAAATCTGAGATAATCAGAATTTACACACACGAATAGTTGCACAGAACAAGCCCAGTATTTTTATTGTATTTGAGATGCACTGCCTCACAGCCTTGAAGGTGGTATATCACTAAATTACAGAACTGTTTAGGTTGGCAGGGACATCTTGAGATCAGCTGGTCCTGCTGCTTTGCTCAAGGAAAGTCAGCAAGACCAAGCTGCCCAGGACTGTGTCCAGTCACGTTTTGTATATCTCTATAGATGAAGACTCCACAGCATCTCTGGTCAACCCCGTCCTGTGTTTGACCACCCTCACAGTAAGAAAGCAGTTCCTGATATTCAGAGGGAACCTCTTGTGTTTCAGTTTGTGTCCATTGCCTCTTGTTCTGTCACTGGGCACCACTGAAAAGAGCCTGGCTTTATCTTCTTCATACTCTCTCATCAGATGTTTTCATGCACTGGTAAGATCCCCCTGAGCCTTCTCTTCTACAGGCTAAGAAAAGGATCAGCTCTCTCAGCCTCTTCTCATATGAAGAATGATGTGACAATTTCCTCTAGAAATCCAGGACTGTGACCACCAAGCTCTTCAACTGAGCTGCCTGAAAATGTCTTGAACTCTAAGCTATATTATTGCGATTAGCAATGTCCCACAAAAGTGATGGTTTTCTGTCAAAACCATATCTGCATTATCAGAATAGGCAGGGGATAGCACAAATTGATTGTGAAAAAGTTCAGGGGGTAGCTCAGTTTGGCTGCTTTCATGTGTTACATACACTTCTGATTTCGAAGTAAGTCTGGAAGTCTTTTTCAAGGATATGAAAATTCTTTTCCAGTTCTATACATTTATTTCCAGGGACAGATGACATCCCTAGTTCTTTGTCCAGCTTTATAACCGTGCAAAGTCACACTAGGCCTGAGAGAAATGACAGAAATTCCTCCTTTGAAGTCATAACATGTGTTGTAGTGCCAGGAAATGTGCTTCCTGAACTGTTGCTTAGGATAGAATAACATCCTGACCTGTCCACATCAGTTCTGTTTGGGGGAGAAAAACAAGAATGGATGAAGGAAACAAGTGGATGAGGGAGAGGCTGTGGATGTTGTTTACCTGGACTTTAGTAAAGCCTCCAACACTGTTTTCCACAGCATCCTCCTGGAGAAACTGGCTGCTCATGGCTTGGATGGGCATACTCTTCACTGGGTAAAAAACTGGCTGGATGGCTGTGCCCAGAGAGTTGTGGTGATGGAGTTAAATCCAGCTGGCAGCCAGTCACAAGTGGTGTTCCCCAGGGCTCAGTATTGGGACCGGTTCTGTTTAATATCTTTATCAGTGACCTGGACAAGGGAATGAAGTGCACCGTCAGTAAGCTTGCAGACAACACCAAGTTAGGTGGGAGTGTTGACCTGCTTGAGGGTAGGATGGCTTTACAGAGGGAACAGGACAGGACGGATTGATGGGCCAAGGCCAATGGTATAAGACTGAGAAAACCATGTGCCAGGTCCTACACTTGGGTCACAACAACTCTATGCAACACTACAGGCTTGGGGAAGAGTGGCTGGAAAGCTGCCCGGCAGAAAAGGACCGGGGGGTATTGGTTGACTTCTGGCTGAATATGAGCCCGCAGTGTGCCCAGGTGGCCAAGAAGGCAAACAGTGTCCTGGCCTGTGTCAGAAATAGTGTTGCCAGCAGGACTAGGGAAGTGATTGTCACCCTGTACTCAGCACTGGCGAGGCTGCACCTTGAGTACCGTGTTCAGTTTTGGGCCCCTCACTACAACAAAGACATTGAGGTTCTGAGGTGTGTCCAGAGAAGGGCAACGCAGCTGGTGAGGGATCTAGAGCGCAAGTCTTATGAGGAGCAGCTGAGGGAACTGGGGTTGTTTAGTCTGGAGAAAAAGATGCTGAAGGAAGACCTTATTGCTCTCTACAACTACATGAAATGATGTGGTGAGGTGGGGGTTGGTCTCTTCTCCCAAGCAGTAAATGATAGGACAAGAGGAAATGGCCTCAAGTTGTGCCAAGGGAGGTTTAGATCGGGTATTAGGAAAAATTTCTTCGCTGAAAGGGTTATCAAACATTGGAACAGGTTGCCCAGGGAAGTGGTTGAATCACCATTCCTAGACGTATCTAAAAGACAAGTAGAAGTGGCCCTTAGGGTCATGGTTTAGTGGTGCTTTTGGCAGTTAGGTTAATGGTTGAACTTGATGATCTTAAAGGTCCCTTCCAACCTAGACAATTCTATGATTCTAAGATTCTAAGAATAAGGCTTCCAAACTTGTTCTTCCTCTTTTTATTAGGGCTGTCATGCAATATTTCACTGTGCAAACTTGATTTCTCCATGACCTAGGTGACAAGAAACCAGGAAAAAAAGCACTTAGGAATACTGTACCTACAGCTGAACCTAAGCTTATTGATATTTGCTCTCAGCAGAGCTCAGAATTCAAGCTTAGTGATGTGCCAGCTGCCTTCTGATGTCCTCTGGTCACACGAGAGAATAAAAAACTGTGCTCATTACCCATGATGCACTACTGAGATGTGTCCAGCTGGTTAAACAGAAGACTTAGCAGAGGGTGACTTGCTTTCCCCAGCACCACCAAGAGAACTGGAGAAGAGAGTCTTTCACAGTCTGGGAACGACACCACCATCTGTGTGTGTCGTCAGCATTGCGAAAAGGAGGGGGGAAAGCTCCTTCCCTGCTCCTGACCCTCACAACTTCAATAGACTGCAAGCTGGTTTTCATTCTACAGTTTATAGGCTGATACCTGATTCAACATTTTCTGTAATAATGTTTCTTATAATGCTGGAACAAACCCAAGACTTTCTAATTGGTTAAGGAGACAGAGTTCTGCAAAAACTAGATTTATTTTATGTTAATTCCTATTTACTGTTTTTTATATCTAGCATACTGTTACTACACAGAAATAACAGCTGCTCACTCTGCAGTTATTGATCTGCTTTCTGGTGTGATGAGAAGTCCACGGTAAGTGGGGAGAAGGAGTAGAAGCCCCAGAGATCCGATCTCAGTATGAAACACAACTGTCTTTCCCAAACTTGTGGGTCCAAGTCTCCTGTTAAACAGGTAGCTGTGAAGTTTCAACCTCAGTACGACCTTCCTGGAAGCCTGGAGATATTCATATCCAGAATTTTGGTTTGCATAAAACTCTAATCCTATTATTTGCTTCAGCTAGTCAAAGATCATCTTATCCATCAAATAGCTATTTAAAATGTGCTTTTATGAATAAATTGGTTTCTTACAGAGATGCCTGAAATGAATTGAATTTTGTACCCTCCTGTTTATATCTGTGTATGTGTTAGTGTTAAATTGAAAATTATGGTTTGGCCAGCTGATTCTGTCTACTGCCTACTTGTTTATTACTTTGAATACATCCTTTGGTGTTCTTAACTTATTTCAGAAGATGCAGAGTGCCTAGCCTCTGAAAGATCCTGCATCTTTTAGCCTTGACACTAAAAAAGCGAATAATGCCTGAGGAGGGAGACTGAGTGTGTGGGGGTACTACAATGCCTCATGCACTGAGGCATAATTTACTGCACTTTGTTCTCAGTGTTGGGGTCTGAGTGGACACAGTAGTGCTGTCTTTTGAAGTTATTTATTTAGTGTGGTTCAGTATTGTCATGCTGATAGCAAGATATCTGGGACCTGTGAGTGGACTTTGAAAACCGGATTCTCAGCTCTCTGTAAATCTCCCAGTTTGCAATGTTTCAAAGAGGATTAAGAGTTACCTCAAACAAAAAGGAAAACAAGGTAATCTTTCTTTCTCATTAATTTCTCCCAGTTATAGGGAATATACCAGTGGGGGAAAAATGTCCCATTAATCCTGTGCTGCTAGTTTCTGGGAGAGGCACCTGCATAGTTTCAGACTGGAATTTTCTACTGGTTTCAGGACTGGGAAAAAAGAGAGTTTATAGTGTTACTCTTCTCCTGGAAAAAAAATACACAATAAAACAAAACAGAACAAAACCCTAGGGTGAACTTTTAATAGGTGGTGTCAGATATGCAAAATGACTGACACAGTTCAACTTTCTAACTGATTGATTAAAGTGGGAGGGAGACACTCATCCAGAAAGTACCTGTTTACGCCCATCAGCACCAAAACATCTTCAGTGAGTTGCAGCCCCTCTCTGGAAAGCTATAGAACTGTACTTTTCCCGTTTCTAAAGGATTTTAAAACATTATAGTCTTTAATCTTGTAGGTATATTTCTTCTCTTTTATCCAAAGTATTTAGAATGTTGTGTAATCATTTGGAAGAGACAGGTTTTCCTCTTTTCTGAAGACATAGTTTTAGAAAACATTTATGACATTTTCTCTTTCTTTTGATCTTAGGAGGTTAATTCGGATGTAGTTGAAGCATGTCTGAGCATCTGTCTCTTCATTCACCTTGTTTTGGATGCAAATTGGGCACTTAGAAATGTTTCTCCTTTGGCTCAGTTTATGTGTGAGCAAAATAAGTAAAAATTCGATCCTCAGATCTTTGCAAATGTATTTGTTGATCAAAACAATGTTTAATTAAATGTTTTTATTTAATATCTTTACCCTGATCTGAACTATTTACTTTTTCTTTTCACATTGGATTCTGTTTTATCTAAGCATTTCAGCTGCACAGATAGGAATAAAGATGTCAGTAAGTTGAAATATCACTAAATTGTTAAGGACCTCCTGACTCTCAGTTTTAGTCTAAGTAATGGATGACATAATCTTAAGTTTTTGTAAGACAAAATTAAGGTAATCAGCTTTCTATAGCTATATTCTACCAGTCAGTTACAGTATTGGCTTGGGTTTAGTGGTAGGAGTCAACCTTTAACACCAGCTCTTAACACAATGCTGTCTGAAATGTCCACCTACCCACAAATCATCTGGTTCCTACAGCTAACCCACAGCGAGGATTCCTGCATTTCATGTGATACTCTGAGGTAACCGTTGATAAGGATTTGATTTTTAATGGCTGTGCGTTTAATTATGACCTCTGCAAAACCCTTGCAAGTTAAGTTAAAAATAGCACTGCTGTATGGATTGTTAACCTGAAGGTCAAATAACCCTCGCTTTCTGTATGGCAAGACTGAAGATTTTTTTTTCTCTATTGCAACAGTATTGAAAACCAAGTCCCATCTTAAATTTTACCTTTTTACCATAAAGTACTGGATTGCTTGTATTTGCTACTGAGTTATGTATTTTATTACATTTACGTACGTCGCTATTTTAATTCAAATTGCCTTACCTAGTTTCCTTTCCAGCAAGACTGAAAGAAACAGTGTCAGGTTTTCAAAAAGTATGTTTTTCTCTATACTCTTCATGGAATATTTAATCAAAAATTTACCCCTTTATCTCTGCGGCTCATGAGGGCCCTCTGCCAGTGCTACAACTCTTTACTCAGTTACACTTTGCACTTTGCTCTTTGCTCTTTGCCTTCTCAGCCAGGCTGACTTTTCTGTAGCACACTGGGTGGGGTGCATAAACATCTCTGTGGGATAAAGGAGATAAAGGATAAAGGTCTCTGTGGGATGTGGAGCCCCGTTTCTTTCCAAAACGTTTTGAAAGGTAGAGCCAAGACATGAACATGACGTGCAAGGCTCAGATGGCAGCAGCAGTGTGGCATCATCAGCAGGCAGCAGTATATCAGTAATGTGTGCTGCTCTAAAATGCTGGCAAGGCACCTGCCCACAGCATGTCCTGTGCCGAGTTTTGCTCTGAGCAAAGGAGATTCACAACAGTTAATGCAATGAGAAGAATATATACATCTCAGCCATTCGATCAATGACTTAGACCTGTTTTTTTAGCCCCTCCTTCTTTACAGCTCATCTCAGAAAAGAAAGACCTTTATTTTACTTCTACTGCAAGCTGGATAACTCAGACCATGTTTATTTGCACGTGTATGTCAAGGATACCTAATTTTTTCTCAAACATCATAGGTCAAAAAGGATGAGGGTGAACACTCATAGTTAGACAAATTTGTACAAGTCAGCTGACCTGTATTTTCTGCAATGTGGAAGCTGCAGTCACCTATGTACCAATGACAGGCTACCTCAAACATCAGTCATAAAAATGGCACACACAAAATAAGTGAATATTGTTGACAGTTTTTCAAAGTTCCTAGAGAGGAAAATCTTAAATCTTAAATTGAAAAGTGTTTTTTTGTTATTTCAGATGATTGCAGCTAGTGTAACTATCAGGGTGGGTATCATTGTGACTGGATGAACTGCAGGGTGAGGAATGAGTATTACTTCATTTGACCCAAACTCTGGAATGCAATGTTGCAAAACTCTGAAATAATTGTGGATGTTAAGAATGGAGACAGTAAGTTAGTTTTCAAATTATGGCCATCGATGAAACTTGTGCTATCTGGGAGGAAAGAAATACTGTGTAAAGGAAATTATTAAGCTTTAGAACCTCATATATTAAAGTCTCTGTTGCAGCATAAAGGATCTGGTATTAGGTAAGCCCCATACAGTGTAATTGAATGTGTTCAAAGAAGAGGTAAAATTGTTGATAAAAAGGCTGCAGTGGGAATAAAGACAGAATGTGAAAACTTTCTGTAAAATAAATTGTATGAAAAGATTTTAACTTAAACAAAATGAGAAAAAGGAGAAAAAATAAATACGAAATAGACATATATATTAAAAATCAAACTAAAGCACTCCTGAAAGAGAGGAATACATGGCAATCAATAACTACACACTGTATTCACTCAAAGATGGGGAGAAATTTAATTAATATTTAACCTCAGAAAAAAGGTTTAAACTCAAGTTTTGTTTCTCTTTGTATGAAAGAGTTTTCATGTAATTCTACAGGAGAAGATTTAATAAATACTCTCTGTATGGATGTTAGAGGAATTTACTGGTTTCTAAGCTATTGCAAAAATAATTTTTTTTTTTAATTTTCATGTGAGTATTTTCTGGATTATGGTGCAATGGTATATTACATTTGGCTATGAATGCATAGTCACGGAGAGTATTTATGAGGTCTGTGCAAGACTGTCCAAATTTTTGAGTCTAAGAACTGCAAGTGTTTCAAGCTAAACATTAGAGAAGGGTCCCAGCCAATTGTACTTCTCAAGAGTGAAACAGATGCTGGCCTTAAGCAAATTAATATAATAGTTGAAACACTCAGAATTGATTTTCATCTCATAAGTATGTTCTCAAGTCTTTTTTCAATCCACGGCAAACAGGGAGGGAAGTGACCTAGTGGAATGGTAAACAACTGATAATAAAAGTGAGCTATAGTCCTTCAATCAGACAACACTCGTACCAAGGCCTATTGCAGTTAAATCCAGAAAAGCATCGAGTGCTTCGGAGAATCAAACAAACAAAAAACCTCCAAAACCAAACCAAACATAAAAAAGCAGTTACTGTTTCTGTTATTTATTAGGTTTATAGTTTCTTCAAACAAATAAAAAAAGCAGGTCTATACTTTATAAACGTTTCTTAAGCTTCCAGTGAAAACTAGATTATTTTCAGTAAGTCTGTTCTCATTACCAACCTGAATTTTATCTTTTTCCTTTTGATTCCTTGTTATTGAAGTATGTGAGCACTTCTTAAAATCCATACATACTCAGAACATCCTTATGAGGCAGGAAGCTATTGTTGTCACCCATCTTAACACAAATTATCAAGTTAATTGGGAGTAGGCTTGAATCCTTGGTACAGATTCATGGTTTTGATAGGAATAGAAACCAGACATGTTGGGAAATGTTTCCTTTTAAAGTTTTCTTATTTTTTTCTTTATGTTTTCTTTGTTTTTTCCCCCAGTTATCCATAGACATTTTTAAAAACATCACTGCAGCATCACTGGTAGGATCAGGATGTAGACACAACATGTGACTCTCTGCCGGAAGCAGGTCTGGAGAGGGGCCAACAGCTTAGCTTCTCCATCAGCCCTGCTTCAGTGTGGCTGTAAGAAGGAGAGCAACGCCATCGCACCGTACATCCCACCTGAGCTGCATTCTCCTCATCTTTGTTCACACATACATATGCACGGTTGGGCAGCCATCTAACTTGCACCGAGGAACTAAACTTTATGCTACGCCCCTGAGATCAGGAGAACATAAAGAGGCACTTCTAAAACTGTCAAGACCTCAGGATTCACTTCAAATTATTCTGTGTTTTCATGAAAGAGTAATAAGTTTTATTAATTTTTGTGTGTGTTTGCTGAACTTATATGACCTAACTTCCCATCTCTTGTGTTGCAGCACAACTTCTGAAAATATTTTTTTCTTATGAAGCATGTATTTTATTGTCCTTGTAAGTTGATAGCTCCTCAGGGCAACATTTTACAAGAAGAGAAAATGTCTGAGGCCAAGAAAGACAAGAATGGAATTTCTGGAAGAAAAAATTGCATCTAGAACTTTTGCAAACATTGGGACCCAAGTGTCTGTGCCTTTCTAAAGGATCATTTGGTTCCATTATACACAGTTTATTTGCTGTGCTTGCTGTATCACTGCTTCTCTTGAATCTTATTTTATGTCTGTCTAAGACAAGCTGAAGCTTTCATTTTCTGTGTTCAGTGAACAATGTGTTCTACAGCATTAGTATATTGAAATTACTGATTCTTTCAATCGAAAGTTGCATAAATGTTTCAATTCACAGTGCCTTAACACATAATAAAACTTTCCAGAATAGACCATAAATAAGCATAAATTCTTAAGACTGTTCTTGCCCAAACCTGTCTGCTACTGTATGATCACATTCAGACTTGGTGTAGGTAAGCGTATGTGTGAGTGTGCCTTAATTTCTGGCAAATTTATACACAGCAAGAACAAAGACAACCTCTCCTGTCATACAAGGTACAGAGAGGTACATTAAAACTAACAAAGCAGAAAAGGGGCTGAAATTGAAGCAGTTTTTAACATGACAGTTTAATGAAAGCAGTGTGAAAATACTATCAGTCTGATGGAAAACATCTGTCCTCGACTATTCTTGAATGATGGAAGGTTGTGAGGCACTTCAAGAATTTTTTACCAGTCCATGTTTATATCAACAGTAGGACAGGCATGACCTGTCTCCTTTAATATCATAGCAGTGATACTCCACAATACAAAACCTTTCAGATGATCTGTAGGTCTTTTATTGGTCCTTCTACACTAAAGGAATCCTTCAAAAATATTGCATGTCATAATTGATGGATTTATAATTAAGTTACAACTTGCATTTTTATTTTTAATAAAAACCTGAGAGTGTAAAATAACTATTGTGAAATACGACATATTGTAGTAATGTGCAGGAGATAGGAAAATGAGAGCTGTAATAAATGGCATTACATAAATCTAGTACATTACTTATCATTGTATCTGAATCCATAAATACTAACTACAGACTGTGATGAAAGTGATTTGTCATTTTATCCTTACAGATTTCCTCAGTTTGCTGATGTTTGTTTTATGGTTTCAGGCAACGTTTCTTATTGATCACTTCCCATTTTGGCCTAGTATTTCACACTTCATGTTGCATTTTTGGAGCAGTATTACATATCCAAATTCTGTGCTCACTGTAACCCACAAACAACCTTGATTGACAGTGGCAACAAGTTAGTCACTACTTTATATTCATTTTTTACACTATGATATCAATGGTGTCTTACTGCCAATGTACATAAAATCATTTGCAATTCTAGCAGAGCCATTCATGCTGCTGTGGTCAAGGGTATGCCATTACTTCAAGTTTAAAATCCTCTGATATAACTCAACAGTGCAAATTTGCTTCAGGCAGATGGCACAGAGGTTCTCAGATTCTATTTTTTTTCTCCAGAATGTGAAACTAATTGGTCATTTTTTCCTGTTTCAAGAGGGAACGAAAAAAATCAAGGAAGAAGTTTGGAACAGTTTGAAAGTGACTCAAGTAAGTACTGTTAGAAAATGAATCTGTGCAGGTGATTAGTCTCTGATTTATAAATGAAACACTGGGGAGAGGGCACTAATTAAATAAGAACAGACACTGGGGACACTTTCCCGGAAAACTGCTTGAATCTCAATTTTGATTAGGTAATGTCTCTTTGTATACAACGTACCACACTTTATGCATTTTCATGTATGTGTTTCTGAATTGACGTTACTGGGATTGGTGGTAAACAGAGCTGTGCTCCTGAGAAGAGCTGGCATCTGAATCTTAGCTCTGACAAGGACATTGCTGGCAGGTTGCTTTCTTTTTTTCTCTGTTGTTATTTGTAAAAATTATTTTATAGACCTATATTGAACATACATCATCTAAGGAGTGCCAGAAAACCTACAACTCCTTTTTTTTTTCCTTCCTTTTCCTTTCTGCATTGAAAGAAGCAGGGCTCTCCAGTTGTGTGTGTGGTTGGCCACACCTATTTCCCTGTGAAGTACAGAGGATGAGCAAGTTTTTACAGCTACAAGAATCCTTCCAATAAAAGCTTTATTCCTGCACTTTCTCACAAAAGCCCCTTTTCAGCTGAAGTTTATTTTAGTTTATGTGTGCTCTAGCATGGGAAGAAGTCTGATGAGCCTCAGGAAATGGAAGGGTCTCATGTTACTAGTATGAGGAGAGCCTTCTTGCATTGCAGTAGCAGCTACAGGTTATCTATTAAAACTCCTTCATACTAGATGTTACACAGACAAAAAACCTCAACAATCTGTGCCCTACAAAGACAGGAAATTAGAAGTCTGAGTGAAGTATAAGACATTACTTGTACCATAATTTGAGAAAAAAAGGTATGCCATGCACTTATCCTTAAAAAAAAAATTGTAACAGTCTTGTCATGTCTTAAATCAAGAATATTTCCGAACTTTCAGGTTTATTGTACTGGGTGCAGGTGCCCAGGTGCTGGCAGCGGGTGGCTGCAGGGCGGCCTCTGTGAGGAGAGGCCGGGGCTGCCCCGTGCCGGACACAGCCCATTCCAGCCGGCTCCAACCCACCCACTGCAGGGCACGGCTGAGACCCTCGGCCAAGGTGTTGCTGCCTCTGTAGAAACATATTTAACAAAGAGCAGAAAAACTCGGCGGAGAGAGAATTAAAGAGTAAGAAGCAACAGAGGGAGCAGCAAGGCGAAAGGAGGAGGAAGAGGATTTAGAGGAGGAGGAGGAAGAGGATTTAGAGGAGGAGAAGGAAGAGTTGGAGGACAAGGAGGCGGTGGTGCAGGGGCTGTATGGTGCCAGGGCAGAGACACCCCTGAAAGGACTGCAGCATGTTGAGAACCACGGGAGCAGAGGAAAAGTGAGAAGAAAGGAGACGCAGGGAGGCGCCACCACATCCTGATTGCAGCTGCCACCGTGCTGCTCATTACCTCACTGAGGGGTGTAAGGGAAGGAGAGCATCTGCTCCTTTAAGGGTATATGGTCAAGGACCTTTTTCAATGCAAAAAGTGATATTGAGAAAAGGAGCAAGCCATAACCAAGAACAGAGAGAGACACAAATCTGACAGACAACTGATAAAGGAGGCAATGATCGTAAAAACCTGCTGCACTAATTGGTAATGGTATGTGAGAGTGTGGGAACGTTTAGCAAGGTTATTTTGATTGTGAACCCAGTCAGTTGGGAAACCAAGGTAACAGGGGGAAGCCAGAACCCAAAATATAGCAAGGCGCACACCTGACAAAGCAAACATGGAAATGACAACTAGACACCAACCTTGCCAGTCACGCTAGCTGATGGGCTATCAAGAAACTACAGTCCCCACCTTGAGGAACATCCACCCAGACTTTGCAACTGCTAAGTCTGCAAACCCAGGGGCCGCGGGCTGTGAGGTGTGCAGGAGTCAATGGAGCTGTACAGACCCACAGAGGGACACGCGGGGGAAGGCGGAGCAGGAAGGAACAGAGGGCACAGACACAAAGGTGTACAAAGGGCTCCAGTGGTGTGTAAAGCCATCCCGGCCAGTACACTTGTCTGACTGAGCCCCACACTGGATGGCCGCCGTCAGTCCTATCTTCTTACATCTTCTTATTAAAACTTCTCTAAACTACCTCTCTGCGTAATTTCACCCTGCCCCGTGCGTGCTCTGTGGACTCAGTGCCAGATGCTAGAGTGAGGGGGACCTCTGTGCGTGCATGAGGCGAATTTGGGGCCAGCCACTGGAGTCAGACAGGGGGTGTGGGTGCCCCTGGCCTGTGGTGTCAGCGAATGGAGCGAGTGGGGGGATCCCAGTAGCGTGAGCTGGGGTGGGAACGGTGTGTCCCCCAAAACTGCTGCTGGGGGTCACTGGCATGAGTGAGGGGCTCCAAGTTGGTGGCTCAAAGAGGGGTGAGTGTCTGTGTCCTCCCCAAACCTGGTGTGTACGGGGAGTGCACGTGTCACCGCCAGCAAACTTCAAGCTGGACCAGCCGGCGAGTCGGGGACGCGGGCTCGGGGCAGGGGTGCCGGGCGGGCAGAGGGTCTGTGCCGGTGCTCGGGGGATCGGCGAATGTGAGTGTGCTCGTGAACCTAGAGAGTGTCCGTGTGTGCGGCACCAGTGACCCTCTGCCGCTGCCAGCCCAGGAGGAGGAGGGGGCTGGGCTGTCTGCCCTCCTGGTCCCGTCCGTCCGCTATGGGGGTGCTGTGGGGGGCAGCGCCTCCTCTGTGGCCGTGCGAGTGACCATCCGTGTCAGTGTCCTCTGTGAGTGTGTCCATGTGTGTGTCACGGGGACACTGGGTCAGCTTCACTTCTGGTTGAGCCTGCAAATGGGAAAAGGTCACCCACGTCCCTCAGCCTGGGCAGAGATCCCGCGTCCCTGGGTGCCAGGCTGGGCTCCATCAGCCGGGCAGGAGAGGTCCTGGGCTGGAGCAGCTGGAGGAGGCAACTGCTCATATATCCCTTAACAAAGGGATTGAGTGTAACCTGCCTTGATAGCAATGGGTGTAGGAGAGGGGTCTGAAGGCGTGCAGTTGAGCCAGAGAAAGGAGAAAGAGCAATAGTCTCCCTAAGATTGTAAATGCTTGTGCTTTTCTGGTTTTGTTTTCTAATACCTCAATCAGTACTTACATATTAATTTTAATTGCCAATGGATTTAGTTAAATTCCCCATGTCAAATCTGTTTTGCCTGTGACAGCAACTAGGCAGTCATTATTTTGAACTACTAGTCTTCCCTGTCTCATTCTCCCTATTCTCTCTCCCAGTCCCCATCTTCTAGGGGCAGGGGTAACAAGGGACTGTTTGGGTGCTTGGCTGTCAGCTGAGGTCAGCCCACCACACTTACAGTCAGATATACGTATGGTTTGATACTGTCTGACTAGATAAAATATACGTGTATACACATATATACCTAAAAATTTGAATATTGCTGTAATCTCTTAGCAAGAAGTTTAAGCCTCACTGTTAAGGTATGTTATGAATCCTGGTCTGCTGGCTGTTTTTGCCAACTTGAAAGTTCTGGTTCAAAGAAGCGTAGGCTCCTTTTTTGAATATGGTATAATTTTTATATTCCCCCAGCCAAATGGAAATTTGTAAGATCCACTGAGAGCATTTCTGAAGCCATAAAATGTTGTTAGCTCAGCACTTCAGTTTCAGCCCCTGGTGGAAATATAAATGTTTACAATTGAGACGTGAATTCAAGCTCCAGCATTAAAAATACTGGGTGGAATCCCACGGTCACTGAAATTAGTGATCAAACTAACTCCATAGAGGCAGCATTTCTTGTCTGAAGCTTTACAGCATTTTGCTATTTGCTTAATATAGGGTAATGAACTAAAGCATTCTGAAGTGTCTATGGAAGATAGGTCACAGTTTCAGTTCAGTTACAGATTAGTTCAAGATCCAATGCTAACATCACCGATACCAATGGGGTGAAACTTTCACTGTATTCCAGTGAAACCACTGCAAAAACAGAAAAAGCTTAAACAAACTGGAACGGTTAGGTACACAGTTATGGTATATAAAGCATACAGAGAAACTAACATACAGAATTTGGACAAACTACCATTATAATGATGAAGGATGAACATAGTTGCAGTGAAATGAAAAATTGTTTCTCCTAAGATAGATATGAAAAAATGGAGAGAGAAAAGTATACAGGTGCATATTATGCCCATGTACACGCACAACTGAAACATCAAAATATAGTAAACTCCATAATAAACATTGTTTGGAAAGGCAGTTATTTGCCTATGTCTGTAGAACAATCTTTCCCCTTTGCATTAGTAGTAACCTATAACCACAATGGAAAAAAAAAAAAGATATTTTTGATTTGAAGGAAGCCCTATAAATAAGTATGCTGCACGTTCAGTACTCTGCCACAATCCTCCCCTGACGCTCATCCAGATGAAAATACACTATCACAATGTCCTTTCTTGTTGTGCCAATAGGCATTGTAATCATCTAGCAATCAAGTAAAATTCAGCCTCATCATGAAAATATAAGGGTATACAAGTGCATTTATTTCTTTTTCTGGATAGAGTGATGTTGGTGTACAGGTATGTCTTTAGAGCCAAATTTAACCCTGTTTTAGACACTACTGGGATTTACCCACCAAAGGTTAAAGACTGAAAATACCTTTTGTGTGCACATCTTCCTGTATGTTCCTGTGTGTTTGTAGGTGGATAGCATGGTTCTGCTGAAAGGTTATATTTGTTGTAATAGGTTTCTTCAGAAATCTCCATTTATAAACATTATGGTTTGGGGCACTATGTTGTATGTTTGGAGAAAGTGGTGCAGTGTGCAGCATGTCAGAGGGCTCTTGCACTGTGAATGTTATCTGCTCATTGCTGGGAGCTCTGGCCGATTAAAACAAGACTGTTGTACCTTGCAGGGCTAGGGTGAGTCCTAGATCAGTCAGTGATCTAATGCATAAATAGAAGGATCAGCATGGGTCTTTCATTAAGAAGCTGTCTGAGATGCTAGCTGCTGCCCTAGCTACCTGGCAATGTGCTGACAGCTAAAGCAATTGCCTAGGAACAGGAGGAAAAAAACTGGCTTAGGCAAGGTCCCTGAGCTGCAAGCAGACATAAGAATTTAAAGTTCCTAAAGTATAGCAACAAAGTTTGTAAGCAAAGTTTTCAGACTTAAAATGGGAAACTTGAGTAACTAGGAATGTGTGACTCTGCCTTTCAAACCACTGATGAACAAGATCCCTTAGCAGTTGAGCAAGTTTCTATACAGTCTATAGTCCATGCAAAGAAAATTAAGAATAAAAAGAGCAAATAAAGGCAAACAATTCATATTTAAGTTGGTCAGAAAGAAAACCAAAAAACTCTGCTTAATAGAGAACTTGAAGAGAAGCCTGACCCCCAGAGAGTGTGAGAAAAAACAAATCTAGCCATTGTTTCAAGTGCTAGAGGCACTTTTCTGAAGGTTGCATAGAATAACTTTGCAAACCACTGGGTATAAGGATGTGCCATACTTAATCTAAACCTTTGGTTGTTTCAAGTTTTCTAGCCTCCAGGCAATGGCAAATCTTTCTGTAACATCTTATGCAGGGTGAAACTGAGATGATTCACAAGAGATAGTGGCTTACACAAGGGAATGGCTTATTTGCCACCATTACAATGATATTTCCTGCCTACTTAAACACACCTATGGTGTCTAGCTGGAAACGGAAATGGACATAGCAGTAGAGACTTCTTGCAGAATTGTATGTACAGTCACTCTACCTTAATTTTCTTAAGGACACTAAGCAGCCCTCAGCAGTGTTTGGCTTCTAGGCATCTCTTAGTAGGCTGACCTCTTTACATTTAAATAAGTCAGTTTGCTTAAAAGTAGGGTGCTCCTTCTATCCAAAGTTCACCTAGTTCCTACACCTGATGGCAAATGTCACAAAAAAAATCAGTAAATGCAAACCCTACACGGACATGGTTTCTACTCAGATACCAGTAGCTATTGCTGTGTGTCACATTAGAGAACACATGAATAATAAATGACAGTTTTGACTGAATCGTAAAAGTTTTTTTTAATCCACTCTGTAAAAAACTTACCTTGAAAATCAATACTCAGTAATTGCCCATCAAGCAGACATGACTGGCATAGATGAGAAAAGTGGGGCAGAGGAGGAAAATAATGTGGTGAAGGGGAGGATAACTACCTGATTTACAGGTGTGCAGCAATTTTTGACCATTGCCTTTGACTGCTGGTAGCTGGAGTTTCTGGTATGCCCTGCCAGTAACAGGAAAGAATGACAGAGGATGAAGGAGAAAAAAGCATGACTTCCAGGCAAAACAAGCACCTGGAGCAAATTTGGTAGTGTATTTTCAGGAGCAACAATCTCCTCCTTTTTAAAAGCTTTAAATTCTACCAGTAAATCAACCCTTTGATGAAGAGCAACTGGTTCAAATTGAACTATGGCTGTAAATATATATTTTCTTTAAAGCACTCATGAAAACTTTGCTGCTGAAAAAAATACAGTCCATTTTCATCAAAATCTTGAGAGACTTGGATCCTGCTGTAATCTTAGCAAAAACTTGAATGGCCAAGTAGCATCAGTTTCTAAACATGTCTTCTTTCTGCCACATCTCAGTTGGAAGGAACATTTCCTCTTTCTGATATTTAGTAGTGCTTACATACATATATTCCTTTGAAAGATGGGGCTAAAGCCTCTCTTAGGTTTAAATAGAAACTATCTAGCTGCAGAGCTGACAGTAATGGCAGCCTGGAGACAGGGGCTTTTGCTACAGCAACAGTGTGTCCCTTGAGCTAGCTATTTTACAGCTTGGTCTGCCATATGTATAAAAGTTGTCTAAAGCTGGCTTTGATTGCAGGCTTGGCAAGCCCAAATGCATAGGAGAGGTGAGCTTCCTTAGGGCTCCGGCTGCCCAACACTTGTGCTAGGTGCTCTGTACAGCATCATTCTGCTCCAGGTCACTTCAGAGCCTTGTAAAGGCACAGTTCCCCACACTTCCTCTCCCCACTGTACGCTCAGCTGCAGTTTACAAAGGTTAGGAGGGCTGCTGAAGTAATTGATCTGACTTTGCTTCTGTTACAATATGAGGAAAAATCCAGCTGACTTTATTGGAAGTAGAATCACAGTTGTAATAAAGACAGGAGAGAGGGAAACTGATGTGTTAGGTAACCTAATCCTTTTATCAGCTTATGTAGAATTATTTCTGATGGGAAAAGCATAAGTGGCTACACTGATCAAAAATATAATCTTAGTTTTACTTGCACCTAGGTCTGCACGAGGAATCTGGATGTGTGAATAAAACTGCATGTGGAGTCTGATGTCTTTATTTAAGTTGGCTATAGGAATTCTGTAATCTTAATGATCATATCATGCCAAGATGAGGTATTAAATCAAGTGTCTTGTCCAGTTTGCAGTTGTAATGATTTGCCCAGAGAGTCTTTGCGTGTGGTAATTGCATACCATCCTTTCACAGTGGAAACAATGTGTTTGGGAATGAATGCTTGAGATCTCCAGAATGTTTACTGAGAGAACAGAGATAATTGTAGAATCAATATCTCCCTTAAAACTAAAGGTTGCATTGGTTAATATTTTGTATGGAGAAACAGTTATACTGCATAAGAAACCTGATGAGAAGCACATATGTCTTGGAAATGTAATGAATCAACCCAAACACTTTGTATTTTCTGAAAATAATAGGAAGGATTTAGAAGAGTCTCTGAGCATGTGAAACCAGTGTATAATATTTCAAGCTGAAAATAAAGGGAATAAAAGCACTTTTGGAACCCTCTTTAGGGGTCAAGAGCTATTTGTAAGATATGGGATCCACCTGACTATGCATGGCAAAGCTATCCTTGCCAACAGCCTGGTACGGCTGGTAAGAAACCTGGTAGGAAGAGTTTTAAACTAGGAATGAGTGGAAAGGGGGAGATTCCTCAACACGTGAAGAAGCTGTGGGTGGGGCAGGCAAGACAAAGGCCTATGGTGATGGGAGCAGAAGGGACACAGTAAACAACAAAGCAGCTCAAGTACAATCTCTTTGAGCATAGACATGTAAAGAAGGAAAGCATGTCCTGGGGAATCAGCACACTTGAGTGTCTCTCTGTGGTGGGTTGATCCAAGCTGGATGCCAAGTGCCCACCAAGCCATTCTATCACTCCCCCTTCTCAGCTGAAAAGGGAGAGAAAAATATGATGAAAGGCTTGTGGGTTGAGATAAGGACACAGAGGTAACACACCAATTGCCGTCATGGGCAAAGCAGACTTGACTCAAGGAAATTAATTTCATTTATTGCCAATTGAATCAGAGTAGGATAATGAGAAATAAAACCAAATCTTATACCAGTTTCCACACACCCCTCAGTTCTTCCCAGGCTCTACGTCCTCCTCCTGAGCGGTGCATGGGGACAGGAAATGGGGATTGCAGTCAGTTCACTACATGTTTTTCTCTGCATCTTCTCCCTCCTCACACTCTTCCCCTGCTCCAGCGTGGGTCCCTCCCACAGGAGAGAGTCTGCAGTTCTTCACAAACTGCTCCAGCTTCTATGGGGCGCAGTTCTTCAGGAATGGATTGCTCCGATGTGGGGTCCTCCATGGGCTGTGGGTGGCTATCTGCTCTGGTGCCTGGAGCACATCCTTCTCCTCCTTCTTCATTGACTTTGGTGTCTGCATGATTGTTTCTCTCACATATTCTCACCTCTCTCTTCCAGCTGCTGTTGTGCAGCAATTTTTTCCCCTTCTTAAACATATCACAGAGGTGTTACCACTGTTGCTGCTGCCTTGAGTTGCCTTTAATGTGAGAGAGCAGCTGGAGTGCATGGAGCTCTGCCCAGGGATGGGTAAGAAGCCAGCTGAGAGCTTGTTGGTGAAAATTAGTAGGCAGACATGGTTTGTCTTGCAAGTGGTATCTGCTATAGACATCCTGACCAGAAGAAGAAGTAGCAGCTGAGGCTCTCTTCAGATGACTGGAAGGAACATCACATTCCACTCTGATATCTGCTGGAGGGACAACACAGAAGGGTGCAAACAATCTTGGAGATTTTCTAGAGCACATTGATGACAACTTCCTGACACGGGTGATTGAGGAGCTAACAAGGAGGGGTGTTCTGCTGGACCAGTTACAAGCAAGGAAGAACTGGTTATGGATGTGAAAAGCAGGGACAACCTTGGCTGCTGTGACCATAAGATGGTGGGGTTCACGATCCTAGGAGAATGGAGCAGGGCAAAAAGCAGGATCACAGCACTGGGTTTCAGGAGAGCAGACTTTGGCCTCCTCAGGGATCTGCTTGCCCAGTAATGTATTATATGTTATCACAGCTTTTCAGGCTGACACAGCCATGTAAATACTAGATTTTTCAAAAAAATATATGTATCTATGGGTAGTTCCCAATCCTATGGTAGGAGAGTATTTTCTCGATTTTTTAAAGAGAGAAACACTGATTTTGTAAGCACTTTTGATTTCATTTATACCTTAATGTCAGAGACAGTGCTGATATGAATAAATATCAGTATATTCAAATGAATACAGCTGTAACTCTCCACCCTAGCACTACCCATCCAGCCAGGAGACTGTGTAAGGCCTTCATTATTTGCTTTCAAAACCTTCCTTAAAACTGTTTTTTGGACCAGTGTCTACAAAGACATGCAGTGGCTAACGCACTCATTGATGGTCTCTGCTGCCTATCACAACAATCAGTTCAGGCTTATTGTTTCCTCAAATTCCTCTGTGCATCTGTGCTCATCTTTTACTTTTTCCTCATGTGTGCATTGTAGGGTATTCCAAGCAGGAGAAGTGTTCGCACTGGTGGGTTCTTTCATTTTGTATTTCTATTCTGTGTTCATATGGGAGATCCTTGCCTTTTGATAATCCTGTCTAAAATAATCATGTCTACATACAGCAACAGTACAGTTACCACTGGTAATGCTTTTGCTATTATTACTGGTATTACCAGCTGAGGATCTGATCTGTTTGTATAACCATAGCTCTATTATTTGGCCTGGAACTGTCTCTCCCTAAAAATAGACGACCTGTCAGGAATACAACTTTTAATACTTGGCATCCCACACTCTCCTTTGCTGCTCAGCAGAATTTGAAACCAAAGTACTGCCTCTTTGAATTAATTTTGTCACAACTGGGCAGTTTTTTTGTATAACTCATTGTTTCAGTACTTAATTTTTCTCTCTCAGTTTTAGGTCTGATGGGAAGAAAATCTCTAACTACTCAAACCTTTCTGCGTTTTTAATTAATTTTGTACTAATCAACTTAATGTGACTGTTCAGGAAAAAAAAATGCAATCTGGCCTCACTAAAATTAAAATCCCTGGCACTAGGCTAGGTGTTTCACTGCCAGAGAATGACAATGGACTTATCGTTACAGAAGAGATTACATCAACTTCCTGTTGTTGATTTTCTGTTCTTTTCTCCATTCTTTTCCTCACAACAGATATCGTCTAGTCATAAAACCTAATGTATGCTCAGTAGTCTCTAATCAGGCAATAGAAAATATATGATCCATCCCACTGTGGTTTTGCAGATCAGACATTGTCTTTCTACTATGTTGTGAAACAAGGCTAAAGCTCTTGAATATCCCACAGAAACTCTGTTTTGGTGTTTGTCCAGATGAGAGAAAACAGCTGGCTAGAAGACTGAGGAAGTACAGTAAAAATAAAATAAACTTATGATTTAAATACTTATGTACACAATACATTAGAGAATTTAATCTTTGCTGAAAAGTTTAGGAGAAACTTCATATTTGGTTCCCATCCTGTTTCCTCTACTTCATTTTTTATGGGTCTCTTGAAATGATGGAACTCTAAATTTGGTTTCTGTAGTAACTTCCTATGATATAAAATACGTTGTTGTGTCTGCAGTGACTTCAGACTGCTTTTGTACTCTCTAAAAGCACATGAATGGAGGTGCACTTAAGCACCAGCAGGTTTTGTTTGTCATAATCCAGGGACATATTCTGATAACAGATACTTGATCAGCTAACCAGGCAGCCTGTCTTTCCTTAGAGGAAACGCTCCAGTTTTCACAATAAAATTAAAAATAAGGCAATTTTTTTGTTTTTTATTTTTGCCATTGGAAAGATTATGAATTTCAACAGAAAAAAAACCTCAAACCCAACAAAAACAAAACAACACAAAAAAACCCAACATGTATTTAAAATGCAACAAAAATTTACTCAGCAACTTCAGTGAGATTACATTAATTTAATAATTTGTATGTCCTACTTGTTAAATGTAACAGAGTAACTGCCTGTTTCCACTTTGTTTCATGTCTTTTCTCATTATTATAATGGATACTATTAAATATCCAATCCTATCCTAAGCCAATTTACATCGGGCTTAATGTGATTTGGAACCTTTAAGGATTATGGATATATTTGGTTTCTCATTAGTTTCTGACAATCAGAATGTGCAGAAGAAAAGGATTGCTATTACTATATCAGTATACTTAGTTGCTTCCTTGCTAACACCCTTTTTATCTTAAGGGGAGGAAGGGAAGCAGCTGAACACTTTATCAAATAAATTAATATGTACTCCATATTTGGATTTTCTAAGCAAAAGTTATCAAGAACAAGAGATACATATCCACTGTGGTCAACCTTTTAAGTATTCTATTGGACTCTGAGCATCCAATCTCTCCTATTTTTTTTTCCCCCAGTGCAACCATTGAGCTAGCAGAAGAGACTCTCCGGAAAGTGAAAGCACCCTTTTAAGACTTTTTTTTTTTTTTTCTAGAGTTATTTTTTGTTGTTAGTATTGCTGGTTTTGGTTTTTTTTTTGTTTTTTCTTTTTTTCTCCAAGTGCTTCCTCTATACTTGTCACTCTTTCTTTGGACAATTAGTGAGCTCTGAAATGATCTTACTCTCAGTTATGTCAGAACAGCATACACTGGAATCACTTCAAGCTAACTGAGAACAAAACCATCCCTAAATGTCAAAATGAGTGATTTTTAAGGTGCTGTTTGTCTTCCGTGGAAATAATTTCACACCACACTTTCTCCTTGGTGAAAGAGATTAAAAGAGTTCCATTTTTACATATCATGTCATTGCACTAATGTGTACCACACTGACTCAACCCTATTCTACTTATCAAAGTGAGACTCTTTCAGGAGTTATTTCTATTAATAACATGCTTTGCATGATTCAAGTAAAATGAGTGATTAAAATGTCTCCAGGAGGACCATAATTTTCTAGAACAATTCTTACAGAACAGAGGATGACAGAATTATTTTTTCCCTCCTGTATGTGAAGCAACTTGGATACCTTGAGGTATACTTAAACTTTAAAGCTTGATATTATGGAAGGTATTTTAATTTTGTAAAATGAATCAGTTCATGCAGAATACCTTCTTCAAAATGCTAGCAACCCTGATCACGGAATAAGTTGTTCTAATCAGGTAATTGTTGAAGTAATGTCTTAGCTGTTTTCTTTAAATCAGTTTCATTACTCAGATCTATGATCTATGAAGTCTGTACCAGCTAGTAAAGTACGATTCATCTTAAATTAAAATGATGCTTTTCTTTGACAAGACAATACAATGTTCTTTGTCATGCAATGACTTATCTGGGTATACTTGTCAGTATAAATTTTCTGGCAACAGTAATAAACTATTCTATCATTCATTTTATTGCTGCAGAAAATAATCTTTTCTTATTCGTACTGACGTAACGTTTCCATTACCCCTTAAAAAAGACTTGGCAATACTTCAAACTGAGTGTTATTAGAAAACATTCTATTACTGCTCAGTAAATATATTACTTTCTTTCCCATTATACTTACCACTCTCCAAATAAGGACTTGCTTTGACTACGCTGGTCTGCTCTGGCATAGGAGCAGCCTACTTCAGAATCTGTCCATTCACAAAAGTGGCTTTCCATGGAACCACCTCTTGCATGAACAATGACATTGCGGTGGCACAGCTCACAATATTTTTCTCACCATCCAGTCCTAAGCACCCCTACACATGGCCAAAATAGCACAGATATAGAATTATATTTCTAATAAACAGGTATTAGTCAACTTGATATAATTGTAAAACTATCCTACTTTGCATTTATATAAACTAATATAACATGTGCTCTGACTGTAGTTTCTTCTCCGTTCTGATTAGACAAGAAAGCCTCCAGAGTTCAGTGTTGTTTTCAAAGGCTTTGATTATAATTAGCAACTCATTTAACATTTTGAATTGGGAATATTCTGTGCTGTGTACCAACGCCCATCCAAGCCTCTGCTCTGCCCTGAAAAGGCAGGTCTGCAGTGTCAACACTATGCTCTGAGCTGAGCGTCATCTATAGTTCCTCTTCAGGTAACAGAGACAAATATTTGAGTCTTTTCTGAAGACATAGTATGCGAAAGTGATGCCATCATTCAGACTTCAGAGGTAACAAACACGACCCACAAATTTAGTATTGCTGTGTTAAGCATACATTTGGTAAACTGTAACTTATGAACGTGAATTTAATTTCCAGTTGCTCTGGAAATGTACAGAAAAATATTTTAGATTAGTGGATCTATGTTTTTGCTTTATTCTGTTTTATGTTTGTTGAGTGGATGGCAAAAGAGTGCTGAAGACTCAGGGGAAGGAAGAAAATGTGCAGAAAAGAAAATGCACCCTTTCTAAAATTCTTTATGGAATCAAAGTCTCCTTCCTGTTCAGTGAGACTTTCTGTCCTATGCTGATTAATATATTATTTTCATTCCCTCCCCTCTGTGGGATCTTTTTTCCTGGAAAGCAAGTAGGAAGTAGAACAGAAATCAGTAAAATTTAAGTCTTGTCCTGGTTTCCCCACAAGCCATGATTTAAAATGGATAATCAGTATGAAGTGCTACTGTTTGGTGTTACTGGGGTGTTCTCTGTTTCATTTTTTAAAAAAGAGGTCAAGGGAGCAAAAGTCATGGCCTCAGGGCAGTGGTGGGTCCAAGGGAACACATTTAAGGGTTAAAGAACCATCCACATTAAGTCTTTGAAACCCAGCATGACATTGCAGTGGCTGATCGCAGTCCATGTGGAGACTGCCATTTATTTGCTCCTTTCGTTTGCCATAAGTCACTAGTATGGCCAGGCTATATTCCAGCACCCTGGAGGAAATCATGCAGCAAAGCAGCACAGCAGAAGGGCTCATGCATTTCTGTTGGATATCCTTTAACACAGAATCTGTACACACTCTTCCATATAGAGGGTTTTGTCTACTTGAATGTGAAGTGCAGCTTTGACTGCTGTGCTTTTTTCAAACTCTCTTGTTTTTGTTAAGTAGTTGCAAAGCTACAAAGCAAGTAAGGAAGGACCACATCCTCCCTGTACATACATCTTTGATCCTAGACAGGTGTAGCACTCCAGACAAGGAGGGATGGGAGCCGACTTCCAAGTGTTACCATCTGCGGTGTCAGCAACCCCCTCTTATTCTTTCCTAATATATGTCATACCTCCTATCACTATCATCTCATCATAGGTGTCCTGTTCCTATATCTTTACGCATGCCTTTGAAATTAATCTTTCTTAACTACAATGTTCATGAAAGCAGAAATGTTTCTTCAGACTTTCCTATGTATATTGATTCTGCCTCCAGGACCACAACTCATTCCAGGTGTATCACCTTAGAATAATTTTTTCCCCAGAAGATGATAATAAACAAGGCATTGGGATCAGTAACAATTAGCATCCATTCATAAATGAATAACAAATCAACAAACTTCTAATGTAAACAAAAATGGAGAATCCATTGAGGACTTCAAGAAAAGTAGAAAGGTTAAGAAAAAAAGTAATAGTAATTGATTAAATTTTTTTCTCTTTCCCCCACCCCTCTCATTATTGCCTTTTTTGGTAATGTGTGATCAACATTTTTGTCGCTGTTTTATTGCCTCACTTATGTTGAGAACCTTACCAAGGGGACTGCAGGAAGGACTGGTACTCAGACAATAACAATTCTATTATACGACATCACTATTAAGATAACACATCTCACAGAGCTGCAGCTTCTGTGGGCTTTTAGATTACATATTTTTCATTGTTTGAAAGGAATAGTGCCTTTATCCTTCAGAAAATAGCCAGGACTTTGGGTCTGCTTCTTTGTTAGGAAAATGCCTAGCATATTTGGGGCTCATTAAATAATAAAAAGACATCCACTATGGGGATCTCTTAGTATGTTTTTGCTGGATCACACCATAAAGCCTTCAAGAGAATAGGGTTATCCTAGTCCAGTATGAAGAAAATTTTCATTCATTTCATGAGAAGGGCAGGTAAGTGTTTATCACCACTGAAATGATTTGGCAGAAGATACCTGTCTTAAGAGCAAAGAAAACCTGGTTACGGTTGGAGTCAACATCATAGAATCGTAAATTCATAGAATTGTTAGAGTTGGAAGGGGCCTTAAAGATCATTGAGTTCCAACCCCCCTGCCATGGGTAGGGGCACCTCCCAGTAGACCAGGTCACTCAAAGCCCCAACTAACCTGGCCTTGAACACTTCCAGGGATGGGACCTGCACAAATTCTCTGGGCAACTTGTGCCAGTATCTCGTCACCCTCACAGTAAAGAATTTCTTCCTCATATCTAATCTAAATCCAACCTCTTTCATTTTAAAACCATTACCCCTGGTCCTATCACTACACTCCCTGATAAAGAGTCCCTCCCCACCTTTCCTGTAGGCCCTCTTTAAGTACTGGAAGGCTGCGATAAGGTCTCCTCGGAGTCTTCTCTTCTCCAGGCTAAACAACCCCAATTCTCTCAGCCTGTTCTCATAGGAGAGGTGCTACAGCCCTCTGGTCATCTTCATGGCCTTCCTCTCGACTCACTCCAAAGAGGTCCATGTCCTTCTTATGTTGGGGGCTCCAGAGCTGGATGCAGTACTCCAGATGGGGTCTCACCAGAGTGGAGTAGAGAGGCAGAACCACCTCCCTCGACCTGCTGGCCATGCTTCTTTTGATGCAGTCCAGGATGCAGTTGGCTTTCTGGGCTGTGAGCGCCCATTGCAGGGTCGTGTTGATCTTCTCATCCACCAACACCCCCAAGTCGTTCTCCTCAGGCTGCTCTCAATCCATTCTGCGCCCAGCCTGTATTTGTCCTTGGGATTGCCCCGACCCATGTGCAGGACGTTGCACTTGACCTTTATATCTTAAAGATATCTCTTTATTTCCCATAAAAGAAAAGATTCAAAGTATAGTATTATTTGGGAACACCAGCCTGATCTCATAAATCTTAAGTGCACTTCCTTATGGAATGCATTAATTATCAAAGACAAGGGGAAATGTTTAGGATGTGAAGCTCCAGGTATTCTTACAGTGCCACAGCAGTAAATTAATGCCATCAAGAACTCACACTGATATAATCACACATAACTTGCTACTTCAAGTACTGTGCAAATTACCTGTGTGGTTTATGATTAAGTTTAAAAAGCAAAGATGATTTGTCGGGTTGTGGGTTAAAATTTGAAAACTTATGAATATAGGAAGCAGGAAGGTGCTAAAATACAAGGCCATGTTTCACTGTGGTAGTATTACTGCAATTTATTTGTCAGAGAAAGTGTTATCTTGTATGTCTCAGTTAAAGAATAAAAAGGATTAGAACAAATGTATGGAAGAATGAGAGCAACAAACATAAAAAAAGGCTGCAGGATTCAGATAAGAAATTCATGAAATAATAACATAACATAATTGCATATCTGAATAAATCTAAACCAAGAAATGGAATAGATTAAAATTCTTTCAAATTTAGCTGTGTCAACATTTTCAAAAGAAGAAAAAATAGACAAAAATGAATGTTATTCAAGCAAACAGTAACAGCATGGAACAAATAAACATTCATATCAAGGAGATAATCTGAAAACGTGGTCTTTCTATAGGTCTTTGATTTTCGTTGTATTCCAAAGTACAAAGTTAGTTATAATAATAACTAATGAGTTGTTAGTAATCAAATGAAAAATTTGAGTAAATACCACAAAACCCCTAATTATTATATTCTCTTTTGTATGACTTAATATGGAGCAGGAAAACATAATCAAATGCATATAGAATTATCTCGGAAGTGGATGTGCTATCTGAGCTAAAATTCATGCAATCAAGATTCGTTAGAAGTACTTATCCTCTACATATGTTCAAGTACAGTAAAAGTAGAGTTTTATTTCAGATTTCTTGTATTACTTTTTTCTAATTCATTTAAGTTTCCACTTATGGCAAAAATGGTCCAAAACTTGGTTACTTATTTATCACTGAATTTGGTTAAGCTAATGTTGTTAATATTAATGATGAAAAAAATTAAAATATTTTCTAAAATGAAAACAGATGAGAAATCATTTACTGTCTTCTGAATGGATAACATTTTTTTCCACACATTGAGATGAACGTAATTCAGAATGTTGTCTACATGGACTGTGTACAATTAAGGAGACAAAACAGAAGAGACTACTCCCAGACTGATGTACAGTAGCATACACCAGCATCTATCCTCAAATAGTTTGTGAGGGCTTCGGTGACGCTGCACTATACACCTGCAGCACAAAGGAACTAGTTCCTGTATTACTTGTTATCAGGATTAAAAATTAGAAGGTTGAATTAAAGATGATAATTCTTAGGAAAATCTTCTAAATCTTAGTTTACTACTTTTGGGTTTTGGTATCTCTAATGTTGGAGAACAGCCCCTATTATACTTTTCTGGTTTTATCTAATTAACCTGAGTGAACAAAGAAAGAAAGAAAGAAGAAACTTTGAAAGTTTCTTTGCTGCTTAACTGCAGCAGTAATATCATTATATATTGTAAGTTACAATAAAAAAACAAAACAGGTTGGAAAAAAATTATTAGTAATAAACTTAGATATTTAATGAAAAATGAAGTAAAAGCCACCTTTATGTAAGTGCCAAATTGACATTTTGTGATGGAATGTGCCTACTAAAATCAGTCCAATATCTTGTTTAGTCTGGGTGGCAGCTGGGAAAGTTTTTAGGATGGCAAAATAATTTAAAAAATCAGGGTGATTCTTAAGTTTGTTTGTGATTTTCCTGTCTTTTTTAAAGGCTTAGTAGACCGCACAGTTGAACAGCAGATACAGTGCACAAAGAATACCCCTCTAAACCCTTTTCCTTTCTGAAGTACTCAAGAGAACGTGCTTGAAACAGGTCTCTACTGCAAAGTAAAACAGGGCCAGATATTGTTCTGGCTAATTGTCACAGCCTGACTGTATCCACAGTAAGTAGTAATTGGTTTTGGGTCTCTCCTAAGTATCATGTAATGGTTCTAAAATGCAGATTTCGTATTTTTTCTTTTCTTTTTTTATGACCCTGAATACCTGAAATGATGTGAGTGTGGAGATCATATCATCTTAGCATCATTTCTAGGATGCTGGAGAGGGGCAGAGGCATGGTCAATGACAGCCTTTTTTATCGCACCACCGCCCACCAGGGCAATGATTTCATTGCATTAATCTTCTGCCCTGGGATGTTGCATTCCTGTGCATAGGGTAGCATTAGAAAGAGCAAAGTTATACTGTTAAAGGACTGTGGAGAACTGAAGGAACATAGTGTGGTGCAGTTTCCTACACACTGCCTGTCGGGATGATCTGTTGTACTTCCCTAAACTGTACTTCACAGAATCATAGAATTGCTTAGGTTGAACATGGGCCTCTTGAGATACTGTCTAGTCCAACCACCCTGCTCAAATACGGTCAGCAAGAGCAGATTGCCCAGGACTGTGTCTAGTCATGTTTTAAATAACTCTGAGGACTGAGAGTCTAAAGCCTCTCTGGGCAACTTGTGTCAGTGTTTGACCACATTCATAAAAAAAAATAAAATAAATGTGTTCTTGTTTTCATATGGAATTACCTGGTGTTTTGATTTGTGCTTATTGCCTCTTGTCTTGTCAGTGAGAAGAGTACGGCTCCACCGTCTTTGCACCCTCTTTCCAGATGTTAATAAGATCTCCTGCCAAGCCGCCTTTTCTCCAGGCCAAACACTCCCAGCTCTCTCAACATTTCCTCATAAGAAATGCTTCTATCCATCAAGGAGATTTGTGGCCCTTTGCTGGAATTCGTCCCTTGTCCTGGGGAGCCCAGAACTGGATGCAGCACTCCAGAGGTGCTGTGCTTCCTCTGCTGGGTAAAAGGGAAGGATCACTTTCCTCAGATTGCTGGTGATGCTCTTCCTAATGCAGCACAGCATGCTGCTGGCTGCTGTTGCTATGAGAACATATTTCTGGCACATAGTCAACTTTTTGCCCACCACGACTCCCAGGGCTTTTTTTGCAACCCTGCAAAGAACAGGTCAGCCCTCAGTGTGTAGTAATACCTGGGGCTGTTCCTCCCCAGGTGCAAGACTTGGTACTTGTCCTTGCTGAACTTCTTGAGCTTCCTGTCAGCCCATTTCTCCAGCCTTTCATGGTCCCTCTGAATCATAGCACAAACATCTTGTCTACCAGCCACTCCTCCCTGTTTTGTACTGTCTGTTTCCCAAAAATGCTAGCTGGCATGGAGCAAAACTATGCCAAGGAACAAGCTAACAGTGAAGCAATATGCATGGTCAGATGCTTATTGTTTGAATTCACTCTTCAGCCATCCCTGCTTAATGTATTGATATGGGTGTCACCTAAGCCAGGAAGGTATTGATTTATTTTTTCATCTTAAGAAATAGTCACAGTATATAGTCTACATGCTATTCTACTATGCTGTAGTAAGAATTTCTTAAAGCTGAAGTACATATACCTGAAGTATAAATATTTTTCTTTTACTAGTTGTCGTGGTTTGGCCTCAGCCGGCAGCAACGAACCACGCGGCCGCTCGCTCCACCCCCACAGCCGTGGGGGTAAATGGGAAGAAAAAGGCATAACTCATGCGTTGAGATAAAGGCAGTTTAACAGAACAGCAAAGGGAAGAGAAAACAGTAACAATAACACGGATAAAGGAATATACAAACGCAATTAGGGCACCGCCGCTCACCGACCGGACCCGCACCGCCGCAGCCCGCGCTGAGCAGCGACTTCCCGCCCCCTCCCCCCGGCAGCTCCCCCTACAGCCCAGGCATGGCTCACATGGCATGGGATACCTGTGTCCCCTCCCGTCCCTGGGGAAATTAACCCCATCCCTGCTGGAACCAGGACACTAGTCAAGAGAACACTGAAGGTTTTCTCTCCCCATTTCCCCCGACTGCCCCCAAGCCCCCCAATTCTATTTTGTATTGTTTGTTACTAAAACACTAGAGTACTGTTTAACCTGTGTGATAAACAGTCAGCCTCCACCATGGCTGACACCAGAGATTCCAATCAAACCCCAGTGATCTTAGCAAAGCCAGCTGGGAAATAGCACAAATTTGTAACAGTAGCCCAACTAACAAGGGGATGCAGAACAAATGCTTACAAATGCAAACGTGACAGTGAAAGATTGATCAGAAGCAAACACAAAATCAACCTAGAGATAATGGTGAGAGCATTACGGGAATGATCTCTTTCTTTTCAGGTTTAAACTTATGAGCTTGAATAGCTGATGTACACATTTGCTTATTTGACATCCAGATAGATATTTTTCCAAATTAATAGGATACTTTTATGTCAAATTATCTAAATTGTGCCTAGAATTATTTGCATCAGCAAAAGGGATATCTTATAATGGCCAGACTAAAACACACTGTACAAATTTAATATCAAAATCAATACCTAGCACTGCAATATTTTGGCTTGATAAAAGTCTGTGATGCATACAAAGCTTCAAGGAGCTCACAAAATTTGATTTCCTCTGCTGAGTACTTTTGTACTTCTTTATGCATAATGAAGACGAATATAAAATTTAAACTCCCCCTAAAATTAAACAGTAGACACAAAATTAAGCAGTAGAAGGGAAACTCTCATTTACTGAGATTAATAATAGACCATAAGCGTTCCAATAAGTCAGAAAATGAGTTTGCATGACATTTTAAGTGCAGTAAGTTCCATATCTCCACTTGCATGAGTTCAAAAGCCAGGAAGGCACTGATTTATTTTTCCCTGTTAAGAAATAGTCACAGCATATAGTGTAGCTGATTTTCCATTGTACAGATAAATAGGAAAAAAAATCTAATATGACAGGTTAAGGGAAGAAGGAAGATTACACTGAAGTGCAAGAGTGGAGAGTACATAAGAAATGACTAGCCCAAGCCTTTGAAGCAAATGATATGAAACAATCTGCAAAGGATAGTGCCACCCTGTCATGGAAGTAACCCTGATTCTGATTCATAAAACGTGTATCAGTTTTATGCTACAATTGCTTGATTAATTTCAATTTATTTATAATAAAAGGAGGAAGATAAGAATCAGGACGAAGTAATAAAAACACAGATCCTCATTGTCCTATGCTTTGCCCAGACGCTGATAATGTACATATGCCATGAAGCTGTGCCAGTCAGATGTGTTAAAAGCAGTTATTTATGCTACACAATTGTGGAAATCTGATTCATATTCTGAACAAGATTCAGATACAATAAAGCCCTTGCTTGGTAGTGAATATTGAACCAGTGGTTTTAAGCCCTCACATACGTAAAATTTTGCAGAACCAATGCGTCATGATAAAATCAATGCTTTGTTAAAGTCTGTTAAAATCTAAAGACGCTCGTAATAGTTCACAGGCTGAAATTTCACCAGCAGAACATAACATGAATCCTAACAATTTTTTATTTGTTTAAATAACAGAATATGAGAGGTTTGCATAGTTTTCAAAGGAAGCTTCATATAAGAATTTTCTGCATAAATTAGTACTGGCAAAACGAGGGAAAGTGCAGGTGATATTAGAAAGTGCTTTGGATAAATCTGTCAACCACAGGGCTATGGAGTATCAAAGAAAGCATTGAAAATGTGCCCTCATTGACAGTTGAATTCTTCTCTGTGATAAATAAACCTTCTTAGAATGTACAGGATTTTATAAATACACAGAAAGGTACAAAACCTAGCTCAGGCACATTAACTGGACAAGCAGAAAGAAACATATCAAAACCAAATGAATACTAACAATGAAAGGGAGGTTAAAAGCATGGTGACAAAAGAAAAAGAAAAATATTTTAAGTCATCTTCAAAATGTATTTTTAGTTCTTTTTAAGAAGAGTACATGCTCTCAGACAAAAGCCGTACAAAGCACATTGCATTGTTTCGGTTGACTTGAAGTGCCATGCTGTAGAAAGGACTGCTCTTTACTTATGAAAATGCAGCAGCCATTCTGAGTGCTGCTTAGAGACAAGCACTCAGCCCGCTCTGCCTCTAACATGGTGTTCTTCCATCTCACTCAGGAAAAAGTTGGAAAACTATAAATATTTCTGAACAAACAGTACATGCCTTTTTTTTCCTTTTCTCCAGTTTTGATTTGTTCACAGCTGTATTGTAAAATTCTGGAAAGTGTCATTGAAAAATTTTGGAATAGTTTCCTAAATAATAATTCAGGATCTTTCACAGACTTGTATAAAGATTTTCAGTTTGTAGTGTTGTTACATACTTGAGGTCCTTAAGAGATGATTTACATGCTGCGATTTTGCTCCGGCAAATAAATTTAAAATACTTCAGCACATGAAGCACTCTGGCCACAGTATTTTCATTTGGAGTTATGATCTAACACATACACTGAATGTTGAGAGAAGGGGTATTAAATAAACAGAAATATTTTTGTGCTCAATGGACAAACAGCACATGTGGCTTTGCATTTGCTCTTTAATTAGCAACTTTAAATAGTCATAGCAATAGTGCTGTTGCAGTGATGATCTAAAGACTGTTGCATAAAGATAGAATAGAGACTATATATATTTTGTTAAACAACTAATTTATATGGAGAAACACAGGTGAGATTTCAGGTGAATTTCATAACCTTTCCAGGTCATCGTTCTGGTTATTTTTCCAGAAAGCACTGGTGCTGTTGGGGCCATTCTGATAGTGGCAATTCTTTTGAATCAACAATTATTTACAGAGATATTGTCCTTTCATTTGTTTGCGTCCAGTAAACACACAGTAGATTTCAGTTACTTTACAAGTCTGAACAACAAGCTGGGAAACATTTAGTCATACCTTTTACCACTTTTTAATTCTAACGAAAGACTCTCCTTGTCTTTGTACAAGAAGCCTTGTATTTCTGCCACACAGTAGGAAAAGGAACTACAGTATTTCAATTATTTTAATAAGTTGCTGCAGGACAATCAGCAACATAATTTTTTTTCCTTTGTAATCTGAATTTGTAGTGTACCTGACATGCCATACCCAGCAAGAATAGACAGGAGTAGTTGCAAGTGCTGCTTCTCCCTAAGCAGAATCTTTTTATGTGCAAAAGTTGCAGCTGTACCATACTGTGGTTTTTTTTCTATCATGAAAGCATATGATCTCATATTCTCTGTCTCTACTTAAAAATGTGCATTAGTACTTGAATGCTTTCATGATCAGGGATAGTTTGTCTTTCTTAGGGGTATACCTGCATGCACAGTTAAGGTTGATACAAAGAAGACTAGCATCTGGAAGCTTCTTCAAACATGTATAGGAGGTTTGTACTGTGGTACCCTGCAATAGAGTAGTATTTTTAATTGGCTGTACTAATTTTTCAATTGGACCATACATTTTGTTCTATAATTTAGAAGTCACCAGAAACTATTGAAAGCAGCAGGCCTTACAGTTTTTATATGTTCAGTAATTAGAGTTATTTAGACCCCACTGTGCCTCTGTGGCCTTGCAATATTAAGTTTTTTAATAGGAAGCAAACCTCATTCTTTTATATTTAGTGAGTTAACTTTCCTGCTTTCCCTGCTGTGTCTGGCCAAACTCAATTCAAAGATGCAGAGGTGAACAGCCAAGTGAAAATGGAGAACATCAGTCTAGGTCAAAATATTACCCTATGCAATTCAGTTTCAAAGGACATCTATAAGCAGCCATTAAAATTCTAATATCTGAGTCTTAGACAAAATTTAAAGAGAGGAGCAAATGACCAAACATTAATCAGGTCTCTTGACAAAGGTTAAAGGAATGGAAAGTGATAATAACTCATCCTTGCTATAGTTTTCACATAATCGTCTCATGGCCTACTGAGGTTACTGAGCTGTATGTCATCCTAAAGTGCATGGGTAGGGACTGAACCTTTTTTCTCCCTGCTAATAGCTCTTCTTCAAGTTTTAGTAGTGTTAACTATATTTTTGTTTTCAGAGTTTGTGCCTTGCTCTCTTAAAATTTCTGATACGAATTGATAGAAAAATATCCAGTTGTCATATTCTCTAAGGTCCTTAAACTAAATCTTATTTTTTTCATAGGTCTTGTAATAGACTGAATTCATTGTTGCATCAGCTTGCACTAGTAAAGCCTCTTATTATAAACACTCTTTAATAGCTTGTAGAGAAACATCTTTGAGAAAATGTAGAGAAACTACAGCACACATACAATTATTTATGTTTACTTGTCTTAAGGGGGCAGCAGCAGCACACTCTGCACCTCAAGAGCTGCATTTATCTGCTCTGCCAGTGGACAAGATTAAGTGCAACTCTTTATTCGATAGTGGAGCTTAATGGGATATCGCTGATGTTTGTCGTATCAGGTCTTTACAAAAACAAAGTCCAGTGTTTCAGCCTGATAGTGTTCATTTTTTGACATTTGTTAGAGACATAAACAATTTAATATCATGTTGAAGTACTTGGTATGTGTCACTGTAGTTTAACTGGACAGGTATAAGACTGTTGCTGAGAGCAGCAGCCACGTATGCATGTTTTCACAAGCATAACTCATCTGGAATTGCTTTCTGTAGTCATTACTAAGGCCTAGGGGACATAATATGGAAATAATAGAATGCAAATTTACTCCAGCACCACTCTTTAAAAGCCACAAGGTTTCTGTACTTCGACATACTGAATTCTAAGTTACTTACACACAACACAGTTGATCTAATATGTTCTGAATCACTCTCACATTCTCCTCAAGCATGATACTTGCCCTTTGCCTGCTTTCCAAAGCCAGTATCTGAACCAGTTAATAGTTGTCCTGCAGCTTTCCTTTATTACTGCATGTTCTTGACTCTATATTCCACCTACTGTATCAAGTCACAAATATGTATTTCCACCAAAGTAAAAGGCTATGAATAAATGGAATTCAGATCAAATACCTGGAAAGAGTCTATGCCAGGAGAATAAGTGTTTTACCAAATGTCTTCCCAAAGCAAATATATTTTTCTCCTTTAAGTGGCTTTATCTGCAAAATCTTCATATGCATTTAAATGCATTTAGCTGTTACTTAGTAAAGTTTTGCAAGACTGAAACTGGATAGGACTATGTCTAGAGAAGATAACACCTAAATCAGTATGTCTCTGCTTGTGATGCTGAGAAAAAATATTGCTCATAATATAGCTAGTTTTTTGCTTTTCAGAAAATTTATCTCTATTGATCAACTATGCATTTTATGCAAATAGTGAAGTTGAAGGTAACAACTATGTTGTCTAAAATTTACTGAGTAATCACTCAGTGATAATATGATGTAATGATCAATGGCAATTACATTAAAATGGCCACTTACAGTAAAACTGTTGAAAAAAGGCATTTTTTGTTGTAAAGAGGTAGTTACCAAATTACTGTGAATATCAGATAAATGTAACACCCTTCACTATAGCTATGACTGACCCATAAAGGGGCAATTTTGCTGTCTGTAAAGTTGTTTTTTACGTATGTAGTTGTTGTACACAATTGCATATTGTATGTTGCTGTCGTCTTCATGTGTGAAAGCAAAGTTCATCCAGTTCTTATGTCCTGAATAATTTTGATTTTTACAACAATCAGAACTGTAAAGCAAAGGAGAAGAAAGTGTATATGACATATCTTCTCTGTCAAGTGATACACCCATTCTGTCTTTGGAAATGGTAGCTGCACCTGCAGGCTCACAGACCTGAAGGGGAAAAAAAAACTCCAAAACGAAACGCTACACTGTTTTCCCCCAGAGAATAAAAACGTTAGTCTCTTGCAATAAAATACTGCAATGGTGCAAGACAAAGACAGCAATGGTAAGAAAAAAGGTTTTCCTACATTAGATATCCTATCCATCTTTGTGTGAACCTGCTATATTTACGCAACACAATAGAAAATTTTCTTAAATTTTAGAGAACTGGTGAGAAAGACTGTGTTCCTGAGAGGTATAGTGTGCCACCTATGTGGTAAAGAGCATTATTAACACTCAGTGTCTGAAACAAGTTTTCAGAGCGTTCTCACCTCACAGGACTGAAGAGTAAGCTATAGGAAAATACGGTCAAATCAGGCTGTCTGCCCACATATTGGCAGTAGGCACATAGCATCTATTATTACAAGAAGCTCTTTAAGGTGAATAAAAAGTAAGAAAGGTACAAGGTCACAAAAATGTAAGACAAGAAATCCTACTGAAGATATTTCACCATTTTAATAGTAATACTGGGAAAATTTCAAAGTTGTTCCTCTTAACACGTACATATATTTTCCTGCATATTTTCTCTATATACGTATAAGAAAGGTGAAAACAAATGAGAATGTTTAAAGTTTGACCAGAATCCTGCGTTGCTAGACAAGATCACAGTATGCTGCACTCTCTGGGTTAGGTGAGACAATAAATGACAGCATAAGGATACTCTGCTTCTTTCCCATCTTTTTCTCTTTGCTCCCCCATTTTGCATTGTCCCTAAGAATACCTGTACAGCCTTCACACAAATGAATACATCATAGCCTCACATAGCTGTTCTTCTTCTTGCCATAATAATATATTGGATAGAACATGATAAATGGCATGTAATTATGACTATCATGTCAATGATTCTATAATTCCAAGACCTCTGATTTTTAAAGATTAACTTTCTTATTAGAGGTGGAGTTAGAGTTAAGATTGTTGGGTTCCTTCCTTTGTAGCTTCTCATCATAAGGAATTTAGGTTCTCTTATAGTTAAATGTAATTCTGATATAGCAGATTTTGTGGTGTGTATATTTATCATCCCTTATCTTCTTTGTGAACAATTTCACGTGCTCATCTTAAGTTACTCTTTGCTTCATGAAGTACCTTACCTACTCTGCAGTGAGGCAAGATATGTGCAGAATACCATAACTAACACTCAGTAGTGGGGGCTGCAGTGCTGCTCTGCTGCAGGGTGTGTGGCACCATGGGAAAGCAGCAACCAGCACTGAAGGATGGCTACTGGGCTTCCTCCACCCCTGGAGGCTCAGTGCTGCATGTGAAGCCACTGTGCTTCCTATTCTGGGGGTTTCTAGCTGTGTGATGGAACCCTTGCGGGCTAACAGAGTGATGCAGTTACAAGTGGGATTTATTAAAATGTCATTGGTGCCATAAAATTTTGAGCTATCTACACAATGGTAGCATTTGTTAGTATGTCATGAATGGTCACGGAATCATAGAATGGTTAGAGTTGGAAGGGATCATAAAGATCATTGAGTTCCAACCCCCCTGCCATGGGTAGGGGCACCTCCCAGTAGACCAGGTCGCTCAAAGCCCCAACTAACCTGGCCTTGAACATTTCCAGGGATGGGACCTGCACAAATTCTCTGGGCAACTTGTGCCAGTATCTCGTCACCCTCACAGTAAAGAATTTCTTCCTCATATCTAATCTAAATCCAACCTCTTTCATTTTAAAACCATTACCCCTGGTCCTATCACTACACTCCCTGATAAAGAGTCCCTCCCCACCTTTCCTGTAGGCCCTCTTTAAGTACTGGAAGGCTGCGATAAGGTCTCCTCGGAGTCTTCTCTTCTCCAGGCTAAACAACCCCAATTCTCTCAGCCTGTTCTCATAGGAGAGGTGCTACAGCCCTCTGGTCATCTTCATGGCCTTCCTCTCGACTCACTCCAAAGAGGTCCATGTCCTTCTTATGTTGGGGGCTCCAGAGCTGGATGCAGTACTCCAGATGGGGTCTCACCAGAGTGGAGTAGAGAGGCAGAACCACCTCCCTCGACCTGCTGGCCATGCTTCTTTTGATGCAGTCCAGGATGCAGTTGGCTTTCTGGGCTGTGAGCGCCCATTGCAGGGTCGTGTTGATCTTCTCATCCACCAACACCCCCAAGTCGTTCTCCTCAGGCTGCTCTCAATCCATTCTGCGCCCAGCCTGTATTTGTCCTTGGGATTGCCCCGACCCACATGCAGGACCTTGCACTTGGCCTTGTTGAACCTCCTAAGGTTTGCACAGGCCCACCTCTCAAGCCTGTCCAGGTCCCTCTGGATGGTATCCCTTCCCTCCATTGTGTCGACCGCACCACACAGCTTGGGTTTTTTTGGTAAACTTGCTGAGGGTGAATGCAATCCCACTGTCCAGGTTGCCAACAGAGATACTAAACAACACCAGTCCCAGTACTGACCCCTGAGGAAGGCCACTCGTCACAGCTCACCACTTGCAGATCAAGCCATTGACCACAACTCTTTGAGTGGGACCATCCAGCCAATTCCTTATCCACCAACTGGTCCATCTGTCAAATCCATGTCTCTGGATTTTGAAGTGGTAAAAACAGACAAGGAGAAAGCTGAGGTACTCAACAAATTTTGCATCAGTCTTCACTGGCAGCCTGTCTCTCTCCACACTCCTCAAGTGGATGGAATGCAAAGCAGGCACTGGGGGAGCAAAGTCCCTCCAACTGTAAGGGAAGATCAGGCTCGTGACCCCCTGAAGAACCTGAACATACATAAGTGTATGGGACCTCACAAGTTACATCGCAGAGTCCTGAGAGAATTGGCTGATGTAGTTGTCAAGCCACTCTCCATGATATTTGAAAAGTCATGGCAGTCAGGTGAAGTCCCCGGTCACTGGGAAGAGGGAAACATTGCACCCATTTTTAAAAAGGTAGACAAGAGGACCCTGGGAACTGCAAACCTGTCAGCCTCACCTCTGTGCCTGGCAAGATCATGGAACAGATCCTCCTAGAAGCTACGCTAAGGCACATAGAGGACAGGAAGGTCATTCAAGACAGCCAACATGGCTTCACCAAGGGTCAGTCTTGCCTGAACAACCAAGAGGCCTGCTCTGGTAGAGTGACCACATCAGTGGACAAGGGAAGAGCTACGGACGTCATCTGTCGAGACTTCTGTAAGGCCTTTTACACAGCCCTGCATAATATCCTTCTCTCTAAATTGGAGAGATATGGATTGGATGGGTGGAGTGTTCAGTGGGTGAGGAACTGGCTGGATCTGGTAGTGATGAATGGCTCGATATCTAGATGGAGATGAGTGACAAGTGGTGTCCCTCAGGGGCCCGTACTGGGACCAGTACTGTTTAGTATCTTCATGATAGACAGTGGGATCAAGGCACCTTCAGAAATTTTGCAGACGACACCAAGCTGAGTGGTGTGGTTGCCATGCCTGAGGGACAGGATGCCATCCAGTGGAACCAGGACAGGGTTGAGAGGTTAGCCTGTGCAAACCTCATGAAGGTCAACAAGGTCAAGTGCAAGGTCCTGCAGGTGGGTTGAGCCAGTCACAAACACAAATACAGGCTGGGCAGGGAATGGATTGAGAGCAGCCTGAGGAGAAGGACTTGTGGGTGTTGGTGGATGAGAAGGTCAACACAGCTCAACCCAACCCAGAAGGCTAACTGCGTCCTGGGCTGCACCAAAAGAAGTGTGACCAGAAAGTTGTGGGACGTCATTCTGCCCACCTACTCTGTTCTTGTAAGACCCCAGCTGGAGTTCTGCATCCAGCTCTAGAGCCCTCAGTACAGGAGAAACATGGACCTGTTGGAGTGAGTCCAGAATAGGGCCATGAAGATGATCAGAGGGCTGGAACACCTCTCCTATAAGGACAGACTGAGAGACTTGGGGTTGTTCAGCCTGGAAGAGAGAAGCCTATGGGGACACTTTATTGCGACTTTTCAGTACTTAAAGGGGGCCTGTTCGTGTCACCAATGGAGATGTTAAACATCACTGGTCCCAGTACCGACCTGTGAGGAATGCCACTCATCACAGCTCACCACTTGGACATCGAGCCGTTGGCCACAACTCTTTAAGTGCGGCCATTCAGCCAATTCCTTATCCACCGAGTGCTCCATCAGGCAAATCCATGTCTCTCCAATTTGGAGACAATGATGTCATCGGCAAAGTGTCAAATGCCTTGCACAAGTCCAGATACATGATGGCAGTTGTTCTTCCCTTATCCACCAATGCTGTAATGCCATCGTAGAAGGCCAACAAATTTGTAAGGCACAATTTGCCCTTAGTGAAGCCATGCTGGCTGTCACTAATCACCACCTTATTTTCCGTGTGCTTTAGCAGAGTTTGAAGGAGGATCTGCTCCATGACCTTGCCAGGCACAGAGGTGAGACTACCTGGCCTGTAGTTCCCTAGGTCTTCCTTTTTTTCCCTTTTTAAAAATGGGGGTTGTGTTTCCCCTTTTCCAGGTAGCAGGAACTTCACAAGACTGCCGTGACTTCTCAGATATGATGGAAAGTGGCTTGGCAACTTCACCTGCCGCATCCCTCAGGACCTGCAGATGAATCTTTATCAGGTCCCATGGACTTGTGCACCTTTAAGTTCCTTAGATGGTCTCAAACCTGGTCTTCTACAGTGGGCGGTTCCTCATTATCCCAGTCCCTTCCTCTGCCTTCTGCAACTTGGGCAGTGTGGCGAGAGCACTTGCCAGTGAAGACTGAGGCAAAAATGTCATTGAGTACCTCAGCCTTGTCCATGTCCTGGGTAACCAGAGCTCCCGTTTCCTTCTGGAGATGGGCCACATGTTCCCTAGTCTTTTTTTTTGTCATCGACATACTTACAGAAGCTTTCATTGTTGCCCTTGACATCCCTGGCCAGATTTAACTCTATCAGGGCTTTAGCTTTCCTAACGTGATCCTTGGCTGCTCAGAAAACTTCCTTGTGCTCTTCCCAGGCTACCTGTCCTTGCTTCCAACCTCCATAGGCTTCTTTTTTCATTTTGAGATTGTCCAGGAGTTCCTCGTTCATCCATGCAAGCCTCCTGGCATTTTTGCCCAACTTTTTCTTTGTTGGGATGCATCACTCCTAAGCTTGGAGGAGGTGATCCTTGAATATTAACCAGCTTTCTTGTCCCCCTCTTCCCTTCAGGGATTTATCCTATGTTACTCTGCAAGGAAGATCCCTGAAGAGGCCAAGGTCTGCTCTCCTGAAGTCCAGAGTAGCAAGCTTACTGTGTGCCCTCCTCACCGCCATAAGGATCTCAAACTCCAAGACTGTTGTATGCACATACAGTAATTCCTAGGCACGCAGGCATAAGCACTTATATTCAGATGAAACAAAACTAGCAACAGAAATGTTCCACCATTAGTTATATTTTATGAGAGACTATAAAGTTATTTGATATTTATCAGACCAGTATCACAGAGTCACAGAATGGTCAGGGTTGGAAGGGACCTCTGGAGATCATTTAAGTCCAACCCCCCTGCCACAGCAGGGACACCTACAGCACATTGCACAGGATGGCATCCAGGCGGGTTTTGAATGTCTCCAGTGTGGGAGACTCCACAACCTCTCTGGGCAGCCTGTGCCAGTGCTCTGCCACCCTCAAAGGAAAGAAGTTCCTCTTCATGTTAAGATGGAACTTCCTATGTTCAAGTTTGTGCCCATTATCTCTTGTTCTATCACTGAGCACACTAAAAAAAGACTCTTCTCATCTACCTGGCACACTACCCTTAAGTATTTAAAAGCATTGATAAGATCCTCCCTCAATCTTCTTTTCTCTAGACTAAAAAGACCTAAGTGCCTAAGCCTTTCCTCATAAGAAAGGTGCTCCAATCCCTTAAACATCTTTGTAGCCCTTTGCTGGACCCTCTCCAGCAGTTCCCTGTCCTTCTTGAACCGGGGAGTCCAGAACTGGACACAGTACTCCAGATGCAGCCTTGCCAAGGCAGAGTAGAGGGGGAGGATGACCTCCCTCGACCTGCTGGCCACACTCTTCTTGATACACCCCAGGATGCCGTTGGCCTTCCTGGCGACCAGGGCACATTGCTGCCTCATGGTCATCCTGTTGTCCACCAGGACTCCCAGGTCCCTTTCCACACAGCTGCTCTCCAGGAGGTCAGCCCCCAACCTGTACTGATGCATGGGGTTATTCCTCCCCAGATGCAGTACCCTACACTTGCCTTTGTTGAATTTCATCAAGTTTTTTTCTGCCCAACTCTCCAGCCTGTCCAGGTCACACTGTATGGCAGCACAGCCTTCTGGCGTGTCAGCCACCAATCCCAGTTTTGTATCATCAGCAAGCTTGCTGATGGTACACTCTATCCCTTCATTCAGGTCACTGATGAATATATGAATATGAACAGGACTGGACCCAGTACTGACCCCTGAGGGACACCACTTGTTACTGACCTCCAACTAGACTCTGCACCACTAACCACAACCCTCTGAGCTCTATTGTTCAGCCACTGTCCTAGCCACCCCACTGTCCATTCATCTAACCCACACTTCCTAAGCTTACCTGTGAGGATGCTGTGGGAGACAGTGTTAAAGCCTTGCTGAAGTCAAGGTAGACAACATCTACTGCCCTCCCCTCATCCACCCATCCAGTCACGCCATCATAGAAGGCTATCAGATTAGTCAGACATGACTTCCCCTTGGTGAACCCATGTTGACTACTTCTGAGAACCTTCTTTTCCTCCACATACTTGCAGATGACGCCCAGAACAAGCTGTTCCATCATCTTCCCAGGGATGGAGGTGAGGCTGACTGGCCTGTAGTTTCCCGGGTCATCCTTCTTGCCCTTTTTGAAGACTGGAGTGACAGTGGCTTTCCTCCAGTCCTCAGGCACCTCCCCTGTTCTCCAGGACCTTTCAAAGATGATGGAGAGTGGCCCAGCAATGACTTCCGCCAGCTCCCTCAGCACTCGCGGGTGCATCCCATCAGGCCCCATGGACTTGTGGGTATCCAGTTTACTTAATTGTTCTCTAAATTGTTCTTCTTCAACCAAGGGAAAGTCTTCCTTCCTCCAGACTTTCTTTGTTACGCACAAAGTCTGGGACTCCCAAGGGCTGGCCCAAGCAGTGATGACAGAAGCAAAGAACGCATTCAGAAACTCCACTTTCTCTGCATCATCTGTCACCACGGCACCTCTCTCATTCAACAGCGGGCCCACATTTTCCCTGGTTTTCCTTTTGTCTCCTATATACTTAAAGAAACCCTTCCCATTGGCCTTGACATCCCTCACCAGGTTCAATTCCAAGGCTGCCTTGGCTTTCCACGTTTCATCCCTGCATACCCTGACACCATTCATATACTCATCCCAAGTTGTCAGCTCTTTCTTCCACATACTGTAAACTCCCTTCTTCCACCTGAGCTTTTTCAGAAGCTCCCTGCTCAGCCATGCAGATCTCCTGCTTCCCTTGCCCGATTTCTCGCTCTTTGGGATGCACCTATCCTGAGCTTGGAGGAAGTGGTGCTTAAATACCAGCCAGCTCTCTTGAGCCCCTCTACCCTCTAGAGCCGTCTCCCATGAGATTTCTCCAAGCAATTCCTTGAAGATATCAAAGTTAGCCCTCCTGAAGTTTCAAGTTTCAAGCCTACACATCATTTTGTGCATACTGCACTTAGTCCTGAACTCTATCTTCTCATGATCGCTGCAGCCAAGTCTTCCCCCAACCTTAACATCCTCCACCAGTCCCTCTTTGTTTGTCAGTACTAGGTCAGCAGTACATATCTCCTTGTGGTGTCCTCCACCATCTGAGTCAAAAAGTTATCATCAATGCACTGGAGGAACCTCCTGGACTGTACACCCCTAGCTGCGTAGCCTTCCCAGAAGATATCAAGGTAATTGAAGTCCCCTGTGAGAACCAAGGCCTGTGATTGTGAGGCGATTCTCAGCTGTCTGTAGAAGGCCTCATCAACTTCTGCATCCTGATCATATTAATATATAATATCATATAAAAAATATATTGTAGTATATAATTATAATTAAATATATAATTATTATATTAATGTTTTGTACTTTATATCATATGTACATTCCAGCGCACAGATAAACTCAGTATGTGCATAAATAAGGGCATGCATATACTACTGTCAGACCACTAGTCCTTGGTTTGGCATGATACTCTGCTACAAGTAGAAGTGCTTTTTATTCAAGACAGAGCATTGATGTCTGTCATTTTCTTTCAATGAAATCAAACTAGATTATATTTGGGGAAGGGGTTGAAAAGACAATACCTACGTTGCATATGGATTTTATGGCAGCCCTTGTCCATTTGTCAGTTTTGAATGTTGATAAGATTCCTTCTGGATTTCAGAAATTCTTTGCTCAAAACGCAGTCTTCACAGCATTGGGGTGATAACACTTTGGCTAATATTGTGCATTAAACTATTCTGTGCATGGGAGCGCATAATAAAAAGTTATTTTTTTGCCTTTCTTCTGATCTTTTCTGCTTGTGTCAATTATCATATTGTTCTTTTTAAAATAGATGATTAAAAAAGGATTGGAAAATTTACATATTAGTTCCCTCCATCCTTATGCTGGGTAAGAAGAGTCATGACATGATGGTCTAGCAGATGCAGATCACCAAGAAGAAAATATACCTGGGATCTGTTAAGTGATTAAGTCAGTTTAAGATGCAATAAATGACTGTATGTTAGGAGGAGTGGAAAAGGCAGGGGAAAAGCAGAAGGTGAAGCGGAGGTACTTGTTAGTTTTACCAGGTGACATGGATTATGAGATTATGCACTTACAATGAATACAGAAGAAATATTTTGGTGTTAAATCCATGTAAGCACAGAGGTCCTGAACAGGGCTCTGTGGAAAACTTAAACTGTCTTTGTAGGCCTGGTGCCCGAAGATGCTGAACACAAGATAGTGTCTCCTGTAGCTGTCTAACTCAGTTCATTTACAGTCCCTATGTCCTATAATAAATTTAACTCTGTGTTATCTGATTTGAGGCAAGAAACCCCAAAACTAATACATGAAAAGGTGCTTATTTTAGAGCAAACATTTTCATTTATCATGAAAAGCATTTACTGTATTTGGTAATGAGATAATGATACTCTAATGGTATGTTCACCTTAATGGCAGATCTGGTGGTTTCAGTCTGGTCATCCCCTGCTTCAGATATTGACAGTAATCAGGATGTACTGCTTCAAGGTTTTTTATCCTCCCAGTTCAGATGATCTCAGTGCTGTTTAATATACCACTATCCACTCTACAAAGAGTAGCTGACTGAGGAAAACAGGATCTCTTAGGGCTGGTCTTAGGCACTAGAATGCGGCCAGCTACTTGAGTCAGAAGTCAGTTGGGGGCAGCAAAAGGCCTATTGTGCCAATGTCCATGGAAAAAGCGAGCAATAGTTGATGTGAAGATACTTACTTGAATACCCCATCCTCTATTACTAGTGAAAAAGGAGTCAGAATGCATTGGCGAATGAGATGGGAGGGATGAAAAAGACACTGGTTTTAAGTAACCACAAACTTCTGTAAACCAATTTGTCTCAAAAAATGCCACGCTGTCATCCTAAGGATTTCTTCCTCATCCTTAGGTGAGGATCTGATTGTGCCTACTCTGCTCTGAGAAGCTCTGAAACATCTTTCAAGCTTAGAAACCTATATGTGAGACTTTAAAGCCCTCTAAAACTAGTCCTCAGGGTTTGCATCTGTAGCAGTAAGAAAAGGTTGGTTTGTTTTAGTTTTGGGTTTTTTTGGGGGTTGTTTCTTTTTTTCCCCCAAATGCAGTTTGTTTGTATTTTCTAATGTGGATAATACCAATCCTAACACAATTCCCTAAATCGAAAGCTGCCTCTGTGTCTCCAAATACAGTAAATGTAACAGTAGCCATGTTTAGGCTGCAAGACAATACAAAATTGTTCTGAATCTTTTCTAGAAACTAGGCCCAGACACTAAAGGCACATGTGAAATGTCAGGGTGAAAGAATGAGGCTGTGCAAAGACTACACTCCCTCAAATAAAAAAAACCCCAAAACATTGCACACAACTGATGGAAACAATAAAGGATATGAAATTGTCCAGGAGAATGGCAAGACACCTGAGATCTGCACAGAGGAAGGATGACTTAACAGTAAAATAAATACAGCTCTCTTTTACTTCTGTAGTTTTGACAGTATGTTATAGGCTATGTCAAAGACTGTCTATGGGGGAAACCGTTAACTTCAAGAAGGTCACAAAGTTAAACTGCCCACCATGCTGATTCAGCACAGTGGCATTTATCAAAACACACAGCATTCTCCTACAGCAAACAAAGCCTTCCTGGGCTTCAGGAGAAATCTGGCATCTTTTTGTTTCCTGCAGGCTCCTGGGTTTTGATGCCAGGAAGGGCATCTGCAGAAGCTGGCTAACGAAGTTGGCAAACCATGGGAAGTGCCAAGGAGAGTGATTTATCTCCTTCTAACCCATTTGTAGGAGATATATGCCCAAATGTTTTTAGTAAAAAGGTCAGGGTAATGAAATGCTTAATAATTAAGTTTTTTTTAAGAGCTTGTGTTAAAAAAAAAAGGAGAAAAAGAAAAGAAAAATTGCAAAAGCAAACTGAGATATGTAGGAGTCAAGAATGCAAAGCCACAATGAATCCTGCCTTTTTTCCTACCAAAGGCAGCATTCAAATCATTCTTTTGAGAATCCAAACATCATAGGCTGCAGCTTAGGGGTTTATTTCCCCCTGATAGAAAGTAATGGCAATAATATAAGAAATTTTTCTAGTTGCCTTCCCATAACTACTTTTACTTTTACTTTAAAGTAATAGCCAATACAATCACATAATAGAAAGTGTGGTTTAATTTGGGATGGTTTGACTTCCTATTTGTAAGCAGCTTTGCAGGGAAGCTCAATTTATGAGCTATGGCTGTTTCCTAATTTATCACTCTGGAAGCTTTAGCTTTATGTATTAGGAATAAATCTATGAAAAAATGGTGAAGGTAAGAGATTTTATTATATCAAAAGTAGCATGCACAAGCTTTCAGGATTTAATTATACTACCCCTCCTCTGATTTTCACCAGATGTTGGATTTGAGACACAATCAGTAAAGTGAGGGAGACATTCTATAGACACCAGAAGAAAAATTGTAAGATCTTAAGCTCAGGCAAAGTCTGAAAATCACAACACTCAGTGGGGCTAATAAAACAAATAATGTTTTCTCAAGGGCATTTCCTGTCAAATGGATAGCAGGCCTAGGGGTCTTAAGCCATACACACATCGGTGTATTAAGACTCTGCTTTTCACCCAAATAAAATCCATATTCCTGTGGAGTGGTTCCTGTTTCTGAACAGTTCATGGAGTCACTGTCATGCCTTCCTCATCTTCCACCCAAACGTTTTGCAAACAAACTTTCTCTTTGATCTTTGAGGAATGTGTATTTTTCCAGGGGGTCTCCACAGAAAGAAAATGTTGAAATATGTCTTAGAGGGTCAAAAAGGTTGGCAATTGCTGTTTTGCTAATGATTTTTGGTATGTTAGAAAGATATTCTTGAAAATAGGTAGTTATTCCTCTGTGTCAAGGTTTGGGCTGGGCTGGTTGCTAAAAGAACGAAAGATGCTCCCTCTAACCTCTCTCTCCCTTCCGAGAAGAGAAGGGAGAGAAAATAAAGGAGACAATTACGGGTTGAAAAGAAAACTAAAACGACTTCAATGAAATATTAATAATAAAAATAAAATATAGTAATATCAAAAAAGAAAACAATGATGTATATACAATGTGTATAAAACCAGTATCGAGCTCCCAGGATGACAATCACGTCACTGGCAGGCACGGGGAAAGTCCCAGACTGGACTCAGCAATGGATAGGAACTGGATTCCAGAACTGGATTCAGGAACACATGGATTGGGATCAAAGGTAGATGAACAGACAGAGTCCTCCTCAGATGCCGGCCATTGAGGAAAAAGGCTGACCCCTTTGATCCCTCAGCTTTTATACTGAGCATGATGCAGTTTGGATGGAATACCCTGTTGGTCAGTTTTGGGTCACCTGTCCTGTCCACTCCTTCCCACAGGTGCAACCCCTTTACACTCTTCCATTTCTGACACTCCAACTCATTCATAACAAAGTTAGCTGACCTTGATTGTTATAGCAATAAGTATAAGCAGGAGCGCCTCTGCACACAGTTCCTTGGTATTAACTATAGACATCAGACCTTATCTGCTAGAAGCAGACACTATCTGAAAAATATGCCATTAATTTCAGAAAGTGCAGTTTGTTGGTAGATACTTAACTGAAAAGTAAAATTACTGAAAAGAAAATTGGTTCTGTTCTACCTCAAACCAGGACACTTTGCCTTTTTCAATGAAAGAGGAACGGTACTGAAAAGCAGATGCAAAGCTCCAAAAACAGAGTGACAAAAATCCTTTGAATTGGACAAACAGACAAGCCTGCATTTTTTGCTTTTTCAGCAGCTGGAAACAAAACTATGCATGCTAAGATGGAAGTGAACTTCTGTTTTCCTCCCTACTATATCAGAAAGTGTGAAAAGGCACTCTCCAACTCTGACAGTAAATTCATGTTGTACTAACAACAGAGAGAGTGTTCTCCAGGACATGTACGGATTATCTTTCAATTCACAAATGAGGAAAAATTTCCTGTGATTTTTGCTTGTAAGCTCCAAAGCAATCATCAGACAGGGACAGAGAGCACAGCTCAGCATCTGGCCCATCAAGTAAAACAGCAGCTGTTTTAGGAGTACCAATTTCATGATCCAATAATTTGACTTCATTCATCCCAGTATCTTCCTACTGACAGTGATTTTGGTAATACATTGCATATAATGAGTGTAATTCAAGATAAAGTTACTATTTATAGTTTGAAAGGACATATCCTTCATAATACCATGCATGGAATAATAGAAAAGGAAGGAAATTCCTAATGTGAGAAGCAGAAGGACTTCAATTAGGTAAACTCACATTAGGTGTTGAAATAATATGTTGTAAGCAAAATAAAACGTTAAGATGGAAACAAAAGTCTTGGTAAAAGTTTCGTGGTTTGGAAAGCTGTGTCATACATTACAAAAAATTGCAGCCCTAGTTGCACAATTCTTAAGAGAGATTGTATAGTTACTACAAAGTAAAACAAGTATCTATCTGTTTAGGTTTATTAGCATAGTAAGAAAAATGCATACTTAAATAGCTCATTATAAAAAGTATTATGCTAGAGGGAGGAGGTCAGGAGATTAGATACTCTAAAAATAACGTCTTTTATAATGAAGCTATGGCTACCGGACCCATTGTCTCAAGAGAAGCATCAGATCTGTTGTCCATGTGCTTTACAGGTGGTTTACACATGTGCAACAGAGCTGATCTATTTGGGATGCCGTATACTGTGCATGTGCAGAAATAATTCTGCAGAGTCTGTTTAAGCATGTGGTACTTCCAAGAAACTTCGAACCTATGGAGCTTATGATACAGACCATCTGTTTATCAGATACAGATCCAATATATAAATCCTCTCAATAGACCCACAGCTTCCCAAACTCACTTCACTTGTACTACTTACTGCAAGTACAAATATTTTCATTTGGAAAAAAAAAGCAGAAGAAAATAACCCTTTACAAAAAGCATGTGCAGATGCCTCATATGAGGAGTATGAGAAATAAGAAAGATCTTTTCTGAGTTCTCCGTATCAGGTGAAGTTGGCCCCCAAATATTATCTGTCTTTCTCTCTTTTTCTCTCTTACACTCTTATAGTCAATAGTAAAATAGATATCTTGACTTCAAATGGTGAATGTTAATTCTATTTGCAAGCTTAAAATAGTTTACACTACTCTGCATTGTCTCTGCACCTTTCTGAAGCTTATAAAGATACTACTGCAACAATACGTACACAGTTATCACTGCTAAAGGGTGCACATTCAGCAATTACTAACATATTGTTAAGGAAACATTAAGAGTTACTTATTTAAGTCACTCTAATTTTGACTGATACGTTTGCTGCTTATTAAAATGTTCTTGAGTATGTGTTTCTGACCAGCAATCTATCTTCCAAAAACAATTGGCCTCCGCTCCAAATGTTTTAATTCACCCCCTTGCCAAAACTTGAAAACATTCAATGTGGGAAGAGTTATAGGAAACACAGAGTTACACTTAGACATATGAGCATTGCTCTGGAGATGGTTTTTCCTTTGTCTAGAGTTTTCTTTGGCATTTCATTTAAGCTCAACTTTTACACAGGTGGCCCAGCTTCTACACTTTTAATTTTGTGGGCTCCTCATTTAAGTCTGAGGTCTTTAGTTAGGCTACCCTTTATGTTATGTCCAAATATGCCACTAAGAGCTGTGTAAATGCACCAGTATGATCAAAGGTGTGTCTACTCACCATGAAAGTTGCTCCTGCATATCCCAGAATGTCTTGCAGCAATATTTAATGGAAAGCAGGCAGACCAGTGGTGATTTTTTTACAGAAAGATTTAACAAGGCAAAGCACTATAGATACGTATGTTTCCCAGCTACGGGCTTCCTAGATTGGTCAGTGTGGCAATTTGAGCCTGCGATTGCTCCTAGGCTAAACAATGTAGACGTCGTCTGCACGTAAAACAGGAAGTATGCCTGGAGTTGTGAAGATAAATTAATTAATATTTCTTGTATTTTTTCTAATTAACAATAACTGCACTCATACTTCAGCAATGAATTTTATAGAAAAACTTGTTAGAAAATCAATAATTCAATATATAACACAGTAGTGCAGTAAATATGCCCAGGGCCATACTGAATGAAGATGATAAAACAAATCATTGCAATAGGGGTTCATTAAGTAAGCACTGAACACTGAATGAGGCAAGGAAAAATAGTATGTAATTATGAAATTAAAGATTGTATTGTTGTGTATTAGCACAAGGGTGCTATTACTGTTTCTGCAACAATTGCCAGCTATTGTCCACCATGACCACATCTAAAAGGGTTATTTTCAGTTTCTTTGGAGGGCAAAACTGTACCCTGCAATGTACTTGGAAAATTACTTTTCACAGAATAAAAAGATAATTATAATGCAAAATTCCTCCTATGCTCTTTCCTATTTTAGAATAACATTTTATTTGTGGATTTAAAGACCAAGTGCCCACCAGTGACAGTGAGAGAAATCCTGGACAAGACCACAAGATTTGAGTGTCAGGGATGACTGAAAACTTAGACAAGCTAAAAAAGACTTTTGCTTTCCCTCTGTCTGTACAATTTTGCCCTGTAGTTGCGCTAAGCAAAAGTTTGGGAACCTTAGAAATCTGATAAAACTCTGAAAACCCTGCCCAGATTTTTACTACATCCAAACTTGATGTCAGGAACTACCATACCACCCGCGAAGCTTGTTTGGCTTTTGTCAGCTCCTCTCTGCTAACACTTGTAGCAACCAGGTCAACTTCACATTAGAATTTCTTCTGTAGACTAGAAGAATTCTAGTTAAACCCCTGAACCAAAAATTCAAGGTCCACCAGTCAATTAAATCAAGGGCTGGACTGAGAAATATCGTTCCCTCTTCACTATGAAGAGTACCTGTGCCTTTAAGGGTGGCAATAAGAAGTACAAAATGTCTTTGACCTCCATCCTCTGTCAAGCTGATTATGCAAATTTTTTGTCCTTTAGTAAAATGCTTTCTCTCTGAAAACAAGACCATGCTCTAACCAGATAGCGATATTTGATTGACCCATAAATCTGTTAAACTAAGTGTCACTCAGGATTATCTGGAGGTTAATTAGAGAAGTACATCATGAGATTTTTTTTTTTTTTTGGTTCATAATGAAACAGGCTTTCTTTAAAGGGTTAAGTCTATTAGATTCAAGGTCCCTTTTTCAGTCTGCTCTGGAAATAGCTCTGAGTTTTCACACTTCGGAGGTAACTATTTTTTTATTCAAGACTGTAAACAAATAAATGAGGTTATAAATAATAACTTATCGCCTGACTGATCCAGATTTTCATTTGTATGGTTTGGTATAGCCAATTTCAGAACAATTTGATTTAAACAGTCACTGGTGATCAGTGCTTTCTGAATCATGGTTTTATCTTATGTGACTGATAAAGATACTGAGCCAAAGGAAAATATGCATTGGACATATTTTATTGATTGGAGAGTTTATTTGTATTCTGGAAAAATTACAACAAGCAGCACTTTACCTGTATGTACTAGAGAATAGAAACTTGCTTTTCCCACCTTTCTGTCAACCAGCATTAATGGCTAAAAGCTAATTTTGTTATTTCAGTTACACCGATGCAAGTCTCAACTGAAGTCAGAGCAGATTCTCCAAATTTTTACCATGCAACTGGGAGACATATTCCTTCAGATAGATGGCACAGATGCAAAACTTGTAGAGTATCAGAATAAAAGCATCAGTATCGCTGTTACTCCTGGCATTTGTGAACATTGCAGGAGCTGCAACTTTAAATTCAGAATTGCTTTGTCATTAGTTGGAATACTTACAGGGCCATAACTTGCTCCTGCCACTGATTTTTTGAGTAATCAAGTTCTCCTTTTGGACTCTTTATAATGATTAATCCCTATCAAAAGGGTATGTCTGAAATGGCATGTATTTATATTTGGATTTTTTTCTCTGCTCACCAAGATTATCAGTTCACTGAAGAGATAAAGGTGGCACGGTACTTCCACTGCCAAAAAGTTCAAAGTTATTTTTCTACAATCATTTTTCAAAATAAATTATCTCATGTTATGGCCAGCATAAAGACACTTCCATTTTAAATAATATTTTAGAGGTCTGCAAGTTTTGCTTTGCTGGAACAACAATTTTTTTCTGGGAGGGAAGTTGAACATCAAACTTAATTACTCAGCAGCATTTTTGCTATTTTTGCCTTTCAAGAAAAAATGTCTTCATCCGGGTATTTTAACTGTCTCTAGAAAAGAACATGAAGAAAACCAAACCACATTTAAATTTGTGGAAAACTTACACACAACATAAAATTAAAGCAAACTGGAACCTAAAATGTTAAGAAACCCATTTCACCTACAATGTCAGTGTTATGTGTAACAGTTTCATACAGGATGTGTCAAACAATGGGTAGCTCAGTCAAATATGCAAAACTCCCAAGAATATTTTGTAAGGAAGTTCTATATTCAGATACATACTTTGCTGCTTATTTGAGATACATAATTACTGACTTAATGTACTTGACTGAAGGATTTCGAGTCATTCTCACAGAATAGAGTTACATTGATTTTGAATTGATCCTACAAGCAGTTCAGTGCCCTCATCTCCTGCAGTCTTTAGTGAGATCTGAAAGCCTTCCACAAGTTGCCGGAAGATCTCTTTTGTCATGCTTGATAATTCTGCCAAATATACAGACAGCTAAATTGTTTAAAGCAAAAAATATAAAAAAAATAAGTTTGCACTCATTTTCTTTGTATGGTCTCCATAAACAGGCTCCAACTTTTAGGAGACTTTGTTATTTCATGTAGTTACGTTTCATTGTTATAATGTATTTTAAAACTGTTCATGCCACCAATATCTTTGGTTATTTATGATGTGAGAACAGAATAGTTGAGGCTGGAAGGGACCTCTGGAGTTCATCTGGTCCGAGTCCCCTGCCCAAGCTGGGCCACCTACAGCCAGGTGTCCAGGACCATGGCCAGACAACTTTTCAATATCTTGAATGATGGAGATTTCACTACCTGTCTGGGCAACCAGTGCCAATGCTCCATCACCCTCACAGTGAAAGGGTGTTTCCTGATGTTCAGAAGGAACTTCCTGCATTTCAAGTTGTGCCCATTGCCTCTGTCACTGGGCATCACTGAAAAAAACCCTGGCCCTCTCCTCTTTGCACCTTCCCTTCAGGTAATTACATACATTTATAAGTTCCTCTTGAGCATCCACTCCTTCAGGCTCAACAGTCCCATCTTTCTCAGCTTTTCATGTTAGGAGAAACATTCCAGTCCCTTCATCATCTTTGTAGCCCTTCATTGTACTCTGTCCAGTATGTCCATGTGTCTCTTGTACCAGGGAACCCAGAACTGGGCACAATACTCCAGGCAGAGCCTCACCAGGACTGAGTAGAGGGGAAGGATACCCTCCCTTGACCTGCTGGCAACACTCCTCCTTAGTGTAGCCCAGGACACCATTAGCGTTCTTTGCTGCAAGGGCACATTGCTGGCTCATGTGATCAGTCATACAAATCACATTTTTATCATAATGAGAAGTTTGTGTTGAAAATTAGAGATTTCTAAAGGATTGACTGAGACCATTTCTGATAAGAAATGCCATATGAGAACAGCATGAAAATGACTTAGAAACTCTCATTATGTGTGAACTTTCTTGAAGAACAAAAATCATTCTTATATTTTGGAATTTACAGTTTGTGAAAAACTATTGAAAAGAGTCTTGGAGTTGTCACAGAAAACCAATCACTTCTGTGAAAAATAATGTTTGCAAATACTTATTTAGAACTTTCTTTCCCACCCCTCATCAACAACCTCCTTCTGCTGATAGCCATCAGTTCTCTGAAAAGAAAACTTATTCTTTTATAGAGTGAATGAATTGCAAGGAAAAGAAACTCAAGTCCACATTACACATGACAGCTTAATGGGTACAGTGGAAATGGAAAGCCTGACATCACTCGAAGGGAAAAAAGAAAAAAAAAGATACAACCCTTTATTTCCTTCCTTTACTTTACACTTACCAATAAGACTGAAATCTCACTGGGAGCTGCCTGTAAATCCTGTTGCCCGGCTCTATGCAGTCCAATCCCATCCCTGGACCAGAAAGCGAGTTTTTACCCAAACTTTGTGCTGTGTGATGAGTCAAGAATCACCTTGTGAGCTCTTTAAGCTCCTCATCCACCCCAAATTGAAAAAAACCTGATGAATTACTCTGTCTAAACCTTTGATGCTGACAGCAGGCAGCCAGGCCCGAGACCACTTTCCTTCTTGCTTGTGATCCCAAAATCGCAGGCCCAGTCTGATGTGAAAGGTAGTGGGTCTGCAGGTCTTGGCCCCTCAGCTCTTGCCCCTCTCAGGGGCCTTTGCTGGTGCCTTGAGGTCCCCTCCACACCTTCACCAGTCCCTGCACCGCCACACATCAATGCTTCTTCAGCACTTAGAGAGGAAAGGAGCTGTTGCAGCAAGGGATAACTGCCTCTTTTTTAACTAATATTTGGTGGTTCAGTGGGCCAAACTGCAGTGTTTAAGCCAAGAAGAGATTAAAATTTCAAGGATTCAGGGACTAAGAGTTATATAAATGCCTTACAGCAAAGTGGACTATTGTATTTTAGAGTTTGCTGCACAAAAATTAGAACTGGCCATTATAAAAAAATTTTGAACTATTTTTTTAAAAATATGTTAACACTAGTGATACAAATGGTATATTTTTATTAGCATTGGTGCCCACATTTTTATTAGCTTTGGTGTCCAGAGTTCCAGAAGTAAGATTAATATTTATTATACAGAATTACATTACAGAAAAAAGCAATATTTATTATGTTCTTGTAATGAATTGACTATAACAATTTTCCATTTTCACAAGTAAAACAAGTAGGAAGAACACACATTTAAATTCTCTCTGAATTAGAACTAGACTTTTTGAAAACCTCAACAAAAGGAACAAAGAGGTGTTTATCAAAAATCACATCTATACCAATGAATGCCTGAGTTCAAGCATGCACATGTGTGCATGCACATGTGTGCATGCACATGTGGCAAGTAAAACAAAGTCTAACAGTAAAGAAATGTTATGACAGTGCATCTAAATTAAGGCTTTTAGTCTTCATGCTAATATCCTCAGTTTCCCAGATCAGATTACGTTTTCCATTACATATTGTGATGTTTTTTCATGATGCAAAGTGGATATAGAGGACCAGAGCTTTCCCAAGTGCTTTGCATCATTGAAAATACATTTCTACAAGGGGCTTGTGTGATATATTTGGATGGAAAGATTTTATTTCTTGTCCTTATGTGTGTTCATCAAACTCTTTTGTTCTTCCCTGTGAAAATGTGCCACACACGTTTTCCCTGAAAAGTAGAAACTTAAGAATTACTCTGTAATTAAGAACATGCAAAACTTAAAACCATACAATTTTATTTAATCAACATTCTGACACAGGAAAAGGAACTGGTAGCTGATTAGCTAAATAGAAACATACATATAAGTATGTATGCATGTGTATGTAAACCTACATATACAAACAAACATACATACATCTATATAAATATATTTGTACATGTAGACCCATATCTACTTGTATATCCCCATGCATCAAGAGAGAGAAAGGAGAGCTATTTCTTGATTGTTTTTAATACTTTGTCACTACAGTTCACTGGTTTTAGTACTTCAATGCTGTCACAGTAAAAGTACTGCCACATGAATGAAGGGATGTGGATCCCCATGCTTTGGAAGCATCCCTACATGGCTACTGCAGTGGCATGCTCTAATAGTGGCTTATGTTGCATGGCCATTCTTACCCTAGGGGAGTTCTAAGTAGTAACATTTAGTTGTCTGCAACATTTTTAAGCATAAATACCTTTTCCCTGGAGACCAGGCTAATCTCCCGACTCATTTCGTTCAGGAATTTTACAGGTTTTAAACACCCATTCTCTACAACGTAAATTCTATTTCAGTTAACCTTGATTGAAATGTTCAGGTTTATTACCAGTTTTTCTGTGGAACAGATTACATTAGTATTTCACTGCCCTACAAACTTCAAAGACCATATTCTTCGAGTATGTTTATAGCAAAAGTTTTAATGTTTTGAGGACAAATTTAAGGCATATTTTAAGTAATTGACTAGAAGTCATGTAGGAGAAATGTGTCAGAGGGGTGCTACACCCCTACCACCTGGTCATTATTCTGTGTCTTGATCTATACAGTCTTCTGGTGAGTCAGGGGTGGCCTGGATCCAGCAATCAGTAGAATTATTAAGGTGCTTAAAATTGTGGACAAGATGAAGTACATTGCCAGATCAAAAGCACAATGTGCTTACCAATTTATGGACAGAGTAGTACAGAGCCTAGATATGGGTCAAGGAGAAACTAAAATCTTCATGACAAGGTGTGATATGTGTGATCCTGAGTGTGATATGGTAATTGATCCTGAATCATTAAGAGTAAGAAAAAGTTACAGCTAAATTCAGTATGGAAGGAGACCTATTGCTTGAGATTTTTTTTTTCTTTTTTTTCTACTGAGCTCAGTGAACTTTCTGCTACAATTTCAGACATACATATTACTTTTACACTCTGAGGGAACAATTAAATTTTATTGTACAATTTGTATCCCCCACATAAGTGGTATAAATCTCTATCTTTTTCTCTTGGAAAGTAGAGGTAATTAAATTTGTAGTAAAGAAAGAATTAATTCATCTTAATTGTGCAAGTTAGTGTTAGAGTCCAGTATGAATGGCATGGACACAAATGGAAAACAAAATGTTGCATAAAATAGGGTACATCAGTAGATGTGTCTGCACAGTCCATCCCAGTAATGCTGGGAAAGCTTCAGAATGTAGAAAAAAAGTTTTATAACAACTGTTCCTGCTCTGCCATCTTCACTGTCAGGTGGATTTTTTCCTGACCTCAACACAATGAGATATTGCCAGGATCAGAGAAATGCAAGTCCTAAATTTTGTAGTGCACTTTGATAAACTGTTTTTTATTTGAAAATCAGATTAAAGACAAAAGTAAAAAGTTAATGTCTTTTTTTTTTTTTTAAATCCCTATAAAGTGCTGCTGAAATTTACTTGAATGTCATAGAACTTGATGGAAAATCAAATAAGCACTAAGAAAAGGGAAGGGAAAGAAGCCAGATTTTCAACTATTTCAAGCTGAAATATTTGATATTTTTCAAAATTGTATTGTACAAATATAATTTAGTGTATTTTCTCCTTTATGAAATGCATACTCTTCTGCATAGCCCAGAATTAAAAAGGACAGTTTTGATGAGGTCCCCGAGTTTCGTTGAGGTCCCTTCCAACCCTGACCATTCTGTGATTCTGTGATGCTCTCTGTGAAACGTCTTTTAAAAGTTAAATACACTAAACAAAAGTTGCTTACAACAAACAACAAAATGACGTACTTTTTCTTCAAAATAATAATGATAATGGTAAAGAGAAAAATGATTAATTAAAATAATGTGTCAGGTTATGTATAAATGCTGCTGACTCATGAACGCTGCAACTTAGTAAACAGAAACTGAAATAAGTAGAATTTGAGATACGTAGATCTATTGATAAAAGGATGGTTTAGTGCTGAGATATCCAGAAAATAGATTGTAAATTCAGTAACGTTTGATGGTATTGGGCTGATGAATATTTTTTGAATGGTGTTATTTTGTGTATTTTCCTGACTAAATGAAAAAAGGAAAATGTCTGTGAAGAATAAATAGGTAAAACTACTTATCAGTAGCTAAGAAGGTCAAGTTGAAGGAATTTAGACGACATACTTTATTGATTAATTGCTATCAAGCCAATGAACTTTAATGACAGGTAACAGATATCCTTTTTATTAATTATCATTTTCTTCTAATAAAGTCAATCTTACTTTATCTCTTTAAAAAAAACACCAAAACAGACATATGTATTGAAATACCATTAGCAAGATAAGCAATGCATTGAAATGAGAATACATGAACTAAAAATATTTTTCTCATCCTGATTCTTTTAGTGAAATCAAGTTACCACTTTGGAGCTGAAGTCAACCAAGATAAGGAGAATCTGAGCTGTACAACTGAGACTAAAGGATCACAGCTCCAAAGGAAATCTATTACCCTACATATTAGGATAGGTAAGAATTTATAGGGATTTTGTCAGGTCAAATTTATCCACGAGTTTATGTTGAATAAAAATCTGAAATAAAACGTTAGTAAGAATAGTATATATGTGCTTTTTTTTTTTTAATGTCGCTTAACACAAATATTCTCTTGCACTGTTTTCAACATGAAAGTCAATTATGTCAGGGCATGAAAACATAAATACCAAATGAAGTATGAAACTGGGCAGTTTAAGGAAATTTTCTCCAAGAAATCCTAATGTGGAACAGTAGCTACATGTAGGTTTCAGTAGCTATATTCTTATCTGGGTCATATGGACTAATTAAAAAGAGACTACACATGCAGAGATCTTTGCCATAAGATCCTGAGATGGGATTAGGCTCTTATCCTGTTGACCTGTATATAAGGCATACTTTTTGATTCAATTTATATGGTATTAATGATTTGGCAAAATGTGATTCAAAACTGTTCAAATAATTTGAAGCAATTACAGTGAAGTTTCATTACATTAGCAATATGAACAAATATTGCCTTATTGGAAGGCTTTTAAGAGATTATTCAGTTTAATTACTCTCTGTAAAACATGGCATGCTGACTTAGTGCAATTTTACAAGGACAAGGCAACATACACATAATGATGTACTTGTCAAATTCTTCAGTAGAGAAAGCCAAAGGTGTGAAAGGTTTAGATCATGGAAATGAATACACAGAAAAATAGGTAGCAAGAGGTAGTGCGAGACAAGACACCAGAAAAAAAAGACACATAACAAGACCTGAGTAAGATACCCAAACATATTTTTTTGCTTTTTGCTTTTTTTGCCTTAGTGGTGCATTTGTGGTTCTTTGCTAATGTTTCCACATACAAATCAGACACTTGTATGCTTAAAAAGTCTTCTAGGAATCATTTCAACCTTTGGGTTTCCAATATGTGCATACAAAATAACGTAAAAAGAGTACAGAAACACATTCAAAAAGTTGAGTCTTTGAATGTATTCACACAATTACAGAGACTACATGCTTTCAGAAAAGGAATTCCATGTTTAGAGCATATATTCATCCAGGAATCTAAATAATGTGACCTCATTACTCAGCACTGTTTGAAATGGTGACATAGTTTATGTTAACAGGATTGGAAGAGGGCAAACACTAGCCTATCATTGGGAAAGGTTGTAATTTTATGCATGGTGTTATTTTTGGTGAGAAAATTATTGTACTGAATTACATGGCTGAAAATATGTACCAGAGATGACACATTTTATATTTCTGAAAGGAGTCTTCAGTCCTTTTTCTCCCATTAGATGTCTTTCCTATTTGCACTTCATGATTCACAGGATGATGATAATCTTGGTACAGCTGGTCACCATTGCTCAGGAAGACTTTGGCTTGGTCAGCTTTCAAATAATGCAAAGCAGTCACAATGTTATATAGTGCACTTTTTGTTTTTTTCTTTATTTAGCAAATGCCCTCTATTAATCTGATTGCATCTTTTTAAATATAAGTATGTAAAAGAGGACCTGTTTGCAAACAGGGCATGATTTTAGTAGACTCTGGATGTCTTTGGCTCTTACTGACATCTGAAAATTACCTCACTTATTTGAATGCGTGATCCTAAACGTCTGACTCTGGAAATCTGAGCTTAAATTAATATAAATAAGATTTAGCATGGGTTATGAATGAATTCTAAACTGTCATTCTGTGTGAAGAAAATGGCATATTAAAATGTAAATGTCTGTCTTTTAAGAAGTTATATTAAAGCTTTAAGATTTCAGATGTCCTATTAGAATAAGCACGTACAAATAATTCTTTCCACGTCTGTATGTGCACAGCTAATATACATGCACCAGAACTGTGAAGCCATGCATAAACCATGAAATCATATAATTGTGAATGTAAATGGCTGGTAGGACTTATTGACAATTACAAAATTCATTTGTACCCCTTTCATTTTTGTATCTGTAATTTTAACCCAAATTTTGGAAAAAAGTGACACCTAAATGTAAGGGTTTTAACATGCCTAATCACTCAAGGACCATCTTCTAATACCATTCAAAACTGCAAAAACAACTGTAGAATGTATGTAGTTCGGCATATTTAATTCCTGAATATTGATGAATTTTCCTCATCTGCTACCAGCACTGCCCAATTTGGTGTATCTTGCCTGCTGATAAACTCTCACTAGGTTGGTGAAGAGCTGTCATTTGATGTAAGTGGGACTTTCCAAGTGTCAATTTTTTAAGCACCTGATGTTTAAACAGCAACCTATGCTGAAGTGTTGATGGATTCAAACTGAAAATGTAATAAATGAGACATGTTTTCAGGCAGAAATAAAAGTCCTGAACAAAACAACACATTGCATATATTCAGGCCTTGCTTCACTGCTTCCCAGTGATTTGGTTTGGAATGGTTTCCATTCATTCTCCATCAGCAATACCCAACTTCTGATTTAGATATTTTCAGAAAACTTATGATTCAGCTGTAGAAATTAATATTTATTTCTTGACCACAAATTGTCAGAACCTTCATCAACTCAACTCACTTGGAAATTTTTCATAGGAGAAAGAGAGATAACATTTGTTAGGAAAATTAATTCAGGTATGCAGTAACATTCCTGGTCAAACAGAAGAAAAGGAGAGCAAGAGAGAAGCTGCAGAATAGCAAATAGACTTGTGGACAGTGCTTGTCTTTGCTACCTGGTTAGTTCATTCTTGAAGATTCCTGCAGTGTGAATGACCCAGAATTGGCTTATTGCATCTGTTTTAAAGTGTCCCAGAGTTCACCAGGCCTGCCCACACAGTATCAAAAATGGGGTAACCTGAAGCAAGCCTGCAATCCCAACAAGCTCTGCAGAATAACAAAGCACGCTTTTTATCTCTAAGGGGTAACCTCTCTCATCTGCATCATGTAAAACTACATGATGCAAGAGACCTGACCTCTTACCCAGCAGCATCTAAATTCTTCATCTTGCTTGAGTACTCCTACTGGCTTGTGCCTGAAAGATTTAGAAACTTTAGCTCCAAAGAAAAGCAGGTAGGGTGAGAGACTGGCCATTTAAATTTTTTTTCAGTGTCTAGTTTATCCCAGGAGGTAAGATAGCTCAGGTAAATTGCAGGGTCTGTACAAGCTGCTTAGTGACAAGCTGAGAAAAGGACAATGTCCTTGCTGATTTCATGCCAAACATTTATTTGCTGTTCCTTGAGGTACTCACTGGTAGCACCAGATTGGCCACATGATGAGAATTTCAGCAGCCTGAGAAGGTTCCTGGGAAAAATGGATCAAAGACAAAGTCATCCACACACAGCAGTGAAGTCCCCCTTTCCAAAACACTTTATCTATGAAGCCAGGTGCTTCACCTTTCCCTCTTCTTTCTACTCCTCCTTCCTTCAGTCTTTTCCCTTTATTTTCTCTCCACAAAACCACTCCATCTTTTGCTTTCAGAATACCAGGCAACCACGTTTCTGTCCAGTGTGGTGATGTTAAATTTCTTTTCCAAGTCAGTAACCTGCTTCCCCATGTGCAAAAATTCCTCTGTATTCAGTACCCTCTCAGTTTCCTACTTCAGGAAACCTCCTACCATGCAGAGAAATACCAGTTTACCAATTTACTCCAAAAAAATGTTCAAAGAGCTGCTTCAGAAAACTCATAATATGCAAAAGCAAGAATCAACCTGAAAGTCCTTCCTGAAGGGCTGCTAATCACACTTATATCAATGGGATACAGGTTTTTTCTGCCTTATGCTCCCCGTTTTCTGTCTGTGAGCCTGACCTTGACACTTGCTTAGACCAATCTCAAGGTTTCTCCAAGGATGAGTAGCAGGGATCAGTATAGGCCTGGTATTAGAGTCTATAAATGAAGATAGGACTTTGCACCCACTGTAAAAACACGTATGACTACATATATCTGCAGAGATGTACATAAAAAACATATTCATACATGAGTTGTACGTTGGTATTTGTACTCATGTATACATACAGACACAAACACACACATGGACACGCACATATTTCTTGCTTATAGCTGATGTACCATTTCTTTATTTCAAGGAACATCATCCTTGTAGTCATTTTGAAGTCTGTTTGTGGAATATTTTGCCCGCTGATGATACCTGTGTAGATTTCACTGGCCCTGAGTTTGAATTTACTGTCCATGGACACTGTACTTTCTTAAGGACTATAAATTGCAAGAGAAAGCATTTTTACTTTCATTCTGCCTCTGGATCAGCATTAACGTCATGAAGTTCAACAAGACCAAGTGCAAGGTCTTGCACCTGGGTCAAGGTAATCCTCAATATCAATCCAGACTGGGGGATGAATAGATTGAGAGCAGCCTTGCAGATACTTGGAATATTGGGAGATGAAAAACTGGGTATGACCTGGCAATGTGCACTTGCAGCCTGGAAAGAAGCGTGGCCAGCACGTCAAGGGAGGTGTTCCTGCCCCTCTAATCCGCTCTTGTGAGACCCCACCTGGAGTACTGTGTCTACCTCTGGGGTCCCCAGCACAAGGACAGCATGGAGCTGTTTGGATGGGTACAGAGAAGGGCCGTCAAAATGATCAGAAGGCTGGAACACCTCTCCTATGAAGACAGGCTGAGACAGTTGAGGTTGTTCAGCCTGCAGAAAGAGAAGGCTCTGGGGACACCTTATTGCAGCGTTTCAGTATATAATGTGGGCTTGTAAGAAAGATGGAGAGAGACTTTTTACCAAGGTCTGCAGTAACAAGACAAGGGGGAATGGTTTTAAATTAAAAGTGCTTTTATGATGAGGGTGGTGAGACCCTGGAACAGATCACCCAGAGAAGTTGCAGGTACCCTGTCATTGGCAGCGTCCAAAGTCAGGTTAGATGGGGCTTTGAGCAATTTTATCTAGTCAAAGATGTCCCTGCCCACAGCAGGGGGCTTGGACTAGGTGATTTTTAAAGTCAGTTTCAATCCAAACAATTTTATGATTCTATGATTTTTTTAAATTACTAAATATCAAGAAAAAAATGAGCTTTTCTTTTAAATCTGAAAACATATGGCATTTCTATTGTCTTTGATAGTTGTGTTCCAAGTTTTTGGCTATTTTTGTTGGTCTGTTGGTGAACTGTTTTTCCTACTTTCTTTTTTTCCCCTTCCACTCTTTCAATATTTTCTTTGGCATTATTAATTTGTGAAAGAAACCTACATACCTTACCTATTCTGATATTCATTGTACAAAAAGGAAACAAATATTAAAATTTTTGTACACAGTTTTGATAAAACAAGAAAGAATATGAAAGCAGAAGATTGCACCTGTGCTACAAATTAAGTTCTTTTTCAACATCTGGGTGGCCAGGAGCAGTGCTTTGCATAGGAGATGGAAGGTATTTCCTTTTTAAGATTTTTTGACATGCTTGTGAGAAGACATCAGATCATAGCCTGGAACCATACCTCCCCAAAGATGTTCCTGGCAGAACTGTGTGGATGTCCATGGAGCAGCAGCTACACTCAGATTAGAAAATTACTAACCTGAGTTAGCTTGTTTAAATTTAGCTTGTGTACCCGTACGCTACAGTGAAGTCACAGAGTCATAAGCAAAGAGAACATAAAGCTCCTCAAAAACAAAATGAAGTAAAAACCCAGTATTGGGATATTGAGGATTGTGTAAATATATGATGTTTGAAAGGAAAACAACTTTGAGCCCTAATCCATGATTACATATGAAACTTGGCATAACTTCTATTCTGATCATTTAATGAACATCTAAACTTAAAGCTACCTTTCTCTTTTCCACTCTCAGGTATTTCCAGGAGGGGTTTTTTTGTCACCCCAACTTCTGTTTGTTCTTCTGTTTATTGTCATATGAGAGTTTGTCTAGATCAGTGTGCTCGTCATCTTGACAGAGGCTTTAAAGAGGTGTTTGCTGAAGCCCATACATTTCTTTTTTTTCTGCCTTTATCATGCAGTCTTTGATTTACATTAGATGAACTCACTGGGAGTACTGAATGTGTCCATATGCTTGTTCATTACAGAAGTTGTGTGTCATTCCTAATGCATTTCTAAATTATTAAAGCTAGTTAAAAGGAAGTAATGCCTTAAAGTATATTCCTACTATCTCCTTGTGATTTGTTGGGGTTTTTTGGTTGTTTTGTGTTTTCTTTTTTTTTTTTTCTTGGTTGTGTTTTTTCTGTTTTTTTTTTTTTTGTTTGGTTTTTTTATTTTTTTTTAATATTACCATTGCTAATTTTAGTAAGAATAAAGTGGAAATTGGACACAAGGCAACTTTGAAAAAATGTATCACCGTGGGCTAGCTGACATTGGCTTTTGTTCTTGTAGAAAACCTCATGTAACTTTCTGAGGTTGAATTTATATGAGGAACCATCCAAATATGTTTTAAGTTTTGTTGAACTCAAAAACCCTTCATTAATCTTTGCACTTTTATTTCCCTGAGAAGGACTATAAATCATTGTATTGTATTGCTGCTATTCAAGAAAGATTCTTTACTTTAAGGTATATAATTCATCATAGGATGGTTGTTCATGCATAACTGTCTCTCCTGGACAAAAGTAATTCAACACTGTAAACAAAAAGAGAAAATCAAGTGAAAAACAATACTAGATTAATTACAATGATTTTAAAGGACTATCATATGCCACCTTTAACTCAAGTTAGAGAAGTGTTACTTCATAACCCAGCGATTCCTTCTTATCACAGAAAATCATTCTTTACCTTATTTTGGCAAATAAATTTGTTAATCATCATCTTTACTATTCAAAGTAAAAAAAGATAGACCCAAAATGCAGTGATAGAAGCAGGCCACTCTCTCATACCAAAAATGCTACTTTGACTGGAAATCTTTGTTATTTTTCTTTGCAAAAATCTTTCGCTTGACAGCGCTAGGGAAAAATCCCACTGACTTGCATTATAGACTGTAAGTTATATGTGAGTTGAGAAGTACTTATGGACTTCAGGAGCATTTTTAAGCCTTTTTTCTTGATAAAATTTCTACATGCACACAAAATCTGTGTGGTGCACGGAGACTGTAAAAGATACCTTAAAGAAGGTGACTTAGAATGACTGATAGACAGGCAGATTGTGGAAGCTTCCTCTTCTCCCTACGGTTAGTGATATACAGTCCGACACCAAAGAAGACGTAGTAAATATTTCGAATACCAGTTTTAATACCAGTATTAACAAGGTGTTTTCTGAGCTGTATTTGTCTCAGTCACTTAAGCATAAAGTAAAGCCTGAACTTGATATGATCAGAGTTTTTAGATGTGGTTACTCAAGTGTCATGAATCACAGATATACTGTATATCTTAGGGGATAGTCATTGGGGACTGTCTATTTTAATCCTTTCTTTTGCAGAAAAATATGCCCTTGGAGTTTCTGCTACTGATTCAATGATGCTGTCTAATTGACAATTTAAGATTTGCACATGCTATGCCTCTGTACCTAATCCCCAAGCCATATTTATGCCTCCTGTAAGTCATAAGCAGGCCAAGGACATTAAGGTCTTACAGTTTCTACAGCCTGTGGGAATCTTTTGATATACGCTAGTCTCTTCACATACAACCTGCTCAAAAATCTCATTTGCGATGACACTAAGAAATGTCTTTGTCTTGTGGTGGGCTAGGCAATGTTCTTCCTTTTGTGGAAGAAAAATGACACTCTGTAAATCAGTCAAATGTGTTCAGAGTAGGAATTCGTGCTCACTGGCACTGTGGTGCTGAAGCATGCGTCATGATTTCAGACTTTTGTAATGACTTCATATGCTTTTGTTTGACCTTAAAATAAAGACTACGAAAGTTGATTTTGAAAACTATTATTTTTTTCTACTATTTTTCATATTAAAAACTATTTGTGCAGATAACTGTGGCTTAATTTTTAGTACATCAGTGTCTAATTGGAGGTTCTCTATACAGTTGTGCTATTTTTGTGCTATAATTCATAAAATTCGTGGTGAACAGGTAGAGATTGTAGCTCTCCTGCTCAAACCAGTAAAAGAATTTGCCGCCATGATAAAGACACTGTAACACAACATGAAATACCAATAGGCAAGATATTTTGGAAGTTTATTACTGAGTCCTTGTGATACAACTATCAATGAAGTTATTGTAGGACAGAATTAAATTAAAATCTCCCAATGTACTGCGGTAAAGGTGTGAAAGATTTTTTTAAAAAATATCTCCCCATGTTTGGACTAAAGTACAGTCTAATATATTTGATCTTTGAAGAGTACATATGAATTGGTCACAGTAGATCTGCTTTTGTCTCAACTACAATTTTTCAGCCATAGTAAGTTGGAAAGTGTCTTTTTGTCAAGGAAACCTCAGAAAACATGACTCCCATAAGTGAAGAGCAGTGTGTTTGCTGACAGGTCCAGAACAAGTTCTTACAGAAGGGTGGGGAGGATTTATTTCATACAGGTATGTTGAAGAGTGAGGGACAGGTTGTGCATGTTGAAAGGTCTGAGGGAAGCTGTTTCTTTCCTGATGCTCTGAAAGTACGGTTGTTTGTGCTCTATTCTCTTCTATTGCATTTCTGGTTGCCTTATGAAGCATTAAAAGGAACCACAAGACCATATATATCAAATTGAAATTTCTAAAGCTAAATTCCATAGTCAGGTACCAGAATGACTTGTTTTTTTCACTGAATTCAAAGCAACAGGAAAAATCAGCTTATTTATATGTCTTTATACATGTAGGTGTTTAACTTCAGGTATGCTCAGATTTGAACAAGCAATCAAGAGTAGGAGCATTTAAACTCATTAAAGTAATTGTACTGATTTCAGTGAGATCTCATCTGGGGTCCCCTATGTCCCCAGTGGCTGATTTGGCCTAAACCATGACATGCTACCAGGTTATAAAGTGTTTTTTGTTGCTTGTTCTTTAGTTGTGCTAAGCACTTCACTACTGCAGCTGAAAACTCAGTCCTACAAGTTGTCCTAAATTCTCTAAAGGTGAACAATATGTTTATTGAACCAAGAACTAATCATTCTTGCAGAAGATGTTATTTACCATCCATTTTCTATTATCCACATAACAAATATTGTTATGATTTCTGAGTGTGTAAGGAATATGTATTTGAAGCAGCGCACTATGATTTAGCTATCCAAATCCCATTAATGCCAATAGGATTCATGCTGCTAAATCTCCACATACTTTTTGGGAATAGTACCGCTGATTATCTAATGCTGTACTCTCTCATGCAGGCTGAGGAACTGAGAGCTTCCTAGCAAATCATCATCAAAGGATTAGGAAACAGTACCTTCCAACAGTCACTTTCTGCTCATTTTTACAAGCCTGGCTGTTCCTTGTTTATAATTATAAAATAATATGATCCAGCCTTATGGAGAATTACTGGTGAGCATGATATTTTTGTTTAGCAACTCCAGCTTTCTTGGTCTGTGAACCAGTATACAAGATCTTTCAACTGGCACTATTCATCTGGGAACAAAATACTAAGGAAATGCAAGTATTGACTTCTTTTAAGACAAACCACAAGATGCAGTGACCAAAGAGATAATCACTGAGAGAGACAAATATGTCATACTCATTGTACTAGCAATTTAAAGCAAAAATTTAGTTCTTAATTACAGCCTGCGGGAAAAAAAGGAGAAGCCCACCAGCATGATATACACCTTATAGTCTATAGGCATGCATGTATTATTTATCTGTAAAAGTTTCTGTCAAAGCCAGGTACAATTTCTTTCTGCTTGTCCTTCATTTGGCCTTAGAATTCCATTATGGAAAATAAATGTCCATCACAATATTTCTAATACACTTACAAGTTTAGCTGAAACTTGCAGATATCTTTCCTCCACCCTTTGTGTCATTTTAGAAGGGTAAATCATCAAAGCTATGCTTAAACAGTGATATAGTTAGAGTGTAAATCAAAAAACCTGAACCAGAAAAGAATTGAAAATGAAATTTCATTAAAAATGATCCTATAAAAATACTGCAGCAGAGCAACTATTTTGAAAAGGAAAATATGTTTTATCATCTTTATTTATGTTCTTGTAGATAATTTAAGGAATTAAAGGACAAGATTCAGCATGTAGTTATATGCAAATATTTGTGTGCATGTACTTGTATATTCGTATGAGTAGATAAATGAAAGGTTGAGTTTGAATTGTGATTGTTGCTGGTAAATGTCATGCACAGAATATTAATGTACGGTGCCATGTGTTTTGTTTAGATTTCACTCAGTTGTTTACTTATCCATGGTGATTTTGAGTTGTGACAGAAGGACCCATTTTCCACAGATGACGGTCTCTCTGGATAGCTATTAAAGGTATGGGAACACACGTGGTGCTGAAGTCTTTGGTGGAATCAAAAATCAGAGGGGAGAATGATGTGACATAACAGTAAGTATGCTTTATTCATCTAGGAATTAAAAAAAACTTCTTCCAAACTTATATTTTTTATGTAAACAGAATGGGAAGATATAAGGAAAATATTGAAGTGTTTATGGACCCAGAGGAAAAATAGGACTTTCTGTTGACAACTTTACATGGGTTTTCTTACTATATTTAGAGAAGTTGAGACATTTTGAGGAAACATTTCTCCAGAAACATCTTGGCAAACTCCAGCCTTTAGGAGATATGTCCCTCACGACTCCAGTGCTGGATCTCAGGATCACTCAGGTGATGTCAGATGATGTAAAAAGACTGGGAAGTACAGCCTAGGTGGATGTGATTTATATTACATCCAGACATTTAAAATACAGATTTTTACATCAGAACTAGTCTTCTAGATTCATTTTAACGTGAGGGAGACTATTTTACTATCAGGTATCTGCATTCTGGCAAAAATATTTCCATATTCGGATATTGATCAAACAAGTAGTAACTATAAAAAATTTGGCAGGAAAATTGGAAGTAAAACTTTCCCTCCTTCTCACCCCCTCTCAGCCCAGATATTGTATCAGGACCAAAACTCACTTATAAGTTTTAGAAGTTTATTCAAAGTAGAAATGTAGACTAAATAATTTCATACCTATTTAAAAAATCCAAAGTAGAGAAATATTTCAGCTGTGTCAATGGCAGTAGCATTACCATTGTGCATGTCAGCCAATGTGCCTCCTTGTGTTTTACAGGGTTACTGAACAGTATCATTACCACTAATGTCCTGAGTGTCTTCAGCCATGGTGACTTCTCTGATTACCTCCCTTGGTAAACTGTTTTATGCTCCAATTATGCTCACTTTTACTGATTAATTTGGGACTGAACAGCACAAGCTTTCATTTCCAGTGACTTGTTTCCAACAGAGAATAGCCATGTGGTTGCCATGCACAGATGAAAAGCAATACTACCAATGCACTGCTGTTTATTAAGACATCTCCCTTGCAGGAGAAATTTTTTTCCCCCACACTGTTATACCACAAAAATATTTTAACTAAAGCTCAAAATATGTTATAAGAAACTTGGAAATATAATATTATGGGCGGTACAAAGACAAGGTTTTCCCTTGACTATGGCATGAACTGCATCTTGTACCAGCATCACCTGAGTTACTCTTATTATTGTCTTGTGGTCAAGCGTGATATCATGATCAAAATCCACAATCCTAGTTGCTATGCAAGCATCCATGGTTCATGATGTACAGAGTTTACGTAAACAGCTGCATAGCTTAATGATGATATTCTTTTCTGCCACACCAGATAGTAAGTCTCCCCTTCCACCCCAAAACTAGATATTTTTCTCTAGTTTTGAGTGAGCAAGGATATTTTTAAAATTTATTTTGTTTTTTTTCTAAGTCCTTAATTTGCTGTTATTGTCAGTAAACCTTTCCCACTGTGACTTAAATTTAAATAAGCGAGGTCAAGTCCAAAGATCCCCAAATTTTTATGAAAGCACCAAATATGATTTTTTCTGACGTGAAAAATTGTGTATTAATTTTTAGAATACACTTCACTTCTCTGATTCATTCAGAATTGGGTTTATATCAGTTCCTGGACAGACTATCAGAAGATTTCTATGGAACAGGCAACTTCTACAAGGTCTCCAACCCCGCAGATGTTCAACCACTGCCTGACTAACTCCAGAGTAACATGAGATCCCTTATGTCTGCAGTTATTGTTTGGGTTTTTTTGAGGTCTTCAATATAAAAAGAAGATAAAGGAACTCCATACAATTATTGTCCTGGAAATCTCTATAGCACTGGAGAGGGGATAGTAGGTTTTGTACTACGCTTGTTCCCCCTCATGTTACTTTGTGGTAATATTAGTATTCTCCAGATATTTTGGACACTTGTGGCAAGGTTAGATGACTTTCTGCAGGTTAAGACTGAGAATGAGTTTGCACAGTATTATTAATTAAGGGTGAATAATATAAATTACACAAAGTTACGTTCAAAAGTCAATTTTTTGCAAGATTATTGCTGTCAAGTCAAGGACAGGGATAACTCTTATATGACATCAGTTCTGTGTTTCCTCAAAACTAAAAGTTCTGGAGTTCTGTTTATTGACTGATCATATGATAGTCATGCTATCAATACAGGACAGAAACTACCTCATTTAAAAGATAAATCAATAAGTGAAACCTGCAAGTATTATTTTGTTAATCCAGGCACACGCAAAAAGCCACATGCATAAATATCTATTTTACCATATAATGACTATTAACTAGTTCATTTTCTTTGAACTCTTTGCTTATTTTTAAAGTATATTGTAAAACTTATATTTGTTCAAGGGGCAAGCAAAATCTGTCAGAACTAAAAGTGTGATATGATGATATGACTCCCCTAACCAGTTAGGGAGAAGTTAGGTATATACTCCTGTTCCAAGGTCTCTTATACTTAATAAAGAAATAAAATTCCCAGGAGGTTTTCGCCACAGTTTTCAAAATGTTTATGTTGTTCTGTGCCATGTGGCTATCCATCTCACTCCACTGACCAAAAAAAAAAAAAGTCTAGACAACTAGATTAGATCACACACCAAATTTACAGATGTCTAGCAGTTAGGATTGAGGAAGGACAGACTCACTCAGGTCTGATGTGCACGGGCTGCCTTTCCTTCAGTGTGAGTGGAATTTTGGTAAAGCAGTCATCCTACACAGGCCCTCAAAATGATGCTTGTGTTGGAGCCAATTGATGCATGGATCCAACACTGGCCCTCTGCACTGTGCTGAATTTCTTTTGCAGTGGTGATTTAACATTTTATTCAATTATTTCAGTTTTCAATTAATTGCTTAGCACACCAGAGCTTTCATGAGTTTCATGAGTTTCATGTATCACTACAATTTCTCATGAAGGAAACAATTTAAAGTCTTGAAGGTTTTATACATTATAAATCAAACAGGTGGGACAAAATGGAATCCACACATCAACCAGGATTTAACAAAACTCTGTCATCTTCAGAGGCAGTGTATTTACTCTCTCACTTGAATGGTAAGCTCCAAAAGGAGCAATTCCAAGGAGCTGTGTATGCCACTGTGTTCACTGTTCAAAATCCTCTTGGCATAAAATAAAGACAAAAGGGGAAAATCTCATCTCACCAGAATTCCAACAGTATAATAATGAATGGTTTTAGCAGGATTAAGATAGAGGTGTCATGAAATTTGTAATCTACATGATTTTGAACTTTTTTATTTTTGTAAAACCCTTTCGAATATGATAGAGTTCCTACGTAATTTCACTGTCGTCTCATAAATGTGCAACCCTGAAAAAATGAAAGGTGATACATACCTCATACATTCCATTTGGGTAAAATTAAGTTTATGATCTTATTTCTTGAATAGTCTTGAGTTGAAAAGGATATGTATGATGGAGCTGTGTGAATGCATACATTCTGTGTCTGGCAAAGTATGGACTTGAACTATAAAAAAGGGCAACGTACAACCTGTGTTTATCATGGGGCAGTCAAGAGGCTTGTTGTGCCTCTTCACCTGCAACATTTCTCCATTAGCAACATCTGTTGTGGTACGTGTTCTGAGACATGTCATGAAAATTTCCTTCACTGTAACCCTTGCTTCCTTTTTCCTCCAATTCAACCAAGTTCCTGCAGTTGCTGAAGCGTTTATCAAAGTATCTTATTTACCCATTTTGAATATTTTCTCTGAATTACAAGTTTGAAAATGATTCCAAATGTATCAAGGTTCTAATTTAAATTCAGTTCTATCCTAATGCATGAGATATTGAACAAAAAGCATGCTGAAGACTGCCATTATGCAACCACCCTGCAATCTGACCAAAAGACAGGGTGGATGAGACATGGTACAGAGGAAGAAATGGCCTACCCAATGATACACAATAGGATATGCAGCAGCATGCATAAATACACACAACTAGGATTATTAAAAAGAACTTCTGAGTTATAATTCACTGTTTTATAAACCTGATTATGGTTGTTTTGGGGAACTGAGAGGAGATTGGCTTTCTTCAGATTATGTCATATATCTCTTTAGGAAGGTCTACATATTCATAAGTATTTGGCATTCATCATGACATATTCAATCATGCAATGCAAAATGCTGCTGAAAATGCCTCCCTCTCTCCTCCACGCATACCCTTCAAATTGCACATCCCTTTTATTTAACCCATGTCTGCAAAAAAGAAAAGTGTATAAAGTCACATTGCCTATATGTTTGAGACTTTCTGCTCTTGGTTTTGTTCATTAATTTCAGCCAAATTTGCCACAGAAACTCCCCAAAGTAATATGATACTATAAGGTTTGTGAAAACAGGAATTCAGGTGGTAGACTGAATTCATGAAGACTGAAGACTCAAATTCATGCTTCCAGTGAGCAAAAAACGAAAGCATAAACTCAGCTCTATTATTCAACACTAGGGAACCTCTAGCAGAAAAAGATTCCAGAGTCCAGTCATAGGAAGAGCTTTGGCCAGAGCTTGTACTTTTTCAGACCTGGGGTTAGTGCAACCATGAGACTTGAAGGTGGAAGAAAACACTCTTCATAACTTGTTAATCACAAAAAAAATCTTTGGATATTTTTTTTTCCCTAATTTTAAATGTGCAATTTTTATTCTAAATGAATGATGGTCAATTTTCACCTTTGTGGTTGATTATTATGGCTTGGCTCATAATCTAAAATGACTAGCTGAAATGCCTCAGGTTAATATAACTATAAAGGTTTGCAGTGGGAAATACCCAGTGTAATGAACATGGGGTGGTAAACAGTCTGATAATCTGAATACAGCTGAGAACAATTTCAGTGTCATGTGTCGGTGCTTATGCTCAGTCAGGATAGGTAGACCTTTAGTAGTTGTTTACATCTATGAGGAACAGGCAGCAAGCACTACAGTTTCTTTTCAGAAATCTTATATAAGACACAGCTGGGTAAAATTCTTAATTTGTTGCAAAAAGTCATTTTGAGACTAGTGAGATGAAAACCCCTGGTTGTAACTGATTAAGAGAAAATATTTCCTCACCTGATCTGAAAGAAATAATGAATTAACACTGCATGGAATACAGAATTTGATCTATCAGTGGCCCAACATAGATGTTAATTTCTTTTTGATGTCAAAAGTGGTGGAACTAGCTCCACAGCTTTTCAGAATAACGGCTTTTTTCAAAGTATAAACATCTCTCTCTTTTTTTTTTTTTCTCCATTAATTCCAGATATAGCTATTCAGACATTTTCATATGTAGCTCTGAAAATATTAACTAACTTAATCTAATATCTAGTTTTCCTGTGATGGCATGAAGTGCTTCAAGGGTTACAATATTTAGACACAGAATAAGGTATTGATGCCTTTTATTACAGTTCTTTCTGTTTGGTGATTTCACTTTCCATTTTTATTGACTCTTGAAAGTTTTAGTTGCACAAGGAATACTATTGCTAAGAATGCATATGTAATTTGCACTGCATAAGCTCTTTCTTCTCAAGAAATTTTATTTATGAAAACTGGTGATAAGGCAAAAGAAACATAATTTTTCTCTGTGAAAACACACACATTCAAATGATAAACCTGCACACCACCTCATCTAACATTCCTTCTTACTACAACACACTACTTATTTCCACTGTCTGGGTTATTTGGGGTACAAATTTTACATCCATCTGATAACCCAGTTTAATATAGACTGTTGAAAAACTTTATTCCTGAAAGTGCATATCCCGTAACATGCAGCCTTTATGATCTTACTATTTCACTTTTCACTTTTTTAAAAGCTGGTAAGCTAATAGGCCATTTTTATTGGAAGGCTAAGTACTCACATGTTCACAACATGCGGGTGGAATTCTGTTTCATAATGCTGAAAATCCTGAGCAATATTTTTACATGTCTTTCTGTTGCTTTCTACAGCTTATGTTCTGACTTTAAAGGACTCAGCACACAATTCATTGATATGTCCACCCTTAGCCCTGAAATCTATTCTAAAAAGTAAGAAATACAGATATCTCATTTTTCTTTTGTTCCCTTTGATACATTTCCTTGTCTATCTGAAGCTACCTCCATTCATACAGAAGGAAAAAAATCCAACAAAACCAACCAACAATTTCAGAATCTACTAAGTATCCAGTGACGTTATTTGAAACATTACCTGGTTGGTGTTGCCTCTGCCAGCCTTGGTGCTTGATGCTCTTTGTTGTTTCCTGGCAGCTCTTTGGCGGTATTTTAAGGCAAGTCACTCATCATCATAAGCCTGATTGGTGAGCTGTAGTAAAGTGCACCATTTTCAACAGATTTTTTTAGTCTGGCTTTTTAATGCAAGTATAATGGGCAAACAGTTCACTACGTCTCTAGCTCCTGGCATATGGAATCCAGGAGAACAAGTCAGCCCATCAGATTAACCATGTAATAGACCCAGAAGCAGCTTTAGAACTGTAAAACAAAATTGCTTATGAGTCTGCCAAAGTACCAGATGCTGCTGTTGGAATAAATATTTTCCAGTGCTTAGCATCTGGGCTCTGAGGTTGCCAGCAAAACCTGAAAAAAATTGCCAGACACTACCTACGATTTTTGTTTGCAAATGTTTCTTTCACTGTGAAATTGTTATTATTTTCTCTATTATTACTGTCATTGAAGTTGCTGTTCTTTCTGAATATTTTAAAATATTTTGTTAGTTGTGTTTCATAGTAAAATCCATTGAAAAACAATGAAATTCTTCTTCAGAACAATGATTAATTTGATCTAGTATTTTATCTCTGATAATGATCAGAAATGTGACTAATAGTGTACAAAAGTAATTTAAGATACAGTTAGATGAGTAAAGAAGATGCCTGACATAGGTGTAAAGAAACTTTATTAGGTACCAGCAGAACAAACTAGTTCAAACATGAAAAGAAAAAAGTTAGCACAATACTGCCAAGTGCATATACAAATTAGCTTTGTATTGGCAACAGCACATTTGCCTATATCATGGCAATTCCACGCCTTACAGGTATCATAGGCATATCTGTAATGTTGCAAGCATGAAAGTTTTAGGTTCTTCATAGATTTCTGTAATGTCTAACTTTTTAACAAGATATGTAAATAGAACAGCAAATTTTATTAAAGTACTTCATTTTATAGGGAGACACTAAAATCCTAGGCCTTAATTATATTTTGTGGCAATGAATTTTGTAAGTTTATTATATGCTTAGTGAAATATATAACCCATTTGACTGATATAAGTGAGCCAGTAAGTTTATGGTAGGATGGGGTCTCAATCTTTGCGTATTTCTTTCCAACTATAGAAACAAATAGGTCCTACTTTTACATCTACTGGGACAAATTCTGTTCTCAGATGCAAGTTTAACTGAAAAAAAAAAAAAAGTGAAAAAAGTGCTCTTTTTTCCACTACTAATTTTGCTCTTTATGAAATCTGTGGGTTAACACTGATATTGGCATGGTTAACAGCAGTACGTTAAAAATAAAATATCTTAATGAAATCCATTACATTTGTAAAACAGATTTGGTATAATCTGATTTATCTTCTCCCTTATGGCATTTTACATTCAGAATATCTTCATTGACTTCGGCTAAATGAAGAATAGAAGCTAACCTATTTATTAGCTTTATATTATGCCTTTAAAAACATGATGTATTAAGAGATGTGATGATTAATTGCTATTGAGCAAAACAGCATCCTTATTCATCAAAATTCTGGTACATTACTGTAGCATTGTAAGGCATTATGGCAGATGCCATCCAACTGCTTTACAGCTGCATGATCGATGCTATCATTTTTGATTGATGTCTCTGACGCTGGCATTCAAAACAGAGCAAAACCTCATATGGTTTTGAGAGACGATGAATATAAACTCACAATGTGAGAAATTATTATGTGAAAGAGCTGCAAATCTGAAGGGAAGGTTCCTGCAACTGTTACGATGTCCTTCACTGAAGGAAAGGAGACAGAGAATTTTGGGATGTACAAGATATACAAGACAGAGGTGAAATTTCTATTTTAGGATACTTTTAGGAAACCAGCTTCTTTCTCATTCTTTGACAACACAGAAGACTAGTTTTTGCAATACTTAAAAGGGAGTTCTTTGACAAAACCATCTTTTCACTGTTCTATATAGATACGGTGTGCTTACCCCGGGGCAGGACTGAGGGCAGCTGTCCATAAACCAGTTCATCAGTTCAGATAGTGGGCAGTCCTTCAGAGAATTCATAAACGTGAACACAGAGCGAGAACCATGGTCACCCCAGATCAACATGGGAGAACATTGGTGGGATCATGCTGAGCTTACAAATAAGAAATGTTTAAGTTATGGACAGGATATCAGCTAGTCTGTGAACTACTCTTCTATAGTCACCAGATGACCCACCAGTATTTTAAATAACCATTTTCTGAATCATGTAGATAGGTTTTGGATACATTAAGACAGTGGAAAAGGGCTAGCAGATATAACATGGATTGGACAGAAAAGCCTCTGAACAATTAGCATTACTCTAGCAAACGTTAAATAAACAGAGGTCTCTGGAAAAATGCTGAGTTGGAAAACCACTGCAGAAGACCATTATTAATTAGCAAGACTGTTCATTTTCTTCCTTGGTTTTGGCCTTTAGAGGAAAATATAAGCACTATTATGAGCACTTATATAATTTTGTTTGGAGGTGGAAGCACGAAGAAGGATGTTAGCTTCCCTGAAACAAGAAATTCAGGGACAGAAAAGAAACAGTTGTAATGAAAAAGAATATGGATGGCAAAAATTGCTATATTTAGCAAGAAAGAAAATAACTCAAAATATTCTGTCAAGTACTGTAAACCAGAGGGGAAAAAATAGAGATATGTTGCTGCTGTTACTGCAGAAATAGTGTATACTTCAAAGTCTTTGGTAGCTGATGTACAAAGTCTTCATTGGTTTTAACAAGTTTTCAGTTCAGGCAATACACGTAGGTGAAGTAGTAGTAGGGGTCAGAGCAACTGTGGCAGCAAATGCATCAGCAGTAGTGGCAGCTGTTGTTAGCACTGCACTTTCTCTTGTGTTTGAAGAGAGTCAACAGAGGCAGAAGGTAATTTCCCCACCTGTCCTGTGAACATAAAGTTACTTCTCTCTACCACAGTAAGAATCAGCTGTGAGGTGCCGCCTCTTCCTTCAATTAGTTGCAAACAAAGTCTTACTACAAGAACACCACAAATTACCCAATAAAATCAACAGAATTGATGGTTTCTGATTACATGGGTGCACTGTGGTGGCATAGAACCAGGAGCAACTTCTGGTGACCCTCCCTGCCGCTGCTGTTTGCTAAGGCAAGTGAAACTATTGACACCATAAAAAGTGGGTTTGTCTGATTTGTGGATGCCAGGGACAACAAAAGAAAACTGGCTAAAGAAAAAGTTTAATCAGAAACAACAGAAAGTACCTAGTAGCCATGTTTGGTGTGACTTGTTTTACATTTCTAATTATCTTGAAAATTTTTTGAGTATTTTTTGGAGACTTCATGTGTCTTTTGGACTGCTAACTATGTATCAGACAGTAGCATTGTAAGATTCCTTACACAGATGGATTGTAAAAAATTAGAATGTATCTATTCTTCTTTATTATATTCCTGTGGTTCTGACTTTGAAAATGATACTAGCAAATTTAGCATGAGTTGTAAATTAGGAAGAAACAAAACTGTAAAATTGACATGGAGGAATAACTACTTCAGATGAAAACCATTCAGTTCTGGACTTGTCCAAACCTCATCTTTTCTATTGGCCTACTCAAAGTGACAACTCTGTGGTGCATCTGTGATGAAGATAATTTTCTGTAATGTGGTCATGTCTTCCTCAGGCTCTAAGGTGAATTATTGTCTTATTATGCTCTGCAGCGGTCAAATACTGAGAAACTGCAGTGCAATGCAATTGCAATGAAATTGCAATACTTTGTAATAATGTACTCACTAAAAAAGTTTACTCCTGTCACCTTAGGCAATGACAAATTTTGATCTTTCCTCCCCATATTCAAAAACGGAGAAGACACACATTCAGGTTAGTCACTGGCAAAACAAAATTCCAGGTAAATAACAAATTTTATATTTCAAATAAATGAGAAACTGGCAAATATAGTTTTATTGAATTAGACTTGCCATTACCAATAATCACAGTGATTCAGTCTGTCTTAATTGACTGAATTTAACATACTCCACAGTAGGCCTAGTTAACTAAGGTTCTCTGTGATGGACAGCATAGACAACTTTAATCCTGATGACACTGTAGTATCCCTGCTGCCCATCCTCAAAACTACTCAGGAAGCAACCTGGAGCTGCTAGAAAATGTATATTTTGCTGCAGATAGGCTCTGAATAAATAACATGGCCAATGCTTCTAATTCCTTAAAATCAACATAAAAACCTTGCAAGCTATTTCATGCCAGCTTTGACAGGTGGTGATAATGTTTTAGAAGGCACAGGATATATTGTGGTGATAGCAGCAAATGGTGACAGATTTAAGGTGTGCTAGAGAAGGGAGCTTTGGTAAGTCAAATTGAAATGTTTCATAACACACCAGGTTTGTGGGTTTTTTTAACTGACTTTAGAACTATGTCTTGTATTACTTTTAAGTTCTTACAGGTTTTAAGGATGAGAAATGAATATGATGATCGCAGGAAAAAATGAACTGTACTCATTCAGGGTTATAGAAGATTGAAGGAATGAGAGATTGCCTTTCAGAAATGAAGATGTTCCAGTCCGTGAGTTTGTTAGGTTTAACACATCTTTTTTTGCTTGTTTATTTTATTTTATAGCTTCATAATTTCCACTAATTACAGGTTCTCTCACAGTCTGCATTTTCATCCTTACAACATGAACACATGGATCAAAAGATTTGTATGTGTTTTGTTGTGTTTAGAAACACTTCCAAAACAAGATATTTCTTTCTTTTCTCCAGTGATATAGTAAATTGTATGTCTTTGTATCAAATTATAATACAAACAGCTTCTGAGGAAATCTGTGTTAATGCAAATAAGAAAATGTAACTCAGCATTGCTATGCTTCACTTTAACAGAAAGAATAATTACACAGTATTAATATTCATGAGGGTGAAGAAAAGAATCTCAGAAAGAGCACATACTGCCAGGCCTGAGGACTCCTCTTACTTATTCCGTTCTGGTTGAGTTTCGTTGATGCAAAACTTTGGATGAAGAAGGGAGCACAGCTATCAGGACTGCATCAAGCACAGGATGAAGTAAGAGCAGAGCCTCTCCCAAACAGATGTGCTAGTTTCTGAGAAGGGTTTAACCAATTGTACTCCAGCAAAGAATACAGTTTTAACATCAATCCAGAATTACAGGAAAGATGAGGAACAGCAACTTCATGGCATCTTTCTTGTCCCTTCTGGATTCCCCAGGGATACAAAAAGAAAAGAGGGCACAGCTGGGCAAAATATCATTGTTCTTCAACCAGATTTCTTTGCTGCCAGATTCTATACCAAAAGACACTTTTTTTTCTGGCTGAAATTCTCCATGTAGGTCAACTAAGAAAGTGGAAAGCATGGGAATGTGAGCAAAAGATTAATTATCAGTAGGAGGAACTAGCAGGCAAATAGAAGGAAGGGAATGGAATGAAGTCTACCAATAAAATGGCATAAATAAAGGAGAAAAGATGAAAAGCAGGGTCTATTACACAGAAAAAGAAAAAAAAGACAGTATAAGAAATGACACAGTTATGAGAAAGAAGAACTAAAAATTGTAAAAAAATGGAAATAAAGCTCTTTGGGGGACAAAAAATTAACTAATTAAAAAAATAAGAAAGACTGAGAAAAATACTGGAAAAACAGGGATGGGAAAAAGATGACTGAAGCAAATGGAAACAAATCCAAGCAGGTTAATTAAAACAACCATATCAGTGTCATTATACAGTGACAAAGGTGAATCACAAATGGCTACATCCCAAATATAAAAGGCTGGTACTTCTGCTGCTCTGAAACATGCAAATAATTTAATTCAAAATATATTTGTATGTCAACTATAAATCTTAGAAAGACAGAAGCAAACCCCTCACCCTTATCATTGCATGGAAAAGCAACACTGAACAAGTTTTGGGCCTTATGTTGTAGTTTTTATTGGAGATGAAAAATGAAACCTTTAGGATGCTAAATAGTGAATTTTCTTCATGTGTTACAAACACTGGGACGGCTCCTGTGGTGGAAGCATATGTCTGGGCTTAAAACTGCTGTTTTGAAATTGCATCCCCTAATATTTTCTGATTAAGAACTGCTTTTAATAGCTGCTCCACACTTTTCCATCTACATTTCTAAACCAAAAACATAATATTTTTAGGTGAACTAGTTAGGGGAAAAGTTTAGGACTGATAGTATTGTTTGCTAAAGGCCTATTTAATGATAGGGGAAAAAAGACACCCCTGGCTTCTCACAACCTGTTCTCTGACTGTGTGCCAAAGCCCTCATTTGGCTAGACTGCAATGTTGATCTCATTTCACACTGATTATAACCTTGGTGGCACAATCAGCAGAGATTTTATTGATTCATTGTTTTGCAAGAGAAAAATCACACCTTAATTTTGGAAAAATTTTTTCCCTGTCTCTCAAGTCTCAAGGACTTAAAATGCTCCAAGTAGCTTTAAATTAGAGAACGCTTTTTTTTTTGTGTCAATTATTTTTTACATGTTTACAATGTAAACATTTGTAGATTCTTAATATGAGGTAGATCATAGTGTTTTAGTATACATATGCACATTTCACATAAGAAGTAACCAAAATAACCAACTAACTCGGCATGAAACAACAGAATTGTTCATTCCTTATTATCACTGTAATTCAGGAGTGAATAATGGGAATGTCTGACATTAATGAAAGATGATAAGGACAAGAACTTTCAGTCAGTACAATTCAGTATGTAGCCTAGACATACATGACTAGGGGTAAGATTTCACTGTTTTGTTTTTTTCATATGAAAGTAGAAAGAAATCTGTTCCAAGCATGAAAACTCATGAAATCTATTTTGTGTTTATGTTATTAATCACATTTGGTTCAAGGACAATATATTGGGTGCAATTTTGACAGTCTACCATCCAAAACAAACTGCTGAATTGTATATTTGTTTGTTCTTTACATACACATTATTTATTCTTCATAAGAATGCATATTTATATATTTATATTATTAAGGTTATCTTTGCAGAATATATATATATATGCATAAAATGCTATTATACATATGAACTGTACCTCTCTATATAGTGCTATTCCAGTTTAAGTACTGAGTATTTTAAGTACTGAAGAGTCTGCCCTGGACTGCACAACTAGATCAAGGTAACAAGATAGGACTCATAAACAGGCATATTTTGTTTGAGTACTGTTATTTTCAGAAGCAGAATCACTTATTTCAGTAAAAAAACTGGATCCAAATTGATTGCTTATTTGGAATGGACAGAACTAGTGTAAACAGCAAAGCCTTTGAAGGAAAACAGTAAGCACTGCAGTCTACTGACAAGGTGAATTATGCTGTAGCAGTTCACTGAGACATATCAAAGATTCGTATAGCTGTGGAATTTCATTTTCATGTTTATATTCACAGGAGAGATGGTCTGGAATTAAAATACTCTATGTGCTGCCCTCTAGCCACTGGTAGCACCAGAGAACATGTAATATACACCAAAATGACATTTTTAGTCAAACAGACAGTTGCCTACACGGTTTTAGAGATCAAGACCAATAATTATATCTGATGGGCATTTTTAGTATTCTCTTTTGTTCTCATTGAAATTAATGGGAAAAAGCTAAATTGTTTTTTCTTGCCTGCTTGCCTATTTCCTTGATTTGAATAGCATCCTGTCTTAGTGGAGCAGTACTTCCATTTGATTAATATATCTCCTGTGAGATAGTTTCCCTTAAGCTGCCTTGTATGTTGAACAGTTTCTGACACATGGGAATACAAATTTTGCGCTTTAGTTTTGCCCTGCAACAAGTCAAAAGGAAATGGTTTTCAAAAAGGAAGCATTATAAACATGGTGTTTCAATATGATCTGGTCATTTAATTTTTGTGAGATATTTCACTTTTGTAGAGATGTAAAATGCATCTTTCTTCCAGTGTTGTGGTATGACTAAAAACATAAAATGTGTTTTAAATTCAAACATGACCATATTCTCTTAATAATAATCTAAATCCATATTCCAGTTACAGACCAGCATGGGCTTCAGATTAAAGACACCCTCACTATCTCTTGCAGTAGAAAAAGCAAATGGTATCAAACAACACACATAAATGATAGAAGGTACTATTTTGTGCAGTGGGTGCTGCAACTGTGGAGGTCCCTGCCAAAGAAAATTGGGGATGCCAAAAGTTGAAATGAATTTAGGGGAAACTGGAGAGATTCATGGAAAACGCATCCACTCAGGGTTGCCATATAGATAAAAGCTACATTTGACTCAGGAGTACCAGGGGAAAGTAATACATATGCTTGTCCTGTTTTTTACCTTTCCTCAGGCATTCTCTTGAGATGAGTGCTAAAGTCAGGCTCCTGTGCTGGTCTGACAAATTACAGTCATATTTATACTCTCACTGCTGGAGAGAACAGAAATTGCACAGTATCTCACGTCTCTGTGACATCAGCAGCTGGCACAGACTGAAGCAAAATCCTCTTGGCTTTGTGCTTTTGGTAGGGTGGTAAGAGTCAGATGAGAGTGCTGAGAAGTTAATTGCGGTTCCTGGCAATGTGACTTCATGTCTATCTAAGTCCGTATTCCAGGATACAATGAGTTTTCTTATACACCAATGAAGAACTTAATATGAAATTAATCTTCACTTCAATACATAAAAATTTATGTTGCGAAGTGAACTCATGGGTACATATTACTCTGACTGAAGTTCTGCACATGTATTTTTGAAGATTTTAGTGCTTAGGTACAAAATGTCTTTGGCTAAATTGACATAATACAGTTGATCAAACAAAAATTAAAGTTTTAAAAGAAATGTCCTTTCTCAATTTCTAAATTTATAATTATGGTTTAAATCTGTATGACTGTAATTATAATGTGGGCTAACTAGCATGATACTTTGCAATGCAGAAATCATTATGCATGGCAGTAGTTTCAGTTTCAGCAACTTTTTGGAAAGTGCAAGACTGCATCCTAGAATAGCACGATGGAAATGATTGCTTTCTGCCTTGTTACCTATGTCTCCATACACACGCTATACAATATAGTGACTCAGTATTTCTTGGACAATAATCAGTTTTCATTGCTAGCTTCTAAGCATCAAGAATAGGTTAAACACAACAAAGTTAAATCTTCTGTGTTCAGTAGAAAAGCTGGGCTATAAAAATATTAAATGCAGTATACTGTCAGGGAATATTAAATTTTCACAAGGGAAATTCTACTAGTGAAACCTGATTTAGTGAAAGATGTCCCTACCCATAACAGGGGGGTTGGACTAGATGATCCTTCCTAAACCAAACCATTCTATGATTCTACTAGAATTTGAGATTTTTTTTAAAGATGCATCACTGTATTTATTAAGAGGGAATTCACTGCATATAATTATATGTTTACATGTTATAGATGTTCGGCCAGCTAGTTATCCAAGCTTATCTATAGTAAGGTGAATGAGATCATTCTAAAAGGTAAGGCATCTCACCTACCTTAAGTTGCCTATTTTATGACAATGTGAATTGGAAAAGCCTTATTGTCCATTGACAATTAAGAAGAAGGAGTGGTCACATTGCAGTGGTTGCTTTGTCTATTGTTCTAAGTGTTGTGACAGCAAACCAAAAGTGTAAATATGACTATCTCTGTTCATGCATAAATGGTAACAAGAGAAAAAGGACAAAGGAAAGCATAACTATGTCAGTAGTCAGGGAGTCCGTAGTTAGGGCCAGCATATGGGACATAGCTGCAGGAGAATAACTCTGTTTACAATAGAAAGAAGATGGACATGGCAGAGATCTTTTATGAAAGGCCCAATAGAGGAAAACAGGACAGAGGATGGCTGTTTTGGGGTTGAAGGGTCAGTGGGTTTAGTTCATGTAAAAAGTAAGGAGCAAGAGCTACGCTTCAGAATGTAAAAGGTGCTAGTGGAAAACCTAAAAGGTACAGCTATGGGAAAACTGAACAGTGGTTGGAAAAAAGGCTTAGTGTTTAGTGAAATAATAGGTAAATGGAAATATGATTAATAGCTGGAGAGCCAGAAAGAGTAAGGATCAAAAGAATTTGGCTTGATATCAACTGGAAATTGCCAACACGATTAAGAAACAGATATGAAGTTTACATTAGGTGTATATAAACATACATCCAACTGCACATGTATTTGTAGTCAGAAAAGAGAAGTATACCTATGAACAAAATAAATGTTTTGTTGCCTAAATTATACTGCAGAATTTCCCCCATGGGATGAAGGGTTTTTACTTGTCTATTAATCTGAATTATGGAGCAAACATTTTGGTTTTATCTAGTGTTCTCAGTCAATAATAACATTTGGTAGGAAATTAATTCTATATTTTATGTAGTATTCATTTGTTATTAATGATTGTTTTCCAAACATTATTTATTGTAATGCCCCGCTGAACTCTTTGTGGGCACTTACTCTAAAAGATCGTTATAGCTGTCTTAGTGAAAGCTTTTTTATATCCTGTTATTACTGTTACTATGCCATTATTACAAATGCACAGATGTTTTCTTTAGCTTCTGATTTTGTGTGGATTGATTGGCTGCTTATTAGGTGGCAGATAGACTCCTAAGTTAGAATGAAAAAATTATGATTATTTCTTAAGGCAATAACATCTGAACTCTGACATTAAAGGTTAGAAAAAAGAAATATCAATGGTGATCTGCCAAGCCCATAAACTCTGAACTAAGGAAGATTTAAAATACAGTTGATAAGGACTCGTTTAAGACTGCTACAGTCTATCAGTTAACATACTGCTTTCTGAAGTGACCTATTATTGAGTGACATTATAGATGATTGCCAGGGGTCCTATGCTTTAACTGTGTAATTCTGGTTATCCCACTGAAGGAGTGGAATTTCCCTGTTTAAATTGCAGCTCATGGTAAAAATTCCTTATTGTCACTGTTCTTCAGGTGCACAAAAGACAAACTCCATGTAAATAATCATACTTCACCTGTACTATATATGTCACATTAATTTAGTTGGGTCACTTTTCATGTTTTTTTCAGAGGTTCCTGTCATTGACAACAATCTCACTAACTCTTGAAAATCCAGTTCACACACAGTAAATAACAATTTACTTTAGGTCTCATGTATAGATGCTTTAAATTGTTCTTTGTATTTCTTAGACTAAATGAATCATCAAAATATTTGCAACAATGCATTACTAGGTTTTGTAGTTTAGACTGGAAGCAGATTGCTTTAACAGTGAAGCAGCTTGTGTAGGTGGCAGGACCGGGGAAGGCTTTAGGTAGTCCTACAGTGTACTGTGCTTTGAGCAAAAAGGATGTTTCCTTTCATTTCAGAAGTGCTTTTCTTCATTGACAGGTAAGCTATAACTGGAGGTCAGTCACTGAGAGAGACCACAGCACAATATGTGCTAAGGACACAACAGAAATATTATATTGTCTCACTGAAGAAGTTGCTTTTACTTTGCAGTGAAAGACTGTGTGTTCTGAATAGCAATACATTAAGAGGACGTGTATTTGAACATCTATAGACTATTAGGACAGTATGACTCAACTTAATACTAATTTTTGTACTTCCCCCCTTGAATTATTATTGTTTAATTAGAAGCTAAAAGGGAGATAAGAGGGGACTCAAAAAAAAATCTACAACGTTGGAAAGGAGTTGGTACACAGACATACTAGATGTATTGTGTCTCTGTGCAGGTTTCATACTCTTTTGAGATCACTGTAGGTTCAATTTTTGCACCTCTGCTCAAGTCACAATGGAGGATTTGGACATCACAAGTACTTTTTTTCCTTTATTTCCTTTCACCCATCAGAACTGGTGGTTTTAACCATAGCTGAAAAAGGATAACTGTGAATTAATAAATCTTAACAAGGTCCAGTACCTAACCCAGCTGTGGGCAGTAGTGACTTCCACTGCAGAAAAGAAGAAATGGTTTTATGAGAATTCTCCCAGTTTACTCTTGAACTTTGCATCATTTTCCAGAGAAAAGGCACTGAAGACCTCTCTGTTTCTTTTTAGTTCATTTCCATCAGGTAAGTAGTGCTGAGTTTGGGTACAGATAATGATGATTTGCAAAGTTTCACTAGCATTCTGGGTAAGAAGTATATACCAGTCAAGCTCAATAATAGACAGAGGAGAGAAACCAATTTCTCCTAAGATTTAGGCCAAAGAGTTCACATAAGTCTATTCCTTCAGTTTTAAACTGAAGATATCAATGCTACTTTCTGATAAATTAAAAGGATTGAAGCATGCAGGAAGTCAATGAGAAAAGGAATGAGCACAGCAACACCATATGGTCTAAAAGCCCATCTACATCTTTTGCTCTAATGCACGTTTTCTTCATACAGCAGAAGCTACAAGTATATTAGTCACAATCTGCTCCATATTGAGCAAATGAAGTATTTCTCTTAATCTGAGATGCCACTTTACACTCTTGTAGCAATTTACAATGAACAAAGGGAACTGAAGCTCTTGTGCACAAAATGGTCATCAGTTTTGTTTTGTTGTTTAAAAACAAACCAAACAAACAACCAGACAAAAAAAAACCAAACCAAAAACACCCACAAGAACAGAGGAGATAAACGTAAAATCCACAAATAAACCCAACAGTGCACACCCATGCATACCTGCAATATTTGTTTACATACATCCATTGTGCATCAAATTGAAGCTGGTGTAGACTACAGGCATACTAAAAAGTTATAAACAAACAAACAAACAAACAAACAAAAAACCAACCTTAATAAATAGCCACAATTTAAGAGGAGCCTATTAGAATGATGTAACACTTAGTCATCTCAAACATTTTGATTTGTGATCTCAATGAGAGAGTAAACAGCATCTTAATGACAATCACAAATTATGTTAGATTAGAGCAATTTACCAGTATCCATTGGAAAGTTAATGCTACAGAATTATTAGAAATGTGCAGTGAGAGAGATTTAGCTCAGAAAAAAAGAATTTTTTTAAGGGTCCTGGGGAAATTAATCTAGAAGTACACATAGGAAGGGAAAGCAGTCTTTTTGAAGGCATATAACAGTAATGTTGGAAAACAGGTATGTACTGGAACTAGATATGAGTCTGTAAAGTCTCGCAGAGAGAAAGGTAATCGAAGATTTGGGCCACTTAAGCAAAACCAGGTCATCATTTTGTTTAGTAGAAGAGCGAAAAATTTTGTCTATTTGCCATGCATATTGTCAACTAATACTTAAGGAAGTTGTCTTCATGGACCCTGGTTCACTTTCTCAAAGATTGCTTTGTCATCCAGTGGGGTTGTTCTCTTCCTGAACTGGAGTTTGTCCGGCACCAATTTTTACTTTAGCCGAAACCCTTTACATCAGATCTAATCAACACCTATCTGATTACTGTGAATACCCCTTCTTTGATACTGCCAGGTATAAACTTTCCTTCAATGTGTAAGAAAAATGAGACTCCGTTTCCTCAGCCTGTCACCCTTTCCAGTCTCTTCTGCATTTTTATCACCTTAAAGTCAGTAATTTCCTCCTTGCCTCCAAAGCCAGTCCTAACTCTGCCTTAGGTGTCTTAACACCTGGTCCACACTGCAAAAGCCAAGATCAGTATCACTGGCTGTGGTCAGCAGTTCTAGAGTCATCCCTAACCACATAGCAATTCTTTCCTGACCTACCGTATGGCTCTTCTTGCGCAACTGTTTAATTTCCACTGCACTCATGAAACTGAGAAGGAGTTAATATGTTAGGAGGTGAAGCTCGGAGTTATTTGTCAATTTATATTACACAACTTTACCACATAAATTGTACAGTATGCAATCTTTCAGTCTGTAACTTCTTTCATATGTCACTTATCTTTTTATTTTATAATATCTTTGAAGAAATAACTCTGTCATTTGGCTTTTTAGCTTGTGTTTCACTATGCATAATGTAAAAAAAAAATGAAAAAAATAACAATAATAAAATATGAAAGGAAAATTGAAGGAATGTATTCTGCAGGATTGTAACTTCAGTAAGAGATGAAAACTGGATGTATACACTCAGAGCACTTATTACCAGTATGAATAACAGCAGTTACTGTCTGCAGTTGGAATGGAACCTTGGCTAGTACTTTTAATATCTTTTCCTATGATAAAATGTCAGACTTCAAGGCTACCTCTATAGTGTATGTGAGTAATAACTAATAAAGAAACATGATGACAGCCCACAACTCCTGGAGGGGTTTAACTGCCGGGTAAGAGAAGAAATATTTACATTATTTTAGGGTGCATCACTCTTGAGCAATGGGATGAGATTAAGAAAGGCAAAACTCAAGCTGAATTTCACGTAAAAGCTTCTTGAGCGTGAGATCTATTAGACCATGGAATAACTTCCCTCAGGATATTTAAAATGAGACTAAACTATACGTCTATTGGGACAGTTCATTGGTAAATGTACAGTAGAAATCAATTTCACCTTGGAAGAGTGACGGACTAGATGGTGTGATAAATTTTTGTGTTGTATGAATCTGTGGGTTTGAATAAAACTGGAAAGAGGAAATACACTTTCTTAAATATCAAGTAGACCAGCAGTAGGAAAAGCTAATTGTGGCATAGCTTTGGTAATTTTATAGCTCATTGCTCTGCATGAAGACTGTCAGTTTATACTAAACACGAAATTAAGTGGCTCGGTAGTAACCAGCCCACTCCCCTCCAATCTTTATCCATCACCCAAGCATAAAATGACCCCTTACACCTAAGTATTTCCTCCTTCACACCCCTCTCTTCCCCCCCCATCATCATTTCCAAAGTACAGAATCTGGGATGGAATTTAACAAATATTTTGCTGATGATAAGGGATGAGGTAGAGAGAACAGGAATGAGTAGGAAGGCCTTGTAGAACCACAAATATGTGGATATTTTTATAGGGTGATTTTCTATTTATAACTCCTTTGAAGCCTACAGGTATATGGCACATAAATGACACAATTGTGTGCTATGTTAGGGATGTTAGGAACTATACAAATTTATGCTATGTTTGGTACTGTACAAATTTAAATTGTTATCGCCAACTTGCATTTCATGGCTTGACTCTTGGACTTATGGGAATTATTTGCTGCTCTCAAAGTTGCAGAATGAACAAAGTAAACAACTTCCCATGTACAAATGAATAGAGTCAAGAACAAGAAAACAGTGCTGGCACCCACAGCACCTTAGAGCAGGCTGGTGTTGTCCAGATTTCTTTATATAAGCTATTCATTGTAAAGAATTTTCTAATATAATTTAAAAAAAATGTAAAATGATGTTTCAAATATTATAAATATCCTTGATTAGTCATTCATTTTACATTTTCTGTTTTATTGATAGGAAAAACTGAAAAAGCATGCAGAAGGAGCTCATTCAAACCTGCAACTGCAAATGAAACTGTGCCATGGTGTCACTTGCTGTATCATATTTTATTGCTTGGCCTGTTAAGTTGTAAAATTGTAAGACGCTGCTGAAGTAATTCAATCAAAAAAAGTGAAAGTAATATTGATGAAAATCCCTTTCATTTTTATTGACCCATAAACATTAGAGTGTAAATGCATAAACTGCTTCTCAGAAATTGTGGAGATGTTGGTGTCATAATTTTAAATAGCAAAAAAGGAACTATGAATCATATATTAGCAGATGAACTTAAAGTCACTTGACCACATTTTTAGGTTATAAAACCAGATTCTATTAATACTTCCTACATCCTCATTCATCTTTTCCTTCTCTCCTTGTGTTTGAAATAAATATTTATACTGTCTATTGGTATGTCCTATCGTATCACAGGAATGAAAGGAAGCCTGGGGAAGATTTAGGAAAATCGAAGCAAATATAATGAAAATAATTCCTTCTTCTCTCCCCCAGAATAGAAAAGTGACCTACATATCTCTTCTGTTCCCACAGTACTTTTAGCCCTGTATCAGTATTTTTCTATACTATAATAAAATAATTATATACATGTTTAAGACGTATAGAGTTGAGTTAGGGTACTGAGGTTTATTTTCTTAGTCTTCTTTTCGAAATATATTTTACATTTTCTGTCTTGCTTCTTCTTCAGTTTGTGTTTTTAGGAAACTTGCTTTTGTTCCTTGGTTTGTTTCCCTGGTCTTTTTTGACATCTGAAATTGTTGCTGCTTTACCATGGATTAAAAAGTTTTGATGGTGTTAATGTGCTCACAACTCTCCTTTTCTTGGTCAGTCCCTGCCAACTTTCTTCTATCTCTTTCACCCTTTCAACAGAGATCTCAGTCTTTATCGACTATGTAGGTGTACAGTTTTTGTTATGTTCTTCCCGTTACCTTTGCTCCTTGATTTTGGTTGTGGAGTTTTATTTGTTGTTGTTGTTGGTGGCTTTCTTGTTGTTGTTGATTTTTTTCCTGTTTTGTTTTATTTTGGTTTGTTGTACAGAGTATTAAAAAAAAATAAGACTTCAGCAACAAGCCCATAAAACATAAATATCTTTGGAACAGAACCAGGATTCTGGAGCTCTTGCCTCCCTTTAAGGTTTCAGATGTAGTGGGCAGTCCATTTTTTTCTGAGTCCATTAGTTTTGTTTTTATAGTGCAGAATGACCGCAAATTATTTTCCCTTCCTTTATTTTATCTGGCCTCTTCAGGGGTCTGCATAGAACAGTACCATGGGATACTGACCTAGGGGGAAAAGGGGGACAAGAAAGCTGGTTAATATTCAAGGATCACCTCCTCCAAGCTCAGGAGTGATGCGTCCCAACAAAGAGGAAGTTGGGCAAAAATGCCAGGAGGCTTGCATGGATGAACAAGGACGTCTTGGACAAACACAAGCAGAAAAAGGAAGCCTACAGAGGGTGGAAGCAAGGACAGGTAGCCTGGGAAGAACACAAGGAAATTATCTGAGCAGCCAGGGATCAGGTTAGGAAAGCTAAAGCCCTGATAGAGTTAAATCTGGCCAGGGATGTCAAGGGCAACAATGAAAGCTTCTGTAAGTATGTCGATGACAAAAAAAAAAAGACTAGGGAAAATGTGGGCCCCCTCCAGAAGGAAACGGGAGCTCTGGTCACCCAGGACATGGACAAGGCTGAGGTACTCAATGACATTTTTGCCTCAGTCTTCACTGGCAAGTGCTCTCGCCATGCTGCCCAAGTTGCAGAAGGCAGAGGAAGGGACTGTAGAAGACCAGGTTTGAGACCACCTAAGGAACTTAAAGGTGCACAAGTCCATGGGACCTGATAAGATTCATTTGCAGGTCCTGAGGGATGTGGCAGGTGAAGTTGCCAAGCCACTTTCCATCATATCTGAGAAGTCACGGCAGTCTTGTGAAGTTCCTGCTACCTGGAAAAGGGGAAACATAACCCCCATTTATAAAAAGGGAAAAAAGGAAGACCTAGGGAACTACAGGCCAGGCAGTCTCACCTCTGTGCCTGGCAAGATCATGGAGCAGATCCTCCTCCAAACTCTGCTAAAGCACACGGAAAATAAGGTGGTGATTAGTGACAGCCAGCATGGTTTCACTAAGGGCAAATTATGCCTGACAAATTTGTTGGCCTTCTACGATGGCATTACAGCATTGGTGGATAAGGGAAGAACAACTGCCATCATGTATCTGGACTTGTGCAAGGCATTTGACACTTTGCCGATGACATCATTGTCTCCAAATTGGAGAGACATGGATTTGCCTGATGGAGCACTCGGTGGATAAGGAATTGGCTGAATGGCTGCACTTAAAGAGTTGTGGCCAACGGCTCGATGTCCAAGTGGTGAGCTGTGATGAGTGGCATTCCTCACAGGTCGGTACTGGGACCAGTGATGTTTAACATCTCCATTGGTGACACGAACAGGCCCCCTTTAAGTACTGAAAAGTCGCAATAAAGTGTCCCCATAGGCTTCTCTCTTCCAGGCTGAACAACCCCAAGTCTCTCAGTCTGTCCTTATAGGAGAGGTGTTCCAGCCCTCTGATCATCTTCATGGCCCTATTCTGGACTCACTCCAACAGGTCCATGTTTCTCCTGTACTGAGGGCTCTAGAGCTGGATGCAGAACTCCAGCTGGGGTCTTACAAGAACAGAGTAGGTGGGCAGAATGACGTCCCACAACTTTCTGGTCACACTTCTTTTGGTGCAGCCCAGGACGCAGTTAGCCTTCTGGGTTGGGTTGAGCTGTGTTGACCTTCTCATCCACCAACACCCACAAGTCCTTCTCCTCAGGCTGCTCTCAATCCATTCCCTGCCCAGCCTGTATTTGTGTTTGTGACTGGCTCAACCCACCTGCAGGACCTTGCACTTGACCTTGTTGACCTTCATGAGGTTTGCACAGGCTAACCTCTCAACCCTGTCCTGGTTCCACTGGATGGCATCCTGTCCCTCAGGCATGGCAACCACACCACTCAGCTTGGTGTCGTCTGCAAAATTTCTGAAGGTGCCTTGATCCCACTGTCTATCATGAAGATACTAAACAGTACTGGTCCCAGTACGGGCCCCTGAGGGACACCACTTGTCACTCATCTCCATCTAGATATCGAGCCATTCATCACTACCAGATCCAGCCAGTTCCTCACCCACTGAACACTCCACCCATCCAATCCATATCTCTCCAATTTAGAGAGAAGGATATTATGCAGGGCTGTGTAAAAGGCCTTACAGAAGTCTCGACAGATGACGTCCGTAGCTCTTCCCTTGTCCACTGATGTGGTCACTCTACCAGAGCAGGCCTCTTGGTTGTTCAGGCAAGACTGACCCTTGGTGAAGCCATGTTGGCTGTCTTGAATGACCTTCCTGTCCTCTATGTGCCTTAGCGTAGCTTCTAGGAGGATCTGTTCCATGATCTTGCCAGGCACAGAGGTGAGGCTGACAGGTTTGCAGTTCCCAGGGTCCTCTTGTCTACCTTTTTAAAAATGGGTGCAATGTTTCCCTCTTCCCAGTGACCGGGGACTTCACCTGACTGCCATGACTTTTCAAATATCATGGAGAGTGGCTTGACAACTACATCAGCCAATTCTCTCAGGACTCTGCGATGCAACTTGTGAGGTCCCATAGACTTATGTATGTTCAGTTTCTTCAGGGGGTCACGAGCCTGATCTTCCCTTACAGTTGGAGGGACTTTGCTCCCCCAGTGCCTGCCTTGCATTCCATCCACTTGAGGAGTGTGGAGAGAGACAGGCTGCCAGTGAAGACTGATGCAAAATTTGTTGAGTACCTCAGCTTTCTCCTTGTCCATTGTTACCAGTTTTCCAGTCTTCTCATCGGGGGGGTACACTTTCTTTGACCTTCCTTTTCTGGCTGACATACCTGTAGAAGGCCTTGTTATTCTTTGCATTCCTTGCCAAATTCAGCTCCAGCTGCGCCTTGGCCTTCCTGACCCCATCCCTACACAACTGGGCAGCGTCCCTATACTCTTCCTAGGATACCTGTCCCTGCTTCCACTGCCTGTGCATCTCTTTCTTGCTCTTTAGTTTGAACAGGTGGTCATAACTCAGCCATGCTGGTCTTTTGCCTTCCTTTCCAGATTTCTTACACCTGGGGATTGAGAGCTCTTGTGCTCTAATGAAAGCATCCTTAAAGATCTGACAGTTCTGTTCTGCACCCTTGTCCCAGAGGCCTGTTTCCTGGGGATCTTATTCACTAACTCATTGAAGGGCTAGAACTTTGCTTTCCTAAAACTCAGGGTCCTGACTTTACTCCTTGCCTGACACATACCCCTCAGGACTGTGAACTCTACCAGTGCATGATCACTGCAGCCCAGGCTGCCTTCAATCTTGATGTCACCAACTAACTCACTTGCGTTTGTAACAAATAGGTCCAGTATCGCATCCTCTCTGGCAGGGCCGTCTATTACCTCTCTTAGGAAGTCATCCTCAATGCATTCCAGGAATCTCCTGGATTGTCTACAGCTTGCCATGTTACTTTTCCAGCAGATGCTGGGGTGGTTGAAGTCCCCCAGCAGAACGAGAGCCTGTGAGGGCAATGCCTCCAGTAGCTGGAGTAAGATGGCTTCATCAATGGGCTCCCCTTGATCAGGAAGCCTGTACTAGATAGACATCAGCCACAAGGTCCCCTTTTTTGTCTCAGTCTCTTATTCTTAGCCATAAGCTTTCAACCTGTTCATGGCTATTTTTCAGACAGCCCTTCCCACTCGATCCATTTCTTGATATAGATGGCAATGCCTCCACCTCCCATTCCTTGCCTGTCCCTTCTGAACAGCCTGTAGCCATTGGTAACCACACTCCAGTCATGGGATTTGTCCCACCAAATTTCAGTAATGACAACTAGGTCGTAGCTTTCTAGCAGCATGGTGGCTTGCATCTTCTCCTGTTTGTTGCTTGGGCTGCATGCATTGGTCTAGAAGCACTTCTGCTGGGCTGTCGGCTGTGTCACCTTCTTAGAGAAACAACCCTTAATTCCTTTGCCTATTTGACTGATGTGTCCGTCTTGCCTCCTAATACCTCAGGAGCCCATGCCTCATCTCTGTAAGGCTTCAAGTGTGCTGCAGTGTAACCAGCACGTCTCAGAGCAACAGGCCCCCACTAGCAAAAAGTGATCTTTTGATAATTCTACTGTCAATGGTTGAATTTAAGAAAATATCAGTAGCCTGTTCTGCCATTTGTTCAGGACTTGAGGGTATAATCAATATTTTCAGATCAATTAAAATATTGAACAACCCAAGCAGGGAGTCAACATTCAGTAGTATTCCGGCAACGTTTTTACATTTGTTATTCTGTCCTTTAAAAAATTGATTTGCAGTTCATATTTTAAAGTCAGGTTATAGTTACTCAGTGTTAAATCCACAACAGGGAGAGAATGTTTTGGGATCAAGGCACAAATCAGTCATTTCAGGTAACATTTCTTCCAAATTGCCTAAGCTTAAATATGCCACATTTTCAGATAATTTCTTGAAGCTTGATTTTGTACTTTTGCCCTCAAATCAGAACATACGGTCACTTAACATAATAAGTGCATATGCTAGTATTATCATCTTAAACATACAGTACAGACACATGAAAGCTTAAAATGATCTTACTACAAATATGAGTCTTATAAAATAAGAATAGCTGTGCAACATCATTTTTTCAGTACTTGAGGCTATAATCAAGCTTTACAGATCAATTAAAACACCAAAAAATGCAAGCAGGTAGTCAGCATTCAAGCAGCATTCCTACAATATAGTTGTATTTGTTATCGTCCCCTGTCTAAAATGACTCAGTGGTTCATGATGTAAAGCCAGACAGACAATTTGCAGTAGAGTTTGTGTCTTCATACATATATTTGCAAAAATCTATCCTCCTTAGATTTGCTTTTCATAGTCTATTCCTCAAAGCTCTCAGGTTTTCCTGCTCAATAAATCTCCAAAGAATTTGCCCTCTCTTCCCCTTTCTATATATACTCTACCACATTTATTGATGACGGTATGCTGATATATAGCCTAGAGACCTGGATTTATATGATTTGATTATGGTCTGCATACTAATACATCTATGGAGCATTTTATTACTTCTCTGTGAAAGACACTATTTATTAAATAAATGTACAGAAAGTTAGATGGAAAATGAAGTGTTGCATTTCAGTACTAAAATGAAAGCAAAAATCTGTTTCTTGTTTGTTTGTTTCACTTAGGTTATATGCAATCACTATTCTTCCCTACTAATCTCTGCTGTGACCTCAAGTTTCCTCGGGGTTTAAACATCTGGATTCTTCATTCTTCAGGATTTTATACCTGTTAAAATTTTCTATTTTCCTATCAGAATACTGTTGCTAATTATACTGGAGAGTACAGTTCTGGCAAAGCCTGGAAATTTGATCATTCCCTGTCATTCTTTGATACAGAAGCAGGAAATAATCTTAAGGATTATTCACAGCTTTTAAATGACACTATCAAGTGACAGATACGTTCACTTCAATATCTTGGCAAAATTGGAGATTAGATTAAGACATTTCAAAAAGCATTAAGACTACAATCTCAGATGTAAACTGCAACTCATGTTTGATTTAAATCTGTTAGCAATGTTGGTTTTCTTTAATCTTTTCATTTCCTGAAAATAACACCACGTCTCTTCCCTGTTTGCAATCTCAGCCTATTTTTGCCCACTGTTGTCTCTTCCAGCCTTCAGACAGCCTCTTTAAGGCTGTCTGTTAGAATACAAAGTTTTTTCTTGTAGAGCAATGTCGTTACATTCAGATGTTGAGTGCTATAGAAAGCCACAATATGCAAAAAGCATAATTTTGTAGTACTCTATCATTGGTACAGTAGATTTACACTGAAGATCTCAGCACTTTTAATCAAAAACAAGCCAGAGAATTATCTTGCTTGGGAGACATAATTATTTTTATTCTCCTAATTTTACTTTGTGGGGAAAAAGTACTTTCTATCAGGCAATGTCTCTCAGCATACATTCAACCATGTTGCATATTGTGAAAAGATGAAATAATAAAACCAGGGTTCCTCATGACATTCATGGCTTTGTAACTGGCAAGTATGTTGTGCTTCTGCTTTCTTCTCAGGATTAGAATCTGAATTGGAAAAGAGATTAACAAGGGGGAAAAGGGTGGCGAAACACAACAGGAATTATAGCTGGCTAGTTCTCAACTCTGCCAAGTCTGATAAGATTTGGTTTCCTGAATATTATGCTACTGAATGAAGTCATGAATATAATGACATTTGATTTTGAGTTATTATACTGTATTTTATGCCTACAGACAGAAGTGGACCTTTTTCTGCTTTTAAAATTTCTTCCACGACTGAATATCTCTATAGTTTGGACACCTCTCAGGACTTGAGGAGTACCATATACCACACAAATTGCCTTACACTTTTCTGCTTTAAAACAACAGCAGGGCTACTTGCTGGTGACAAAGCAGAGGGAGGGAGCTGCAGCAGCCATTTGGAGATGAAATGCCAGACAACAACTGCATGGGCATGGGCAAAGTCATAGAAGTTCAGATGTACACATATTGTAAAATGGTAGAGATGTGGTCATGTGAAGGTGAGGCCAGGGTTTGATAGGCCCAGTATTCACTCACTCTTCAAAACTCATATGAAACAGGGAGAAAACAAAATCACTTCCTACTCCAATCTAAAAATATGGAAGGAGGAATATTAACTTTGCAAAGCTGGATAGGACTGTTTTAGGTAGAGAAATATTTATTTTAAATCTGGACTAGATGGACATAGAAAGCAGACAATCAAAGATAACTGCAGATAAATCTGTTTGAAAGGTATGCTTAGGACAGCTTGCATGAAACTTTGAGTGGATAGTGGACCAATTTTGTATGTTTGGGGTTTTTTTGCATGATACAGCTATTGCTTGTATGTGTCTAATAGTATGAAAATGTAAATCTTGGTGCAGGACAAAATTATTTTGTTTTTCCAAAAGATGAAAATAAAACTATTATGAAAGTTGCTGGGTACATAGAGTAAGAGAATGAGGTATTGATTTGTCAGTGGAACAGAGGAGGACTCAACCTAGCAACAAGTATAAATCAAGACTTGGAGGAACTAACTTTTGGATCACTTTGAAGCCCACCTATCTTTGATATTTTTGATGAGGCTGAGAGTTAGGAAAGCTGTCTTCTGTATTGTGCTAGTGAAGTGGACACTTCTCCATTAAAAGTGAGAGTGACTTCAGCTCAATTCACAGACTACCACACAACTTCAAGTGAAAACCTCTTTAATTTGGTTCTATAAGTTTAAAAGCCCTGGTAACCTAAAGACCTCCAATGTTGTTATCTAGCAATTCTCTGTTTCTTAAAATTTCATAAAAACAGATGTTTTTCATAGAAACATAGACTCATGGAGTGAATTGGGTTGGAAGGGACCTTTAAAGATCATCTAGTACAACCTCCCAGCCATGGGCAGGAATATGTTTCACTAGATCAGGTTGCTCAAGGCCCCATCTGAACTGTGAACACTGCCAATGATGGGACATCTGCAACTTCTCTGGGTGACTTGGTCCTCACCACCCTCATCATAAAAAAATTTCTTCTTTATATCCAACCTAAATTGACCCTCTTTTAGTTTAAAACCATTGCCCCTTGTTCTGTCACTACAGGTTTTGGTACAAAGTCTTCATCTTTCTTATAAGCTCCCTTTATATATTGAAATGCCGCAATGAAGTCTCTCCCCAGAGCCTTCTCTTCTCCAGGCTTAACAATCCCAACTTTCTCAGCCTGTCTTCATAGGACAGGTGCTTCAGCCCTCTGATCATCTTTGTGGCCCTCCTCTGGACCTACTTAAACAGCTTCATGTCTTTCTTGTACTGGGTACCCCAGAGTGGGCCATGTTACTCCAGGTGGGGTCTCATGAGAGTGGAGTAGGGGGAGGAAATCAAGTCCCTCAACCTGCTGACCATGCTTCTTTTGAGTCAGATCAGGATACATTTGGCTTTCTGGCTACGAGCACACTTTACTGGCTTATGTCCAATTTTACATAAAGCAGTATCCACAAGTTCTTCTCCATGGGACTTCTTTGAATCAGTTCATCCTCCAGTGTGTGTTGATACTGGGGATTGCCCCAAGCCCTGTGCAGGACCTTGCACTTAGCGTTTTTTAACTTCATGAGGTTCACATAGCCCTTCTCCTCAATGGCCCTCTGGATGGCATCCAGTCCCTGGGTCGTGTCAACTGCACCACTCATCTCAGTGTCAGCTGCAAACTTGCTGAGGATGCACTCAATCCCACTGCTTGCGTAATTGATGAAGATATTTCATAATATTGGCCCCACTACAGATCCTTGAGGGACACCACTCGTTACTGGTTTCCACTTGAACATTGAGCCATTGGCTGTTACTCTTCGGACATGGCCATCCAGCCAACTCCTTACCCATCCAACAGTCCATCCATCAAACCCATATCTCTCCAATTTAGAGGCAAGAATGTTGGGGTGGACCATATTAAAGGTCTTACAGAAGTCCAGGTAGCTTTTCCTTTGTCCATTGGGGCAGTCGCTCCATCGTAGAAGGCCACTAGTTTAGTCCAGCATGATTTGCCCTTGTTGAAGCCATGTTGCCTGTCTCAAATCACCTCCCTGTCTTCCATATGCTTCAAAATAACTTCCATGAGGATCTGTTGTATGGTCCTACTGGGCACTGAGGTGAGGCTGACTGGTCGGTAGTTCCCCAGGTCCTCCTTATCCTTTTAAAAAATGGGTGTGATATTCCGTTTCTTACTACCCTTTTAAAAAATGGGTGGTGTGTTGTATTCTCATTTCTCCAGTCACTGGGGTCTTTGCCTGACTGCCATGACTTTTCATATATGATGGAGAGTGGCTTAGCAAAGATGTCTGCCAGTTGCCTCAGGATTCTGGGATGTGTGTAATCAGGTCTCATGGAGTTGTGTATGTTCAAGTCATTCAGATGGTCTCAGACTTGATCTTATTTTATGGTGGGAGAGGCTTTGTTCCCCGAGACCCACCTTGAGGTTCAGGGACTTGAGAAATGTGGGAAGAGTGATTGCCAGTGATAACTGAAACAAAAAAATTGTTGAGTACCTCAGCCTTCTCTGTGTCAGTTGTCACTTGTTCTGCTGTTTTATTTGCTGGGTGAGTACATTATCTATAATCTTCCTTTCATGACCCATGTACCTGTAGAAGCCCTTATTATTCCTCACATTCCTTGCCACACTCAGCAGCAACTGTGCCTTAGCTTTCCTGACTCCAGACCTACACACCCATGCAGTGTCCCTATATTGTTCTCGGGATACATGTCCCTGGTTCCACTGCCTGTGCGTTTCCTTCTTACACTTTAGTTTGACCAGGAGGTTCTTACTCAGCCATACTGGTCTCCTGCCTTCCTTGCCTGATTTCTTACACATGGGAATCAAGACCTCTTGCGCTTTTAATAGGAGTTATTTTGCAACACAGGCAAGATCATTCTTGGCATATTTGTTTTGAGACTGTTTGGAACCTAATATTTGGGTTGTTCTTCAGACTGCAGCACACTTACACTTTTCTGTGTATGAAGGTCAGCTCATAAGTCTCAGGCAGTTTTCTAAAATCTTTTGGTTAATCTTTGATATTGCTTGCCCATCTAAGACTACCTCTCCAAATGTCATTACTCCGACATATTGGTAGATACCATACCATTTCTTTTCATGTTTGCTGCAAATAGGGAAAGGTAAGAGTAGGCTTGTATGTTAAAAATACAGAAGAATATATTTTGCTTGTTTGAATCAACAGGGACATTACATTTACTGGGCTATTAAAAGACCAATTATTTTGGTATGTTCTGAGAAAGGAAAGAATATCTATTGTAAGAATATAAGTACTTCCTCTTCTGGCAGACCTAAAAAGACTCTATCAGAACCTGTGAAGATAAGTACCAACTCATTTGTTGTGCAAACGGGATGATAGCACGTTATTATGATGTTTGAGCACGCTAAATTTGAAGCAGATGTTTCCCAGAGGCCAAGACAAAGTCTGAGTGTTTATGAAATAGACGTGCCCTGTTTTCTTTCCTAACAACTGTTGCACAGTGAAACTTTGCATTAGTGACGCACATTTCATTTGTCGTCACTGCCACTGCTGATTTCTGCTTTACTTGAGTTGGCATAAGACTGCCAAAGAAGGACAAACAATGAAAAAAAGACCATACAGTGACTGAACTACTTGGCAAATTTAGTAGAGCAAATTCTGTTCACACATATGAATGAATTTCAACTGATTTCAATCAAGTTTCCTTGTACCAGCTATGAACAGAGTAAACACCTGTCTAGTAGCATAACTGCGCTATTTAATAATACAGTGCATTTCTTGTTTTTCACAAACACTTCCAAGACTGAAAGACGCAGATGAAAGCCCTTAAAAGAACACAAAAAGAAATTTTAGACTCAAAAACTTCAGCAGTCACATGAACTAGTCTTAATGGATTCACATCTTCCTAGAGCGCAAGGGGAAAGCTCAGTTTATGGCAAGTTTAGACTACATACACAACATTTTATTAACCAATTCTCCAAAAACAATTATATTTTTGTTTAGAAATGGATGAGTGGAATAGTTTATACATCATAATAAATGTGTACAAACTAATTTTTTCAAGATTATTGTTCATTAAAGACACACAATTAAGTGACTAGTTTTACCTCTAAAGCCTTAAGCATTTCTCTTGTGTGCTGTCCATGCAGAAATGACCAGTGTAGGGAACAAGAAAGATAAGTAAAAATGCAGTAATAAAAAAGTAGCATATATTAATTTCTGTAGGAAAAAAATGAATTCAGCAGAAATAATTTCCTTCTTTTTTTATCATTGTAATGAGAATGACCATGACTACAAATTACAAAAATGATGAAAAGTCCACTGAAAACAGCAGCTCATAAAACCTTACCGTTTTTATACTGAGCTGAAAGCAATATATGTGTAATTTGCTTCTCTTTAGTTGCTTCTCCTTTTTTTGGAAACACTTTTAAAAAAATTGTAAAATCACTTTCTTACTTTAAATGCATGTGAACAATATATATATAAAAAACATGGCAACTTTGGCACTCAGACTCTATGGAGATGAGTGCTACAAAAATGTTTCTAAATAATAAAGTGAATAAGCAAACATAAATCCTTCCTTCCCCCACCCTTCTTTTACACAATTTAAACCTAATCCACATATTAGCACTTTGCCACAATAATTACAAATAGACAGATGAATTCTTTATAGCATCCTTACATAGCAGTGACAGAATGAGTGCCTTAAAATAATAAAGCTGCTCAGAAATGTCAGAGTATTAGAAAACATTTAGCAACAAATGGTTATTAAACTGTCAACATCACGGCAAAACCTCAGAGGTGACTGTATTTCACTTCACTTTCTAATGAGTAGCACCATAACTGTTGTTTTAATTAAAAAGCAATCTTACCCAGTGTAAATAACAGAAAATGTTTACTGTGCCAGTTGATCCTCTGACAAGTTAATAATTTTAAATTCATTTACCTACAAAAAGAATGGGAACATTACTTCTCAGGTAATTAAGAGGTTAAAGACCCTGTGCACATCAAACAACATGAATATATTTCAAGGTCAGGGAAGAGTAAGGCCATTAATAACAAATGTATGCTTTTAGGTTATGTCCACTTTCATACTGTTACATGACTGAGTCTGAAAGTGTAAGCTCATTGGAGAGTAGGACATTAGAGTTGAGGTACTTGTAAACTAGGAGACAATAAACAAAGAAATGAGAAAAATATATTTTCAAATTTTTATTTCAAAGTGTTTTTCAAAGCCATAGTGTATTATATAAAAATGAAGATTATGTCAGGTCTGATCCTCTGTTTGGTGGGAAAAATGCTGCAAATAAATAACATCCCAAAATGGGAGGATCCAGAGATCTGATGATCCAAAATCTTTGGAAGTTACTATCAGTGTGAGCCTTCTAGTGGCAGGTGAAGCCATATTTAATATGAAGAAGACCTTACCTTCATTTTTCTTTTAAGCCAATCAAAATGAATAAAACAAAGCTCTAATTATTAAAGCAAAAAATGCATCTGGGTAAGAGTGATTTTCCTTCATAAAGTCATATGGATTTAATGGAACTCCCAGTGCAAAAATATAGATAGACAGACAAACGGATAGGTGATTGTGGAAGCTTCAGTTCAGAAGTATTTTCCATCATGCTAAGATTAAATTTTATTTCAAAATTTTAGTTTTTACTATGTGGCTTCAATTATTTCAGTGCTGATTTGCAGCTTGATAGCACCAGCATGTAGTTTTATAAAAGTTTCAATGGCTTAAAAGCTTGAGGAGGAAATTAAGCTCTTGCTAAACTAGTTAAAAAACCTGCTTTCAACATTTTACCAAAGTGACTGCAGGCCAATAAAAAAGATATCAAAACTAGGTGCTACTGTAATAACCCTACTTACCCATATCAATACACATACTGAACTTATACTCACTGGTACTCACTGAGTGTAAAATAATGCAAAATTATTAAACATGTGAATGAAAATACCCATAAAATTAAGGGTCAAATGAAGTGGAAACTATTATAAAAAACATAGTGAAATTAATCCCAACATTATTAAATTTGCACAGCTATTTGCATAGGCATTTGCACTTAACTTGCACACCTATAGATACCTAATAGATAACAGTGCAAACATCTAAACCTAACTCATTCAGTAGTGTTTATGCCTATTACAACAGCTCTGAACGACAAAACTGCAAGCACATGGGTGAGTGGAATCTGTGTTGTGGTAAATAAAGGTACTTGTACTAGACTCAAACAGCATAAATCAGAAAGTCAGAGAGAAAAGCCAGGTAATTTTTGGTTTTGTTTGACATTATGGGAGGTGTCATTCCAGTTACAGTTTGAGTCTTTTTAGGTGTTTTAAAATGAAATTTCTTTGGAAATTATCTGAACACCACATTGAGGTTTGTCTTTCACCAGTTTTTGGTGCCTGTCTAGTCAAGGTTCCTTTGCCTATTATTTGAAGAAGGTGCACTGTCACTTGTACGGTACGTGTTTTTGTAGTGCTGAAGCAACATTCTTCTGGAATACTGCCTTTTTTTACTTCTGTAAAGGTCTCATCATGTCAGCATCCCAATAGACATAAAGCAAATTAATGACAACTACCAGATAAAAGTTTATAAATAAACCTCTGTTTTAGAAAGCTAAAGTTCAGTCTTTTTCTGTCGCTTTCCTTAAAGCTTATTTCCTTCTCTTGCTTTTTCCTTCCCCTACAAATATGTTATTCTTCCTATGGAGTTGACATCTAGCTTAATTTAAAGATTATATTTAGGTTTTAAATTATTTTTTAATTTATTTCTACGGGCAAAGAACTGGAAGACTGGTGTCAACTTTATAGCGTATTTTAAGGAAAAAAAATAACTAGCAACTGATTACAAATAATTATGAAGAAAAAAACCATCAGGGAAGTTATCTTTGCCTATTGATTTACCATTATAAATAATGACACAAAGACTCTCTGCATTAAACAACATCAGAAAGAAAAGATTGTCAAAAATAGCAACAGAAAGAAGAATATCAATAAGGTTTCAAGTCTCTAGTTGATATGTAGTTTGCATGGGAAGCTGTGGACTGTGCTAAATGATGATCTTCATTGGTATTGTTTCCCTCGACTGTTGTAAATCATTACATAACATTGGATTAGTCTGATTCAGGGCTTCTCAAAATGTGTTTCTTCCCCTAAGTTGTAGCAGCAATTTCTAAATTCTTATTATTTTACACAAGTTCTGAGTTATAACATAGAGTCTTAATTATAGTAGATTTTACTTTCTGTTGACTCTCATTGCAATATAGGAGTCCGGACTTGATATTCCCCCTTTAGATTACAAGATATTTTGAAAAAAATAGTTCCATCTGCATAGATTTGACACTTTAGTACCCATTGTTTCTCAACCTTAAACATAGCTGTTGTTAATATTTCCAAAGTATCTGCCTGACAGTTCCACTCAAGTGAAAAATCATCATAATCTATTCTTTATGTTGTATACACAAGCAAAGGTCTGCAAGGTCTCCTAAATAGCCATAACGAGCTACCAGTGGCAAAAAACAGGAGCTGGTACTTTCCCCACCCTCTAGTGCTCTCCCAGTCTATAGCTGCTTGCATCTCAGAGGATATATGAGCCTCACGTGACTTCTCTGTTCTTAGTAACCCCCACTGGACTGCTGTTCCTTGAACTTGCCTAGGCTTTCCTGGAAACTTTGTTCACAGCATCCTTTGGCAGGAATTATGTGGCACTGTTCTTCCTGCCATGCAAAGATGCTTTTGTTTCTGTTCAGCCTGGTTTTACTCCTGGTTCCACTAGCTTCCTTTGATATATGTACTGTAAAAGCCAAGACAAGGTGTAATTTGTGACAGTGCCCTGCAAGACACCAGCATTTTATTATTTCTAAGGAATAATTAATTTAAATGACTAATGGATGGAGAAGCATACTCATCACAGTCTGCTGAGGACCACTGCACTAGAAACAGATCATGGCACTAATAAAGACAGACTTCATCACCAGACATGTTTGTTCACTCCCTAGATCCTTAGTGAACTAAAACCTCTTTGGGGGTACTCATTTAATCATAATTAAGGTTTAATTAAATACAGCCAAAGACCTTTGGGAGTTTTTCCATTTACTTTAATTGAACCTCAGTATAGTTCTCTATGTCTCTACAATAATGCCTGAATTTCATTTTTTCTGGTGACTTATCCACCTTTAGTTGAACTTTGACTCAGCAAGGCTGTCAGACTGTGAGAAAAGAGCAGAGCCATGATACTACAGTACCAAGACTCAGTTTATAAATAAGACTGGAGCGGAGAGGCTACAGCAGTGGCAAGGGTTGGAGTATACAGGTATGTGTGTCTAGAGTATGCGTGACTGTGGTCTACTGGCCAGACTTTAAGGTTTTATCTTAGTAAGGACATTTAGAGCTTTAATAGAAGACTACAATAGATCTTATTGATAAGTGTTTTTTGCATAAGCTTAAAGTTGTAAAGACACCTGGGGTTCTTAACAATGTACTCTTTTTGTAAGAAAGGGCTATCTGAAAAATGTCTACCTTTGAACTGGCTCCAGTATATCTTCAATCTGTCACTGTTCTTAGGGAAAAAGCAGGTCAAATAGAATATCTGCCCATAGGCAAAAAAAAAAAGATATATTTTGTGTGCAGATTTTCCTGTGGCAGTATAATTTCTTTTACTGCACAGATATGAGAGCTTGATCATACTGACTTTGATTTGTTGTGATGCAGCCCTGTAGTGGTGTTAAAAGATACAATTCTTAGCATTATTCTGCTTTATATCTTCCTGCATTGCTGACATAATTTTCAACAGTCATGTGAGATACACTAACTGAGAAGCGAGGTTAGCTCTGGTATCAGTATCACAACCTAAAGAATAATAGTGGAAATCCATTTATCAAGAGTTTAATTACTTGTTTAAACTATCCTCTTTACGTTACTATGTTTCAGATGCTTTGCTCTGATTTCCTCCTGCCACTGGGTGACGTGTTGCCCCACAAAAGTATCTTGAGCTCATGTAAACTAGGTCCTTCAATACAGTGTGATATGAAAGGCATGTTGAATCCTCACATGCAAAGAGGAAAATCTAATTAAACACTGATTAAGTGTTTCTCACTGACTCCCTGCAGACAGTGCCTGTCTTCTGTCTTCTCTCTTCAGTGGAGCTAAGGTTTGGTGGCTTTAAAGGTTTGAATATAGTAAGAGCATGGAGATTCAAATGCTTGTGGATCTCTGAATGGGTTAGCAAATATTATGTATCATTAAGTAATAAATGCACTCATCTTGCTCGAAATTGAATGAGTAGAGAAATTTGTTCCTGGGATGTCTGCTCGGTGCCCAGATTCAAGGTGGGTTTTTTTTAAATACTTCTGCTGTATATTCATGCTCACACCTCTGCTTTATGAAATACATCTATATTTAGTAAGGGAAAAAAAAGCATGTATTTTGCCCAGAATCTTACAGAACACTAGCACCAAACAGTCTAGAACAGCAAAGTCTATCCTTTTGGCATTCCAAGATGATTTTCAAACACAAGATAGACTTCAACTCAAGCATGCAAGGTTCATGCCTCAACACTTGTCAGCCTCAGAAAAAGAAATCACTAAAAATACCAAAGAAAACTGTTTAGATAGGTTGCCACAGCAAAGACACACAATAAGAAAAACAGGATTAAGAAGAAAGTATTTTTTGTCACCACATGATCTAGTACTAAGAGTCATGACAATCTGCACATAGAGATCAGCAAAGAAGCCAATAAAGGAATAAAGGAAATTTAGAGGAGAAAAACAAGAAATGAGAAAATAAGTGTAGAGAATAGGAAGGGGACAGAGTCAACTTTCAAGGCTGCCTAAACACAAAAACTTCTTTAGGATCTTTAGAAGAGGAAAACACATTTCTAACTCTTATTTTTCTTTTTCTGCCACAGATAGGGAGGGCTGCAAGTCATGTATGAAATGATCAAGTATATTTCATTTTTAAGGTTCTGCTGCAAAGTTGTTGCTACAATATTTTATAGTGCTTTCTTTTTTTTTTTTCGTAGAAGACTAGACAGTCCAATTTAGATAATAATAATGTTCCCTTTGAAACTGCAACAATCATATATAACCTGGTCTGAGGTATAGCAATATTTATTGTTCTTTCGTCTGTTTTCCTCTACAACACAAGTAGGGTTTAAATTCATTTTTGTATCATACTAATGAATAAGATTGCAGTGGTTAATAGCAGAATTGTAAATGCAATATAATATATAGCTTTATATACACACTGGATTTTTCTTCAAACTCTCTCTTATTTATTTTATGGGAGAGTTTTCCAAGGGGGAAACTGTGAGTTGTACCCACGACTGTTCTGGTGTAATTATCTGTCACTACTTATTCTGCCCATATGGAAATCAATGTAGTTTTAAAATGTTCTGTTTCCAATCACATTAGTTTGGATTAAAAAACAAAGGATATTCTTCTTTCTCTAATTTCTTCTAGTTCTCAGCTTTTCTGTTCTCTGGCAGTAAAATGATGTTGTTGTCTTGCTCTTGATAACTCTCCATTTATCTCTTTTCTCATTTACACTTATTATCTTTTGAAGTCTTACTGCTTTTGTACACTGGCCAAAATGAACTTGAATATACTTGTTAAACAATTCCCTTTACGGTCAGGAATCATTCAAAATTTCTAAAGGAGAAGAAAGAAGCCCCAGAACTTCACAAGATTTAAGTACTCTCTCAAATTATTATTCACAATGTACTGCTTATTTTTTTGGCCTTAAGAACAACACATCTTTTTCATTAATACCTTCATAAATTGACCTGAAGTATCACTGTAGTTTAACCCCAGCTGGCAACTAGGACCACGCAGCTGCTTGAGCAGTCCTCCCCCTTCCCCTAGAAGGGCAGGGAGAAGAGGGAGAAAAGGAGAGGAAAGGGAAAAAAAAAATACTTCAGGGTGGAGATAAAGACAGTTTAATAGAAAAATAACAGAAAAAGAAAATAACAATAACAATAATAATGACACAAGTCAGTCTCACTACCTGGTGAACTGGTAGCTTCTGGAGCAGTGATCATGGATTCCAACCCTCCCGGCCAATCGCCATTTATATACTGAGTGTTATGTCTATGGCACGGAATATTCCATTGGCCATTTTGTTGTTCTGTCTGTGATCCTTCTCAGCGTCTATGAGAAGTGCAAAATGATCCTTGAAAAGTATAAACATCGCTTAGCAGCGACTAAAACAATATGCATTATTGACATTCCTGTCACAGCAATCACTAGAAAGACAATTAGCTCTTTCCCAGCTGAAACCAGGACAAGTGTCTATCAGCCTTTAGAACAAGGTATGAAAAATTGACTTGGATTAATTATTTGCTTGTCTCATAACTGTTACAGAAATTTCCTGGATTCTCAGAATGCAGCCATGTTCTGCGGACTTCAGGTGATGCATATGCATATGTTCATATTCCTCAAATATGAAATCTTGTGAAGACAGCCAGAATGTGTCCTAGTGAAACAGTATTAAATTTCTCAGAAACATTGCTTTCTTTCCAATGCTGAAAAAAAAACAGTTTATAACAATCAGACGTTATAACTCATCACCACAATACCTAATTACCTGTTCTGTAGTTTAATGTGAAATCTGAAGTCATACCACATAATTAGCCTGTTGTAGTAAACATGGAAAATTTAGAAATTATTTTTTCATTCAGGTCTCGTATATATTCTGTTTGAGAGTAAACACCTGACTAGAATAGTTAGATGAGAAAGGACAGCATATACACAAAAATTGAAAAACTGACAGGCATTCCTGCATGATGTTTGGTATTTTGTCATACTGCTAGTATGCATGTGGAGAGCGTTTCAACAGCTGTTGAGACTTAGTTATCCTGACCTCTGTGCTGCTCTTGATCAGTTGTTGGCAGCTTCAGTATGTGCAGCTATTTTTGTCCACCAAGTACAATGATACATCTGATACTGTTTTTTTTGAGGCACAAGCCTTCAATATCTAGTCATAGAATCATAGAATAGTTTGGATTGGAAGTGACCTGAAAGATCATCTAGTTGCAACCCCCCCTGCCATGCGCAGGGATGCCTCCCACTAGACCAGGTTACTCAAAGCCCCAGCCAACCTGGCCTTGAACACCTCTACGGATGGGGCCTCCACAACTTCCCTGGGCAACCTGTTCTAATGTCTCACCACCCTCAGAGGGAAAAAATTCTTCCTTATATCGAATCTAAATCTACTCACTTCCAGTTGAAAACCGTGACAAAAAAAAAAAACCCTGTCTCTCACAGGTCCATGTCCTTCTTATGTTGATGGTTCCAAAGCTGGATGGGATATTCCAGGTGGGGTCTCATGAGCGTGGAGTAGAGGGGCAGGGTCACCTCCCTCAACCTGCTGGCAACACTCCTTTTGACGCCGTCCAGGATGCAGTTGGCTTTCTGGGTTGCAAGTGCACATTGCCAGCTCATGTTGCACTTCTCATCCACCAACACCCCCAAGTCCTTCTCCTCAGGGCTGCTCTCAATCCATTCTCCGCCCAGCCTGTACTTGTGCTTAGAATTGCTCTGACCCACATGGAGGATGTAGCACTTGGGCTTGTTGAAATTCATGAGGTTTGCATGGACCCATCCCTCAAGCCTGTCCAGGTCCCTCTGGATGGCATCCCTTTCCTCCAGCGTGTGGACCACATGACACAGCTTGGTGTCATCAGTAAACTTGCTGAGGGTGCACGCAATCCCACTGACCATATCTCCAACAAAGATGTTAAACAGTGTCGGTCCCTGTACTGACCCCTGAGGAAAGCGACTCATCACAGTTCACTACTTGGACATCGAGCTGTTGACCACAACTCTTTGAATGCAACCATCCAGCCAATTCCTTATCTACCAAGTGGTGCATCTGTCATATCCATTTCTCTTCAATTTAGAGACAATGATGTCATCAGAAAAGTGTCAAATGCTTTGCACAAGTCCATGTAGATGACGTCTGTTACTCTTTCCTTATCCACCAATGCTGTAACCCTCTCACAGAAGGCCACCAAATTTGTCAGGCACAATTTGCCCTTAGTGAAGCCATGTCGGCTGTCACCAATCACCTCCTTATTTTCCATTTCCTGCCTTAGCAGAGTTTGCAGGAGAATCTGCTCCATGACCTTGCCAGGCACAGAGGTGAGACTGCCTGGCCTGTAGTTCCCTAGGTCTTCCTTTTTTCCCTTTTTAAAAATGGGGGTTGTGTTTCCCCTTTTCCAGGTAGCAGGAACTTCACAAGACTGCCATGACTTCTCAGATATGATGGAAAGTGGCTTGGCAACTTCATCTGTCAGCTCCCTCAGGACCCGTGGATGAATCTCATCAGGTCCCATGGACCTGTGCACCTTCAAGTTCTTTAGGTGGATTGAAGTGAACTATGATGCCCCACACCTTGTTTGCCCGTTCTGTTGGCAGCATTCCTGGTTGCTCATGCTCCCGGTAGCTGCCTTTTGTGGGAGTGGGGGGTGGCCACCATTAGTCCTGGCCCTGCCCAGGCCTCATCAGCCACTATCGTGAGACCTGTTGGCAGGTCTCTGTGCTCCCCTCAGATTTCCCAGGCTCGGGAAACCCTGCTTGTACAATGTGATTCCCCACTCTGCTGCAGAATGCGCCTGCACTGGAGCTGATTGACTTGGTGAGTGACCTATAGTCTAGCAGCATAAACCATAATAAATTGTTGTCGATTAAATATGTAAGGAAAAGAAATCTTTACACGAAACAGCTAGATACCAAACTGAACTTTGGGACATGGGAGGCTTCAGCACCTGGCACCTGGATAAGTGTCTCTGTTACTGGAAACTGTTGGACAGAAAACATGTAAATCTCAGTCTTTGCCATAGCTGCTGCTGTTTGTGGAACTAATGTAGAATTATTAATAGCTTCTTTGCCTTCAGGGAGCTAGTGTGATGGTGCTCCACTGCCCTGCTCTGCCTCCCTGCTCTGAAATATCTCTGTCGGGATGGATCAGAGGTACAGATCTCCCTAGCCTGACACCCTGTTCAGGTAATCCCTGGCTAGAGTGCAGTCTAAGAGGCATATAGAAGTTGTAAGTAGAGGTCTGGCTTGCCTCCGATTTTGCAGTGTGCCTATGTAGCCCATCTCCATCTATTGCTTCATTATAAGGAAGATGAAGACTGTTCAGCTCTGAAAATCACAACTACCAAAAATGTGAAAACGCTTCCTGATTACATTTAACATTACCATTTACCTGATGCAAAGTGGAAATAAGCTGTACAACAGTATTAATCAGCATATTTTTTTATGTTGGGTGCACCCCTAAGGACTGTTGCTACCCTTAACTGCTGATACCATATTTCTGAAATAGCAAGGTTTATACCTGTATTGTGTTGTACACATGTGAATGCTAATTTTGAGTATGAAAAATTTCTTCATTGATCTGACCAAGCTCCCAAGTGTGTAATATTTCCCCTGTTCTGGAGAACATCTTGCATTTCTCACTGTATTTTGTCTTTCCTAGCTCTCTAGGAAGCAGCTTGATGGACCACCATAATTTCAGCACTGTGTTTCCTGCCTGGCTGAAATAGAAGAGCTGGATTCAGAAAAGTATTGTACTTTTCTATACAGTGAGAAGGTTTCAACACTCAATATATCTTGCTGATAAACCACTGAATTGCTTTTTTCCAGACTCTTAGTGCTGTGTAAAGAGCTGTAAGGCTCAATTTCAGGCTCCCATTCCTTGTCTAAGCTTCCTGAGGTACTACAAGCACGCTACATTGCTCACTCCGTAATTTAATCTCTCTACACACATCTAATCATGCCAATGATGTACTATGGACATTTAAAATTGGGAGGCTGAAATTACTCAGGAACAGCCCTATTGGTTCATCATCTTTATGTTGCTAGTTCAAGCATTACATGCTAAGTTTTAGAAGACTATCGAAAAATGTGCCAAAAATGTATGTTTTCAACAAAATTGGATGCAGCTAGTCATTAGTTTGCCACTAGTATAAAAAAATCAGGTACAGAAGGACTAAGTGTGATGCTAAAGCTTGAGTGGAACAGATCTGAAGAAAACAGACAATGAAATTGGAAAAGAAACTGAAGAATGAGTGATATTGAAGTGCGAGGAGAACCAGAACTGGGACAAAGTAAACCACTCAAGAAAATGTTTGATTAGGTTGGCAAGAAGAGAATGAGAGTACTTAGACAACAAGAAAACACTGGATTGAAATAGGTAACACAACAGTAAGGGAATTCTAAACAAAATAATTTTTGCAATGGAAATGAAAGGTTATTAGCAAATTCTAAATACATTATGTGAGAGAATCTGCAGATTACAGTGCTCTGATTTCTTGGGTAATTTGTGATCCTCTCACATATTCAAATTTTAATTTTCAGAATAAAGAGGTAGTTGGAAAGTAGTTTTTGGGGGTTTTTTTTGGTGTGTGTGTTTTGTTTTTGGTTTTTTTTGTTTGTTTGTTTTGTTTTGTTTTTTTAATAAAGCAAGGAGAGTATAACATTAGTATGGTTTGACATTATTTGTTAAATACCCAAGAGGGTGTGTACCAGAAGGGACAGTTAATGATTGGCCATGGTGGAATATTAAGAAGACTCTAAGTAGAATTCAACACACAGCATGTCTGTACTGTGATCTTTTCTTAGATGTATAACCTGATTAACATATATATATGACTTAAAATTACCTGAAACTAAGCACAGTGGAATTTATGTTGTGAGAATGTAATCTCAGCAACTTCCTCATTTTATAAGAAAGTTTTAGTGGTCTTAGAGGATGATAGGGATTTGCTAGAGATTTTAAAACTACCTCTCCTGTTTTCTTTCCGTCATATTGATGGATTTGGTTTTGATTGGCAAAAAATGTAATTTCTTTTTATAGAATTCAGGAAGACACCCTTATTGCATGTCTGCTTGCCTGATAAGAAACATGTGTTTTGTACAAAGGAAGAGAAAATTATGTTAGAGTCTAAGAGGACAAAATTAACACTAGGTGGTTCAGCCTCCTGTGTAGAGTAAAACAAAGTTGTATTCTGTCCAAAAAACAATCAGTCAAGCCATCAGACACTGCAAGGTTGGAGGATCTTTACTTTTCTAGTAACATTTCCACACAGGTAATGTCAGCAGTGAGCTATAGTAGGAAAGCCAAAAGAATGCAACAAAATTCTTTTAGTAGTTTCCTGTAAGTTTATCTAGAAGAGGTAATTAAAAAAATTAGTATTCTTTCTTCTGAAGAATTTGAAGTTGAGGGTAGCATGGGGAGGGAGCTCCTCATTTCATCTAAATGCATCTTGAAGTGCATTTACATTCCTGTGAGTACTCCTCACCTGCCAGGTTGCTTCTGTTAGAGGGTGAATTGGTTATAGGAGATATGGGGCAGCCCTGGGATAAAAAAGGCGTGGGAGATCTGTAGAGTGTGGGCATTTTGTCACAGCTTTCCTGGAGAAAACAACAGCTTGGATTTCCTTTCTGAAGCTGTCACGGCATTTGTCTCAATACTTATATTCCAAACTATCATCAGGATCAGGCGGAGCAATGGAGACAGGGTAGACACTTCATAGTTAAATGTAAGTTAGGCAGCTCACCATGGTGGATTTCAGAGAATCATCTACAGTGTTGCACAAACAATTACAATTTAAGCAGCTCTTCCCTACTCCTGCTGCAATATATCAAATGTAGGTTTCTTCATGGCTTGGTTTTAGCAGAGGCAAGACAACAGAGCCATAAAACAGTTGTTAGCTCTGTTAGCTGCTCACAATGAAGGGATCACACATAAAGGCACTCCCTTTACTTAACTCTGTATATAGGTGCCAGTTCCTACCTCCGGAGAGTTTTCCAGAGCACTGCAGTTGAGGTTTGAATCAGTGAATAGTTCTTTTTCTGTCTTATAAGTGATAATCATGCTTTAATCAAGACATCTACTTTTTTCAAACTGACACATCACTGCTCTCTAACACCTTTGCTGCAATGCTTAAGAAACCTCTAATTTTTTAAGATATCAGAATATCTTTGGTTCCTCTATCTATTAGTTTTTATGATAAATGGTTTAACAGCCTGTCGTGGTTTAGCCTCAGCCGGCAACAAAGAACCACGCGGCTGCTCGCTCAACCCCCCACAGCCGCGGGGGGGAAATAGGAAGAAAAAGGCAAAACTCGTGGGTTGAGATAAAGGCAGTTTAACAGAACAGCAAAGGGAAGAGAAAACAGTAACAATAACACGGATAAAGGAATATACAAACGCGATTAGGGCACCGCCGCTCACCGACCGGACCCGCACCGCTGCAGCCCGCGCTGAGCAGCGACTTCCCGCCCCCTCCCCCCGGCAGCTCCCCCCCTACAGCCCGGGCATGGCTCACATGGCTGGGATACCTGTGGCCCCTTCCATCCTTGGGGAAATTAACCCCAGCCCTGCCGGAACCAGGACACAGCCCTATTTCACTACTACAGTTTAAAGCTTTGAAACATTGCTGGTATTCTACCAAGGAAGTCTCCTTTTACTTTGTAGAGAACAGAGAAGTGAGAGTGAATAAAGAGGATTATCCACAAATTTTTTGAAATTATAAGTAGAAAAAAATAACTATATTTTTAAAAATCATTCTTATTTTTGATCTGTCATTTTAGCAGGTATGGAGAAATGATTTATTATAATGTTAAAGAATCTTCATCTATTAATATGGAAAAGAACTAAGAGAACTCTGATTTTAGGAACTTAAACCTAGTAATAAAAACAATGAAAGTTATTAGAAAACTAGGAAATCAAATCAATTTCATGTTAATTGCCCTAAAAATTCACTTATGTGTTTTAGGCAGAAGGACTAGCAAAGTATATGACTGCGAATAGATTTCACAAAGTAAAGAAACTGTGTTTAATCCAGAAAATGTATTTCACTCCATGGCTTTTTCATCTACCTTATTTTCTTCTGTTTATCCTACTGTCAGCCTTCACCTCTGGTCTGAAGTACATGCAAGTAAGTAACCATGTCTTGATTTGATTACAATGGCTTTCTCCATGAATTAAGAACTGTGATGTTAACTATGCTGCCTGTAATCATTTTCCTGAAGCTTATTCAGCTTCCTTCTGAGTTGGGGTTAGGTCTCAAATTTGGTTTGAAATGCATTTCTGTGATGGTGAGGACACATTTCATTGCAGAACCTGACCTCCATCAGTCACAATTACAAACCTAAAGCAGTAAGTTTTCATTCCTGACTTTCCTACTCCTTCTGTAATTGTCATAGGAATGGACTCAAGCTGTGCTGTTCCCAGTTCTCATTACAGGCTTTGTCATGAGAAGATAAGACATCAGAATATTTAGATACTTATTTACAGCTCAACCTAGTTTTTAAACAATACAGTCATCTGAATATATATACAATGACAGTCTAAAGAGTTACACAGCTGTGTGCATTATTTAATTCGGAGAATAAGACACCTAACCCCTCTAGTGATTAACTCCAAATAAATAATATTGTAAGTAACATGATACAGGCTTAGTAAACTGGTTCCTATGTTAAAGGGTAGTTGTGTGTTTGTATGTTTAAATGTTTAAATGAACTAGAAAGGAAACCAGAAGGAATAATGAGCTAAAACTCACAATAATGAGCTAACACTCACACAGGTAATGTAGAGATTAACAAGCTTTATTTCTTGCAACTTTCATATGCATGTACTTTGTGGTGTGAGTGTATTGCAGGCAAAACCAGAAAAATAAGTGGAAAATAAATCTAAATTAAATTCCAAATTTATGTTATGGTTAGCATTCATGTTACAGAAAACCTTCAGAACAAAGCAGATATTTTCATTTCAAGAAGAAAAACATGCTGATTTAGATAGTTCTGTATGAGATAGAGGGACCTTTTTTCTTTTGCTTACTTCAGTATGGGAAGCTATGTCTAGACTGCACAACTGTGGTGAGAACCACAGTACTTGTGCACTACTTGTTCAAATCAGGAACCTGGTTAAAATGTTTGTTCACTGGGAAATCAAAGAACAGAGTGGAGGGAATTGTGTACACTAGAACTGTGGCTGTAGCTTACAAACTGATCCAAGGAAAACATTTTCAGGTCTTTCAGGACTTTTCTATATTCTCTACATACAAGACCCTTTTCTTACTGATTTCTACTTGGAATCACATCTTTCACTCAATATCAGCTGCTTCCAACCATAATAACTCATCAAACCTCACTGGCTACTGCCAGGTTTCCTGTCATGAACTGTAACTTGTGGATAGGGAGATCAGATAATCTCCTTAAACAAAATATTTTTATTTCTAAAAGGAGAAATAAAGCCTCAGAAATAAACAAACAACAGTTTACCCACACTATAATTTATTCAAAGCTTAACTATTTCTCCTTATTAAAAATTTATGGAAACTATTGAATCCTGCTTTTTTTCTATAGTATCGCTTCCTAACTGTTAGAATTCTTTTGCTATTTGAGCTTTCAGCCTTGACAAAACAGCTGGGTAACTTTATCCAAAGCCTGAAATTAGCTTTGTCACAGCTATTAGCTTGGGTGTTGTCCCACTTTACCAGATGCTTTATCTGGATCTATTGTATGGATTCACTTGTTAATTTTCTAACAACCCTGCCAGTAAGCTAAATAAATCATGCAAGAATAAGTGTCCAAATACTCCAATATAACTTTACAGTAACCCAATAACTAGTATATATACAGAGTTAATGAATCCTCATTTATGTGTATCACGTTCCTCAATTCACCCCTCTAGGATTCATTGTACATAGTTGACATGCTCAGCATTTTCATTAGCAAGAAAGATGTCTCACTGGATTTGGATTATCTGGCATTAAGCATCATGAGATTTCAACTGCCCAAGAATATCTAGTCTTTATAGGCTGACATTCCCTCTTTTATCTACAGAAAACTTTAGTTTCAAAACCTGGTTAGCACAATTTAAGTGTGCCAGTTTCTTGTAGCCAGCAATACATGCCATGTCTGTGCAGTTAGTACCACAACCAGATGTCTTGGAGTTTGTAGCCCAGATGAATATGTTTGCAACAAGGCAGACAGTGACCAGCTTTCAGCACTCCTGCAAAAAAGGCTCAGACTCAGTACTTACAGATTGAAAATAGAGAATCTTCACTCTTCTGTCACCACAGTCCATATTTCTGGGATCTGCAATTAAAAAAATACTGAAGCAGCTATACAAAATGTTTTATCATCTGAATAAATGGAACTTTTTCACACATAAAGACATCAATACTGTTTTACAATGTTACATTACATTCGTATGTTGGAATTTTCTGTTCGTTTTTGTGGGTTTGTTTGTTTGTTTTGGGTTTGGTTGTTTTGGTTTTTTTTTTTACAGTGAGTTGATTTAAGTATCTGTCAAGGAATCCTTTACCTAATCTAGAAGCATCATCATTCATTAACCAAACTTCTTCAGTTTCTTCCTGTTAATTTATTCAAAACATACTTAGTTCCGCCATAGATCTAGTATCTTGTTCTTGATGGGCCAGATTTGTCACTCATAAACAGTGAAATATGGCACTTCTACAGCAGCAGATGTTGTTCAAAATATAATCTTCACAGAAGTAGATCAGATAGAAGAATCACAATAGCCATTTTTGACCTTGGCATTTTACAGATATAACAACTTTTAAGTTCTGTTCTGCTTCAAAGTAATGTAAGGAAGACACTGATAATTCATCAGAACTCTTCATCACAGCGCTGTCAAAGGTCTTTTTGCAGGTGTATCAGTGGACCCCCAAAACTGTGTTAGCTATCTTGGCATTAATTCAAGCTTGTTTTGAACTCATTAGCTGTAATCTTATGTAGAATATTTCATTATCTGCATGCAAAACCCTAGTTATGCAAACAAGTAGAGAGAAGATAATTTTTTAAACCTTAGTAGGCCCAAAATATAAATTCTTCATATTGAATACCTATTGTGTCAGCTATATCTATCATACTTTTAAATTCATACAACAACCCTATGGCACATGACCGGAATTCTGCTGTTGGAACCTACATAAGAAGCATTATTGTCTGAGTCTTCCCTAATATCCCTTAGCGAACAGTTTTCAGTACACAGCGGTCAAAAATAAGGAAAGAGGAAAAAAAATGTTTCTGTAGCTGGCCATAAAATAAATCATATTAGATTTGCTGCAATTTCCAACAGATTTCTAGTCATGACAGGACCATATTTGCATCCAGCATCCCTAACTGGTTGCTATAAAAAGATGTGCAAAATGTTAGGGTGTTCTTTAGCCACTAAAGGCTGTTTATCCACATTGATGTTATAAGATGATCCCCTTGGAGCTAACTAAAAATATATTGTTTCTCAGCATGATGCAGTACCTTTGGATAGGCCTCCTCATGTCCCACACGGCAGGTGTGAAAACATAAATCACCTCCTGCAAATATCAAATAGATTCTCTGTATTCCTCCTCAGTTGCAGAGTCCCATTTAATCACCTCAACTAGTTACTCTGCCTTCATCAGCTCTGTTATCTGAGTTCTGAAAGTTTGCTTTAGGCTTTCCATCTTCCTCCTTGAAATAGCCCTATTTTTTCTCTAGGATTCTTTATATTATAACTCAAAGAAGAAGTTTCCCATATGAAGTCTGCTAGGGGTTGACTCAAAAGTTTCTCAGATTCATTTTGGCCTTTTGGATTTTCAGATAACAACAAGCTTATCTCACATTGTCACACACAGCTTGTGCAAACATCCCTGGGCATAATCAATGTCATTTATTAAAAACAATTCCAACCATTTCCAATTATATGTCTCAGGAATCTATCTGACTAGTGATGAGAATTCTTCATTCTCATTTGTTTCTCATCTGTGAGCAGTTTGAAATGACTGATTTTCTGTTGAAAACAGGGCAGTGACCAGTGAAAACATCTGGGAGTACTTTAACAAAATCTAATTCCCTTAGACTGTTTTACTAATACCCAGTCAATTAGGAAGTGGTGGATCTTTTTCATAATGAAATTCAACAGAATTATTTACAAGCTGCTATAGTCCCAAATTTTGTTCTTAAAACTAAGTCCAAAGAATTTAATTAATATCAGCGCCCTAAAATAATTAACTCAACCTTAAAAATAAGTGGCTGAAATTGATCAAACCTCATCTCTTGGAATTCAATGTTAATTTGGTGAAGGACATTTACCATGAATTTGCTAGAGAAGGGTCATGTCAACATTTCCTTGCATTGTGAGTGTGCCTCTTTGAAATGATATTCAAAGGAGAAGCACTAATTCTACATTGCAAAGAAAATGAACTGTTTATTTCCCATCAATTCCACTGAATTCATTATCATATTTTAGCAATAAATGACAGTAATTAATATCTGACATTTACTAGCTATAGAATTCCTTAGAACATTACAAATCTTGGAGCTTCTTAGACTTTTACAGTCAGAGCTGCACTGGAGGAGGAATTAAATGCAAGAAGAAACATCGGGAAGCATTACAGCAATGAGACCACATGTTAATCCATGTTCCTTTAGCAGAAACCACTGTTTTGAAGCCATATTCCTCATGATCAAATCTTTGACTATAAGCTTATTCACTAGAGGAGATTGTAAGAGCACATATAGTGATGTTGTACAGAAGTTCCAAGGACCTTTATCTACCTTTGGTTCCTACATGCCTTAAGGAAATACCAGGAGTAAGGTACTCTTGTCTGAAAGACAGCTGGAAAGGCCACATAAGCAGCAAAGAGAAGGTGAAGGTTTTAGACATATTCTCCCTTCTTCTTCTCAAGCCAGACATTACAGAATGGTCTTATAGGGTGTTGTTTTCTGATCCTTTGTAAACACTTGTCCTGCAGCAACTTCATGTTATATTAAGGATCCATTTACATGTGGTTTTAAAAATGATTGGATGCTTGAAGAGGTGGTAAATTTCTATGTGCTGCCAGAGTACAACAAGTTACATCTTGCTACAGCAAATAACAACTTTGAAGATGTTTTAATGATGTTCTCACTGTCAGCTTCAATACAAACTACTGGTGCCTTTTGTTTACTTACCCTTCATAATCAAATCTGAAGTTAAACAGTGATCATTGAAACCTCTAAACTTTCTCTTTGGCAGAACTGTTATTCTTAGACTAAAAGGACTACGGAATAGGAAAGAGCAAGGTATTTATGCTCTCTCCTGTAGGCTTGATCTATTCTTATTAATTAGAAGTTAAAAAACTTAAAGGACAAAACTGGCAAAGATTGGACTTTAAGATTCTGGTAGGAAGGCAGGGAGGTGAGGAATTTTGTCGTCCAAACAAAAGATCTTTTACAAGTGAGAAGTGCAATAGTATTATCTTGAAAAAAAATCATTCAAAACAACAAAAAAAAAAGACAAAAATACTCAAAATAAAACGAACAAAACCCAAACCAAAACAAATCTACCAAATGCCCCAAAGCAATGCATCTTCCAGAAACATAAAAATTTTGATTCAGGGAAGAATCTCAGAAAATTTTTTGTACGATGTTTGTATGAAATGTCCAAAATTTAAATTTTATCTGCTTTACATTTATCAAGAAATGTGACAATAAGGGAAACAAACATTGCATTTCTCAAAGTATCTAAATCTTCAAAAGAATGGTAAATTTTAAACACATCAGTACTTAAAACATAAGTTTTTTGCCATTGAAATAAGACAAAAAAATGAGAATAACAATTAGGCTGCTAGGGAAATAAGGGATAAAGTTCATTACCATCAGCTTTAAGGTGTATTAGAATCAAAATACATCTGTGCCAGTCAAAAAAAAAAAAAGGACAAAAAAAAGGACATTCAAAATGCATATATGTTTTGAAAGGAAAAATCATAAGTGAAGAATTAAATGTATCTACTGAATTAGTCACTTCTGTAGAAAAAAATAGTGGCTAAGCTCTAAAGCTCTAAGTACTACTCCTGTGTTAATTGAACAGTTTTCAAAGACAGGTTTCCTGTGCAGTTTTTTTCCTCCAGCACGTCAGAAAAAAACCAAAACCCTGAAACCGATGCACAGGAAACATTAAGGTCGTTATAAATCAAAGACTGTCATCATCTGCACATTGTTTGATATTTTTTTTTTTTTTCAGAGCCATAAGAATGATTGTGAAGCTATGACATACAGCTGCATGTGTGGTACCGTGCTATGCGGCATGACAGGCAAATCCTCTCTGCAGAGAGAGCTCCCTTTTTATACACATGGCTCAGAAGAAAGGTAAGGGTAAAAGGACCATGAAAAAGGGAGTGAAATCATAAATAACTTTTATTCAAATTGTATATTGAAGAGTGTCCAGATTGTTCTAGGGACTTTCAGAAATTATTAGGCTAAGTATAATTCTGGACGGTGAAAAAAGACCTGTAGAGGGAAGCTTGTTACCAGTAAGTTCTTTTAGAGAGGAAACACTGAAAATGAGAGAACTTGAACTGAAGATAAGGTGAAAACAAAGAAGACAATGTCCTAAGTGATTAAGAAGTTGTTATCAGGCAGTAAATTGAAATAAAGTCCAAATAATCACATGGAGAGTATGTAATGTAACGAGTGCACTTGTTTTGAGACATAGTGATGAAATATTAAAGAGGGTATCAGTGTTATAAAGAGGTGTGTATAACTGCTGATTTAACTGATGTGCGTCTCTGGGCAACTCCAACTTGGGACAAGAACATGTCCTTATCCACCTCCAATCTTTCTTTAAATATAAAATTATGCTTTGAAACTGTGTCTTGTGTTTTTTTTCCCCCCACCCCCAGCCATTACCTCCTTTACTTATTTATTTTATAACTTATACAGTTAATATTCTTTTGGTACTGCAAAAGACCTTTGGAAATTATTAGAGAGAGAAATACGCATAATAGGGCTTAAGCTTGATTAATTTTTCTTCTCTTGTCTCAGTCCTTGCAGAGATTGATATGACTGACTAAACAAATTGCTCTGGTAGTTTCAAAAATTCTACAATCAAATGACCTCAATTGCTACTCAAAAAAATTCCTTTATTCACCAGGATTGTTTAATCTAAAGCCAAAAGAAATAAAACAGATCCATAGGAGTTTTACTCACAAGCGCATCTGCAACCTTTATTTCCATCTGAATCAGACCCAGACTTGCTCTTTGCATCAGGTTTTTACAACAGCAGCCCAAATAAAAAGGTGTTCCTGGACTGAGTTTTAACCACCAGCAAAGGTGGAGCTAGGGTGCGGTTCTGGAGACCTTGGAGTGGTGGGGGTCCTCTGGAGCAGGCAGGGCAGGGCAGGACCTCCCCAGCCAGGCAGAAGGGCAGGCCGCGTGGTGTTATCTGTGATTTTATTCACGTCACATTCACGTCTGGAGATGGTTCAATGAGTCACGTCTCACAAAACTGCTTGGAAAAAACATAGTATTTACAGCAGTCAGTCAACGCATTTTTAAAAGTTTGCCCTAAAAGTCTGGTACTTGGAAGTAGGGTGGAATCCTTTACAAAATGTAAGATGGCAAGAATCTGACCTTTGCTTCCAAGTCAACCAAAAATTATTTTACAGCTGTAACCAAAACACCATGCATTTATTTTCAGATATCTAATGCATTCCAAAATTTTGAACTCATTCTCTTTGTAGTGGCCCCAGGGAAGAGCTAAGAAACCGTTATTCCTAAAGCTAAAAATTTTCATGACAGTCTTGAAAATCCATTTAAGCTATACTTTCGATTTAGCAGTAATATCTGAAAGATGAACTTTTACTTTCACAATCTCTATTGCATCAAGTTAGATGACACTCACATATTTAATTTTCATTTTAAGACACAGGGTGAATTAGCTAACATACAAAGCTTTCTCTGTTTTACTACAGCTAGCACAATCCGTTATTTATAGGTGCATATTGTAATGTAAGCGTATTCCTAGCTAGGAATGAATCATGATTTTTGATTGCAGATAGATTTTCATAACCTTTCTCATCTTTAGCCTTTGAAAATCTTGCCTAATATACCCCTTGGAAGCATCCCTTCAGATTTGACTCTGAGCAGAAAGTTCTTCATTTTGACTTTGTGAAGTAGACAAGTCTGCCTGCAAAGACACGAACAAAAGAATTTAAAAAAATGTCAGTATTTTTAACCCCATGCTATCAAACTATACTTAGTTTTTTGTTTGTCATGTTTGAAGACAAACTTCAGGCTGCAAGACCTACTGGCAAATCTAGTGGTGTTAATTGTATATGATTTAATGTGGTATTGTAAAATCATAGACTATACTCAAACAGTGAATATGGAAGCTGCTTGTACCATGTCAAAAGTGGTAAAGAGAAGTGTAATAGATTCTGTCTTTTCAGGAAAAAAGAAATCCCGTACATAGATAACAAAGATGTTACCTATTTGTCTTTACCATATAAAGACTGTATCATTTTATTTGTATTAATTTTTCTTCTCCTATTCAGTTAAATTAGTAGGTATAAAACAGAACTAAGGAAAATCATCAAAAATACTAGAGATGGATGTGTAAAAACCCCAGCTACCTAGGGTTGTTTAGAAAAAAATAATTGGGTTTCCCCCGAGAAAATAATTTTTTTAACCGTAAACAAAAACTACCACCTGACTTTTTTAAACATTATTAAAAAAAAAAAAGAATCAAATACTTACGAAAATACTTTTCAGCTGTTTCTTAAAAGATATTGAAAAAACAATTCGATAGATCCTTGTAGCTGTCACCTGTACAATATTTGCGCTACTAACAAATTGTTTGATTTATTGGTTGTTTTTTTTTCCAGTGGTGGGAAATGTCCCAGTAGGCGGTAAGGCCAAATTGGATAACTGGATTCGATTTTCTCCATAATAAAGTTCAAATTTGAATCTGAACACAAACTCCAGTATTCTCTCTGCAAAAATGATCCAGCCCTGATTGTCAGACTCCTTTATTTTTATTATGCCCTGAGATTTGATCTTTTGAGTTAAAACTGAAGAATTTATGTCTCTCCTTTGCTCCATAAGCACATAAAAACAAATAATTCTGTAATATTATTTAAAAAAATGCGCAGTACATTTAGTGATTAGTTACTGAATCAGTATTCAGAAACGTGAGCCAGTTTCAATTTTTTATTCAATCTTTTAATACACCCCCTTCCAAGCTGTAACTCTATAAACCCCTAAATTCTAGATAATAAGATGATCTGTCACCTGCTATTGAAGGGAGATAAAAGGCTGGTTGCACATTTGTGTCACCTCTAACCGTCAACTCTGTGAAAGCTGTAAACCAAACAGAGGCAGAGAATCACCTGCCAGCATCTCCTGCTTCTGTTTCCTAAAACCAGACATCAACTCAGAAATAGGCAGATAATGGATGACAATTGGGAGGTGGTAAAGTTAGACAATAAACCATAAAGCTGTTTAGCAGAAACATCAGGGACAAGAACTGGACGGCAGGATACATCCTACATATTTTGATATAGACCTGGTACTATGAGCAATTATATTATGACACTTCTTTTCATCACGACTTCAAAAACTGCCTTGAGATAACCTTGGCGTTACCTCCATTTCCTCTATGAAAGACTGTATTTATATTTAAATTGACATATTTGGTCTGAAGCATCCATTTTTCTTGTTAACTTACAAAGTCTTTTTTTCTTTCGCTTTTTTTTTTTAAACTTTTTAACAGGAGTTGCATGCAGTATTCTAGATGAGATATATCAGTAGGCAAAATTCCTGATTTGACTTTTGTTTTCTGGACTTTTCATGTTTTCATTATGCTTCATCTACATTTATTATTGTTGTGGCCAATGTATTAATACAATTTGTTTTGAAGTTTCTGGGAAGAAACAGGATGGGAGTACAATTTTCAGTCCTTAAGATATGTTTTTCATAATGTCCGTGTCTTCTTAATCATGGAGCTGTCAAAATACAGTTGGTTTTTGTTCTGTTTTGCTTTTTCAAACTTATTATAAACTAGTAACTAATGGAAATTTTATGTTTCTTACCAGACGCTTTTTTGATTCTCTTTTTTTTTTCTTTTTAGGTTATTCTTCTCTTTTGCCATCTGTTAAATGTTTTTTTTGACCACTGCTTTTTATTATTTTGCAGTTCCAGGATTAATATATTCCCTAAAGGCAATGTGCTTTCCATCTCTCTGTGATATTCCCTTAGTATGTGAAATTTCCATTACAGGTTTTAGCAGTTTGAATACTTGCCATCATGTTTTTTTCTTTTTTTTTTCCCATACCCACCTTCCACCCTTATCTCCAACAATGAATAAACTGCTTTGTTGCTTTTTCTTTCTTCAAATACAGTGTGTTTCATTACCTGATAAAACATTTGTGACATGTATACATATCTAAGCCAAAACTTACATTCTATTTTACCTATGCAATAAATAGTCACCACTTCAGGAACATTCATTGAAAACTCAGTTTTTTATCTGAGATCTAAATATTAAGTATCATAGAATCATAGAATTGTTGAGGTTGGAAGGGACCTTTAAGATCATCGAGTCCAACCATTAACCTACCCTGACAAAATCACTTCTAAGCCATGTCCCCAAGTACCACATCTATACTTTTTTTAAACACCTCCAGGGATGGCGAATCCACCACTTCCCTGGGCAGCATGTTCCAATGTTTGATAACCCTTTCAGTGAAAAATTTTTTTCCTAATATCCAATCTAAACATCACCTGGCACAACTTGAACCCATTTCCTGTTGTTCTATCACTTGTCACTAGGGAAAAGAGGTCAGCCCCCACCTCTCTACAACCTCCTTTCAAGTAGTTGTAGAGAGTGATAAAGTCTGCCCTCAGACTCCTCTTCTCCAGGCTAAACAACCCCAGTTCCCTCAGTCGTTCCTTGTAAGACTTGTCCTCCAGACCCCTCACCAGCTTCGTTGCCCTTCTCTGGACACGCTCCAACACCTCAATGTCCTTCTTGCAGTGAGGGGCCCAAAACTGAACACAATACTCCAGATGGGGCCTCACCAGTGCCCAGTACAGGGGGACGATCACTTCCCTAGTCCTGCTCACCACACTATTCCTAATACAGGCCAGGATGCTGTTGGCCTTCTTGGCCACGTGGGCACACTGCCGGCTCATATTCAGCTGGCTGTCCACCAGCATCCCCAGGTCCTTTTCTGCTGGGCAGCTTTTGAGCCACTCTGCCCCAATCTTGTAGCACTGCATGGGGTTGTTGTGACCCAAGTGGAGGATCCACCACTTGGCCTCATACCATTAAATAAAGTCAGGGGAGAGCGTGAACGCAGTCCCCCACTACCACGAATTATGCAGCCAAGTTTCCCACATTTGGGGAAATCGCAGGGGTCAGCACACCTGGAGTGCAGGGAATGAGCCTCGCTCTGGGAAAACCACCTGCCTGCTCATGGTGTCTTCCCTGCCAGGTAAATATGATGTTATTAATATCAGTTTCATCGATCTATTTTTTTCAATCTTTCTCATATACAATAGTCACCTACTTTTTTATTAATAAGTTACTTTTTCAAGCTCTTTTTGAAGCAGTCTGAGCATGTAGTAACTACATCTGGATGACAACAATTGCCAAGATTTCATTTTCTATCCTTTGAGCAATTTAATTAATTTCTCAGGTTGCTCTTATTTGACTGGGGAGAAGCAGAAGTAGATATTGTATTAACAACTAATCATGTAAAATCCTGTAGTTAGGAATATTTTTTTCTCCTTTTTTTCTAACCTTTGTTAGTTATTTTATGTGATCGGTTGAGATTTGGTTGAGAGATTTTGTTTTATTTCATCAAAATTATTTGGTACAGGTTCAGGTGTTAAAATCTACTGTTTAAAGTTGTTAAGTGAGAACAGGAATCCTGTCTTACCCAATTCCACATTGAGTCAGACTAGTATATATTCTTGACTTAAACAGAAGGATCAGACAATGTCAAATGACTGCATTAAAGTCAAGTGAAAGTCTTTCATGAAATTTTATAATGGTGTTGTCCATCTTGCATGAATTCCACTGAGTCCCTTAATCTTGACTGTTACATACCTAATGGAAAAGCAAGTATCTTACTCTTATTCTTTCTTAGTTTCCTACAAAGTGGATACACATAAAATCTGTGTTTTATGAAACTACCACTCTGTACTGTTTAGAATATTCAGATGAAAATTTCAGGGGATAGTGCAATTACAGTTTTCTCGGGTTTTGGGGGTATTTTTAGGTGTCGAGTTTTTTCACCTATTGAATTTGATAAGTTCTTTATCAGAGTATCCCATTTTCTACATGTATTCCTTTAGGATGATGTATGATTAGCTTAATCCTTAAGTAGCAGATTACCAAAGAATTTTATTTTGATGGAGATTTTTTTCACATAATTCAAATTTTGTGGCTGCTTCCCTGTTTGTTTTTTTTTTTTTTGTAAAATAAATAAAAATGCATGAATTAATTATTCCCATCAAATCTGTGGCTTTGGGTTTGGGGGTTTGTTGCTTTGTTTTGTTTTGTTTTTTTTCTTTGTAAATATTACTATTTTTCCAGAAATGAAACAGACAAACAAGCAAAAAAAAACCCACGTGGAAACTAAGGTTAAACTTAGTTGTTTGTTTTTTGCTTAGGTTACGTTACATACCAAAGGTAGTTAATCAAAGTTCTCAATGATATATTTTCATTCATGAGCAGTATTCAATACTTCAAATGGGATTTTACTAGTCTGTAAAATTAACTATCAGCCTGATTCTTATGAATCAAGATATTGCTTCCTTTCTTTTTTTTTCTGCCTAATACTGTTTATACTTGGCTGTATTTGCTAAATAATCTTCAGTAATTTTATGAGCCTTTACTAATGGATTTTCTCTATTTTTTCTATTCTAAATTTCTCTTCATGACAAACCACAAGCTTCTCTTAATGCCATATTAATTCTCAAAATTGTTTTAAATGTTACATAATCTTGAAGTGAGAGATATATGAAAGAAATGTGTCTTGCCAGTATTTTAGTCCACATCACGTTCTACTTGTTAACAGAGCAATCGTTTACTTCAAACTGAATTTAAATTAATCACTCTCAATATTCTTATTTATATTCTTATATTCTTATATTCCGCAAACTGCATTGCTAAAATCAGAAAATTATGATAAGCATCTGAATCTTGGGCTACCTATATTAAATAATACACTTCTAAATGCTTCAGGCCTTTCTCATGGTCATTCATACCACTGGCAAAAGACTCATAAATGCCTCGATCCATTTCTTAAATGGAGACGCTCTCGTGATATATCTCACAACATTCATATCCTGTGGATACAATTCACTGCCTCTGTGTAAAACAACTCCACCATTCAAAATCAGATGCCCTTTTATTTCTTCTCACTATTTCCTTTAGGATCTGGGAATGTAATTAATCTGGTCATGGTACTTTGTCAACTTTTCATAGTTCTCATTTCCTGATTATCTGCTGTTGTGCAATTATGAGGCCTCCATACTGTGTTGACAGGAGCATTTATAACTAATATACTGCTTGAATATCAAGAAGTTTTTTTGTGTGACGCATGTGATACTGTGAATGCAGAAAACAAGGCAGAAGTCAATAGTGGTTCCCACTTTTCATTGCAAAATATAGTTTAGCAGGTAGAAGCCCAGTAGGAATAGATCAGTCATGGTTAGTAGCATAAAGATTTCATTACAATCCCTTTTCTAAGAGCTTCCATTTCTTTTTTGTTTTTAAGAATTCTAGAACTTTTTGAGAACTTCCCAGCATTTGTCCCCAAGCCAAGTGTGAACAAGTCACTTGCATAAAATATTCGGTTTCATTTTACCCATAATAACCAGGTAAAATCAGAGCCAAAAATATACACTTAAAATTTGGTGTTCTAATGAAGCAACACTAGCAGCTGACATTTCTCTTAATTGAAGAGATACTGAATATTCTCTTTTTCATACCAAAATGGTCTCAAGTGTCAGTAAGGATATGGCTTCTTTAGTTCTGATGTATCAGTATGACATTAGAAATATCCAAGTAGGCTGCATTTCCAAAATCTACTTTGGGAAATGTCTAAGGAGACAGATCTTATTACATTTTTAAACTCAGTTTCTGTCTGACCTGTGCATTTCATAATACATAAGATAGAAAATAAAGGCCATACTACAGAACTGTAGTCTGTGCCATTTTATTTACCAATTCAACATAAATATTATTCCCTGAAAAAAGCAAAGAAGAACAAGGACTGCCTACGGTGAAGAAATAGTCTTATTTTCATTTCCCATCATCACTGATCAAAATGCAGTAGTATTATATGAAAACATGAACAGAAATTCAAATTTTGGAAAGAAAAAGAAAATATATACTCTAGAGGTAAAATAACATGCAGGAAATCCTGGCATTTTCAGAATAAAACAAACTGTACAAAGTATAACGTACTTGATGAAATTCATAAAATAGAAAAGAAAGATACAAAAATTTCTGAACACCCTGTTCCATGAGTGCAAATTAAAAAGATAAAAATAAAGACTCTCACTGAAGGCAGAATTAGACATTTCATTTATTCATTGTGGGAGCCAATTTATACCTAACTAGATGGCTTGTTTCTGTGCCTTGTCTAACCGTTACTGTCTTTTCTTTAATTGTACATTAGAAAAAAGACTCTCCTCTCTCAGGTCATGATTTAGCTTGACATGCACAATACAGTAAATTTCTGGGTTCTTATAGCTGCCCCTCAAGTATTTATGAGTTAAACATTTACTAAATATGGAACAGAATTGTTAGCACCCTTTGCCTTAATTTATTTTTTTAATGTCATGCTGCTTGCAATTTTGAATAACTGCTTTTATGTGCTGTGAAGAACAGTAACCATTGAGTATTGTGGTTTTGTTCAAATCCTATTTGTTGTTATGGAAACAGCATCCCTATTAAGCTTCCTGCTGTAGATCTGCTCTATAAGACATTATTTAAAATGTTGAGCAGCAAAGGTAGAAGGATAACATAAATTTAAATAATACTTGGTTTGACTATTACTACTTTATACCCTTAAGATGTTTTAAATAGACAATACACATAGCAGTTACCAGATGCCTCTTCAGTCTTCTGAAATTGTTTTGTAACATTTGAACATAATGGATTTTATATTTTTTTAATTGGAGACAAGTTTTAAAAAAATGATGTCTCTATTTTCACAAGATTTCATGTGGTCCAGATTGAACAGTACGGGCAGGATGCATGACTGTGTAAAGATGCCAGTGATTCAGTAAAGATGCCTTACATGTGCTGAGGAACAGCACTTGTTACATACTTTCGGCACTACTATTTCTTTGTGGAAATTACTAAGACTCAGGAATTTGCCACAAATATTCAGTATCTTTTTAGGATAAAAGTGAAAGAACCAAGTACTCTCCTTTTCATTTTTTTTTTTATTAAAAAAATAAAATTTGACAGGTACTGTCTGGGTACTGTATGAGCACATATCAGTGTCTAGGTCCCCATCTGGAAGAGTTTGCACTCTGAGCATGCAAGAGAAACAGAATGAGGGGATAATTACAGTGCACGAGCAATAGTAGTGAACAATGCTTTGAGAGATTTTTTGTGTGTGTCTGGAGTGAGAATCAGTTTAGAGTAGAAGCTAAATGGAATCAGGGAGGAAGCAATACACTACATAAAAAGAGATGAGAAACGAATCAAGAGAAGGAGCAAGTAGCAGGCTAGGGACTAAATCACAGTGGAAAGTGTTTAGAAATAGTGAGTTTGGCCCAGAACCGGTTGCCTGTGAACCCAGAGCAGCGCTCCAGAGAGGATCTGAGGGCAGCGGTCTTAAAAGGTAACAGAGAAAGGCTTGAGCAAATATTAAAGATGGACAGGAAAAGTTTAAAAAAATGCTGAATTTTATAGATCTCCACAGTCAATTTTTGCTGCTCCGTAAAGGGTTTAACAAACTGCAATAAATACGTGGCGGAAAAAAACCCCTTGACTAAATGCTAGGGTTTTTCTGAATATCCAAGCTCCATACCTTTGTCCTCTGCTCTTGCTGAATGATTTCTGTGTCTAGCTATTTTCTGCAGTCTTCTCTCTGTCTGTGTCCCTCATGCATACACTGCTCTGGGTTCAGGATTTATTAACTGTGGGCCAAGTACTGACTTCCACTGCATGCAGCCATTTATTATGTGGATTCATTGACTGTAATCCTAATTCAGTTTGTTGGTTTTTTTTTAATCAGTCTTGCAAAAGAATATGATGAGACTACACAGGAGTAAAGTGAACCCCATCAGAAGGAGGTAAGTCATATTAATATTCGCTTTAATATCATGGCAGAATTTTAGCCAGAGGCTCTCAGGAACCTTGAATAGTCTCATCTTCTATATCAACAGAGCATATGTTTTGTACCAGTCTGCAAATGAATTTAACAGAGAATCGTATACTATGAATTTCAATATTAAAATATGTTTCTCTCACTTACTAATTAAAATAATATAGCCTGAAAGAAAAAATAATTCATTACTTGTAAGGTATAATTTTGAGTCAGAGGCTATACAAGCATGTGTGTTTTTTCTATATAATACACTAAAACATATGTATCTATTATTGCTTCATTTTACCACATAGAAAAATATGACTATGCAAAAGAGTGTCAAATAACAAACACAACAAATTCTTTTCAGGTTTCAACCAAACGACACTAATCAAGCAGAATCACTCAGTTTGTAAAGAATTGTTTGAATTAGGTCCTAAACAGAGTTATCTTTCATGATTAACTTTGTTACGTTCACTCTTTCGTTTGGCATAAACAGCTTTGGTCAGAATTTTGCAAAATTACATTTTGGCTTCTGATAATTTTAAAATCTGCATTAAAATAAAATAATAATTGCACAGAAAACATATTAGAAAGGGAAAATTAACAGAAATTACTAGTTAAGCTAATATCAGTACCAATGATCTTGTATACGTTCATGTCCAAAAGTTGCTAACAGTAGACAAACGTCTTGGTGAAATATAAAGAAGGCATGTATTATAATTTGGCATAGTGCCACTGAAATCCCACAGGAATTATTATATGTAACTTAATTTCTTCTTGTAGCTTATGTTTCCCAGAGAGTTAGGCTGAGATTGTGAGCAGATTATTTAGGGGCAATGACTAATTGTAGTCTCCTACTTCTTTGGGGTCTAGCATAAATCATGGTTTCATACCCGCTCCACACACTGGATATGACTGATTTAAGAAGAAACACATATCAAAACAAGAAAAAATATAGTATCAAGGAGAAAGAGTGCTTTATATATGTTTTATTGCCTCAGCTTTGACCCATAACACAATTTACACATTAGTAAGGCTCTTACAAATTTAAAAGAACAAAATGCTGAAAATAAATCCTGTCAATTTATTGTTTGTGTTTACTGAAAAGTTATGTGCTTTTCCTGTGCTTAAAACTACAGTTAATTTCACCTTCATTCTTGTTGCTAAATTAGGTAGCAAAGTAAAATTCTAATAGAGGTAAAACTTTTGTATAACTAATGAAGGTAAATTAAGGTTGAGCTTCATTGAACTTCATTGAGACACTGGTAATTTAGCTCTATTTACATCTTCAATTAAGATAGGTAATTCCAGATTTAAAATTATACAGGTTTTTTGAAATGAAAACACAGCAAGTACTGTTTTGTAATACATAGTTTAAAACTAAGTACAATGACTGGATTTTCTCATAATGGAGCTCTACTGAAAAAGAGTATTTTAATTTGTGAGATTTAAAAAGAAGCTCAGTATGGATTGTGGTATTATAATTCAGTACTGTGCAGTCCAACGTCTCATACTACATTGTTTTGGTACTGACAGTGTTATTCCTGTGAATTTCTTTCGAGGTTTACACAACATCAGATGTTCCAAACTCTTCAACAGAGAAATGTGTTTCAGAAAAAAAATCGTGTGTAATGAAGGGAAAATTGGGCTACAGTATGTATTCTAACTATTTGTTAAACTTGAATCTTAAAGCCTACAAAATTGATTTTAACATAACAGCTAAACGAATTAGCTGCTTGTTCTGTCTTTATTCTGATGGATCTAGGCATTTTCATTGGAGATGCCAACATACTGACTTTGTAATATTCCTATGGAATACTCTAACAATGGTAATTTGATATTTAAATCATGTCACATTCATCTATTGAGCAAAATGTGATGGCTGACATAGTCTAAAAAATAAGTCTTTAAACAGAAAAAATATATTTGTTCTCTGATATATATGCAATCATGACCTTCACGGAAGTTCTACACACAACTACATCAAGGTGTACACATCAAGCTACCATTTGGCCCATTATGCTAAAACACGTTATCCTACAAAGTAAAAATAAACCATAATGGGGAAATCATTGGTGTAATAAATAATGCACAAAATGTCTCAAGTCCCAAAGTCCATTCTGACTTGTCATACAAATGTTCTTAACAAATGGGATTTTATATTCCTGCATTAAAGCCATATAGTATTCTATTATCACATTATGTTTCTTTGATACTTGTAAGTAAATGAAGGCATTCTTCCTCTTTCTGTTCCAGTAGAACTAATTGGATTAAATCAAGTTAATGAGCTTAATACAGACTAATTAGTGTAGACAAAGCACTAAAGAAAGCAGGAATCTTTTTATTTAAATGATCACAGTGGCTGCAGAACTACTTCTTCAAAAGGACCCTTTTCTGTTAAATCTTGGATTCTAGCCAGAGATGCAATATAAGTTAATACCAAGAGAGATCGTTTAAGTGCTGTTATTAAGGAGACTATGATTGATGGAGTTTGTAGCTGGTAATGTGCTTCCCCTTTGGCTGCTCAGTGAACAACAGCAACAGATCAATATCGCATCTGCATGAGATTACAGGCACCTCTGACAATAGCCATGTGGGGAAAAAAAATACACTTACCTGTAAATTAACATGGTTGCTATGTTACTGTTTACCGAATTCTGTGATCCTCTTTCCTCCCCCCGCCCAAAAAAAAAAAAAAGCAATCGTATTTCCTGTAAACTAGTGGTGTGTCACTCTGTCCCCTGTGGCTTCAGTCCAGTTGGAGTTTGCCTGCTCTTGTCACTTCCTCGTATTAAAGAGGGGCGACTTTTGATTTCACTGCAGCAAAAGTAACTTTGTGACTGTGTGGAAAATTCAAGAAATCTCACCACTTCTTTGTGACCTCTTAAAACTGCTTTCAGTGCATATACTTTTCTGGTTATCCTGTGGTAACAAAGTCAGTTAGGTGTGTTGGAGACGTCAAATTATGAAAACATAAAACTGTTGCTAGTGGTCTGAATTGGTGAATCTAGCTACAATGAGCCAGAGAGTACCTCCTTGTTTTCCCTTGTCTGTGAAGGCTAACTGATGTACATTGTTTTGCATAGAAAGTATTTCAGCAGCACAGTTTGCAAAGACAGGTTGAAATCATCAAGCATATGGACATAGGTACACCACTTTATTCAGCTGAGTAAACAGAACATATATATTCCTTTTGAGGAGAAGAACAAGTATACTCCAGGTCTGTCTATTTGAATAGTATTACATGAAGAGATATGAAGAGATGAACAGCAAACACCATGAAAAAGGATTTCTTTTTAATATATAGTATCTCAAAAGGATATAGCAAGCATCACTTGCAAATGTGATAAATTACTCTTCTTTGTGTGGCAACATGTCTGGTTTGGGACCAACCTTTTAGCATTATACTCCCTTAAACTGGCTTAAACTTTTGCACTGTTACTTTGATCTCTATGGGATATTTATTTTGATCTGGTAAGCTCCTCAATTCCTGGCAAAACAATTAGAATTAAAAAAGAGGGATTATGAAGGTATAAAGCTTAGCAGGAATCAGATTCTAAATATGATCTGGAAGGACATTTCTGGTGTGAGATTTACTTATTAAATTCAAGTAATTTTAAAACTGAGCTTCTTAAATGACATAATAAGCTCCTAAGTAAAGTTCTTATTCAGATAGTCAGATTTTGTACATTCTTTGAAAGTTTATTAAAAATGCACCTGAGTTCATTTATAAGGATTTAGTGACCCAGCACTAAGTGGGGTCTCATATAATGTGCTGTGGCCTCTGCAAATGTTAGCTCCAGACTGTGATTTGCAAATTGTGATTTGGAGGACTTGCTAAAGTGTATGTCCTTGAATTTTTAAAATCACTGTTCAAAGCTACCTTTATGAAGATCCATCAGTTGGCTAAAGCTGTTTCTTATGTCTCTCCTGGTTAGAATGCTACAGGAAAAAATAAATCTTCAGCCTGAAATGTTTTGTATTTAGAAAGCACTTGACAGTTATGTCTTACTAGACTACATTGTTCACCTTAAATTTAAGTTAATTTTTGAAAAAAAAAAAATGTGGAAAAATATTCCTTTTAAAGGTTTGTTTTCACAAACCAATGTCATACAGAAATGAGCAAATTTTATTCATCAAATAAGAAGACATTTATCGTTATTTAAAATTTCAATAAGAAATGAAGGCAGATGTGTATGTTAGCCTGTACAAAATGTTCATTAGCTGCTTATATTTCCTGAGCATTTTACTTTGTAGGTTCACTAGTTATACTACTAATTATTAGCAGGTTGCTGCAGTTGCCTGGAAATGGCACTTTTTTTCCAATCCCTACTAAATATATGTGATTTCTAATGTGGACAGATCTCCCAGGTAGCAGGTATTTATTCACAAAATTTTGGCCAGAAAACAGAGATTTCACTGCTGGCCTTTTAAAAGTTACCTTAGAAATGAGATTTTGTTCTTTCTCAAAAACCTTCCATGTAGCAGAATGATTCGTATTGTATTATGAAAGTGACTAAACATTCCATTTAAGTAGGAAATGTGTATTTTACAAATACTTTATTTTTTATTGCAGTTTAAAAAAAAAGACGCTATGTTCTTCTATTCTAGTGGTGCTATACACATTAGTGACAATTATTGTATTAATAATATTTAGTATTTCTCAAGGAATTTGAACTATTTAGACAAGATGGACTCTTCAATCATCACCATAGTTTCAGAGGTAGGTAAAGTAGCATAGTCTGAATATTTAAATGGAGAAATGAAACATAAAACATTTAATGGCATTCTTTTCAGAGTTTACAAAGTAACCTGTTAAAACAGGATTTTTTTTTAAAGTTGGAGTGAGCAGTCCAGTATAATTTAGGTTCAATTTCTTTTCCCTTTCCTCTTTCTAAGAACTCTTGAACTTTGTTACGTGTTTTTTAGTACTTGGACATTATTTTATTCCACAACATTACTGTTTCTATAGTACCATTTATAGGCTGGTTTTGGATGCTAGTAGTATGCTGGAAATCATGACGCACTACCCATGCAAGCAACCTGCAGTGAGATAAATATATGGTTGGTTAAAATAGGTATCTCATCAAATTTACCAGACTTACTGTTAAAGAGGTAACTAACTTGCAGTTGAGTGTGCGACTGCAGATTTCGTTCACCCACCGTGATTCATTCATTGTATCTGACCCACACATCCTCCAGAAAAGACCTAAGATTATATGTGCTTTCTTTCTTTATAGAGTCAGGTCTACTATTTCAAACAGTATTTTACAGAGTCTGAGTGCCTTTCTTCCTGGACTGTAATGAACCAGCACCTCCTGGTGCAAAGCAACACCTATGCTAGAACAGTTAAGGTGCCCATGGATCCATCATTCATGTGCGAGTCTGTCCATGTTTCAGTATCCTGAAAAATCTGCAGAGGCTGAACCATTCAGTCTACCTGGAATTTTCCGAAACAGAATAAAAAATGAGACTGACATTTCTGTTAGGTGGCCTCACTCTGCCACTAGCTATATTTCCATAAGAAATGCATTAATTAATATGATGATCAGCAGAGCTGGTCAGTAGTCACTTTGTGGTTTTATTAGAAGAAGTCAGCTTGTTGAAAGGAAACTTTGTGTGGGAACTTGTCACCTGAGCAATTTCTTTAATTAAAGGAAATTGAAAGCTTTTAAGTATTTTCAGAATGAAATGGCTCATTTAAAAAATAAATAAATAGATAAAAGCCATGCCAGGTTTTCATTTTTATTCTTGCTAAAAATAAACTGTTTTAAAAATGGAAAGAAAACATTTAAAACACATACTTAAGCTCAATGATGGGAATTATTGTCTTCAGAAAAAAAATCCCAAACTCAAAATGAAAAATAGGGGGAAAAAGTCACAGTTTTTGTATGTCAGTGGCTCTAAAAATTAATTTCTTTAGGTTTTCCTTCCCACATTCAGGCAGAACGAAAAGGGAAAAACATTTTTTCAAACATGAGGTCAACCAACCACCTGTTTAATCGTTATCTACCTTTTTCACATACAAATATTGATTCTGTTTTCCAAAACATGTAAAAGCATTTCCCATGCTGGTGGTCATCATAAGCAGTGAGACAAAATTCTATATAAATATTCTGTTTTTTATTAATTTATGTCAGGGATAAAATGACAAACAGATTGAACACATCTTAATACTTCTCAAGTCTTGTATTGCTTTTGTCACATTGTAGCATCAGCATACAAAGGTATTACAAACTGTACTCCAAGAAACCTCACAGTGCCTTTTCAGTCTGATGTTTCAACTCGCACATTTTTTGCTTTATTTTTATGGCTGCTTACCTTGCATCTTACTCTCAGTTCTTTTCATAAACAGGGCTATGCATTTTGTCGATGTGACCTTCTAAAGTTTAGGGAATAACTCAGGAACTGTGCACACTGAGTTAAAAGGAACGCAACTGTAGCCAAAGTTCTGACTTTGAAACTAGGAGCCTAACTAATGACTAGATTTACAATAACATGACATTGTGGTTGCTGAATTTTCAGCAACCTGTATATTATGCAAACAGCCTTCTGTCAGCTCAGAAACAAGAGGTCTCAGCAAGCAAGAATATGTTGATGCAACCAGAGTTAGAATTAACATTTCAAGGTCTTCCAAGAGACAGTATTAGCCTCAGCAGCACGACATCTGAGAAATAACAAATGAAACTTTCAGAGTATTGCAAAAGTGGCTCTCAGAGGACAGCTCAAGTCAAATACAAAAAAGAAGATTCCTAGCAGACAGGAAAGGGATGAATGTGTTGCCATCAGTCAAGACAGATAACAAGGATACAGCTGGTAGTTTGCTTACTACAGGAAAAACTCTTGCCTCCTTTTTAGGAAGGTAAGAGATTTGGGGAAAAAAAAACAACCTGTAAATGAGAAAGCATATTAGAAGTGCTACTTATGCCTCAGTATTTATTACCCTTCCTAAGCACAGTGGAAAAGTTCAAAAAAATGTCTGACACATGTGTGCATTGTGACAAGAACACTGACTCTTTCATGGGGGAGGAGGACAGTTATTAATTCAATGACTTCAAAGAAAAAATGTCATACAGATCTGTCCTTCATGCTCCTTGGACCAACCACGTTTTTGACTTCACTGGGCAGTGCTAAATGCACACATAAACAGAGCAGACCAGAATACTCACAGCATTCAGAATTTCTGTCAAGGTTTTTTCCACTTTTGTCCCAGGAATTACCAATGTTCAACCAATCTATAAACATGATTAGGGAAAGCATACCTGATGGTCCTGTTACAACATTATCAACTCCTGCAACAAGCCTCTGGCAGTATTTAGAAATTCATACTATGCATCACTACAGTCACTGTTACTAATCTGAAGGTTAGTAGCAATATGATACAGGTAATTCAAATGTTTTAGGTAATGAGGCATTTCCGAATTTCCAAAAACCCAAACGTTCCTTATACTTTGATAATTTATACCATTGAAAACCAAAAGATTAAGACTGGGTTTCTTTCAGTTGGTGGTGTTTGGGTCCCTATCTCAACCATGGTGTCCTCAGATGCGGTTTGGGCCCCCATCTCTACTATCGCATCCTCAGATGTAGTTTGCACGCTGGCCTCAGTCAAGGTATTCTCAGTGGTGGTTTGGGTCCCTGCTTTAACCACAGTCGTCTGAGAGTGGCTCGATAAGCACAGACCAAGCCTCAGTAAAGTTCTAGGCGCTGCTGGTTTTCACCAGGGCAGGCAAGGCACCCTTCTATCAGGTGGCATGTCGGTTTGCCATGGTTACTTGCCTGTTCAGGTGTGAAGTCCCAAGCTATGGGACTTTAGCCACCCTATGAACCTGCGCAAAACCTTCCACACACCCTGTCACCCAGGGACCGACTGCCTCAGGGCACATTTCAGTATTGCCTCACCCAAAAGTTGTCTTCTCTTACACCAGGATGACACCAGATTCCACAAAACCCATATGTTAACAGTGCTAATTGGTCAGTTAATTTCTGGCATAGAAAACATACATAATTTTAACCTTAACATCTCTGATAACAGTAAAATTATTTTAAAATCCCACAACAATCCCCAAAATTTCAGCATCATGTTATAGATGAATGTATGATTGGATTGGTACTATTTTCAGTAGCTAGAATACACTATTATTAAAGTATATGAATGAAATAAAGGCGGAAAATACAGTTCTTCTGAGCTCAGAGAAGTACTTAACGAATACACTTCAGTCAGCAAATTAAAGTGTCCATATGACCTTATAGACATTGCTTTTATACAAATTGCTGCATTGCTCCAGCAGCCTTGTGCAAAATGACTGTTTTCTGGGCAGCTATGCAGAGTCTCAGATGACACACTGTGTCATCCAAAAGAAGCGCTCATTCCAAAGGATTAATTTATCCATGCTTGAGGCTGCCAGGTTTTGTCCACTTACATATATGAATTCAATGTCACCTGACAATGCAATAGTTAAAAGAGTCTTATAACATGATAAAAATAGTGATTTAAGGGGAATTACTGTCTATTCAAAATACAAATAAAAAGAAAATTTTAGCAAAATTCATAATAAAAAATATGTAATCTTTTACTATTTTTTCATAAATGCTTTATTCCGTATGTTCTCTAATGGAAACAAACCTTGAGATAAATAAAAATATTTATGATTTTGAGTCCAGTTTCCTATGGTTTGTCACCCTAAGTGATTTTAACACTGTTCATAAAGTAAGCAACTACTTTTTTGTCCTTTTTTTTCTTTATCTTTCTCTGAGTTCTGGATTATGGGTAATTATTTTAAATGAGTTGCTAGTATATTTTTTTAAATATCTGTTATACCAGTTATAGGCTGAACAAAGTGTTCTTTGCCTCTACACATAATACTTAATTCACTGATTCACAGTATTTCACTGATCCAATGCAGTTGACTAATACTCTTTAAGTCACAAATAACTACATTACTTTTCTTTTAGACTTATCCTCTGATAACCTTGGTTTCTTACAAACATTTAGTTCTTGAGACTATTTCTTTTTCCTTTTGTTCAACAAAGCTTGTAGCTTAGCAAAGACACAAAATGAGTAGTGAGAACTGAATATCTTAAATATCCTGTAATCATTGAAAGAGACTCATCTGCATTGTCAACAGAATAGTGCAGGACCCATGTTGAGAAGGATATTTAACTACAGTAAGGTTTATAGATTAGACTTGGAATACAAAACTTTTTCTTTTCATAGGAATTTGTCAAAATTGGCTAAATGGAATTAAGCTCTGTTGGATAGCCACTAAACATACCCTAAATGCAAATCTATATTTCACCCTCAATGACAAATTTGTCCTTTTGTTCTATTAACTGTGATCGATAGTATCTTACAAAATAATTACATACTCGTGTAAACAGTTTTTTTCCCTCAGAATCAAGCTGAAAGTCTTTTACTCTTCTTATGTTTTCAGATAGAATTGTTACATTACTCATAATCTCATTTGAATTACACTGGCCTTTAATCCTAGCTCACGGATTAGAGGAGTACTGCAAGCCATTAATTGCTGTCCTTAAACATCTTCTGAATTATGGATGAGTGACATTTTGAATTCTGCAGTATGAAATTTAAAACACTGATAGCTATTTAAGTATTAATGACGTATTTAGTCTTTACCAGTCATGTAATGACTGATTAGAGGAGTTAAAGACTCTTAAATGTTATAGAGCTTAGTGATTTAATGACAGCGTCTGATGACTAGAAACCCATGAATGACTCCTTCATGTCATTTCAGCTTGAAGAAAGGTTGCTTTCCCCAAAAACATCTTGGCACTCAATACTGAAACTGAAAAAGCACAGGTAAAAATGAAGATGGAAAATGTTTATCTGGTCTTTTTTAACCAATGAGACATTGCCTCTACTGTACAACATTTCTTTATGCTGTGCCTACATATTTTTAATTGTCTCAAGAAATAATTTCTTAACCTTTTTCCTTAAGAAACAATTTCACAGGCTAGTGGTTCTCAGTGTCAGAAAGATTTTCTTGTTATTTAACTTGAACATTCCTTTCCTAATTACATCTCATTACTCCTTTACCTACACGAGGCAATATACTAATTGACTCTTCTCTCTCTTTGGTGTTTATGTCCTTCAAATATTCGAGGAGGAAACATTAATTAAGCTTCAAAATGTTCTTAAGACCGTTCCTCTGCTTTAAACAGTACTGTGTACTCATAACAGTGCACTCAGAGTTTACAGGATAAATATCTAAGAAAGACCAAATAAAATTTAATTCCCCAGAGCATGCTACAAAAAAATGCTAGCTGCTTCTGTGACAGTTATTGTGCAGCTCTTAGTGACAGCTCAGTTATTTGGAATATGTCCTGCCAAGAAAGAAAAGGTTTGCTTAAAACCTGAGATTATACAATGCTCCTTTTTCAAATGTCCTACTAACTCCTTGACTCTCTGAGAATGAATAGCAATTCATGACTGAACAGGAGAATTCATTCACAGTGAAGTAAAAACAATAAGAAAACCAAAACAACAGCAAGAATATGCTAGTAATTTTCAAGGCTAATCCAAGAGTTAATACCAGAAAAAAAGGTGTGATCTGGTGACTGGTATTAAAATGTTAAAATTCTAGAAACTGAAGGGATTATAAAAAAATGATCAGGCAGAATATAAAAATTTATGAAATAAAACACATATGATATATGTACACCACATTTAAAGCACAGCAAATGTGTGCATCATGGGGAATTAAACTAGAAAAAGAATACTGCTGAACTAGATGACTAAGAAAGTAAAAAAAAAATATCAAGGAAAAGGCATGTGTGGCATGTACAATGCAAGGACACAGAATATAAAGAACTTTAAAAAAGCTACTGGATGAAAAAAAAAACAAACAAAAAAAGTGTGTATAGTCCTGATTAGGGACTATAAAATTGATGACCCCTAAAACAACCTTAAAATAAAATAGAGAAATTAAATTTAAAAAAGAGAAATCTGTAGGGAACAATGTTTTTTAACTTTATTTACTATGGTATTGAGGAAATTTGATAGCACTGTTTTTCTGATTATTCATGAAAAGAACATTATTTGCTGCAAAGAGCACTTAAAACATAATTAAAGCTTTGGGAATATACAATCAACAAACTGATTACTTAAAGGTTGGTGTTAGTCCTGATACATTCTCTATAGATGAGTTTCCCAGTGAAAAGGACATATATCTGGGAGAAAATGAAAGACTGGATGAAATATACAAGTGTGGGGGAGTATACTTTTATGATGGCTAAACTTTAAATATTATCTTTCAAGATGACAAGGACAGGTAAGTGTAATTAATTTAATTTTTATGAATGTGGCTTCCTGCAATTTTTGCATCTCTGCTAATAGGCACTGCAAAGACATGCAAATAAATAATACATTAGAAAAGAAAGCTTGATTAGAAGTCCATCAGAATAGATAACTGACAAGTAGAGGCATATGCATTGTAAAATTTGCTGCCTCCCATTAACTCACCTAAAACCTGGAAACTCTCACTCCTCCAAAATTGCTTATGCAATTGATAGATTGTTATTATTTTTTAATTTTACTTTCTTAATGCAATTTGTACATACATGCTGAGTGAGTAAAAAGAAGACGAGTCATTTCTTATCTTTAGCAAGGCAGAGCAGGTTATGAAGACAAACAATGGTTTGCTGAATAAACTTGTGTTTGAGTGTATTGTGTCTGAGGGTCAGAATTTGGAATTTGTTTTTTTTGTCTGGTGGACTGGTATTGCTTAAAATATTATTTGTTAAGAGCCTGTGACACTGTCTGTGAACTGCAGAGCTGTCAAATATGACTAAATTATACTAATAAGCAGAAAAGTAAGGGCAAATGGAAAAAAATGTATTCTTTATATGCTAAAGAAGAAAATTTTATACAGTTATTGAGCTGTTGTTTCAGGTAACTAAGTAGGGGTATCTACTTTCAGATGACTTCTTACCATCAGAAACTGAAGAGGAGTAAATAGAAGGGGTGGTTTTTTTTGTTCTCTCTCCACAATACAGAAAGATAAAATAAAAAAAACCAACAGCTGTACCAGGAGCAGGAGGTTAAAAATGAAGTTTGGCCAGATGAACTAGCAAAGCTTATTAAGCTTAAGCATATGGAACCTTCAGTAGTAGATGTGGCTCTTACCATAGTCTTTGTTGATTTTAACCATTTTTATTTGATTTGATCCTGGGTTTTTGTTTTTTTTTTTTTTTTTCAGAGGAGTAGTCTATGGCATTGGGTTAAAGAATTGAGACTCACATTCACTGATATATAGAAAAATAAAATGTATGACAAATTGAAAAGAGACAATTGTGTTGGTAGCCTGTCATGTAGTAAAACGAAATCTATTTCCGCTTGTGCCCAGACAGCATACGTCTGAACTTCAGGGTGTTAATATTACAAACACAACTTCTGATGACCCTGCAAAGTAAGTGCAAAACCAGGCTACTATATTCTAACAGTGCTTAAAGAACATTTGTTGGAAAATGTTTAGGTTAAATTTTAGAAGTCCTAAACAGCAACTGTAGATTATTTTTGTATCGCTAAATGAAAAGAAAAGCCAATAATAATAATTAAATAAAATAAAAAAAAATAAAAAAACCACTAATACTAGAAAATATACTGCACCAATTTTTCTGTTGTCAGATAATATAGCACTTGATTACTGTGAATAAACTATGTGACAAGTAGGAAAGACACATTTTTGCTAATATTTGTGAGAGCAGAGAATTAATATTTAGTACGTTTAGACTGGCAGTACCAGGGGCACATATCTAACTCTATACATCTATAGTATGCTGGACTTTTATGAAAGAAGTTTCTCAGGAGAGATGTTATAGATATTTCATGTCAAGAGAATTAAGAAAAGAGTAGTTAGAGCAGGAATGGTGCCTTTAACATTCTTATAAGTGCCTGCTATTTGATCAGTTCCCTTTTTTAACTATTTGGAAAAAAATTGTCACCCCAAACATCCTTACTCCCAACAACTATTTCATGAGGGATTATTCAAGCTGACAGCTTTAACTTAAATTGGAGTTTACTGCAGGACGCCATTCTTTTGAACAAGATGAATTTAATCCATCTCAAGGAAGAAAGAAGTGTACACTAAAACATAACATAAGTCTTATACTGTTGAAATATAGCTCATTGCAGTAATTACAAGCATCTGTCTAATCTGTCTGCCTTTTTCCTTTCATGTTTTGCTGTAATGATGTCAGACTGTCCTGTAACTAAAAATCTGCCTGCTTTATAGAAACAGGAAAAGAAAAATAATTTTTAATCCTGTTGTCACATATTTTGACTGCAGAAAGGAAAAGCTATCAACAAAAGTGAAGTCTTATACATAAGTCCTTAAGAATGTTGTGTGTATGAGCTGCAGGGCCTGACCACTGGATGGTGTTACCTCGTCGTGTTTTATACATGCTTTAGACAATTCTATTTTCCCTGTTTATGTATTGAACAAATATTATTTCTTCTCTTTTTGTCCCTTCCAGATTTTATAATCACAGCTTGACTAGAAAACATTGCAATTGTTATAGTCTAATTAATTTTTATAATTGTACAATCACTGTACAAACAGGCTCGCAAACAGTAGAAGTTACTTCTCAGGTTTAACAAGAATAGGTGCTGAATAAACTAATTTTCTGATAAACACCATTCTTATTCCACTAGATTTTTGAGCAATTCAGATAGATATACAATATTTTAAAATAAACAAACAAACACAGTGCCCTGTCATTCATTACATGAGATAAAACCCAGCATCCTCCCGGGAACCTCATCGTGACTGTTGATGACATGTAGTACACAGTGCTGGAAATGTAGGTGAGCTGGATAATTGATGTCCTCTGTACAATGCCTCTGGGACTCTAGAGAGATAGACTTAGGTCCGTGTTCACCACACAGAAGATATTGGCCACCAAGCCAATTAATGTTGGTTGTACCTCTGATTCCCTGTGTGTCGCCAGTATTTCCCTGAGTGTGCTGGTAATGCCACTGAGCTACAAAGCACTTGACAGGCTATCAATGGTAAGTATGGCAGAACTAATAATTTTAATGCTATCTTATCTACTTGTCTTTTGGGTGAGCCAATAGGGTGCAACAGCACACTTTCCCTTTTTTTTTCTGGAACTACTATTTGTCCCTTTCTATTTGCTGTTTTTTTCCATCTGAAAGAAAACATGATTTGTGCTCACCTTAGAAAACTTATCACCATAGTTTAAGTGACAGGTGTGTACACACATACTTGAGGGCAGATTTCATGACAACTAGTCATATATTTAAACTTCATTGCAGTTCTGATTCCGATTTTGTTTCATATTTACCTTTCTACTTGATGTACTTTTTAGTGCATTGACATCAGTTAATGTTACAGAGGCAGATTTTTAGGGAGAATGCATTTTACATTGCAAAAGTCAAAATAACTAAATATAAAACAATAACTCTTACCAATGAATTGTTTCCATTCACAGTCCACGGGAGCTACTTTCTAACAAACGATCAGTTCCTATTGAGTTCTTAATTTAGGCAGAAATCTTCCATTCAATTAAGCCATGTGTTCTGAGGGGATTATTATTCTATGTATAAATCCGTTAATTCATGATAACTGCTAGAGCAGAGCATTAAATGATATGTATCGTCTTGCTTTTGTCAAAACAAAGCACAAAGGGTTTCTTTCTTTTCTTTTTGAAATAAAAAAGACAAAATGAAATCTTAAAGAAAGATTAACAACTGTTTTTGAAAGAGACTTAACCTGAATTACAAATAACATGAGCTCAATATTGCTGAATGTTTCATTTTAAACACTACAACAGAACCATCCAAGAAAAAACGCAAGACTACATTTGTGACTTGTTACATTAACATAGGCCTTTAAGACAGGCATTTAGAGTCTGACCTACCAGAATTAGCAGAAATTTTCTTTTTCACTGAAGCAGATTTAGAGCATCTGCTGTTTCCCTATGTAAGTTCTGGACTTGTGGATGTCACACTTATGGGAAAAGCTTTTTCATTGTCAAAAGCTTAAGACCCTTCAATCTTTTGTTCATTGTCTTTGCTGAGAGACTGAAGGTCTTTTTCATTCGGGGGGGGGGGGTGTTGTTACAAATAATTTTCATGAATTTATTGGTTACTTGAATAATTTTCTTGGATCTTCTCCAATTTTCCAAAGATGTAACCTGCTCAGAGGTTTGAGTATTTCTAAACGTGTTTCATATGTCCATTTAGGTTTGTATTGCCTGCTTTGGAGAAGAAGGTCTGGTGCCTCTTCAAACCAGTGACACTTTTGCAATCTAAAATATCCTCCCACAGTTGTGCATACACAGCCTTTGTTTCATATTTACTTTAAATACTATTCTTCTTTGAGAGCAGTAACTTTCTTACTTGCTAAAATTTCTGGGGTTTAATTCAGACATTTTTGTTTATTGTTTATTGCTTTTTTCCTTAATATTTTTGGACATTCGGTGGATTAAAAGACCTATGAAAGAACAGAAGTTCATGCATTCTCTTGCTGCTTTAGACATCAAAGCCTGCACAGAAAAAGGATAATGTGTGTCTCCAGGATAAATCAGGGGAAAGTGTGAGCACTGAGTCTTCAAGTATACAGATACTGGGATGATGTTAAGTAGAACATGTTTTCCTACTGACTTGATAACATATATGTATCAGCATTATACCCAATAAGAAAAATAAACCTCTCCAACTCTGAGCACGTTCTCTAAATGAGTACATTTCTCATACCCTATGGCCTGATTGACGTTATTTGCACTCCTTTCTTATATCCCCAAATAAATAATCATACTTTGGATGCTCACTTCAAAGTATATTAAAAATGAGATAGGAGATCCTATCCTAAAACAATGTCCCACTTGTGACATGAATGACTTGACTTCAACTGTACAGTAGAAAACTGAACTGTACTAAGAGTTACAGAGAAAGTGAGCTATGTCTACAACATGTTTTCATAAATTACCGTAATGTACACAGGACTAGCAGAAGCCTGGGAAAAGGAGCTTGTGTGCTGATTATGGCTAAAAAGGAACTTTTTTATTTTTCTAGAAAGCAATGGGGCACAAAGGCCTGTGCAAAATCTTACGTCCTGGTGTAAAATCTTGTGAGAACTATCAATCATATGTATCTGTACAATCTTATCCAGTATGACTTGGAAATGTTAGTCATCCTCCCCTGCAGCTCATAAACCTGGCAACTTTATGTAATACTATGGATTTTCATTTACTTATACATCTTGCTGATTTTTTTTTTTCATGCATATAACTGCAAACAGCTGATACCTACAGAAGCAGGGGAAAAAGAAATGGAAAAAGCACTTCTGAAGCACAGATATTCCCCTACATATCAATAGAATCACTTCTGTGAGTTTGAAGATGATATTTTTGCTGTGTTTATTATAAAGTACTGTTTTCTTCAACCTTAGAGGTTATTCTCAAATAAATAAGTGAGTTCCATAAGAAAAAAGGCCCCCCTGGGAAGACCTGGAAATAAAGGATAGAAGATTAAGGAAAACTTCAGCTCTTCTAAACATGTCTTGCCAATGCTAAGCAAACAGAAGGACAGTTAGGTCCCCCCTTGTCAAATTTATTTATGAGTTTTGAAAGGCCTTGTACAGTGCATCAGAATTAAAACTTCTCTTCAACATAAAAAATCATTTTATCATGTGACTGAATCCAAGTGACAGTCGTTCATTATATGAAACTAGGTAACCAAGTTGCATTGTACTATATTTAATTTGGGATACAACACAGAAAACTTTGAAAAGCAAATGTTTATCATTATAATTAATGCTCTGAAGTAATTTGATACCCTTATTGGCTATGAAGGTGAATCAAAGCACGCGCAGGTTATGCTTGTACGTAGAAACACGGCAGGGCTTGTTTGAGGGCTGCCACCTGATGTGGGAAGAGCAGTTTGCTGATACACATGCCTGCCATAGCATGCCTGGTGGCCTAGTGCCCTGGGAATGGTCCCAAGCATATTTGATTTACTAGGTCTAAGTCAGCTCAGGGCTAATGGACAATCTCAAACAGAGAAAGGAAGCCTACAGAGGGTGGAAGCAAGGACAGGTACCTAGGAGGAATATAGAGAAATTGTCTGAGCAGCCAGGGATCAGGTTAGGAAAGCTAAAGCCCTGATAGAATTAAAGCTGTCCAGGGGCAACAGGGGCAACAAGAAAGCCGTCTCTCGGTATATCAGTGAAAAAAGGAAGACTAGGGAAAGTTTCCACTCAGGAAAGAAATGGGAGACCTGGTCACCAGGGACATGGACAAGGCTAAGGTAGTCAACAGCTTTTTTGCCTCGGTCTTCACTGGGAAAGGCTCTAAACACACCACCCAAGTTACAGAAGGCAAAGGCAGGGACTGGGAGAATGAGGTACTGCCCAATGTAGGAGAAGACCAGGTTCGAGACCAGCTGAGGAACCTGAAGGTGCACAAGTCCATGGGACCTCATGAGATTCATCTGTGGGTCCTGAAGGAACTGGCAGATGAAGTTACCAAGCCACTGTCCATCATATTTGAGAAGTCATGGCAATCTGGTGAGGTTCCCACTGACTGGAAAAGGGGAAACATAACAGCCATTTTTAAAAAGGGGAAAAAAGAAGATGTGGGGAGTTACAGGCTGGTAAGTTTCACCTCTGTGTCCAGCAAGATCATGGAGCAGATCCTTCTGCAAGCTCTGCTGAGGCACACGGAAAATAAGGAGATGGTTGGTGCCAGCCAACATGGCTTCACTAAGGGCAAATCATGCCTGACAAATCTGGTGGCTGTCTGCAATTGTGTTACAGCGTTGGTGGACAAGTGACGAGTAACTAGCATGATCTACCCGGACTTGTGCAAAGCATTTAACACTTTCCCCTATGACATCGTTGTCTCTAAACTGGAGAGAAATGAGTTTGACTGATGGACCACTTGGTGGATAAGGAACTGGCTGGGCAGTCCTTATGTCCCATACATAGGACTTATAGAAAAGATTCAGCTTCATCTCGGTAGTACTATTTCTTTTGTCAGAGATTGTAATTCTGAGAAACAATGGAAACTTGAAAACATTTTATGTATGACTATTTTGTTCAAATGTCTTATGTTGCTTTTTGAAGCAAGACTTTCAGAGCTAGGGCCATCCTATTTCCATCTGTTAAACAGTGATCATACAAACAATCTCCAGGATGCCTGTGGAATTTAAGTGGTATCACCCTACTCTCAAATACAGGTGGTAAGTGTCTCTCTAGCATACTGTTTAATGCCCTTTTAAGTGTTGGACCTTAAAGCCCAAAGTGCTTTGGACCGGACATATTGCATGGTTGCTTGAGAAATAAATTGCTAGCAAATGAGTTTCTTAGGGTTCATAAGGAAGCTGCCTATTAATTTTGCTACACTATCCTGTGCCTTAAGCTGGAAAAAGGCTGGAGCTTATGGAATTCCAGACTAGCAAAGAGTTTGCAGAACAGGTTTTCCCAAAACTCTTTTTTGTTTTTTTTTTTTTTGTCTCAAATTTTTATCTTGCAGGCATAGTTTTTGGAATGGTATAAAATCACCCGAGAAAGCAGAAGCAGTTTTGTTCTAAGCTCTGCTTTCACCTTTTCTTATATCTTTTGATTATCAAGACTGCTATAGCACTGCTTAAACTATGCAGAAAAGAGCATGCCACATAGCATGTCTACTTTCTCTTTGGCTGTATTAAGAGACAAATATTACTTAGAAACTTCCTTCCCTGTATTTGGCTTTTGAATAATTACAGAGCATACACAAACATCCAAATGATTTGTCTGATGCTTTGATGTCTGATGTATTAAAAGAAAACTTGTACATAATTTCATCTGATGCAGTATAATTATTTTTTCCTTTGCTGTGGGTAATATTTTTTTTACAGTATATCCATTCACATCTGAGCTGTTTGTCAATGAATGTAGGCCCACCAGTCAAATCCTTAATTAGAGATAAGTATGAACCCTATGAAATCTACATATTTATGGAAGAAAAAAAAAGAGAAAAATAGAGAAATCAGATAGTGATTTAGGAAATCTAATTGTCTGCATTGCACTGAAAAGGATATTCAGAACTTCAAGCACAGCATATTTTAACTTATAGTTTAAAATTACTAAATTGCTGTCTTTCTTTACTTTTTCTGCTGCATTCTATAAACTGCTAAATGTTATGAAGTAAATATGTTTAGAGCTATTGCAGCACTTGTGTTTGAAAATGCAATTTTCTCTTTATGTTTAAAGATTAGTTTGTGCTTGTTTCTTTTAATTGAAACAATACATTTTAATGTTACAAAGCTGCCACTAGTTTATTAAAAAAGGTAATTTTAGCCTGTAACAGGGAGCAGCTACTTTGTGCACTATGATTCTTCCTGGGATATACAAAAAGAAATACCTAATAGCAAGAGAAAAGAGGAGCTAGAAGTGACATTGTTCTTATTATGTTTACAGATTGCAAGATTCTGTTTGTAAATGGACCACAATAGCTGTTAGGTTTTTCAGTCCCCGTTTTCATGATTATTAGATCATTACATTTAGCTTAAACCAATTTAAGTTTGTATTAGCGAGAATTGGTGATCATCTCTCACCTCTGACCTTTAGGTTAATGAGAAGTTCCTCTGTGTAATTGCTATATCTTAAGATGGCTCTGTGCTGTGTAATCTTTATCACTGTAAAATGACATTTAAAGTTTGTTTTACATGAGCAAGTAGAATAACATTATTTCTGCAGTGAGCAATAATTATCTGCCTCCTAGCTGAAAATACACGCTGTGGATAAATTGTGTTCATCTGGTAGCCTTTGTTTGTAAGACAAGTTAATTAAAAGAGGAATGTTGAAAAATATGTCTGCCCACTGAGTGCTGATAGAGTAATATTATTACTTTACAAGAAAACATTCTAAAAAAAATTGGTTTTGCTCTGAAAATATGGATAAAAATGAAGTAAACATAATGCTTTTACACTGTGATCATAATAAAAAATGCAGCCATGAAAGGAAATATTTGTTCCAATGGAATAAGAAATGCCTAAAACACTGCTTGGTACTTACATGTACTTACATGGGTTAATAAAGGCATGAAGTACTGACCCTGACAAATATATTTTTCACCTTGTAATTTTCTGTATGTGATAGTGAATTACACATTAGGTATTATATATGTGTTTTTCCCCTCCTGCTTTAATTAATTCAGTTCTAAAAAAGATACTGCAGTGACCTCATGAATATTCTGCCATTCAGAAAAGGTTTTATTCAATATTTATTTACCAGGACAGCATTCACTGTGTGATAATTACTTTAAATTTCAAATATTGTTTGCATAGGTAGCATAGGACCCACTGACTTTGACCTGCTATGAATTGCCTCTTCAATTCTACATAGGGTTGAAAGAAGGATGTTGCGTAAGCCAGCGGTCTTGGTTTTGTTTTCCCTGTCTTACAGAAACTTTACAGAGTATCAGTTGCCTGTTCTGTCATTAGGAAAATAAGTTAGATTAAGAATTTTGCCTGGGTGTGTTATTTTTTATGTCTTTACCACAATAGTGCACAATTCCAATACTAACCAGTAATTATATTCGGTTCTAATTTCTTTAAAAAAATCGTGTAGAATAACTCATTTTTCACTAACACTGCTTTACCAGTCTCAACAGTAAAGAAGTGAATTTACAACAGGGTATGGAACAAGGCCTACTCATTGCATTTATTTACTGCTTTTTCTGAATTTGCAAACAGACTGACAAGGGTCCATTTAAGAAAAAGACTACATTTTCCACATACGTTTAATTGTCCAATTGTTTAAAAATATCTCTCTTTAGAGTGCTTAGTTTACTTTATTATGATTTTGACAGTTACTAATAAAAATTATATTGTTTGTCATTGACTTATTTGGCATAATTTTATTTTTCAAATAAAGAAAATACAGCACAGTACATAATTTAGATAAGCAGCATTTCTTTTACATGAGGTGGAATTCACAGTAACAATATAATTGATTGATCTATAGCAACTCTAGATTTACTTCAAAAAAATTAAAACCTAGTCCTGTTATACTTAAGAGATCATTTCTTCAAATTTCTGAAATAACTGCAATGAACATATTTGCTCATGTAAGGTATTTTTATAAGCTGTTAACTGCATTCATTTACTCTATAATAAGTTAATGTTTGCATGCATTTTGCCTACTAGAAGGAAGAAAGTTACAAATAGATTCTCATGGTAAAAATATCTATAACTGCTTAGAGAATAGGTGGTAACACTCATGCATGCATGTTTTAGGAGGTCAAGTGTATTATAAGTGGTGTGTCAGAAAGAAGGATGCATATAATAGGATTGAATATACTGTGGATGGGAAGCAAACTGAAAATTACAAGTAGTTTACTTATATGGAGAAATAAATCTAGACTGTTATTGTCAATGCAGTTTACAATAGTGGTTTAAGGATTCAATATAACACTTTTATTCCAACAAAATGCTTTTTTCTTTTCTGAAATTCTCAAGATACATACATCAAAGATGGAAATAGTTCCCTAAAGATATTTTCTACACCAACAGTTTTTTCAGGTTCTTTAGCTGTCATGTTACTAGGCTGGGTATAATTAAAATAATCATTCCAATTCACTCTGTTTCAGACCTCAGTGGAAAAAAAAAAGAAAAGAGAAAAAAAAAAAAAGCCTGCCCATTTATTAGACTGGGCAGCGTCTTTCTATTTTACTGAATAGTAGATGCACTGCATCACCAAACATTATTGAAGTTGCTGAGGCACTAGGGTATGCATTAAATCCTTGATTGCCTAAGAGGTATTGTACAGTGCATTTCCTAACCAAGGGCCTCAAAAAAAGAAATTTTATATCACAGTCCTCCAATTAAAATTATGGATAAAAGCTATAATAGCTTGAATGTTTGGTAAGTGCAGGAATCTGTAATTCTCAGAACAGTTTTGGAATGCCATCTTGCTCAAGTATGCACACAAAGTACCCCAGGGGTATCCTAAGGCTTTTGATTGAGATATTTGAGTATATTTGGAAGCATACATGGAAAAAAATTATAAACATTATTTACAAATATATTAGCAGATAGGATTTTTATTTTGATTAAAATGCAGTTGTACATTTGAAATACCAGAAGCAACACTAATAATTATCCCTGGAAACACCTGTTCAAATGATAATTGCCTTAATATTACTTGCTATTTAGTGAAGTGCAAAACCAGCATTATCCTTGAGTAATTTAGTCATTCTTCAGGAAAACCAATTTTCAGATCTCAGTTTATGTCCTTTTTTTTTTTTTTTTTTTTAAATTGCAGGGTTAAACAGTGCATTCAAGATTCACCAGAAGGCAAAAAAAGAGATCTGGGTCAGGATTAAGTTTTTAATTTGATTAAGATTCAGAGCCAAAGTTTTAGTTTAGGTTAGTAATAAAATAATAGCAATACATCCATGTTGTAGATAATGTCCTGTAATACTCCTTTATAATATCCCAGTGACTGTGGTGCCAGCTGCACTGTCAGTCTATAGACTATGATGCCATAAAAGCAACTTCCTCTGACTGAAGTAGCTCGTTCCCCCCCCCCCCCCCCAAAAAAAAAAAACCTTTTCATATTATGTCTTCTTATCTCTACCAGCTTTATCTGTGTATATTTATCCATCTATGAACACGAATGAAAACATAGAATAGTCTTGAGGTTCCCCCTCAAATGAGGTGGGAGGTTTGGACATTCATTTGAGTGGGAGGACCTAGTGTCCTGGCTGGGAACTAAATATCTTCTTCCCAAGAGCAGATTCCCAACAATCAATTCCAGCTATGCTTTAAACACTTTCCTCCATTTTTGCTACTACTTGTCTATTATAAAATGTGTAAGCTTCTCCAGAAATGATGGGGTCATAAGGCAAAACTGGATTTTAGCATGGGAGCCAGAAATCCACATTTCTTTTTAGCCTGGTAACCTAGTTCTTCCCTCTTTGAGTAAGCATGGAGCCTTATCTGAGAATGGTTTGCAGAATCTTTCCTCCTGTATAATATTGGAGCTTCAGGTGGGTCCCTCAAATGATATTTACTGTGGCAGGAAGACAGCTGTAATGGGATATTCTGCAGAAACTGCAATCAGAGCACAAACTCTGAGTATGTTGCTAAGCTGGTGTTATATAAATAGACAGAATTGTTAATAATAAAGATGTATTTTATTAATTTAACCACAAAAAGGCTCAAAATTTGAATATTTTTACTAATTATGAAAGCATTTTGAGAACTATAAACCTGGCAAAATCAGCATCCATTAACTCCATTTATTTTGCTGGGTTTATGGAGATGTCTAAATAAAAAGCTTTTCTTCATTTTCAGTGACAATATTCTTGCGCAAGATAGAGCAGCAGAAATCCCTGGAAACAAAAGCAAAACAAAGAAACAAAAGAAACAAAAATCTCCACTCAGTCTAAGCTATAGAATGGAAATTCAAAGATTGGATGCCACTGGTGGTGGGAACAAATAGTTGTTTCATGTTGTTAACCCGACTTAGTACACAAAAGGTAACAATAGTAAGTAAAGTATGGTCTTTTGATAGGTTCTGTCTGGCAGTGCTTAGTGTACCAACCTTAGTCTTTTCACAGAAGAACAGACAAATGCTAGGAATAATTTTTATGTGTACTAGTAGACGATCTGAAAATTAAACAAATTTTGGCCACACTTTCTAAAGCTTATGTGTGTACAAGGAAAACATAAACTATGATGAGTTTCAATCACAGTTCAATTACAGCATATGTCAGGAAAAGCCAGGTAAGGGCCTAAAAACAAACGCATCAAGTTCAGGTATAGTTTCAAGAAGTCAATTGATGCCTCATACAAGTCCACATAGATATTCAAAATCAAATAAAGCAGTCCCAGTGACAGATAATAAAGGCTTAGCTATCCATGGAGCAGCTAATTTGCCAGCTGTATCCCAGAATAAGATAATCTTCTGCTTGCATCTAAGTAGATAAAACTGTTAAACCATTTGGCTAATAATGACAAGATAGCAGAAAATTAAATTTTCCAAAAATGTATCGGAATTTCAGTGACTGATGAGATGTTGCGATACCTAAAGAACTTAGGAAGAAAATAAATGTATGTATAGAGATTTCAGTAATGATTGTCCTTCAAACGAGTTAGAAATTTGCACTTGAGAGAAGTGGGAGGCAGACAGTTCACAGTAGACAGCACTAAGTCATTGTCCCTGCACTACAGTATTTATATACAAGCCATAAACCTAGACTATGGAGGGAAAAAAAAACCCAAAACAAATAAACCCTGCATGCTTTCCTTTTCTCTTTTTTTCTTTTTTTGTCAGATTAATGTTTTGTTGATATAAAGCATTCATAACACTAGAACTGCAGACTAGCCAGGTACTGTAAAATCCTCAGTCATACTGTGTAGAGCACTGGATTATTGTTTGTGAGGAACTAAATGAATACATTTCTTTGTTACAAAGGTGTTCTTTTTGAAAGAAATTTAATTTAATTTTTGCCATAGCTGAACTGGGTGAGTGAGCTATTGCTATACTACAGGTAAGTTGATAGAAAAAAAAAAAGCCAAAAAAAATAGGCAGTCTTCCTCTTCTATATGTTTCACTCATAATTCATTGTATTCACTGAACTGATGAATTGATTCTCAGGTTTCATGACTCTGGTGTATTTTCACCACCATGTGTATGTAACCAGGTTTTGTGGGCTGTGAGCAGTCAACAGCTGTAAATCTTCTTCATTTATTTAAAAAAATAGATAATTGGATTACAAGTTGTTTTTCTTATGTTCCCATCAGCATCCTTGGTTCATTCTTTAATCACATATAAACTTTTATTCACCTTTCAAAACAAGAGTTTTTAATGGCATGTGTATAAAAATAAGACCTGAAGACTATACAGTTACCAACCTACTGAGTAATCCTCTTTCCTCCCTTTTGATCCTCCCTACATTTTCACTTCTTCTCACTCAGTTAACATACTCTTGTCAAATGCTCATTTCAGTTTTCTTTCACTGTCTCCAACACCACAGGACCATAGAATCATAGAATCATAGAATCATAGAATTGCTGAGGTTGGAAGCGACCTTTAAGATCATCACGTCCAACCATTAACCTACCCTGACAAAACCCACTTCTAAACCATGTCCCTAAGTACCATATCTACCCTTTTTTAAATGCCTCCAGAGATGGTGAATCCACCACCTCCCTGGGCAGCCTGTTCCAAAGTTTAATAACCCTTTCAGTGAAAAAATGTTTCCTAATACCCAATCTAAACCTGCCCTGACATAACTTGAACCCGTTTCCTCTTGTCCTATCACTTGCCACGTGGGAGAAGAGGTCAGCCCCCATCTCTCTAAAACCTCCCTTCAGGTAGTTGTAGAGGGTGATAAGGTCACGCCTCAGCCTCCTCCTCCCCAGGCTAAACAACCCCAGCTCCCTCAGTCGTTCCTCGTAAGATTTGTCCTCCAGACCCCTCACCAGCCTTGTAGCCCTTCTCTGGACACGCTCCAACACCTCAATGTCCTTCTTGCAGTGAGGGGCCCAAAACTGAACACAGTACTCGAGGTGGGGCCTCACCAGTGCCGAGTACAGGGGGATGATCACTTCCCTAGCCCGGCTCACCACACTATTCCTGATACAGGCCAGGATGCTGTTGGCCTTCTTGGTCACATGGGCACACTGCCGGCTCATATTTAGCTGACTGTCCACCAACACCCCCAGGTCCTTTTCTGCTGGGCAACTTTCGAGACACTCCGCCCCAATCCTGTAGCGCTGCATGGGGTTGTTGTGACCCAAATGCAGGACGCGGCACTTGGCCTTGTTGAACCTCATACCATTGGCCTCAGCCCATCGGTCCAGTCTGTCTAGATCCCTCTGCAATTTAATGCCATTGAATGCCCTCTGGTACTTCAGGGTCCTAACTTGCTCTTTTTGCTGTCTACTTTTCCTGTCCACTGGAGGAGAAAATGTCATTTCTACCCATTTTGTTTAGCAGAAGATAGGAGACTTGGGGGGTCTCTGAGTGACCGAGTCAGCAATGTAGAAAAATAAGAGGGATAGCATCAGAGAAAATTGATACAGAGAGAAATGTCCCCTCTCTAATACCATAAAACCCTACATTAACTTTATTCATTTCAAAAAGGCAACTGCAGCACCAATGCAGCTTCTGTTGATATCATTCTGCAATGGAAAAGCAACATTGATAGCAATGATACTTGAGCTTTTTTTCTGTTTGTCCCCTCTGTTCAGCTGGCAGTGGTGGGAAGTCAGAATTTGATCTAAACAGCTACTGGGCCATATTCTTCTCTTAGTTATGCAACTTCAGTTAGCATGGTGGAAGCCAAGTGGAGCTAACTCAGGAGCACTGGTATAACTAAGTGCAGAATTTGGACTACACCATTGATATGAGCTTTGGATTATGGCAGATACGGGAGCAGCCAGGTAGAGTAAGGGGTGGGAAATGCAGTTGTAGCTGAAAATATCTCATCTTTGTTTCTCCCTGTTAATTACTGCTTCTCAACAGACACTCATTCAATGGTGCTCCCTGCTTTCTCTTGCAAGACTAACGGTAATGCTATTAGAGCTGCATTGCAAACATCTGCAAATTATCTATTCCATAAAGTCACTTTGGTCACATTTGCTTGCTTAAAGGGTGATCAGTTAATCAGTCACATGCCCTAGTTGCTGTTGGTGTGAGCTTTGAGAAAATTCAATGCTAATGCCGAAGGCACTGACTGGGCAAACTTCAATTCTGAAAGCCAAGGGGTCAAAGCCAAAACAATGGAGCAGCTGTTCTTACTGGAACAAGAGAAAGGAAATATGAATCACAATGACTTGAAATGTCTGTCTTCATTAAAATCATGCCTGTGTGGTATGTTTTCCTTCTTGAAGACTCTGCGTCATTAAGAGATACATTTATTTTATGTAATACAATCTTTTGAGCATTTCAGAGGTTCCTTAATCTGTCAGTTGATTTACCCTGTTTAGAGTAATGAAGATAACAGAAAAAAATGCAACTTTCTATCCAGATGAATGATAGGCAAAGTCTTATTTGGGACACCAATCTACTTCCAATTATAGCCAAAAAGAATTTCTTTAATTTGGGTGGGAGCTCAAGCTTAGGCTTGGTACATAAATATGATATCAGACTGCATGTAACATCATTGTATATATTTACCACAAAGTCAGTCATGAAGTGAAACAAACTTTCCTGAAGAAAACTGTTCTTACTGTTCATGAACACATGAATAGTTGGGGGTCTACTCAGCTTTCCTTGAATGAAATGGGGATTTAGAATTTAAATTGCTTTCAATATTTGCAGACTGTTTTGTGAATTTTTCAAAAAGAGCGAGAAAATCTATACTAAACTGTGATTCTTTTTTCTATGTTTCTACACTCTGTGCTTTCTGTCTGAATGTACAATGGAATGTTACATTATCCTATAATACCTGAAACTACTACAAAATAATAGGAGTGAAGGAAAGGAGGAGAGAAGAGATAGGAAGAAGGAATCCAAAGTCTTATCTATGCATAATTTCATGAGGCTTATTTCTTTCCAACAGGCTTTGTGAAACAAATCTGTTTTTTCGACAGCTAACTGAGACAAATACATCAGTTTTGTTTCATGTTTTTAATCTACAGGAATTAACATATAATTAGAACAGGATTTCAACTTTAAATTATAACTTGATGATTTAGCATTTTGCTTCCTCCTCTCACTTAGTAGTTTTAAGTAAAATTTGCACATGGTTGGATTACACTTCTCTGAAGAGACCTTTTCAGTTTAATGGCTGGTTGCAAAATATCATGCCTAGACAAATCTATGCTGCGCTTAACAGCAAAACCCTTACGACCTCAAAAGCGTTGAGGTTCCTTCCCAGGTGACAGTTCAGTGCCTGATAAGTTTTTTGTGATATACTTGAAAATACTTTGGAAGCCACTACCCAGTACATTTGGCTCCTCTCCAGCGCTGCTCACAAGCACACCTATCTTGGAGTGCAGCTTTGACAATGTGAACACAACTGGTCTGTTTCAGCATGACACAGGTCAGTTTAAATCACATCAGAGGTAGCAGTCACTTCCAGTGGAGGGGACAGAAACTAACAGCAGTGGAGCAAATCAATCACAACCATTTGTCTGACTGTAACCAGCTCCCACTGTTGGTGACAATACCTCTGCTGAGAGGGCAGCAACTCACAGCTCAGTGACAGTAATTTCATAAAACACTTAGAATTTAAGTAGCCTGTGTGATCTCCTAAAAGGCTGCAAATGAAGTTAGGTAGATCTGTAGGGAAAGTAAAATGTTACAGTCAATTCTTATGGTTCAGGCAACGCCTTTAAATTGAGCAATACATGAATGTCCTCTGTCTCAGCTGGATTCTCAGCTCATGAATTTTTCGCATAATAGTAGTACATATAATACATGTAATATATATAATACATAGTAATACAGTGATTTCTTATCTTGAGGATTTTCTTGCTTATTTCCTAATAATAGATAAATAAATAAATAGTTGTGTCTACATCCTGGCCAACTTTACATCTCACCATCTCTTCTAAGTTTCTTCAGCAGCTACTCCATTGATCTGGTTCAGCTGAGTATGATCAGAAGCTATGAACTGGTACAGGCATAGAGGTTCAGCAGAGAAGGGAGACATGCCTGGTAATTTGTTCCAGATGATTTGTATTTTTTGAAGCAATAATTCACTGGGTGGTGACTTCTACTAATAGAGAGGTGTTCTGAAAGCTTGAGGGCATCATTCTTTTTTAATCAATACTTAAATTTTACCAGGATTATGCTTGTCTTCAAACTCCAGTAATTGCTTCATGTTTCCACCACCTTCTTGCTCCAGTCACTCACTGTTTCTCAGCCACTTTCTCAGCTTTGACCCACTCATCTTTGAGCAAATCCTGTTCTCTCTTTGTATACCAAATTTGAAAATAAAATAAAGTCCTTAAAATCTGAGGCAACCCTACTGTAAGTCCAGATCTCAGGACAGTTTAAATAATGGTCTTACTCATTGAAGATTTCACAACTTTGTTGGCCTGAGATGCCTTTATTCTCACAGGATATAATACAGTATTCCAACAGTAAATTTAAGTTTCCTAGATTTTAGGGTTTATGATAGTTATGAAAATTTTTGTTGTACTACCAATTACTAACATGTACAAATTATTGCAAGTATGCAAGAAACATAGTGGTTTTGCCTCAGAAACAGTGGAAGCTAGACAATCTGCACTTTAAATATCTGTTTTAAGGAGAACTGTACCATTGCTTAATTCAGATTCAATAGTATTTTAGTATATAAACAGTTGCATTGGGAGCACTGATACTGTTCATGTGTTGAGTTATGCATATGCAGCATGGCTGAAGGTAGCAGAGTGATTCTGATGTATGTTATTGAACAGTTGCTTGAATTTAGTAAAATAAATTCAGGCCACTAATTTCAGTTGGAATGAAATCAAAATAACCCACCACCTGGGCAATGATTTCCATTAACTTTCCAATAGAGTAGGCGCCCAATGTCAATGTTTTTCTCTCTTGCTGAATATTATGTCCAAAAACTAAACCTAGCATTAATTCATGATGATCAATTAATTTTAAAGTCAAACATATGGTCCATTTGCTTTATGTGGGTGAAATAACCCATCACATGACTAGACATGAAGATTATATTTCTGGTTGTTGGACACATAAGAATGAATCAATAAATCCTGAATGCTGTCAATACTGCACAATGCTAAAAAAATCTTAAAATTAACAGTTCAGTCTGTCCTTGTCCTTCATATTTACTAATTTCTGAGGTGAGCTATTTTCCCATGATTGAAATGCAAAATCAAACTCCACCTGTATATTAAATATAGGTTTTATATAAGGTCAACATTACTAAGAAGGGATTTTTTTTTTTTTTTAGCTGTTTAAAACATTTCAACAAATAAATAGCATCCAGATCTTGGGCATTTTTATACTTTAAACTTTCTTATATCTACTTTACTATAGTCACACATCAATTAGAAATCATATGAATTCTATTTAAAGTTGCTGACAATTTAGATCATGCTCTTTCTAATTATTTCTTGTATATTTCTCTGTGAGGTGAGCTATGCCTACACAGGACAAAAAGCCACTAGCACAGAATATGGATGTGTGAAGTGTGGAGTTGCAAAACAGCATGTAAAAGAGAAAGTGCTGGATATTCAGCAACTTCAGAGGCACCTGCTTCAGTATCCTGATTCTTCAGGTGCAAAATTAATCTCGTGATGTATACATCTCTTGCAATTTCTACTAAATGTATAATCTATACTACAACTGCATTACCATCTTTTCAGGGATTGTAAATGGAGATCATTAGTACCTTCTTAAGACATTTGAAAAATTTGCTTAAATTTTAAACTAGCAAAGCAGCAATAAATCTTTGTCATTAGTCTAACAGGTAGGAGAAAATAATCCCAATCTTTCTCACCTTGGAAAACACTGAACATTGGAACCCTAAATATCATTCTTCTTAAACAAATTAATCTTTTGAAAGAAGCCATCTCAACAGGATAAAACATATCTTTCCCTTGCTAGGACTAGTGGAGACAAATTCTTACAAATGAATGTATTTGTCTATTACTATTATCTCCTGCTCCTGCCTAACTGCAGAACAAGCAACCAAAACAGAGATAAAAGGCAGGCTATTGATTTTACTTTTTTAACACTAGACTCAGGCTAAAGATATTTAACCACAAGGCCTTCCACTGGTCAACTTTGCAGAAATGAATGCAAAATCCTGCACTGCCAGACTCTGTCAACGGAGCAGACAATCAGACATAAGTCTTCTCAGCCTCATCTTCTTCATCTGAGCCCCCTGGGAAACAAAAATAGATTCAGTCACATATGTTTATTCTTTCCTATATTTGTTACTTCTGTTTTTTCTCTTAATGTTGTTACGATATTTTCATCTGCTTTTCAGTCTAATAATACACTCACTTTGTCCTTTGCTCCTTCTATAATCACACACATTAGATAAAAGAAGTGGGGAATAAGTTGTTTAGCCAGTCTTCATCACACAGAGATGTTAGAGCCATCAAACCATTTTCTATCTTGATGTCACACCTCTTCTTGAAATACTTTAAGCTATAGTTTCCGTGTATCTTTTGTAGCTGAACCAACATATTGACAATGAAGTTGGTCTTTGATCTGAGAGCTTTGGAAGTAGATCAACCTCTAATAGTAACCGAGAAATAATTATGTAAGCATAACTGGTGTTATTTATTGCTTTGTCAAATAATAAATATAGCCTTCTGGGTTTTTGATGAGAATCATCAAGATCTGTGCCTGACCTTGTACCAAACTAGACTCATATGTCATTTTTTAGCAACTTTCTTTTTCACCTTTGGCTTCCATTTCAAATATTCAGCTTTATTTGCTGGTCCCCAGTGTTTCACAGTATCACAGTATCACAGTATAGTCAGGGTTGGAAGGGACCTCTGGAGATCATCTAAGTCCAACCCCCCTGCCACAGCAGGGACACCTACAGCACGTTGCACAGGACGGCATCCAGGCGGGTTTTGAATGTCTCCAGTATGGGAGACTCCACAACTTCCCTGGGCAGCCTGTTCCAGTGCTCTGCCACCCTCAGAGTAAAGAAGTTCCTCCTCATGTTAAGATGGAACTTCCTGTGCTCAAGTTTGTGCCCATTACCTCTAGTCCTATCACTGGGCACAACTGAAAAAAGGCTATTCTCGTCTACCTGGCACCCTCCCCTTAAGTACTAATAAGTATATATATACTAATAAGTATTAATAAGATCCCCCCTGAGTCTTCTTTTTTCTAGACTAAAAAGCCCCAAGTCCCTCAGCCTTTCCTCATAAGAAAGATGCTCCAGTCCCCTAATCATCTTTGTAGCTCTTTGCTGAACCCTCTCCAGCAGTTCCCTGTCCTTCTTGAACCAGGGAGCCCAGAACTGGACACAATACTCCAGATGCGGCCTCACCAGGGCAGAGTAGAGCAGGAGGATGACCTCCCTCCACCTGCTGGCCACACTCTTCTTGATGCACCCCAGGATGCTATTTGCCTTCTTGGCCACCAGGGCACACTGCTGCCTCATGGTCATCCTGTTGTCCACCAGGACTCCCAGGTCCCTTTCCACACAGCTGCTCTCCAGGAGGTCAGCCCCCAACCTGTACTGACGCATGGGGTTATTCCTCCCCAGATGCAGTACCCTACACTTGCCTTTGTTGAATTTCATCAGGTTCCTCTCTGCCCAACTCTCCAGCCTGTCCAGGTCACGCTGTATGGCAGCACAGCCTTCCAGCGTGTCAGCCACTCCTCCCAGTTTTGTGTCATCAGCAAACTTGCTGATGGAACACTCTATGCCTTCATCCAGGTCACTGATGAATATATTGAACAGGACTGGACCCAGTACTGACCCCTGAGGGACACCACTAGTTACTGGCTTCCAACTAGACTCTGCACCACTAACCACAACCCTCTGAGCTCTATCATTCAGCCACTGTTCAATCCACCCCACTGTCCATTCATCTAACCCACACTTCCTAAGCTTGCCTGTGAGGATGATGTGGGAGATAGTGTCGAAAGCCTTGCTGAAGTCAAGGTAGACAACATCCACTGTCCTCCCCTCATCTACCCATCCAGTCACGCCATCATAGAAGGCTATCAGATTAGTCAGACATGACTTCCCTTTGGTGAATCCATGTTGACTACTTCTGATAACCTTCTCCAGACGCTTGGAGATGACCCCCAGAATGAGCCGTTCTATCATCTTTCCAGGGGTGGAGGTGAGGCTGACTGGCCTGTAGTTTTCTGGGTCATCCTTCTTGCCCTTTTTGAAGACTGGAGTGACATTGGCTTTCCTCCAGTCCTCAGGCACCTCCCCTGTTCTCCAGGACCTTTCAAAGATGATGGAGAGTGGCCCAGCAATGACTTCTGCTAGCTCCCTCAGCAATCCCTCAGTTTCTATTGACTTAGGCCTTTTATGTGCAAATATATACCATTCTGATGAATTCAGATCTCTTAATCTTGAGGCATAACAAAGGTAAACCTAGAAGTTAGACCAGATGAAGGCAATCCAAGGCACTAGTCACAGTACAGCTGTACAGACGTGCACTACTGTAACTCCAATTTATGATCCATCTTGTGATAGTAACAAGTTTTGGTGCTCTCCAACTACAGATGGAGAAGACTATCCAAGATGGGATTCCATCAAGTCTCTCCTCCCTGTTGAGGAAGCTGAGATTATTGAATAGCCTTCTTACCCCTCTGAGTACATATTTCACTAGTAGGAAAGTATTTGCTTGATTAGACGGGTAGGCTTGCTTTTGCTGAGCCACTGTGATATTCACAGGTTTTTGTGTGTTCACAGGGTACTGATAGGAATGCTTCATTTCACTGCTTATCCTTACTTTTTTGTGTGCCCGTGTAATCTCTGCCAGATACTTCTTTTGTGTTTTATGTCTATTTTGTTTACAAGCTTTGTCTTTGCATACATATAAAGTAAAAACTTCAATTCTGATATTTCACTAGTTGAGGAATAAAGACTTAGTGTAATGTGTCTTCACTGGCCTTCATTAAGCCAGCATTGACAAAAAGTGCCCATACATACAGCTATCTATTTAAATGGGTTGTGTATTTCAGTTTTTAAGGCTATGTATTTTAAGAAGAAGGCAAATTGCAATCTGGTGTGTAAGGGCAGAAATTAAAACCCTGAAGTGAACGGGTAAACTCTACATGTATAAAGGCTTCTGAATCATAGCTGATATTGTCTAAAGAATAAAATAATGCTGTTGTTCTTATTGCTTGAGCATCATCAGTGTGATTCTTATTGTTCCTCAGAATAAAATAATTGAAGCAATTTATCCTCAAGACATATGCTATATAACTCTATCCATTATTGTTGTAGTGAAGTATAGTATATAAGGCTTTGTGCTAGTTTCAACAGCACGGTCCAGTACATAGGAGAATGAGAAAAAATATGATACTTCTTCTTCTGAGACTAGGGATCCCATTCTGCCCAGAAACGCTTTTTGGCTTATCTGTTTACCCTGTAAACGTAAGTGTTCAACTAAGATCAGGCTGGCTAGACCATATAATGTAAACCAGACAACTTATGTAAACCACCTTTTCTTTTACTGTATGATTTTATCTTAGCGGAAGGGATTGAATTAACATTTCAGCTATGTAGGCATATTTGAGCATTTGGTCGAGAATGTGATGCATTAACAAGGGAGTTACTTCGCTAGTTTATTGCTTTTAAGCCACAGCTGGAAGCTGGAACCATACATTATCTTTTACACTCAATAAAAATAAAAAAAAAAAAAAAGAAAAAACAATTTTGACATTACTGTTATTTTAGTTCTGTCTGGCCCTTTTTTAGTTCTATCAGACATGAATCAATTTGGCCAAGATGGTTGTGGGTGAAAAGTACAAAGTTGTTGACAATTGGGGGAGCACCGAATGGATGAGGAGGTGAGATGGGGTGATAGAGCAGCAACTTGAGAAAATGGGAAAAATCATTAGGATGTGGAAACTGTGTGTGCACTCAGCACATATGAGCAGGATTGATTGGGTGAAAGAAGGAAGGTAGGACAGAAGAGGCAGTCAGGGGGTAATAGAGGGCAATAATTTTTTTCTATTTTAATGTTTTGTGAGAACAGAGGCTCAAGTAAAAGAGAAATCTGGAGAATCACGTGCAGCTGTAAATATGATGAGTTTTGTGAATACAAAATATGTTGCTTGTTATCATGAGTATTGTTGTTTGAAGCCTGTGCACTTTGCACAGACAAATTGTTCATATGAGAATCACTGGCACAAGACATTGTGAACTATAAATGCAGGTGTCATGCTGAAAAAGTACATACTGAAGTTCACGTGGCCACATATGGAGGTATTGTTGAAACCACATCCTATACTAACATTAGGAATTTGTCATATTCACTTGATCATCCAAAACTGATTGCAGAACTGAGTTTTGACACATGACATAGCGCCTTAATAGACTCCCTGCTGTTACCTTCTCTAATGGCTAGGTGGTTGGTTATTGGTGTTAATCTTTGATGTAAACAGCTCACATAGCATCTCTATAAGTACTGATATCAGCATATCCATAGGATAAAAGAGGAGAATCTTGGATAAGAATTTTTCTGCAGAATGAAACAAAAGAAAGGTGTTAGACCTGGAAGTTACTGAAATCTCCCAACACATCAAGAAGTAAGGAAGGTGAAACACTGAGTTGTGTCAGTCTTCAGTGAAAGAGGCTAGGTGGGAATATGCTGTTACTGTTCACCTGCTGAAAAATGTGATGAGAAAAACTTTTCAGGGACACAAAAGACTGAAGTATGATAATTATTCAGTTTTGTGCTATTTGAGAGTCCTGTAAATGGAAGCAATGGAAGCAGGTATTGTGTATTGTGACATCTGAGTCACACCATAAGAAAGAAGACAATTAAAAGAAAAATATGTCTCTTTACAAGTGATTTGAAAGAGGAACATGGATATAATTACAAACCTACTCTTTCAGTATTTCTGTGGATTTATATTATTATTAAAGCTATTTATGGGTTGGGGTTTTTTTGCAAGTAGTTAATTCACAAACCAGCTTCTCTTATGCAAAATCATGTTGCTGTATTTTTTTGAATTTATAACATATATTCTAGCCAAAAGAAACACAATATTATGATTTTAGTTATTTTTTTACTGCAAGAACAATTGGCTGCACGAAGCTGTCTTTCTTACTTGAAAAACAAATAGTCTTGGTAGTTAGCAAACACTGGTCTTGGAAGTAAAACCAAATTTCTGAATTTGAATAACTGAATTGCAACTAAAATCTGCATCAACAACTCAGTGAAAAAGTGAAACTTTTCCACAAGCGAAATAATTTAACTGGTATGCAAGGAGATTATATTTTTGTTTGTCTGAATTGGAGATTTTTGTGCTGTGAAAATATCCTTCAAATTACAAGACCTTTCTCTCCTTTTCTCCTTCTTTTTCTCTTTCAGTCTCTCTCTCACTCTTTCTTATCCTTCCTTCTTCTTCTCTTTCATTTTTCCTTAATGTCACTGCTTAGCCAAGTGGCTCAGGATGTTCCCACTGAAAATGGTGATTTGGGCTGAAAGAGCTGAGGGTGAATGCAGCACAAGGAGGAAGAGAAACTGCCATGAGAATGTTTGTGTTCCTCCTATTGAAAACAGATGGAAGAATGAAGCAGGAGCGTGAAGGGCTGCAACTCTAGGGGTAAAGAAGGGATAAGCAATTACAGTTTACCTGGCAAGAAAGCAGTGATTCGTGTATATTAAAACCCTATGTGCTGTTGTTCCTCCAGTCTCTATGGTAACAATAACACAGACAGAAAAGAAGCACTGAGGAAAGGCTGATGGAAACAAAGCATGCTTACATTTTCTAAAATGGCTGGGTACACCTAGTACAGAGGTGAAAAGTGCAGCAGCTGAACAAGGACAGTAAGCGAAGAAGCACCAGAGTAATCAGTACTGTGAAGGACAGAATTATTCATAGAAAATGCCAATTGTTTTCTGTCTCATTGACATATCTTAAACTCCTACTATACCACTGATAGGGTGGACAAGGACTACTCTGAGTAATTTTCTACAATTTATATAAAGTTCAAACTACTTAACTTGAAGATAGGCAAATTGAGAACCTTTTGCCTGAAAGACCAGAATGGGGGCTACTAATGAAGCACGTCTTCACCAATACATAGTATCTTGATTTGAAAAAAAGAAACAAACCCAATGGCTAGTGAAGAACAGTATGTGCTTTATTTTCTATAGCAGATACAAGACTCTTGTAAAAATAAACAAAAATGTGCTTTCAACCTTCAACTTTGCTTGTTTGTATGTCTGTATTGAAAGTTTCTGGTTTTCACTGCTAGTTCCACAGAAGCCTAGCAATTCTGGAAATGTATGAACAACATTTTTATCGTCCTTGCTAAGATCTCCCCTCAAGTCCTATATATTTCTGGTATTGAAGAATAAAAAAAATGCCTTCATTTACAGCCCAGTCCTCAGGGGTTGAACCCTCTCAGCTGTGATTTGGGGTGTGTGGGAGAGTTCTAAGAGTTTGTCATCACTGCAGATTTGCTCTGAGCTGCTCCATTGTATAAAGCAGCCATGCATAATTAGAAAACTGGGCTTTGCACAGGAGATATGGATTTCATTTTACCCACACATCGTCAGCATAACAGTAAGAACAGCTAAATAATCTATGCATTTATTACTGGCGTGACGCTTAAATTGAAACACTCCCCCCTCCCTTTTTAAAGGAAAATAGATCATTGTACTACAGCAAAAATCCACAAAATTATGGGATAGTCCTCAAATTATACTGACAGGTCTAGCTAGTACTTATCACATCAGTTCTTGAAGAAAGGGTAAAGAGATAATAAGAAAGAGAAAACAAAAAAAATTAAAAGAAAAAAGTATATAAGCATATGAAAAGTCTCTAAAAAGTAAGTCATAGAAAACATAGAATTTAAATATTGTCCACTGATCAAAACCAGTTAATTACCCAAAGATCATTCAACTGGAAATCTGTATTATGAAAGCTTCCAAAACTTTATCCAATAGACTTTAGTTGGCTGCTATAAAATGTAACTCATTGTGCTAACAATGTAATTAAAAAGGGCTAACTAAACATGCTTATTATTTCTCCTGACAAATATTTTCATTGATTATTATGCCATTATTAGCCAACAAGTTTTTGTTTCTAAAATTAGATTTATATTATGTGCTTATTAGACTTTCCATTACATTCCAAAATTTTGTGTCTTAAGCATTACTTAGCTATTTTTTGGTAATGAATCAAAATTTTGCTTTATATCTTTTTTGATTGAAATAATGTGTGTGCAACACCTACCTGGAATACAGTCACCTTCAGTATTGAAATAGCGAGAAGGTACTCTGCTGTCAGCTTAACAGAGGCATCAGAAAAAAATTTTTTTGCTGCTTTTGATTGTATGTACAGATATGTCATTGTTCCAAATAGGAAACCAAATTTCTGTCCTAAACTGTTTCTTATGTATTTGGAGAAAAGCATGGTTTGAATTCCAATTTTCTGTCTAGGTAGAATCTCTCTTATCCAGATAATTCACTTAATTCTTTCACCTTCTTTTATTGTTTTTCTGTATGTGATGATGTAGTCAATTGAGAAAATGAAGTAGAGAATTCAAATGTCTGTATATTGCACAAATTTTCATTTTTATCTCCAGAATTTAGATGTGTTCTTAATTAGAGTTTCTCCAGGTGTGAGATATATAAACAGGAACAACTTCTCTACAACAGAGTAGTACTATTAAGTGATGTGACAACGCAGATAAGAAATTATGTATGACATACAACATAAGAGTATCTACGAGAAAAGGTACATACCAAGTTAGGACTTTTTCATATAAGATAATTTCCTATATCGCAGTAACGTATCTGCTACAAGTAATGGGATTATCTGATGAATAGAGATTTATCCATAAAGGACCTGCAGGTCATAGAGATACACATGAATCTAAGCCTGAAATTGCCTTAAATCCACAGGTGCTGTACTTTGGCCATGGTGTGGTTCATTTCCATTCATCTGTAGATCTGTTACCATCCTGGCCAGAGTAAACATTGGTATTTCACTCATACATAAACTGGGCCACAATCTAGAAATGAGATGTCCTCTATCAGAATTCTCTGAGCAGCCTTCATGCAAATGGTCATTGAGTAGAACACAGGAAAAGTCTGAAAATACAGAGAGGAGTCAATATCATTTTTTTGCAAGTGGTTTATCACTAGGTTAGAGGGAGACCTTCACTTGTCCTGATCAATCTGGATTTTCTTCACAGGGACATGCATCCAACAGCAAAGGCTAGAACATGAACTTTATTTATAGCCTATAGCAATGTATTTAGGGAGTTTTATCTTAAAGGAGGATTTAACTCTCTTCAAGAATGGAGAAAATTGCACAATGTTTTTGGATTACAGAGGGTTCTCAGGTAATTAGACTTAAAATGAAGAGAGATATGTAGCAGAAAATAGTTTCTCATTTAGCAATCATAATTTAAAAGAAATGACAGAAAACATAATTTCTTGAGGGAAATAATCTATATGGCTATCTTTGTAAGTGCTTAGAGTGCTCTTTATTGTGGACAGAGGCTACTGCCTGAATCCCAGTTAAATTTCCATTCTGGCCTAACTCTCAGACTTCCTAATGGTTCTAGAGAGCTGTGTGCTGAATATACAACCTTGACCTAAACTTTGGTGCTAAGGCCCTTAAAAAATGCTGTTAGCTTATCAGTCTGTTCTTCCATACATTCATTTGATCAGTCTTACAAAACTCCATGTACTATGTGTCTGAGTGTGCCCAGTGAGGCCAGTGAACACTGTTCTAACCACAAATATTCTTCTGGGTTTCATTTATACTTCCCAGTGGCTTCCCATTTTGTTTTCAGGTCTCTTGTTTATTCACATGACCTGTACGTTGGTTTGCCCAGGGCTGTATCTCCATGAAACGAAGTCATTAACTCTGAGATTAAACTGAGGAAGTGTTACGGGGATACTTTGATCTGCCTCCTACAAACATTAATAGCATTATTGCATTATAGTCACAAGGTCATTAAACTCCTTCCTCCATCCAAACCAGTGTGCTGTCATCTACACTGTGTGCTGGGAATGACATCTGACCCATACTGTCATTGCAAGCACTCCACAGGATTGCCTGGCATGAACCAAAACCCTAGCAAGGGAGTATTGTGGTTGCAACACTTCAATATATGTGCTGGTCCCCAATAATTTCTTATATAAAATCACAGAATCATTTAGGTTGGAAAAGACCTTTAAGATCATCAAGTCCAACTGTTAACCTAATACTACCAAGTCCACCGCTAAACCATGCTCCTCAGCACCACTTCTACGTGTCTTTTAAATACCTTCAGACATAGTGACTCAATCACTTGCGTGGGCAGCCTGTTCCAATGCTTGATAACCTTTTTGGTGAAGAAATTCTTCCTAATATCCAAGCTAAACCTCCCCTGTTGCACCTTGAGGCCATTTCCTCTTTTCTTGTTACTTCCTGACCTCCTTTCAGGTAGTTGTAGAGAGCGATAAGGTCTCTGCTTAGCCTCCTTTTCTCCAGATTAAACAACCCCAGTTCCCTCAGCTGCTTCTCATAAGACTTGCTCTCCAGACCTTCACCAGCTTCATTGACCTTCTCTGGACATGCTCTAGCACCTCAATGTCTTTCCTGCAGCGAGGGACACAAAAGTGAACACAGTACTCAAGATGCAGCCTCCCAGTGCCAAGTAAAGGGTGACGATCACTTCCCTAGCCCTGCTGGCAACACTATTTATGATACAAGCCAGAATGCTGTTGGCCTTCTTGGCCACTTGGGCACACTGCTGGCTCATATTCAGCTGGTTGTTGACCAATACCACCACGTCCTTTTCCACCAGGCAGCTTTCGAGCCACTCTTTCCCAAGGCTTTAGCGCTGCATGAAGTTGTTGTGACCCAGGTGTAGGACCCAGCACTTGGCCTTGTGGAATCCCATGCAATAGACCTCAGCCAATCAATCCAAGCTGTTCAGATCTCTCTGTAGAGGCTTCCTACCTTCAACCAGATCAATAACCCCGCCTGACTTGGTGTCATCTGCAAACTTACTGAGGGTTCACTTGATACCCTAATCCAGGTTACTGATAAAGATACTAAACAGAATTGGCCTCAATACTGAGCCCTGGGGAACACCACTTGTGACTGGCCACCAACTGGACTTCAGTCCATTCTCCACAACATCTTGGGCCTGATATGGGAGAACTAGCAGACGACATATGAATACAGCAAGAAATTTGGAGCAAACAGAATGTGATAGAGATGCAGTCACACTGGAGACATTTAGCCCTTATGGGCAAAAATATGAGTTTGTATCATGCAGCCAGTGGGCCACATGTTATACCCTAAAATGGGTAATGTTATATCCTAAGATGTGTAACCTATGCTATGTGCCTATGGATTGACTATAGAAATTATCAATCAGAAATAAGTGATCTATACTTCTTGTATTTCAGTACCAGGAAAGGACAATAGAGTCCTTTCCTACAAAAGTTGCCCATTTTTGGTCCTCTTCTGATCAGTCTGCTATCCAAACCTCTTTTCACACAGACGCCTAATCTGATCTAAGTTAGTAGTATACTGGCAGAAAAGCTCCCCTAATTGATCTATCCTGAAATGTCATAAAAGGACCTGAGAAAAATAGGCCAATCACTCTAATGTATTTCCAGAAACTTGAATATTGTCCCACTGAGTGCTTGCACTGTTCAACAAAATTCACTATGAATCTTTTCCTAGTGAAAATAATTGCTATAACCTGAGTGAGCTGTGGAAACAGAATATTACTTCTCTAGTCTCAGATACTCTTCATTGACACAGTCACAACATCCAGTTCCTAGAATTTCTCTCAATAAACAATTACAATTTATTATATTCATGTTTTTCAAGAAATATTCATAAAGGATAAAAATAAATGGGTTTTCTTGTTTATTTCATCAAATATGCTTACATATGCAATGGTTAAATGTAATAATCAGCTTTTCCAGCCAGCTTGAAAACTTTTTCAAATTAGTTTTAGGCTTTCTCTTAAAATGCTGGGGTGCAGAGAGAAAGAAACCATTAAAGCATATTCTTTTTCTCCCTCTGGACTTGAGAAGTCTACAGAGCGATGATTCAGAACAACAAACAAACTGAAAAGCAGCCAGACTGTCATGACTGCCATTCTATTGCTGTAAATTTGATCCCCCTTGGAATATTATTTTTAAGGACTGGAAAGACAACAAACTAAATTCTGCTCTCAGTTACTGTGAAGCAACTCCAACTTTACTCAGTTTCTTCACAACAGTGAGGACGTATTTTATTCCTGAGGAAAACTTTGTTTACAGAGCTTATAGGCAATACCACAGAAAAAATACAACATACACAGCAGGTCTAAATCGCTGTTCCTGCTTTGCAGCACTGGGTGTAGAAAGTAGTGTGAATGGCTGCAATCACACAACTAAGACCATTATTTTTGAACAATGCATGTCAGCAGCTAAAAGAAAGTGTGAAAGTTAATTATTTTTTTCTTTACATTTGATATGACATTCATGTAATATACGAGTTACACAAATGCACAATTTATTGCTCCCTTCCTTTCTTCTACTGTGCATAAATTCAATTTACCAAAGTCCCTATTCTTTATCCCTGTTACATATGTACTTTGCACAGTGGATCATGCTGCTAAATGGAGGATTAATTACTGCACAGCAAATGTGCGGAGATTATGCTCCACTTTATGAGAGTTCCTGTGCTTCCATTTGCTGCAATGTTCAAGAACCAAAGGCAGGTTTATCTAGCTATCTGTCTACTGCCCAGCTAAATGCCCTTTACATAAAAATTTCGTATAAGAAACAAAGTCTCTCCAGAGTCTCACCTGACCCTCCTTGCCTTCTATTGTTAATTGTATCCTTGATTATGGTAGGGAATTTGGGGAGGAAACAGAAAAGAAAAGATGCATGCCATTGCCTATAAAAAACTTATCTGAACTTTCCTGACCATGCCTTGAAATCTTTTTTTCTCCTCCTATGTGTAAACTTCTCATCAGAAAATTTTCCACCTTCATCTGTTACGTGCTTTATTTTGGCTCAGTGACCTGCATTGACTGAGGAAAAAAATGCAGCTGTTGAAGTCTCTTAAAGGTCAGAGGTCGGTCTTAAAAGTAGCCAGACTTATCTGTTAATTACTTTAAAAACTAGGCCTTGTATTGGTAAAGGAAGCTGAACTTAACTGAAAGGAATAGAACCTGTTGTGTTTATAATCACCAGAATATGGAGAAAGTGATAGATACCATTTGTACCAGCTGGAATTTGTGCATAACCTTGACACACAGATTCAGAGGCCTTCACCTACAGTCGTCTCACCTGGGGTGGCAGGATCCTCTGCGTAGGAAAAAGATTAAAGCTTCCCAGCAAACTGAAAGCAGCCGAATACAATGGAAGTGAAATGAAAATAAGTCTCCTCACTTAACTGTGCTTAAAGAGAATTCAACTAACAATCCAATGCTTTGGGCTACTTGGATATTGTGAGTAGTATTTACTTGCCGTGGAAAGTGAGAGAAATGCCATAGTTAGTTCTTCAAAGCAATTTCTTTTCTAATGAAAATTATTTCATTCTTCAAACAGGTTTTCTTTATTCATAACTAGATTCTATTAAAGGTCTTGACACTTTGCCAGCAGCAGTGGATGGAAATTAGTCATATCTTAGTATCATATCAACTTGCATTGAAGAAGATGATCTTAAAAGATCATTTTTTGTTAATGTCTGTCTAAGGAAATCTGAAGTTATTGAGCTACAATTGGATCTTCACTGTAGTCCTGAAGATAAAATCTATTTATTTTTTTTCCGTGTATTGTTTTCAGTGTGCCTCTGATCATTCTTGTTTCTCTTCAGTGGATTGTCTTCACTAACATGTTTTACTAAAGGCCAGACCCTTTTAAGCAAGATACTTTTTTTTTAACTAGTATTCACTGAAAAGAAAAAGATTGTGTTATTCAGGCTGCAGACATGTTTTCCCTTAGTACACATGAACTATTGTGGCTGTGTCTGGTCGGGGTTTTTTTGGTTTGGTTTTTTTTTTTTTTTTTCTTTCCCCTATAACATGGTCTATATTGATGATTTACTCTTTCATAGCTTCCAGGTAGCTTTTTGCAAAACCGTTACAGTCAGTTGCTCTCCAGCCTATTTTGATGTTGCTTCATATGCATTTATCAGTATAAAATAAGCACTTATCATCACCCAATGTATTTTTTAGAGAATTTCTCAAATACATAAAAACAGTTCTCAATTTTAACCCTCTCTTCCGAACTACTTAGTTCCAAACTACTTAGCCTGTTCCAAATAGATGTAATCTCTTCTGAAGTACCTAGACTCTTCCAAATAGATGTAATAATCACCTTTTCTGTGAAAGTATGTATGTATTTAAAACTTGTGCCTACTATAGAGCAAGTTCATCTAGATGATTCTTCATCAAAAAAACCCTACTAAAATAAAGATGTAAAATATATCCTAATCCCCTCTATTTAAAAGACCTTTTATTTTACTAGAATGGGACATAAAGCGGGAATAACACTACTTTTTCTTGACAATGTCAAATGCTTGATGAACTCATTCTTATGTCTAGATTTGTAGCTGCCTGTCTGTGTTGGGTTTACATGGCAAGGTTTTGGTAGCAGGGGGTCTGCAGATGTGGCTTCGATGAGAAGATGCCAGAAGCTTTCCCCATGTCAGGTGGAGCCAGTGCCAGACAGCTCCAAGATGGAGCCACTGCTGGCCAAGACCGAGCCAATCAACAATGGTGGTAGCGCCTCTGCAATAATATATTTAAGGAGTAAAAAATGCAGTGGAACTGCAGCCGTGAGAGGAGTGAGAATATGTGAGAGAAGCAACTCTGCAGACACCAAGATCAGTGCAAAAGCAGAGGGAGGAGGTGCGTTAGGCACCTGAGCAGAGATTCCCCTGCAGTTTGTGGTGAAGACCACGGTGAGGCAGGCTGTCCTCCCTGTAGCGCATGGAGGTCCACAGTGGAGCAGATATCCAACCTGAAGCCCATGGAGTAGCCCACACCGGAGCAGATGGGTGTGCCCTGAAGTCTGTGATGCTGTGGAGAGCTTGTGCTGGAGCAGGGTCCTGGTAGGAGCTGCGGGACCACAGGGGACCCACACTTGAGCAGTCTGTGTCTGAAGGACCACACCCAGTGAAAAAAACCCACGGAGGAGCAGTTTGTGAAAAACTGCAGCCGCTGGAAAGGACCGATATTAGAGAAGGACTGGAGGACTGTATCCCATGGGAGAGACCCTGCGCTGGAGTAGGGTAAGACCATGAGGAGGAAGGAGTGGCAGAGACAAAGCACTTTGAACTGACTGCAACCCTCGTTCCCTGTCCCCCAGCACCAATCGCGGGGAGGAGGTAGAGAAGTTGGGAGTGAAATTGAGCCTGGGAAGAAGGGAGGGGTGAGAGGAAGTTGGTTTTAGATTTGTTTTTATTTCTCATTATCCTACTCTGATTTGATTGGTAACAAATTAAATTAATTTCCTCAAGTTACATTTGTTTTCCTGTGACAGTAATGGTGAGTGATCTTTCCCTGTCCTTATCTTGACCCATGAGTTTCTCGTCATATATTTTCTACCCTGTCCACCTGAGGAGGGGGAGTGATAAAGCAGCTTGGTGGGCACCAGTCAAGGTCAGCCCATCTCACTGCCCTAGTAACTTTTTCTTATGCACAAAGTTACACTGATGTACAGCTTGCTCTAGTCCCCTTATTGAAAACAGTATTACATTCTGCTTTCTCTAGCTGGCAACTCATCTTCTACAAGCCCTTAGTGATAACCACTGGTATTCTCAGATCATTTTAGTAAACTCTTATGAGTATTATAGAATAAAATTTACTTGTCTCAGAAAATCTTAAAAAAGCTAGTTGTCCTAAAATCCCTTTAGCTTCTTGTTTCCAAGGCTGAAATCTGATTCTATTGCAGCCATTTTTAATTGTTTTAGACACCTGATTAATAATATTTTTTTTATTGGATGCTGCCCATAATTGGTGCACAGCTGAGCACTATCATCATAAAGTTGTGGGTTGAAGTGACATCTTTCCTGTATAATCTGCTTTTCTCTTGTAGCTGAAGGGGATGTGGCATGGTGTGGCAAGGTTTTTTAAACACCATGGAAGAGCTTTAAGGGTGAGATATTCTTTACAGTTTTTACATCTTTAATTGTGCTGAGAGCTTGTGGTACTGGGTTGTATGCTCCTGACAGGTAGGTCATGTAGGAGTGATACCCCTGTTCTGTGATCTACTGTGTCAAAGATTGCAGATGGGTTTGGCACTATTATCTCAATTTCTGTCCACGGTTACTTTCAGTATTAGTAGATTGACCTATGAGCTGTAGCCTGGTGTGACGCTGATGATGCATGATCCAATTGCTGGCTGATATGGTTTCTTGATATAATAGCTGGTTAGTACATCCTTAGAGCCTTCATCCATGGAGTGTACTTGGAGACATCTTCAAAGCTGGTTGGTCATTAGAGGATTGGATGACCTACTACATTTTTCAATTTTAGGCTCTCAAGATCAGTACCTAGAAAGGTACTTGTACTGTCAATTTCCTTTAAGCAGACAGATAGAGCTGTCAGGAAGCTGAAAATAAAAAAGGAACCTGCATGACTTCTTTCTTTTTTTAATGAACTTTAGATATAAATTTGGATTACATTATCTTCATATGTAGACCACCAAATATTGATATTCCCATATGGCATCAAATCTACACCTACTTCTTTTGAAACCTCTTTGACAAAGACCAGTATGTTTCTATTCTTACATTTTAAATATAAAAGTAGAGAAATTGGTTTTGACAGTTTGGCAATAGGCAGTCCAGGCAACTGTGAATTTTTGGATCTTTCCCCCCTCCTATAAGAGTAGTTTTGTTTCAGTTTAAAATGCATGAAAAAGCTCTTTTTTCTCTACCTTCTTTTGTTTCCTGTACTTTCAAAGGGCTGGGGTATGGGGAAATTGTAAAATGGCTAGAAAATTTAAATTTTTGAGGAGTGGAGTTCTATGTTGTCCTCCTTATTTGCCAGCCAACAAAGCCAGACATATACAATGACTAACTCCAGGCAAACACAGCATAGCCACTAACTTACTAGAGAAGAATAACTCAGTTTGTTGCCTGAACAATAAAAACAGGTAAAGGCAAACTTGGAGGTGTTCAGGTGTGTATATGTATATCTATATTTATATTTATATTTAATTTTAAATTTTATATATATGTGTATATATATGACTGTCTATGTGTTATAAATATAAATTTTTTATGTACTTATGAAAGATATATATCTTATACATAAGATATATATCATATACGTTAGTGGCCAAGCAACTATCCATCATATTTGAGAAGTCGTGGCAGTCTGGTGAAGTTCCCAGTGACTGGAAAAGGGGAAACATAATCACCATTTTTAAAAAGGGGAAAAAAGAAGACGTGAGGAACTACAGGCCGCTCAGTCTCACCTCTGTGCCCAGCAAGATCATGGAGCTGATCCTCCTGGAAACTTAGGCACATGCAAAAAGGGCAGGTGGTTGGTAGCAGCCAACATTGCTTCACTAAAGGCAAATCATGCCCGATAAATTTGGTGGCTTTCTACAGTGGCGTTACAGCATTGGTGGATAAGGGGAGAGCAACAGATGTCATCTATCTGGACTTGTGCAAAGAATTTGGCACCGATCTGCATTACATCCTGGTCTCTAAATTGGAGAGACACGGATTTGACTGATGGTCCATGTCCCGTGTGAGCAACACAGGACTAATTTCTCTTCTAATACTTGGAAAGACTACTTTTAGAAGACTCTAGTGTCTGAATTGGTGAAAATATTTACTTTATAGCCCGCTATGGTGTGTGTTTCAAGGTCTCACTGTTTCCGAGCTTACCAGGTGCAGGGATCAGGAAGAGTGAGAGCGGAGCACTTGACCCAAGCCGGCCAACAGGATTATTTCATACCATGAACATCACGTTCAACATAAATTAGAAAGTTTGCTGTGAAGTTCAGTCTCTCCCTTGACGGCTGACATCCTGAGAACTCCTTGCCCCAGTGCTGGACTGCAGAGGCCTTCCCTTCCTGCTGAAGTCATCACGCCCGCAGTGTCTGACATTTACTGTCCACTCCTGGGAGTGCGCAGCCTCCTACTGATAGAATTGGCTGAGTATAATCTTTGCATATTCTATATTGGCATCAGGATCAATATTGGTTCTTTAGTACTATTAGTGTTAATTATCTAATCTTATTCTATTAAATCTTTTTATATTTCAACTCCCAGGTTTCCTTGTTTTTTCCTGATTCCACTTCCTGGGTGGGGAGGGGTCATCAGGTGATAGAATGATTGTCTAAATGCCAATAAATTGTTATGTGTTTCTCAAACCATAACAGACCATTCAGTGGATAAGGAACTGGCTGGACGGCCGCACTCAAAGAGTTGCAGTCAACGGCTTCATGTCCAAGTGGTGAGCAGTGGCAAGTGGTGCTCCTCAGGGGTCGGTTCTGGGATGAGTATTATTTAACATCTTTGCTGGTGACACGGATGTTGGGACTGAGTGAACCCTGAGAAAGTTTGCTGATGACACCAAGCTGTGTAGATTGGTCCACACACTGGAGGGGAGGGATGCCATCCAGAGGCCTGTGCAAGCCTCATGAAGTTCAACAAGGCCAAGGGCAAGGTCCTACCCATGGGTTGCAGCAATCCCAAGCACAAATACAAGATGGGTGGAGAATGGATTGAGAACAGCCCAAAGACAAGGACTTGGGGGTGTTGGTGAATGAGAAGCTCAACACGAGCTGGCAATGTGCACTTGCAACACAGAAGGCCAACTGCATCCTGGTCTGCATCAAAAAAAGCATGGGCAGCAGGTTGAGGGAGGTGATTCTGCCCCTCCACTCAGCTCTCATGAGACCCCACCTGGAATATTGTATCCAGCTCTGGAGCTGTCAACATAAGAAAGATATGGACCTGTTGGAGTGGGTCCAGAGGAGGGCCATGAAGATGTTCAGAAGGCTGGAGCACCTCTGCTATGAAGACAGGCTGAGAGAGTCAGGATTGTTCAGCCTGGAGAAGAGAAGTCTGAGGAGACCTTACAATAACTCTCCAGAACTTAAAGTGGTCCTACAGGAAAGGTGGGGAGGGGCATTTCATCAGGGGGTGTAGCAGTAGCACGAGGAGTGACAGTTTTAAACTGGAAGAGGGTAGATCTAGATTAGATATTAGGAAGAAATTTTTCCCTCTGAGGGTGGTGAGACATTGGAACAGGTTGCCCAGGGAAGTTGTGGAGGCCCCATCCCTGGAGGTGTTCAAGGCCAGGTTGGCTGGGGCTTTGACCTGGTCTAGTGGGAGGTGTCCCTGCCCATGGCAGGGTGGTTGGAAGTAGATGATATTTAAGATGCCTTCCAGCCTAATCCATTCTATGATTTTTTGATTCTATGATTCTATGATAATGCATTTATACATCAGATATATTCTTAGACACCTTTTCCAGGCTATGGAGAGCCTTCAGTTACTAATTAGATATTTTTTACCGCTGATAATTTGGATTAGCTACATTTCCTTCCTGACTTTAACAGGAAAGGTTACATATCAATTTAAAATAAAGATTAGATACCTTTTGTGATGTACATCTAGGTTCAGTTCATGTAAACCTAGGAGAGAATTTATAAACTACACACTATTTGTTTTCAGTAGGTATTTAACAGTATTCATGGTTATACTCTTTGAGCAACTCTTTGAGCAACTCTTTGACAACAGTCATTTTATGTAGTTTACAACATAATAATTGCTACCTGAAGGACCAAATGCCACTCTACCAAGAATATAAAGTGTGCACTCTTGTTTTGAACAAAAAAATAATATTTTTTCATCAAACAGTGACAAAACAGATCAAGTAATTGTATTTAAATGCACTGCACACAGTTTGCACTAGAGCTGGCCAAAGGACTGTTTTTTTCTCAATATTATAGTAGCTAGCTAGTAACTTTTAAGAAAATATTTTTGATGTAACATTGCTACTAAGTCAAAGGTAGAAAAAACTGTCCTTGAATCACCCTCATGTAATCTGATTAGGAATAAGTATGAAGAAAGTTTGAATACAGCACATGGGGTTTTAGATTTAACAACTACTTTGAACTGTGTTACTAGGAATTCACCTTTTTTTAAAAAAAAAGCAATTCATGGCTTCTAAATGTTAGCTTTATTAATATTCTTGTTTGTTGTTATCCTTGGGAGCCAAACACTTTAAAAGTAATGAAGATAATACATAGTTGTATCTTAGACTGCAGCAGTTCCAGTATCATATCTTATAAAAGAGACCTTCATTAAAATTGGCAAGGAGAAAAAAAAAGGTTTCTAACTAAAGTTAAGTGAGTAAGTAGAGGTAATTTTACTGTTCTACCTTTTTTTTTTCCCCCACATAAAATACTGTGTGGCAGAGTGCATTGCAAAAAGGTGCAGTAGATAATGAAACACTGGAAACAGCTGGATTCAAAATTAGTGTTAGAGGAGTGCTCACATAAGCACTCTTAAAGCTACAATGATTACCTGGTGTTTGAGCACATATACAGACAAGAAAACATGGTGAAAAGAAAGGACATCTTGGTCATTATCATAAGAACAATCTAAATGTGTATGTAAACAGCAATAATAAACTTAATTTCTGGATTGCCTTATTTCAGTTCTGCCCCATGCTGCTTTTAACTCTGCAGTGAGATAAATTCATTATAGAAGAGGAGAAGGAAACAGGTTGTCAAGGTGGCTAGTAAATTATCTGGACTGGTTAGTATGTGTTCTGAATATGCAGCTTTAAATAGTGAGAAAAAAGTGGCTTTACTTTCAAAAATCTAAAATCCCTTTATCTGCCAATAAATTTGCACAGCCAACTCTATTCTTATAGAGACATTTCTAGGGACACCAATTTCTTTAAGGACATTCTATCAAGTAGTACTAGCATTACACATTCTTTGAGATTGCAGTCACATGCTTCTTAATGTGAAAATATTTATATTTTTAGAGCTATTTATTTGTTCCATTTTACATGGTTACACTTTACACCTCTTGAGATGCTGCAGAATACAGGATGCAAAAAGGAATTTAAGATATAAAGACCATTTTTTTAGACAACAAGGGAGGTGCAATACAAGGGTTGCAATACTATGTAGCCATGACCTCTGCTGAGGAAAACTAGGTTGTATCCTCCCCTACATGGCCATCTAAGACCTGTAAAAACTTATTCATGAAAACCTTAGACACCCTTGGCATTAATGGAGAAAAGTATTCCATGGTGAATACAACCAGCTGCCTTATGTATCTTGAAAATATTTTCAATATACCAGAACTATTTCAAGAAAGGCAAAAGATAACCTCAGTAAGAAAATCCCACATGCATTTTACAATGTTCCCAGCAAGGTAAGAAGGAAGGATTGAACTACTCAGATTACTGTTAGGGTGGACTAGTAGCACAGCATCCATCTGTGACAGCTATATTAATTTAAAAAGAAAAAAAAAGATTTAAAAAATGGATAACAATTTTTTTAACACAGCAGTTGCTCATCTTCTTTTCTGCTTCAGCTGCCATCTTGAGGCAGCTGAGTTTCCTTATTTGAGTATTAGGAAGCTCAGGACTTATAGAAATGTCCAGCTTTCAAAAGTTAGTCATGAGTATGCCTGCCTTATGGAGGACAGCAATTTTCTCTAACTAAATTTGCTAATGACCTCCTTCTCCTTCATACAACAGATTTAACTACAAATGACTAAATGCTATACACAGAAGATAAACATATGAAGAATATTCAAGGGCAGTTCCACATGTTTTGAATGATGGTATCAAAACAGTTGATAAGATGCTAAATGAATATTGTTTCCAACATAGTTGCTGCTATCCATAATGTGCTGCACCCACTTCATAGACAAAAATCAACTCTTTTAGATCCAATCTATATTCTGCAGAATTTCCTTCTGGAAGTCAGGATTGTGTACAATCAAATTAATCAAAGTAGATGAAAGCAGAATGATTGGATTGTGACTGTCCTGGGGATGCTGGCATCAAAAATATGAAGTTATTATAACCAAGGTCTGCAAAAAGTCATAAAACCGCAGCAGTTATAAAAATGGAATGGGCACATGAAAGGTACAGCATTATTTGTGTACAGAGAAGAGGTCTGGGAATTATTGCTGGTCTCTAAGTAGTAGAGAAAAAGACTCATCCTTCACTTGTGAATGAGATGGCTGTTATAATTGATGGTACCTTCTGAAATGACTTTGATCATTAGGGTTCCAGTGGCTGAATTAAAATGAAATGAGGGATGCATATTCTGATACTAAAGCAGTGAAAATGTATTCCTTCTCAGTGACAGATAAAACAGATCATTTTACAAGGAAGTGTTTTACTGAAAGTGTTTCGTCTTTGTAGTTCCCTGGGAAAATGAAGAGTAATGTAAAAATTGGACAAGATGAAACTAGGTGTTTCATTCCAGATATTGACTGCACAAGTCACTTTCAATAAATCTACTGCTTATTGGACTTAAGGCAGCACTTTGTTGACATTATGAAGGCTGTACAAAATGTTCTCTTTAGTAAGATAGCCTTGTGGTACCAGAAACTGAAGCTTATTCTAAACACATATTTGGATATGTTTTCCAGTATGCAAGGAAAAGAAATGTGTATAACAGATCCGTCACAGAGTGGCAGCCAATACAATCTGATCATAAAGCCACTTTTTTCAGACCACTGTAGAAATGAAAGCCTTGGTAAAAAGAAGCAGTATATAACCTCTTTTGCCAGCTCTTAGGGCTGCTTCTTTTCACAAAAATGTAGTTGCCCAAAACCTCAAATTCTTGTCTAAATTAAACATTTAGTTTCTAGAGTTGAGGAAAACCAAGAATAATTTCTATTTCAAGAAGGAGAACACCATCCTAACTTAAGTTTGCATTATAAAACAAGGTGGGGCTTTATCCCAGCAGTATTTTCAGGCAAGTGTTGTTGCCCCACAGGGGCATGGTGGTCAAAGTTTGCTGGATGAGACCTAGGTCTGACTCAATTCTTTTCCCTGGAAAGCACATTAATGGGCTAGCCAAGCAATTACTGGCTGCTTCCTCAGTCAGCTCTTTCCAGGAACTTTTGCTTTGCACACTTCATGGGAGCTGCCGAACTTTGGAAGCCAATGGAGTTCCCTTCCTTCCCTTTACATGACATGCCAGAGAAACGGTGTCCAGCAGATATTGACGGTCTGGAAGGAAGTAGATTTCTGTATTAACTGAATGCTTCTGCATTTCTGCTTCTGCCCTTTGCTCCTGCTCCAGTACTACCTGAATAGCTGTCAGACACTAATTTGCTGACACTGAGATTTTTTCTCCTATCGTAATGTATTGCTGACTCACCTATGTGACAGGTGTGAAAGGTCAGCAGATTTTGTTCTAGGCTAGCAACCACTTTAGCACAGGTTAATACCTAAATATATAGAGTGGAGGCAGTTTAGCAGAAGACACCTCAATCTAGCACATTGATACCCACCATAAATACCCCCTGAGATCAAGGGAAGGAACTACCTTGTAGAGGAACTCCTGAGTCTCTGCTTTAAAAACTGTCTAGACAAGTGTTTCAGACTAGAAACACAATTTTAAATATCTTGGAGTGAATTGCCCAAATCACTATCTATTAACATAACAATCCCCTAGCAAAAGAAGAGAAAAGCTGAATATTATTGCTCTGCATCTCTTCTCAGCTCTGCTTTTAGGATTTTTCCAATAACAACCTAGCACATACTGAAACCCTTTAGGCTGTTCAAAATCAGTGCTAAGAACACTCTGCATAGGACAGCAGCTGAACGAGGAGGGTGCAATCTCTCGCATGACGTGTGAGAATCTTCTTCATCTAGATTTTGGCTCAGTATTCCACAAATTGTCCCCCTGGCAATTAGGAGAATAAATTCCAAGATTACATTAAATGCTGCGATCATATTATTTGCTTATTTTTATTTTATATTTTTTAAGTGCTGTGGTTTTTTTTTCAGTGTAATAAGCAGTATTATCACCAGATTCTCTATTTAAATGAAAAGAACAAGCTATTACCAACTGCCAAAAATCTTTGAGTCATCATATGGAAATGACAATCTAACTTTTGCTTTAAAGAGTATAATGACTCTCAAGTGACTTTTTTGTTTACCAAAATAAAAATTGGGATACAGCTGCTGGTATTTTAATCTTACCTGATTTTATTTTATTAACCTGTTATAATGACATCACAAAAATAGTTATTTATCATCAAAAATGTTAATTAATCTAGGACATCTACAATAAATAAAATTCTGATTCAGTAAAGCACAATATACCAGCAAAGAATTGACATTAATGAGACTCAGTCACCTTCTTAAAGCTAAGACAGCTTTGAGGAATATTGATGCAATTTGATATCTGTTTAGAGATGGCCACATATGTGAGTGATTTGCTTAACACAGATATGATGTTTGCCATCTCCGTCTTGAACCTATTCTTTAAATAGTTCTCTGTTTGACCTTGTGCTTGCATCCAGGTCAAACAGTAGTTAGGATACACTTCATATGACTTTAGTTTCTGTGTCCTGTATAAGTTCACCATGTATGTTCATTCCATAATGTGTAAAGAAAGCTGGGAATCTGCTGTACCCCCCAGTTATAAACAGGTATTTTGACATAATTCCATGACATATTGGACTCAGTGACAAGCCAATTTCAGCCTTCCAGCTTGTTCCAAATACAATCCACAGTTTTGCAACCCTTTGGCTGCTTGTTCAACCATACTATAAACCAGGTAAGTTAAATGAATAAAAGGAACACTTCAAAATGGCAGAGGGACATGTAAATCACAGGAGATTTGTGTAATAAAGTACGCAATTTTGAATGCACTGCTTTGTAAACAATAAACCTTTGATGAAACTGAGTTTAGCCTGGGAAAATAATGATTCACTATTATTGATTTATAATCATAGTTAGGACTGCAAAGCTATTAACAGGAAATATTAATTCTAATCTTATCTGGGAAAGAAAGTAAGAATTAGAGCTTGCTAAGTGGACAAAGAAAGCGGAAACTTACTCGGTCACTACCTTAAATGAAACATTAAATGAAACAACGTACTCTGCTTTCAAATACTCCTGTTTCTAATTAGCTGATCACAGAGAAAAAAAAAATTACAAATGTATAAATCTCAGTAACTATTTCTGACTTAGTAGTGTGTTTGTAAGAAAAAGGTCAAAGTAAATGGGACTATTTATTATGTAAATTGCACAAGAGTTTAAGGATTTTTACTTATTTATTATTTATTTTCTGCCACAGCCCATCATTAAAGACATAGATTATGATTTCCTGGTCTTTTTTCTCTCCTCCTCTGTACATACAGAGAAAGATAAAGAACAGAGAAAAAGAAAGAGTATGACATAATTAAAGCAACTAATTAAAAAATGCAGTGTCTTGAATAAATTATATTAGTAAGTGAGAGAGTGACTTTTTGAGGAGGTACATGTGTGAGTGAAAAAAATGAACTAAATGATTTGTGGAAAGTGTTTTTAAAGTGCTATATTAATTATAGAGTGAATCAGAATATTTTGGGTTGGAAGGGACCTTAAAGATCATCTACTTCCAACCCCCCTGCCATGGGGGGATGTCTCCCACCAGACCAGGTTGCTCAAAGCCCCATCCAGCCTGGCCTTGAACACTTCCAGGGATGGGGCATTGTCACGTCCTGGTCTGGGATGTGGCGGTGAGGTGGGAGTCTGGGAGGACCCCTAAAAATTCTGTGCATGAGATTAAGACACAAACAAGGTCAGATGCTGTCTGCTAAGCTTTATGGTTAACTCCCAGCCTTGATTACTGAAATGAGTGATAGAGGAAAGGAGGAAGTAGATGAAAGGGAGAAGAGAGAAGCAGTATTATAGAGCACAGCAACAGGATAGCCACTAAAACTGACCCTCAGCGTCCTGAAGGGCCCCTAATCCCCAGTGGTGTCCTGTTGACTCACAATCGTCGGATCACAAAGATGGTGGGGGTTCCGGACGTCCGACTGTAGAGGGACACAGCGCAAACTTATAGTTAAAGTCTGCTCGATACTTGGCCAATCAGTGTAGAAGCCACTTTTGTTCGGCCAGTCTTTCTTGGACGGTGGTCTTCTTGGAAAATTGTCACTCCTGAGGTACTCTTGTGGTAAACAGGATGCTGTGGTTTGTCATGCTGGCACAGCTTGCAACTTAGCTCAGCAAGTTTCAGGTCCTGTGATGAACAGGAGGTGGCTGGTCTGCTTACGGTAAGCAAGGTTGAGATATTTGGATTGAGACACAGGATTGCCTAGAGCACATTACTCAGGACCGTCCTAACACTACACGCTTTTGTAAAAAGTCCCTTTCCAACTTTCTTGTAGGCAGCCTTCAGATACTGGAAAACTGCTGTAAGGTCTCCCTGGAGCCTTTTCTTCTCCAGGCTGAACAACACCAATTCTCTCAGCCTGTCCTTATATTGCTCCAGCTCTCCAGTCCTCTTCGTGGCCCTCTTCTGGACTTGCTCCAAGAGGTCGATGTCTTTCTTACGCTGGAGACCCCAGAGCTGAACACAGTACTGCAGGTGGGGTCTCACCAGAGTGGAGTAGAAGGGCAGAATCACCTCCCTTGACCTGCTGGCCACGCTTCTTTTGATGCAACCCAGGATACAATTGGCTTTCTGGTCTGAGGGCACACATTGCCAGCTCATACTGAGTTTTTCATCCACCAATACCCCAATGTCTCACTCCTCAGAGCTGTTCTCAATCCTGTCATCAGACAGCCTGTATTTGTGTATGGGATTACCCCAACCCAGGTGCAGGACCTTGCACTTGGGCTTGTTGAACTTCATGAAGTTCACACGGGCCCACTTCTCAATGCTGTCAAGGTCCCTCTGATTGGCATCCTTTCCCTCTAGAGTATCATCTGCACTACTAAGTTTGGTGTCATCTGCAGACTTGTTGAGGGTGCACCAAATCCATGTCCATGTCAGCAACAAAGATGTTAAATAATACCAGTCCCAATACGGACCCCTGAGGGACACTACTTGTCACTGATCTCAACTGCTCTCCACCTGGACATCGAGCCGTTGACTGCAACTCTTTGAGTGCGACCATCCAGCCAATTCCTCATCCAGCGAATGGTCCATTTGTCAAATCTATGCCTCTCCAATTTAGAGGCAGGGGTGTGGTGTGGGACTATTTAATGTTTGCACAATTTGAGGTAGATGATGTCAGTCAGTCTTCCCTTATCAACCAATGCTGTAACCCTGCCTTGGAAAGCCACCAGCTTTGTCAGGCATGATTTGCACTTAGTGAAACCATGTTGGCTGTCACCAGTCACATCGCTCTTTGCCATGTGTCTTAGCATGGTTTCCAGGACAATCTGTTCCATGACTTTGTTGGGAACAGAGGTGAGACTGACTGGCCTGTAGTTCCTTGAGTCTTCCTTTTTTTCCCATTTTAAATATAGGGGGTTCTGTTTTCCATTTGCCAGTCAGTGGGAACTTCATCGGACTGTCATGATTTTTGAAACATGATGCCTTTCTTTATCAGTTTTACTGTCACAAAGACTAATTTGTCTTTATGACCTGGACATGTTTGTATGGGTTCTGTAAGCGGGTCAATCACCTGTGCCAGTTTGTGGACTGGCAATTGTAGATTTATAATTTTATGTCTTGGCATCATTAATGCTCTGCAAAGAAAAAAATTGAAAGGGAAAGAAAAAATGGTAGCAGAACTGTCACTTTTTAAACTAGTGACAGTTAAATTTATATAGAATGTGCATGTAGTAGTTCAAGTCTCTAGCATTTGATAGCATTCAAGTAATTATTTGGGTGCTAGAATATTCTAATGAAAAAACACAGATTTTTGACAAAATTTCCAATAAGATTAGAGTGTAAGTGATCATTCAACTTTTAAGAGTTCCTTCCCCAGCTCATTTGCTCTGCCTCAGTGCAAAAAGATCACTGGATGGATAACAAAGGATGAGTACGTAAAGAATCACATCAAATGTCTAACCAATCCAGTACAGTATCTCCAACAGTAGCAATAAGTAGATGCCAAACACAAAAAAACCCCAGTGAGTATACATGGTATTTCTTCCTTTAGTAGGTAGTGTGGCTAGCCATATACCTCTCAATGAATAACTACCTTTTTCTGTCCATTTTACACTTGTCTTTTTTTAGTTCTGTTTGATGGTAACTAGTTCTCACAGAGGGAAAGACCATGAATCTTCACTGAACCTAAATGTGCTGCTTATATTTTTGTAAATCTGTACTATTAGTACTCCTCAGGTCTTCCCCCCCCCCCCCCCCCCCCCCGGCCCCAGCCTTGTTTTTTCAGAAGAAAGACTTAGCTTACTTGCAATTTTACTTACTGAAACAACAGTTGTGCTATATTTTATCAACTTCATTGCCTTTCCAGGCTACTTTATCTATGCTTTTTGAAACTAAGACACCAAAACTGCATTCCATAATCAAGGTGTAGGGGAACCACGGTTACACAGCTGCATAATGATAGTGTAGCTTGCACTCTATTGCTTTCCTTATGAATCTTGTTTGATTTGCTTCTCTCACCTAGTAATACAGATGTGCTATACACTAGATTAACGAGCCAGTTGATGTTATAAATACCCCTTATAATTTTCATTCAGGGCTTGTTTATTCATTTAATTCCAGCTCAATTAACTGGTAGAGGGTGTTCAGTTGGAAAGGTGTGGGAACTTAAGTAAGCATGGATGTCCCTAAATCACAGCACTATGGTCTTACACAGTGTCTGGTTAATATAAAATGCATTACAGAGAAGTTAAACCTTAATTAACTTTTCAATCACTCTTAAATCAAAAATATTTGTCATTCTAAAGAGAAAGAAAAAAAGATTAGTATGTTTTTCATCTGTGGAAATGGCGAATTAATCTATTTTCATGAATTAGTAAAAATGATCAATTTTATCAGAGAACCAGCCCAATTTCCCCCCTGTTCTCTGGATTTAGTTCTTAGAAATCTTTTGGGAAACTGCCAGATGTTTCTAAAAGGTAGATTTCTATAAAAGATTAAGAACTTAAAGTTACTCTTGTGACCAGTTCCTGAAAGCGGATGAACTTGTATAGAACGCTCCATAGCAAGGGACTTGTTTAGCTGAGAAGATAATAAATGATTGTATTTCTAATGCAAATAAAGATACATTTTCAGTGACAAAGGCTATAGCTCCTTAAAGACCTTTGAGCTGATAAAATACCAGAAAAATATGAAAATCCTCTAAATTATTCAAGTTTTGCATTTAAAGCTGGATCGTAACAGTTACGAATGAAAGGCAGCAGGACTTTTATGGGTTCTTATGAGTTAAGCATCTCATAGAATATTTCAATATCAGGACAGGACACACAAATCTAGCACTCCATTAACAATATTATTAGTATTACTTTTAATACGAATTAGTTTTATTTAATTTAGTATTCACAAGATGTCAAGCTGTGCTAAGCACTGCAGAAGCACATAACACTTCTAATCTGACATATTTGTAGCTGAATCATATAAAAAAATATAAATAGCAATTTTTAAATTGAAAAAAAACAAACAAACAGAAAAAGGACTGATATGTCTTGCTTAGATTGTACAAAAAAGTACTCAGAATTGCATTGGTATTCTTCAGTTCTCCAGGAGTTATGCTTAAAAGATATTCAGCTGGGCACCTGTCTGTCCAGCCGACTTTTTCATCCTTAAACAATTCTCACTCAATCAACAATCACCGCGCATGTAAAGAGAACAACTGACATAAGAACAAGCTTACCTAGTTGTGTTTCTGAGAATTACCCTTTGGGTTTATGGTCAAATATGCTTGCGTTCAACCTCCTAAATAATTTGGCTATGCCATCTGAATTTACTGCTTCAATGTATTTAGATGCTGCAAGGCCTACATGACTTTGGAATCTATGGATTTTTTTCAGAATGGAAAATAATAAGAGATAAATGCCAGACTTTGGTTTTGTAATGTTCAGCGGGAACTTCTCTTAATATCCTTTGCATGGTTATCCATTATTCCCTGAACCTTCATCTGTAACTGCTACTGTCAATGTTAAGGAGAAAATTCCTTGACAGTGCCTTGACAAAGAAACAAACAAATCTCTGAAATTTCCACCCTGAAATTTTCATTCGTCCAGGGAGTCCTTATTAAGGACCATTGAAAATTGAAATCGATTTGAATTAGGATGTAGGGATTTACATGTTAGTGATGAGTTGTTTAGCACTTCAAAACATTAAAGGTGAAAAAAGAATCCTAGAATTCTTAGCCTTATGGTATATGGCACTTAGGAAAATGTGACTCTTAGGTTAATAAATATGCTTGTGCATGCATAAAAACAGATTATGGAAGGGTGAACCTTGAATAAAGACACAGAGAAAGAATAAGTCTTTATGCAAGAAGAGTTGCATAAAAACATATGATTGCCTTCCTACATGAATTTTTCAAGCATATAAGAGAACAAAAAGCACTGTTTATAACTCCTAATTGAACATATCCATATTGGAAAGGCCTATCCCCTGTATCAGAAAGGCCTACCCCCATACTGTGACCACCGCTACAAGGGAGGAAAAGGAGGGTTATAGTTGTGGGCGACTCAGTTCTAAGGGGAACAGAGGGTCCGATATGTAGGGCAGACCCCATTCTTAGGGAAATTTGCTGTCTCCCTGGGGCCCGGCTTAGGGACATCACGAAGAAACTACTTAGCCTGGTGCAGCCCTCAGATTACTACCCACTGCTTCTGTTCCATGTGCAGGGTGATGGAAGTGCAAATCGGAGTATGAGGATGATTAAAAGAGACATCAGGGCCTTGAGACAGCTAGTAAGGGTCTGGGTCTAGACCCTTACTGGAGCTAGTAAGGAATCTGGAGCACAGGTTATTTTTTCTTCCCTAATTCTGGCTGGGGGCAACGACATTGAAAGAAACAGACGAGCTCAGTCTGTTAATACATGGCTCCATGGCTGGTGTCACTGCCACAATTTGGGGTTTTTTGACAATGGAATAGCTTATAAGGCACCACGCCTGCTGGCATCAGATGAGGTTTATCTCATGCAAAGGGGGAGAAGGGTCTTTGTCCAACAGCTAGTGGGGCTCATTGATAGGGCTTTAAACTAAACTCGATAAGGGGAGGGTTGTTATTAGGCTTGCCTGTGACAAGCCAAGGATGATGCACTAAGGATAGAGGAATGGGGTGCTAGCAAGGGGCTGTAGCCATTTGCTCTGAGATGTGCTGGCTACACTGCAGCACACTCAAAGTCTTATGTAGATGAACCAGGAGCTCCTGGGGTAACAGGAGCCAAAGCGGAGACGCCGTTAATACACTGCAAAGGAATGTCGCCTGGAGAGCAGCACAAAAGAATTGCAACCTCTCCAACCAAGTCAGCCGCAACGAGGACATGGCTGAAATGCCTCTATGCAAATGCACATGGCACAGGGAAAAACAGGAGGAGGTAGAGACATGTGCACACCTCCAAGGTTACGATCTCATTGACATCACGGAAACATGGTGGGATGGCTCCTATGACTACATTGTTGGCATAGAAGATTACAGGCTCTTCAGGAAAGACATGCAGGGGAAACGTGGAGGTGGTGTTGCCCTATGTGTCAACAACCAGCTGGGGTGCATGGAGTTTAGCCTAGGGATGGATGAAGAGTTGACTGAGAGCTTATGGGTCAGGATTAAAGGGAAATAAGAAGCAGGAGACATTACAGTGCAGGTCTGCTACAGATCACCTGACCAGGAAGACTGAGCAGATGATGCCCTCTATAGACAAATAGGAGTGGCATCACGTTCACAGACCCTGGTCCTTACGGGCAACTTCAACCACACTGACATCTGTTGGAAGGGTAACACAGCAGGGGCTAGGCAACCCAGGAGGTTCTTGGATTGTGTGGATGACAACTTCCTTCTCCAAGTCGTGAAGAAGCCAATGAGGAGAGAAGCTATGTTGGACCTTGTCCTTACCAACACGGAGGGGCTGGTAGGTAGTGCAAAGCTCAAGGCGGCCCGGGCTGCAGTAAGCATGAAATGGTGGAGTTCAAGATCCTTGAGACAGTGAGGAGGGTGTGCAGCAAGCTGACCACCCTGGACTTTAGGAGAGCTGACTTTGGCCTCTTGAAGAATCTGCTTGGTATGGTGCCATAGGATGAAGCGTTGGAGGGAAGAAGGGACCAAAAGGGCTGGATAATATTCAAGGATCACCTCCTCCAAGCTCAGGTGCAATGCATCCCAACAAAGAAGGTAGGCAGCAAAGACAGGAGGCCTGCATGAATGAACAAGGAGCTTCTGGACATGCTCAAAACTAAAAAGGAGGGCTATAGGGAGTGGAAACAAGGGTGGGTAGCCTGAGAGGAATACAGAGAACTTGTCCGAGCAGCCAAGGATCAGGTTAGGCAAGCTAAAGCCAAGACTGAATGAAGTCTGGCCAGAGACATGAAGACAAGCAAAAAATCCTTCTATAAGTATGCCAGCAAGAAAAAAAAAAGACTAGGGCAGATGTAAGACCTCTCCAGAAGGGAACAGATGACCCAGTGACTTTTTTTGCCTCAGTATTCACTGGCAAAGACTGCAACCACACTACCCACGATGCAGCAGGCAAAGGCAAGGACTGAGAAAATGAAGAAGCACCCACTGTAGGTGAAAATCAAGTATGAGACCACCTGAGGAACCTGAAGGTGCACGAGTCTATGGGACCTAATAAGATATATCCGTGGGTCCTGAGGGAACTGTCAGATGAAGTTGCTAAGCCACTGTCCATCATATTTGAGAAGTCATGGCAGTCTGGTGAGGTTCCTGCCAACTGGAAAAGGGGAAACATAATGCTTGTTTTCAAAAAGGGAAAAAAAGGAAGACCTGTGGAACTACAGGCCAGGCAGTCTCAGCTCTGTGCCCAGCAAGACCACGGAGCAGATCCTCCTGCAAACTCTGCTAAGGTACATGTAAAAAGAGGAGGTGATTGGTAGCAGCCAACATGGCTTCACTAAAGGTAAATTGTGCCTGACTAATGCGGTGGCCTTCTACGAGGGGGTTACAGTTGTAGTGGACAAGGGAAGAGCAGCTGATGTCATCTGCCCAGGCTTGTGCGAAGCGTTTGACGCTGTCTCACATGATATCCTTGTCTCTAAATTGGAGAGACATGGATGCGACAGATGGACCACTCAGTGGATAAGGAACTGGCTGGACGGCCGCACTCAAAGACCTGTGGTCAACGGCTTCATGTCCAAGTGGTGAGCAGTGACAAGTGGTGCTCCTCAGGGGTCTGTACTGGGACCAGTATTATTTAACATCTTTGCTGGTGACATAGATGTTGGGATTGAGTGAACCCTTAGCAAGTTTGCTGATGACACCAAGCTGTGTAGAGTGGTCCACACGCTGGAGGGGAGGGATACCATCTAGAGGGACCTGGACAGGCTTGAGAGGTGGGCCCATGCAAACCTGATAAAGTTCAGCAAGACCAAGGGCAAGGTCCTGCATGTGCGTCAGGACAATCCCAAGAACAAATGCAGGCTCAGCAGCAAATGGATCAACAGCAGCCCTGAGGAGACGGACCTGGGTGTACTGATTGACGACAAGATTGATATGAGCCGGCAATGCGTGATTGCAGCCTAGAAAGTCAATCATAAACTGGGCTGCAGCAGAAGAAGTGTGGCCAGCAGGTCAAGGGAGGCCCCCTACTCTACTCTGGTGAGACCCCACCTGGAGTACTGTGTTCAGCTCTGGGACCTCCAGCATAAGAAAGACATCGACCTCTTGGAGCAAGTCCAGAGGAGGACCACGAAGAGGATTGGAGAGCTGGAGGACCTCTCTTATGGGGACAGGCTGAGAGAATTGGTGTTGTTCAGCCTGGAGAAGAGAAGGCTCCAGGGAGACCTTATAACCCCTTCCAGTACCTGAAGGGAGCCTACAGGAAAGCTGGAGAGGAACATTTACAAGGACATGTAATGGTAGGACAAGGGGGAATGACTTTAAACTGGAAGAAGGTAGATTTAGATTAGATATTAGGAAGAAATTTTTCACTTTAAGGGTGGTGAGACACTGGAACAGGTTGCCCAGAGAAGTTGTGGAAGCTCCATCCATGGATGTGTTCAAGGTCAGGCAGGATGGGACTTTGAGCAACCTGGTCTAGGGGGAGGTGTCCCCCCATGGCAGGGGGGTTGGAAGTAGATGATATTTAAGGTCCCTTCAACTTAAACCATTCTATGATTCTATGATTCTATTGTACGTACTGAGTACCCACTCAGCCCTCATTCAGGAGTGCTGTTATGTTAAGGATTATATCACTCTCAAAGTGGGCCAGATGAAGGGATGTTAGCTTAATCCTGCCTAAGCAGTCATTTAAAGTTTTGGGTTTACTGTTTTTTATTTTTTTCTGAGTGGTCTTTAGATTTGTTCTATTGATTGGGTACTTTGTACATGATAATGATGTTTATAGGACAATGTGCTTTTCTGTAAATGATACTAAACCCAAGAACAGATGTAGGAAATAAAAAAAACCCCAAACATATATTTAACCATTTATCTTTGGTTGTTTTCCTTCAGCAATAATATTCTGGTCACAAAGAACAATATTTAACCAGTACCACTCTTTTTAGGAGTAAATAACAGGTATTTAATCTTTGGAAGTAATTGCCCAATCTTTCTTTGCTAAACTGAAGGACAGCTTTAAATATTTTTCTGTGGAATATGCTGCAACAGTGAATATATCACTGTAGACTCAGAGAATATAATCATTGTTAAAGTATGATTCTGGAATAATGCCCGTATGCACTTATCATAGGATATGTATGTTTGAGACGTAAAGTGCTCTGCGTGTAACCTAGCAATGAGTGTAGGACGATACCCCAAGCTCAGCCCAGTAAAGCAGGACTTAGACAAAATAGGGATTCCCAAAGCCACAATTGCTATCAAGACTTTTCCTTTCATCTCCTGCCTAAAGGGATCCAACCTCAGTGCTCCCAAGGCAGTCAGAGTTCTGCTCATAGCTACCCCTCAGAGCACTTTAGTGCACTGCTAATTTTTCACCCTGCTTGGGGTCATAGAATCATAGAATGGTTTAGGTTGGAAGGGACCTTGAAGATCATCGAGTTCCAACCTCCCTGCCATAGGCAGGGACACCTCTCACTAGACCAGGTTGCCCAAGGCCACGTCCAGCCTGGCCTTGAACACCTCCAGGGACGGGGCTTCAACAACCTCTCTGGGCAACCTGTTCCAGTGCCTTACTACCCTTAAAGTGAAAAACTTCTTCCTAATGTTTAATCTAAACCTGCCCTCTTCCAGCTTAAAGCCGTTCCCCCTCGTCCTATCACTACATGCCCTAGTAAAAAGTCCTTCCCCAGCTCTCCTGTCGGCCCCCTTTAGGTACTGGAAGGTCGCAATAAGATCTCCACAGAGCCTTCTCTTCTCCAGGATGAACAACCTCAACTCTTTCAGCTTCTTCTCATAGGAGAGGTGCTCCATCCCTCTGATCATCCTCGTGGCTCTCCTCTGGACACGCTCCAGCAGGTCCATGTCCTTCTTATGTTCGGGACTCCAGAGCTGGATGCAGTACTCCAGGTGGGGTCTCACGAGTGCGGGGTAGAGGGGCAGAATCACCTCCCTTGACCTGCTGGCCACGCTTCTTTTGATGCAGCCCAGGATACGGTTGGCCTTCTGGGCTGTGATCGCACATTGCTGGCTCATGTAGAGCTTCTTGTCAATCAGCACCCCCAGGTCCTTCTCCACAGGGCTGCTCTCCAGCCATTCCCTGCAGAGCCTGTATTTGTGCTTGGGTCTGGGTACTTGGCAGAGTAACTCCAAATCCATCCTAGGAACAGAGTCCTTGTTTTGGAAACTCCAAGAAGCACTGGTTACACACAAAATACAGCACCACCTTTTACATGTTAAACTTGGAAATGCTGTGTTTTACCTCAAAGTGCCTCAAATACAGCTTGGTGGATAAGGTGCTTGAGGAGGCTGACAATGAGGATCTGAGCTACTTGAAGCAGAGAAGCCAATTGCATAGATCTGTACTATGCTATAGTACACTAAAGTATAGTACTAAAAGGAAGAAGAGGAGGCAAAAGCAGGAAGCTTCGTCATTTTTAACAAAAAGTGTATCTTCTTCTAAGAATTAATCTCTCCCTATGCCAAAGTAAAGCTTCCTGGCCCCAGATGCTGAAAAGACAGGATACCCAGGAGTCCTGAATAAAGACTTTAAGCTCCCAAAGGGAACACATTTTCAGTGACATGTCTTCTTTGTCAACTTTAGCTGACATGTAAGTCTAATTTTCTCTGAGGTTTTTTTTTATTCCTGGTTTAATCCTATTTCGAGACGCCTAATTTTCCTAGTGCACAGATGATCCAGGTTTACAGATTCCCTCTGAGAATCAGAAATTATTTTCCAACGCCAAGACACTAAAAGTAGGCTCTGTTGTGTCTAAGAGACCAGTTTCTATATTTTCTTCTTGATTTAGCTTTATTCCAATTTTAACCATTTGTGTGAGTGTTCCTGAAATGAGTGTGAATAAAGCGCGTACTTAAACGGCTTGTTGAACGGAGTATGTCCTAATTGATGTATATGCTTAAATGTTCTTTAGAAAGTCTAAAAATAGGTAACCCTAAAGTACTGTCATGAAAGGAAGACAAATTACCCATAGATTTTCTCTTAACATAGGGAAAAAAAATTCACTAGGAGCTAGGAAAAATAGTAAACCCAAACATCTTTACATCAGAGAAGCTCTGATTAAATTTTTATAAAAACCAACTTTTTTTTCTGAAGTTAAATAACCTACAGAATTTAGTAATCTGTTTTACTAAATAGCGTATTAGTTCCCCCTAAATAAGCTCCTAAATTTATCAATTTTTACCTTGCATAACCAAAATATAAAAATTATCAAATTACCAAGATATATTTTTTAATTATATATTTACAAAATATAAAAGAAGAAAAGCACTGGCATGGCAGTATACTATGACAGAAAAATAATTTGTATGTATAAGTGTATATAGACTTCTGTAACCAGAGAAATGTCAGGGAGTCTTCATTTGTTAGTGATAGTAAAAAAAGTGCTGTGATGACAATATTCTCAGTAATTTCATATAACCAGAACAATAATGGATTAAATAGGTATTTACTTCCTCGTTACAGGAAAAAGTATGCTTCAAACCATAACCATAGAATGACAGAATGATTTGGGTTGGAAGGGATCTTCAAAGATCACCTAGTACAATTCCCCTGCCATGGGCAGAGACCTCGAGTACCGTGTTCAGTTTTGAGCCCCTCACTACAAGAAAGACATTGAGGTGCTGGAGTGTGTCCAGAGAAGTGTAACAAAGCTGGTGAGGGGTCTGGAGAACAAGTCTTATGAGGAGCAGCTGAGGGAACTGGGGTTGTTTAGCCTAGAAAAAAGGAAGCTCAGGGGAGACCTTATCACTCTACAACTACCTGAAAGGAGGTTGTACTGAGGTGGGGGTTGGTGTCTTCTCGCTAGTAACAAGCGATAGTAGTTAGATAGTTAGTAACTAGAGGAAATGGCCTCAAGTTGTGCCAGGGTAGGTTTAGACTGGATATTAGGAAAAATTTCTTCACAGAAAGGGAACAGGCTGCCCACGGAAGTGGTGGACTCGCAGTCCCTGGAGGTATTTAACAGACAGGTAGACATGATGCTTAGGGACGTGGTTTAGTGGTGGTTTTGGCAGTGTTAGGTTGATGGTTGGACTTGATGATCTTAAAGATTCTTTCCAACTTTCTATCTTTCACTAGGTCAGGTTGCTCAAAACCCTATCCAACCTGATCTTGAGCGCTGCCAATGACGGGTATCCACAGCTTCTCTGGGCAACCTGTTCTAGTGTCTCAGCACCCTCATAGTAAAGAATTTCTTCCTTGTATTTGATTTAAATTGTCCCTCTTTTAGTTTAAAACCATTGTCCCTTGACCTGTCACTACAGGCCTTGGTAAAAAGTCTTCCTCAATTTTTCTTATAAGCTTCCTTTATATTTTGAAAGTCTGTAATAAGATCTCCCCAGACCCTTTGCTTCTCCAGGGTGATCAACTCCAGCTCTCTCAGCCTGTACTCACAGAACTGTTCCAGTCCTCTGATCACTCTTCTGGCCCTCATCTGGACTCAGTCTAACCAGTCTCTATCTTTCTTGTACTGGGGACACCACAGCTGAACACAGTACTCCAGGTGCAGTCTCATGGCGGCTGAGTAGAGGGGTAGAATCACCTCCCTCCACCTGCTGGGCACACTTCTTTTGATGCAGCCCAGGATACAGCTGGCTTTCTGGGCTGCGAGAGCATATTGTTGGCTCATATTCAATTTTTCATCCACTAATACCCTGATATTGATACAGGGGATCATCTGGACCCACGTGCAGCACCCTGCACTTGGCTTTGTTGAACCTCGTGAGATTCACATGGGGCCACTCTTCAAGCCTTTCAAGGTCCGTCTGAATGGCATCCCTTCCCTCTAGCATATTCGTTTCGGAGATTTTGTCTCTAAAACCTTTGGCAGTATCCATTTTAGTAGAGACAGTAGAAATGCAGGTGAAATGGAGAATATTTGTTATACGTTGCTGGGAATGGCTTTCTCTTTACATAAACAAGCAACACACAAAATATCTGAGCCAGCCACTCAGCCCATGGAAATTAAAATAGTTCAGTTTTCTCTTTTCTTTTTCCCCCATTGCATGACAGATACCTCGATCACTAATTTATAAGTGTGATAGAGATGTGCACATATGCATGGATAATTTCATTGAAACATGGGAATATTTATAGCAAAATATTTAGAAATAAAAAAGTAGTGTTTTCCCATGACAGATGTAAAGTATTTGGTTTTATATAGGATTTTAAATTGGCACAAATAGTCAGTGGTGTTTTTTACAAAATTAAGAGATTTTACCAACCTTAATTATTGTAGAGTATCTTATCCAAACTTTAACCTACCATGAAATTGCAACCGTTAGTATTACTCCTAAGGAGATCACATCCTTTACTGTTATATGATCAGTGAGTAATAGGAAACCTCTTACTAATTATGTCTTCTTCCTTTAATTTAAATAGCAGAGATTTAGATTATTGACCAACAACGGTTGTCTGTGTTCTTTGTTAGAGGCAAACATTCTGTGTATTCATTTTGATACTTAAGTTTATGGAAAGGGCAGATTTTTATTAATTCATATTTCTATGGAGGTTAAAGAGAAACTGCTCTCTCTGTAAGTTACAGAGTTAAAAATTTTCCTGAGAAAAAAGTGTGCTTCCAAATTCTAGTTTAACTTCTCAGCTCATGCTATACTATTCCAGAAACTTTACAGTAGATTGATATCACATCTATTTTTAACAGGAGCCATCAAGTTTTGGTCTGCTATTGTTGATAGGATATAAAGGCATCCACCTATCTGGAGCTGCAACAGGTCCTAAATATGCTCATTCATGAAATAAGAGCACTAGGCCTCACGTAAAGTATTTTATTCATAGTAGTAACGTGGCAACAGTGGTAGAGGATGATCGTTTCCATATAAAGCTGCAGTAGTTGTAACTATAATTGCTGTAGAAAAAAAAATCTTCACATTAAATGTTCCTAAAATTAACATTTAAAAATTTGATAAGTAAATAATTACCATGCTGAATTATGGATTTTGGGTGTGGTTTACAAGGAAATAAGGAGACCAGAGCTGGAATGAATGTGGTATATACAGAACTAGACAAACTAATGAGAGACAGAGAAGCCAAAAAGGAGCAGACGAGAGGGTGGTGGTAAAGATGGAATGTGAAAACACAATTCTAAATACATGTTGTATAAGACACTCCCATTGGTGGATCAAGGCAGACTACAGTTGATTGGAGAACAAATAAATTCTAATTAAAGTGGAATAGCAGAAATAATTAAAAATATTTAAGAAAGCTGTGAATAAAATTATTGACACTAATTATATTGTGGATTACTGTGAATAAAATTACTGAGAACCTATTTGACAACACTTAATGAAGATCCTGTCTTATGTTGGGAAATTTCATGTATGTTAGCTTTAGTACCTGAAAGTACAACACTTTTTTTTTTGGTCATTTGTTATTATTATCTGTTGCTACTAATCAACTTGACTCATGTCAGAAAAATTAAAACGCTTAAAGATATCATTTAAATTAAAAAAAGCCCAACCTTTTCAAAAGTTACCTGAAGGATCTCAGGTATGTCTTTAGGACACACTTATAAACGAAAGCAACCTTTAAAGGGTATTAGCAATTTGAAGAAAATTAGATAAAAAGGTCTCTTAAACTAGTTTGGAATAAATAGTCTGACTTTCCCTACTTACTTTTTCAAGCACAATTATAGGCAACATGGAAGAACTACACTTATTTCAATTTTCATTGTCAAATGTCAAGAAATAAAATGAAAAAAAAAAAAGAGACAAAATAGAAAAATAAATTTACATTTCCAGTTCAGTAAAATCTTTCCTCATGTATTTTGGGAAAGAAAGAAGGACATTACTGAAAGCAAGGAGAGTGTAATACTTTAGGCAGAAATTTACCACTCTTTTTAGAACCCATATCTGCAAATAAACAGACAAGAACAAAACCCCATCTGCCTACACAAGCAAATAACATTATGTTTATATTTCTGAGCATTAGTCACAAGAGAATAAACTAGATCTAGATTGCAAAATAGTTGACAAAGCGAGTCAAAGAGAGAGATGTTGAGAAAAAGACTATTTAAATTTACTTCAGAAAATATGGAGATCTAAAATCCAGAACTGATTGAAGAACATGTGAAAACTTTATTTTATTAAAATGACAATTCACTGAAATCATCATTATTTATGACTAAAATTTTTACAATTAATAGATGACTTAAAACACCTTTTGGCAGACCTTTGAAAAGTTTGTGCATGTCCCAATTTTTCATTTAATCTCATTTCAATTTACTTGAAAAACTAAAACAAACAAAAAATAATTATTTTGTAAGTTTAAAATATTAAGATTTTAATAAAGCTTTTCATTTATCAACCATCTCATTTTATAAGCCAGTTCATGTCATGTTCTTCCCCTCTTCTCTCAGTTAACCTGTGGAATTGTAAAAATTTCAACCGTTACATTTAGTCTGAGAAAGGAAAACATGTTACTGTCTTGTCTAGCAATAAAAATCCTGTCTAGCCCTACTTTACTAGATCGATATGAATGATCTTTTAACTGAAGCCTAATTATCAGGATATTGGTGGCCCATGTTTACAGACATACAAACAGATTGGAAAAGCAAAATGTGAATTTTGCACTGGTGGAAATGCAGAATTCACGTTAAGTTTATATAGAAGTGAAAATGGCACAAGACAATCACTCACATCCCTTACATTCTGTTATTGATCATATGCATCCCAGAATAGATAAAGTTTATCTGTTTGCTCCAGGCTACCCAATATATTTATTTAATCCCCAAGGCAATTCATAGCCTTTTCTACCAAGAACACAGTATTTTTAAAAATTTTGTTCTTTGCTTTCTCAAGCCAGTGTGCTCTGGGTGATAATGAAAAAATAGATTTAGGAATACAAAGGGAAGAAACCTCCTGATTAAGTGTCTTTACCTCAATGTTTCACCAAAGATTTTTTTATGACATTTGAACCTTCAGAAACAACTGCAATGTTAATGAAGAACACATAAGAACAGTCAGAGCTAGTATACATTTAATGAACCCTTCTGCTCTGTTCAGTCCACAGTAAGGACCTGGTTCTTGTTCTCACACTTCATCACGGCTCCAAGAGGTGAGTGGATAGCACAGCTGCTCGCCTTTCAGATGGCATGGGAAGGCAACACTGGCACCTCCTGATTCAGAGATCCCCCCTGAGTTACAGCTTAGCTTGGTCACTGAAAATTGAAGCCTTCTTCAGGGTTAATTGCCCCAAGGACACAGCTAGCTGGCATCAGTTGCCCCTTTCCTAGGGCTTGAGCAGCTCGCTCTCTATGACTTCTGTCTGCAGCCTCAGCCCTCCAAGCCTGCAAGGGGCTACAGTAGCTTTCTCACTGGCGTACACTGCAGCCACACCAGTGCAGGGGCTCAGGTCTGTATCTTGGGCCAGTTTATAGAAATTTAATCTTTTCTGGACACGCTCCAAATGTTGGGCTGGAAAACAAACAATAAATCAGAAGGACCAAGAATTTATGACCCCTGGTGAAACGTTGTTTAGCTCCCACGGAAAACATGGCGACTTTCTTATGGAAGTCTTTCAGAAAGATGGGTCAGTCCAAAAAAGCTGGGTGTCTGGTAAGAAAGCTGTGGCAAGAAATGATGTATGCTCTATTTCTAAATAAAGTATTACCTGGCTATACTATTTTTTCCAAAATAAACCAGAAAATGTATATTTTCTTCCTACATAAATCACTAATGAATAACTGTGATTTTCTCTCCAGCTTTACAATGATTACTGAAGGACTTTTACGAAACTGATACAACTGCTACCTTGTAATATGTTGTTAAAAAAGTTCAGTGGTGGAAAGTATCCACAGGGGGATATAAATAGGAATACAGAGATTTCTGAAAATCAGTAAGTTATCAAGTCTCCAAAACGATTACATTTTCCATTTCACTGGATTATAATCATAATTTATAATTATAGTTCAATGTTATTAAATGGAGTAATCTAGGGAATCTTTTTCTTAATGGAACTTAGTAATGGAACTCTTAAATTCAATGTATTTTACTGAGGAAAAAAAGACTATATATGTGTCCAACATATAAAGCATAATCTATGCTTCAAAGGATGTGAAAAACAGCAGTAACTTTACTAAAAATAAGTTGTTTTCTGGAATTCTTGTCTTTGCTAAGGTTTCATTTCTCTCTTTGTTTAGGAAAAAATAGCTGTACACAAAACAAGGACAACGTATTATTCAAGTTATGGAGCTGCCATATATTAAGTAGTTGTGTTTATGAAGCACCATGCTGTATTTATATCTATTTATGACCTTTTTGTGATATTTCAAAATGTGCCGAGACGAGCAGCTCCGGTGCAGGCACGTCCGCAGCGGAGCCGGCTGATCTCAGCGAAAAAGGGCCTTTTTCAGAGCTTTTTTGAGCCAGGGAAGCGCCAGCGCGGCCCAGGGACCCGCAAGGCGCTGGCGGCTCGAGGGAGAGCAGCCGCCGTGAAGGGGCGGCACCAGCGGCGACGGCGGCGCCCCCGCTCCCATGAGAGGCGGCCCCGGGGAGCGCAGCCACCAGAGCGGGCAAACGGCCTGGCGCGGCAGGCAGGGCGTGGCGCGGCACTTTGCGCGGCAGTTTGCGCGGCAGTTTGAGCAGGGAGGGCGCTGAGGGTGCTGCCATTTCTGCCGGTTCCAGGGGTGGGTTCACCCGGTAAGAGAAGCGCAGGCATGGTCCCCACCCGCCGGAAGGCCATGTCCTCAGCACCGGCCAGAGCAGACGCAGCAACACAGAAAGCGCTCCCTCGGAAGCACGCAGGCACCCAGGCCTCCGGCTGCAGGGAGTGCCACAGCCTTGCTCTACGAGCAAGTGGTAGCGGTAATAACGGCTGTGTGAGGTGTGAGCAAGTGGATGATCTGCTGAGCCTGGTGGCAGAGCTCAGGGACGAAGTTGAGCGACTGAGGAGTATCAGGGAGAGTGAGAAAGAAATCGACTGGTGGACCCAGGCCTTGAGCTCCGTGAAAGAGAGACCGGGCCAGGCACCGGAAATAAAAAAAGACCACAGCGATATTATCTCCGTACTCTGTAGGGCTGAAGGGACAGAAGGCAGAGGCCTACCGAAAAATGGTGAATGGAGGCAAGTCTGCGGTAGGCGCAGCAAGCGAGCCCCCTCCTTGCCCGCCTCCCCTCCCCTAGTACCATTATACAACAGGTACGAGGCCCTGGGCATGGTAGGACAGCCGAAGGACAACAAGGCGGACAGTCCTAATACATCACAGGAGACACCAGGACTGGGAAGGCCCACTCACAACATTAAGACCACTGCTACAAGGAAGAAAAGGAGGGCTATAGGCATGGGCAACTCAGCAGTGAGGGGCACTGAGGGCCTAATATGTAGGGCAGACCCCACTCTCAGGGAAGTCTGCTGCCTCCCGGCGGCACGCGTTAGGGACATCACTAAGAGACTCCCTAGCCTGGTGCAGCCCTCGGGCTACTATCCGCTGCTCCTGTTCTATGTGGGGGGCGATGAATGTGCAGATCAGAGTGCAAGGATGATTGAAAGGGATATCAGGGCCTTGGGTCAGTCACTACGGGTATCTGGGGCACAGGTGATTTTTTTTATCCCTACTTCCTGTTGCGGGCAATGACATTGAAAGGAACAGACGAGCTCAATCTGTTAATACATGGCTCCGTGGATGGTGTCAACGCCACAGCTTTGGGTTTTTTAACAATGGAATGACCTTTGCGGCATCAGGCCTGCTGCATCAGATGGGGGCTGGCTCACTCAAAGAGGGAGGAGGGGTTTTGCCCAAAAATTGGCAGGGTTCGTTAACAGGGCTTTAAACTAGATTCGATGGGGGAAGGGGGTATTATCAGGGTTGCCCATGACCAGCCAAGGGATGTTACATCAAGGAAAGGGGAACAGGGCGCTGGTGAAGGCCTGCAGCCATTAGCTCCAAGATGTGCCAGCTACGCTGCAGTATGCTCAAACCCTCGTGTAGATGAGCTAGGAGCTCCTGGACCAATGGGAGCCAATCGGGAGGCACTGTTAATACAGGGCAAAGGAATGCCAACTGGAGAGCAGCACAAAGTAATTACAGCTGCTCCAACCAAATCGGCCTCAACGAAGATACGGCTGAAGTGCCTCTACACAAATTCGCGGAGCATGGGGAACAAGCAGGAGGGATTAGAGATGTGTACATGCCTCCAAGGCTACGATCTCATCGGCATCATAGAAACTTGGTGGGACGATTCCTATGACTGGAGCGTCAGCATGAAAAGGTACAGGCTCTTCAGGAGAGACAGGCAAGGGAAACGAGGAGGCAGTGTTGCCTTATATGTTGATGAGCAGCTGGAATGCGTGGAGCTCAGCCTGGGGGAGGTTACAGAGCCAGCTGAGAGCCTATGGGTCAAGATTACAGGGAAATCGGGAGCAGGGGACGTTACAGTGGGGGTATGCTACAGGCCACCCGACCAGGAAGACCAAGTGGATGAAGCCCTCTATAGACAGATAAGGGCGGCATCACATTCACAGAGCTTGGTTCTCATGGGTGACTTCAACAACCCTGACATCAGTTGGAAGGATAACATAGCCAGGCACAGGCAATCCAGGAGGTTCCTGGATTGCATTGAGGACAACTTCCTTCTCCAAGTGGTTGAGGAGTCGACGAGGAGAGGAGCCATGCTGGACCTTGTTCTTACCAACAAGGAAGGGCTGGTTGACAGGGTCAAACTCAAGAGTAGCCTGGGCTGTAGTGACCATGAAATGGTCGAGTTTGAAATCCTCAAGGCAACAAAGAAGGTGCGCAGCAGGCTGACGACCCTGGACTTCAGGAGAGCCGACTTTGGCCTCTTGAAGAATCTGCTTGGTATGGTGCCGTGGGATGAAGCGCTGGAAGGAAGAGGGGTCCAAGAAAGTTGGTTAATATTCAAGGACCACCTCGTCCAAGCACAGAAGCAATGCATCCCTACAAAGAGGAAGGCAGGCAGAAAAGCCAGGAGGCCTGAGTGGATGAACAAGGAGCTCCTGGAAGTGACCAAAAGAAAAAAGGAGGCCTACAGGGAGTGGAGATGGAGGCGGGTAGCCTGGGAGGATTACAGAGGTGAGACCCCACCTGGAGTACTGCATTTAGCTCTGGAGTCCCCAACATAAGAAGGACATGGACCTGCTGGAGCGTGTCCAGAGGAGAGCCACAAGGATGATCTGAGGGATGGAGCACCTCTCCTATGAGGAGAGGCTGAGAGAGTTGGGGCTGTTCAGCCTGGAGAAGAGAAGGCTCCGGGGAGATCTTATTGCGGCCTTTCAGTACCTAAAGGGGGCCTACAGGAGAGCTGGGGAAGGACTTTTTACTAGGGCATGTAGTGATAGGATGAGGGGGAATGGCTTTAAGCTGGAAGAGGGCAGGTTTAGATTAAACATTAGGAAGAAGTTTTTCACTTTAAGGGTAGTAAGGCACTGGAACAGGTTGCCCAGAGAGGTTGTTGAAGCTCCGTCCCTGGAGGTGTTCAAGGCCAGGCTGGACGTGGCCTTGGGCAACCTGGTCTAGTGGGAGGTGTCCCTGCCTGTGGCAGGGGGGTTGGAACTCGATGATCTTCAAGGTCCCTTCCAACCTAAACCATTCTGTGATTCTATGATTCCCCTTGCCACTCTCAAATCCTTCCCAGAAATAAAACTTAGGGATGACGTTTTGATGAGCGATAGAACTTTGGTGCTGTACTCACCTTTGATGACAGCAGGTCTGAACTGAGATTAAAGGAACGAGCCTATGTCATGCTTTGGGCCAGATTGGCCAATGCAAATGAATGACAGACACTGTCCTGCACCTGTCTTTCTGAGGAGAGGAGGGAGAGAGAGAAAGAGACTTATGAGTTTAGAAAAAACCTAAACTGCTTTAATGAAAATATTAATACATTAATAAAATAATAATAAAAAAATAATGAAATATATATAACATATTAAAAACCAGTATTGAGTTCCCAGGATGACAATCATGTCATTGGCAGGCACAGGGAAAGTCCCAGACTGGACTCAGTCATGGACGGGAACTGGATTCTGGACCTGGATTCAGGAATGCACAGATCGGGGTCAAAGGCACACAAGCAGAGTCCTTCTTGGATACTGGCCATTGAAGAAAAAGGCTAACGCCTTTGATCCCTCAGCTTTTATACCGAGCATGAGGCAGATGGGATGGCATACCCTGTTGGTCAGTTTTGGGTCACCTGTCCTGTCAGCTCCTCCCCGCGGGTGGGACCCCACTGCGCTTTTCCTGTTCCAACCCTCCAACGGGGCAAATAACCAAGTTACCTGCCCTTGGTTGTTATAGCAGTAAGTATAAGCAGGAGCCTCTATTCATACCATTCCTTGGCATAAAGTATAAAAAATTAGGTCTTATCACCCAGAGAGCGAACAGTTTCTGCACAGTATGCTGTTAATTTCAGAAAGTTCAGTTAGTTAGAAGAGGCTTAACTGCAAAATAAAATTACAAAACAGAAAATGGGTTCTGTTTTACCTCAAACCAAGACAGTCTATCTCATAGATTATGATGCTAATTGTCGTAAGAGTCCTCTTATTTATGGGAATTTACAACCGAGTTTTTAAATAACCGTATAAATAGAACCTAATTGTCGTATTTTGTGCTTTGGTTTGCTTTAGTTTACTACTTCCCAGAAATGAGTTACTATGGCTGGTATAAGTAATTAATGTTTTACTTTGATCTCATCAATCTCATGCAGCCCTTTGTATTTCATGCTATCTATACACACCTGAACTTGGAATCTGGTGAGGACATCCATAACCATTCACTCTAGAGCAGCTTGGTGATGAACTCTCAGTTTAACTCCTTCTCTAGAGACATCTATTTCTTGAAGAAAAGAAGTAGCAATTAATACATCCTGACTCTTTTGATGTTTGTAGAAGTGTAGCTCTTCTGAAGAATAATTAAGTACTGCTTTGCTTTTCCTAACAAATTCTTCTGCTTTTCCTAATTGTTCTGTATTAGATGTGCTGAAGAGTTGCAGTATCTTGCCCTTAGAGGCACTTGCTGTGTATTTGTTTTAATAATGTTATATATCTATTGACATTCTGGAGATTTTTTCAGTCGTGTAGATCAGATGGGCCATACTGGAAGAAGTTAAGATCAATCACTTCCAATACAGACAACTTCCTTGATTACATCACAGTGAAACTTATTAACTCCTATAAAATATCCAAGTACTCAATATTCTAATGTGAAAAATTGAAAACAGATAAAATTTCATGGTGATCTGGATCACATTGTATAGTAAAGAAGCAGCATTTTGTATTATGAAACACAAATAATATCGCACATTCTACTCCTGTTCATCTACAAGAGTTCTTTGGTAAACACCAGTTTCTTGGTAATACTTTATCATTGTTAAGTGTAGTGCACCAACCATATCCTATTAATTTAGTTTTGTTCTCTGGATCTCAGGTATGCTGACAGCTATGTGTTCTCTATATTTGTTATTTTCTACATTTTGCCTATATTCGTTCTCTTCTTCTCATTCTCTATGCAAGCTATCACAATCTTGTTAAGATCCTTTCTTAGAGGAAGTCTGCACTATTCTCATTTTCCCCTTTGAGCCATTTCTATTTCTGTTATGCTTTATTATTTTTTTACCATGAGGTGACAAGAACTGAACTCTGTATTAAAAAAAACATTTAGAAGAACAGTTGATTAAATTTTCATGAGCCATGTGGTTTTTCAAGGTAAATTTATAGATGTTCATAACCCCTCATTATGAGACATGAATTTTTATGAACACAAGGTAAAATTTTTCTGAAGATTTACCTATCATCTCTTAATGAACTATTCATGACTGTTATAAGACAGCCCTTCAGCACTGTTCTTGTGGCATTAGCAGTATAGCTCAAATTAACATAAATGTTATGAATATTCTGGTTCAAGCATCTCTATTTGGACTTTTTTATGTTTGTAAAAGTAGATGGACTCATAGAATCATAGAATATCTCAAGTTGGAAGGGACACATAAGGATCCTCAAGTCTAGCTCCCTGTCCCTTGCAGGACTACCTAAAACTAAACCATATGACTAAGAACATCATCCAGATTGTCCTTGAACTCTGACAGGTTTGGTACCATGACCATTTCCCTGGGAAGACTGTTCCAGTGACAAACCACCCTCTCAGTGAAGAACCTTTTTCTAATGTCCAATCTGAACTTCCCCTTGCACAGCTTCATTCCATTTTCTTGTGTACTGTCACTGGTCACCAGAGAGAGGAGATAGCACCGCCCCCTCCACTACTCCCCTTGAGGAAGTTGTAGACTGCAACTGGGTCACCCTCAACCTTCTCTCTTCCAAGCTGAACAAACCAAATCACCTCAACCGCCCCTCATATGTCTTGCCCTCAAGGCCTTTCAGCATCTTAGAATGATAGAATAGTTTGGGTTGGAAGAGACCTTTAAAGGTCATCTAGTCAAACCCCACTGCAATGAGCAGGGACATCTTCCATTAGATCAGATGCTCAAAGCCCCGTCCAACCTGACCTTGAATGTTTCCAGGAATGGGGCATCTACTGCCTCTCTGGGCAGCCTGTTCCAGTGTTTCACTACCCTCATTGAAAAAAGTTCTTCCTTATGTCCAACCTAAATCTACCCTCTTCCAGTTTGAAACCGTTACCCTTCATCCTGTCACTACATGCCTTTGTAAAAAGTCCCTCTCCAGCTTTCTTGTAAGTCCCCTTCAGATAATGGAAGGCTGCTATAAGGTGTCCCTGGAGCCTTCTTTCTCCAGGCTGAACAGCCCCAACTCTCTCAACCTGTCCTCATAGGAGAGGTGCTCCAGCCCTCAGATCATCTTTGTGGCCCTGCTCAGGACTTGCTCTAACAGGTCCATGTCCTTCTTATGTTGGGGGCTCCAGAGCTGGACACAATATTCCAGGTGGGGTCTCACAAGAGTGGAGCAGAGGGGTAGAATCACCTCCCATGACCTGCTGACCATGCTTCTTTTAATGCAGCCTTATGATTGACCTTCTGTACTGTGAGCACACATTGTTGGCTCTGTCCAGGTTTTCATCCACCAGTACCCACAAGTTGTTCTCAACAGGGCTGCTCTCAAAGCCCTCATCCCCCAGCCTGTACTGGTACTGGGTGTTTCCCCAATCCACATGCAGGAACTTGCACTTGACCTTGCTGACCTTCATGAGGTTCACACAGGCCCACTTCTTGAGCTTGTTCAGGTTCCTCTGGATGGCATCCCATCCCTCAGGCATGTCAACTGCACCACTCAGCCTGGTGTCATCTGCAAATTTGCCGAGGGTGCACTCAATCCGACTGTCTACTTCATTGATAAAGATATTAAACACTAACAGTCCCAATAAGAACCCCTGAAGGACACCACTTGTCACCAGCCTCCATCTGGACACTGAACAGTTGACCACTACTCTCTGGGTGCGACCATCCAGCTAATTCATCATCCACTGAACAATCCACCCATCAAATCCACATGTCTACAATTTAGAGGGAAGGATGTTGTGCAGGACTGCGTCAAAGACCTTATGGAAGTCCAGATGGATGACATCTGTAGCTCTTCCTTTCTCCGCTGATGTAGTCATTCCATCGGAGGAGGCCTCTAGGTTGGTGAGGCAAGAGTTGCCCTTGGTGAAGCCATAGTGGTTGTCTCAAATCACCTCCCTGTCCTCCATGTGCCTTAGCATAGCTTCTAGGACAATCTGTTCCATGATCTTCCCAGGCACAGAAGTGAGGCTGATGGGTCAGTAGTTCCCAGGGTCCTCCTTTCTACTGGTTTTACTATAATCCTTTAAGCACAACTTGTCAGCCAATTGCTCACCCAACGTATTTTGGACTTGTGTAGATGTGTACTGGACAGTTTATCCAGAAGGATATTGTGAGAGACAGTATCAAAAGCTTTGCTAAAATCCAAACCCACCACATCTACTGGCTTCCCTTGGTCAACTAGATGGGTGACTTTGTCATAAAAGGTTACTAAGTTAGTTAAGCAGGACTTTCCCCACGTGAACCCCTGCTGGCTATGACCAGTGACTGCATTGTCTCTCAAGTGTTTTTCAAAAACTCCCAGAATAACCTTCTCCATCATTTTATCGGGCACTGAAATGAGACTGGCAGTCCTGTAATTACTAGGGTCTTCCTTCTTACCTTTATTGAAATCCAGGACAATTGCCCACTTTCTGGTCAAATAGGAGCTCTCCAGACTCCCAAGACCATTGAAAAATAATGGTGAGAGGTCCCACTCTGGCATCAGCTAGCTCTTTCAGTACGCTGGAATGAATCCCTTTGGGCCCCATAGATTTATGTGCTTCCATCTGGAGCAGCAAGTTTTGAACAAGTTCAGGGTTGGCTGGGAGTTTACATCTTCCCAGCCACAGTCTTCCAACACAGGGCTCTCGGGTTCCCAGGGCCCGTCATCGGTGTTGAATACAGAAACAGACAAGGCATTAAATATCTCCACTTTGTCTACATCCCTATTTGTGAGATGACCAACCTCATCAAGCAATGGACTAATGTTATCTCTGATTCTCCTTTTGCTATTAACATGTTTAAAAAAAAATCCTTTTTTTTTGTCCTTCGCAGTGCTGGCCAGCTTGAACACTAATCAAGCTTTGGCTGCACAAATATTCTCCTTACAGTAGTGAACAGTATCTCTGTAGTCCTCCTATGTTGCCTCTGCTTGCTTCCGATGTGCTTACACTTTCCTTTTCTGCCCAAATTCTGGAAGATCCCTGCTCATCAAAGCTGGCCTTCTGACACACTTGCTTGACTTCCAACACTTTACAATTGCCTGCTCCTGTGCTCTAAAGACATGGCTCTTAAAAAGTGACAGACATTCATGGATCTCAATATCATTAAAAGCAGATTCCTAAGAATTTAATTAACCAGCTCCTTCAGCAACCTTCAATCTTCTTTCCCCATATCTGGAGTCAAAGTTTTGCTGGCAGTTTTCCTCCTTCCATCAGCGATTTGGAACTCAACTATTTCATGGCCTCTGTGACCAAGACAGCCAGCAATCACCACTTTGCCCATGACTCTCTCTCTCTTTACAAACAGCAAATCTAGGAGGGCACCTTCCTTAGTTGGCTGTCTTAGCACCTGCACCAAGATGTTATCTTCAATATGTTTCAGGAATTTCCTGGACCTATTTGCATCAGCTGCATGATATTTCCAGTTGATGTCTGGGAAGTTAAAATCACCTATAAGGAGAAGGGCTGTTGATGTAGAGATATCACTTAATTCCTTGTAGAATAATTCATCGATGTTGTCATCCTGACTGAGTGGTTGATAGCAGACTCCCATAACAATATCTGTTTCATTTGCTTTCCCCATCATACTTACCCAGAGGCTCTCAATTGTGTCATCGCCAACTGCAAGTGCTGTACAATCCAACCCCTCCCTTACATACAGCACCACCCCGCTGCCTCGCCTGGCCTGCCTGTTACTCCTGCAAAGCCTGTAAGTGTTCATCATGACTCATGACACACCAGTCACAGGACTCGTCTCATGAGGTTTCACTTATGTCAATGGTGTCATAACTGTGGGACTGGGCCAAAGCTTCTAGCTCCTCTTGTTTATTCCTCAAGCTGCACACATTAGTATAAGAACATTTCAGATGTGTTCCGGTGTATTCAGTGCATCGTGGAGCAGACCTTACTAGCACACCGTCCCTCAAACATTGACATGCAGCCCCCAGGCTTATCTCTAGTGAACCTGGTTTTATCCCTTTCCCCCTTCAAATCTAGTTTAAAGCTCTTTCAATGAGCCCTGCTAACTCCTGTGCAAAGATCCTTTTCCCCCTTTGAAACAGGTGTTCTCCATCTGTCACTAGCAGGCCTGGTGTTGTGTAGACCAACCATCAAAATACCCAAAACTGTGTTGATGACACTAGTCATGGAGCCAGGTATTGATTTACTGGATCTTCCTGCTTCTTCCCTCATCGTACCCTGCAACTGGAAGGATAGAGGAGAACACCGCTTATATTCCTGACATTTTAGCGAACCTTTGCAAGGGACTACAAATTTTTATCAGCTTGGTGCCAAATTACTAATTTCATGATTTGTATTTAGTTACTGAAGTGAATCCCTCATGCTAAATTCAACATGAGTATGTCAGTAGATTTTAGTTAAGAAGGTTAAGAATTTAAAGAGAATGCAGCTTCTTCAGGTAGGTGGTTTCCCATTGGGATTACATGGAGTTGTGAACAAGAGTTTGTCCCATACGATAACACTGCTTATCAAGGCTGCCTGGGATGTCAAGGAAGATTCGCCAAAATATATTTTCTTTCAAGCACATAGCTCAGATCTCCTCCCCGGACATTATCTGTCCAGATATTTTGAAACTATTAACATTTGACAGCACCCTGTACATAACTGTGTACTTGTAGTAGATTAAAAAGTAATGGTGGCAAAGTACGTCAGTAGTATCCAGAAAATCAGTGTCAGTTTAAAAGGCAACACATAAGAAAACTAGGGGCAATCATAAATGTTGTTATTAATAATTTTTAATGTTAATATTAATCATTTAAATAAAACTATAAATGTAAATATCACTACATAGTAAAAAGGTTTTTATCCAATATGAAATTTCCACTCTGTAAATAAAGTTAGGATCGAGTTCAATTCTTTCTCATAAATGAAACAGACTATGTCATTTAATACTGTTGAACAGCTTTTTTGGCGTCTATTGAAAAGACCACAGCTGGAGCTTTTAGCATTTTGGATCGATGTATTAAGCATTATCTTGTATTACTAATTGTAAATACAACTTTATAAAACCAGCTTATTCCTTCTAGATAGCTAGATAGTACCTGGGAAAGATTTCTCCACCATAAGCAATTATTTTGTACTGATCATTAAGAAGATTGGTTTCCAGCCCTGCAATACATCAGTTGTTTGTGGGGTTTTACACAAATTTGTTATTCCCATTTGTCCAAAATCAGTTGTCCTATATAAGAAGTCCTTGGAAGTGCTGTGGATGTAGTTGAGATCTGACATGGTTTGAAAAGTGAAATACCAGGGATTAGGCATCTCTACAAAAATTCATTTATGAAAACTTCCTTGATCTTTCTTTTAATTTCTAGCAAGAAGTTATATCTTTTCTTGTTTTCAGTAATGGTAATGATTCAGTAACAAAGTACTGAAGAATAATTTGGTTCAAAGTTATCTATATAGAACTTACATATAAGACAGATCATTCAAATCCCCAGAACTAAAAAGGAAGTGACACCCATCTGGAGAAGCTGACGTGGGACTCCAGAAATGAAATGGTGTAGTTTCGTATAACTTCAGCCAATTGTGATGACACTGGTCATTTCGGTAGAATACATTCTCAGAACAATTTCTCAGTGTTTTTTTGTTCTTTCAGTGAATCATTAATATACTGATTACAATTGTGTTTGGAATTCCTCTTCATGCACATGTTCATTAATAACTTCATTAGTGGAGGGTTATTTTGTATGTCTTTTAGTTTTGATAAATTTCATATAAAAGTCTGTTTTATTCTTATTGATGCTGGTACAAGTTGGAAGTAACTTAGCTGGTTTTATCAGAATTACCCTAATGCACGTGACAGGGTACTAATACTGTGCTTGTCCATCGAGTAAAACCTCTCAGGGACTATTTTTTTCAGATAACATAATGAAAACAATGAAAAGTTTAACAGAATTAGTTACCATTAGTAACCGGGGCCTTTTCAGGTGCTAGAATTTTTATACATTTTCAGAATTACTCATACTTTTAAATAGTGTGTCTTCTAATAACTCATCTTTGAGAGACTGATCCTTTTAATCACTTCCAGATTGGTTCTTCTGAAGTAAGTATACTCAGAGAACTATGGAAGCCTTTGTTCCTTAAATAGGTATTAAAGAGTACATCATAATTTTAATAATTTAACTTTAATAATTGAACAAAGCACATTAAAAAGCAACATGTAGGCATGTCAATATGAAAAGGAGGGCACTTTTTGTTATTCTATGTATGAACAACGATATATGATATTGCACTGTGTAAAACAATGTGTGAAAGAATTAGTATGTATCCAAAATTAAATAAATAAAGACCCACAACACATTTAACAAGAAAATGTATGGAGGCAGTTAAAAGAAAAGTGATAGGGAAAGAAATGTCCCAAATTTTCTCCACCCTCTTGAAATCTAGTTAATTTGTTGAAGATTTAAAGGAAAGCCTTTGTGCATTTGGAACATTTTTCGCTCAGATTTCAAGCACACCTGAAGAAATCACTTCTCCTGAACAGGAACTTCAACAGCAGGACAATTAAATTTGATTAATTTTGGTTAAATAGACTGAAGGCAAAAGCTGTATTTTCCCCAATTAAGAGTGCTCAAATCCCCTGCTTCATCTATGAGACAAGTGCTGCAACCACAGAATGATAGAATAGACAAGCTACTTTGTCAAGGCTGTGATATTAGAAATATTCCATTCATTTGACCAGGGAGAAAGGAAACACAGTGGAAAAAGACTCAATAATGTGGTGTTTGTTGAGATCAGTAATATAGTCATCTGCTAAGGGCCAGGATGGCATCCAGGGCTCTTGCTTGGTTTGGTTCTAGTTATTACTTTCAAGACTGTCAGTGGTTTTCTGCCAAACTAGATGCTAATGTAAAATGCATCAACATTTTTGCAAAGCTTGGTTAGAACCCACTGCTCCCTCTCGACCCATCAAAGAAAGTAGGAAACCTACACTATGTAAATATAATCTTTTTTGGTCCCTCTCTCTGGGACAGTGACTCATGTTTTTGGCCAAATGGATACTATGTATCCGAATCAATCAGCTAGTGTGCGGATGTGAATTCCCTTTAGGCATCTTTCCTTTCTCAGTGTTGTCTAACCATTGGGTGTATAAAATTGGGCATTGATATTTATAGTTACAACTGTGTTTGACCATAATTGATTTACCTGTACTTTGCAGACATCCTTGTCCTTAGGGTTAGTGTCAGTTTTGATCAAAGAGCACCTGGTCAAATATAGAATCATAGAATCATAGAATCATAGAATAAGTGAGGTTGGAAGGGACCATTAAGATCATCAAGTCCAACCGTTAACCTACCCTGATTTAAAAACACCCACTTCTAAACCATGTCCCTAAGCACCTCATCTACCCTTTTCTTAAACACCTCCAGGGATGGTGAATCCACCACCTCTCTGGGCAGCCCATTCCAATGTTTAATAACCCTTTGAGTGAAAAAATGCTTCCTAATATCCAATCTAAACCTGCCCTGACATAACTTGAACCCGTTTCCTCTTGTCCTATCACTTGCCACGTAGGAGAAGAGGTCAGCCCCCATCTCTCTAAAACCTCCCTTCAGGTAGTTGTAGAGGGTGATAAGGTCACCCCTCAGTCTCCTCTTCTCCAGGCTAAACAACCCCAGCTCCCTCAGTCGTTCCTCATAAGGCTTGTCATCCAGACCCCTCACCAGCCTGGTAGCCCTTCTCTGGACACGCTCCAGCACCTCAATGTCCTTCTTGTAGTGAGGGGCCCAAAACTGAACACAGTACTCGAGGTGAGGCCTCACCAGTGCCGAGTACAGGGGGATGATTACTTCCCTACTCCGGCTCACTACACTATTCCTGATGCTGGCCAGGATGTTGTTGGCCCTCTTGGCTGCCTGGGCACACTGCTGGCTCATACTCAGCCGGCTGTCCACCAACACCCCCAGATCCTTCTCTGCCAGGCAGCTTTCGAGCCACTCCGCCCCCAGTCTGTAGCACTGCATGGGGTTGTTGTGACCCAAGTGCAGGACCCGACACTTGGCCTTGTTGAACCTCATACCATTGGCCTCAGCCCATCTGTCCAGCCTGTCCAGATCTCTCTGCAGAGCCAATCTACCCTCAAGCAGATCAACACGCCCCCCCAGTTTAGTGTCGTCTGCGAACTTACTGAGTGTGCACTCGATCCCCTCATCCAGATCATTAATAAAGATATTAAAGAGAACCGGTCCCAGCACCGATCCCTGGGGGACACCACTTGTCACTGGACACCAACTGGATTTAACTCCATTTATCACCACTCTCTGGGTACGGCCATCCAACCAGTTTTTTACCCAGCGAAGGGTACACCTGTCCAGGCCACAAGCAGCCAGTTTCTCCAGTAGAATGCTATGGGAAACGGTGTCAAAAGCCTTGCAAAAGTCCAGGTAGACAACATCCACAGCTTTTCCTTCATCCACTAAGCGGGTCACCTCATCATAGAAGGAGATCAGGTTTGACAGGCATGACCTGCCTTTCACAAACCCATGCTGACTGGGCCTGATCACCTTGTTCTCCTGCATGTGCCGTGTGATGGCACTGAGGATGATCTGTTCCATGACCTTCCCAGGCACCGATGTCAGACTGACTGGCCTATAGTTCCCCGGATCCTCCTTCCGGCCCTTCTTATGGATGGGTGTCACATTTGCCAACCTCCAGTCAGCTGGGACCTCCCCGGTTATCCAGGACTGTTCATAAATGATGCAGAGTGGCCTGGTGAGCACTTCCGCCAGCTCCTTCAGTACCCTTGGATGGATCCCATCCGGCCCCATAGATTTGTGCACCTCCAGGTGCTGAAGCAGGTCCCTCACCATTTCCCTTTGGATTACAGGGGCTTCATTCTGCTCCCCATCCCTGTATTCTAGCTCAGGGGTTAGGGAACTCAAGGAACAACTGGTCCTACTGCTGAAGACTGAGGCAAAGACGGCATTAAGTACCTCAGCCTTATCCTCGTCCTTAGTCAATACGTTACCAGCCTGGTCTACTAGAGGACAGAGATTATCCTTAGTCCTCTTTTTATTGCCAATATATTTATAGAAACTTTTTTTGTTGTCCTTGACAACAGAAGCCAGGTTTAGTTCTAGCTGGGCTTTGGCCTTCCTAATTTTTTCCCTACATAGCTTCACTTCCTCTTTGTAGTCCTAACCCTAATATAACCCTAAAGAGAAGAAGATTGTGGAATATGAATATCAAAGTTTCTAGAACCTCGTCTCACGTCACTTTGTATGACACAAAGTGAGTGTCGTGGTTTGTCCCCAGCCGGCAGAACGAACCACGCAGCCGCTCGCTCAACCACCCACAGCCGTCGGGGGGAAATAGGAAGAAAAAGGCAAAACTCGTGGGTTGAGATAAAGGCAGTCTAACAGAACAGCAAAGGGAAGAGAAAACAGTAACACTAACACCGATAAAGGAATATACAAACGCGATCAGGGCACCGCCGCTCACCGACCGGACCCGCACCGCTGCAGGCCGCGCTGAGCAGCGACTTCCCGCCCCCTCCCCCCGGCAGCTCCCCCCTATAACCAGGACATGGCTCACATGGCATGGGGTACCTGTGTCCCCTCCCATCCTTGGGAAATTAACCCCAGCCCTGCCGGAACCAGGACAGTGAGTAACAGTTGTACTGTACATGAACATTACAAACTCAGTGTTACGCTTAAGCTAGCTAGTCCTGATTCAAGGGCTGCAGAACACCAGCTCAGTATGCTACCTGTTTCTTTATGGCTCCTGGGACATTCATAGTGATGGCAAAATGTGATCATGTCTTTCTGAAATGTGACTTGAAGTTATGCTCTCAGGTGAATTTTTCTGCTTTGTTAGACGGGGTCAATCCTGCATAATTCTGTAAAAGCAACAGAACAAGAAAACCAGCAAGAGTCATTAAATTTCCCAGTGAAGTGGACAATCAAGGACTGTCATGCTCCCTGATAACCTCAGTGTGGCTCTCCACTGCTTATTGACTGCTAGGGTCATTTCCCAATCAGTGCTTGAGTTAGCAGTGTCCTTTTAACATGGCCGTTATCTTGCTAGGATCAGTTTTACTCTGAGGACTCTCCTGCATTCCTTCAATTGCAGTTTAAGCCAGTAAGAGAATATCTTTTGCCTGTCAGAGTAGTAAAAGGGGGTTACAGAAAAATGAAAATCAAGATTCAGATTCGTTTCAGATAGTAATGAGGCAAGCACACAAGATGAAAGGCAATAACAACAAACAATATGAGAGACAGAAAGGGAATCTTAAAAAGCCTGTGAGCACCGGGTCTGCCAGCTTTATGAAATTAAAGCAATTGGAAGGGAATGATATCGCATACTGTGTTACGACTGCTGCTAGCATGACAGTCCAGCGTCACAAGGGAGATGTTAGGTAAGGTATCTGTTTCTGAACAGATTTTTTAAATGGTGTGCTATTATGAGAAAAAGCAGCAATACTATTAGTAAGATAGTACTGTTAGTAATATCAGCCAAATCGTTGTCCTCTGCCCAGCCTCCCATAACGGAAATTGCAAACCTCTGCTACACAAGCATAACACATAGCTGTATGTATTTGGAGCCCATTCCATAATACCAGCACCTCAGGCTGGATAGATCAGATAGCTGCGTTCACAGAGAGGGTAGGTATGCCACAATATGACTCCAAAGAAGGGGAATACTATGCATTCCCTTTCTCTTCTTACTCCTGCCTAGATTCTTTGCAAAAGGCTTTTTTTTTTTTTTCCCTAAAACCATATGCTTCCTTAATCTAAAAAGTAGCTTTAGTGCATTTGTCAAACCAGACCAAGGAAAGCACCTTTAGCTGATGTTGCGTGTCATAGAAACTTACATGTACATAGCCAAAAAATTGAACACAAGAATTTTTGAAACGTCATTGTCAAATTTTTATCTACCTAGTTATTTAAATGCAGGTTACAAGCAGATGGCTTCAGCTACTGTCCCTGCATCTCTGCTTTGTTGTCAGCTTTCCTATGTTTTTCCATTTTTGTTGATGCTTTCCTCCCATGTTGTCATGCAGAAGATCTACACTAATGATCAGGAAACTAATTTACTCACCTGTGGAGTTAGTGAAATGGGCTATAAAAGTCATGTCATGACCCACAGATTTCAAAATGATCTGTACAAGCTGTAGGGGTCTGCTTGTGCACATCTCACAACGTAACTCTACCTCAGTACATACAAAATAATCTTAATGACAGAGGGAAGATATGACAATTAAGTCTCCTGTACATGGAATGTATTTGGACTTTGACCTTTGGCGAAATAGAAATGTGAATGACTTTAGTACCCCAACGAGAAAAGGTTCAGGTATGTTCAAGCTCATGTTCTACAAGCTCAACACATTTCGTGGCTGGTTTGCTTTAAAACTCAAACTTCTGGAAATGCAAGGAACAAGAGCCAAATGGGCATCAATTCCATTCAAAATGTCCATCTGCTGCTGCAAAACCTGCATGAATCGTTACATAGCAACCTGCATTTCCTCTTGTAGTTGGAATCCCTGGGTTACTGTTGTTTGCTCTGTGAGTGTGTTGTCCTTGATAGAGACACAGTAAATCCTGTTGTGATGCCAAAGCTTTGCCCAGTAAATGTTAGAGCTCACTGTACAATGTGCTTAGATAAATGCTATTTTGCAGATGGTTATGACACAGAAAATGTGGTTGTACCTGAATATAACATCTCTTTCCTCCTCTCCATTCTCCACTCAATATGAACCACTGATTAGCATCTACCTTTTCATTTGCAATGTTTAACGATTTGGTATGGAATGATAGCTCAGGAAACTACAGCTTTGATTAGACAAAGATCTGAAATGCTAAGTTGGGTATGTGATAAGCATAAATATTTCAATTTATGGTACATGGAGATACTGATCTCAAGTGGAAGTATATGTTGTTGGAACTGATTTTGCAATAACCATAATGTAATGCAGAGTAATGGCTGATTATAACATTTTACATAGGTATTTTTCTAAACAGCTATTGTGATAGTATGGAACATGATATTAATACACTGTTTCAATAGAAAAACTAGAGAGCCTTGTTTGTAATAATCATACCCATCTTGCATTTCTTTTCCCTTTTAATTTTGCTATTTTTCACGATGGATAAATATTATCCATTTAAAGATGTATTAATTTTTCTCATTTATGAATTACAATAACAAATAGAGAAAGATTATTAAAGCCGCTTGTTAATGCAGAGAAGCTAAATGGTGATTTCTTGGTATCATTGCGTACTAGAGGTTTTCAAAGTTACAATTTCATCTGGAAACGGGGAAGGTCAGTTCTTGCTCTGACTCTTCCTTGCTCTCTCTCTCAATGAGATTTCAATATTGTTTAATGCAATTTGCCTTTCTTTGTAAATTCTTCTTCTATGACAAACAAGCTGATTTTAAAGCAAAGAGATTGCATATCAACTGTGGCTCATTCTTATTGAGAAATATTCATCTGTCACTGATACCCAGCGTCCTAATTTACAAATGTTAGAGAAGCAGTCAGAATTAAGTTCTGCCTCTCAAGAAGTTACTTGTCCTATGGGTTCCAACCTTCTTTCTCAAAACTGACAAATAATTTTCAGTTTAGACTCAGAAATTATTAATTTAGGTAGTACTGAAGTCTCTCAATGTAATGTTTTTCTTTGGCTATTTTATTCATGTTTCGATATTATCTCTAAATATTATTTATATGTATAATGTTAATGTTACTAATTTATTTATTCATATAATACAATAAGGATCCTGCTAATATAAATGAATTTGGCATATTCCTATGAAGCGTTTTGGCTTAGAGAAAACTATTTTTAGCAGAAAAACGTTTAGTGAAAATGTTTTCTCCAGCATCTACTTTATACCAACAGCTTTTAAATATTTATATTTTTTACTACCAGCAGGACCTCTGACCTTCCTTATTTCTAAAACATTTTTATAAATTGCACTGCCCTTGAGCAGCAGACATTTTAGATAAACTTCACAACACGGAAAGATCAACAAATTGCAGTCTTGTCTGATAAAACAGCAGCATATTAATATTCATGTATCATTAGTTTTCATTTGAAATATTATTTGATTTTTTTGCTTAGATAGTTAAAAAATATATCTAAAATGTTCTTTAATACAATTTGTTTTTCAGAACTGATATGTTTGGTGAACAATGGTAGCACAAATATTTTCGCTTTGTATTATCATAACATTATATCTTTGTATGTGTCCAAAGACCACTTAGTGTGAGAGAGAAGGCTCTGAGAAGACATATGAGAGAGATATATATGGGCCTATTCAATTAGTAATTTTTTAGAGAAGATGAATGGGAGATATTCTTCTCTTGTTTCAAAAATTATAAAAAATATGTTATTGGAGTACATAAGCGACATAATTTTTTTTATCGAAGGAGCAATTAAATACAGAAAACATTGCTACTTTGTTACACTGGTATAAATGAGAAAGCCAAAGAAATAAGAAGGGTAAACTAGGGACTAGGTCAATTTGTGCAATGTGAGCTCACTGGTACCTATCAAACACAGTGACTGCTCTATATTAGGGCTTCCTAATCTAATGATTGAGAGAATGATACATCAGAGGAAATTCACGTCATTCATGTCTTCTCAATTTGTTTTCGCTAAATATCCACTACCAATAATTTATCAGAATCATGATCTGGAGGGGTATTTCAAGTGAAAAGTATTACAAATCTTACAATTTGTAAACTGAAAAGTAGTTACAATAAAATAAATATCAGGCTAAGTAACAGTTGAATCAGACAGGAATTTGAATAAATTTATATATATTTATTTTATTTTTTCAATTTTTTTTTTAATTGAGTGCTAGTTAAACTGAAGCATTTTTTACAAACAGACAAGCTAGCAGAAAAGTCTTTTTAGGGAGGTAATTGCATATTACCATTACCTGTGCATGGAGAGTGAAAATTCATCTTTATGAAAAATGTTTTCTTTTCAGTGAAAACAAAATAAAACTAACCAGCACCAAAGTCTGAGGGTGTTCTGATTTGGTCTGAGAAAGGAAATTCCATCATCTTTTGAAACTGAATGGCCAATGATATCATGGCATGAAAAACAAGGTTAGGGGAAATTGCAGAATTGAGAGTAAAAAAAATATTTTTTAAGGTCCAATTTCATTAGATTTTCTTTCCCTGCGGTACCCAGTGAATGATAGTAACACAGAGCTTTAATTTTTCCTTATATTACAGTATGAGAAATAATAAGCATCCCCCCACCAAACCAACCAACCAACCAAGTGACCAACAAAACAAACGAGCAAAAAAAACCTGTAAGACTAAACTTCCCTGGGGATGACATTTCCAGTTCTGCTGAAACTGGGAAAAGGAGTGAAATAGTATGGCTTAAGATGCAACTCTCTTCACAGCTTTAAAGAAGCAGAAGAGAACATATCTCAGTCTATAGTAGAACACTTTAATATAAAAGCAGTATCCAGAGTTATCATTTATTAATATATCTCACAATCGTTCCTGTATATATGTGGGCTCAGTAGTTAAACAAGAAAGACATTCTATGTTTTGTTAATAATTATTCTGAATAACTGCCATTTTTAATTTCATGAGTAGATAATATATGAAAGATGTAACAAAGGGGTTTAGCTAAAATTATTTCAATCAATCTTTATCCAAAATGTGAATCAAAGGTAGACGAATGTTTTCCTTTAAGTTAAAAGAAATGTTTTACTATTCCTTTTGTTATTTTTTATTTCGTATTTCTGGATTGCAGGTGGAAGAAAGAATGTCCAAACACTGAGAACTTTAAATGTTATTCAAAGAAGTCTGGGGAAATATTACCAGAAAATCTTGTTTTTAACATTAATTTTTAGTCTGACTTTTGGGACCATAAAGTTCAGAAAATGTTGTAGGGTGAGATTAATCATCATTCTGTGTTATTGTCAGATTCAAATTCAACTCCTTAATTTTTTATGTTCACCTTTGTGTATGCTCAGCTGCAAATCTCAGCAGTCCCTGTTGAACAACAGCTATAACACCCATAAATGAGAAATTTTAGATTTAACTTCTGGGCAAGATATCACTTCAACCTGAAGAGGTGAGTGAGCTTCACTGGCACAAGTTACTTGTGCTGAACCCAAAGCAAATGGCATTTGACTGGTTAGGTTACTGCTTTGTAAAATACTGCAACATTTTACATTTCTAACAAGTTTTCAAATAAAATAGTGACTTGATTTATTAGTGAATTGTACTTGTATGGAATTTGGGAGGAATGCTTTTTCATGATTCTGGTATAATAAAAACTTAACATCAGATTTACTAAAATAACTATGAGTGAAAAAAGCAAGAACTGCCACAAATCAATGGCTAATTTATACTTTGTGGAAAAAGTAAAAAAGTTAATGAGTTCAGAACAGTCTGGGCTTTTGAGGAGAATAGATTTCCTCAAATCTTTAGTACAACAATTACTGTGCGCAATTAAAAAGGACAGAAAGGCCAAAGCCATAGCTTAAATGAGAGCCAAATATCTCTGATGTTTATGAGGCCTTTATTTAAAGTTCTGAGAACTTTCTTAAAATTGTGAAACAGCTATTACTTATCTGTGATCTCAGTATGAAAATTGCTATGTAAATTATCTTTGTGAATGCAAATGGTATCAGAATCCTGTCACTGAGGAGACATATTCTATTTGTAAATAAGGCCAAATGTTTATGTGGATCAAGGCATAGCTGAATGCTTTCCTAAGCAACTGTCCTTAATTCCATCATCAAGAAAAAAAAGAAAGCCACGCAAAAAAAAAAAACCAAAATCAGGAAGACAAGAATTTGTAGCTGCTTACATCACATTTAAAAACGGTAGGAGAATGTTAAAGTAACTCTTAAGACTAAATGTTCCTGAGTATATATTAGCAAAGAAGATGTAGCTGGAAGTGTTCTTTTGCAAGCGCAGTTCACAGTTTGGGAATTTCAATATCAAACTCAGAGCTTTTTAATTCTACTTCTAAATAGGAGGGCGAGCCACAGTATTTCTCTGAGGCAACCAGTTCACTTAATGCCAATCAGAGAGCTATTTTTCTTTTTCTTTAGCCAAATATAGCATTATTAGACTAATTAGCTTTACCAATATGATTTGTGAACACCCTAGGCAGTTCTTTTGGGTAGCAATTTCCCCTCCCTGAAGGTTTCATGGAATTCAAGAAATGGAGTTAATACAGTACATTTTTGCCTCTCAAATTTCAGTGCTCCATCAACCTGGCAACCACTATGATCTGGCATAAGAGATCCATATTAGTGTCAAGCAACAATTTTTGTTTTGGGGGATGGAAAAGAGGATTTTTGTTGTGTTTGTTTTGTATTTTATTTAAATGGTTGACTATAAATAAGAAAATATTGACTAAAAAGAATGTTTTCTGAATAAAGCAAGCATGGAATAATTTTCTTGGCACCTCATTTTGAGATGTTAGTGCTTATTTGGTTCCCTTTCACCATTCCCTTTTCAATGAGCATTAAGACAAATGAACTAAATCCAATACGCTGTCTAAAGGTCACTACCCTTGCATCTCAGCTGGTTTACACCTCATGCTGTCTGGCTACATAATATCAACTGGTAAAGCTGCTGACTGACCTCAGGTACAGATTTATGAAAAGGCAAGTGTCCAGCACAGTTTGCTTGTCTTTGGTTCAGCGATCTGTTCCTGTGGTGATTTCCACATGGTGTGTAAGAAGGAAGATCACATTATTCTTCACCAACTGATCTAATAGTATAAATATGTGGGTTGAAAACTATATTGTAAGTTAATGGAATCATTCTACATTAAAGAAAAAAAAAATAGTGTTTCAAGAATGAGGTGGACTAAAGATCCCTTACTGCAGAAGAAGTTACTGCCTTCAGGAAACTGGAAAACAATGCTTCAATGACAGAATCAAGTTTTGTAACAGCCAGCCAAATATCCCAGTCATTGCCGTACAATTCAACATCAAATACATGGATGAGTAATGATACTCTATCTCTAGAGCGCGAACAAGCTGAAATGCCCATGCATGACTCCAATTTTTTTCTTAGTTTCGTTTCATTTTCAAAGGAGCTGGGATGTCCAACACCTTACAGCTTTTATAGACTTTGAATACATCCACTTTTGTGTTGCCCTTAAACACTTAGGAAAAAACACATAATCTCAAAAAATGAAAACAGAGCAAATGAAACTGGTACATCATAAAGCAGACCCTATCTTAACTAAAATAAAATACTGCACGATAGCTTTAATTATGACAATCATCAGAAAAAGTACAGAAAAATCTATTACAGAAAAATCCCTCTATCACCCTTACTTCATAAAAGTACACAGTAATCTGTTTACAAACAGATGTACAGATTTCATAGAGTTAATAGGAATTTTAAAATGAAAGACATCCAGGGAAATGATACAGGCACAGCCCATCAGCAGCCGCCTTACCATCTGACAGACATGTTAGTCCTAAGCTGCCAGTTGTCTACAGAACCTGCCAAGAAGCCAGATGCTGCCATGGGTTAACAGACACCAGAAATTGCTGCCCTAAGTAACAAACAGCTTAGCATAATGTTCTACTGGTTAAAAAAAAATTAAAAAAACCAATCATTCTTATAGTTGAAAACTAAAGATTTTATTAAGAAGCTCAATAACTAGTAGAAGTTCTAAATTTTAGATGAAATTATGAGTTTCTTGAGACTTTCAAAGAGCTCTGGACTGCCTGGTATGCTTTCTTGCAAAACACACAGCCTATCTAGATTTTATGGCTAGATTTTAATTTAATTTATTGATTTAGGGGTTTTAATGCTTTGGGGTTTTTTTAATTAAGGTATCAAGAATTTTGAAAACTAGAAGTAAATCATAGAGAATTTGGTAAGCATTCAGAGGAACGTAGATGAAACGCTGGCTTTATTAATACCTGGTTCTGTAATTTACCACAAAGAACTCACGTGTAGCATACGTATGTGTATACTGTGCATATATATGTAGGGATACACACACTCAAAAGACTATAAAGGCAATTCAGAACAGCTCTTTTGGTGAGCAATATGTTATTAATACTCATAAATTACTTTACTGAAGTACATTTTACCTATGGGGAAAGTGTGGCATAGATTATTCATGGCCAGGATTAGGTCCGTTAAGAGCCATTACTTCCTTATATTGTCCAAGAAAATTCCATAATCTTCCTCCTGCACTGTGGTCTCTAACTGCTGTCAGCCAAAGGAACTGAACAGCACTAAGTGGGGCTGGAAATAAAATTATTCTCTAGATTTCCAAACCTGATGGGTCCTTCTCCCAGTTTAGCATGGAAATCAGGAGAGTTCTTTTTTTCAATTCACAAACAGCTGTTTTCTCTGCTAAAGAGTTATGGCATCTAAAATTACTCCAGGTGCAAGGTCTGTCTCTTGTTTTTATCTCCTTCCAGGTCCATAGGGACACCCTGTGGGGTTGTAATGAGGAGAAAGAAGGGACATATGGAGCACTGGAATTTGGTGGATCATGCCATAGGCAGGATCATTACCCAGCAACAGTTTTTTTCAGGGTCTTTTCAGGTTCATGCTTCTCTGATACACAGAAAGTCCTCTGGTCTCCCATAAAAACTTCATTTTGTAAGTAAGAGAGACAGAAATTGTTTTCTAAAAGAAAACACAGATTATGACCAGACCTGAACTGTAGGGGGGAACACAGGCACAGGCAGAAAGTGTTTATCAAGCCAACCATGCTTGATGCTAGCTAGATCAGGAGCATTCACTTCCTATTTCTAGAGACTAGTGATAAAGCAGTCTCCGTCAGCCACTGACAGTGGCAGAACCTGATCAAAGATGAGTTGCTGAGTGATGTCGTGCCAAATACAATAAAAAGAAATTCTATTTGGCAGAGTTCTTAATTGTGTTGCCCTTTTCTATGAGTAAGCAGAAGGCACACATTTTTTCAGTTGCATGTTGGGAAAGAAATTAATACTGACGATAAATATGTGGATATAATGTACTGCGTAAAGCAGATATACATTTTTTCTAATATAAAATGTCAGGTTAATGTAATCATGGATCAAGAGGTAGGAAAAGGACGTGAGAATTCACTGGCATGGAAATCTTGCACGGAAAGCAGTTTGTACTTTTAGTGTTGTTGGACCAGTCATCAGTACGCACAAGAGGGATATCCAAAACATCTCTTCTCTTGTTTGTGGACCACAGAAGAGAGTGGGGGTGTGTGTAACTGTAAACCCTTCTTCCAGTGAAGGAACAGGGAGCTTCCTGTTCCTGGAATGGGAAACAGGCCATCCACCTTTTTCACATGGTCAGCAGTATATTATTTTTGCATTGTTATTGGGTAGTAATAATTTTTATCATGATAAGATTACACTTATGCAATGACACTGACATTAAGAAGAACATGCAGTTGATGATACTTAAAAGTTTTGTTCAGACAATTTTTCTTATTTCTGACATGGTAGGTGATAACAATGCCTGATTCCATCACCAGAGGCAAAAAATTTTAGCAGAATTCAAAGCTCCTGAAGAAAGGTTAAAATTTTGTGATGTCAGCATGTTTTTTCACATCAGGCAAAAATGTGGAAAGTGCTACACACTACAGAGCACTCACATGCCTAATATAACTGGGGAGGAACCCTCCCAGTGTACTGGATCACGCTGGAGGTTCTGCATGGTGCTACACCTTGCGTTGCTCTTCTAGGGTGCCAGGAGTCCAGCTAGGAATCTGGAGAGTGCAGGAGATTACAAGCAGTTTCTTTTAAATCCTGTTGGTCATGTCTGATCACAGGAAGGAATATCATAAGGAATAAAGTAGGCAAAGTAGCTCAAAAAAAATAACTTGAGCAAGTCTTTAATTTCTAGCCAAAGCAAATGATTTTACAGTCATAGATCAGTGGCCTTTGATAAGAAGTTCTTCTATTCAGATTCAGGTGACAGAGAACACTTAATGACCTTGAAAGTACTGCTTTCACCCAATAAAAGTAACAGTTCCCCTTTCCAGTCTCTCAACCTCAAATTAATTTCGAATAGTAGACTTTCACCCTGGATGAGCTAGATCTTCTTTAACACAGGTGTTTCTCTAGTTATTGTCATGGTTTAGGCCAAATTGGCGACTGGGGACATAGGGGACCCCAGATGAGACAGAAAGATGCTCACCTCTACCCCTCTTCAAAGAGAGAGGTAGAGGAGGAAAAAGAGACTTACGAGTTTAGAAGGATCTAAACTACTTTAATGAAATATTAATAATAAAATAAAAAGAAATAATAAGAAATATACAAAACTGTATCAAGCTCCCAGGATGACAGTCACGACACCGGCTGGCACTGGGGCAGTCCCAGGCTGGACTCAGTGACGGATGGGAACTGGATTCCGGATCTGGATTCAGGATGGGGACCAAAGGCAGACGAACAGACAGAGTCCTCCTCAGACATCGGCCATTGAAGAAAGAAGGGGACTGACCCTTTGATCCCTCAGCTTTTATACCGAGCATGAGGCAGATGGGATGGAATACCCTGTTGGTCAGTTTTGGGTCACTTGCCCTGTCCACTCCTCCCTGCAGGTGGGACCCCATTTTACTTTTCTGCTTCCGACTTTCCAACGTGGCGAATAACAAAGTTGGTTGGCCTTGGGTGTTAGAGCAATAAATATAAGCAAGAGCCTCCCTGCATACCATGTCTGGACATCAGCTATAAACATAGGTCTTATCACTCTGAGAGAGCGAACATTGTCTGCACAAGATGCTGTTAATTTCAGTAGTTAGAAGAGGCCCAGCTAAGAAGCAAAGTTACTAAACAAAATTGGTCCTGTTTTACCTCAAAACAGGACAGTTATGTTCAATGGAAATTTTTGAGGATGGCCCATAAAAGCTGCTTGTTGCTGGCTTCACACTTTATGTGTGTTGCTGACTGTGTGCCAATTGTTACACCAGTTCACACAAGCATCTGCTTGACTGGACAGCCACATGCTGGATGTGGCACACCAGGAAGTTAATTCTTGGTCAGATTCTCTCTTGTGCTGAAATATGCTTTAGGCACTCTCTTCTGTGTCACTGGCAAATGATCCTTCTTCGATGTTCCAGACACACTATGAACATCAAATCATAATACAGAGGGGCTGAGGGGATCTTTTTTTGCTGAAGAGTGATGTATTCAATTCTGCCTTTTCTTCCTTCTGCAGAATACCTAACATTGAGGTTTTAATGCACACTTTGTGGCAGCTGAGGCCTCCTGGTGTGATGGAATTCACAGCTGGTCAAGAAGACAGATTCCAGCCTGTACATGCAATCTCCAGGATCCTTTCTGTAATAAGCCATAGAATAATCACAAGGATAACAAGGCTGTGTGTTGGTTTGTTTTGCTTGGTATTTTTAGTCATTTGTTTCACATATAACTGCTCACCTAATCCCTCATCCAGAACTGATCCTGAACTACACTGAAATCTGAGAAGACTGATCATTTTGCAATTACCTGTCATTCTGCCTTCCTGCTTTGTCATACCTGATTGATTTTATCCTACAAGTAACCTAGTCTGCAGGTCCATTAGGGTTCAGAGCCTTATCCCTCTTTCTGTTTCCTTAGTTTCCTTAGGAAAAGCATCCTAGTGCACCCTTCCCAACCCATAATTTAGCTCGTTCAAAGCACTGGAAATATTAGGAGAAAATCTTTCAAATTTCTGGATGAAAGAAGCCCTGGTTACATGTCTGGGGCTAAATACTGCCTTCACTGACTTCAGCAGGAATGAAAAACACACACCTAGTCTGGCTTTAAACTACTTATTAACAGCAAATAAATTTGAAATTTTGTGAATATCCAATATGATGATACTTTAGCCTGAGTTTCAAAGATACATTCTTCTGAAGGTCTGGGAAACAGTTTTTTCATAACTACGTTTGTTCAAAGAAATCAGGCATTGATGAATATTTCCTTCCAGCTAGAAGTTTAGCAGACTTTTCTACAAGTAAAAGGTACTCTGTTTAAAGTTCTCATTTGACAGCTGACATCTGCAATCAGCAGTTCCATGGAGTATTACCTCATTCCTTGGTACTCACGCTTAAAGCTATCTCACTTGCCACATCCCATCAATGAAGAACTTCAAGGACAAGTTGACTTGGGAACATTCTTTTATTTGTTTTCTTCACTTTTGTTCAACTATAAAAATCTGTAATTTTTTTTTTTTTTAAGAACATGTAACTCACCCTGTGTACATAGAGCCTTTCCAGGACAAAATACTGCAAAAGATAAAATTCTCAGTCTTTATTGGGTAAGCCAAGGTAGAGTTGTGGATTACATTTGTGGTAAGCAGATCTCACTGCACTAGCAGGAGTATCTCCCATGGTGGTACACTATGTCCTGCAAATAGAATTTCTTCCTATTTATGAATTTCAAAGCCTTGCAGTAGGCTTAGAAATAAGAAGCGTGTTTCTGCCTGTATGATAAGTTGAGGAACCATGGTATCACAATAAATGCCGGACAATGACATACAAGGGGGATACCTTTTATATGGCTTCAGCTTTAGTAGCTATGTTCAGACTCCCCCAGCTAGTGTCAGCTGTGGTTTTTGAAAGTCCAGATAGCTATTGCTGTTTATTTCTTCAGACATATTTGCTTTATGGTTCTGGTCTGTAGCTGAGGGATTAGTTCCACAGGGACATTCCTTCTAAAATTCCATCCATACATATTGTCTTACATTTGTCACTATGAGATTAGGTTGTCTCATTATTAGGTTGCAGTGTGTTCCTACATTCAGTGATCACTAGCTCCATATGACCCCAGAGGGACCCCTTTCATCACTGGCCTACTGCCATCATGTATGAGAAAGTCACACAAGAAATTAAATAAAATAAAATTAATGAAATATAAAATAAACAACAACAACAATTATTATTATTATTATTATTAATAATAACAATAACAACAATACCACTTCAGGTAATTTATGACAGCTACACAAACTGCATGTCTAAGAACCTTCAGAAACAGCTGCATACTTGGTAGCAAGAAAATGACAGACCTGTAGATCATCATTGCAATCTGTTGGTGACTGCAGAGAGAACAGAGTGGTACTTACCTTCTTGGCTTTTGAGAACAAGACTGTTTTCCTCCCACAAATGACTTTAAGTGCTCAATTTGAACATGCAAGCTTGCACAACTGTCTTCATTTAGATGTTTGGAGTCGTAGTAATTGCTCATTTTTGTGGTGCTGTTTGGATGTGAATCAACCATGGTCTGTATTTCTAAGTCAGCTGATCATGAGTAGTCATGCCACAGCCTCACTTGGGGATGAAGGCTTGTGGAAGACTCCTGGCTTTTCAAAACATTTTTCCAGTTTTGCCAGGAACACTCAATTCATCAGCTGGATCTACTACCAGTAGAAGAGAAATGGCAGTCAAGAAGGTATGAGAGGGACAGTATAAAGGAGGGAATCTGGTTTGTTCTCAGCATTGTACTTCATGTAACTGGATTCTAGAACCATTTCTTCATCATTCCACAAAATATATTTCATCCATTCCTGTGATCCTTCAGTGATTTTTCATTCTTTGTACAAGAACTTAGAAAATACCCATTTCTTTAAACACAGCTGTAATTTTATTTTCCTTTTAATGATCGTTTCTATTAGGTCTATGTTGATTCTATTGACATTAATTTCATCTGTCTGAGTAGCACTTTAAGATTTATGAAGTTCGGACAATTTTACAAGTGTATTTTTAAAAATTTGACTAAGTTCCTTTTGAGTCAGAATGTGCCTGTTCTGGCTGCCTGAAGGGGGAGCTTCTGTATTTTGCCAGTTTGGTGGATCCCATATGCTTTCAGTGTTTCCTTGTCTAGCGTTTTCTCTCTGCTGATTCTGATGTGAAACAGATTAATGATTCTCTTTTTAATATCGATTCTTATGGCCTTTTAAACTTCTCCATAGGTAATGTGATGAGCGTTTCACCTGCCTCCATTTCTGTGGTTTGTACAGAAGCCTGAAACAATTTAGTGGTCTGCTCAGTGTCAGTTTCTGTGTTTATCTATATGAATGCTTTGAAGGTTTGTGATTGTTTAGCCCGCATATGCAAAAGAAATGCTCAGCATTTTCACACATGGTAAACATTTCCCCCCCTCTGCTGGATTGCTTTCATTCTGTGCCATTCTCATAACTGCATACCTCTTATTTTCTGCCATATTTATTACTTTTGCTTCTTTGTCTTCCCACTTCATCTCAAGTCTCATGTCTCTCTCATGTTGTGCAAAATAACCTAGTTTGGGAGGTCCGGTGGTTCCCTTCTGTTGCTACTTGTTTGCCAACAGTGTGCTGCAAGCTACCCTATGCTGGTTTTATTGTGTATTTTCATTAGTTGTCTGAAATCCTGTACATTCCTACTATTCTCACCGACTTTACTTGTGCCTGACTGCACTCAAGTTAATAGTTGGCACTTTTCACCTCTATTTGAAGCTTGTTGCAGTGATACTATGTGTACTTATTGCAGTTGTAGTTGATCCATACCCATGATTTAATGTGCCTGTGTACTGGTTAGTATTTTTTTCATTCTGTTCGCCAAAAGAAAAAATCAGCAACAACAATAATTATAAAGTTTTAAAATTTAGTTTGTTCATTTGGTGATTTACACTTTGATTGCAACTTATGTGTATGTCAGCTTTGCAACAATTGACTAAAAGAAGCAAGATTTTCTCTAAATACTTGTGTTTCTGTTGAAAGAAAAGAATTGTGTTGTTTCACAGTGTTCCTTAAATGATTTTGATTTGTCTCATTCAGATATCTGCCCTGTTAGAGCTTACTGAAGTCAGGTGAAAAAACAATAAAGATGTTTTGTTACACATTCCAAAGGTGTGCATCTCAGGTCTGCAATGGGCATCCACAGAAAACTACTTGCAGACATCTCAGCTGGAAATGGTCTCCTGTCCTTTCAGATGTAGTGTTAAAAGGCTGACAGTGCTTTTGGACTGCATGGTGTCTTTGAATGAGATGATTGTAATACTCAAATGTCAAAGTAACTACATTGCATTCACATGTCCTGTTAGTTACAGAAATTGGTGGGCCTTACCACTTTCAGCCCAATGAAGTACCTCTGTTTCTGTTCAACCTTTGGCTTAAACAAGACCAGGGACAGTAGATAGTTTCTTTGCCCCCGCTCCCCACCCCTCCTACCTGGAGTATATTTGATATATACATTAGTAAAGCCATTAGAGTTGCTGACCATCTGTCTTCCTCAGATCTTACAAACTTATTCACCACCAGCTTTGTCCATCTGGCATAATTTTTAGCAACATTTTCAGCTTAGGAGTCCATTTCTATTTTAAGTAGCTGCCAAATCAGTATCCTAACATTAAGCTTTGGCTCCATAAAGCATAATAAAATGAGCTGGAGCTTGTCAAACATAGCTCCAGATGAGGTTCCTCTAGCACAACTGCTTTATTGAAATGCTAGCTGAATCCTTATCTCCCAACAATACCTTGTATCACCGAATCACAGAATGGTCAGGGTTGGAAGGGATCTCTGGGGATCATCTAGTCCAACCCCCCTGCCGCAGCAGGGTCACCTACAGCAGTTGCACAGGATCGTGCCCAGGCAGGTTTTGAATGTCTCTGGGCTGGGAGACTCCACAACCTCTCTGGGCAGCCTGTGCCAGTGCTCTGCCACCCTCAAAGGAAAGAAGTTCATCCTCATGTTTAGATGGAACTTCCTGTGTTCAAGTTTGTGCCTGTTACCTCTTGTTCTATCACTGGGCACCACTGAAAAAAGGCTGTTCTCATTGCCCTGGCACCCTCCCCTTAAGTATTTATAAGTATTGATAAGATCCCCCCTCACTCTTTCTTTCTCTAGACTAGAAAGACCCAAGTCCCTCTGCCTTTCAAACAAAAAGTAAAAAAACCCCAAACAATGTCAGACTGCCCCATGCAGTGCCTCAGTTGGGTGTGTCAGCACACCCAATATCCTGTCAGCAATTGTCTTACTGTGACATAATCACTGAGGAGGATTTAAAGGTGAGCTGGTAGAAAGTATTTTCTAGTATACTCTAAGATGTCCTTAAAGTTTAGTGTAGGCAAAAGAGCATAGTTTAAGATATGCTAGCTTGTTGAGTTATATCAAAAGGAGAAGCAGTGAGCAGTGTAGCTACAGATGCGTAAGCATTTAATTTATTAGTGTCAAAGCATAAAATGATCTTTGGACATTTCAGATAATAATTAAACTTATCCATCATTAGCAGTGCCACATATGGAATAATACAACAACATTGTGAGCAGGAAGCCTGAACAGTGCCTGGAAAATAACAGGATAAAAGAGGTTAGCTGAGTTTGTGCCACTGTTTGAGTTAGGAAGATGACAAGGTTTGGATATCTAATAGTATAGATTTTGTTGAAAGAAGTTGGATAATAGCAAGATAAGGGACTGTGCATATGCAGAGATGTCATTGTGGCTTTTATTCATCTAGAGCCTACTGAAGTGACGCTAGGTTTAGCTTGAAAAGAGGCCAAACATTATGGGAGTGACTGGTGGAAGCAAATTAGGTAGAGATTTGGCCACCTAGAAACTGTCAGAATTGAGGGAAGACTTCATAAATATTTTGAGCTTAGTGAGGAAAGCTACTGGTTGCTTCACAGTGAGGGTTAGTTAGAGTTCCATTAATTCTGTTCCCAATGTCAGTATACGTCACTAACCTCAGAGGTGTCTGCTGGGAGTGAGCTACAGAACAGGCTGTAACTGCATCCTTGCTGTGTTCAGTGTTGGTTGCAGGAATATGTGAGGAGGGAGCTGCAGTCTTTTAATGCAAGAAACTTCCACAGAAATATTTGCAAACATAAGTATACTAGATGAGAGCCCAGGAAGTTATGGCATTTAGCAAAAATGAAAATAAGTGATAAACTGTCTCAAATCCTTAGGAGCACTGATGTTGAAAAAATGAGTTTTAATAAGTTGAATTACAAAATAAAAAGTATTTAATTTTTAAGTCTGGGAAATATTTTGTTACATTCAAATGCTGTGTAAATTCATAACTTTGTATATGCGGAACAAGTTTGATTGTAACTAATGCTGAACCTTATTCCATATTTCAACTTCAAGAAGGCTGTTTCAGTGGTCCAACAATTCTCCGTTCTCTTCCAAGGCAGCCTAAGTTTCTCCTTCCTCGGTCTCTGTTATAATCCCACTATCTTCCTAATTCACATGTTCTCCAGCTTTTTCTCTCAGTGAAGTGCCTTTGTCATGGTACTAGGCAACCCCTTTCTCTGCCTCTCCTCTCTCACTACATTCTATCAGGATTGTTTACTCTTCTGTATATCTTTGTAGTTGAAAGACTGAAAACACAGCACAGGTACTGTTCTTCTTTGGTTCTGGAATTAAAAACTAGAGGTGACTACAGAAACCATAAATATTTCATCTGTCTTTTGGTGTATCTAATCACACAATTACTGTGGAGAATTGATCTTCCAAATGTTAATAATTCTGTAATGAGCATGTATGCACTGTGAGTATAGTACTTGGATAGCTGACAGTTTGACAAAATGTGACTCATTTCCCATTTTTGTTCTCTCTCACTTTACATATACCAAATCAGAAATCCAAGCCGGATAATACTGACCCCAAAACAGAGGGAAATACTAATTTGCTTGACCTTGTCTAAGACAGTGATAAAGGCTCAAGAGTCCCCTGAACTGATTTGAAGAGAGTGCCTCTTTCAGTAGCTGTTTTTTGCAAAGAGGAATTTCCTCTGTCTTTGCTGTTATTTGTTCTCTCTTGATGTGCTAGAATGTTAAAAAATTTCAATGAGTAATATTTGGAAATATGCAAACATACAACATCCGATTGGAATGTTCTGAGCTTTGGACCACAGCATTGTCAAGTGAGTGGGTTATATTCCTGTCTCTTTCTGACGACAGACAGCTCTGTGTCTCTCTCTCGTGTTCTACATAATTTTCTTAATTTTGTGGAAGTGCTGTGTGGGTTAAAAATAAGATAAACTGAAAAAGAAACATGTTTTCAGCTGCAACAGATACAGGGAAAAAGCACTACAATAAATTTTCTGCATCGTATTTTCATTAAGTCCACAGCTTTGAGCCAACATGAGTAATTATGAGGCAAATCACCCAGCTCAGGTTGCATGGAAAATTAAAGTCATTCTAGACTATTCTCTAGTCTTTGTTTGCATACATATTTATATTTTGACACCTCATACATGAGTAAAAGGAGAAGATGGCATCCTGGATCAGACCATGGACACAACCCTGACCAGGAAAGCACAGCATTGTCAAATTGAGGACAGAGTATCTTCCTTGTTAGGCCACAGTCCTTTTTCTTATTTTTGGGCCAAGCTTCAAAATAGTTTTCCCAACAGAAGTACAGCCTTGAAAACCTCACAGTTATTAGTTGCTGTATCACATTCTTCCTCTCCAAACTCACGTCTCATCTAATGGTCCTTTGATGCTGGGCATCACTCATATTCCCCTTTGGAGGAGGTAATATTTCCCTTCTTCCACATATGCCTCTTGTGGAATTATCAGTTTTATCCTTTATACACCTCAGAAAAACAAAGGTGCATGAATAGTAACACCTGCCCACACATAGCCCATTTGCAGCTTTCTTGGACTTGACAATTTTCTTGGCTGTCCCAATATCCTCAGATGGTAAGGAGTGTCTGTGCAATTTTAGAAATACTCTGTGAAATGTCTAATTCTGAAGTCTTAAGTGAGCTGAAAATACCAGTTTTTGGAAATGGGATTTTAAAAACAAAGGAAGAGCTACATATTTACTTGGATAGTATAGAGATGACACTTTGGACAGAATTCAATTGTTCTTTTCCCCAGGTGTATCCTTCCCTGTGCATTTCAAATTGACATCTATCACACTAAAGAGCAAAAGGTTTAAATGAGTATTTATGATACAATAAAGGGAATCAAGATGACTTACCAATCTATATTCACACCTGAAAAAGGACATAAAGACCAAATGTAAATAGTCTATTTCACCAAAAACCCCAAACAAAAAGAAAAACAAACACCTTCAGAACCTTTCAGAAAGAGTAGCAAGTGAAAAATGATGAAGAAAAATATTCTGCTCTAAGTTTAGTAACACCAAGAAACACTGGTTAACCCATCCAGCTTAAAGACATTTAGTAACAAAATTAAGAGTTTACTCAGCACAGGCTCCTTATATTGGTTAAAAGAAAAGAAAAAAAAAGAAATCACAAGTCCTTTAAACAATTGGGTCACTTGCAAGAGAGCTAAATCCAGGCCTTTTACCTTAAAAAGAATGTCTAAATCTGTGTCCTAAAGATCTCAGAATTCTACTAACTGTACTCCATAGTCATTTTTTTAAATTCCAGAAACTGTCCTTTCTCTCCACATTGTGCAGCTAGGGAAACAGTTTTTAGTTCCCTACTTTGCAAGACCCTTATTTGATCTTTCTATGTGCTTCTGATCTCATGTTTCCTCCCCACCCCCGACACCCATAATAGAAATATATGATCATGGATCACATTCACTTTCATTCTGCAACTGCTCTACATATAGTCAAAGCTTTTCTCCTATTCAATGCCCAGAAAAAGGCTGCATAATCTTGATAAGAAAGGGTCATCTTGTTTCTCAAAATGGCTATAGTGATCTATGAGGCTAAAGCTCCACATTGCAGAAGAGGTCAGAAAGTTAAAAGATTCAGTAATCCTGACACTTTCTGGACCATTTCACATTAATATTGGTAGAATCTTTCGCAACAAAACATTACTATGGAAGATTTATTTTGATCCGAAATACCATAGTTCTCATAACTTCTGACAAGCACCAAAAATGAGTAATAAGAACAAACAAAACAAAAATCCAGGCATGCGTAGAGCCTCCTGGCAGGACAATGCATCACAGGAAGGATCCCCAGCTTGCTAATCAATGTAACACCAAGCATCTTGATGGTCTTGGACTGTGCTGGCCACCAATGGGAGTAATTTACTAAAAGTAACTGAAAGGAAAAATATATCCTACACTCTTACGCAGAAGTTTATCTGACTTTGGAGTACTGCTGAAAAGGCTGGTCCTAGCCTCCTTTTCTATCCCTTGCCATGTATGCTGACCCTCTCTTTTGATTTGATTCTGATGGTTGGGGTCAAACTAGGGCTATATTCTAAGGATTGCTGGGTGAGTGGGAGACAGGCACTGAAAGCACATAGCTAGGATTAAGAGAAGGACTAGGCTACATTTTTGGCAGCAGTGTCACGTTAAGTATTCTTAAACACCATATGCAAAATACAGATAATATAGATAAAGTAAACTTGCAAAAACCTTTCCTTCACTTATTAGATGTGCATATATGCAATTTTCAACAATTTTAATTATTTCTGTGTTAACGTATTTTTATGGAGCCTATTTGTGTTTTCAGGTTTTCTTCACTGTTTGAGTTTCTTAGAAATCACTGGTGCTGAGAGTCATCGAAATACAATATAGAAGAAAAGCATTGAATTGGATCTCAAGACAGTATTGCTCTGGGTCTTAGACCATTCTCAAACATCTGTGAATAGACTTCTTTTGTGTCCATAATACAGTCTTGTACCCTAATTCTCCATTTCAGAAAGAAAAACCTGATTAAAATTGTTTATGGATTTCAATCTCACAACTGTTGTGGTTACAAAATCTATTCATTTTTGTGAAGTATTTTAATCCTCTAGTGGTGGAGTTCATAAGGCTGTTTAGAAAGGCTAGTAAACCTGCATCCTATGAGATGTCTGCAAGACTGGAAAGCATAGCTATTGAGATATAATTTGGGGGCCCTAGAAATAATTTCAAGAGTGCTCACCCTCAGCCTCAAGCTTAATCCAGGGGTAACTAGGCTAACTAAGTGTAGCACCCTGTTGGAGGAATGGTCTTACTGTGTTGAACATGACATGGAGTACTCCCTGCACATGGATTTTCAGGTCAGGGAGACCGAGCTTTTCCAAGTTTTCCCTCTCACACACTTTGTTTAACTCTACAAGGCTACAAAGATGTAGATTTGACTGCAGTTACCTGCAAGCAGAGTTCAAGAGTTTTGGGAGAATGAACTAGGTTAGGGATGCTGATTTAAAACAGAAAAAACAAAACGTGTTTTGAATATGGGCTGGGATCCCATCCTTCCTGAAATAAGTGGTCTGGCCTTAAGAAGTTATAGCTGTTCATTTCATTTTCCACCTTCCTTATTTCATAGAGGATCAAAATAACAAGGTACTGGTAAGAGTTGTCCTGGTCTGATTTCCTTTTCTGAAATAAAAAGAGGGTATTCAGGGCATCCAATAAAGCAGCTGGCTTTTGTTAGTTATGGTGAATTTGTGTGGAAGAGTATTATTTTAAATCCTTTTTTATTTTAAAGAATACTCCTAACGGTTTGCTAAGTTTAGGTTAGAAATTGTAGTTTACAGACCACAGTTGCTCAAATGCCAATGGCAGAAATAGCAAAAAATTTTAATTGTAATTGAAAATTACTATTATCAAAAGGGATTAACCTTTTAAGTATCTTGACATGTTTGAAGATTAATTCGAGTAGTTTTGTTACTTTAAACTATTTTAGGCCATTAAAAAGAAGGGAGGGTTATTATTACGGCATGTGATAGCTTTATTATTTATAAATTACAATCGCTGTCCTGTACTGAAGGACTCACAACTGCATGAAGTCTGGTGATTCTCAGTACTTAAAGATATACAGCCTATCATTCATCTGCAGTAGCGTTTAGTCCACTTGGTAAATCTGGTTAGCTATTTAACTGATTACTGAAATATCAGCTGTCATACACTACTGACTAAGAGAAATTCATCAAGGGGATAAACACCTGTGTTCCTTTGTGTTATTACCATGGTAACTCACTCAGGATTGAGTGGTAGAGCCCTGGAAGGAACAGGCCTATTAACATCCTTTACACAAGTTCTGAACATAACAGCAACAAACTCCTGTTGATTAACTGTAGAAAATTTGCATTCAGAGAAACTTAAAGGAGGTATAAAACTAAGATTAATTTATCCTGAAAGACCAGTCAGGTCTGAGTGGGTGGAGTCTCCAACTGAGTTCAAAGTAGGGCTACGATTCTGTTTTCATTATTACTTTTACCACTCCCATTCTGGCAAAGACACCAGCTGGCTTAAAGTACTTTAAAATAGCTTACAAATATGTGAAGAACAAAAAAGAAAAACAGGGAAAAAATTATTTGGTAAAGTTATTAAAGCAAAAAAATAGGAAGGAAGATATATGACAATGTAGGGGTATTATGAGAATTTATGTGTTTTTTTAATTTCTGTCCAGGGAAAGAGTAGAAACTTCCTTGTGCAATTAGATAGTGAAAGTGTGACAGGTGAACTCTGCTTCTGCACAAGCATGTGCCCTGTGCAAACTGCCTAAACAAATTTAATTTATATGCTTAATTTGTCAATTTTACTCAAAAAAGCCTGTTTTTTAAACACATTTGTAGTAGTAACTTGAAAATGCAGACATGGAATTACATGCACAGGTAAGGCTGACTTTTGATTAAAATCTGACCTTTAAAATTACACAAGATGAAACACTAGTAAAATTGGAAAATATCCTGTCCTGACAGAGAAATGGACTAGATATCCTAACAGGCATTCCTCTTGCCTAACACTTATGATTCTGTAGGCTTTTGTGTTCTCTTTTTCACATGGTGTGTCAAATCTGCTCAAGGAAAAAAAAAAAGAAAACAGAGAAAGGGAGAAAGTTCTTAAATATAACTACTGTACTTGACTAAAGAGATAAAGTTCACCTACAGCTTTGAACTTAAAACTCCTGCTGATTATAACTATTATGCCAGCACAGTCAGTGTAAAACTCAGTGTAACTGTATACAGTTAGATTGTTATATCTGCATGGCTACACAAACAACTTTTTAGAGAGAGACTAAACTTTCTTAAATTAATCCCTTCCCAATTTTATTCTTATTATTCTTAAAATGAAAAAAAAAGTAGAGCTCAGACTATTGAACGTGTTTTCATCTCTAGACAGGTAGTAAAAAAAGCTTTCTTAATGGCTGTCATCTTCACAAGTGTCCTTGTGTTGCTCTCAAATTTCCTCTCAGATGTATTGCAATACCGTTCTTTTGTGCTTATGGACAAACCTGAAAGGAATTTGTTGTTATATGTCCCTAGACTAGTCTTGAGAATACTTTTCTTGCTGAGCAGCTGATGTCCTGAGAAGGGGACAAAACCCAACTCCTCACGGTCATGCCCGGTAGGAGGATGAGACAAAACAGGGGAAGTTGAAGTAAAGGAGGTTCCAAACGGATATGGAGGGGGTGGTGGAAATCATTATGGGGATGATTAAGCAGTGGCACAAGTTGGGCAGAGAGGCTCTGCAGCTTCTCTTCATACTTAAAGGATTTCAAGTCCCAGCTGAACGAAGCCTGCGCAACCTGACTGAAGCTCAGAACTGACTACGTTGTGAGTAGAGGTTGCAATAGAGAACTCCTGAGGTCTGTTCCAGTCTGAATGGTCTGGGAATTTTTCTATGCACCTGTGATATGTCAGAACATTGACTTTACCACTTCTGTGAAAGTTACACTGAGGTGTTAGTCAGTAACCATAGAAAGCGGGAGGGAGGATTAGGGGAAGGGAAAGAAAAGCTCGTGTATATACAGCCTAAGGTAAAAACAAATTGGAGAAACTGCTCAAGTGTAGATGAAGGCTCTTAACTTCAACACAAAAGTTTGCTACTAATGTTTCCACTGATCCCTAATTGCTCCTGTCTCTGTTCTAGTAAGCTAATTTATACTGTTTGTTCAGGAGATCACCCTACATTATCTCAGGCTAAAAGATCCAAGGTTCAAGCTAAGGACAGATGACACTGTGGTAGAGACATCTGCATGCGCAGTGTTTGGGTGAGAGGGTATAAACTTAATTGGTCACAAATTTTTAGGGAGTGATAGAAATTAGGGGGTAGAGTTGATAGACAAGGGTGGTGATTTCCTTCCCCCCCCCCCGCAATTTATTCACTTGCCTTGAATAGAAAGGGCTCTGCTGCAACAAACAAATGACACATTTGGGAACACAGACAAGTAGAAAAGTGCATATGCTATTTGATAAAAGATTTGAAGTCTTTAAAGTCTCCAGCACCTTTCAGCCTACTAACATGTTTTCTATCTGATAATAACTTGTTCCAAGTTGAATTACCATGGTTGGCTGCACCCTATCACACCTTTGGATTAGGAAAGTGGAGCTTAGAAGTATTTGTGAAGTATTTCTTGATTATTCACAAGTTAGCTCCTGATTGAAGTAGGCTGCAGCAAAACACCAAGTTCACCCCCGCATGAAGCAAAAGCTCTGAACCATGCTTCAGGAAATTGACCTTCAGAGATTATTATGACCTTCAAACTGTTGCTACATCACTGAAGTGAGTTTTTTGCGGAATTTGATGATAAGCCTGTGGATTACTGGATGATACTATGTCAACACCTTTGATAAGCACTCACGAAAGAGACATATCTGAAGAAATGATTTCAAAAACTAGTACTTCAGAGCAAAAACAACAACAAAAAATAGTTCTTCAATAGGCATCACTTTTCATTGTCAGCATATATCCTCATTTATAAGACTATTTATAGAACAATAAAAAGGAATAATACTTGGTATTTATGAACAGTTAGAAAAGTGCTTGCAACAATAAACTTTCTGTATTACTACTATTTGCATATTATGATTATTATTGCTGTTGCTATTAATAGAAGTATTAATGCAGTAGTCCTTCTACTATTTGCATATTATTATTACTGTTGTTATTAATAGCAGTATTAATGCAGTAGTCCTTAAGGACAACAGTTAGAAACAAAGCATTAATTGTACTGGGAACTGTACAAAAACATAGGAATAAATAAAGAGGAATAAAAATCAGTTCCTCCTAATAAAGTACCGTTATGCTTAAGGACATTTCAGTAACTTTGGCATTACTTGTAGAAGAATAATAATCAGTGTTTAAAATGGGGTTTCAGGAAAGTTTATAGAAACTATTAGAATCATCACAATTAAAAGAGGGGGGGAAAAAAAGTCTTGGTATGTGGGCTGCTGTCACAGAAGAGTCAGGGATCACTCAGATGTGTTAGTTAGTTTATTGAGTTTTAATCAATAGATGTAGGTATGTAAAATATCTAATGAGTACGATAGATTAGCGGTCAATACTCTATTATTTACTGCATGTAAAGTTAGTATGGGTTACAAAGATTATCACTTAAGCTTAATATATATACCATAAAAGTTACATACATGCAAAAAATGTCACTTACTAACTTGTTAATATCTGATGTCAGGTAAGGGATCTCTCATCCTCAAGGGGTAACCTACTCACTAGTCAAGGGGAGATCACCACCGCAAAGCCAGCTGCTATGGAAGGAGAGCTCAATGGGTCCTGATGGCTGCAGATATTTAAAGTGTAAAGTGGTTGATTTGTAGTCAGATTTTCTTCTGTGTTAATGCAGTTTCATCCACAGATCAGCCTAGTCTCCAGCCAAACCATTTTTGGGGGGGTTTGGTGCCGAATTCTCACTGAAAGGCTCACACAGTAAGATGCTTAGGCCTGCTAGCTGAGCATCTGCCTAGACCAAAGTTCAGTTAGTTCAAACAGGAGGAATGGATCCATCCCAGCTGGATTTTGCCCATTTTGATCACTTGCTGTGCTGCCAAAGTGTAAAAGGATGTTCCTTCTTCAAAATATGCAGAACTGTTTAAACATGAAAATTCTAAGCATCTGAATTATGCAAGCGTCTTGAAGGACAACACAATATATTACAGCTGGAGCTGTTACAGTAGAGATCACTGAGGTACACAGACATCTTCATTAAAAAGTGTCTATACAAATATCCTTAATTTTAAAAGACATCCTCCTATTTAGCCAAAAATCTTAAAAAATCCAAGAAACAAATTCTTTGGTGTTTACTTGTATTTTTTACATAGATGAACTAAAATCCATATATCTTCTAACAGTATTAAAAATGAAAATGTTTTAAACTTTATTTCTTAGAACTCTCCCGGCACTTACATCACTGGTAGAAAAAGAAGTGGCCTTTAAAAAGAATTGGTTTTATATATTCTGAAAGAAAGTTCTGAACAAGCGATGAATAAAAAAAATTCGGTCATATTTATTATTTTCCCAATTCTGGACCAAACGTACTGATAATAGTTGAAAGATGAATCTGTATTATGTCATAACTTATTGTTGTGGTTTTAGCTGTAGTGGCCACTAAAACAAACAACAGATGCTCTCTAACTTGTCTCCCAAGTGAGAGAAGAATTAAAGAGGGAGACTTAAAAGCTGTAAAGAAACTAAACTACTTTAATGAAATATTAATAATAAAATAATAATAATAATAAGATAATAATATTTTAAGAAGAAAATAATGAAATATATACAAAACCAGTATTGAGCTCCCAGGATGACAATCAAGTCATTGGCAGGAACGGGGAAAGTCCCAGACTGGATTCAGTGACAGACAAGGACTGGATTCCGGATCTGGATTCAGGAATGCATGGATCAGGATCAAAGGAATATGAACAGACAAAATGCTCCTTGGATGCTGGCCATTGAAGAAAAAGGCTGAGTCTTTGATCCCTCAGCTTTTCTATTGAGCATGAGGCAGATGGGATGGAATACCCTGTTGGTCAGTTTTGGGTCACCTGTCCTGTCCGCTCCTCCCTGCAGGCGCAACCCATCTATGCTTTTCCACTTCTGACCCTCCAAGGGGGCAAACAGCAAAGTTAGCTGGCCTCGGCTGTTATAGTGATAAGTACAAGCAGGAGCCTCTCTGCATCGCATTCCTTGGTATTCACTATAAATATCAGACCTTACTTACTAGAAGCAGATACTGTCTGAAAAATATGCTGGTAATTTCAGAAAGTTAGAAAAGATTTAACTGAAAAGTAGAATTACTGAAAAGAATATTGGTTGTTTTGCCTCAAACCAGGACACCTATATTCATGCCACAGGCTTTACATAGGAACTGGCAGATTTTCTCATCTCATTCTTGACAATAATAGGGGGGAAAATAAGGACTGTAGTGACTCACAGTTCATCCCTAAGAAGTCTGGTAGCACTGAATGTAGAGAGAGATGGCTGAAGCCATTGACAATTTAAGAAATATCTTCAGCTGCACAATGAACAAGACCAGAGCTTGTCACTGACTGTGAAATAACCCTGGCTGCTAAAATAAAACAGTACGTGATCTACAGGGGTATTAGGGAAATAAAATCCTATTTCTAGAAGTATGACTTAGGATATGAAGTAGTTGTATCATCTCATACTGAACCTTTTTTCCAGTTCACTATCCATTAGTATTATTTACTTATGGAATTGGCCACGGTGGTTGTATGTATACTGAAACCTGTGATCTTTCCCTTCATCTTGCTTCTTAGAAATGCCTGGGTTTATTCACCAATTGTTCTTGCTCCACTACCAAAACATCCAAATTTGAATAAAATATTATATTAAACAATTCAATTTTCAAAGTAACAGCTGCACCATGCGATTTTTCTAAAGTGCCCAGACCCTTTGGTACCAAGACTTTGTAAATCAAATTCTTGAACATCGCACATTTCAGTATCCGAAGGTATTGTAAACACTCCTGGAATTACTCCAGTTTTGCTACGGATTTGGCACTGGCCATTATAAAGTTCAATTTAATGAAGAGTATTTGGCTTCCAGTAATCAGAAAGTAAATGTTGCATTGATTGAAGACTTGAGACATGATGTTCAGTGTCTTTCTTACAGTTTTAATCTCTTGCTTGTGTTTACTTTCTACATATTACAGGTGATTTGCCTGTATCAGTATTTACACTGAATGATTTCAATGTATTTCTTGTTAGTATGATCAACACGTTCTGAAATAATTTCTTTTGTGGCTTTTTCAGATTTGTCACATATTCTTTATCTTTCTCAGCCTCCCTTACTTCATTGCTTTCCACGGCTTGCTTACCATATTTCTATTCCACTAAGCACTTTCAAATTTAATGCTTTTAATTCCATCCCTTTTGATTTTCTTCACAGGCTATTATTCCCTCCCTACTTTGTGGCATGTAACAGAAAGCTATTTCCATATATTTTCTTAATGCAAGCAATCCACATTCTAAAAAATACCTACTGTATGGTGTTCATTATCAGTTTACCTGTCAGCATGTAATATTTTTATCTACTGCAGTCAACTAGTATGTTAATAGTAGATGATGTCCTACATGTTATTTTCTGTTTCAGACTTCTTCTATTTCTTTAAATTGTCCTGTTGAATAATTTACTGGTACCTAATCGGCTGTTCGAAAAATGTTAAGTACCTCTATGTTGCTAAATTGGATGTTCAATTGTCTTTTGTCTGGGATTTAAAGTATTTTTTCATATAATACGTAGTACAGCACATTGCTACTTCCTAGTTTTCCGAATTTTAAAATGGGTAAAGACTTATTTCTCTTTTATTTTGTTTTTAGATGAGAAAAAATCATGACATACATACTACCTAAATATAGAACTGCAGCACTTAAAGTTAAATCCCTCTTTTATTTTACTTAGTCATATTTTTCATGTGGATTTAAATATTTCATCAGAAGGCAAAAAAAGTGCAAAAAATTTTCAAAACTTCCTTATGGTGAAGATAAATCATGAAATGGCTATCCTTACACCAACTTTCAATAGCTACTGAGATGGCATATTATTTTGTTGTTTGAAATTTGCTGAAATATGATATTCAACAGAAGTTTATTTTAATAGAATTCATGTGGACTGGGCCCAAATATATGTATGTATGTTGGGAAACAATTAAGAACCCATGACTGTATTTAAAGTAAAGTAAAAGAACATATCTTATTGGAGAAGTATGCATGTACATGTATTGTTTTTAAATTACACAACATAGAAAAATAGAATTTAGAGTTGAGATTACCTCAAGTTCTTTTAATTGTTTCAAATGCCTATTTTTAAAAAACATATCAAACACAGTCTTTTTTATTTACATATCTTTTCCACTCTCTCTAAATGTATTTCCCCTGTACTCAAAGGATACAACTATGTAACTATATCTCCTATTTTTGTTTCTGTTTTTGTACTTCATAGATAGATTTTTTTAATATTTATATTTATACCTACTTCAAAACCTTCTCTTAAGTCGTACTGTTGCTTCTCCTGCCGAAATATAAGAAACACCAGTTTGCTCATTGACATTGGTGCTAAATCCATACTCTCATAATTTATTAACCACAGGTTAGATTTATCCAAAAAGACTGAAAATTATTACTGGAGCTGTACTATTTTTTGCTGTTTGCACCCATCTTTCATGTAGGAAAGCTCTGGTTTTCTCAATGGTATCAAACAAAACAATAACAAAAAAAGAACTGAATTTCTTTGGTCCTTAAATATTCATGGTTTACAGTGTATCAGTTTGTGCCCTGACAGGTCAAAAACTGAAAAATTCAAGGGGGTGAGAATCACCAAAATGTTCTAATAGCTTGTGCAGGCTATCCACTTTGCTGTTGCCTATATACTTCATTATTCATTATTGAACACTGTCCGTTTATCTATATTAAGTTTTTTTATAAGCTCTTCCTCCCCCTCTCAAATGTAACTGCAGGTATACCAACGGGCCTTCTGTTCTGTGCCTCTCATTACTTATGGAGTGAATTTCAAATTGAACAAGTATTACCTACTTTATGTAAGTGGACAAAGTCTGGGTATACTAAGTGTGGTGTCAAAAATTAAACACAAACTTACTATATTCAATGCTTCCTGATTCATATCAAAAGAACCATTTGAATCTTCACTGCAGAGCAACTTTTCAGTTCAGAACCATAAGCCATTATTAAAGCCCAGACAGAGTTAAATCTGGCCAGGGGCATCAGGGACGACAAGAACGCCTTCTCTAGGTATACCAGTGACAAAAGAAAGGCTAGGGAAAATAGGAAGGACTAAGGAAATGGGAGACCTGGTCACCAGGGGCAGGGAGAAGGCTGAGGTACTCAATGACTTTTTTGTCTGTCTTCACTGGGAAAGGCTCTAAACACACCGCCCAAGTTACAGAAGGCAAAGGCAGGGACTGGGAGAATGAGGAACCTCTCACTGTAGGAGAAGACCAGGTTCAAGACTATTTGAGGAACCTGAAGCTGCACAAGTCCATAGGACTTGATGAGAGTCATCTGTGGGTCCTAAGGGAACTGGCGGATGAAGTTGACAAGCCACTATCCATCATATTTGAGAAGTCATGGCAATCTGGTGAGGTTCCCACTGACTAGAAAAGAGGAAACATAACCCCCATTTTTAAAAAGGGGGAAAAAGAAGACGTGGGGAACTACAGGCTGCTCAATCTCACCTCTGTGTCTGGCAAGATTATGGATCAGATCTTCCTGGAAACTCTGCTAAGGCAAATGGAAATAAGAAGGTGATTGTCAGCAGCCAACATGGCTTCACTAAGGGCAAATTGTGCCTGACAAATTTGGTGGCCTTCTACAATGGCATTACAGCATTGGTGGATAAGGGAAGAGCAACAGACGTGATTTACCTGGACTTGTGCAAAATGTTTGGCACTGTTCTGCACAACATCCTGGTCTCTAAATTGGAGAGACATGGATTTGACCAACGGACCACTCAGTGGACAAGGAACTGGCTGGATGGTTGCACTCAAAGAGCTGTGGTCAACAGCTTCACGTCCAAGTGGCATGCAGTGACAAGTGGTGTTCCTCAGGGGATGGTACTGGGACTGGTGCTGTTTAACATCTTCGCTGGCGATATGAATGTTGGAATTGAGTGCACCCTCAGCAAGTTTGCTAACACCAAACTGCGTAGAGTGGTTGACACACTGGAGGGAATGGATGCCATCCAGAGGGACCTGGACTGGCTTGAGAGGTGGGCCTGTGCAAACCTGATAAAGTTCAACAAGTGCAAGTACAAGGTCCCGCATGTGGGTTGGGGCAATCCCAAGCACAAATACAGGCTGGGTAGAGGCAATTTAGAACAGCCCTGAGGAGAAGGACTTGGGGGTTTTGGTGGATGAGAAGACCAACACGACCCGGCAACGTGCGCTCACGGCCCAGAAGGCCAACTGTGTCTTGGGTTGCATCAAAAGAAGCATGGCCATTTGGTTGAGGGAGGTGATTCTGCCCCTCTCATGAGAGCCCCCCTGGAATATCGTATCCAGCTCTGGAACCCCCAACATAAGAAGGGTATGGACCTGTTGGAACAAGTCCAGAGGAGGGCCATAAAGATGATCTGAGGGCTGGAGCACCTCTCCTATGAGGACAGGTTGAGAGAGTTGGGGTTGTTCATCCTGGAGAAGAGATGGCTCCGTGGAGACTTTATAGCAACTTTCCAGCATCTGAAGGGTGCCTACAAGAAAGCTGGAGAGGGACTCTTTACAAGGGCATGTAGTGATAGGATGAAGGGTAATGGTTTCAAACTGGAAGAGGGTAGATTTAGGATAGATACTAGGAAGAAATCTTTCACTATGAGGGTGGTGAGACCCTAGAACAGATTGCCCAGGTAAGTTGTGGATGCCCCATCCCTGGAAGTGTTCAAGATCAGGCTGGCTGGGGCTTTGAGCAACCTGGTCTAGTGGGAAGTGCCCCTGCCCATGGCAAGGGGGTTGGCACTAGATGATCTTTAAGGTGCCTTCCAAACTAAACCATTCTATGATTCTACGATTACATAATCTTGATAATTTAAGATCCTAAAGAATCACTGTACTGAGTGTATCACATTTATTCTGTGAAACAATTATACTGTCTGGAATACATATTTTTACTCTTTCTTTAGCCTAATGCTTAAGCAAATCATTAGTGGTTCGGTGACCCAGCAATCAAACTGATGTTCATTGATTTGATTCCAGAGCATGCAGGTAATTCATGTAATCATCTTGACCAACAATCTTCAATTTATGCTATACTCTCTTAGCTATGTTCTTCATGATTCTTTCCAAAGAGCTTTCATCCTTGTAGTTATGTACTAAGATTTTCTGTTATCTGAAAAGTTATTATCCTCAAACTTATTGTAAGCTTTCCTTCACAGTTTATGAATTTCACAGTATTAACACCTGTTGTCCAAACAGCTCAGAGTCAAATGAGGCATATTATATTGTTTATTTCTCAAGAGAATCATATGTAAGAAAATTTGCCTGTATTAAATAATAATTGGACACTACCATATTTTGAGCAGGTTTAGCTTATTGTATGAATGCCAAGACTGAAAATAAATTATACTCCATCCCTCTTTCAAAATATTCTAGTATTATTATTCTTTTTCCCCTGATATCTTCTGTCACAGAAGCCTTTGGCTTCAGGAAGACAGGAGAAAAGGGTGCTCACAGCTCCAGAGGCAGTGCCATGATGGCAGCACCATGCCCTAACACAGTGCACCTTCTTTGAATTGAAAGCCAGCCCGCAGGCAAGTGGAAAGTGTACATATAGCTGGTACATGGGAAATACCCAGAGTGAGAAGAGGTCAGCCCATCCATTGGGAGCAGGTGTGGCACAAGTTACCCAAGGCTCTAGATTTCTTTTTGAGTAGGAGGCATTGAAGGACACAGCAAATGAGGGAAAGGTTAAGACTAGTAGAGATTAGACATGAAAAGTAATCTGTGATGCAAATATGACATTGGGTTTGACAACTAGCTCAAGGCAGCTCAATCCTTCTAATAGTGTTGCTACTTGTGCAGGAGTAGCTTCTTGTCTGAAGAATTATGTAAGTCTTTGTACTACGGCTTAAGGAAGTTGTCATCCCACATTCCCTTTTCTGTTTCAGCATTACTGGCTTTTCTCTGGGTTCTGTAATGTAAGGATATTTCTGTATGTGGTGATAAGATAGGTTTAGTTTTATTAGAAATTAATCAGTGCACAGATCATTTTCAAAGGAAATGTAAGCCTTACAGTCATATACTTACAGGCATATTTCTAGCACCTGCAGACATAAGTGGTTGTGAAATTGTGACAATCAGGTAGCAGGAAAAAAAGGCATTTACTTTTTTGTGTCTTGCAGTTTGACTAGTGAGAGTGGCTGCCCATCACAGGGAATACTGTGTGCCGGGCTAATATTTTTGTACTTTGAATAGAGTAATTTTTCTGTGGTTAAGCCTGTAGTCCCTTCTTTTCTTGTAATTATTCAGAATGGTGACGTACATCCTGGATGTAGAGGCAGGTCATGTTCTTACTAGTGACAGGAGATGCATAACATTTTGGAGCTCTGACTTTGGGATCTCCTCAACACCTCCCCAACACAGCCATACATGGTACGCAGCACCCCTTATACTTAAAGCAAGATTCAACAGTCAGTGGTATAAAGAGCCCTTTGACACATTCTAAGATTCTCCTAGTTTCATGACAGATACGATCCCCTTTTCTCTTTAGGAAAGTAAGATTATTTGGAGTTATCTGTTGCTGCAAACTGCTTCTCTCAAAAATTTTTTACTATACTGGTGTACGAAAACATAACTACCATAATGTTGAACATTATTTTTAACGACTTTATTTTCTCTTTTTTCTTTTTTTTTCATAACTTCTTGTGTGCTTACTGATATATTTATAATCCTCCTTACAAAGAGTAAGATTTCAGATCTCACATCTTTTACTATATGAACAGATCATTTAAGCGCATTGTACGACCTCGTGTTACTGAAGGCTCAGGTCCTGTTTCCTATGGCTTGATTTTCTGTTGGCAGTCTGGACAACATGACAACAGTGCAATCACGTGTGTAATACAAACATTATGCATATTGGAAAAAAGGAAGTTTTTGCTTAAGAATGTGACCTGCCCGTAGTTAGGTGCTGGTCTTTACTCTTTGAAGATTTTGTTCCTTTTCCCAAAAAATCGGAAAGACTTTTTTTGCAATTAGAGTGAAAGTCAAACTGTTCATGCTTTTCAAGGGTCATGGCTATGTCATTGACCTGCAGTTAACAATGACACCTTTTCTCTGGGCTACTGAGGCAATGGCAGACTCTCCAGCTGACTGACTTGATTGCCTTGGAATTAGGATCCTGCCATGCTCCAAGGCTCAAATGAATTTAGTACCATGCTAAGCAAAACCGATGCCAGACTTGGACAAGGCTGATCATTAGACAGCTTTAGAAGTAAAACTGTCAACTTAATCTTTAAAATATTTAGATATTCTTATCCCATTTTAAGACACTGTCTAAGCTACATCTTCAACACTATGCCATACTTCACAAGAACTTTCCTTCTTGTTCTCCTTTGGATTATGCTTTGGGTATCTCTGAATGCTAGCCTGTGTGCAGCACATCAACCTGACGCTAGCCAGGTCACTGTAATTATGACAATGACCTGCTTACGGTATCATCTGGTACTTCCTAATCCTTGTATGCAGGTCCTGAGCACAGATATACAGTGTGCTGAGTCTGAAACCCATAGAATACACTATCCATGCTGAAGTTACACCAGGGCAGCAGGTATATGACATCCAGAAGTGAAGTACAACAGGCAACTGCTCAGCACGCTTGATTCTGAGGCCTGTCTTAAGCTTGGTGTCTGCACCACTTTCGGAGAAATACTTAAGGATTTCTTCCTTAAGGAATCAGCGAGGGATCTCCCCCTGCCTTTCCTCTTAATTTGATAAATGCCATATTTTATAGCCTGTGAATAACACTCATCACCTAAGCTGGCACCTCTTGGTTTTGTTGTTGTTTGGGGGATTTAATTTTCTGTTATTCTTCCCTCTTTGGCTGGCTACAGAAGGCAGCCACTTTTTGTAATGAGAGGGAGGGATGAAATTCCCTCATAATGCTTATTCATAAATGCTTATGAAAGATGTTGAGCTACTGGGAATCCTAAATTGCAGTAGAACCTCTCAGTAATTAACTTAATCTACTTGGAAAATTTTGCTGATGAAAAATTGTCAACATAATTCAAGACTTTTCATTTAAATGGGGATTTTATTTGGTCAACAAACATTTGGCAAACATATTTCAAATGTACATCCCACATAGGTGAACTAAAGTTAACTTACTTCACCATACCTGTTAGTCCACCTAGAACCTACTTTGAGTTTTTCTAAATAGTTGAACATTTGGAAAATTTGTCTCTATATTTAACACATTAACTACAGGAGTATATGTTCGCTTTTACTAAACATTTTCTTAGTAATGACTATCTCACAAACACCAGAACAAGTGTATTCTGTGACCAGAGGTCACTTTTCTTGGTAAAGAGGTCCTTCTTTCAGGGTATATAAACTTCCTAACAGGAACGTGTTTATTTGTCCAGCAAAAGATATTCTTCATTAAAGTATGTTTTGCAATGAAATGAGTTAATATTCAAAATAAAGTCTTTAAAGTTTTCTATCACAGTCATAAATACAAACAATGAAAACGACATGTTTTTAAATAAAGTCTTCAGTTGCTCCTTTAAGTAAGTTGAGATGGGCTTTTAAAAATAATAAAGTTTATTTAAGTCGCCTTGCTGTTTGTATCAATTTCCCACTTGAGATGAAAAATACAGTTCATAATGAAAGAATTCCCAGTTGCCTTCAGAGTTAAGCATTTTTACAGATCATCATGAACTTTAAGGATCCCGTAAGTCTAATTGAGGTTACTGAAATATAATAATTGTAGAAAACAGTTTGTAAGAGTAAACGTAATCAACAGTATCATTGTTTTATTACTACTAGTGAATTCTACTCTGCAGTGGGAAAACTATTTTGGTAAAATTGTTACTCTGTAAAAAGGATGCAGGAAATAAATTAGCAAGTTTGCTTATCTAGACTAGATAAAACTTTAAAACTGAAATACATAGACTTAGCTCTACTGCTGTCTTCTAATCCTTCTGCTTCATTTTAACTGCTTGGACATGAAAAAAATTTTACCTATACTTTTAAATTTTACCCACATATTTAAATTCAGCTATAAACTCAATTTTGTGTTGGCAAAATAAGCATAAAATCCAATAACATTGTAAAAAATTGTTGTGTTGAATTTCAATGTTTAAAATTTGGGTTTTTTTAGAAAAAATGTTCTATAATAATATAAATCTCATTTTTCTCTCCTTTAAAACTACATATTTTTATGATAATTTGCTCTGAAATCTAGAATCTCTTTGCTTGTTTCCTTTCCTGAGTTTCAAAGGGATGTAACAGTGGGATTTAATATATTCATTCCATGCCTCTCTGGTTTAATGCCAGGGTGTTCCAGATGGAATTTTCTGTAGATTTAAACTGTTTAGGAACTTGGTGTCTGAGTCCACAGTGATTGAAACCCTCAGGAATATATGATTACAAAGATAGTGTAAAAATGAGGAATCTCCTGGTTAGCACTGAGTCACTACACAGGAAAAAAAAAAAAAAAACCCACACAAAAACCCCAAACAAAAACCAAACCAAACTCAATAAAGCTATGGTAATTACGAATTAAAGCAACAATCTCAGTTACTTTCAAATATTGTTTTTGTGGTGTTAACTTTTCTGTTCTTTTCTGATTTTTGCACTGAATATGAAATCAAACTACATTTGAAACAGAGGGAGATTGCAACTTCATTTGCCAGGTAAGGGAGCATGAAAAAACACATTTCTGTATGAAGATTAAGTATTGTAAATTGCTGTAATACTTGGAACAAAATGTGAATAATGAATTGAAGTAGAGATTTTTCTCTTGGTGTTTAATAGTTCATTCTGAATTATAAAAAGAGTTATTTCTTCTGTTGAAATACGTGGAGCTATGCTGTGGTAGTACTCTTGATTTATTATCCTTGCCCTACAGATTTACCAGAAAAATCTTTTACATTGATATAGGTATAAATTGCATTGAACACTGGGAATGCTCAGGTCAGAAAAGGAAACGGAACAGCACTGAGGCTTCCTTCTGAAGAAAATTTACAATGACAGTACCAACACTCTTGTCTGTGTCCTCTAAGAAATACCCAGGTTCTTGCATATTGAGGTGAAGAAAATTCCTGCAGAGTTCATAACATTCAGAAAATATGCATTATTTATACAAGTTCCTACGTCTTATTATCTTTGTTTCTACTATGCAGGCTATTTCTGAAGTTGAGTATGGGTGACGAAGTGAGTTTTAGCTAGATAAGAGTAAGAATATTGTTTTTTGCAGTAATCATACAGAAACTTTAGGGATCTGTAGAATGCACATTCAATGAACAACAGAGAAAGAGGCATTCAGAAGAAGGCACTGTGGGTGTGCTTTAGCCAATGTCATGGTCAGTGTAGGCAAATTTGAGACATCAGGACTACATTCAAATACAATCCTTAACTCATCTGCTATGAGTGACTGAACTCCTAGGGGTGGAATGTAGCTCACTGACCATTACACCCCTACAACAGAAGAAGGTTCAGAACAGATGGGCAAGTGTGATGTGCCCATGAAGCTCAGGGAATAATGCAGGGGAATAATGCAGGGTGTAACCGACCACAGCTGTTGCAAAGGAACTGACTTCATCTTAACAAAAAAGGGATTCAGGAGTGACCTTTCTTTAAGGTAAACAGTTACATATTACTTACATATGTATTGTGTTATGCAATATATTTTTTGTATCACTCTGCTAAATCAGAAACCCTGTGTAACATCAACTGTCTTTAAATAAGGGCGCTAAACATTACACCTTCGTTGGTTGGAATATCTACTAGAACCTTGTCAGAGAGTATTGGACTCTGACATTTACTTTTGTCTACTAAAACATAGTACATCTGAATTCCCATCCCACCCCTCTTGGGTTTATTTGTTTATTTTTTGTTCTTTTGTTGTTTTCTTTCCCAATTTCTTCCTCAGTTTTGTGGGAAAGACCAAGTTAATACCAGACAAATTTCAAAAGATGGCAGAATTCAACCTGAATGGATTTTTTGACTTTTACCAGTTTTCCTCTATGGGATCGAAGCACCGCAACAACCATGGAGTTTTTGGCTGTAGAAACCTCTTTTGAAAACAAAATAGAACAAACAAATAACCAGCTCCCTCCTCTCCCTTCTCCCTCACCCCCCTTCACTTTGAAAGAGTCTCTTGAAAGGCTGAGGAGGTCCCCGCTGAGTGGAAGCTAGCCAACATTATTCCAATTTATAAGAAGGGCATCAGGAAAGACCCAGGAAACTACAGACTTGTTAGTCTAATCTCAGTTCCTGGAAAAATTATGGGGAAGATCGTACTGGGTGCTATTGAGAGGCATTTAAAGGACAGTGCAATCATCAGGCACAGTCAACATGGGTTCACAAAGGGAAAGTCCTGTCTAACTGTCGTGGTTTAGGCCAAATCGGCCACTGGGGACATAGGGGACCCCAGATGGGACCGACAGATGCTCCCCTCAAAGAGAAAGGCAGAGGAGGAAAAAGAGACTTACGAGTTTAGAAGGATCTAAACTACTTTAATGAAGTATTAATAATAAAATAAAAGAAATAATGAGAAATATACAAAACCGTATCAAGCTCCCAAGATGACAATCACGACACCGGCTGGCACTGGGGCAGTCCCAGGCTGGACTCAGTGACGGACGGGAACTGGATTCCGGATCTGGATTCAGGATCGGGTCCAAAGGCAGACGAACAGACAGAGTCCTCCTCAGACGTCAGCCGTTGAAGCAAGAAGCGAAAAAGAAGGGCGAAAAAAGAAGAAGCCAAAAAGAAGGGGTGACCCTTTGCTCCGTCAGCTTTTATACTGAGCATGAGGCAGATGGGATGGAATACGCTGTTGGTCAGTTTTGGGTCACCTGCCCTGTCCGCTCCTCCCCGCAGGTGGGACCCCATTATGCTTTTCCGCTTCCGACCCTCCAACGTGGCAAATAACACAGCCGGTTGGCCTTGGGTGTTAGAACAATAAGTGTAAGCAAGAGCCTCCCTGCATACCATGTCTGGGCATCAGCTATAAACATCGGTCTTATCACTCTGAGAGAGTGAACATTGTCTGCACAATATGCTGTTAATTTCAGTAGTTAAAAGAGGCCCAGCTAAGAAGCGAAGCTACTGAACAAAATTGGTCCTGTTTTACCTCAAACCAGGACACTAACTCATATGATGCCTGTCTAGGATAAGGTCGTTCCCCTAGTGGGTGGTGAGAAGGCGGTGGATGCAGATTTTCTGTATTTAGTCCCTCACAGCAACCTTCTGGATGAGTTGTCTAACTCTAAGAGGAGCAGGTACATGGTATGCTGGGTAATGAACTGGCTGAATGGCAGAGCTCAAAGGGTTGTAGTGAATGGGGCTATACCTGAATGATGGCCAGCCACCAGTGGTGTTCCTCAGGGCTCTGTTCAAGGGCCAGTTTGGTTCAATATTTTTAGCAAAGATCTGGAGGTAGGAGTTGAATGCAACATTAGCAAGTTTGCTGATGACACTAAACTAGTAGGTGCAGTTGGCTGTCTTGTGGGACAAAAGGCCTTGCAGAGGCATCTAGATAGATTGGAGCATCGGGCAGTCAACAATGGTATGAAATTTAACAAGAACAAATGCTGGACCCTGCACCTGGGACAGCGTAATGCTGGACACTAGTATAAACTAGGAGAGGAGAGGCTGGAGAACAGTCTTGGTGAAATGGATCTGGGGGTGCTTGTTGTATGTCACATCAGGTGTTGTATGAAGTCCCTGTTATCTGGACCTTAACATCTGGGACTGATTGTATATAGGATGAATTATATGACAACCTGGCAAGAGGAGAATCCAGTTGACCAACTTGGCAACAGAACTTACTTTTAAGGTGTCCTGAAGTGAACTGCTTTCATTATAATACTAAAAAACACACCCACAGGTCAAGAAGACTTTTGCCCAGATTAAGACCCTTCCCCCACGCATGTGTGATGATTAAAAGAATGATATAGCAGATATTATAATTATACGTAAATTACTAACCAATCATTGTAAATGGGGGTGTTCTACCTTGTAACTTTTGTCTATAAATACATTAAGAAGACTGGCATCAGGTGTGCTTGATTTGTGGAAAATCCACTGAGCACCCAGGCCTGAATAAATATAATATCTCTCCTGAGCATGTGAGATTGGTTACTTGCATGCGGGGAATGAATCTGCTTTTCAGACATCAGCAGTGTGTCCTGGCAGCCAAGAGGACAAACCTCTGCATCCTGGGGTGCACCAAACAGCATAGCTGGCCAGTCAAAAAAGGTGATTATCCCACTGTATTTAGTAATGGTGTAGCCTCACCTCGAGCACTGTGCGCAGTTCTGGGCCCAAAAATTTAAAAACAATGTTAAGATGCTTGAATGCGTCCAGAGGAGGACAATTTAGCTGGTGGATGGGCTGGAAGGCATGTCCAAAGGACTTTGGGTATGTCTAGTTTGGAGAAAAGGAGGCTAAGGGATAACCTCATTGCTCTTTTCAGCTTCCTGAGGAGGGGAAGTGGAGAGGGCGGTGCTGATCTCTCCTCCCTGAGATCCAGTGACAGGGTACCTGGGAATGGTTCAAAGCTGCTCCAGGGGAGGTTCAGATCTGACATTAACAGAATCACAGAATCACGGAATGGTCAGGGTTGGAAGGGATCTCTGGGGATCATCTAGTCCAACCCCCCTGCCACAGCAGGGTCACCTACAGCACGTTGCACAGGATCGTGCCCAGGTGGGTTTTGAATGTCTCCGGGCTGGGAGACTCCACAACCTTTCTGGGCAGCCTGTGCCAGTGCTCTGCCACCCTCAAAGGAAAGAAGTTCATCCTCATGTTGAGATGGAACTTCCTATGTTCAAGTTTGTGTCCATTACCTCTTGTCCTATCACTGGGCACCACTGAAAAAAAGATATTCCCATTGCCCTTGCACCCTCCCTTTAAGTATTTATAAGCATTGATAAGATGCCCCCTCAGTCGTCTTTTCTCTAGACTAAAAAGACCCAGGTCCCTCAGCCTTTCTTCATAAGAGAGATGCTCCAACCCCCTAACCATCTTTGTAGCCTTTTGCTGGACCCTCTCCAGCAGTTCCCTGTCCTTCTTGAACCAGGGAGCCCAGAACTGGACACAATATTCCAGATGCGGCCTCACCAGAGCAGAGTAAAAGGGGAGGATGACCTCCCTCGACCTGCTGGCCACACTCTTCTTGATACACCCCAGGACGCCATTGGCCTTCTTGGCCACCAGGGCACATTGCTGCCTCATGGTCATCCTGCTGTCCACAAGGAAACATTTCTTTACTGACAGGGTGATCAAACACTGGAACAGGCTTCTCAGAGAAGTGGTTGATGTCCCAAGCCTGTCAACGTTTAAGAGGCATTTGGACAATGCCCTTAATAATATGCTTTAGCTTTTGGTCAGCCCCGAGTTGGCCAGGCAGTTGGACTACATGATCATTGTACGTCCCTTGAACTGAAATATTTCTATTCTATTCTATTCTATTGTATTCTAGTCTAGTCTAGTCTAGTCTAGTCTAGTCTAGTCTATTCTATCCTATCCTACCCTACCCTATATACTATTTTCTATAGTATCTTTACTTCTCTTGCTGATTAAAACTCAAATGCAACAGCTTGTCTACCTTAGTAGAGAAAATATTAAAGAAGAAAAAAAAAATACTCGTTTCTGCTGTGACTCACCAATAAATGCTTACCATGGACGAAGGCTTGGAGGAGATGGGCAGGTGTGACGTGCCCCTGAAGTTCAGGGAATAAAGCAGGGTGTGACTGACCACAGCTATTGCAAATAAGCTGACATTATCTCAACATAAATGAGACCGGGGCAGGAGGGGTGACCTTTGTTTTAGGTAAACAGATATCAACAGTTGAGTGGATCAGTGGTGGTGTAAATAGCTCCCCCTGAGTTCATTATATGAATGTGAACATCTCCCTGAGTAAACCAGAATAGTGTAAGGGTGGGTGAATACGTGCCGCAGCCCAACACAGAGTATAAACCACAGAAAACTAGGAAAAGAATTTCAAAGAGAGCAACAGGCTTGAGCTATTTTGACACAGGTATGCCTTCCTGGTGACTGGGAATGCCCAGAGTTGTGATGGTGAGCGTGCTATAGAGACCAGTAACGGAAGTCATATTGGTACTGTGACTGAAGTGTATATTGCAATTGCTATATTATGCTAAGTGTAGGTTACATTTTTACTGTGTTTTCCGTATATTTTGCACCACTCTGATAAATCAGAAATCCCATGTAACATCAACTGTCTTCAAATAAGTAAATTTGGTATCAATGCTAGCATACTCCACATGTGGCATATCTACTAGGCATATCTGGTCAGAGAATTTTGGACACCGGCAACTGCTTAGCTAAATGCTCATCTAGTGAGATATGCCTTAGCTTCATATCAACCCTATTACTAACATCTGTATGTATTATTTTAAAAATTGAACACCCTCAGGAGTACCATTTATTTGCAATTTTTTTCCATCTTCAGGCAATCTGAGCAACACAATGGAAGATGAACTTCAGTGGTGTTTAATGTAACATATTCTGGGTTCACACGGATAATCTGAAGACCTCATACATACTGTTTATCTTTCATTGTAAGTAATTTAATGGAAGTTCTCAAAGGAGTGTTTTGGTCAACACTGCAATGAGCATGTTGTTCAGTATATTCAAAGCCATATTTAAAAACAGACAAAACAAAACAAAAGAACCAAGATGTGGAGTATGTGTTGGGCAGAAAAGAGTCATGCCAAGTGTTATGATTTTATTATTTAGCCCTATAATATGGACTGTTTGTCTGCTTATGTCAGTGTCTCAGAGGTATTCAGCAGTAGGTACATATAATTCTTACATTGGAATGTGTCTACTGTACTGTACAGTGTTGTTGACATCCCCATTTTATACAAATGAAGTGGAGTTATCCTTGTTCAAGCACCTATACACACATATATACAAATAGTTGTACATATATGTTTTTTTAAACTAGGAAATCAAAGAAACAACATTTTCCTCTTGTATACTCCTTAAAAAATGGTTGATGAGTTTTCCCCAAATGTGAGGAACTTTACTGCATAATTTGTGGGACACCTGGGAAGAGGAGAGAAGTGAATGGAGCTGCCTGCCTTGGGCAGTGGTGAACTATATGCGAGGTTGTTGCTAGGTGAACCTGTACATTGAGGCATTAGGATCTCACTGGCATTGACAATAGAGAGGTTTCCTCACACTTAATTATTTTTTTAAAACTGTATCAGTTTCTTGATCATGATTGATGGCCACATAAAAAGTTATGGCTGAACAGTCAGTTGTTATGGAAAATTGTTTTACCCAGTTGGATCTTCACTTTAATTTCACACTGCTATTCAGTTCAGTGTATCAAATTTTAAATGATCATAGAATCATATAATGGTTTGGGTTGAAAGGAACCTTTAAAGGCCATGTAGTTGAATCCCCCTGCGATGTGCAGGGACATCTAGATCAGGTTGCTCAAATCCGCATCCAACCTGACAATGTTTTCAGGGGTGGGGAATCTACAATGCCTCTGGGCAACCTGTTCCAGTGTTTCACCACCCTCCTTGTAAAAATTTGCTTTCCTTTACCTAGTCTGAATCTACCCTTTTTTAGTTTAAAACCATTACTCCTTGTCCTATCATTACACCTTGTCCCATCATATGATGTCCAATCTCCTTCAGCGTGGCCTACAGTATTCACATTTATTTCATGAGGACTACATTGTCAAATTTCAAAATCACAGTTTCCAGTATATTGCTCTTTGAAATGTAAAAATACATGAACACAAACAGTTCTTTTAAACAAAGAATTAACCTGAAATAAATTAACATGGGGATCTAAATATCTGTTGTATTTGTTTAAGATCTTATATAAATGCTAATTTTTGTTAAGCACATGCTGGCCAGAATTTAACATTAAGATCTTATATGCACTTCACATGCTTTCATCACAGGGTCTGAAATTCTTTTAAATTAAATTGTCCTCAGAAAAAATCTGTTTCAGGTTCACTAGGCAGTTGTTAAGTACTTACATTGTACTGAATGTAAGGAAAAATTCTTCATATATTTCTATTGTCTCTGTATTGCTTTAAAGGAAGATTAATGAAGACGTTGGGAGTTATTTTAGATTATTCTTTTTCTGATTAACCTTAGATTGCAGCCAATTGTATAAATTAGTTTTTCTTTTCATATACTCTGATATAAAAAATAGAAAATCTTGCTTTCTTGGCATTAGATCAAGAGGAATAAACACACTCAAGGTTTTGAAATGCTGTTCAGTGCAAGTGTGTTGAATTCAAAATGTGATATGTGATAGATTTTCCTTTATTACCACTACAAAATCTTAACGTTGCCATGTGAATCACGGGGATGCATGTCATTATATTTTTTTGTTGTTATGTATGCTGATAGTTTTTCAAGTACAAATCAGGTAACCCATAATAGCAAGTGGTAAGAAACAAGATTGTTCTCTGAGGTCTCTTGGGTATAGAAAAATTAGTCCAATGCTATATTCCTTAAAGTGCACCACAGGCCTAGGACAGTTCCTCTTATCCGCTGCTGATGTAAAGACAGGAGTGAGATCACACACTTTGATGTTGCTAAAAAATATAAACCAATGAAATACCCAGACTTCCCTCACAGTCTATCCTTGTTCATGGTCCTATGCAGGCTGTACATACACTTTTTTTTATTTGCCCATGAGGAGGGCTAAGACAGAACCTTAGCCTATGTAACCATATGATAAATTAATCCAATTATTGTAACTAAAAAATTGAAGTACATAACCAAAGAGACTAATTTCTGTATTTCAAACAAATTAAGAATATAAAATATAGACAGGACAAACACCTTTGTGACACTCTTATATTTTATTTTTAACTTTTTAAGGCTATTTGCTCACTCATTTGTGTTAAATGATTGTTCAGATCACATATAGTGCCCATTTTTTTCCTGACTTCTCTATTTCATTCATCTGATTATATACTCTTCCCTGAATTTTAAGTTATTTCCTCTTTCTGACATTGTTTTTTATTAACTTTTTCTAGATATACCATCTTCTCCACTTTGCACACTTGAGAAAGCTATAGATACATAGACTTCTTAATTTTTCATTGACACTTTCAAGCATTCTTTTGTGCATGAACTTGCTCGGAATGTGTGGCATATTTGGTTTTTTTAACAAGCTTCCAGGAAGTGAGACAAAATTTCAATACAGCTGTACTTGACATGAAAACTTATTACTTTTTCTCAATGCTATTTTGCATTTTTGTTATGAACAGAACTCCATAACATTTCTATCTTTTAAAATAGTATTTTAATAAAGGAAAGTTAAGGGTGGTGAACCTTCTCATTTGTATTTCAGTCTTTACAGTTTTTCAGTTTTTACAGAAAAAAGACAACAGGAGATGTAAAATAAAAATAGCTAGCCAATGGAAAGAGGATTTCATCTTGACCACAAAATGAAACCTTTAATTGTTCGTTCTGCACAATTATCAAGAGGCTGCACCATTTACTCTTGGGTGCAAGATTTTCTTGGTTTGGTGGCGTAAAATGGGTGGCTTAATACCTGTGGAACACTGCACTGAATCTGTGTGCCGTAGCCAATGCATCCAAATCATAGCTTACTGCTCATAAATGTATTGAGTTGTGTTTGTTACCAATGAATAAAACATTCAGGCTTTCATTAAACATGAAAAATGGGTTTACATTTTTTACATGCATATGCATGGACTCTTAATACAAGCACATACGCACTGTGTGCAGAGAAAGGTAATAACAAATGTCTACATTTTTGATTTATCATAGGTATAGCTTGTGTAAAACTGAGGGAAACACACAACCTTTGACATAACTAAGTTTTGCTTTAACTCTTTTTTTCCTGCCAGCTCCTAATTTATTCCTTTTGAAAATTACTTTCATTGTTCTCTGTTGATACTGTTATAGCTGTAAACTTTAAGTGTCATCTAGGTTTTCTTGTTCAATCAGAAATCATATTTTATATGTTAATTTTACCCTTCATTGTTTGCTCTGTGGTTTGTTTTTAATCATCATCTTTTACAGAGGCTCGTGGAGGATTCTAGAAACCATTATCCCTTTGTGATTCTACAATGTAATGAACAATATTTGTAACACAATATTTTCCTTAAATCCATGGATATTACTGTTGTATGTATTTTCAAAGACTACTAGAGTGCCTTCATGTAACTGAATTAAATATAGTTTAATTAACTTAAAGTAAATTAAATTACTCATTAGCACTAATAACTTTAAGCTTTAGAATGCATTTGAATTGGGAAAAGGATTTGAATACCTGGCTTAACAGCTCTAGTGTGGTACGAAATTAATTACCATTACACATATCTTAGCTCCTTTCAAGACATGCACAGATGGGATAACAAAACTAGAAAGATAAGGAGCTCTGAAAATCTCTTTTTTAATTTACTAATTAAAGAAGGTATTTGCTATTGTGAGCAACTGAACTAAAACAAGATTATCTATTGAAGAAAAAAACGCACCAACCCTACAGAAATATTAAGGACTGAATCATAAGTTATCTGACAACGTTCTTTTACTTGAGGTCATATTATTTTAATTGTAATGAAAGTAGAAGAAGAAAAGGGTAGTGTTCTTAATCTTAGTGAAATTCTTTTTTCCAAAGTGATTAAATTATGTGATTAAAATGAAAAAGAAGAAGGAAATGTAGGAAAAGTAGATATCTTTCTAACTTGACCTATTTCCTTAAGATAAGGTTGCACCTTTCATTTTGTTAAAATCATTATCAGGCTTATCTTTAAGTTCTCTTTTGAAAATAATGATTTCTAAATTCATAGACTCTTGACCACTGTGTTAGTTTATGCTCTCTTTTTACTTTATTTTTTAGCAGCATGATGAAGAAATTACTGATGATTATAAAGTGCAGTTATATCAGATGTCACAAGTAAAGAGGAGCTGAACTACCTTATAAGACATTCAGCAAGTCATGACAAATTATAATACAAAAAGAAACCCATAGCAACTTGATAAAATCTGTTTCCTTTCAGAAGATTTTCATTATTTTATTTTTAATAATGAGGCAGGTTACTAAATCCAGCCAAAGATAGTTCAAATTGCTTAAGAGAGACTCAAGCAAAACCAGCTGCTATTGCTGCAAGTATAAAACCATAGGGCTAGCAAAAACAATAAGTAACACATCAGGCTGGGCCAGTGCTGTCTGAGGGTACCACTCATGACAGCTGGAGCAAGACAGTGAAGCACACCCATTTTTCTGACAAAGTAAGTGTCAGGCCTGCAGAAGAGTTTGTCACAGTACAGATTTTGAAGAAAAGAATCTTAGGCATATCAGAGGTGAACAGGAGAGGAAGAGAGATTGAATAAGAGCACATTATCCCATCACAAGCAGCATAAAAATTGTCATCAGTGATCAGAGGAACTGATCTTTAACACAGTCAACTTGAGGAAGACTTGTGTCTGTTTTCATATGGAGCAAAATGGTAAACAGTTAAATTAAACACTGAAGTTACAAGATGAAAGGCAAGAAGATATTAAGCAGTCACAGGAAGCAAACTAGAGAAGGGAAGAAGACTCCTAAGAAAAGAGTGGGGAAACTCTTACACATTTCTTGCCCTCTAAATGACCAGGAATAATTTGCAGGAAGGCAGTCAATGATGTAATAAAATGATACAGCAAGACTGTAAAACCAGTGTATATTAAGAAACAAGTCAGAGGTGTGTGGCTGGAAAGGCAAGAAGGGTATCAAATTAGAGAGATCATTTATTTCAAGGAGATATTCACAAGCTTTGAACAATTACAGTAATTTCTCAATTTGTAATTTAATATTGTATTTCTGATCTTCAATTAATTTATTCATATGAAGAAATCAGAGACAGGCAGACCATGGGGTATATGCAATAAGTTTATGTGTAGCAAAATGATGTATTCCTTCATTTATTTTTACTTAGGAGGATAAAACTCAAGAACAATAAAAATTTTCTAAGAGTCAAGTCTTATCAATGTTTTGTTCATATAGGAAATTTCATTCAAGGTAAGTAAAAGCTGTAGTTTCCAGGCCCAAAATTTAGACTTCAGACTTTGGCTCTACACTAATAGTAAATGGCTCCTAAGAAAACCCAAAGTCTTCTAGACTTATGTTGCACATGGCACCACTCTCAGATAAAAGAGTGGAACAATTACTCATTGCTTTTGATAAGAAAATTTGGATTAGACTTCCGGAACTCAGCCTTCTGTCAACGTTGCTTTTGCTAGTTAGAATGATGCTAGTTACCTCTGTTCAGGAGAAAAGAGCAGGTTTGAATTTGCAGGATTGGAAGTGAAAGTTCATCTTCTTTCTTCCAGCACATCATCTCTGAGTGAATAAAACAACAAAACTGTACCAAAGAACAGTGATTCCTGTTTAGTGCACAGCAATCCGTATCTCAGAACTCTATATTGCTGTAACAAATACAGTGAACTGCTATTCATTTGCATATTTTGTTTATTCCTTTTATATGAGCTAAGACACAGACTCAAAGCTAACTAATGTCAACATGACGTCAATTTGAAAAACACATTCTTTAAAAAGCTTTGACATCTAGGTTAAATAAAAAAACAGTTTCTGCAAGAAAAATAATCTGGAATAAATGGCATTCATTTGGAGTCTGATGGAGATGTAGCAGAAGTAATGAGATTAATCAGTTCTGAATTAAATTGGGTTTTGTCCACACTAATTTTTTTGTTATACCAAAATGAGCAATAGACTCTATGACAGTTATAAAATCAATATTGCATTTTATATGTTATTTCCTAGAAAGGTTTTTTTTTTTACAAAAAGATAATAAATAAAAGCACTGAAAACTATATTTATTACTTAGGGAAAAGCAGAAAGAGAATCTAGGAATACAAAACCTGCAACTTCCTATAGATCAAAATGGCTGAGTTAAAAATAGAGAAAGCTAAATAAATAATTCCTTCTAAATAGAGAGATTTAAGTACAACATCCTGAAGGTATGATGAACACGTGCACACTTGCATAGTTCATGAATGGGGCAAATATGTTCATGTTTCTTCTTTTGTTCTTCCTGATTTTTATTATGTCAATATATGACATGGGGATATCGTATAAGACTTGAATTTTGGAATGAAGAAGAGTATATTGGGAAACCTCAGGATATAAAAATTTAAAGAGCTTTTAAGGATTTCATGATGGTTGTAAATATGATTACTAACTGTGTAACAGTGCCAGAATGCTTATGCTATATCCTTATATATATAAAAAAAAAGACAGCATGGAACAGGATACTTCATAAAGCTAAGTCTGAATGACACTACAGAAAGATAATGAATATCTCATGTGGAAAATCTAACTTAAAAAAAAACTTAGAGGAAAGAAAAAATGGTAAAGGCTATAGAATACTAAGCTAAAAAAGACACATCCCACTGAAAGATGAAGAGATTATAATAACTTTGTGGGTACCAGAGATCTCTGAATTGTTTCATTTATGTCTTTGTATGAACCACATAGAAAGAAGGCCAAAGAAGGAAAATCTCGATATTGTTTGGCTTTACTGCCAATTTAAGGTAATGGATGTCAGTAAATACAGAAAAAAAGGGTTACTGTAAGACCAATAATCTAGAAATATATGAATGCTAGAGTCTGAGTCTTCATCTCAATTAATCTCAAAGAGTTAGGGATAAAAAAAGCACCAAAAGCCTTTTCTCCTTTTTGGTATACCTAAGCTGGTAAAACCTCATCTGTATATGCATATAAGCTGCCAGTAAAAAGTGCTTCGGTCAGTTCGACTTATATCAGCAGATGGTGAAACTAAGGGAAAAAAAAATCATTCCATTGGATGTGCTCTTAGAGGCACTTCGTCAGCATACTTAAATCAGCAGGGCTAACCCAATAAAAGAACTATAGTGTGTTGTAGTAAGGGCATGAAAGAGCAAGAGGTCATCTAAACCAAAACACCTTGTAATGCAAGAGAAGAGTGGAATAAAAGGTGGAGTGGAAGGAAGAGCAAAAGGTAATTACAGATTTACAATATCTAGGGAATACACCAACAGATGGGCAGATTCTGATGTCATCGTCATATCATTGCTGACTAACCCCTCTGCAAGTCCCACCAAACTGTGTGAATCAAGGTGAAGCACTAAGTTGTGCAAATCAGCACAGGACAACCCTGACTATGGTGTCAAAAACAAAAAAAAAATATATGAACTCCTGGTTGAAAGCCAGAGAATACCTGAACTTAAGACAAAGGAAAAATAAAAACTGAGGTGTTGATATCTGCTGTTAGGAATTTGGGAAGCAAAGGTAGACAGTACTAAATTGAACAAGTGCCCATCTTTACTACAGATAGCAGCAGACAGAAAGGATGCTGAGGCTGCTCAGAACACACGGCAAAGTCATGCAGCCCGGGGGAAACTGTGGGAACAAGTGGGTCAAACTTGAGAGCTGAGATAAAAATGTGGTGTGAATAGTCAACAGAAAATCTGTAGTTTGCCTGTGATCCTGCACAGTTCCCAGAAGAGGAGCATGACAAGAAAGCCATTTCTTGTGAGAGGGTAGAAGAACTTGGCCTGAGGCTTTCCCAGAAAGAGCATGGCCCACATACGGCTTTGTTTCTGCTGCCTCTCAGGAGAACTGGCACACGTATATTTTATAAATAAATGAATAATGCTATGAAAATATCCTTACTCTGCATGAATAATTTCTCACTAAATGGAAATAATTTTAGAAGGCTCTCAATCTCAGTTTTTGCTGGCCTAAAAATATCAATACACTGTGCATACTAACTATTTCTATGTTGCTTTCTTCCTTAGGAAAAAAATATTATCATTGACATTAAATTCCACTCAGAACATTCTTCACATTGTTTCACAAAATATCCTTCTTTGTTCAAAAGGCTTCAACAGTTACAGATGAACTGGAACCTCCAAATTATTTCTTTTTTTTTAAGCTTTAGTGGTGCCTGTTACTTATGACACACGGTGACCACTACCCAGAAAAAAAAGGCAAGAGCCACTTCAGCTTAGGGCATACTCCTAGAAATATTTTACTGCAGAGGACTTTCCAGTCTCTCTGGTTGTCAGACTGAAACATGCATCCTGATTATTCCTGTTTTTAAATGTAGCCTATTCTTTTCCTCTTGACTCACCTTTCTCTCTCTGCTCCCTGTGACTGTACCCCTCTGTGGACAGTAATGGGCTTCTGGCCAGTCCCAGCACGCTGGCCTGTAGACCCATCCACAATGGGATTCCATGGTTGAGTGTAAAGCATGCAGCCAAACACCTTAGTACAGTTGGGCTTGATGCTGAAACAGAGAGGTGCTTGGTTATGCCACTTTTCTACAAACTTTGGCTTCTCTCATGCCAGACACAGCTAGTTCCGTCTGTCTCCAGTGGACACATGGCAGGACACAGCTGAGCCTCTCAGCCAAGCTGGTGGCACCTTAGCGAAAATATGTCTAAGAAAGAGCTAAAAATTATGCCTGTCAGTGAGGAGAGAGGAAAACACTGTGAGAAGCAGCCCTATGAACACCAAGGTCAGAGAAGAAGCGGAGCAAGGATGTGCTCCATGATGAAGCAGAGATTCCTGACAGGAACAGCAGCTAGTGGAGAACCCATGCCAGAGGAGAGAGTGAGAAGAAGCAATGGAGAGAAACCACGAAGTCATGACTGTTAGGCCACCAGATGCTTCCCGTTGCCTCACTGAAGGGACTCAATGTAGTGCGTGGACATTTGACACAGAGAAGGAGAGGATTCTGGAATGAAGGAGTGGAGCTGAGTCTGGGAAAGATGGCAGGGTGTTTTCTATAGATGTGCAAATATTTGGTTTTGTTTCCCAGTACCTGAATCGATGATCAAATATTCATATTTAATTAGCAATAATGTAAGTTATATTCCCTGAGTCGAGTCCGTTTTGTCTGTGACAGTAATTGGTAAGCAATCTCCCTGTCTACCTAAACCCACAGGCTTTCTCACTCCTGTTCCTCCTATTTTCTCCCCTCCTCCTCCTGGAGGGGGGAGGGGAGTGAGTGAGCACTATTGTGGATTCTTGCTTGTCAGCTGTGGCAAACCCACCACATTGCTGTATTTTAATTTGCTACCTTGAAGTTGACGGTGCCACAAAAGAATTGAAGAGAACATGAAAGAATATGAATGATGAAACAAGCAGACAAAACCTGTCCTTCCTTGAATATGTTAAAAGAAAAAGGCAGAATTAATACTGGTAGTTTCGGCAGAACAGAGTTTAGGAAGTTTAAAAGAGAAAAGAAAAAAGAAAAACCAAATCCTAAGAAAAAGGCTAAAAATAATATTCACAGGCTTTACAGTAGTAATTCATTATTGTAATAACTCTTCAGGAATCTAGGAGCAAAAGGCTTTGCTCAGAACTGTGCAACATACCATAACTGGTATTTTTCTGAAGAGGTAAAAACTGCTGTGCAACATCAGCCAGAAAAAAGGAGTGAGAAAATGTGAGGGAAACAACTCTGCAGACACCAAGGTCAGTGAAAAAGGAGGAGGAGGAGGTGCCTCAGGCGCCAGAGCAGCAGCCTGTGGTGAAGACCATGGTGAAGCGGGTTGTCCCCCTGCAGCCCATGGAGGTCCACAGTGGAGCAGATATCCACCCTGAAGCCTATGGAGGATCCCACACTAGAGCAAGTGGATATGCCCTGTGATCCTGTGGAGACAGGTGCCTACGCTGGAGCAGATTTTCTGGCAGGAGCAGTGATGCTCTGAGAGACCCTTGCTGGAGCAGTCCATTCCTGAAGGACCGCACCCCTTGGAAAGGACCCACACTGGAGCAGTTTGTGAAGGACTGTCTCCCATGGCAGGGACCCCATGCTGTTGCAGGGGAAGAGTGTGAGGAGGAAAACGCAGCAGAGACAACAGTAATGAGCTGACCAGAACCCCCAATCCTCATCCCCTTTTGCTGCTTGCAGGGGAGGAGTTAGGGAAAATCAGGAGTGAAGTTCAGCCAAGGAAGAAGGGAGGAGTGGGGACAAAGTGTTTTGAGATTTGTTTTTACTTCTCATTTACCTACTGTGTTTTTTTATTGGCAATAAATTCAATGAATTTCCCCAAGTCAAGTCTATTTCACCCATAATGGTAGCTGATGAGTGATCTCCCTGTCTTTATCTCGACCCACAAGCCTTTTGTCGTATTTCCCCTCCCCTGCTGAGCTGAGGAGGGTCAGTGACAGAGTGGCTTGGTGAGGACCTGGTGGCTAGCAAATGTAAACCCACCATGGCAAGCTACTGGAATTGTTACCTGCCAGATGAATCTGGTAGTAAAGAAAACTGTAGTGTGAAAAGAACAGGTAGTCACTTAAAAACATCAGAGTCCCTTAACATGTGACGTGATCTAGATATTCCTCACTGGTGAATGTTATCTCCCTTCCGAATCTTCACAGCAGAACCATCCAGCCATAGCTTTTTTTATTTATGCTGGGGTGGAATTCCATTTGTTTGAAGGTCTCTTTCAGCTTGCTGTATTTCCTATATCTTATCATTTTCTCTTTCTGTGCCTTTCCTTGTTTAGGCCAAAAAGTTGTCTTTTCCTCTATTATCTTGCATAGTATAGGGATTTTTTGTATGAAAGTACTACGTAATTTGTGTGATCTAAACTTGGCTTCTTGTGTAACTCTGCTACTTTACTTCACCAGTTCATTACAAATCCCAGCTGCAAAGATCTCTGTTTTTCCTCACCTGTTGTTTTATTTTCTCCCTCTGTTACTACTTATCTTCAGTTCTGTTATTAATGTTGCAAAGTGCTTGCAAATAGTTTCCATGGAAAGATAATGTAAAGTTATATTGCATTTTGAATGCTGTATAGCTGAGACAACAAAACAACCTAATTTAGGAAAGCATTTGTTTAGCAATTTTAAATGCCATTTGAAAATCTCTGAGTTTGCCTTACGTGAAAGTGTGAATGGGGATGCTGAGCTTACTCTCTATCTACACCATTTATTATTTTGTATAGCCTTCTCATATCTGCTTTAATTTCTCATGTATCTCAATGAAACAGTCACAATTCTTTCAATCCTTCATACATAGAAGTAACTTCAAGCCTCTAAAGATTGTTACTTGTTTTGAAGCATCTTGTTTTTCACCGTGACATCCTTAAATATAGGTGGTCAAAAGAAACTAAATCTTGTATTGAAAGAATAATAGCTAGCAAATAACATTAATCTTTTCAGTGTTATTTTTCATCATACTTTCCATCTGATAGTTAATAACCAGTACATTTTAAGACACTTGGAAAGTAAAGTAAAATCTGTGTCAGGCCTGTTGTACTGCTACATCAAAAAAATCATTGAAAGAAAAATCAGATACCAGAATGTGAACAATTTCAAACTGAAACTTGACTTTGCATTTCAAAATGAGATGTTATTTTTAATTGGTAGCTGGAAAGTAATTATCACTTGATGATATAATTTCTGAGTAATCAACATTTGGGGATGTCAATTGAAATATTTCCTTCAATGAAAAAGAAAAAAAGATTTATTCAAAATACTAATCATTTATGCATAAAATTAAAAAAATTGGTTGTAATGACAAATATTTTTCAAAGTTCAGTTTAGATTTCATTACAAAATAGGAAAAAATGTTCAGCAAAGAGAAATATGACAGTGGCCATTTGCACTTAGAGAAGTACTTGTATTTACATGGTGAAGTTTTGGTATCGAAAGGGGATATGTGTGTATGGATGAATTCTCTGAGAAGACACAAGGAACCGCCCCCCATGTCAGACACAGCCAGTTTCAGCCAGTTCCAAGACAGACCTGCAGCTGCCCAAAGCTGACTGCATCAATGATGCTAGTGGCATCTCAGTGATAACATATTTAAAAAAGGGTAAAAAATGCAGTGCAACAGCTGGAAGAAAGACGAGTGAGAACAATGTGAAATAAACAACATTGCAGACATCAAGGTCAGTAAAGAAGGAAGAGGAGGAGGTACTTCAGGTGCTGGAAGAGAGATTCCCCTGCAACCCAAGGAGAAGACCATGCTGAAGCAGGTTGTCCCCCTACAGCCTATGGAGGACCCCATGCCACAGCAGGTGGAGCATTCCTGAAGGAAGATGAAGCACATCGAGAGACCATGCCAGAGCCAGCTTCTGGCAGGATCTGTGGCCTGTGCAGAGAATGTCATGAAGGAGCAGGTTTTCTGGCAGGAACTGTGGCCCATGGTTGTGGACTCAGGTTGGAGCAATCTGTTCCTGACAGACTGTACCTCTTGAAAAGGACTGCAGCTTGTGGGAAGGACCCATGTTGGAGCAGTTTGGGAAGGACTGTCTCCCATGGGAGGCACCGCACCCTGGAGCAGGGAAAAAGCATGAGAGGGAAGGAGTGACAGAGATGAAGTGTTATGAACTGATGACAAACCCTGTTTCCCATCGCCCTGAATTCACTTGCAGGGGGAAGAGGTTGAAAAGTCATGAGTGAAGTTGAGCCTGGGAAGAAGGGTGGTGGGAAGGTAGTTTTAATTTTGGTTTTGTTTCTCACTGTTCTACTCTATTGTTAATTGGTGATAAATTAAACTAATCTTTCCAAGTCATGTCTTTTTTTCCCATGACAGTAGTTGGTGAGCAATCTCCCTGTTCTTATCTTGACCTGCAAGCTTTTTCATCATATTTTTTCCCCCTGTCCTGCTGAGGAGGAGGAGTGAGAGTGAGGTTTGGTGGGTACATGCAACCAGCCAAGGTCAACTCACTGCAGTCCTTTGCTCTTCCTTGCTTTGTGGCAGATTACAGCGGTAATCCACTAGCACACTTTTGCCAACACTGTCTATTTGAAATGGTGACTACTTTTTTCACTACTGTAGTCACTTGGTAAAATCTCTTCAGGATACAAAGTCATTAAATGTCTAGGCAGTGCTGAGCTTATTGTAAGAAATACTGTAAGAGTCGTTCAGCAGGTGCATTCAGGTAACTGTTGTTTCTAGCACTTGGGCTTTTTAAAAGGCAAACATCCAGCAAATGAAGACATCACTGATTTTAATTCAGACCTCATGGACTGGTTTGGAGGCCTGTAGTTCTGTCTTTTTCCACAGAAAAGTCTGTCTTTACCTGTGTCTGTGTTTACTGATGAATTTTACTTTATTTCTTTACAGTCTCTGACTGAGTTTGGGCATCCACTTGGGCATAGCTAGCGTGCATTTCAGGGCTGAAGTTCCAAGGCTCAATGTGCCATTTAGATGTGATCAGAAACTGTGGCAATTTCTGTGTCGTCTGTCAGTGCAAAGACATCACTGTCCAAAAATGGAATTATCATAACTCCCTCCCTACCTCTATGGGTATAAAGACAGTTGTCTATATTTTCTTAGGTAGAAGTCCCTTAAGGTTGCAGTTGTCCACAGGCCACTTTTGCGTCTGTAAATACATATCTACATGTCTTTTGTTAGTGTCACCAGCAGGTCGAGGGAGGTGATCTTTCACCTCTATTCAGTACTGCACTACTGTGTCCAGTGTTGGGCTCCCCAGTACAAGAGAGGCATGGACATACTGGAGAGTCCAACAAAGGGCCACCAAGATGGTGAAGGGACCGGACTATTTCTCCTAAGTGTAAAGGCTGAGAGAGTGAGAACTGTTTAGCTCAGAAAAAAGAAGGCTCAGGAGGACCTTGTCTATGTATACAAATACCTGAAAGAAGGGTGCAAAGAAGATGGAGCCAGGTTCTTTCCAGTGGTGCCCAGTGACAGGACTAGATACTATGGGCATGAACGGCAACACAGGAATCTCCATCTGCACATCAGAAAACACTTTTTCACTGTGAGGGTGACTGAGCACTAGCACAGGTTGCCCAGAGGAATTGTGGCATATCCATCCTTGGAGATACTGAAAAGCAGTCTGGATTTGGTCCTGGGCAACAGGCTTGGGTGGCCCTGCTTGAGCAGGGGAGTTGGACCAGTTGACCTACAAAGGTCCCTACCACTCTCAACCATTCTGTGATTCTGTGGCTATGTTATGTTCAAGAAAAGAAAGTTCTGTGCTGCAACATCTCCTTAAATGATGGATAATTAAGATAACAAGCTGTTATAGCAGTTCTTGGACATAATAAAGTTGAATGTTGTAGAGTAAATAGAGATTAAAATTTAAAGTATTAAGAATAACAATTTATTACAAAGTATCTTAGCTGGAAAACTATAAGTCTACAGAATCTGCTTTTCCTATGGGCTTTGACATATAATGTCTCTAGAAATGCAATGAATAGCTCTGTATTAGGGAATTTGGAAGGTGTGACTGTGATTCCGTAATTGAACTCACTTCCAAATATTTAATGGTGAATACACTGTTGTTTCCCTACAAATAGGTAAGTTTATTTCTGTTATACACTTCATTCAGGATAAATATCATCAAGGTAGCCTTAGGGTATTTTCAAGCTTCATTTTGTAAACTTATTATAACAGTAGTGTGTGAAGAAATCTAAATCTGAAAGATCACTGAGTCTGTGACTGAAAAACTGATTTACAAATTTATCTATACCTTGTTAAATGAGCAAGACTAGTCATAGGAAGCACAAAAGAGGAAATGAGGTGAAACAAAGCTGCATGACTGAATAGGCCTGTAAAACTGCTTTTTCTATTCAGAGAAAGTCAACTATACAATGTGATTTGCCACTCTGTACTTTTAACCTTAATACTTTTTCTGATGCAAATGGGACATATGAAATTTAAGGATTACACATTCAAAATTTTAAACTTTCCACAAATGTTTAAGTGTGGCAGTAGATGAATCATGTAGCTGCTCATTTAGATGTGCTTCCAAACAAAAATTCTCAATTTTTTTGAGTGAAATTAATCTCAAGACATGCATATATGTACCATGTAAAAGTAGTTTGAGATCGCATAAGTATAAAACTGAGTAAATCATGTGCACTTGCCTTTCAGAAAGAGAATTTATTTAAGAAAAAAAATAACATCCCAAAGAGTTTATAAGCTACTGTCAGAGATCACAAATCAAAGAATGGTCTACATCTTCTTTTTTTTTTTTTTTTTTTCCCCAGTTTGAAAGCCTGGAACTTCTTTTAAATATCTGCAGAGGCAAATAGCTTAATTTGAACAATTTACTCACTTTGCAGTGTGTTGGGTGGTCCATCCAGACAGTGCTTTTAAGTTTTAGCTGGGTATCATAAAGTAGTATCACACTTAAATCAATCATAATGCTGTAAAAAAAAAAAAAATCAGTCATTCCTGTATTCTAGGCATTATTCATTCCTGTTTCACAAATATTAAATCACGATATTCAGAGTCTTCAACAGATTACAGAGATTCCAAAGAAAACTTATCATATGTGCATACTAGAAAGACATATTACTCAGAATTTCCCTAGTTCCCTTCAAAATAAGCTGGTTTCCTGTTTTCTTGCATCTCTGGTTTTTACAATTTGAAGAGTTCATGAGTACTATGCCACTGGTGATTTTTTAAAATCAAATATGTTAAGAGAGGAATTCTGAAAAAGTAATTTTGAAAGGCATAAGTGACAGGAAGTTTCTATGAACTAAAATAAGACAGAAACTAGGCACTTCACAAGAAATATTGCCATGCATTATACAGCATTTAATAGGTTTTCTTCTCCTTCATTTGATGTACATGTGTCTGTAAAGACATTTTTATTAATATAAGGAAGGTGATCTGTGGGAGCAGTACTGTACTCAGCAAAAGAACATTTCATTCAGTCTGCTTGCTGATGTCTGTGACCCATATGAGGAACTCATAGTTATCATTATATATTGCATGTCAGGAATGAAGTGATTTGTTCTATTTCCAGTTATATCAGATTATTAATGAGTACATGCAAAATGTTCATGGAAGCACTCATTTAGCCAAGTACAGCATTTCCCTTTTTCTCTCTCTAATCCAGTTGATAGAACTTTACTATTTACAATCTGTGGGAATATTTAAGAATAATAACAAAGTTCAAGCATGTCCAGTGAGTTATTTTAGGCATTTTATATCTTTCTGAATTCTTAATCTCTTTTAAAATGGTTCTGGGTGAAACTTCCTTCTGAAAGGCAGAAATTGGTAGTCAGTGAAGCAAATGTAAATTTTTGTTATTTATTTGTTTATTTATTTATTCATACAGCATGTCCAGTACTAATAAAGCTTCTCTATATTATTCTGTCAGTGTACACTGTCCTGACCTAGATAAAGTACATCCTTCCTTTTAGATTGAACTACAACTCACTGTCATTGTTTTTTCACTCTTTTGACTCTTCGGTGCAGATACCATCAATTGAAAATTGTACTATGTCTGATACAGTTTATTAACTAACATATGTATAACTAGCCTATGCTGTTTATGAAATTATATATATCTGTAAATATATTTAGAAATTTAGAGCCTCATATTTGTCAGATTATTTTTAAAAAATAAATATTGGTTAGAAAGAGAATTTTAACAGCATTAAATGAGGTATATTGATATATATCTTAGATTATTTTTAAAAAATAAATATTGGTTAAAAAGAGAAATTTAACAGCCTTAAATGAGGTATATTGATATATACCTCCACAGAGCCACACACATATGTTGTAGGAGAAAAAGGCAATAATAGTTTGGGTCTTTATACAATGCCAAACCGTATAATGAGTCTTTCAAATGTCTTCTTTTGCACATACGATTAAGTACCATTGAAGTCAACAGGATTCAAACACATAATCACCATAGTGAAGAAAATTCTTTTTTTTTTTTTCCTTGACATTTAGCTGAATTGGGTTATACTATTATACTATAGGAGCAGAAATTGCTTGTGGTTTATGTAATCTACAAAATCTGTTCATATAACATATATTAATACAATCCTATAATAAGTCTGGATTTTTATTCAGTAAGGATAAGTCTAGTAAAGGAATTACTAAGTATCAATTTTTACTATTAATGAATTAAAGAGGGAGGTGATTGTCAGCTATACGTGCAATTCTGTGAGATTCCATCTTCCAGAGAGAACTTCTTTTAATAATTCTCTCTGGCTTTTCCCTTATCTGCCTCCCATGCTATAGTTTCCTGGCTATTCCTTTTTGCTGCAAAACGCACAGGATGCACAGCAAATCACTGACAAATTTATATCAAAAGCAAAAACAAAGACAACCCCTGTTTTTTAAAGGTAGGGAAAAGAAGAGGAGTTGCTATAAAATAATGTTAAAATACATTTTAAGAAAACGTGTTTGTTGTTGTTTGGAGGCATGCCACCCACCAATACAACAGCAAACATAAAAGTGGTAACTTACTGCCTTCTCTCCTTCTGCCAAAGAAGTAGAAAGGAAAAAAAAAAATGTTCTAAAAGAGCTATAAGGTAAGGGAGTTTACGTGAGCTGATCAGAGAAGTAGGGCAATAAGTGTCCTAACGTGGCAGGAAAAAATAATAACTTAGAGAACATGTTGGATTAAAGAGAGAGTTTTTCAGCAGAGCACTGGAAGAATGCTCAAAGCCTGAGCGTATCCTCTGAAATCTTCTGAATAATACTGGTAATGCCTTGTACAGCTGTATATTTGCAATGAGGAAGTATTTTCTTATACATATACTCAAAAAATCGTGTGGAGTTATGAATGGTTTGAAACGTGAATTCTTGCTAACCCTAAATCTTTTTTTGGTGGGCAGGGAAATTCTTGTGGTAGTAGGTAATTTTGGTAGATAATTTCTCTATACCACAAAGTGCCATTCCTAATGTCCTCACAATGAGTGCAAGTCCCACAGGATAGGTATGTCAGACACCTAAAATCAGTGTGTACACACTGCAGAATGTAGAACAGTGGAATAAAGAAGATCACCAGGATTAGATGTTGTAACTAAAGAAGAAAGAGCCTGGACTATACCTGAAGCAGAGATAAAAGTGGAAAATTACAGTATCAACTATATAAATACATGGACCATAGAAACTGGATAATCTTAAAAAATTGTAAGAAAGTGTCTCTGAGAAATAAAAACTATCAAAGTAAAAATAAAACCTGTGCTTTTCTGTGCATAGAATCACTCTGATAGATGAACATACTGGGTACATTAAAAAAGGAATTTAGAATGGAGAAGAGAAAGTATGAAAATAAAGTACAGGAAGTAAATAGTTAGAAGTGTAAATGTGAGATTATTGAGACATAGATATAAACCTGAAAAGAATTATTGATGAAGAGATCAATGTTTAAGGAGAGGTGGCTGGTTTGAAAATGGGTAATGAGTAGCTGAAGGAAATGCAACAGAATTTCAAAGTGTTTCAAAAACCCATATTGAAAGACGTAGTCTAGACAGAGGTAGTTATTGCGGTCTTTGGTCACCAACAACATGAAGAGGTGATACAGATGTTTAGAGGAGCAGCTCAGGACTAAGGATGGTTTTGTTTATGCTGTACTGCAAGCAGGTGAAGGCAATTGTTGCTCCAATGTTATAATTATGAGAGGAATCCTATCACAAATACTAAATCAGTAGAACCCTTTGCTTCCAGTAACTTCTCAGGAAGTCATAAATCAAATTCGCATCTATAGTATGTTCACTACTGAATTAAGTAATGTAGGAACCAAACCAACCTGACTTTACTGAGGAGAAGTAAGGGGTAGAAAATTTAAGTCCAAATTCTGGACCTGATAGGAATTGAATGCAGCTGTTAATGACTGTAAATTTGTGGGAAATTTAGACTAAAATATATATCTTGGGAGGATGTATCAGGCCTCGATATTAAAAAGCTTACGCATGACATGATATACAGATGAAAAGGTCAAAAGAAATTACTTATTTTTTCTGGGTTGCAGTTGGTGCAACTAAGTAGTGAATGAGATAAAACAATCAAAAGGGCACTACCAAGTTAATATGAGTGTAAGGCTACAGTCTTTGTGTCAGAATTATATCATACACACAAACCAGGAAAGGCATCCTTCTGGAAAGTGGTCAGCTATTAGAAGCTGGCGTCTCAGTACAAGACGTCAACAAAAACTGTTCTACAGGAAAAAATACCTCAGATCTATCAGGTGAAATAGTCACAAGAGGAAGGCAGCAGCATGGAGAAAGTACAGGGTGACATTCCAAAAAAAGGAGGAACACTGAAGCGCTAGGAGGTTGAGTTCAGGAAAGGACTGATCTCTACAAAAAGCCTTTTTTAAGACTCAAAAAAAAAAATAATCAGCCAGCTTAAAAAAACCCTCAAAAATGAAAGTGAATGCCCTCAGGTGCTCATCCTTATCTATACATATAAATATCCAGAGATAAAGAAGGTATTTTGCAACTAATAAGGCTAATTCCATAGCTGCTATGGAACTGTCTACGTGCTTGTTTTGGAGGTAGAATTGGAGATGGGAAAATTCTGGCCAATTTTTCTACTCTTTTGCCATTTAGATTTAATAATAAACTAAGCAAATTACTCAGCCTATCATTTGTGAACTTGGATGAGACTACTACCAATTTTTTTCTGGAAAGATTAACCAAGTGCATGTAAAGAAAACCCTGGGATATCAATGGGAGGGTGAGGGCATTAGAAGTGTTATAAAAATAGCTTGCTGACCCTACTGTTGGGCAGAAGATGACAGGAAATGATGTTTTAATGACACAGTGTAGTGATAGATTTCGTTAATTTTCAGGCCTGGCTAGAAACGTCTCAGGCTATTACAGTCCTAGTCAGTCATGCAATTTATTATTATCAAAAAGATTGGAATGTTGATTCTGTCTAAAGATGACCCAGAGAATGCCATAACTGTATGCAGCAAATAGCAAGAGATTTGACAACTCAGGGGCAGTATTATGTGTTTGCACAGCCTGTGTAAAACTAGAGGGCTAATTCGAAAGCAATCCAGATTCCCCTCAGAGACAATCTCAGCAATTGCAGAAGTGTTAATTGACTTGGGGAAACAGGAAGTAATTCAGGAATGCAGTTCAATAACTCACTAACATAGTAGGTTATAAAAGGCAAATGTCTTATAGAGATTAACAATGACTGTCATGTTTATCCAAAGTAACTCCTGCCTACTCTGGTGGTGGCATCCTACTTAGAAACCGAAGCAGCTGTTGGAAACAGGATGAAGCTGTTTTTGATAATAAACATATCCAGTGGATTTTCAGCTATCTCCTAGCATGAGGAAAATCAGTGTAAGTTTGCCTTAAACATTAGGGAATTTAAGCATGCGGTTTCTTTTAACAGTAGAGAAAGCTTTTGTGTAACATTTCTCATGATTACTAATACCTCAGATATTTTTCAGATGTGTCGAAATATTAGCCTTAATTGTAGTCAATTTTCAACTCTGATTAATTGCAGGCTATTTATCTAGATTTGCCAGGGAGTTTCAATTTAATGCTGTACTATCCCTCCATTCAATATCTATTGCTGTTTTATAATGTCACACATTCCTGCAAAACTTCTGTTTTCTTGGCTGAGATGGCTGTATTATAGCAAACGTAAAAAGAATGCTAGAGATCCTTTAAATCTCCTCATAGTGGTTTTATGAGCTTTAGTTAATATTTGTAGAGTACTTTGAGATCTTTAGGTGTCTGGGCACTAGACGATATTGGCTATGTTTGTAATTACAATGAAGATTATTATGTGATCCCAAATCCATCAGAGTTTGGGGATGTTAGCGTAGAATGCAGCAATAGTGCCCCATGCAGTAACTCTTTATGGGGAATTTAAAAAAAAAAAAAAAATTTCTCCAGTGCACTTTGTAACACTGTGATTCATTTAGCAACATTTTTTTTTTACAATCTGATAGTCAGTGCATGAGTTGATTAAACTCTACAGTTACATAGAGGTGTTGAGAAATAAACATAGAACCAAGTTGCCTGCTAACACATTATATAGCCAATAGCACCTATCTTCATTAGTACGATATTTCGTCATAAAGGCACACACTTACTTTACCAGAGACTTTCAGCATCTTTTCCTTTCTTTCATCTCCATTATTGTAAAATATTGTACTTAGTTGGTATGGGAATGATAATAGATGATAAGCAAGTTTCAGTTCTCATTTGAATATTTTACATCTCCTACTCAATTTGCCCTTATAATTTTTAATTGATTTTGAGAATTTTTTATTACTTTTTTTTTAGTGAGGGACAGAAATTGGAAATCAATGTTGCAAATTAAAAGTTCTGTTATAATAAATAAGATAAGAAAACAGTCGTAACTCCCAGGTTATAACAGTCACCTTTTAATAAAGCTTTCTCTGTGTCTCCTACAGGTGTCAGAATGGAGTTCAATGGCATTCCCCAAAGATGGTTGTGTTGTAAAAGCATGTTTCAACCCCATTAAAAATGCAGCTAGAAAGAACAAATTTCTTGAAAAATAACTCTTCTTAACTTTAATTAGTGTATTTTACATTGAATGTTCCATATGTAATAGGTTTACAAAAATTGCAGACTTGAAACTGAATGCTATTAAACATTTACAAATTTAATTTTGTTTTTCCATGAATGGGAAAATTGTAGTGAAGGGATGAGGGGTGGAGTGTGTGTAAATTGTCTGTCCTTCCTGCTGTCGTGGCGATGTTATTTTGACTTTGTTGTGCGGAATTCTTTCTGTGATGTAAGTGAAGTTTATGAAGATTGCAGATTGTGTGATGAGTATATATTTCAATGATAATTTCAGACACTGAAAAATAAAAAATAGTACTGTAAGTTCACCTCAATAGCTTTAAATACACACAGAGATTCTCACAGGCTTAATGCGCAGCTCATCATTGTGGTGATACAGCCTCAGATGATTATTGAGTAACACTTACTTCCTGTCTAATAGTAAACTGGAGACACTAAGCACTTATTTTAATGATCAATTGACAACTCTTGTTCCAAAAATTTGTTACTCAAAAAAGATAAGCAGCTTTGGTAGAAAAGATTCTGTATTGGGTTTACATGATAAGGTTTTTGTAGTGGAAAAAGGGGCTGCAGGGATGATTTCTCTGAGAAGACACCAGGAACTGCCCCCATGTCAGACACAGCCAGTTTCAGCCAGCTCCAAGACAGACCTGCTGCTGTCTGTGGAGAGGAGTTCCTTGAGGAACAGGTTGTTTGGAAGGAACTGTGGCCCATGGGAGACTCATGTCAGAGCAGTTCTTGAAAAACTGCAGCCTGTGGGAAGGACTTACATTGGAGCAGTTTGTGAAGGACTGTTGTGGTTTGGGCCAAACCAGCCACTAGGTGGAATGACGGATGCTCTCCCCTACTCTTCAGAGAGAGGTAGGAGATAGAAAGAGAAGGAATCAAACTACTTTAATGAAATCTGATTAATAAAATAAAAAGGAAATAACGAAATATATGCAAAACTGTATCATGCTCCCAGGATGGCAATCATGTCACTGGCTGGTACAGGGGAAGTCCCAGACTGAACTCAGTCGTGGATGGGAACTGGATTCCGGATCTGGATTCAGGAATGCAGGTATTGGGATCAAATGCAGATGACCAGTTGGACAGCATCCTTGGATGCCAGCCATTGAAGAAAGAGGCTGACTGTTTGATCCCTCAGCTTTTATACTGAGCATGAGGCAGATGGGATGGAATACCCTGTTGGTCAGTTTTGGGCCACCTGTCCTGTCTGCTTCTCCCTGCAGGCAGGACCCCTCTATGCTTTTCCGCTTCTGACCCTCCAACCGGGCAAATGCCAAAGTTACCTGACATTGGTTGTTATAGTAATAAGTATAAGTAAGAGCCTCTCTGCATACCATTCCTTGGCATCAACTATAAACATAGGTTTTATCAGTCTGAGAGCATAGAGTATCTGCACAATATGCTGTTAATTTCAGCAGTTAGAAGAAGCTTAGCTAAAAAGTGAAGTTACTGAACAAAAAATTTGTTCTGTTTTACCTCAAACCAGGACAAACTGTCTCCCATGGAAGGCAGTCCACACGAGCAGGGAATAAACGTGAGACGGAAGGGGTGGCAGAGATGAAATGTTATGAAGTTGAGCCTGGTAAGAAGGGTGGTGAGAAGATGGTTTAGTTTTGTTTTTGTTTTTTTACTCTTCCACTCTATTGTTAATTTATGATAAATTAAACTAATCTTTCCAAGTCGTGTCTGTTTAGCCTGTGACAGTAGCTGGTGAGCAATCTCCCTGTTCTTATCTTGATCTGCAAGCTTTTTCATCATCAACAGCTTCATGGATGCTGCCTGCTCCATTATTTTGGCAAATTCTCAAAAAGTTTGTGATAAGAAAGTACTTCCATTCCCGTCTGTTTCCATCTTTCCCCCTTTTATTAGGTACAGTAAAACTTTGCCTTTCTTGCCAAGTAGACTGCTTTAAAGTGTTATCATCTTCATATGTTTTCTCACCATAGCCAGCTTTCTCCCTCTGTCTCTCACCCATGAGGCTAAAAGCTTCTCAGTTAACCCAGAGCAAAGCTTACCATGTTAGTGCAGCCCACCATGATCACCAATGGAAACAGGTCATCTGGTTTCCCACAGGGCTTGAAAGCAGTGGTTTTGGGCTGATAGAGGAGATCTTTGGTAGAAAGAAGAGAGGACATAACAGGGACAGTGTCAACATATTTTTTCTCTCTAGTTGCTTGCACAGTGAATGCAAGCTTAAACCTGCAGGCACAGCGTATGATGGTACCGCTTTATAATTGGTATGAAGCTGGGAGCATCTTCTCTAAATTAATCCTCCTATCTAACTGAGCATTTCTAGCCTCTTGGGATACTGCTGTCTCCAAGAAGAGCAAAGAAGGATATAAAAGAATTTAAAGGGCCTGAATATCATTTGATAGTTCAGTGTTTAAGCAAGATTTTTCCTCTTACCCATCAGCTGCTGCAAAAGAGGTACAGGATTCATGCAAAACTACTGAACATAAGTTCCTTATGAAGTTCAACAATGACCATGAGGTAAAACATGCTGGACAAAACCCATTTTCATTTCCCTGCCATGAAACAGAAAGCTTCATTTTAACAGAAAAATTATTTTTTTAATAAGTGCAACTGTAGAATTGCATGGAGGAAAAATAACATGGTTTATAAGAAAAGAATCCACCTCCATTAAAAGGATCAAAAATATATCACAAATTACATTTTCAAAATGATAGTCATACAGCTAGAAATAGCATTTAAAAGCATATTCATAAAGAATAACAGGTCAGCAAAAGCCTACTATTTTTATATGCAGTGTATGGATTATTCTACCACATTTATTTGCTGTGAGAGATTGATTTCTCATGGCAAGATCTGTATATTTGCCATTTAAAAATTGAATAATGGGAACATATCTGGTGAAAAATATACAGATGCTTCCATACTTGAACCAATATGATTTGGGAAATGGCATTAAGTCTTTAAGTAAAATATGGAGATACAATGCTTATTTTCAGGGTATTTACAATGAAGCATTCATCATTCCTTAGCTATTTTCTATTTGAAACTCTTTGTATTATAAGAATGGGAAAGAAACTTTCAGTTTAAACTCTATTAGATATTACACAAGCTATTAGATAGCTTGTGTAATGCAGTTATTAAAAAAGATTTAAGAGAAGAGGCATTGTACCTACTAGAGTGGGAAAATAAATCAATATTTTCATCTCTGCTTCTATTTAATAAGTACCTCATCAACTTCGCAGGAATTATAGCAGACAAGAAATCGTAGGTATACTTTCAGCATTCTCAAAGGCATGTATCAAGAAGGAAACATAAAAATTTGTAATTGCCTTTATTTTATGATTAGCACAAGATTAAATGCCCTATAATTTGTCCAGATACTAAAAAAATTATAAAAAAATAATCTCATACTAATAGTAGCTATTAAGTTTTGTTTTTTCTTTACTAAGTATTTTCAGAGGCAGTTGCCATTTCTGGTTTTGTCAAATGATTAGTTCAAGTTTCCCTTTTAACCTATTACATGATGAAAATCCCCTCTTTCATAGACATTGGTGCCTCTCAAAGTGTTTCAGTTATCAAAATATAATTAATGGTGTATGATTAATACTTATCTGATTTATTTGTAATTGTATTTTTTTCTTAGATTAAGAGGAAAAAAACCTTTTGAAATAATTTTCATGATGGACAGATATTGATGTTAGGTTCAGACTTTACTGGGAAAGGATGAAAGAGAGATGAAAAATAATTAGGAGTTTATAAAGAATACAATGTTTTGAAATATTGAAATCCATTTTAAAAGTATCTTTAACTTAGATCCCCTTCCAAGTGATACTTACTAAATGGTATCACAAATACTTTTGTACCAGAAAGATAACTTTGCTCCTTACAAAGGTTTTATCAATTATATCTTCCAAAAACATCACACAGATGAGAGTTTAATCTCATAATGCAGCTCTAAGACCTTGCAGGTCTATGTACTAATTGCTTCTGTACTTCGGTGATATGATGTCTACTGAAATGTGGAGTTACATCTCATAAGAAGTTCTCAGAAAAATCATTTTCAAAGAGTAAACCTGATTTGGATAGGGTAAAGACTACTTAGTTTAATCCTCATTTCTATATTTTTGTAGGATTCTACTGTGTTTTAAGTCTAGACTTAAATAACTTAAGTAAATGGTAAGTAACAAAATTCAGTCACCAAAATCAAGCCTTCTTCTGTAGTCCCTAACTGGCAATTACTACATATTTCAATAGTGCATGATTTTTCAGAAATTTCATTAGTACACCATTGATTGCTCATTTTTCAGCTCTCAAAACAATTTGACATAGTCTCTTTCATGCAGAGAATAACGTATTCATATTATTTGATTTTTGATGAAACCAAATGACCCTTTAAATTTGCAATAGGGTTCTTTAATTTTGCATGAGTTTCTTTACTGCTGTTCATTTAATTCTCTGTTTCCATTAACCATCTGCAAGCATTTGACTCTATGACAATTATTCAGCTGTGCCACATCATGACTGACATGTTTTATAAATGTTTAAAAGAAAAAGAGAGCAAGGAAGGGAGGAAAAAGACCCACATTCAAACAAAAAAGTCACAGTTCACAATCCTGTATTTTCCATACAGCTGAGATATCTGAATAGTAATTATTGGCCCGATTGTAAATCCAACCTAATTGCATTTTGTCTTCCTTTCTGATGAACACTTCATGATGATGATGATTACTCCCACTAAAAGATGTTCGCTCCATTGATATTCCCCATACTGATAGCCAGGGGGCCCTGAAGATAAAAGACTATGCAGACAAAAATGCTTTTTTCTGTTTCGATTAATTCAGCTATGATTTTTCAAGTGAGAAAGAATCCCCATGTATTCAAGTGAGAAAGAATACTAGTTTAGATGTCTATCATCTCCCAGCCTGCCCTCCACATGGGGGGAATTGAGCTAGTGTTCATTAGAAAGTGCTTTAATTAACAAACATAACTGAGAGGCCAAGCCGGGGTAATCGGTGCTGATTAACTAGGCCACCTCTCTGCACAAATTAAGAAAGCTGCCTTTTCCCCTATTTTTATAAAGCCTTCCATTCAAAAGAATCTCAGTGACTGAATGGTTTGGGTTACTAAAATGTTTAGCTATAATAATTTATTCTTGATTTTTACATGTTTATTGATGAGTTAGGTAGAAACATTAGTCCTGTGGCACAAGGAAGAGAGTTAACATGTTTTCATCCATCTCTATATTTAACAGGAGCCTTTTAAGTTAGATTTCCACTGCAAGTTTAAGTACACAAGTGGAACCAAATGACTGCAGAAATAGAAGGCTTTTATGCCTTTGGCATTTTCATCTGGATTTTAAAAGTGTGATGAAAGCTCTGACAGAAGCATGGAGGGACGTATAGCATTGAATATTATAAGAAATAAATAATAATTAAAAGAAAAAAATAAAGGAAAAAAAGACAAATACTTTTGTATGTTTCTTCTAATGACTATTTTTATTTTGGCATAAATGGGTACAGAAAAATAAGAATGTCTTCAGAGGACTCATTGTCATAATTCCTTGCAGCAGCTTGGATGAATTTCTTCAAAGTTCAAAGAAAAATCAGGAACACAACAGTCCTTTTCATTATCCAGAATTCCCAGTTGAAACCAGAGGCCATGCCAAAGATAATAGATCAAAACTCTTTGCTCCCTTTGCCAAGGGAGAGAAGAGAAAACTTTGGGGACGTTTTTAGTGCTGGGCAAAGTACATTGAAGAAAATTAAATGGAGTTTGGATGTTGTCCAAACTGAAGACATGGGAAAATGAAGAAAGTACTCCATAGTCAATTCTTGCCTTTTTCTATTGCATACCTATTCATTAAATTTTCTCTCAGATTAAATTTGAAAAGTACAGATAATTCACATTACAGTTTCCCTATGAAGGAAAACAAAAGGTGTACAAAGAGAGTATAACTTTTCTTCAGGACTATAGTAGTACCTGAAAATTCAACTGTCAAGATTATTGGAAATGTCACCCTTCCTACAGGAAATATGGAGTTATGCTGGCCCAGTAAGACCCTGCAATCAAAACATGTACTTAAAACCTTCACATACTCAAGTTCTTTAGAGACAGAGCACTGGAAAATATATGCACTTAGTATCAGGATTTTCCAGAAGGCTGAGGAATCTAAGCAAAGTTTGCAGTTGTTTTGGCTTTTTTATTTGAAAAACATAAAACATATGGCATTTTTTTCATGATCTATTTTAATCAACAGCTTTTTCTCTTCCGTCGCCCTTCTTAATTCCCTACTTCAGTGAGGTTTTTCTAACTTCAGATTTCTCTTCTACCTTTTTTAATTCTGATTTCTTTGCTCTAGAATGCAAATTATAATAAAATCTCATTGTGCACTTTAACTAGGAAGGACTGCAATTCTGAATTATATCTTCAAGTCATCACAGTGTTATTGCTTTTCTCCTCTCTAGTGGGAGAAATATTACAGTTTCACTTTCTGACAGTTTGCATCCTCCATATATTAAAAATTTGGTATGTGCTTTTGGAGCTCATATTGAAAGACAACTAAGTGATATATTTTATGTGGCATGAATTAATGTGTACTTCACACAGATAAAAATTTAAGTCACCGATTGTATTCTTCTCATTCTTTTGTTTAGCTGATGCTCGTTTACTTATATAAAAAAACCTTTTCCCAGGGATCTATACAATATTACTCTAGGATTTTGCACAGGGAATGGCTTTTAGTTTTCTGTAATTACCTGATTGTGTCATAGTCTTTACCTGAAAGACAGAAAAGATTACAATTTGGATTATCTCAATATGTTGTCTGACATTGATTCTTTCTTTAGAACATGGTAGATTATAAAATAGCAGTAAGACCAGCACTCTTCGTTTGTAAATTACTTATCTGCACTTTTTGTTTCATTTTTAAAGGAAACATCCTAAAAAGCCGTCAGCCTGAATATCTTATAGGAATGATAATGTGACAATCAACAGGTAGTTCAAAAGTTGTAAATTTTGATCTGTAACTCAAAGGAAAACTCTAAACCCACTCAATATATATACAACAGCACCTGACTTTTTTTCATGGAAATTACAATATTTTTGAAGAACTGTGAAAACAAATACAACTTGATGTGGTATGCTTGCTTACAGTTAAATATAAGAGACATTAACTCTTGAGGTTAATAGTCAGAAAGAAAGAGTTTCAGATCCAGCTTTACTTTTCTTCTCACATATTTATTCTCTTCAATGTAATTATTCTTATTCTTTAAATAGTTGTCCTTTCCCTTAGGATTCTCAGTTTTTAAAATTTTTCACAACTAGAACAAATTTTCTGATATACACACAAATACAGGCTCATTGGAGAATGGATAGAGAGCAGCCCTGATGAGAAGGACCTGGGTGTGCTGATTGATGAAAAGCTCAACATGAACTAGCAACGTGTGCTTGAAGCCCAGAAAGCCAACCATATCCTGGGCTGCATCAAAATAAGTGTGGCCAGCAGGTCAAGGGAAGTGATTCTTGCCTCTACCCTGCCCTGGTGAGACCCCACCTGGACTACTGCATCCAGCTCTGGAGCCCTCAACAAAGGAAAGACGTGGCTCTCTGGGAGTGGGTCCAGAGGAGGGCCACAACGATGATCAAAGGGCTGGAGCACTTCTCCTATGAAAAAAGGCTGAGAGGGTTGGGGTTGTTCAGCCTGGAGAAAAGAAGGCTCCAGGGAGACCTTATAGTGGTGTTCCAGTACCTAAAGGGGGCCTACAGGAGGGCTGGGGAGGGACTTTTTAATAGGGCCTGCCTTCTTTAAACTGGAAAAGGGTAGATTTAGATTAGCTATTAGGAAGAAATTTGTCACTCCGAGGGTGGAACAGGTTGCCCACGGAAGTTGCGGAGGGCCCATCCCTGGAAGTGTTCAAGGCCAGGCTGGATGGGGCTTTGAGTAATCTGGCCTAGTGGCAGGTGTCCCTGCCTATGGCAGGGGGATTGAAACTCAATGATCTTCAAGGTCCCTCCCAAACTAAACCATTCTATGATTCTATGATTCTATGATCCTTCTTTTCAAATTTCCAAGTTTGTTATGCTTGCAATTAAATCTGCAGAATAAAAGCTGTTAGTCAACAGAAGTTGTATGAAGTAAAGTTTTTACTGGATCTGTGTAAATTTAAAGAAAAGTAAAGTATTCTATAATAAAAATATTTTATGTTATTTAGAAAGAGGATTTTCTATTAAGACTGCCTATATAAATAATTTACTAAGCTGTAAAAAAACCTTGGAAATTGCTCACACTGCATCTCAGCGCATCTAAAACTGTACTTATGAAGGTTTCAAAAAATTTTGCACAGATATAATTGCTCTGCATTAATATTTTTTAGAAGGTGGCAAACTTTGTATTTGACACCTCCCTGTTCCTGACTTATGCTAACTTATTGTCTTTATTGATAAAGATATTTTCATTTCAAGGAATGTCTGAAAAAAAGATCACCCTCATTTTCCAAAATTGATGACAAGAAAGTCCTGTGTTAGAGGTCCTAAATCAAAACATCAAATACATTGTATATAATTTGTTTACCTTTGTGTCAAATTCTAAAACATTATTTCAGCTCTTTTGTTTCAGTATACTGCACAGCAGAAGATGTAAAAGAAATTACCCTACAGCAGATTTTTTTTTTATTAGAGGAAGTGAAGATGATCCACTTAAGGACTCTTTGCCTTGTGCTTTATGAGGTAACATTACAGAAAATCAAGAGAAACACCTTCAAATATTTAAAGAATATGATATAGAAAACATAAAATTCATTCCTCTAAATATTTGAATGCTTACCCACATCTCTTGCAAATTAAACACAAAGCTGGAAACGTCTAGACGAAAAAATTCTAAGACATAAGATCCTGTCTGAGATGTGAATTCCTTTTGCATTCCACCTTGATACCATGCACATCTATACACTCCTCTATACATATGTTCCTCATAAATATTGGATAAAGTCACATGAAATAAAATGAGGCAATAATAAACTAATATTTGAAATTTCCTAAAAGCCTTCATTCCCAGTTATGTTTTTGTTTTCATGAGATTTCATGTCAAGACTTAATTGATTCAAAGAAATTCTTTTCCTATAGCCAACTGAGTAAGAACTGTGCAGATTTTAGAAATAAAGGTAATAAGAAATACACCATATTCACTATTATAAGATCATTTGATCAAATACAATGAATTACTTATAATATTTAATGTAGCAGTAACAAGACATTTGCCACAAGGACAGAGAAACTGCCAATTATATCAATATCAGCTCAGTGATTGCATGTTATTAATTATGTGTGGAAAGCCACTCATTAATTGCTGCAACAACTGGGAAGGGACATAGCAAATTCCAATCCTCAGTTCTGTTCGCAGCCCAACAGAGAGTTTACCATAGAATCATATGATTTCCCTCTAGACCATTCAAGCTCTACATTTAATTTTCAACGAATTTGGATTTGAGTTGGAATGGATATTCAAAGATCATGTAGTCCAAATGCCATGCCTTGGGTAGGAACGTATTTCACTAGATCAGATTTCTCAAAGAGCTGTTCAACCTGACCTTTAGCATTGCCAATGACAAGGCATCCACAACTCTGGGCAACCTGTTCCAGTGTCTCACCACCCTCAAAATAAAGAATTTCTTCCTAATATCTAATCTAAATCTAACGTCTTTTGGTTTAAAACCACTACCCCTTATCCTGTCATGTATTGCAGGTCTTGCAGAAAAGTCTTTCTCCAGCTTTCTTGTAAGTCCCCTTCATATACGAAATATCTGTAATAAGGTTCCCCCAGTGCTCTCTTTTTTGCAGGCGGAACAAACCCAACTGTTTCAGCCTCTCTCCATAGAAGAGGTACTCCAACCCTCTGATCGTTTTTGTGGCCCTCCTCTGGACCTGCTACAACAAGTCTGTGTCTTGCTTGTGCTAGGGACCCCAGCACCCAGGCAGGCTTTGAATACCTCCAGAGAAGGGGAAGGAAATATGGAAATAGAGAAATAGAAATATTATAGAACATATATACAAATAACATACAGAAATATAATAGAAAATGTGCAAATAGAGAACTCTTGCTGTCTAACAACAATATCCTTAAAGATCTGCCAGCCTTGTCCAGCTGCTAAATCCCTGAGGGTATTTTCCTGGGGGTCCCATCTGTTAATTCCATAAATGACTGAAAGTTCACTCTCTCAAAATTTTCTCTCACTGCAGGCTTTTCTTCAACAGTTATTGTGGATGATGAGATGACAACTTATGTGTAGCACTTCTGAGTTCATCAGGAATACACAGAGAAAGAGACACAGTCATCAAACACTTACTGAAGCCTTAGTTTTGAATGGAAATCATGATATAGATGAGTATACCCGTATGTTTGGTGTTGGTAGTACACTTTGTAATTTTGAGCTTCATGGAGATACTAGAACAAATAAAAACATTGTCTGCCTTGACTGTTCTAGAAGTTACTTCTTGGGCTAGGAAAGAAAGCATCAAGGATTAACAAATCATGACAACGTTGGTTAAGTAAATTTTTCTTGTTTTATGGGTTTGGGATAAGTTTTCACTTGCACTGAACAGGCTTCCCATTTTCTGCAAATGTTCTTTCTTTAAGTAGAGAAAAATAGTTTTATGAAATTGTATCTGACTAATTTCTTCAGAAAAGCTCTTTATAAAGGTGTAATTAATTTCTTATTAAAGTCGACAGCATTTTTACATATTTATTTTTTTTACAGTGCTGTTCAGTTTAGCCTCTATGAAGGTACTGTGACAGAATTGAAGTGGTACCAATTTGTGCCAAAAAGCAAATTTGGCTCTAGATTCTTAGTGCATTACATTTGGATAATATCATATATGAAAAGGAACGGTTTGGCAAAGTATGAAGTAAGAAATAATTGAGTTTCATGTTAAAATAATTTTATTCATCTTTCTCATTAGTTATCCTGACATTCCTGTAACTTGTTTCATATTTGGCTTATGTAATCTGCTGTTTACCTGCAGATGTTTCCATCCTTTAACAAGTAAGGTTTGCAGTACAAGTAAATGAAAATTATCTCTTATAAACAGGCTGCTTACAGGTGCTATCAAGAAGACAAGCTGCTTTGCTTCTGTTTCTTAAGCTAAGCATAGGAAAAAGGCTGATTGTTTGGAAAAACAATCATTAACTTTGCTCATAAATAACTACAAAAAGGAAAAATTATCAAAATAATTAAAACGAAAAATTAAACATGTTGGAACACAAGAAGCTTCACTGAATCTCTGCAGAGGCAAGATTCCAAAAAAAAGCAGAAGATACCAGATGCTGAAAGGAATAAAAATTGACAGAAGTAAGGAAAGCTGATGAATTGTGCAGCTTCATTCTTTTCCATGATGATTGATAAAATATCACTACTATTTTAGTATTATATTCCCTTATTAACTGCAGTCTGGATTTGTTAAACCCTGGGACATGCTGCTACAAGTATGGTCCTTTGTGAGACTGGATAGGGCAGATGGAGAACATAGTGTAAAGGCCCATATACATGTACATTTTTGCAGTATTTACTTATAACACATTCCATGTAATTTGCTGTGAAGATAGCTGAGTTTGGGGTTTGTGAAAGAAAAAGATCGAAAAAAAATTCCTAATATGAAGTGGAGAGAAAAGAGCCTGAGAAAGAATCAAACATTTCTGGGTAGTGTTCCTACTTAGGATTACTTTCAGTAGAAAAACAGAAAAATATGTTAATCTGGTTTAGCCAAAATCAAGTGTTTGTTGTTGGTTTGGGGTTTTTTCCCCAGAGCATATTACACTTAGGTAATAAATGATATGCAGTATTAATGATCTAACAAAGCCCATTATCATGATATGAAACTTTCTAATACTTCTTCACATCTTTCTTGCCAAACATACTTACTTTTATTGCTTAAATACTCATTACAGTCACTATCATTAGAACTGTGCTATATTTTTCAGTAACCAAGCTCATCCTTTAATTTAACCATAGAATTCTTGCAATGGACATTTTGTTTACTTTAAATATTCTTTTAAGCATCATCTATTTTATTCAGAGAAAAACTGGACATATTTGGAAAAAAATTACTTACTCTCTAATAAAACAGAGGTCAGATAAGACTGACACCGAACCAGGGAATACAGCACTATGTTCTCTACAGTTGTCCATCCCTTACCACATTTTGTATGGACCTTGGTGTCAGCAGTAGGTGATTGCATTCACATGCAATTATATAAGATTATAAGGTGTTTTTCAGTTTTCACTCTGGGGATTGTTTTTCTGCTAAACTTAAGGAATAACTTAACACTGTTTCTGGTGAGAATTTTGGATTGTGGTTTGGAAATATAGTATATTAAGATGAAGGAACTTAAATTCATTTTTATTACATACAAACACTTTTGGAGACTCAGTGCATTATATTGGTGTGACATTAAGTTCTTTTCTCATCACACACAACCATATTATGTAATATTGTTCATAAAGGAATAAAACTCTATCTTAAAATTGGACCGTAGTTCTACTTCCTTATTCCAGCGGGAAGTCTGTTCCTCAATATGCTGCTCTGATAACTTCAAACTTTCATCTAATACCCAGACTAATTTTATTAATAGTCATGTTATATCCATTTGTTCCTTTGCCAACATTATATTTTAGTTTATATAGTCTGGCAATATCTATTAAGAGAGAATAATGAGCCTGCAATATATGCATCTTTCTTTCCTCTTCTTCAATCAATAAATAATATAGCCTGTTTTATATTTGCCAGCCGTATACTTCCTCCGCCCCGAGCTTTCACATGAGCAATCATTACAATTTTTTACTGTTGAACCTTTGAATCCATCTGCTGATTCCTAAAGAATTATCATATGGAGTTACATCTAGCCCTTTGAGTTTGAAGGCACTTGTGACTTTCAGTTTGTCTCACCTTGTGGAGAAACTTATTATTTCTCATTAGAAGTATTGCCCTTGTCTTAGTGTTCAACATCACTGTCATTATTGAAAATGAAACAAAACATTCATTTAGCTGACTTATGTAACTTCAAATATCCTTATTTAAGAAATGCTGGTGTTTTTCTTTTCCCCTCCTCCCCCGCCTTCTTCATTCTTCTTATAGTTGAAGATCAGTGAAAAGATTATCTCTGCTAAGGTTTTAGTTTTACTTCTGGCAAATTTCCCTTCAACCCAAAACTTGAATTTTAGCTTTCTTTGTTTCATGACTGGTCCCTTTGCTTCTCTTACATGAGAAAATTTTCTTACCTGAGAAACTTCTCTTACATTGTTTATTCTTAGTATCTTGCGTGAGGTGTTAATTTTGATAGGTGAACTATTCCACATAAATTTTCCCTTTTGCTGGTATTACATTTCCCAGTCAGAGTTTTGAACTTTTCTATATTATAGTTCAGGTAACTTAACTCAGTAGTTTGACTAGTTGGCTCCTTAATTTGTTAAAACAAATAATTTTGAAATAAAAACTATAAATTACAGTTGGTTTTGTTTGTTTGCTTGCTTGCTTGCTTGCAATTGATCTATCTGTTCAATTTAAATTAAATCAATTCAAGGTCTTTTGGATTAAAGTTTTTTCTACCACCAGTCATTCATGACTGTCCAAAGAAGAAAAAAAATATTATTATGTATCTAAGAAATTGGTAGTACCCCGTTAATTTTTAATTCCAGGTAAAAAAAGAGAATTATGTCTCTTTACTTTAGAGGATGTTCAACGAATAAATCTGTCAGCTTTTATAATCAAGATTACCTGATCTTTATGGTAATAGGTAAAATTTGCTTTGTAAGCAATATGTTCTCCCCATAATAGAAGAATTCTAATTGTCCTTTACTGTGTTAATGTCTTGGTTTAACCCCAGGCAGCATCTAAGGACCACACAGGTGCTTGCTCTCTACTGCCACGGTGGGATAGGGGGAGGGAATCAGAAGAGTAAAAGTGAGAAAATTCGTGGGTTGGGACAAAGGCAGTTTAATAAGTAAAGCAAAAGCCACGCACGCAAGCAAAATGAACTAATTCACTGCTTCCCACCTGCAGGCAGGTGTCCAGCTGTCTCCAGGAAAGCAGGGCTCCATCACGCACAGCAGTTACTTTGGAAGACAAAATGTCTTAACTCAGAACGTCCCCCCACTTCCCTTTTCTTCCTCTAGCTTTATATGCTGAGCATGATGTCATATGGTATGGAAAATCACTTTGACCAGTTTGGGTCAGCTGTCCTGAAAGGTGTCCCTTCCCAGCTTCTTGGTTGCCTCCTGCATTCTTGTTGGCAGGTCAGTATAAGAAGCTGAAAAGTCCTTGACTGCTTAGCAACAACTAAAATATTAGTGTGTTGTCAACATTATTCTCATCCTAAATCCAAAACATAGCTCTATACCAGTAGCTAGTAACAAAACTAACTCTACCCCAGATGAAACCAGGACAGTGACATAAATTTCTTAATTTCACATCTGATGCATAGATGTGTAGTTAACTGCCAACTCTACTCAGCAGACTATTTATCACATTCTTTCCTGAAATCTTTTCACCTAAATAAGTTACACTAGTTTCAAACTTATCTACGTTATACTTTCTTCTTCTTTAAAGTCTAATACATGTTACCATTAATATTAATACCACAGTATTAATATTAATGATGTGATATTTACCTCAACACTTGCTCTGAACATTGTGCAAAATTTTGTTTCTGCTCTGAACTTAGATGTGTGCTCTTGTTTAAACATATTTTTAGGTTAGTAATACTGTTGTAATGTTCCCAGTTTCTTAAGACTGGATATAAACAGTGATTCTGATCTGGTTTGTCTTTCAATACCTATGGATTTCAAGGGAAATACTCATTCTATCAAAGCAAGACCATTTCTGCCTCTCTTTACCAGTATAAAAATGAGTTGACTTCCAAGGAGAAAACATCCTCCAATTGGCATGGATATTTCCCGCCTCTAAATTGCACTTTTCTACTTCTTCCTTTTGATTACTTTCTAAATTAACTATTGTTTTCACTCACATAAATAAGATGACACTGGCATGTGAACATAAGAAAAATAAATTGTTATTGCAATTGATTACTTTTATATTGAAGTTTGTGTGTGTACACATATAAGTTGGAAAATGCATTGTTTTCAAATTGTTAGCAACTATTGTGAAGTTCTTAGATGACATCTATAAATTTTAGAATTTAGGGCTCCTTTCTCTGGTTGCCTCTTCTTTGGGCGAGACTCTGAAGTTTTTTGTTGTACAATATACTCATGATTAGAAGAGGTTTTGTGCATAGGCTTGAAACACATCAGTGAAACTACTAAAATCAGCATGAATACAGAGAGATTTGAAATTAAGAACTAACTAAAGTGTCTTGCAGAACTGGGCTATTAGAAATACTATACTATTTTTAACTTAATTAATTAAAATACCCTGTAGTCTTTTTCAGTCCAGAGACGTTGAAAATAGAAAATGAGCATGTCTACATGTGCAAGTAAATAGCATTCAGGGTTCAAAATATTTATTTTTCTGAACTGAAGGGTTTCAAAAAGTCTCTGTAATCTAGTATGTGTTAGATAACCCTACCTAACACTTATGTTTTATACTTCTGAAAGAAAATCACAAAAAAATTCCACTGTGTTTCAGTAATTCTCTTGTCAGAGTGTGAGATGAAATATACCGGTCTTCATGATTCTGTTTTAGTCTATATGTTTTGTATATAAAGTGATAAGAGGAAATGGCACAGATTTCAATAACTTTGAAAACTAATCTTCCACTGCCTGAACAAACTGTCAGGCTGATAGGCATTGAATAAGCATGTTTACCTGTGATTTTACAAAGGAAAAGGTATCATTTTAAGGGAAAATGAGGATGCATGAGTCATGAAAAGGATTATTACTGTTCAAACACTGTCATAGGAATGGTTCATCAAGCTGGCAAGTTATTTTCTGCCTTCCAGATTGAAGGATGTGATTTTCTATTATGAACAGCAAAGACTACATCATACTTAGAGAAGTGTCATGGCCAAGAAATCAATCAAGACATTTAGACTAATCTTACTATTTTGAAGTAAGTATATATACAGGTTGTTTTCTTGCATGACAAAAAGACATTGCCCCTGCATAACACAGCATCCAAAGGTAGAATTAACAATTTCAAAATTACTGTGCTGTACCCTTTCAATTGTCATATAGATGGCACTTGCTTGCTATACAACCTAGTAAAGTGGACAAACCACACTGTCACTGTGTACCAGTACAATGAAATTAGCACTTGCAGCCAAGGGTTACCATGGTTGGGGTTTTTTTATTTCCCAGGCTGATTACATATTACCCATTATAAGATCCTAAAGAAAAAAAAGCCAAAACTTTATAAAAGATATTTAAGCTCTTATTTCTAGTGGCAACAGCTAGATTATAATTAGGTTGTGGGTACGTTCCTATGCCTCTTGAGATTTAGTTTAAAAGTTAAAATATCACCAAAGCTTTCTGTAGAAACTCATGCAGAAGTGTTTCTTCTCTGTGTTTGGAAGATCAAAAGACAAAAAATAATGAAAGAATTTTTAAAATTTTTCTTTGGATTTAATTATCAGCCTCTGGAACAGTCTGAGGACTGCTTTAAAAAATTATTCTGGTTTCTATAGTTCAGGTACACTATTGCAAAAATTGAATATAAAACCTGTGTTAATACACTAGATTTTTACAGGAGATAGTAAGGTTTTTTGAAGATATCTCAAAGAAACATGCAAAAGCGGTAGGTGTGTAAGACCCAGCAATAAAAAAACATCACATATAGTGTCATTGTAAAAATTCTTACCTCTTAAATATTTCATTTTACATTTTAGAAAAGTCTTGTGTACCTCTTTTAATCCTTAAGGCATTTTGATCGCAGAATTAGCATAGTTGAATCTTTTATTTTAAAATATATCTTGATGAGGTATGTAGTCATGTTTGGGTTGGTTGGTTGGTTGGTTGGTTTTTTGTTTTGTTTTGAAAAGTAAGACCCAACTGGTCAAAGTATTTTGTTTTCCTATTTTGTTGTATTATTTTTTTCCTCCTAGTGGAAAAATCGAAACCTAAACCCATAAAAGCTTAGTGTTTAAACACAGTTTAGTTATTTGTAAATTGAAAGAAATTAGCAAAAAAGTTCCTTTTTCATTTCTTACTTAAAAGTATTTTTTCCCTCTGAATAATGTCATTAACTTTATCTCACAGAGAGACTGCAATTAAGTAATTTTGTTGTAAGTCAGATTGTGAGTTCATAAAGTTATACCTTTACAAGCTTTATCACATTAATTAAATAAAATAATAGAACACCAGACCTAGCAGATTCATTTTCAGGTATTCTTTTAATTGGAGGCATAGGAAAAACACATCCTACATATTCTTCACGAAGGATGTAGGGTGGAAGTATATTTTTGACTTTTTCCAGGTTCTTACAGGTGACTGGTAGCTGTCTGAAACAAAATGTCTCCCAGTGCTCCATAGGTGGGCAAGCAGTACAGATGAGAGTCCTTCCTAGAAAACTGGTGACATTCACTGTCGCATTGACAGAAGGAATTTGTAGACATACTGGGGGGAGAAAATGTTAAGAAATTATGTCTTACACCTCTAATTCATTGCTTCTTCCTCCCATTGTTGTGCCTGCTTTCTCTACTCTTTAAATCCTTCTCTAAGTTATCTCTTGGTATATAACTTCGCATTTGGCTATATCAAATGGCATTTTGTCTGAATGAACCCAAGTCATAAGCATACATCTTCATGAGAGAAATTCATTAGTTACGGGCATTGTTTGTGAGGGCCAGGTACACTTGCTGAAGCGCTGATACTTTAAATGTGTGATAAAAATATGAATTTCTCATAACTATTCATGATCATTTTATTAAATACACTACTTTTAATTCAGTTTACACACATCCATATATACATCACCATATATACATCTGCATATGCAAATATATATGCATAAAAGTATTTTACATATAATTATTCAACAAAATATTCTTTTTACTTTTATGATTAAAAACTACATATTTTTTTTCCCAAGCAAGACATTAAGTGATAGTAATAAGTCCATGGAATCATTCATTCATTTAGTCTTTCAATATTCATTAACAGATGTTAAGGTGTTGGCCCAGATCACAGAACTGAGATACTGAGGTGAAATGATGTTGATTTCTTCAAGATCATCCACCAGACCTCCATGTGGCTGAAAAAGTAGATGCATCTCCTTCATTAGCCAAAATATTTGTGAAATTTATGACTTAGAGTTTTACAGTACTGTAGATCCCCACCTTTGACTGAAATAAGTTGTTTGCTTTTTGTATAATTACATTTCTGATCATTTTTAATATAGTAAAAATCCTATTAAACCATGGCTATGTAAGGATTATTTTCCTGTTACACCCTTCAGTCTTGTTTAAGAAAAAAACAAACAAACAAACAAAAACAAACAAAAAAAAAACAACAAAACCCCACAACACAACGAGAACAAAATAATTTAAAAAAAAAAAAAGAAAGCATGCTATAAATCTACCTGGCTATAAATTTAGTGGCTTGCTCTCTTCTTGCCACATCTAGCATGATATTACTTGCCATTTAAGTAAAGACATTGTACAGGTCAGGTTTTATTCCCCCGCCCCCTACCCCTGACTTTGTGACGGTTATAACATTCTGGAAGTTGGGTTACATATTCATGCAACCCTACACTACTCCCCTTTTGGCTTCTGAAAGATTTTTAAAATGTACCATAGAGCTGTTATTTTAAATATATTTTTGTACTTCATGTGATCATCCCATCTTAACTTTTTACTCCACTGCTGACCTACTTGGATGTCTTTCAATATGTTCCTTCTAAAAAGGTGTGTGTTCCAGCATTATCCTTCTACGTTTTTCCTTTCAAATTTTCATCTCTGTTGTGATCTAATGAGTACACTCTGTCTCAGAGATTAACATAACAAACACAGAAGTTTTGAGAAGCTTTAATTGTTCATCTGACTTTGTTAACTCTCACAAACCGTTTGCTGTAGCTCTATAGAATTGTTCAGTGTAATGAAGGACAAACCGATGCCCAAGAAAAATCACATTCCCGTGAGCCATGGAAGGCATCACTGTGATTTAGTATAGCTGCTAATTGTTAACCAAAAAAAGGTATTGATTGGAAAAATTGCTGATATAGTGCTGAATTCCATGACTGTCAGCTTTTAACCCGGTCTATGTGTCTGATCATTCCCATTGAATTCTAAAGTACCAGCTATCATAGAATCATAGAATCATAGAATGGTTTAGGTTGGAAGGGACCTTGAAGATCATCGAGTTCCAACCCCCCTGCCACAGGCAGGGATACCTCTCACTAGACCAGGTTGCCCAAGGCCACGTCCAGCCTGGCCTTGAACACCTCCAGGGATGGGGCTTCAACAACCTCTCTGGGCAACCTGTTCCAGTGCCTTACCACCCTTAAAGTGAAAAACTTCTTCCTAATGTTTAATCTAAACCTGCCCTCTTCCAGCTTAAAGCCATTCCCCCTAGTAAAAAGTCCTTCCCCAGCTCTCCTGTAGGCCCCCTTTAGGTACTGGAAGGCCGCAATAAGATCTCCCCGGAGCCTTCTCTTCTCCAGGCTGAACAGCCCCAACTCTCTCAGCCTCTCCTCATAGGAGAGGTGCTCCAGCCCTCTGATCACCCTCGTGGCTCTCCTCTGGACGCGCTCCAGCAGGTCCATGTCCTTCTTATGTTGGGGACTCCAGAGCTGGATGCAGTACTCCAGGTGGGGTCTCACGAGAGTGGAGTAGAGGGGCAGAATCACCTCCCTTGACCTGCTGGCCACACTTCTTTTGATGCAGCCCAGAATACGGTTGGCCTTCTGGGCTGCAATCGCACACTGCTTGCTCATGTCGAGCTTCTCATCAATCATCACCCCCAGGTCCTTCTCCACAGGGCTGCTCTCCAGCCATTCTCCGCCGAGCCTGTATTTGTGCTTGGGATTGCCCCGACCCAGGTGTAGGACCTTGCACTTGGCCTTGTTGAACTGCATGAAGTTGGCTTGGGCCCACCTCTCCAGCCTGTCCAGGTCCCTCTGGATGGCATCCCTCCCCTCAAGCGTGTCTGCCTCACCAAACAGCTTGGTATCATCAGCAAACTTGCTGAGGGTGCACTCTACCCCACTGTCCATGTCGCTAACAAAGATGTTGAACAGTACGGGTCCCAGTACCGACCAAAAAATGACAAACCAAAATTTATTTTGTTTAATAAAATGTTGTCAGATAATAAGTGTCAGTTAGGAAATTAGGTTTTATTTCTCTTTGTGACTAATTAACTATTAGCATCTCAGCTCTCTTTATGTATATAGTTTATGTTTCTAATAAAATATTTTTTTATTGTCTCTACAGTTGATACTATGGACTGTGAAGATATTTTTACCTTAGTCATCAAATATAACTCCTGTTTTTCATTAGCAACTTGAACACAATCTATTGCTTGCTACATTATACTCATGGGAATTCAATATGCAAACTGTTTCAAGGAAGAAAAGATCGTGGAAGTATTTCTGTTCTTCAGATTTTTAGGGTTTTTTTGATTGAAGAAAACTAGCCAACTTCAATTGTACGCATTCAACACAGTAAATATAAGCAAGGGTAAAAAAGGATTTATTTTTCTCATTTCTTCAGAATACAGTCAGAAACCTTCTGTCTTGGTTAAGCAAATAAACAAATGTTTACTTCATAGTGATTTAAGCTTAATATATCATAGTGGAATATACATGTCTTTGGTTAGAAGTCCTAGCAGCAAGAATGTAATTAATAAAGGAAATAAGAATTCAATACTGATTTGTTTGATTATTTTGCATTGCATTGTATGCCTTTCCTAAAATGGGTTTTGTTAAATCAGATTCTTTTTCATAACCAACTCTAAAGAGCGTTAAAAAACCGCCGTGTTGCCATTACATTAGAATCGAAAAAATCCATAGAGATAGGAACCATTTTCAGATTTGGGGTTAAGACATTTATCTTACATATATATAAAGTCTCCCATCTCCATGGATACCAGAATCTCCTGCTAAGACCAGAATTTATCTGTGGAGAGCAACAGCATGGTCTAATTGCTGATATCTTTATCTTCACTGAATAGCCCCTTCTGCCAAAGTAATTGCCTTGCCAATAATGAGGCTGCTTGTGTAACAAATTGTTTCTCCTTATGAAAAAAAGGTATTAGAATATTGCTGAATCTAACTAAACATTTTATCCATGAGAAATTGCAGAGGGACTCAGACAAGTGTGATGTTAACATTAAAACTGGATTCTGGCAAGAATGTTAAAATGTAGCACTGATTTTATAGTAAATTCCAGAAGATCTTGATGGTTAAATGTGTCCTTGAAGACTATATTTTGTATAGGCACTTATTTACACATGAATGTGTTTCTTTTTAAAGAGGGCAACTGTGTACAAACTATCCAAGGTGTGCCAGTTGCGTAAAAAAAACTTATTTGTACATATAACTGCAATATTTTCATATGTGAAAATGCATACAAATAAATGCACAGCTGCAGTGGCTGTGGATTTTTTTCTTTTTCTGCTTTAACCCTGATTCTATCAAGTTTCTTTTGATAGAGAGACCTCTGGAATCACAAAATCTATGAATTATCAACCTACAGCAAAAATACAGAACATAATAGGTAGAATTCACTTTCTTAATGAAGTTTGCTAGTATTTTCCTTGACTGGGAATTTTCCAAGACCATTCATCAGCTTTAAGGTATGGAGTTTTGATCAAAATACCAAGTTTATAGTGGAAAATTCATGGGAATTAATAGAAAATCTTGCTTACTGTTCATGGAATCAGCTGCAGACTCATTCCTTCAAATTCTGCCCTTAACTTGTGTAGTAAGCGCTTCTACTAATTTTCTAAGACAACAAATTAATAAGCAGATGTAGTATTTCAACATACTCAGACATATTTATGTTTAGTTCTTTGTAGCTTTTAAGCAGAAGTCAACAAACAAAAAAGTTTTAAAAAAAAGGTCCTTTCGTTCATGTTACTGTATCGAGATGGTGAATTAAGCACTTTCAGTAGAAAATTGACATCAAACACTTTAATACACACAACCTCTCTATGATGCCTAACAATTAAAGAGCTGCACACTGATGGGCATCACTGGACAATAAGAAGCTTAGCTCTTACGTGGAATTTGTCCCACATTGCATTATTTTATCTGGTTTTGAATAATCTTATATAAAAATGCATGTAACTCGCCAGCTTCCTTTTAGCACGACTTCTACACAAGCTGAAGTATGATATTTATTCCATGAAGTATTGTGCATAAGTGCTACCAATTCAACTGGGCCAAAAGCCACTTGATTCAGACTGCAGTGCAGAAAAACCCCAATGTGTTTTGCTAATTCTGTCTACTTGAATTAATCCATCTTCCTTTGGGAAACCTATTGTCACAAAATTGAAGCAATGCATGTCTGGACATGTATTATATCTGTGTATCTCTAGAATACCAAGAGACTGACTGTTTAGGAATCAGTTTGCTTTCAGCTTCTCCAATGAGTGGATGATTATACATTTTAGGTTTTGTTGCTACATAGATCATACAGAGGTAACAGGAAGACACAGTTTGAAAGATTCAGGCTGATGTTTAGAAGTGTAGTTTCCAGAAACCTTTATTGATTCTGCATTTATATTCTTTATTTAAAGGATGCTGGAAATTCAGGTCAGGTTTCCAGCCACTGTTATGTCATTATCCCATACAAGTGCTTTGTTCTTCATAGGCTTCCCTGCAAGTAACTGAAAGTAAATAGCAGGTTTCCAAGGCTAAAATCTAGAAGAAAAAGCAAACAAACAAGCAAGACCCCAACATAACCACCTTTGTAAAGCATAAAGGAACAGTAATAAACAAAAGTACATGTTTTTTGCAGTTAACCTTTAACACTGTTCTAAATGAATAGTACCAAATTCGTACTGACTTTACTTAGCTGCTACAAGGGACGATTTCTCACACGAATAAATGCAATCATTTTCATATTCATTTTCTAAGATAAAAATAAAACTTTCATCCATTTAAAATAAAAGAGTAATAAGTGAGAAGTTCTACACTCTACAGTATATTTTGCATGGTATAGTGAAGACATTAATATTAAATAGCTCCCTTATTTCAGGTTTCTCAAAGTCATTTACTGACAGAGTACATATACTTTTGAATCCAGGTCTAGGAATTAATTATTGCTTAGCTGGAAGCGGTGATCTGCTTTTATAAATCTTGACAGAATATATTCTCACATCCACAGTAAAATGCCTGGAGATTCAGGAAAAAGGACTGGGTCAATATTGTATTGCTTACTCATTTGTTAATCACGTAGTTTAATCACATTCGTGCCCATTTTTTGGCCCTTGTAAACTTGACTTTTATTTGACTGCAAAAAAAAAGTTGACTGTAAACAGCACTGAGAACCATTAAACTGAAAAAAATAATAAAAATGTAAGATAGGCACCACATAGTGGCAATGTTTTTGTAGATACTAGAGTGTTCAGAAAATTTCAGTACTGTTTAAAATAGACATATATTTTACTGCAAATTTTAAAAATTCTGAAGACATTTACCTTACACGTAAAGAAATAAATAGTGCTGTTTTCTGACCAAAAAAAAAATTAAAATCTTACAATCAATTATAAAATGGCAATTTAAACATTGTACATTAAGCAAAAAAAAAGAGAAGGTAAACATACTATTCGTACATGATATATCGATATCTATCTATATGGTACAGTGCTTCAGCGGTACCTGCCTTTGTGAAGACTGAATTTGTAAAAGGGTTTTCCATTGTTGAATATATATATAAAAGACTATAAAACCATCTTTTAAACTAAATACTTTGAAACTGCAGTTTATATCTTTATCCATGAGGTGTTCCATAGACACATAGCCAAAAATTATCCCAGACTAAATTAGTTTTTCATAGAAAACAAAGTTTTTTCTCTTTCTCTTTTATTTTTCTTCTTTCCTTTCAAAGTTAGGAACAAATTCTATGCCCGTAGTCTAGCAGAGTTTTAAAAGACCCTTTGATAATGTTCACCTACAGAAACAGTGATCAGCAATTAGCTTCTTAATTGAGTTCCCATTTTCCATCAGTCATCACTAGGAATACTGTGCTGTGCTACAAGAAATAGACAGGACAGTTAAGCAGGTCCATTAGCTATTTTTCTTTGGGAGAAACACATATATTTTTTTCAGAGACATGACTACAGTCAGAATCATATAGAGAAGGCTGACTTCACACTGTACTTTGAAACCACATAATCTATTCTATATTTATTAAAAAATACTGTTTGATCTGATATAAGTGAAAATACATTCTAATATTTTCAGATAATACTGAGATATTTTTATATATTGCAGAACAAATTTCGGAATTGCTGTCAGGTTAATTTTAAAAAGAAATTATGCACAAATATGCAACATAAATGTAGGTCATTAACTTACATTGTTACTGTAAATGATAAACTAAAACCAAGCTTTGACTTGTAAATTTTGTTCACAGCTCAATACTGACATCTACAATTTGTCAGTTTTCCTTTTTAATAAAAAATATTTCATGACAGATGTAGTTCTTCTAGGTTTTATGTAATCTGCTGTAAAATTAAACTTCTGGCTTTGGCAGGAAGAGCTGATGTAGTAAAAATATCTGCACGGGTTGAAAAGACAAGGCAAATTATCACTATCTCAAACCACAATCCATGCAAAGTGATATAAATATGAAGGATTTAGGGTAATATTTTAAAGTTAGTATTTTCATCCCAGTCAAAATCCATTTCAACCAGCATTTTATTAGAAGTCTGAGCTGAAGAAAAATCCCTTAGGCCATGTCCCCTTGCCTTCAGAGCAATTGAAGAAAAGAGCATTTTCCAGAAAAAAATTGAGCCTTTCTTAAAACGTGGATCAGATATCCAGATAAGTTCTTTAACACTTTTGGAGATCAGATCAGATCAGATCACATACCTGATATTTTTCAGACTATAATTGCAGATCCTCAGTGTAATGGTGGTTTCCAGGCTAAATGTTTTAATGCTTAGATGGTATTGTTTTTTTGCTTTGTTGGCATTGCGCTTAATTAAATAATCTGTCATTAATAGTACTGTATATAATTAGGTTATTCCTTTGGCAAATCAATGTTATATTTTATTCTTTTGCCCCCATTCACCCCATGTTTCATTTTACTTCCATGTCTTTTATTATTTATTCCTTCAAAATATCATTTAGTGCTTTTCCTAAATGTCTGAGGTGGCCTGTATTCTCCAGTTCTTAAATGTACTGATATAGTTTCCTAAATCTATTGAATTATTCAATTACAAAATCCAGTACAATGTTGGGACCTTTATTGAAGGTTCTATTCAAATTCTGTCTCTGAATCTGAGGGCAGCATATGAAAAAGTGGTATGTTTATGCAGTCTTTTACTGACATGCTTACTTACATTACTGACTTAACTTTCAAAATCCTTAACTCAGGAAATCAAAGGAAGTTCATCAGTGTTGTCATTCAGACCAAGTGTTGTCAAATGCTTCTTTGTGTACATTTTGCCATAATGCCAGAAAGATCTGACTGTCTGATTTCCCTCTATGTATTAAGAGCTCCTTACACTAGCTGTCTATGCTTCTTTCGAACACAATATATTAGCAGAGATTTTTCTCTAATTTGAAAGTCAGGTGGGAATTTTGACTGAACCGGTATGAGAAAGAATGGCAGGATTGTATTTTCTCAGGGTATAATAAATAGCATAAAGCATACCTGAGAATAACTCCTAACCTCCAGGTTGCAAGCACCAGTTGTTTAAAATATTTGTGTGCTCTGACCAAGATGAGTTTACTCTGATAGAATGGCAATCATTCATTCACTTTATGTAATATGAATATTCCCTTAAGAGATCTCAAGCTGTAAATCTTGGGAAATTCGGAAGAAGTTTGTTCTAAAAATCCATGGACTAATACTTGGTTGTAATGGAAATAAATATTTAGATGCAAGATGGTGTCCCTGTTTCCTCAGCCTCGCTCCAATTTTGGGACACAGAGGACAGAGGAAAGTGAAATGCAGGGGAAGATTTTACTGGATGAGTCCCACATGATGTAAGACTTCATGGGAAGCATGTAGATGGAACACATTGGAGCAGTTCCATGGCTACCACAGGAAGTTAGAGCAGTAAGATTCAGAGACCAGGCTGCACACTAGTTACTTATTATTGGTCCCTTTACATTTTCTGCATAGACACCTCTATCACACCATATGAACCTTATTACAAAAGATTTTGGCTAAAGCTCAATAGCTGTTGCTGTGGTTTGGGCGGGGCTGGGCACCAAATAAACGACAGATGCTCTCTTTACCTCTCTCTCTCCCTTCCCACAAGAGAAGGGACAGAAAATAAGGAAGACTTGCGGATTGAAAAGAAAACTAAAACTACTTTAATGAAATATTAATAATAAAAGGAAAAGATAATGTAATATCAAAAAAAAAAAGAAAATAATGAAATATATGTACAATATATACAAAACCAGTACTGAGCTCCCTGGATGACGATCATGTGACTGGCAGTCACGGGGGAAGTCCCAGACTGGACTCAGCAATGGATGAGACCTAAATTCAGGAACTGGATTCAGAAACACATGGATTAGGATCAAAGGCAGACAAACAGAGTCGTCCTTGGATGCCAGCCATTGAAGAAAGAGGCTGACCCCTTTGATCCCTCAGCTTTTATACTGAGCATGATGCAGATGGGATGGAATGCCCTGTTGGTCAGTTTTGGGCCACCTGTCCTGTCCGCTCCTCCCTGCAGGTAGGACCCCTCTACGCTTCTCTGCTTCTGTCCCTCCAACCAGGCAAACACCAAAGTTAGTTGCCCTTGGGTGTTATAGCAATAAGTACAAGCAAGAGCCTCTCTGCATACCATTACTTGGTATTAACTATAAACATCAGGCATTATCACTCTGGAAGAAGACACTGCCTGAAGAATATGCCATTAATTTCAGAGAGTGCAATTAGTTAGAAGAGACTTAACTGAGAAGTAAAATTACTGAAAAGAAAATCAGTTCTGTTTTACCTCAAACAAGGACAGTGGTTCTAAGTTAAAATATTCTGTTTGGCAACCCTCTGATTTATTATTTCTTATATATGTAGTCATTAATAAAAAAAATAAAGTAAAATAACACTTTGAAAAACCTTCTTTCTAATTTTACAAATTTGAGGTTGTGAAGTTATGAAGTTAGTACAGCAGCAGCACTGGATCCCTCTTGTGGAAAGTCCACCAGGTTGTGGAACAGCTGTACTCTTCAGCTGGGAGTGGGCTCATGTCCATGTACATGGAGATGAAAGAAGGTGAAGGATTTGCATTTTCTTTTTTTTTTTTTTCTGATTTCCATTTTCAAAATGCGGACAGCCTGGAAATGATTGTATTTGCCTTTTGGAAATAAATACATTCATACAGTAGCATTGCAGCTTCCAAAAATCCCTCTGATCAGGCAGGTTTATGACCTTATTTTCTGAATATAGTGAAAATAAAAAAATGGAAGCTCCACTGGCCAAATAGACACAAGGAAAACAACTAGAAATCAGTCTTAAAGTATGTATCTCATGTTCATACAAAGATGACATGAACTGCAGCTGCAGCTGCAGAATCCTTCAAGCACACTTTCAAGTCCTCCATCAAATGAGCAAGAATTTGAAGGCCATTGCTGGCTCCCTTCTGTTTCTCAAGTGTGCATTCAGACTTGCATAGGGGTCTCTTATATTCTTCACCATGCACATCTAGATGTATAATAGCTTTTTTGCAACCTTGGACTGTTCTCAGTGCCCTGGCCACCTACACTGAGCAATAAGGGGACAAAATTGAAGAAGCCTTTTAGCTTTTATAGTTTATTGATTTTTATATTTTCAGATGTATTAGAGCAATTTTTCAAACGTATCCGCCTTACCTTGATATCTTGAGTGTGGAGAGAGGATTTCACATTTATTAGCTTTGCTTTGCTGAAAAAAAATACAGCAGTAGAAGTACTTCTGTGTTATCTCAGGGATATAAATGGTTTTGGTATTAAAAAAAAAAAATCAATTCTCAGAATAAAATTCAAAGCTTGTGTGCAAGTGTTACATAAAAAGCAGACAACAAGGAATGCACTTTCCCAAGTAGGTAACAAAGATGGTTTTAAAAAGTACAGTCCTGAATTGCAGTTGAACTCAATGATGCTCAATACTTTCCAAATAGGAAAGTTCTATCTTAATGGAGAGCATATAATACGGTAAATACTATTTTATTATCTCTGATCAACCGTGACAGCATTAGAAAAGGAATGCAGGAGAACAGTCTTCTTCAACGGGAGTCTTATTTTCTCAGATCAGAGGCAATAAAGTAGTGTATGAACTGCTTCATTGTAAGAATTTTTATTTTATTAGGTGATTTGAATTTTTAAACACTATAAACAGGAAATTTTATCCTGCAACAAAAGTGTACAGCAACTGGCCCAAGAATTGAAGGGAATTCAGCTATCCTGTTGTTTACCATATCGAGAGTATGACATTTCTTTCTCCCATATTATTCATATCAAGTGCTAATTGTGACTACATCCATTCAACTGTAATGATCTATTTTATCTCATTTTGATATCAGTTACATTACTTTGATCACCTCCTAACTGCTCCATAATGCACATGCCTCCAACTCTGTACTTCTTTGTAGATTTTTCTCCTCGACCTAGGAATCTACACTTCAAATTATTTAAATAGTTCACACATGATGGCTATATAAACTCTTTTTGCATAAATGCTCCTTGAGTGTTTCAAAATGCTAATATTGTTGGGGTTACTTGTTATACACTCTTGGATAATATATTACTCTGGGAGCATCACAAGCCAAGACAATACTTCGTCCCCCATCAATCAAGTCCCAAAGTCCCCACCCCCCCCAGTCAAATGTTTTTTCTGCATTTAAAAAAAAATAAAAATCTGTTATGTGAGAAGTATTTTGGGAGGAGCAGGAAAAGCAAATCTGTGATTTCCATTTGAAAACACTTAGTTGCACACTATGTAATTTATCCCTGTAAAAGGATAAGACGCAAATATACTTCTGGGGCTGATTTGCCACTCTGACAACGCTTTTCTGTCCAGGCAAATAAAATTGACACAGAATACTTTTAAAAAGTCTCGATTAAATGAAGCAAACTATTTAAAAATGAAATTATGACACAGAAGAAAGCAGGGGGGTTTATATTATCCTATTTCCATGTATTTTCCTGATTAGTCTGCAACTGAGGCATGTAGAAGGTTCCAGTTACATATGTCCATGTAGTAAATCCATACTAGAGAGCCTTATTTCCAAAAGCACCTTATTCTTTCCCATATTTTGATGTTTTTGCTATCTGATTGGAAGTATTGGAAGTATTTATGATTGAACTTCTAAGTAACACTTTCTGAGTAATTACACAAACTATCAGACAAATACTGTCTGTATGCTCAATTACACCAAACACAATTTTCCATTGGTACTATGATCTATGATATACAAATTTAAAATGTAAATACATATTAGAATTTAGAAGATTTTCACACTTTCTACCGGAGATTATAAAACATTTTGCAAGTGGATTCATGACAAGTTCATATTGTACCTTCTGAAGAAATGGTTTTAAAGCAGATAGAAAGGTGTTTTTGCCTCCTCCTGAAATTAAAACTTCTAGGCACAGAATTTGGCCCAAACTTTCCAATGTATCATCTCTGAGTCTAGTTGATACATAGGAATTACTCTATTAAAATTTTTGGAACATTTCATTTCTTATCCTAACTGAACATGTGGCAGCAAAAGAGAAAAAAAAGGTGGAGAGGGTTAACATAATGAAGAAAAATAATTTTTGATTTAAAATAATTCTGATTTTGTCATCAGTTTAACGTTTCAGCTAACAAGTATTCTAAACTGTTCATTAGTTCACCTAGTGTTTTTATTACCATTAGCATTTTCAATTGTCTGAAACTATCAGAATTAATGCATAAAGAAGTAGAATGCATATAAAAGCATTATACTTGAAAACTGAGAAAATGAGAAGAAACAATAAAATCCTTGTATATTATAAGCTTGTGTCATAACTGCAGTGATTTTACTTTTGAATTTTAATGAAACATTAAGGGAGGAAAAAAACCAGTTACCTAGAAAGCCATATGACAAAGTAGTTACATTCATCAAAAAATGAAAAGACAGAAATGAAAGCATGTGGATTTATTTACTGTCTTTACTGAAACGTCTATCAGGAAGCTTTAGGAAGTCAGTTGTAGGAAATTGCTTCCAAAAGGTTGATTTTTTTTCCCCTGAAATATTCCATTTTCTGTATGGAATGCTTCGTCTTATAATTAAATGTTCCAGCTTTTATAGTTACCAGGAAGGTTTGTTTTCCAGCATGGTAAAACTAGCAGATGGTAGCCAGTAGGGATACCAGAAAAATCATTTATTTCCTCTGCTTTGATGCTAAACCAGAATTGCTAGTCAGGTTATTGAATCATGTTAAGTCCAGAAAAAATGACAAATGACCAAAATATATTTGTAAGCGAAGTTTCTCTTTAAGAGAAAGGAACCAAGATTGACCTCTAGGTCTCTAAGATTAATCATAAGCTGAGACATAATTCTATGAAATACTTATGTAGACCAATACACCCTAAAGATGATTTTCTTGTTGTTACCAAGTAAGGCAAAATTGAAAGTTCAATTCACTTCATTAATTCCTCACATTGTTCCATTCTTATGTGGGTGTAAAATAAATTTTTCTAGCTCTTTGTTCCACTTCTGCATCATTTACCTCTGTATTAGTTGTTTGGTAGATCATTAGAAACTTATAGGGTAGTTGATGGCCTGAGAAAATAATTGAACTCTGCATTCTGGCATGCTAGACAGAGCCAGTATTTCTGGCTTTCATTCAAAGTATTGTTAGAAGTAAATTTGGGCAACTGGATCTTCAGTTACTACGTATAACATATTTTTCATCTCATAGTGAATTTCTTTTAACATATCATAAGTTTTGACATCATAACTTCCAGACCAGGAATTCTGTAGAAGGTGGAAAAGTTGAAGTTTGTCAGCTGGCATATTCCCTTTGATATTTCTGAAAAGTTACGCTTATGATCCAGCAAGTGGGAATAGGTAGTACTTATCGGTTTGAGCAGAGGAATTTTCTTTTTAGATCTTGAAACTATTTAGAAATATTTATTTACCTTACTGACCTACGAGACTATCTAAGCATAGTGGGGATATCTTTGTTTTTCCCTCTATTTATTTTTAAACTAATTTTTGTTACACAAATGTGCTTGAAAAGAAAAATTGGAGACAACTGCCCTTGCCAGACCATTCAATGAAGGTCTGACTAATAAGTTGCATTGATTTGCTCATCCCAGGTCTCTCAATATAAGCTTCCCTTAAATAGGCATTGATTGTCTCCATAAGTACAAAAGTGCTATTAGGTAATAAATAAATACCTTCATTGGAAGAGGACATTTTTATAGAAAAAGAATTGTTATAGCTATTCCCCTAAAGTAGTAAAAAAAGGGGGGAGAGGAAGAACAGAATTTGAACTTTAAATCTATATATCATTCTCATGATCACTTAATTATTTTGGGTTCTCAGATATGATGTATTTTCTTCATTATTTCTCAGGAAACATTTAATACCAAACCCTCTAATTTCCATATATAATATGCAGCAAATTAATTTCTACCAAACAGTGCTGTTACATTGCCATAACTAATAATAATTGTTGGAAATGGACAATTGTTTGAAAGAAGAGCTAGATAAATCTATTAGATTTTCTTTCTGTTTGGTATGTATGTAAAGAATACATATAGTCTTGGGTCAGGATCTTTATATGTAGGCTCTGTCAATGTTAAGCTTCCGCATCAAGACAGGGAAACCAGATGAGAAAAAGTCCGTTCCCATATCAGTTGTTGAAACTTGCATTGGATAAGGACAGAATTGTCCTAACCACTTATTTTCTTCTTCTTAAAACACAGGAGCTTATCCTTCACTACTACCTCCTTATTCTTCTTAATTTTTCATCTCATATTGACCTTATAAGCAACATACAACTTCACCATTAGCATCACACGTCTGATGACTTCCATAAGTAGACCTCTGCTGTTTTCACTGATTTCCAGAAGATAAATTTCTGTTGATTTTCTTGCTGTCATCTACACATTTAGTAATATTACCTCCAAGAAAAGAGTGCTGGTAAGAGGAAAGAGAGATTCCATTTGAGGGATCTAATTTAAATCTAAATCTAAAAAAGTCTAATAAATCTATATCTAATAAATAGCATAATTAGTGTCCTGAAGTCATTGTTCACTCTCAGCTGGACTTTGTATATTTTATAGCTAAAGTATGAAATAGATTACATACAGAGCTAATGTTCTGGATCAGTATGTAATTTAACATTATGTGGGACTATGCTTAGGTAGACCTCAAACCCTTCAACTTAGTGCATGAGTTTTTTTCTATGAAAGAGTAGACTAGGATTTTGTTCAAGTAATATGTTAACACTAGTTCTCACTTGTTCTTCTGTGGTTGTGCAATGACAAAGTTTATGTTCTCTTAATTTTTATGAGGCAGTAAGGCTTGCTGATGAATCACTGATACATCTTGCAATTCCAAGTCTTTCTTCCCTTACTATTGGCAAATGTTTGGAGCACTACGTGGCAATTCAAACACGTTATAAATTTCTTTCTTCTCAATGGCTTAAAATAGGTGTAATTAACTTTTTCTAAGATACTGTGAGGCTACTTGTCAGATCTCTGCCCACTGAAGAGCAGAAAGTAGGGGTCCTGGAGACACAGGGAGAGATGGTCTCTGGCCCTACAAGCCAGGAATGGCAGTCAGTTCCTTCATAATCTACTCAACATGAAATCCTAGTTTCAACTCATGCCTGCTTGCAGGCCAGTCTCAGTGCTCCTTTCTACCTGCCCTTTTAATACACAAATTTACCAAGGATGACACAGAGGTAAAACCTAGAGAAATTTTAATCTCTCTATGAGCTGTTTGATTGCAGTAGCTTCATTTCCTATGTGCCTCCTGCAGTGTTCCTTGCTGCTAATGTAGGTCCAGGGTGTTCTTGGATACCTTGATCCCGCAGGCAAAGGCTGTGGTGCAGTACTGTGAAAGTGAATGCCAAGGCAGAGCAAGTGGCTAAAGAGACTAACAACAGACTTAATGATTCTCCCTGTGAAACGAAAAGCATTTGTAAACTACGTGAGCCAAATGTAAGAGACAGGGGCGAGGATCGGGGGGGCGTGGGCAGATAGGACAGGTGTTGCTAACCGTTTGTCACATTAGCGTTGTTTGTCAAACTTTTTCTCCCTTATATTTGTTGGTGGTGTCAGCCGTGTCTAGTCTCAATGAACTTACACGTCCTACCTATATTTAATAGCCTTACTTATATAAAACATTCTAATAATGTGACTTGTGTTAAGACTCTTGCCTTAGTCTTTATTCTTTGTCCTTGTATAAAGTGCTGTTCTCAAGCAGTTCAAATTTAATAAGAAAGTAACATTCATTCCAATATTAGCAAAAATTTCCAACAAACAAATATGTGGCATTATTATTACTTTTTTGAGCAGTGGCCTCAGCAAGATGATATTTAAAGTGAAGTATAGAAACATTTGCAATTGAGTGGAAAAAATAAAATAAAATTACATATTGCATTTGAAGTTATTTTACAATTTTCTCAAATTAAAATGTCTCTTGAAATCCCATGTATTAGAACATTATCAAAGCCTTAGCTTTTAGTTCAATTTTTAATTAAAATATTGTTAAAATATCACTTTCCCGTGTAGGGGAAGTTTCAGGTTTCAGTATTTTGTAGTCAAATTTATTCATTGTTCTTTAACAAGACACAACACTGTCTTGAAATATAACTTTCATATAACTAAACATATAAGTAGAAATACTACCATACACATTTTACACCACAAAAAATAATCTTATATTTAAGGAAACAAAGAAAAACAGTGATAATCCTCAACAACTCTTTGAAGAGTTATAATCACTGAAAGTTTACAATGGAAAGGTTGGTGCTTATGGCATAGTGAAATTGAATTCGAGTGTTGGCACCCCAAACAACAGCCTGTCCAATTAATGTACATTCTTATGTAGCTGCAAATAGGACCTTTACTTGCACTTTAGCAGGTTCACTCCTTTTGTAGATGTGGTTACTCCAGGAGGAGAAATGGCTAGGATGTGATAAAGTTAGCTGTGTTTATGTTCAGATAGCATTACCTACCTACTGACCAAGAACTGGGACTTTTGAGTTTTCCTCTCAACTCTGATTTAGCCTAACACATAATTACAAGAACAAAATTGCTCTGCGTTACCGAGCTGAACCATTTCTACTGTGATTGAAATGAATCACTCTTACTGCTTGAGTGCCTGTAAGTATTGTATGTATTCACATATGTACAAAAGGGCTGCAACTATTATTGTTAGGTAGTATGTTATATAGGGATCACAGAATCACAGAATGGTCAGGGTTGGAAGGGACCTCTGGAGATCATCTAGTCCAACCCCCCTCCCAGAGCAGGTTCGTCTACAGCAGGTTGCACAGGATGGTATCCAGGCGGGTTTTGAATGTCTCCAGTGCAAGAGACTCCACAACCTCTCTGGGCAGCCTGTTCCAGTGCTCTGCCACCCTCAAAGTAAAGAAGCTCCTCCTCATGTTGAGATGGAACTTCCCATGTTCAAATTTTTGCCCGTTACCTCTTGTCCTAACACTGGGCACCACTGAAAAGAGACTGTTCCCATCCACCTGGAACTCTCCCTGGATGGATAAGAAGTTCATACAGCAACTATGTCTACGGTTGTATGAAGCTCTTCCCTGCAGTCTTCTCTGAAGCATAAAGTCAGAAAAAAATAGACACCTATAAAACTTTATAAAATATGCACTGTATCTAAAATGGACAGTGATTGTGTGAAAATAATGAGAGGACAGGTGATTAATTATATAATGATATCTAAATCTTTTCATGAAAACTCTTCCTTAAGAATTTTAATTTCATAAGGACTCTCTAGAATATTTTTTAAAAGGCCAAAACAAGCTTTGAGGTGATGACTGAAAAACATACATTCCTATTAATATAAATATGGCCCTTACTAATACAGAAGCCTAAATAAGCTGACAGAACATATTTTAAGATACTCATAAAAATACTGAGTTTAGGGGGTTACGTACAGATTGCAGGCATGCTAGGCATCTCACCATCCATTGCAATCTCAATTCAGTTACCTGAGCACTGATGCCTAGTGCTACTTGAGCTGCAACAACCTGCTTGGCTACTTCAAAAGAGCACATATTTCCTCTAAGTTTCTCTCACACCTCCAGCTCCAACACTGTTGGCATTTCATGTATCCCATCTTTGAAAATACTCAAATGTGTATTAAGTGAATACTGCTGTGACAAGGTTGCATTGGGATAAAGGTATTTGTATAGTTTACTTGGACTCAAATAATCTAGAGCCTTAAGGCTAAAAATAAGATTTTTTTTACTACTCCCAAGAGGAAAGAAAGGCTTCTAGATCTGTTATGTTACTAGCACATGAAACACATCCTGAATCAACAGAAACATTTAGAAGTTTTCCTGTGAATAGCTGCTACAATGGTCCTGTTGTACGCTTGGATGCAAGAAGCATTAAAAAAATATGTATAGATTAACATTTCCCAAAGCCTAAGAAAGCGCTTCCTGTCAATTTATACATTTATAAATTAACTACAGAAATAATGTCAAGACAGTGGGGCAGCTGCCTCTCTCAGATACCTAGTCAGAGCACCTCACAACTTGCTTTTGGCCTACAGGTTGTGTTTTTTCTGTCTCATAAACCAAGAGTTAAGGGATAGGGGCTCTGTTGTGTCACAAGGTCTCATGCTGTCAAGCTGAGATATGTGTAGGAGACAGGAAGTGTTTAAAGGTCCTATGAGTAAGACATAATCAGGGAATTTCTTTTAGAAGAGCTGCTTTATAGGCTGTTAATGTTAGGTACAAGTGAGTTGCAACAAAACAAATGAACAAACAAAAAATCTCAAGTGCAAAAGGGAACAGTTAAAAGCTATGCAAAAGTTAGAATTAATAGGCTGAAGGGGTATATATGACGTTCAATTCTGAATTTCAAGCAGTAAGTAATAGTAAAACAGAAGTCAGAAAGTATGCTTTTATCTGACAATAACCAGTAATGAACTGCAGGGTATTTTAAGCTTCGGTTAACTCAGAAAAAGAAAAAGAAGTAACTTAGAAAAAGAAAACTAAGTAAGAAACTGTATTACAGACATGATGAAAGAACTGAAGTTAAATGGAGAATTTTTGGAATTTTAAGTTGGTATACAAGCCAGTAGGGTGCCAAAATGTTATACCAATACTAAAAGAATGGCTTCAGGGAGGGGAAGATAAATAGGTAAGATGTAATCTTATAATGGCAATTCAAACTAAGGATATATGTAAACTAAATATATAGGAGAATGAAAACTGTAGAAAGATCAAATTTGTGATACCACTAGGGAGAAGGAGGGTAGGGCCTTTTTGAAGCACTGCCTTACGGCAAAAGAATGTTTCAGAGGTGGATGAATTGTAGGCTGGTAAAGGTCTTCCACTTCCATTTCAAATGCTTTTGAGAGCTTTCCTTTACCCTAGATAAAATCCTTAGACATGTTCTCAGATTTTTGGTTCCCCAATCCCTGATCCTCTTTGTTGGATCCATTTCTAGGAATTATTTCATCTAGTAACAGGTCCTGAAGAGAGCGAGAGCACACAGGTATATCTCAAAACTGTCATTACGTTTATAGATATCACTTGCAAATACCTCATATTTTTATTGAGTCCAAGATACTAAAGTTTAAATATATTCCTTTAATTTGATCTAGACACTAAAATTTCAAATGGGGCTACATCTGGCTGGAAACCAGTCACCAGGGCTGTCACTTGGGGCTCAGTTCTAAGGCCAGTTCTGTTTAATATATTTATCAGTGATCTGGAGGCATGAGTTGAATGCAACATTAGCAAGTTTGGTGATGATACTAAACTGGGAGGTGCTGTTGACTCTTTTGAGGGACAAGAGGCCTTGCATGGGCATCTAGATAGATCGGAGCATTGGGCAATCATCAATTACACAAAATTTAACAAGTCCAAATGATGGATTCTGCACCTGGGACAGAGTAATTCTGGACACAAGTATAAATTCAGAGAGGAGCGGCTGGAGAGCAGCTCTGCAGAAAGGGATCTGGAGGTGTTGGTCAGCAGCAGGCCCAATGTCAGCAGTGTGCCCTGGCAGCCAAAAGGGCAAACCCCATCCTGGGGTGCATCAAACACAACATAGCCAGCTGGTCAAAAGGAATGTCCTATGAGGAGTGGGTGAGGACCTTGGGCTTGTCTAGTTTGGAGAAAAGGAGCCTGAGGGGTGACTTCTTTGTTCTCTACAGCTTTCTGAGGAAGGGAAGTGGAGAGGGAGGTGCTGATCTCCCTGGGGTGCAGTGACAGGACACACGGGAATGGTTCAAAGCTGCGTCAGGGGAGGTTCAAACTTGCCATTAGAAAGCATTTCTTTACCGAGAGAGTGATCAGACACTGGGACAGGCTTCCTAGAGAGGTGGTGGATGCCCCATGCCTGTCAGTGTTTAAGAGGCATTTGGGCAATGCCCTTAATAACATGCTTTAACTTTTTTTAACTTGGAACTGCTTGCTGACTGACGAATGCTGAAGTGATTATCTCATTGTATTCAGTGTTGGTGTGGCCTCACCTTGAGTATTGTGTGCAGTTCTGGGCCTCACAATTTAAAAACAATGTTAAGGTCGTTGAATGCGTCCAGAGGAGGGCAGCAAAGCTAGTGGAAGGCATGTCCTGTGAGGAGTGGTTGAGGAGTTAGGGTTTGTCTAATTTGGAAAAGAGGAGGATGAGGGGTGACCTTATTGCTCTCTACAGCTTCTTGAGGAGGGGAAGGGGAGAACGAGGTGCTGATCTCTTCTCCCTGGGAACCAGTGACAGGATGCATGGGAATGGTTTAAAGCTACACTAGGGGAGATTATTCACACCGGACATTATAAAGGATTGCTTTACAGAGAGGGTTGTCAAGCACTGGAACAGGTTTCCTAGAGAGGTGGTTGATGCCCAAGAGCCATTTGGAATAACATGCTTTAACTTGAATTGGTCAGACACTTGGACTAGGTGATCGTTGTAGGTCCCTTCGAACGGAAATCATTCTATTCTATTCTATTCTATTCTATTCTATTCTATTCTATTCTATTCTATTCTATTCTATTCTATTCTATTCTATTCTATTCTATTCTATTCTATTCTATTCTATTCTATTCCATTCCATTCCATTCCATTCCATTCCATTCCATAAATCATTCCAAGTTATTTGCTTTTCTCAGAGTGATACTATGATATTTATGGAAGCTTTTCTTCTAATGTGTTTAGAAAGCGACCGGCTAATCCACTCTGCCTTTCCCTCCTGACAAGACTCATTCATTCTGTATTGTGCAAAAGTTATAAAAAACAAATAATAAAAAAAATAGGCTTTTAGGATTTTCTTTGGCTTCCTCCGTTCTTATTTCTGAGCTCCATCTTTTTCTCCATTTCTGCATGTTATCTTCTCTTTGCTTCCAAATTCTCATCTAGCACCTTTCTCTTATGACTTTTTGTCTCCATAATTTTGTACCTTCTTTCCCCCTTCCTTAAAAAATGTAGGACTTATTATTGCAGGAACATTTTAAGCACAATACACAGTCATCCAGAAATGTAAAAAGGTATCTAAAAGTCAGTTCTTTGACACTGCTGTTAAATATTCAAAAATCCTTTTCAAGTAAAACTTGGCTCCCAGCTCCATTCACATCAGTATTTTATGTGAAGAATTTCCTCCATTCACTGTAACCTTGCTTTGTATCCCCCTAACTCCTGCATTGCCTGCACCTTCTGTTCTGTATCCTTCTTCTAAGTCTAGGTCAAGGGGTATAATGACAACTGATCATTTCAAACACATGCTTTTCCTACTCGATTAATTCAATTTCAGGAAGATGTAGCCTTGCAGAATTATGATTTCAACTCACTGAAATTCCTAAGTGGGGTTACTTCTCTGTACAGCCTGCACATTCTTAAAAGGATTGGTGAGAATTATTTATTTTGTGAGATTTTTCCTGTATCCTGAAGTAGGTCTTAAATTTCCTTGTGGGCTTGGTTATTCTTATTATCTGTTGAAGGAAAGACTGCTGCTTTTTCTCACATGTACAAGACACCTAAAAAAGCCACCCATTAACTTGATTAGCTCTGCTAGTTATGGAACAATAGAGTTTAAAATTGTCAGTAAATGCTATGTGACAAAGTAACATTTTTTTCTGGCTACAATTAAATTTAAAATACCTGTAATAAACAAAATACACAGGTCAGCGAGGAAAAATGCTTTTCATTCCCAGGACTGAGAATTTTATTCTACTGATAATTTTAATGCGAAATCCTAAGAGAAACCAAGAAATAGAACACACATTTCTCTTGCTCCTAAGCAGATTATTTGAATGTCAAAATACAATCACATTCTTCTTTAATTTATTCATTTATGCAACTGAACTTACAGAGGTTTTCCCCTTCCAAACTCTTCATTTTCTCCAATCAGCTCCATGGTTGGTGTTTAAGATCTGGTCTTTTTGGTATTTGATTTCTGTAAAGCTGGAGTGGATTGTACCCGCTTCTTAACTGCCTGTTTTAATCACCAAGGTTGCCTGTTTTGTTTTGTTTTTGAAAAGGCATCATGCCAATCCACAAGTTCACACAGCTTGTGTGGCACTAGTTCTGCCACCATGTGAAAGTTGTACTGTAAAATGTCTGTTGGAGTGAGTACCTCGGGTAAACTGAAAAAAACCCTGATCTCAAAAGCTTGACATTGAACCATTGGTTCCAGTTAGACTCAAGTGGTTCTGACAATGCATAAATGAACATAGTTTGGCACCTGAAGTACTCCACGTTCAGAGAGTTTACGCTTCCAGTGGAGTTACTGCTAGGGTGAACATGAGTTATTTCTGATTAAAGGAAAAGAAATGTAGCTACAACAAATAAAAGTACACTTAGCAGCTCTATTCTACTAAGTCAAACTTTAAGGATCAACAATTTTTCCTTAATTTAGTCCTAAGCCTTTTTCGCTGTAGTTAGAGACATAGCAAATAAAATCAAAATTATTAGTATATTGCAAATTTTACCCTCTGTATCCCATCAAATTACAGGCATGTGCTGTTGATTACCGTATGAAACTATATACAGTATTACTGTGACATCTTCTGGAAATATCCAATCACTTGTTTGCTTTATTAATTTCTAATATTTAGAAAAATAAAAATTTAATTCAAAACCCCTCCCCAAGAAATTAGCTGTAGGAGTTCATAGTAAGAGCAGGACCTTGGATCATTAATTGACAGTTAAATCTCTGTTGGCATTCATTTATTTGTTGCCCATTATTGTATTAAAATTGAAAGTCTTTGAATGGTTATTCACTGTGTACAGTATTGCTACAGCTCAAAGAATAAAGTGATATATGACCAGTTTGACCTCTATATGACCTCATAAAGGGAAACTATTAGAAATTTCTCACCATTTCAGTCTTAGAAAAAAGGTGAACAGAATCACTGCTTGTCACTTTGAGGTTTTTGATTTGGTATGATACATAAAACAAAATCTCCTTCTTTATCACTATATTAACAATTCTTTCCATTTCCCTGTCATTCCATGGAACAAGAAATTGGGAGTACTGAAAGGCATTGCCAACTGTAATCCTATCCATAGTAGGCTTGGAAAAAAATTTGGAGAATAAGCATGCAAAGCTGAATAAAATGGTCTCTAGATGTGGACCATTGTGCCTTCTCAATGCTCCTGGTAGTACTGGTTATTCAGATGCACATGTTCTTGTCACTGGTAAGAATGCGGCTTATTATACTGCATAAGAACAAACCTTTCCCAAGCCAAACCTGGAGAAGTAAGATCTCATCATCCAGTCAATTAAATATATCAGGAAAGTAGCATGGTTATCGTTTACTGCTGTGAATCTTTGGGTATGCAGAATTTTATCTTACTTGCCTCCTTTTTGACAGCAGACCTTTGTGTCTCTGACTCAGTTTCTACTAGCTTAATACTAAGGTATCCCTGCAGTGATGCTTTGTAATACATAAAGAGGAGGAACTGGACTTTTTGTTCAGAAACAGTATAAGCAAGTCAAACCCTGCTAAAATAAATGCAGTTTTCCAGTTAATGCTGGAGTTTGGTGTTACACCACCATGTCACAGAGAAGTAACTGTAATCCCATGCTATTTTATGGCAAGCTATTCTATAAAGAGCAGAAGAAACTCTTGGGAAATTCATTTAACTAGTCAATAATCATTAACCTGGTATATTCACCTCTGGCTGCTTGAACTTTTCTGAATAATGCTTCTAGCACACTCCTAGAATTTTGTTCTCTAGTAATTTGGGTTTAAAAGCAGAACATATGTTCCAGGCAGATGGAGGATACCTGTTTTTGCTATATTTTTAGATGGTGTCCATATTCTGTTACATCGGAAAGTAATAGCTCTCTTTCAGCTTGGGTAACATATTTTAAAACAGTGGCTGGGGTATTTTTCCTTCTCTCTCTTTTTGCTCTTTGTTCTGAAACCATGGGACAGTCATGATAAATTGGCAGCTTTTTCCTTTACTGTTTTATGAATAGTATGATGGAAAACTTGTGATGTTTTTATACACATGTCAAAGTAGAAGAAGGAGGAGTATAGAATTATGAAGGCTTCAAAAAGCCCTGTAGCAAAGTAGGAAGAAGCAAAGCATGAATTTATTTCAGGTTTGCAGCTGGGTGATTTGTGGAGAACATTGTCCAGCTGAATCTCTGAGTGATGTTAAAAAAGAATCATTCTATCAGGAGGGAGATCATCTCTGAAAAAATCTTGTTAAATATCTAGCTGTCCCATTTCTTACAAATGGAAGAAAACTGAAAAGTTAGTGCGAGTCATTGGTTGGGTTTCCTCATAGTATATCTTTAGCCCTAATCCTAAACCTTGTTTATCCCTATTCTTAAACCTAATCTCCTATGAAGGTAAAGGGAAACTCTATGTGTACATGTGAACATTTTTTTGCATTCTGTGAAGTAGTGTTCTGCAGAAGAGTGAAGATATTTAACATTCTCAACCCAGATAATAGCAATGAAAGTTGTTGACACTCATTGAATACAGGTCTTATAAAATAAAATAAACATATTCTAGGATCACCTCACCCTGAATACATCTGTATTTCTGTTTCATTTTCAAAGCATACTTTGCTATGTTGTCAAAACATCTAACAATTTCTAAAGTATTTATCTTTCAGAGATCTGTGAACTATAGGAGTGTTACTAGTCCAGTTTTAGAGATAGGAACTGAAGTATAATGAGTCTATGACTGAGATTAACTTCCACATCTGTTCTATAAGAGCACACTAAACTGAGTTGCCAAGTTTTGTGCTGTTGTCGTGGCCATTGAAGAATTTTTGTCCTATACCAAGAGCAGGACATCCAGAATACCATGACTATTTCTTCATTTGAAAATTATTGTAAAGTCTTAATTTCTACTGGTAATAAATACAATTTGATTTTAAGAAATAAATAGCAAATAAGAACATAATTTTCTATCAGTAAAATAACAGATAAGAGGGAAAGCGTACGATATTGTATAGAGGTCTGGGATTTTTTCAGTGTGGTTTTGGTTTTACTTTTTTGTTTGTCTACCTTATGGAAAGGATATTGCCTGACCTGGATGAGCTGAGCTGATGGAAAACAGAAGATAGGGGCTGTTTTCTACACATCCAGTGGCAAGAAGTAAAGCACACTCACTGGCATTTATTATGACAGAAAGCACAAATCTGCATTTCCATTCTAATAGGGCACTCTTCCAAACCCAGTGAGCTGAAACACGTACAAGACATGTTTACATCATGATGTGGCGTATTATAAATAATGAATTCTTGTTTGTGCTTTCAAGGAGTGAAGGGACTGAATCAGAAATACTAGGCTCTGCTTATGGAACAATAAAAGAAAGCACGCTTTATTGAACTATTCTACCTTTAGGGTACAATCTATTACACCCGCTATCTGTTTTCTTCAGCTACACGTATGACTTGAGAAATAGCAGAATATTCTCTCTGTTTCAAGACGAATTTCTTTACTTGGCGTGGAGCAGAAAACAATAGAAATTGTGTTTGTGTATACACGGCTCATGCAATTGGTCTTGCGTAATGCACACTCAATTGAAGCTGGAGATTCACTTACATTGACCAATACTGGTGATTTTTCAGTAAAGTAGGATGAAATAACCTTACTGTGCAGGTGGGCAGACTCTACTCTGTCATATCAGTCATTCTTAATCTTGCCAAGTGGACTCATTAATTTCCAGAAAAGACATCACTAACATATCACAACTGTGAAAGCAGAACTCAAATAAGTTGACAGGACTCAGACTGTAATATTCCCATTAATGTATACAGGTGTTTGTAGTACATTCTTTTTGCTGTTAAATATAAATACAGACAAGCTATAGTAAAAAATAAGTCTTTTAAAGAGTGAGTGTTATCATCTTCAACATTTTGTAGACCTGTTCATGGGCAAATGAGCACATTAACACAAGTTATCCTGCTGAATTTAGTTACACTTTAATTACTATTAATTTATATGGGCAGATGGAAAAGAAACTGATCTTTGGTCTTATGAAGTCTTATAAGAGCAGATCTCAGAACTGTATTTGATACCAGTGTAAATTTTTCTTGTGACAAAGGTTTTCCTTTGGCAAAAAATAAAAGACATAAAGAGAGACATTTTCACACATTATATGAAATTACACAAGATTTTTTGTAAATTATATTTATTTACACAAAATCATTTAAGTCATTATGATTACTTCTACATGAAAAAAGTAATACACAGAGAGGCTATGTACCTTACAACTATCACAGTAAATCATGGTTATATGATATCTAGAACAGAAAAGTTATGATGGTATTTAAATGGGTAGGCTGGTCTCTAGTTTTCCCTGAATTCGTTATTACTAATTATTGACATTGTCAGCTCTACTGGCAATCAAGTACACTGAAATTGGTACAAATTGTGTCTGAATCAGGAATACTTAAATCTAGTTTCTAAAGTTAAGGTTTCAGGAAACTTCCTTCTTTTAATTAAAATTCTCCCTCCTTTAATACCTCCCATGCCATATTCTCGGCAGAATACTTTCATATATTACAGGATAGAGTCAGAGAAAACCGTGACCATCATTGCCATAGTGCCCTTGTGCACACTGAATGGACTTATGTTCTTCAAAGCACATGAAACCTGCAGAACCATAAATCCTAAAACCATGCTGAATATAGTCTGTGCAAGTTCATGTCAGGCACTGAGCTTTTGAATAACTATAGCCATACTTAACTTGATTCTTCTTAGCCCAATCCCCTGAGTGTACATGCATTCCTAATAAGATAAATGTTAAAGTATGTTCAGATTTTTTGTGGTTTTTTATTTTATTTTTTGTTTTGCATGCATGCATGAACCACTAGATGATTTAAGCAATTAAGGCTCAGATTTTATTCTGGTTTTGTTAGATCACATTCTCACTTAGGCTGATATTATTCAGTGTTTCAAGAGATGAGCTGTGGAGATACTATTTAAATTTGATTGATCACATTTTTTTAAAGTACATATGTGGTAAATGAAGGCAATTTTTCAATGAAAGGTTCTTTTGCTAATAAGGAGATACAATTTTTATGACATAAAAACCCTATTCAGGTATCTTTTCAAGTGAAGCCTATAACTGTAGCTACAGTAAGCAGACGTTTGTAGCACAAATGTACTTTGCGTATACTTGATCAGCAGACAGTGCTATTGGTTTAGCATTTGGAATACAAAAGGGAAAGATTGTTTCAGCAATATTAAAATGTTCAGGAAAAGCAAAACCAGAACTTTTAGTCCAAAATTGAATCAGTTCAGGCACGGAATATTATTCTTCAATTGTCATCACTGACTACTGGTTATAAATACAAGTTTTTAGGTTTTGTACTGTTCTTCTAATGTCCCCGTATCTTGGAATAAATGGAAATCTAAATAGATTTTAATGTAATAGTTGTTCTAAGCATTCTTTCCTGCACCCAAATGTTTCAATTCCATTTTTATATATTTTGCTATCTCTTTTGTACTCAAGATAGGAAAGAGTAATTTTACTAAGCAATATCCTCCAGCCAGGATTTATCCATCTTTCTGTGTTCTTCATCTATGTAAGAAACAGACAATGCTTCACAAAGTTAAATTTACCCTTCTTTCTCATTTATTTTCAGTTGTATTATTATTTTCTGTGTGGGGATTAAAGTGTAAAAGCATATACAAAAACCCACACTGTCACAAAGGCCAACTACATTCATATATTTTGTAAATGGTTTTCTGGCTCCTCTGTTATTTGGCAACAGCTTTCTGCACATGAGTTCACATTTCAGGCTTGTTCATGTATGCAATATAATACATATTTATATTACATAAGGAATATTTTACACTCCTGGCAATAGTATTAGGTAAATTACTGAAAGCTGTGTAGAGTAAACAGTTTCTGTTTTGCTAAGGGTTTTGGGTTTTCTACATCAGGCTTCATGTCAGGTAAGATCAAAACAGAGAGTTTTAAATGCTCTGACAAGGAAAATTCTGCACAAATTCTTACAGTGTTAGAAACTGGTTTTATTTTATTTTAATTTTATTTTCTTTTTCTCCCAGGAAAATTAAATAGTTTCATGATAGTTATTTTCCTTTCTTTATCTTTATATATACTGAAATAAGACTTTTTAGGGGGGAAAAAAACCCGTCAAAATCAGTAACTTAAACCTTTCATTCTGAAAACAGTGAAACAAGATATCAAGGACATTATCAGAAGTTTTCAGTCCAGTATGTTTTACACTGAATAAAAATACATGCCTTATTTCTAACCTAACTCATCTTCCCCTTGATTTGTTATGACTTTTTTCTGGCAAACTAAGAGGCCATCTGCTACCAGATTTTTGTACCTCAATAACTGTGAATCTTCAGTTGAATAAATTAAAACTTTCATTTTAACTAAAAATATTTTAAAAACAATGTAACCTCATGTTTTTCTTTACTAGTCTGTGTTTATTTAAAAAAAAAACCACACAAAACATGTAGACCCCACCCACAGCCTTAATAAATCAGAGATCTCTTTTTCCATTTTAATATTCTTGAGTTTAAGGTATCTGACCCTGCTAATATAGAGAAAAAATAGAAAATTTATTTTTTACCTTTTTTTGTGTACATTGAAATCAAAGCATATTTTTTACAGTAAGTTCTGTCGCAGTTAAGACACTTCTTACTCCTTATTTTCTTAATTTGTTGCTGTCTTGTACTTTTACTAGCTGTCTATTTTGCTTTTGTCACTCATTCCTCCCATCTTAACAGAATATTAAGTAAGTATTTATACTAATTCTTTTTTGGAATTATATTTTTTGAGTATGTAATGAGCCATTCTGAGAACATTTTTATTATCAACCGAAGTTTCATTCATGCTTCATACATACTGCTTTTTCATACATGTAAACAGGCAGGTTTGTAAGGAATTGATCACTTTTTTCCGTATTTGATTTGTCAATGTGTAACAGGTTCTCAGGCGTGTCTCATCTAGGAATTTACTAGTTGCAAGACTGACTGAGAGGTATTCCATGGTTCATATTGCTAAATTGTCAATCTACAGTGAGAGATGCCTGCCATCCCTTTCAGCCTTCTACCTCGTATTTATAAGCAGTACAATACGGAATGGTATTGTAAAGGTACTTAAACTTTAAATAAGGTGTTATCATCTGCATCATTTGCTTTGCACCAACCTTTATTCTCTCTCAGATATTAGAGATGATGTAACATTTTTAGGCAACATTGTGGGAGGAAATTTTAGAACATTCACAATGTAATCAATATTTTTGCAGCTATCTTGAAGTGCCATCCACAGGGAGCAGAAGAATTCATGAAATGGAAGAAATATAAAAACATAGCATTATGAGCAACAAATATGATAAGTGCTAGATAGTTCTTGACTTATTTTCAAGAGAAGTAGATCTGTCTGTATGTTTTTAAATATTTTGAGGAATTCAGAATCTATTTGCAGATAATGACAAAAATATAGGACTATATTTCTTAAAGGAAATGTCACTGAAAATCTCTCTTCAACCCTAATGGTGAGTGCTGTGTTTATTTTGCTGAGTATCGTTGGAAAACACTACAGAAAAGAGGAAGGAACACTAAAGACAAGCAACATAATTCGCTTAGTGCTGTGAGACAGAAGTTAAGCTGAAAGGCTTGTCATTTTGGGAAAGAAATAGAGTGGTTGTAAAGACAAGATTTATGGCTGCAGTTTGCTGTCAAATATAACTCTCAATAGCAGGCTCTTCTGTTACTAATAGTCAAATTGGTGTTTTTGTTTTATAGGTGATCAGTGTGAAAATTCATTCTTCGAATGGTCTTACAGGTGTAATTCCTCTTATTTTGTACAAGCAGAATTCCATCCAAAAATTTGTCAAAAAAAAACCCAAACAAAAACCCACTGCTTTTAAAGAAGCATAAAATCTAACCCTCTACCCAATCTCCAATGAAGCATTTAGGAATGTTTCTGAAATATACTGCTTGTTAGTTCAATATTTCCTTTGTTCATTGTTGGCTTTCTGGGCTTGCTAAAGTGATCTTGCAAGAAAATTATTGTTAATGATTGCATAACTACTTTTTTTTCAGCCTATCCTTTCCCAAAATGAAGGTATTTTTATGTGAAAGATTTGTGGTATTGCCAATATTGTTTTGTGCTTTGAATACCATGAAGAGTACTTCAATATTTAGCTACATTTTTTTTTCCTTTATGTTCATTTTCCTCCATACTGGGGCAATTTGCCCACTGTCTGGATTTGAAATGGCCAATGAATCTAAGAGAGTATGTGTGTATAATACTCCCACAAAATGTAGTTTTAATCAATGAAGTACATGTATTCTGGTTTTATGACTAAGTCATTTAGTGCACAGGGTATGATCAAAGGCAGAAGAAAGTATAGATTTCAGTCATCTTTGTTGCTGTAAGACTGGTATTTGAAATAGCAACTTTTCTGCTGCTACCACACTGCTAACAAAAATCCCTTAAATCTTAAAAAGCAAAACAAAGCAAAACAAAGCAAATCTGTGCCTATCTAAATTTTAATTAACTTCACATATAGGATATTGTATTGTTACATTTTGTGATGTCACATATTTTTCTCTATCAATCTATCATGGATTATAGTATCTAATCTTCATAAACTTTATATGTAGACAAATGCCATATTTATGTCTAGATTCTTAAATAAATTTTTATTAATGACCCAATTCATTGAACAAAGAGTAAGCCACTTTGTAAATATATTATTTGATGCATAAAAAAAATAATTATTATAACATACAGAAGTAGATTTTCAGTTTTGTGATAGTGAGTGCCTTTGAATGAATTGATTTTTTCAAGACAGTACATTTCTAGTGTGAGAGATTTATCTTTAGATACTGGGGATAGTAATATTTTTTATTATATATTTTTTAAAAAAGTCATATTATTATTTGGGGGCATGATATGGAGGTTAAAATTAAATAATAATTAAAACTTCAGTACCACTGTTATCGCATTTATATGAAAGAGGCAATCACCGTCATTTAGGTCTTCTGAACAAATGGGGCAGAATCACTAATAGTTCCTTACTCATTCCTGAAGAATACATGTTGAGATAACTCCTGAGAATCCAAACCTAGGTTGATGTCATAAGACCACCAGTTTTGTTCAGACTACTGGGTATTGGTGCAAGAGAGAAAATAAAAGTTATGAAGCTGTAAACAAAATAATTGTTTTTCATCCTTTTCAGTAGATAAACAATAGGTCATTGTATTAATTTATCCTACAATGTAATTTGTACTATAAGAAATCTCAGAGCACATTTTAGCAGGTAACTTTTTCAGAGAGCATTATGTCTATGTTTAATTATGGTATGTCATTATTATTAAGAAAGTACTGAATACCAAGTGAAGTTCAAAGCTGTATATACAAATTTGGTATTTTCAACTTGTTAAAAATTAAATCACTTAAAGCAAGCCTGATTAGGAAGAGGAAAAGTAGATTCAAGAAATGAATACATTAATTTGATTTTGATAACCAAACTGACTGCTGTCATATGAAACTGGAATGCAACAACAGTTATTTAAAATTTTCAGCCTTTCTGTAATAATATAATAATTCAAGTTAATCTATTTTTCGTACTTACAACACAAAGGCATTATTTCTACACATCTTAGATTGGTTTTCAGTAGTATATTTGAGAATATCATATATTACTGATGCCGTACTTTGTTTCTTCGTTTGCAAACATTTAGTTGCAGTTTATCCTTGACTAAGGGTGTGATCTGGATTCTCTAACTTCAAAAAATATCAGATGAACTTGGAAATCACTAAGCTTCTCTCTTAACTGTGGAGATGATATTTTTCAAGTTGTAAAAGAGATATCATTATTTGGTACGTAAAGTTGTAAATGGAATCATGGGGAGAAAGGAACACAAAATAAAAGTTAGAAGAAGGAACACATAAACTTTAGCCTCATATAAGTGGTAAGCCAACTACAGAGAATCATTAAAATAATGGGCGACAGAGAGCTAGCACAAAATGTCAAATCACCTACAGTCTCAAGTTCCTGAGTTCAATATTAAGACACCTAAATAACACCGGTATTTTGACCACGTTAAAAGGCAGAAAAAAAAAAAGATTAGAAATGTTTAATAAAAAGTTTTTGTGGTTTTTTTGCAGGTTTTTTTTGCATTTTTTTTTTTTAAATCTCTGGATGACTATATAGGTCTGAATTTAAAACGCACAGAACATAGTTCTAGTGTTCAAAATAAGTATAAGTGAACCTGAAGTTTAATAGATCAGGGTAACTGTTGTAAAAGGAGACTAACGTTCTGAAATTGCTAAATGTTTGAAAGAATGAGAGCTATCCTATTCTTTCTAATTAACCATTTGAAAGTATCACAATTTGGAAACTTCAGTAAAGATGTGTATTTTCTGTGATGATGATAGTCCATTACACCTGCAAATTCAGTAAAGTTATCTCTCCAGATATCAGAAGAAAACTTGTTGCATAGCTTGCCAATGCTGTTGTCTTGACAAAACAACTACATTCACTAACAATTTTGAAATCTACCAACAGTGTAATAATATTCTATGAATACTAGAAAAGTGATGTATGGGCAATCCTCAGAGAGATGGGAACCCCTAAATGACAGTCTAGCACTGAGAATTTTAATGCCCAGAGTAGGATTCCAAAGGTGAAAGACTCACTTATTCATGTTTATTCAGCAAACACTAACAAAACTTTTTTGTTTTGGTGACTTGTTGTATGTGTTGCATCATCTGAAATTTGTCAAAATAATACCAAGTTACAACAGACAGAAAATGAAGGTTTCCTGCATCAGAGCTCTGTGGACCTATAAAACAACCCTGGATTTTTCCTAAACTTATCTGGAAATAAACTTCCAACTGTTGGATGCTGACTATGACTTCAAATTAAAGAATTGCAATATTGGGCAACCTACTTATAGACTATTATCATATCAAATTCTTTCAGACTATAATCATATCAAATTATTGTACTCCAATAATGGTAAGAGAGACAGATTTAAAATCTATAACAATCAATAAATCATTATTCACAATGAATTTTATGGTGAATATTGCAACATGATTGACTTTTTTTCCAGATCAATCAGATTGGGCAAGATGAGTTTACAGCTGAATATAAGTAATCTCTCCATATATCTTTGAAAGAATTAAGTCAGAAACATAAGGAAAATAAATATGTCAAAATTTTCATTAAGAAAATTTCCTTAAAAACAAAAATGGAGTTATTAAGGACAGTTTAAAATTTGATGGACTGTCCTGTTTTCAGAGATCGTTCAGTCACAGAAGCTTCAGCAAGCTTAATTCTTATTATTCAATAAAATGGGATCCAAAGGCTTCAGGAATTATAGCACATGGTGTTGGCCTCAGACTTTGCAGCTTTTTAAAACTAAGTGACACAGGTGTCCTAGAAGCACCTGATGGGTCTGAAGGAGATGCTAAGGAGGTTCTAGTTAGAGGTATGGATAATCAGTAAATTCAGTTAATTTCCAACCAGCACTCAAAAACCAGAAAGCTTGTTAATAAAATAGTGGTAGTAATTATTACAAGCACCTGCTATAAGGGTTAAAAGTCTATTAACCAATGTCACTGCCTTGAAAGTCTTATGGCAGAAAGCACTACTGGATGATATCTTTAGAACAGCACTAAAGGATAGTACAACAAAACCTTTTAATGTTCGAACATGGGTACATTGAGGGCCTTATGATTACACAAAAATGAAGAACATCTCCTGATCCCTTATGTGTTGTTTATTCTGGGACTTTCTGGAAAGGAAAAAAACACTAAATCATTTTCTCAAAAAACATAAATATGTATATATGATATAGTTTTACAATAAGATTTAAAACGAAAACAAAGTAAACAAACAAACAAAAAATCCCCCCAAACCCCAATAGTTCTAAAATTGGAAGAAAACTTTCTTTTTTACTGTTTCTAAATGTCAGGAAATCTTAAATTATTATCTATATGTTAATTCTGCTAGCAGAGTTTTGATATATTTTGTAATAAAAGTAGAAGAAAATATTTATTTCATTCAGCAGGACCAGAGTTTTTTTTCTATAGAAAAGTTTTGTTTGCAGGGAGCACCAGGTACAGTGGTTTCACAATTTGACCTAAGGACAGTGAGTTTTGGAAGTACACATGGTGCAGAAAAAAATTCCTAATGGTAGCTTTGAGAGCTGTTTGGAGTCCTGCAGGACCAAACAATTTCTTATTTGTGAAACTACCTTGAACATTACGTTGCCTTCCAGTTCTCCATTTTGCACTTCACACTTACATTATCTATATTTTTCAACCGCATAAGGGAATCTGTCTCACTGGCAGAGAATCCTGATATACAATTTGCAGTCACATATGATTGTCTTCATATAAATTTATTTAAACTCAGGTTTTCTCTTACTCAGTGTTAGAGTTACTTTGTTCCTCTCAGTCATTTAAAACACAAAGAAGCAGCAAGTTGTCTCCTTTAATTCCTTTCTCACGTCCGCACCTGTGATAAGAAGAAAAACCCGATTCTCCACAACTGAAGTGAGCAAAAATGAACAAATAGCTTCTTAATCATTCAGCAAGAGGAGATGGATGGATCATCGGGTCCAACAACAACCATTCATTTTCTGTGAGCTCCTGAGGACGTCCAGGCTTGTGCTTCTCTGTAAGTGTGACATATTGACAAACCAGAATGTAGCTTTATCTGTAGATAAATCCACTGAAGTTCAGAGCTATCTTCACAGACTGTGGAGGAAACTATCAGAGGCATAGTCCTGAAGGCACGTCATTGGTAGAATTTTCTCTGACTTCCTAAGAATACTGGAAATCAAACTACATCATTCATGCTATAACCTCTCCTATTGTATACTTTACAGCTCTCTTATCAAGAATCTGAAAGATTTGTGTGCAAATTGTATCCTTAAATCTACAATTACAATGTAAGCAAACCCACATGGGAAGAAAGGGCTTGTGTAAAGGAATAAACACAAACTTTTCAAAGATACAAAATCCTTTTAATGTGGAAAACTGAAAATGAATGATCTTGCTTTACTTCAACCTACAATACAGAAAGCAAAAATTTCCAACTGGAACGTATTGAAGAAGCAAGGTTCATGTGAGTAAATGTGCCTATACAATGCCTTCATGCAGTGGCCTATGATTTCAGAGAGCTCATGGCTGCACTTCCTTAGATCTAATTATGTAAGTGAAAATACTCCAAAGCATAGATAAATCTGAAGAACCTAGATTGCCTAAAACAACACTAGTGGAAAAAAAATACCCAAACGAAAACAGAACAGAGAAAGAAATACAACTGAGAGAGAACTTCCATGGTCCTAATTACCCATAGCACTGAACAATTATGTGGAAGAAGATAGCCATGAGAAAGTGCTGTAGTTACCAATTTTCTGCTGTGTAATGGACAGTGAGGATTCATGGTTAATACATACATAGTGTGTTTAGCACAGAAACACAGAGGTTCACTTTTTCTGTGCCATGCTGTTGCACCAAGAAAGACACTGTTATTTGTTATTTTCACTTTAAATGAAATACACTTTTCTTTTTAGGAAAAAGAGCTGACTTCAAAACAAGAGTAATAAAAAGCAAATCCAGAACATTTGGCACTGGACCATGGGAATAAAAGGCACGAATTTTTTTGTTTAGGTTTTTCTCTTGTTTAGGAAAACCTGTAACAAGTAAAACTTAACTACATTGCCGATGTACAACAAAACTGCTATACTAAATCTTTACAAATATCAGTATATCTAACATAACATGCATCCAGAATTGTTGCATAGTATGTCTTGGAGGCTTCATAAAATTTTCACAAATTTTTCACAAACTTCATAAAGTTTTGTTAAGTTATCCCATCACACAGTAGATGTTATGATTTAATTTCCTAAAGAGTTTGTGCTTCAGTTCAATTCTCTTTCCTTTTCTTACATTTATTTGCTTTTCCTCATCCCACTCCAATCTGTTGATCACACTGTAACATCACCCTAAGAAAGGTATTTTTTCACAGAGTTTTACGTCAATGCTAGCTGCCATTTCATTTACACTGAGAGTCTTATATCTGTGAACACAATTCATGGAGATTTTTGCAATGGTAATTTAAACTTCAAAAAAGAGCAACACTCACCACAGACTCAGCTCTTCATCTTTCATCTTCATTTTTGGGGTACCATACTGAAAATTACTTTTGCAAATGTAAACCTAATGTAATTCTTCTTCTACTATGAAAGAAAGAGGTAAGTGGATGAATTTATAAACTCACCTATATGCAGGCATGCTTTCATACCAAATCACTACTATTACACTGTCAATCTAAATTAGGGCACCTGAGATTAAAGTTAGGTGATTTTGCTTGCACTTTCTCACAGCATTAGAAATGGCAGATGCAGAATTATTAGCATACAGAACTAATTCTGTTCTCTCAAAATATCCATTGAGAAGCTAGAAAAGCCATATTTAAATAACACAAAAGAGCAGGAAAGACAGGCTGCCTTTCGCTAAAGATGTGAAAAAAGTACTTGTAATTTTCATGATGATGGTGACAGCATAATAATTTAGATTTTTAGACTTTTCTTTTTGAACCCAAGACAACATGAATGGGTAGTTTTTCCTATAAAGCTAAACATATTTATACTTTCCAGAAAAAATTTAAAATAACGTTTGAGTCTTTAGTGCTCACGAACTTAGTTGTATGTAAATCAAACCACATAAAAGGTGAACTGGCAACAAGAAAGACGAAATGGTAAAAAGAGTTTAAAGTGTCATTGATTTCCCATTAATTCATAAATTTTCCATTTGAATCACCAGCCCAATTAGTCATTCATAGGTAAATTAGTCAAACTGGCCACTGACAAAATGAGAAGCTATTGATAGTCCTATCATTCAGTTACCTATTGACACGGGACGCTTTTCAACTCAAAAATATTTAGTGCACTTTTGTGCAATTTCTCATCCATTTTAATGGAAGCAGATTTAATAAACAACTACCTTCCCTGTGTGACATACCACAAAGACCAGGAGCAATTGTAGTAATGATACGACAGCATAAAGCGTAAACATACAACACTGTTACTGTTATGAGTTCTCACACAACTTCCAGTGTAACACATACTAAGCCTTTAAGAGATTTCAGTTTGGAAAATTCAGGTTGGAAAAACAGTTGAATTAAGGTGAAAAGAAACTTTTGCACCTTTAAAGGCCACTTCAGCCCCTGGAATAGCATTTGTTACAACTTATATGGCTTTAGAAGATTTCTGATTAAAGAAGATTTCCTGAACCATGTGCTGCCCATCTTTTCCATTTTTGTGAGCTGGTGCATCCTTATTTCTACAGTCTCATTTTCCCATCTTCCCTTCTAAAGCTTACAAGCTCACTCTACATCAAGATTTTACAGTATGATCATTGAAAGAATGCAAAATTTGGGCTTTTCATTAGCAGGCTTCAGATCTGACTTCCGATAATTAATTAATTAACTGAATGAGTATATAATAATTGATTAAATGAATGTTTATATAGCTACATTCATGTGAGTATTGTCCTGAAAAGTATTTGTTTATTACTGTGAGATAATTAAGTAAGATGCAGGAGTTTGTCATTAAAATTAGGGAAGTTACTAGCAGAGCACATCCTCTGGAGAGTAGAGATCAGCTGCAAACAATACATGATATCAATGCATGAAAAGAAAGGAAGTTTATTTTTTAATTAATATTTTCTGAACTTGAATGGTTAAAACCTCCAGTCAGGTTCAAAAATCCCTCCAGGCAACTTTTGTCAGAAGAAAAAGGCCTTGATACTAAGTTGCTTAAAATCTAATGTAAACAAGATACAAGTAGAGAATGTAGCAAAAGAGTAGCACGGAATGGCAGTATGTAGATATACAAATAACCTGCTTACTGGAAGATACAGAAAAATAGTTTGGAAAGTAAAGAGGATGCCTAGAAGGAAAATTTGATTTATTAAAAGAGGGACTTGCCATGTAAGAAATAATGTGTTTAATGAAAGAAAAGGACACCTGATCTCATGATGTCACAGAAAAAAAGTTTTTTTTTCTTTTTTCTTTGGTCGGGGGTGGACATGCATAGGAATAAAGATTATTTCTTTTGCTCTGTGAGTGTAAAAGAAGGAAGCTACTGAAGTTTTTGAAGAACCGTCTTCTAGGAAAAAAAAAGGCATATAAGGAGGAAAATGTACAGGACGAAGTCTAGGAACAGCTGTGCTACCTTTGCTGCATGTGAATGTGAGGCTGCAGACTTACTGGGAATAAGAAACATCACGACAATACACATTTTCTAAAGCCACTGACAATTATAAGATCATAGTGTCTGTATTAGAATGGTAACCATTTATGTATAATCAATAATTATCAATAATGCTATATAAAAGAAAAATTACATCTTTTCACAATAAAATTACCTTTGTTGTATGATATATATATCACAAACTTAGTACTTATCTCTTGCTTTGCAAACACTGAATAGGCCACCACAATCATGATTTTACAAATGCTGTGTCATAACTCAAGAACTATAACCAGAAAAAATCTGACTTGGTGAATAAAATTATGTTAAAAACGTCAAAGAAAAAGGTATGATGATCCAGATTGCTCTATCAAAAGTTTTCAAGAAAAACTTAACCTTGTAAGTAATTAACTTCTAAGCTAAAAAGTGTAAAAAATTACTCAGCATAACAGAATACTCTTTTCTATCTGCTGCTTAACAGGACTGTTTTCAGTCTTGACATAAAATTGTTTTAGGCACTTATGCCCTTTATTCTCTTACTTTGTTCTAGTCTGGCAAAATTCAGCCTGTCCAGAATAGATGCAACAGCCTCCCATGCTCAAAAGAAGGAATACATCAAACTTTAGTATGAAACACTTCAGAAGATGTATCATCTCACTATCACCCCCCATGCTGCTCTTGGTTCATTATTGTAGAATTCAGAATCTGCGGCCCTAACATACTTACTAAGTAAAAGTGGCTGTGGCTCTCTGGTCGTCCCTGAATTGACTGTTGTTGATACAGACTCTCATCTATGCAAAACATATAGCAATATAGGCCGCTGTATGTTTGTCTAGATTTGTGACCTCATCTTCATAAAGTGACATATTTCTGCTTCAGCAAATTCCATTAAAAAAATACAAAGGGACAAAGGACAACATGGATTTCATTTATAGTCTCATACAGTGACTATTAACCAAACTAATCTAGCAGATGTGGCAGTATCCTAATATGAGTGGATATTTACTTGAAAGCTAATTAATGTTAACAATGTTACTAAATTATAATTTATTTCTTGTTACTATAGCATCTTACTCAGGAATAAAAAGTTAAAATTTGGTTTAGATTATTTGCAATAAAATATTATTAATATTTCCACATTAATATTGCTTGTTATAGATGAGAAACATAATTTTATACTTGAGCTCCCAATCTGGCAAATATTTATTCTGTGGGTAATTTGAAATCAATGGGGATTCTTATATGAATAAAGCTGCTCATATGCACAGGCATTTCTAGGATCAGAGTTATACTACAAAAGCATAGTCCATGAATTCTTTACAGATATGGAACATGGATAAAGTTTCATAGTTGGAACACACAGATTAATTATTTTATCTTTTTTTCACATATTTTTATAACATTATAAATATTTATAAGAAAGGCTGTAATTACTTTGAATGAAGTATTCTTTTTGTTGCTCAGAAATAATGTAGCTATAGACAATATGAAAGTTTGATTTGTTTCTTGTTCAGAAATCAAACTATATCTCAAGAAGACTTTTATATGTAATTAATCTTTTATATTAAAATTCTTTAAAAATGAATACTAAAAAACTCTCAAGCAGCTATTTCTTGCTATATTCCTAATTTTCTGCATAAAATGATCTCTTTATTAATTGAATATTTCAGAAAAAAACCCAAACCAAAACCTAAGCTGAACTATATATTAGTTATCCAAACTATATATTAGTTCTACACCTCAGAAGATCAACAGATCTGAATACCCCAAAGATAACATGAGTAAGTCATAACAGAAAATGGTAAATATATACCAATTTCAAAGAAATGAAAATCATTAGAGCTGGTACATTGGTGAGGCATGACCTCATATAAACAGTGGCAAAATGAGCAGTGTGGCAGAATCTTTCATAAAGCTGCTTTACCTCAAATACATTGAGAATTCTTTCTACTCTGTTTGCTAGTCCACGAATTCTTGCCTTTTGCAGCTTTAATGGGAAGGGGACAATCTGTTCTAAACATACTGACATTCATTTTCCTCTATTCTGTCATTCTAGTCTCTTTCTTTCAGATGAGGAATTTAATTCAGGAGCAATCATAGCGCACTTTGTGAAACAGGCTTTACACAAAAAGGCTTTACAATTGTTGTTTCATCTGAATGGTAGAAGGAGGGAGTGATCTAAAGAGAGAAAGGAATAAATCTTTGTGGAACATAGTAGAAGAAAAAAGAGGAAACTGTCAGGAAAAGAAACCTGGAAATTTGCACTTCCACCTGGATAGCCAGGACGCAGAGAAGGCAAAACCATTGGAAAAATTTAAACAGCTGCTGCTGCTGTAATTGCTTTAATAGCAAGTTTTCTGATGTCCAACAGCTCCAAGAACAGAGATAAATGGAGTATGAGCAGATAAGAGGAATACAAACAGATAATGCTAAGACAAAAAAAGAACAAGAGCGAAAACCAAAATGCATGCAATGAAATGGGGCAATTTGCAAGAAAGAAGCAAAAATTAATCAGGATAGTATGGAATCCAATTTTAAAAAAACACTTCTGAAAGCATGCCACTGAATTGATTTTAAGTTTGCAAGTAATTAATGTCATTTTGAATATTAGAAGTACATTCTGAAGTCAGTTAACCATAAACTTATAAATATATGCCATATATTTATAAAATCTAAAAGGATTCACAAATAAATTGTCATCCCTAACTAACAAAAACAATAAAGTTACCTTTATTTAGAAGTCTTTAGCATGAATTCCTCTGTATTGACTGAAACCATGGTATTTAAGCTATAAATCAAACTGCTGCATTAACACATCACACATAAACTGATCTATATCTTAACAGGCATTTATGCATTTAAAAATCCAGTTTACCTGCGTGCTTTACAGCTGCTATGGCTGACTGCATGTCTTTCAAGCAACAGCCATGTGAATTTCTCTGTTGCATCTGCTGAACAGTACAGCAGCCAACTCTGAACTCAAGATTCAGCTCTGGTGACAGGGCCACCTTTCCTGCTCCTAATCTATGCAGTGTGACTGATTTTTAACAGTAATTTGGATACCTGGAAGATAATGCACTGTAGTATTACTTGAATCTCCACACCTCTTTTTTGTTCTTGGCACATGCTTTACACTAGAAACTGTGAGGCTGTCCCCAAAAAGCACACTAACAGCTGTCTTTTTTTGTTGTCCATATCGTGCATCTTCCCTTATATGATACTTTTTAGTCCACTTTATACTGTTCTGCAATTTACTTAATTGTTGAAAAGCTAAAAGGACAATGCAATTTTTAATCAGGTGGGGATCTAGCTTATTACTAGAAGGGCAATCATATCTCAATGCTTGGTTCACCTGAATAAGTAAATTGTACTGCATTATTTTATTTCGTCATGTAGACAGAAAGTCATACCGTAGATACATCTTCACTGTCTATCACTGGCATAATCTTTTTACTTGTTTAACTGCATTCTTCTAAAAGTCTTTCTGCCAACCAGAATCACCCTGAGATAAAGGCAGTATTCTAAGTATTGACTAAGCTACATTATACAGTGGAGATATGCGCATTTCTTTAGCTGTAGTTAAATGGTTTATTCTATCACAGCTTGCATGCTTTCTATGTAAATACCGTAGTGACAGAGCAATAGAAAGTGAAACATGACAGTGCCAAAAGGAAGCACTCGCTTTTATATTGATTGATGTTCCATTGGTAATAAAATAGCTGGGCACATCAGTAATTTTCCAATAACAGTATGTTTGTGCAGCTAACATATATTCTCAACTCCTTAACTATGTTAAATGCTGCTCTTCTTACAGTTATGATCTTTAATGTATGTGTGACATTTGTTGAGTTTTTTTAAAACCTAATGGTTAAACGGATGAGTAGTACAGGGAGCAAGATCCTTAGAAGAATGTAATGTAATTTCGTCAATAGATTCTTGATTTTTTGTATTCTTTTATGAGAGAGATGAGAGAAACAGCTGCAAAGTAACAGATAAATTCATACATAATGCATTTGCATGAATATTTCCAATGCATATAAAGATAGGAAGGGATTGTTAGAAAATAGATCACTGTCTGAAGGATCAAGAAACCTATATTTAAATTGATTCAAGATTGCTGCTGGCCTGCTTTGCAATTTGAAAGTCATTTTCCTTCTCTTCCCTTCAGTATCTCTTGTCACTTGGGGAAGCTTCAGCCGTCTAAGCAAAAGTCATTTGAGGCTCCCTAGAGTACTTCTCTTGCCTTCCAAAAGAACATGGTTATGACAAAATCTGGGTGAAATCTGTTGGTTCTGTGCTGATATCTTAGATACACCAACGTGTCTTAATGGCATCTGTGTTAAGACAATGGCACTGAGCCTTATTTTTCTTTGAGAATCCTGCGTACTGCTACAGCAATATCTATAAAACATGACAAATGGAAGAACATATTCAATAGTCATTTTGGAAAGAGGTAGTAAAAACCATAAGGACACAGAAAGATTTTTAATAACTTCAAAGTGGCTTGTTTTGATAAACGTTTGTGCAAAGTAGCTTCCTCTTACCTGCTAGTGACACCCTACAGTCTGAGAAACATATCCAAAAGAAGGGGCATTAAGTTTCCTCTTTGTACACAGAAAATAAGTAACTTCCAGAAATCAAAGTTTTCTGATCTATTGGTTTGGCAGAAGAGAATAAACTAGGATTTGGACTTTTTCTTGTGATTAATTTGTTCCATTAAATAAAATCAGAAAAATTCTTTAACTAGACAATTTTTAAAGTCAGACTTGCTCAATATTTAGCAAACAGTCTAAATTGAAAACTGTATTTCTTTTTAAACAGATATCCTGCCATGTGTGTCCTCACTAGGACCTTATTATTCTAGTATTGCTCATTTTTCCTTAGGGCAGGGTTTCACTCACAAGCTGTTGGTCCTTTCATCAAACACAAACTGTCACCATTCTCTCACTGTGTGTTTGGAACAACCTTTTCTTTTTTTGCCCTATATTGATTGTCCTGTATTCAAAGCCGCTGATGTCTTCATCCAAAGAATTTATCACAGAGGGAAACTATTATATATCAATATAGACATGCTTTTTTTCTTGCCAGATCATGCATGTGGCCTGTAAGGCTGGGAGAATCACAAAGCAAAACTAACCAGTTCTGCCAGCCTGAAGACTTACAAGATGATGCTTCTGCTCTGTGAAAAGACACAGAAGCACATCTATTAAAATATTATATATCATTAGGATGTTTTTAACCGGGCAAATTTTAAAATTATTTTGAATATACTTATTATCTTTTTGTCCAACATTCTATGCGCATCAGACAATCTTCAGCGAAAAAAAAAGGGGGGAGGGCGAGCATTTCATTCTAACAATACATGATGACAGATCCAATGATACTTCCAAAAGCACTTCTAAGTGCTTTCTTTGAAAAAGCAGCAGTGCCAGAGAATCAGATCAGACTTGCATTTTCCTATTCCATATCTCTGAGTCATGATCTTAAATAAACACAGAATAAAAATAAAATATTTCAATACAGAAACACTTGAAAATTATCTGTTTCAGGAACAACCATGGTGCAGTGCTGTACGGTACATCTCAAAGTGTTTTAAAGGTAGTTCAGCAGTTGACTTACTTGATTTTACAAAATGTAGTAACTGGATTTTTTCCACAGCTCTGTCGCTTGAGATTTGTCCACATAATCTACCTATATTATTCTTGAATGTTACTAAGCATATAGATTTCATTCCTTTTTACGCAAAGTAGTGTCTTATTCACAGTACTCTACTACCCTATATATTACATACTGCCTTGATTGTTAGTATACAGTATTGTATCTTGCCAGAACATCTGTCTAATTGTCCAATACCTATCATAATGTGAAAATTTTGTCCTCCTCTGTACCCTGAGATAGGTGAATTTGTTTCTATAGAGTATTTTAGAAAGAGTAAAATTATTGGGTCAAACTATTAATGTGGAAAATGGTAGAAGCTGCAGTATCAGGCATATTTAAACTACATCTAGGAATATCCATCTGTTTCAACCCTCCTTCTGCATTTAGTTATGAAATAGATTCTACCTATGTAGTAAGATTTCAGGTCTGCAAGATGCTGTACCAACATGATATTTCTGGGGAGTAGGTTAAATAAAAAAGGCACAATGCTTAAAAGAGCCCTCAGCTCATATTTTTTATATTGGTTGTGGATACTGAAGGAGCTGCTTTACTTTCCATATTGTAGTGACTTACACAGTAGATGGGCTGGCACAGCAAGCAGGATTGATCTCTAATTTCTTTTAGTCTTGTATGTGAACAGACAATCAAAGTATAACAGAAACTTACTTAAGTAAACATTGATATGGGCCCCATTAATTCCTAGAATCCTTTCAGCACACAGACTGCAGTTATGTTCGGAACGTTTTATTCCTTCTATGTTTGTGAGCTGTGTAAGTCCTGAGATAGCATGATGTTGAATGTCTTTTGTCAAGAGTTGAGTACACTTGAGTCCAGCAGACTTTAGCAGTTAAGTAGTTAAACTAATCAGCACCTCACAAACTCAGGACCAAAGACCACACAACTGCATATCATGTGTTTATAGTTGCACTTTTACTGTATATATTTCCAGTGCCAGTTAGTCAAACACTGATCACAGACAATAAAGAATTTTACTGATTTTTTAAAATTTTTTTCTTTAGGTTCTGAACCCTCAAAATTTGAAAGCCAAATACTAATTTTAAACACAAATGGATGATCAATCTACTTATTTTTTATATTGCTGTTTAAGTTACTGTCTTAGAGAACTGGAAAATAGCCTAATATCCTCTAAGTATAATCATAGGTGCATGAAAGTATTAAGTGATTAGTGCCATGAATTGATGAGAATAGTAAGGGAGGAAAATAAACTGCTAAGTTGAATAACAGAGAATACGGAGATGCTAACTGGCAGGGTGGGTGGAGATCCTTTTAACTGATAATTATAGAATCATAGAATGGTTAGAGTTGGAAGGGACCTTAAAGGTAATGATCATTAATATTTGATTAGATGCATCATAAGCAAAGGAGAGCAGCTTCATTTATACACAGATTTCTTCTACTATAAGCAGATTTCTTACTGATGTAGAATTCCCAGTGGTAATCCTATATAGTGCAAGAAAACTGGTAAAGATAATTTGGCTTCACAGAGAAAGGATCAGGATCCAAAAAAACATTGAGTTCTGCCTGTAAGTCACAGAAAGACAAGAAGAAAACAGTCAGCATGAGAAGAGATTCTTTGAGAGTAAACCCTGTCAAACCACTTTTTTACAAAAGAGGTGGGAGTACATAGTTTAAGTGAAACCACAGTTAGAGAAATATGAAATTAGTTGCAACAACTTTCTCATTAAAAATTTGTCAATAATCTGCTGTCAAATTAGAAATATGTACTGAACAGAATTCATAAAATCACAGCATGACAGAATGGTTAAGGTTCGAAAAGACTTCTGGAGGTCATCTGGTCCAACCTCCCTGCTAATGCATGGCCACCTACAGCCAATTGTGCAGGATGGGATTTGTTATCCAGATGGCTTTTCAATATCTCCAAGGAAGGAGACTCCATCACCACTCTGGGGAAGCTGTGCCAGTTTTCGGTTACCCTCACCGTGAAAAAGTGTTTCCCAATGTTAGAGGAAATCTCCTGTATTTCAGTGTGTGCTCACTGACTGGTCCTGTCACTGGGCACCACTGAAAAGAGCCTGGCGCTGTTTTCTTTGCACCATTCCTCAAGTATTTACATACATTGATAAGAGTAATCTGGAGTTGATACAAACTAAAATCCAAGGTACCTTATCTAAAAAGTGCAAATTTGGATTTTAACTAGTGATAATAAATGCTATAAGTATATTAGACAATATCAAAGTGGGTGTGGACCTCTTCCAGAACTTTCAGTACTGTTTATATTTGTATGTTCCTTTAGACAGTTTTAGTTTTGACATCTTCTAACCATACTAATAATCACCTAGAGTAATTATTGATATCAGTGGCAAATTATCCCTATTTCACAAAGACCACGACTTCATTTGTGTGAGCAGTGGTATGGAAATGTTGTATTTAAATACTGCAAATAAATTTTGTATTTTCTCCACAGTTTACATTATATTAGCCTAACTATTGCAATTCAGTTGCCATAGTTTATAAATGGTGATGCAATGTGTAAAGACAGTAGATTAAGAGATTATACAGATTTGCTTAATGATTATCTCGCCTGATTCTTCTGGAATAGTACACTGAGCTAAAATGATCATTCTTTTGTTTAACTTTGGAGACTAAATTAAGAACTTTCAAAACTAATTAATTTTAGAAAATTAAAAACAAATGTCATACTAAGGTTGGATTAAGGGTATTTTATTTTTTTTCATTCTGTAAAATAAAGAAGTTTAGTGTAAGAACATTTTAATGAAACATCAAAACTATTTGATCTTTGGAATTATTATAGATCTTTTTTGCCACATATTTTGAAATTGACTTGTGAAGCAAATCAGAAAAGGTTTTGTAAAACATGTATTTTGTTTCATGAATATCAAAACAAGGCTGGAATTTGGGTAGATCAAAAGAAATAATACAATGTGGTCTTGTTACTTCTGTGAAAAGAAGGTACTTCGGCCCAAATAAAGGATGAAATAGCTCAGCACAAAATGCCCACAGTCACAGGTGTTACAGAGGGACTTAATATAGTCTAGGCTATGCCCAAATTTTGAAGAAGTAAATTAGAATCATAGAACAGTTTGGTTTGGAAGTGAATTTTGAAGGTCATCTAGTCCACCCCCACTGCAATGAGCAGGGACATTTTCCACTAGATTGGGTTGTTCAGAGCCCCATCCAGGCTGGCTTTGAATATTTCCAGGAATGGGGCATCTACTATCTTTCTGGGCAACCTGTTCCAGTGCTTCACCATCCTCTTTGTAAAAAAATTTCTTCCTTATATCTAGTCCAAATCTACCCTCTTTTAATTTAAAACTGTTAGCCCTTGTCCTATCGCTACAGACCCTACTAAAATGTCTGTCCCCATCTTTCTTATAAGACCTCTTTAAATAATGAAAAGTCACAACAAAGCCTTCCTGGAGCTTTTTCTTCTCCAGGCTAAACAACCCCAGCTCTCTCAGCCTTTCTTCATAAGAGACGTGCTCCAGCCCTCTGATCATTTTGTGGCTCTCCTCTGGACCCACTCCAACAGGTCCATGTTGTTCTTGTATGGAGGACCCCAGAGCTGGACGCAGTACTCCAGTGGGGTTTCACCAGAGCAGAGTAGAGGGGTAGAATCACCTCCCTCAACCTGCTGGCCACGCATCTTTTGATGAAGACCAGGGTATGGTTGTCTTTTTGGGCTGCAAGTACACATTGTTGGCGGCCATCTTTTCATCCACCAGTACTGCCAATTCCTTTTCGGCAGGGCTGCTCTCAATGCCTTCATCCCCCAGCTTGTATTGATACTGGGGGTTGCCCTAACCTAGGTGTAGGACCTTGCACTTGGCCTTGTTGATCTCATGAGGTTCATATGGACCCATTTCTCAAGCTTGTCCATGTCCATCTGAATGGCATCCTGTCCCTCAGGCATGTCAATTGCACCACTCAACTTGGTGCCATCTGCAAATTTATTGAGGGTGCACTTGATCCCACTATCTCATTGATGAAGATATTAAACAGTACTGGTCCCAACATGGGTCCCTGAGGGACACCACTTGTCACTGATATCCATCAGCACACTGAACAGTTGGCCACTACTCTCTGGATGCAACCATCTAGCCAATTTGTCATCCACCAAACACTCCACCCATTAAATCCATATCTCTCTAATTTAGAGAGAAGGATGTTGTGGGGGACTTCATCAAAGGCCTTACAGAAGTCCAGAGAGATGACATCTGTATCTCTTCCCTTGTTCCCTGATGCAGTCACTCCACCATAGAAGGTCAGTAGGTTGGTGAGGCAGGCCTAGCCCTTGGTGAAGCCATGATGGCTGTCTTGAATCACCTCCCTGTCCTCCATGTGCCTTAGCAGAGCTTCTAGGAGGATCAGTTCCACATTCTTCCCAGACACAGAGGTGAAGCTGACAGGTTGGTAATTCCCAGGATCCTCCTTTCCACTCTTTTTAAAAATAAGTGTAATGTTTGCACCCATTTTTAGACAAAAAGATGTGTTACATTTTCCATTGTAATGTATACCTATTTTTCAAGTACCTGTAGCATCTATTTTGGTGTTTATTGTTTCTGCTACAGGGCTATTAGCATTGCACAGGATCAGAAAAAACACACCAAACAATGTCATTGGGTTTAGCACATTTACATGGCCAGTCTATTTTTTAATAAAAGATGCAAAAGAATTTATAAAAACCTGTCTGTTACAGTGTGAGCGAGAAAAGGTTATAGTATTTAGGTTTTATTCATGCATATCCAAAATATGGAAAAGCAAGTAATGACAACCATAATTTCCTGGTTTTCAACATTTTATTTCTTCAAGCTCTGAAATATTTTCCAGTTTTATTTATGGTTTGTATTAATAGAGAACATTCAAGCATAATACAGAGTCCTCAGGAAAAAGTATTACAAAGCATATGCCAAAACCCAGGGGTGGACGCTGTAGCTCTTTATTAATAACTCAGTTTTAAACAGGTTCCTTCTAACAAGGCATTATTATAAAAGCATGAAATTACAAAATCACAAAAAGTACTGGAGATTTCTTTGTACATGCATCTGATTTGTATTTGATGAACCAGTTGATGTAATGATCTAAATCTCAAATCATCCCAGTATTTTTCTCTTGTCATCTGCTATGTATATATTATGTGCAAATCTATACTATTTGCAATAGCATTACCTTACCCTTCAATATATGTACTTCTAAATGTAGTAGCTGCAATTACACCCTTTACACAGAAATCCACTGATTCTTGTCAAAGTGAAATGATTCTACACACATTATGGTCACACTTTTGCATGACAAGAACTGTGTAGGAAATGAGACATCATGTAAAACTTGCACTGCACAGCATTGTTTGTTATGGTTCCATTTATCATAACTGGGGCTAAAAGAGTCATATTATACGAAAAGCAATAAGCAACAGTGATGGCAATTTAAAATGTTTTGATAATGTTGTCATAGATGTCTCCTTATTTCTACAAGAAAATAAAAGGATTGCCTGGAACCACCAGAAGAAGTTGACACAATGCATTTTGTTTCCTGCATCTATATGCCTTAACCAGGTTAGAATAATTCACAGCCTACTGTATGTTTCTTGTTTAGAAGAAAGAGAATAGAAAAGTTGAAATAGTTGTAATTTATTTCCAGTACTGATTACAGTTCCCAGTTTGAATGTTTTAAGACTGTCACAAACTATGTTGTTACTACTGTTACAGCCATTTTACAGATTGATAGAGTTTCTGAGGTCATCACAACAACAACAACAACAAAAAGAAGATTTTCTGGAAAACCTTTGCAGAAATTTGCAAAAAAAATCCTGCCTTCCCGGCCTCACCTGTGACGTAAACCGAAAGTATGACAGTAGACGTGACCAGGAGAATAATGGTAAATGCGCACTCCCAGGCCAAACTGAAATGTTTACATAGAAACACTGTTCATGTATTATCCCTTCAATGTGATGTGGAAGTGGGTTTCTTGAATGCCTGTAGAATGGACAATAGATTCACATTTTTCACAATGCATTGGCTGCTCCAAACTATATCAGGACATTTGCTGAGGCTTAGGTTTTCAGTGGTTACATTTTCACCCATGTGTACCCATGACTGGAAGCATTTCAGAGAAGCATAAATTCTTACTTGAATGTCAGCTGATTAGTATGGATTGGTTTCAGAATGCATTTGCCAGCCTATTTCTTTTACTCCCCTGTGACCACTGCCAAAAGCAGTAGACATCAGAAGTCAAATACCTGAAGTACAGTAGCAGTAGTCACAATCTTGAAGACAATAATGTGTCACAGAATTCATTCTCCTTTCCTTTTCTGCATCTCTCTTCAACACTTTGATTTCCCAACCAAAAATGCAGATCTGGCCCCATCATATACATATACATATACATATACATATACATATACATATACATATACATATACATATACATATACATATACATATACATATACATATACATATACATATACATATACATATACATATACATATAGCCCCATCATATATAACACTGGAGAGTTGGGCAGAGAGGAACCTGATGAAGTTCAACAAAGGCAAGTGTAGGGTACTGCATCTGGGGAGGAATAACCCCATGCATCAGTACAGGTTGGGGGCTGACCTCCTGGAGAGCAGCTGTGTGGAAAGGGACCTGGGAGTCCTGGTGGACAACAGGATGACCATGAGGCAGCAGTGTGCCCTGGTGGCCAAGAAGGCCAATGGCATCCTAGGGTGCATCAAGAAGAGTGTGGCCAGCAGGTCGAGGGAGGTCATCCTCCCCCTCTACTCTGCCCTGGTGAGACCGCATCTGGAGTACTGTGTCCAGTTCTGGGCTCCCCAGTTCAAGAAGGACAGGGAACTGCTGGAGAGGGTTCAGCAAAGAGCTACAAAGATGATTAGGGGACTGGAGCATCTTTCTTATGCGGAAAGGCTTAGGCACTTGGGTTTTTTTAGTCTAGAGAAAAGAAAACTCAGGGAGGATCTTATCAATACTTATAAATACTTAAGGGGAGGGTGCCAGGTAGATGAGAATAGCCTTTTTTCAGTGGTGCCCAGTGATAGGACTAGAGGTAATGGGCACAAACTGGAGCACAGGAAGTTCCATCTTAACATGAGGAGGAACTTCTTTACTCTGAGGGTGGCAGAGCACTGGCACAGGCTGCCCAGAGAGGTTGTGGAGTCTCCCACACTGGAGACATTCAAAACCCGCTTGGACGCCGTCCTGTGCAACCTGCTGTAGGTGACCCTGCTGTGGCAGGGGGGGTTGGACTTAGATGATCTCCAGAGGTCCCTTCCAACCCTGACGATACTGTGATACTGTGATATATATAGTTTCGATATGCTTTTTAATGACTACTTTTGTTTTCACCTGTAGTAGTTTAGCACGAACAGAATTGTTATCCAGTTTTCACTCCCTGTGTCTGTAAAATCACAGCTCTTTTCTTCCTAGACATGTGAACAGTTTGAGTTGAGGGTCGTGATATTGATATTATTTTCCTATTACTCTGACAGGGGTGTCATTATCTTTGTAATGTGCTGTATGGCTGCCTGGAGCTATCTTATTTTGGCCCACATCTCTTGCATGTTAGTGGAGTTTCTATTGAAAACCATGCACAGTTCAGGATTATCTTTCATTTTTATGAGAGAAAGAATTACATCATGAGAGCTCTGTTTCTTTGCTGAACACTCTCACATTGTATGAGATATTATTGCAATGTCTGTAGCTTTGTACCTGCAGATATGAACCTGAGTGAATATTAATGGAGAGCACAGAAGGAGCTTCCAAGAAGGGGGACATCACATATAAGGCCCTAATAAATTCCTGGGATGATCCATTCGTGCTTTATGTAGAATAGGAGTTGACCTATTCTGTTCTGGTCTTTTCTTTAGTGTGCAAAATCCCAAATGACACTGAGGCACTTGCAGAAGGACAAAGATCATTTATTTTCCTCAAGGTATGTCTTTTTATTACTAGGACTGGGGGAAAAAAAAAAAAAGTTTGGGGGACACAGATAATTCCTTTATCTCAGCTCTGAAAGCTTGTTTTTTAAATTGTACTTTTGGAATTTTTTACAAATAAAACTCTTATACTGTTCAGAAGACATATTTGTTCTCAGAAACTTGGCCTGTCTGTTGCATTAAATCTATCAAAATGTTGTTTGTATACCAATACACCTGTAGCTACTGGCTCTTGAAAAAACTAAAGCACTTTCTTGAATGCATGTACATTAAACAGCCTTGTGCTGACAGCATAATAATACCAGAGAACCCTTTTTAAATAATATCAATTTTCCATAATATATTCAGCATGATTTAAAATAACCAGATATGGTGCAACATTATTTTGAAGCGTCACCTTTTCTTTTCTCCATCTTTTCTTTTTTCAAGCTGTAGTGTCCATAATTCATATCCAAGACATTTTGTCTTCATTCGTCCTTAAAAAAAAAAAAAAAAATCATGTGACCTTTTTTGCTATTGGCTAGAGCTTTCACACCTTCTATGCAGGTTTCCATTAGTTGAAAGTGGTTTTAGCTAGCTGGACCCATGCATTTCAGTCAATTACTGGCTTTTATCTTGTTGTTATTATACAGGGCCATTTCTTTCTTAAAATGGTCAATTAAGTTCATGGAAATAAATGGAAAGGAGTGTACAATTTGTTAGCAGCACTGTCAGGATTACCCTGGCACTGAAGAAGAAAATATTGTAGACTTTCTTAATGAATAGAAAAAGCTTTCATCAAAGTAGATGCTGGTTTTTCATATTACTTTTTTTTTTTTTTTTTGCCTTTTGGTCACAATTCAGAGTTAAGTATGCAGCAATTGAGTGTTTGAAAGCTCTTAAAATATCCATAATGTACTTAAAGTAGAGCTCCGTGTTTTTACTTAACTATTCCATTTGTTTCAGTTTGTGTAAAGCACATTATAAAATCAATTGAGGCAGTCGTTTTCAGTTGAAAAGCAGCAGACTACAGGTTCATTTTTTATCAGGAGATAATGTGATAGAAGAAACAAGCAGATGGAGTAAATGAATCAAAGGAAAATTATTCCAAAGCACAGAGGAAGGTTAAATCAATGACTATGAGAAGAGATATAAAAGTAGCAGAAAGTACTATAAGTGGAGAAACCCCATTCCATTCACTTAGGAAGCCTGGAAAATACAACAAGGTCCTCTGAAATAATGGAAGATAATGACTAGACCCACTTTTTAGGGAAGCTTGCTGCCTCCCTGGGGTCTGGGTTAAAGATGTGATGAGAAAACCTCCTACCCTGGTACAGCCCTCAGATTATTATCCATTATTGATTTTTCATGTAGGCAGCAGTGAAGTTGTAATAAGTCCAAGGGTAATAAGGAGAGACTTCAGATCCTTAGAACAACTGGTTAAGGGATCAGGGGCACAGTAATGTTCTCCTCCATGCTTTCAGTTGCCGGGAATGTTGTTCGAAGAAACAGGAAGACCCAGCAGATCAATACCTGGCTGTGTGACTGGTGTCATTGGCAAAATTTTTGAATTTTTGATCATAGGTCAGTCTACAAAACACCAGGCCTGTTAGTGACAGATGGTGTACACCTGTCTCAAATTGGGAAAAGGATCTTTGCACAGGAGTTAGCAGGGCTCATTGAAAGAGCTTTAAACCAGGTTTGAAGGGGAGAAGGGATAAAACCAAGGTCGTAAGAGGTAAGCCTAGGGCTGGCATGACAATGTTTGAGGGATGGTGTGCTAACAAGGTCCTTCTGTGCTGAGTACACTGGAGCACATTTGAAATGTCCCTGAACTAATGTGTGCAGCACCCTAGCCATCTCAATGGAGGTAAGGGATAGAGATCCACATAGCAGCAAAGACGCAAGAGTTGATATGTTAGAAACCGTGGAAGCAACTGAGAACAGTCACATAGGAATTAAGGCTTGTCCCCCAGAATAATGTAGCAGGATCAATAGCCCAACTGAAGTGCATCTACACCAATGCACACAGCATGAGCAACAAACAGGAGGAGTTGAAAGCCATTGTGCAGCTGGAAAACTATGGTGTAATTGTAATCATGGAAGCATGGTGGGATGACTCATGTAACTGGAATGCTGCAATGGACAGCTATAAACTCTTCAGAAGGAAGAGGCAAGGGAGGAGAGGTGGTGGGGTAGCCCTGTATGTTAGGGAGTGTTTTGACTGTTTAGAGCTCGGTGATGGTAATGCAAGGATCGAGTGTTTATGGGTAAGACTCAGGGGAAACGTCAACAAGGCAGATATCATGGTGGGAGTCTGTTATAGACCACCCAGCCATGCTGAAGAGGCAGATGATATATTCTATAAGTAGCTGGGAGAAGTCTCACGATTACTAGCCCTTGTTCTCATGGGGAACTTCAACTTATGAGACATCTGCTGGAAATACAATACAGCAGAGAGGAAACGGTCTAGTAGGTTCCTGGAGTGTGTGGAATATAACTTCCTGCCACAGTTGATGAGGAAGTCAACTAGCAAAATTGCCCTGCTGGACCTGTTGTTTGTGAACAGTGAAGGACTTGTGCGTGATGTGGTAGTTGAGGGCTGTCTTGGGCACAGTGATCATGAAATGGTAGAGTTTTGAATTCTTGGAGAAGTAAGAAGGCAGGCTAGAAGAACTGCTACCTTGGACTTTTGGGTAGAAGACTTTGGCCTGTTTAGGAGCCTGGTTGACAGAGTCCCTTGGGAGACAGTCCTGAAGGGCAAGGGAGTCCAGGAAGGCTTCAAGAAGGAAATCTTAAAGGCGGAGGAACAAGCTGTCCCTGTGGGCTGAAAGATGAGCTGGCAGGGAAGATGGCTGGCCTGGCTGAATAGACATCTTTGGTTGGAACTCAGGAAAAAAAAAAGAGTTTATGACCTTCGGAAGAAGGGGCAGGCAACTCAGGATGACTGCCAAGATGTTGTGGGGTTATGCAGGGAGAAAATAGGAAAGGCCAAAGCCCAACTAGAACTTAATTTGGTTACTGCAGTAAAAGACAATAAGAAAAGTTTCTATAAATACATTAGCAACAAAAGGAGGGCTAAAGAGACTCTCAATCATTTATTGGATGTGGGGGGAAACATAGTGACAGAGGCTGAGGGAAAGATTGAGGTACTTAATGCCTTCTTTTCTTCAGTCTTCAATAGTAAGACCAATTTTTTTTAGGGTACCCAGGCCCCTGAGCTGGAAGACAGAGACAGGGAGCAGAATGAAGCCCCCATAATCCAAGAGGAAATGGTTAGCAACCTGTTACACCACTCAGACATATACAAGTCTATGGGGTCAGATGGGATCCACCCAAGGGTAACGAGGGAGCTGGCAGAAGTGCTCACCAGGCAACTTTCAACCATTTATCAGCAGTCCTGGCTAACTGGGGAGGTCCCACGTGACTGGAGGTTAGCTAATGTGATGCCCATCTACAAGAAGGGCCAGAAGAGTAACTGAGGAACTATAGGTCTGTCAGTCTGACCTCAGTGCCACAGAAGGTTGTAGAGCAGATTATCTTGAGTGCCATCGCATGGCATATATGGGACAACCAGGTGGTTAGGCCCAGTCAGCACGCTTTTATGAAAGACTGGTCCTGCTTGACTAACAGGATTTTCCCCTATGACATAGTGACCTGCTTAGTGGATGAGGGAAAGGCTGTGAATGTTGCTTACCTGGACTTTAGTGAAGCCTTTGACACCATTTCCTAGAGCATCTTCCTGGAGAAACTGTCTGCTCATGACTTGGAGAGGCATACTATTTGCTGGGTAAAAAACTGGCTGGATGGCCAGGCCTAAAGAGTTGTGGTGAATGGAGTTAAGTCCAGTTGGTGGCCGGTCACAAGTGGTGTTTCCCAGGACTCAGTATTGGGGCCAGTTCTGTTTAATGTCTTTATCAATGATCTGAATCGGGGGGGGGGTGTTGATCTGTTTGAGTGTAGATGGGCTCCACAGAAGCATCTGGACAGGCTGGATCAATGGGTCAAGGCCAATTGTATGAGATTCTACAAAGCTAAGCGCTGGAAAGTGCACATGGGTGACAACAACCCCATGCAACGCTACAAGTTTGGCGAAGAGCGGCTGGAAAGTTGCCTGACAGAAAAGGACCTGGGAGTGCTGCTTGACAGTCAGCTGACTATGAGTCAGCAGTGAGCCCTTCACTACAAGACAGACATTGAGGTGCTGGAGTGTGAGTGCTGGAGTGCTGGAGTGAAGAGCAACGAAGCTGGTGAAGGGTCTAGAGAAAAAGTCTTATGAGGAGCAGCTGAGGGAACTGGGGTTGTTTAGCCCAGAGAAAAGGAGGCTCAGGGGAGACCTTATCAATCTCTATAACTGCCTGAAAGGAGGTTGTAAAGAAGTGGGTGTCAGTCTCATCCCCAAGTAACAAGTGATAGGACAAGAAGAAATGCCCTCAAGTTACACCAGGGGAGGTTTAGCTTGGATATTAGAAAAAATTTCTTCACTGAAAGGGTTATCAAGCATTGGAACAGTCTTCCCAGGAAAGTGGTTGAGTCACCATCCCTGGAGGGATTTTAAAGGTGTGTAGATGTGTCACTTAGGGACATGGTTTAATGGTGGACTTGGCAGTGTTAGGTTTACAGTTGGACTCTATGATCTTAAGGGTCTTTTGCAACCTAAATATTACTAAGATTTTATGATTCTATAACTCTGTAGTGATGACCTCAGGGCATTTTCATTATTTCCTCAATGACCTTCCTGAGCAACCTAGTTGGTATTTGATCATAATATTGCTTTCTGTGATGTACAGCATAAGGGTGGATCCTTGGGATATCTTTGAGGATCTAGGAACACAGGTGTATATCCTCTATGATAATAGGTTGATTTCCAAAGACTAAGACATGAATCTAAAATGAAAAGACAGATGTGTTTTCTGAAGTCTATAAAATCCAAAAAACAATTCTAAAATGTACTAGATTTGTTCCTCTACAATTTAAGGCCTATTCATAATGTAATTCCAAAATAAAGCCGAAATTTAGTTCAGTCCATTTTACCTGCTGAAGTAATGTAATAGGAAAACAGACAGTTTCAATTTGTATCAAAATTGCATATGATGGGAGAGAATTGAGACTGTTATTAAAGTTGTTCAAAAGTAATTCCTATTAACTATGCAAGGTTTAAAAAAATCATGTTCTTTTAAAAACTATTTCCAGTATTTTTTGAATGGAAAAGACCTTTGGTTTTGCAAATACAGGGTTTTTTAAAAACTATTTCCTTTGGATACGTCCTTTTTGTGCAATAGGTTTTCAGCTTCTCAGTAGCACTGAGAGTTACCAATATAGTTCATTAAAAACTTGTGTTACCTTCTAACTATGGATAACTCTTTGATGGGACAATTTCTAACATTCTTTAGTATGTTTGGGTTTTCTGTTTGCTTTTTTAAAAATTATTATTATTTTTAAAAAACACAAATATTTGCTTTACAATTAGAATGATAAAAATACTGGTGTTTTAAGAGAAGTAATTCAGGCTTTGAATAACTCAAAAAAGGTATATATCATACTACAGTTTATGGATTTCGTATTAAATATTACACATAGGAAAGGCAAGCCATGTCCAACTCATAGGAGTACACTCTGCTTCCACTGTGGCCACTAATAACTGGACACAAGCTAGGCAGACTGGCACAATTGCAGGGCAGAGCAACAAAATAATACAAAGGTGGCTTAAATCCACCTAGACAAGCTCCTGCTCCTGTGACCAGGGAACTATGCTTTTGATTTAAGAATCACTAAAATTAAAAATAAATGTAGAGCCACAGAAATTGTTAAACCACATTTTAAAATCCTCTAAAATATAACAGGAAAATTATAGATCATGTATACCTGTGATTGAGCAAACACATTTTAAAAAGGAGTATTTCTTTAAACACACATATATACCAGAAAGCAGCAAATGCTCAGGCTGTCAGTTTTATAGATGATTATGACAGAAAATGACATTGTTTGCAAGTGCTGGAAAGAGGTAGAGGAAGAATGTCTGCTAATATTTGACACTGAAACAAAAGCTGTTGCGTGATCATAGTTTCACTTTAAATGTAATTAATACACATTCTATCAATTTTGTTGTTTAGATGTTGTTTGAAAAAGTAGACTAAGTTTTCAGTACCCTTGGTGACAGTAAATAATGGGGACTTTATCATTTCTGGAATGACATAACAGAATTTTTTCCTACATTTTTTTAACACTTCATAAGGGTCAACAGTTCCATCTAGGGACAGTTAAAATTTTATTTGAATTGATAATTGAGTATTATTTCCATATTCACATCCTATAAAGTTACTTGCCCCTTTTTGGCCCTTTATTCAATTCCATAATGAAAGTATGTTGTAGGAAACATTGCATCAGTTTTATATAATTTATCACAGCTCAGACCTTCCTTGCTGAAAGTTCATGGAGAAAGGAGGCATTAAGGCTCTGTGATAAGAAGTTTATCTCCATGTGTATGGAGAGCCCAGAGGCATGAGGTAGTGATGGGGTGAGTGCCAGCAACTGAAGACAGAAAGCACAGAGTCATGTGTGTCTGAGGTGGCAGGAGCTGGACAAACCTGAGTGCCTGTGTATTGTATGGGTCAGTGTGATATTGCTAGTAAATATGAGGCTGAATGAGACAGCAAGTAGGATGAGAGGCTGAGGAGCCAGTGCCAGAGTGACCATAAGTCTGGTCTGGGTACTAGAGACACGAGGGGGTCTGAGAGGTGGCTACTGGAGAGATCAGCAGTCCAAGCCAGCAGCTGGAACAGTCGCAGGGTCTCGTGGTAGGCTACTGGCAAGGCCGTTGGCCTGGACCAACTGGCAGAGAGACCACTCTTGCATGTGTATCTTTGTGTGTGAGGCCACTGGGAGATCAGGGAGTCCAAAGGCCAGCTACTGCTTAGACTGTGTGTACAAGGACAGTCACTAGTGCGATCCATAGCGTGTGTGTGTGTGAGCGCATGTCCGTGTATGAGTGCCTCCCATGCACGGAGAACAGCTACTGGGCAGAGTGGGGATCAAATGGGCGATTGCTGGGTAGACTCTCTTGGTCAGCCACTGAAGAGAGACATACTGAATATTTTTATACTAATGTTTATTTTCCTTCTTACAGGCTTTCACCCTGATCAGACAGAGAGAAGTACAGGATGAGGCTGTTGACATTATCTGTACTTGTGTGAGTGTGATGTTTTCATTTTCTGTGTGTTTCTTTGTGTGACTGGCCACGTACATATGCCTATACGTACTGTGCATAGGTGTATATATGTGCCTACTGGGAATACAAGCTCAGCAACACTAGTAGCTGGACTTAGGGATGCACAGATACAGCAGTTTCACCCCTGTTGGGCTACTGGGTTTGGCAACTCTCGAAATTAAGAACTCTGTGAATGCTCGGGTAGCACTGTAAATGAAGCCACCACCTCTTGTTTATTAGCCTATGTGGAATTTCAACGTTACACCTACAGGTTTGTCACATCTGCAAATGTTTTTTTTTGGTTTGATTTGGGTTTTTTTTGTTATAAAAAGATGCATATGCCAATCAAAAATCATACTTTAGAGTCTGAAAATTAAGCATGCTGCTACTGTTTATAGTTCTAAGTGAGGGACTGTAGTGATTAACACATAACTACTCATGTTTAAATTATAAAAATACGCTGTACAGTTAGAGGAAGTTTTATGGCTTTATCAGGGGATCAGGGTATTTGCAGAGTGGTCAGAACAGAGAAAAGCTAGAAAGCTATTTGTACCTCTCCTACTGCCTCATTCATCAAATTATGAGTCTGAATCTACTTCCAATTTTGTTCTGTCTTCAGTAGGAAGACACTATCTTAAAATGTTTGCACATTTCCTTAAGCTGAGGGTGACTGAGACCAAGCCCTTGATTTCAGCTGGTGCCTCCAAATATCTGTCTGTAATAACAGGTAATAATTAAACCAAAGGAAAAGGACTCCAGAAATATAGCTAAAAGGTTGTTAACTAGTACACAGAATACTGATATATGCTTCCTAAATATAAATATATGTTTACTACTGACCATAGAGCTCATTTTTCTTGCAGCTACACAAGTCCCTCTGGAACTGGTAGACTTGTCATAACTTAGAATACTCCCTTCGTAAGGCCAGAAAATAAATTACACTTTCCTCAATTATCCTTCTACAATGCCACAGAAATACACCTCATCTATTAAGGAGATATAATGTCAGGATGTAGGGAAAAGTACAATTTTGATAGAGGGTCAGAAAGCGTGAAAGAAAGTAATGACACTTCATAAACTTGACTAGTCATCCAAAACCGAGCAGTATCAGACCACTAAACTCGAGAAGTTAGCAGGAAGATATTTTCTTCTCTTTCTGTAAGCAGACTTGCCAGTTTAACACTGGCCATAAATTCTGAAGAAAAATTTTGTTCTAAACCAGTAATACAACAGAGGAGAGAGAGATAACTGAGAAATAATGAAAAATCAAAATAAACAAAACAAAACCCTGAATAAACAGAAATTGGAGCATTTTTGCCCACACATTTTAAATATGAAATGTCTTCTTCCAGTTCTATGGAGAATCTGGCCCTCAATTCCTACAATCATGGACCAGCTCTTGAAAGATGCTGTGCAGTGTCCTGGTGATTGCACTCCCACTGCACTGCTTGTGATTATTTTTATTAGCAGAATGAGCTTTACTCAGTAAGAAACAAGATATTTGGTTCCTCACTAAACAAAGGATGTTTCTGTTTCAGTGCTATTACCTTATGAACAGGTACAGGTAAGGGAATATCTTATCTTCTCTGTGTGCTTTAGTAGTTTTAACATTTCTTCCTTTCCAAGTAATCTAGTTTTACAACTGTAGAAATACATAAATAGGAAACAGTATCTTCCTGACATAGTCCTTAACTTTTCCTGTTCTTGTGTTGTTATGTCTTGACATGCAAAATAAAATACTGTTATGACAACATCATGTAATTAATGCTTATCGAATGCCTGAATGTCTAAAGAGTTGTTTGATAACGTAAACTACACCGCTTTAAATATTAGATCTATTATGCCCAGACAGCTGGACCCAATTTGGGAGCCATTTATTATTGCCCAGTAACACAGTTTTAGCAAGGAGCAAGTACCAAAGTGCCTGACAGGTTCATTGAGTCAGACCCTTATGTGAAGTTTATTCCTGTCAGTACTACCCAGCTCTGCTATAAAAAGTGTCTTCCATAGGTACACCAGTCAACAGCCACAGGCTCTCCTCTGCACATGACCCGTAGGTTGTGTAAACCTCTATTGATCCAACTAGGGAGTTTTAGCTCAAGTTGCAACAGCTAGTTTTAGCCCTGGAGCTTCCTTGCCAGTGCAGTCTCATGAGTGGTGGTTGAAATAGTGAAATAGCAGTGGAACACACCACTGCCAGGTATAAGGCCTGGGTCTGAAGAGAGCCATAGGCATAGGGTGTAAAGACTTGCCCTACCGAGCTGGAACTCATGTGGCATTGTGACACAACAAGAACTGTACAAGTCCCTCAGCAGCTCCTGTGCAGGGGAACACTGCAACAAATAAATTGTGTTAAATGCACATTTATAATGTGGACAGAGAAGCTAATATGTTTAAACATTTGCCCACACTATAAACAATGTTAGGTAGCCAGAGTTCTTCTCTAGGTATTTTTGGTTGTCCTAAATTTTCTGATGTCACTATGACATTGCTGATAAGGATGCTAATAAATGACCTGTGCCTAGAATGTCCTTAAAATATTTTATATGTAATGCATTTTAATATAAACCTTATGTCAACACACAGTCATTAAGAGACCATCATTCAATCTTTAGAAAATAAATAGCTCAGTTTAAGGAAAGTCTAATTAGTAGATTTGCTATGAAATATAATGATCTCTGGAGGAGATGAGGATCTCAATCTAACATATGACAGTATGCCATGTTAAATGAAGTAATTGAAAGTTACTCACAGCTTTCTCAATGTTAGCAACTCTTTATAAAGAGTATTTGTGTATTCTGCTCCTGGACAAACTCTCTTGTTTGCAAAAAAAGAAAAAAAAAAAAAAAGGATTTTTTGGGGGTTTTATTTTTGGTTCTTAATTACCGACAAAAGCGTGTTTATATAGAAGCTTTAAATCACTGGAATCCCATTACCATGTATTACATCCCCTTCTCAAACACTACTTCCAAATAAACAGATGTGAGAGTATTGAGTTTTCCCAAATTAAGGGCTATTACAGATAAAGCCTACCATAGTTTTGAATATTTTAGTCTAATTTTTTTTAATCATTTGTTTTAGAAAAAAGGTCAATACTTAAAGAGTTCGTAATTTCCTATAGCTTATTCCCAAATCCGATTTCCTTATTAGCCTCAGTTTTCTAGAAATGAAAATAATTTCCATAGCAACCAGTTGTGACACCACTAAATACAAGCTTATAGGGAACTGGCAAATACAACTGAAATCCTCTTTCCAGGCACTTGTACTTCATAAAGCAGGGTAAGGGAGGAGAAAAGTAAGAAGAGGAAAAAAAACTTGTATCACCATCACTCAGACTTGTTGCGTTCATTTCTTTTTTCGGCACATAGTCATCAGCCTTTGTGATATCTTAATGCTATGTTCTCTTATCTCCAGCTGCTAAAAACAGCATAATGATCAGGATATATGTATTTTTATGCATTTAGAAATTGAAAACAAGATAATAATTGACATAGATGATTTACATCTTTTGCATCCTTCTTTGCTGCACAGTGCTACCAAAATCACTAACAATATTGTTACCTTAGTGACGACACGTCAAATGAAATTTATGCTTTATTCCTACCAAACAGAAAGTGCACTTTATACTTCAATATGTCATGCGAATTTTTATATTTATCGCAGAATGAATATATGGATTGCAAGGAGCAGAAAAGCAGACATATTTTCCCTCCAAATGGCAAACGATGGTTTTGAATAAATTATATTGATTTTTGTTAAAATTTGTACTGTTCTGCCATTTGAAAATTTCAACATTATTGACTGAAAGGAAAAAAAAGATAAAGAAGTGAAAGATAATACATTTGATGAGTGAAGTGGAAGAGAATGCTGACCTCTATGGGAAATTCTGTCTACCTACTAGTTTATTGCTCTGTTATGGTGAGAACCAAAAGGCAATGATGACATACACGTCACTGAAAACTTTTGGTAGTTTAATAGTTTAAGTAATAGGTCTCAGGTAGCATTTGCCCACTCATTTTCATCCTTTGTACTAAGTGATTTTTACTTGCTACTGATTTCACAAATATGGTAGCATATTTAATAGTGAATATGTGCACAAATTTGCCCTTGGTTCTATAGAATTAGCCAGCATCTACATTGGAGTATAGCTCTCCCAAGATTTCATGCCATGCGAAACAAAAAATATCTTGAAATTTAACATTTACAAGTGCCATGTTTCCGTACATAAATATCTTATCATTTGTACTTAAGTTGTCCAGCCCAACTAGCTACTAGCCACAGTCAGCCAGCCTCCTCCAGAATGATATTTAGAAGAGAAGGCAGAGTGGCTTGTTATTTTGCAGGGCAAAGAAAGCAAGAACAAGCTGCAAAACCAAAATATCTTCACATTTTTGGACTTCATGTGTAACTGTGTTTACATTTTTCTACCAATTCCCTTAATAAAGTATGCACATAAAGCTGTGCACGACACTTCTCTTTTTGAATGTAGGCACCTAACAACGAAACAGGCTTTTTCTTACTTATGTGCTATATATCTTAGCAAATAAGACAGTTAATGAGAAATTCAAACTGATTTTGCTTCTGAACCCTGCTTAACACCAACAGTCTGCATGGCAAACAGCCCACCAAAGAAAAGCGGACCCACCAGATACACCAGGGTGATCTTAAACTCTGTAGTTCCCCTTTGCAAAGCTCAGCAACCACAAGCTTGGTTTGGGTGACTGGTCCTACTTAGAAATTTGTAGGAATGACACACGTGGAAATCACTCACTTTGGGTTATAAGCTTGTAAAGCTTGAGTAAGCGTATTTTGATTTGGAAAAACCACACACCTGAGTTCCTGAGAGAATAACATCAACATTTTTTATTTTTTATTTTTTTAGATAATTTTGCAGAACTGTGGCTTCAGCAGAAAGGTAAATAACAGATTTTTGGAAATCTTAATTTCTTATTGGGTAGAAGATTTAACTTTGAATGATAAAATCAGTTCAAGCCAGAAAGAATAGTTCATTTCCCAGGCTCTTAAAATATGTTACTCTGACTTCTGAAAAGAGTGCAAATGGTGTAATTATGTGTTTATGGCTTTTTGAGGCTATTTACTGTCTGCTAGGAAACAGAGAAATCAACTTCTGTCCTTTTCTTCAGGTTCCGACCTTCCATTTTAAAAATGTGTCTAACATTTATGATTGTAAAGGAAACCTCAGCACATCATTGATGAGGCATGTGCTTAAACTTGCAGGGAAGCATGAAAAGTAGTTATGAAAAGCAGCTATGAAATGTGTGAAATTTTCTATTTGTTTCAGCTAAAAGATTTCATGCATATTTCCAGTGATGATAATTGAAATGTCAACACTGTTAATTTCATTTGAGAAAAGTCAGGGAAGGTCTCTTTCACACAACTCTGAGGTTTTGACTGGTTTCTGTGCTACAAATGGATTTCATTTTGGACACACTTGTGTATATTTCCTTCCCTCAAATCATAAATCCAGATACCAGTTGCAGACAATGAGCATACTGAAGTTCATCAATCAAGCAATTTGACAGGCAAATATGACAGAGATATTTAACAAAACTGCTTTTTTTTTACAGCACAACTGTCATGCTTGAAAAATCAGTGCATCTGGGTAATGTTTTTCTTGACTTTTTTATGTTTGAATGAAAATTTTCTAGTTTAAGGATGCTGATACATAAGTTTCAAATATTCTGTTTCATGTATTGTTAATTGTCACTGTACCAGTGGACACCCAAGGAAGTTCAGTGTTTCACAGAACCTTTCACTACCAGGTTCTTTACAATTCAGTCTATGCGCCTGAAGATATGCAAGCTTCAACAATCTTACAGAGGACTTTTTTTTTCTTTGTCATGGATTGGTTAAGAAAATGGTGATTTCACCCAAGTTTAAATGCTCATGCATGAACTTCATAATACAGTAACCTCAGTAAACTATAAATCTACAAAACCTTTTGCCAAATTACAACAGTGAAATGGATTAACAATTTGCCAATAAATTTGGCAATCCATGAATTTGTGTGGTTTGCTTCTTGCTCTTCATAAAAGTTCCACAGCTTCTCTTTCCCTGGTATTCATTTTATTGACCATTCCCCTTCAAATTGCTGTAAAGCAATTTCTTTATTTTCTATTTGCCTAAAATACTTCTAAATACCTATTTTAATACCTTTGTTTCCCCCAAACTATTAGCTAGAAAAGATTTTCAATCGGTTTTAAACTATGCTAAGCAAAGTAAACTAGCGTGTTAATAACTTATTCTTAAGAGGAGCAGGAGTCAGAGGGAAACAGACAAGATTTTTTTTGACATATCTTTCCTGACCCTGGCGTTCTTGAACAGGTGAAGTTTCCTGGGCCACTTGTTGTTATCCAGTCACAAATGTATCTCCTCCCTTGCTCATGATATTCGCACATCTTGTGTTAATAAAGGCTCAAAACTTCACTTGCAAAATGCTGATTATTTATATTTGTTCAAGTAGCTTCTGGATAAATCTTGACAGAAGTGTATAGATAATACACAGTAATTGGATAATTTTAGCAATTGCAAATTGAGACGGAAAGTATAAACTATCAGGATTGAATCTGCTAATATATGGTTTGAGTTGTTAAAATTTCAGATTAGATGTTGCAGTTTCTTAGTTTCTTCAATGTTTTGCAATAAATTAAGCACAGAAACAAGAATTACTGTAAATTTAGGCAAATTCAATATTTTCCCTGCATTTTCGAACTGTCACACACTGTTCATTTATCTTAACTCACTTCATTGCACAACTATTTCTTTCTTACAACTGTCCATCCAAACATTGTATATTTATGACAACATAAAGTACTTCTATTCTGAAGGCAAAAATAAGTATAATAATTTTGAAAAATACAATGAGGGAATATGGTGACATTATGTGTGATTTTTGTTAGCTTCTTCTTTCCCCACTTTCATTTTTAATGAAAGAATGACAGTAATTTAAAATAAATGAGTCATACTAAGTCAAATTTATCTGTATTGCAATTGCATTAGAATCAAAGATTAAACATATATGTATATAAAAACAGATCCACTGGAACTGCTATTACTTTCCATAGGGGATGTCAGCTGCTCAGAATATATATACTGAATAACTACTTTCTGTAATCAACTTCAACCATCAACAGTATCATTTAGCATATGCTTCACTTTCAGTTCCAGAGTAAAAATTATAGTCATTCAGCAGAGAAATGCAGATATGTTGTAAGGTGCGCATTAAGTTTCAAATTAAAAAATGCCCTTAAATATGAGTCAGGAAAGTCAGGAAAGATTTATGATATGTATGGCTAAATGACAGGGCTGGTAAGAATCTGTAATTTTGTATCCATTATCTCCAAATACAATGAATCACATTTTTATAATTATCTGGAAACCAATCTTGTTTCTTTAAAGTCAGCCAAATGAAACATTAAACCTGTTCAGATCCTTATGCCTAAGTAAACAGTCTCCATAAAACAGCAACTGAACATTAAGAATTTTTTTATTCATAATAATTACTGTTTAGAGTAATGGATTAGATTGAACCAGTCAATAAGCTCAGTAGTAAAGCACATCACTTCCATATCTATTAGTCTCCAATATGTGTCAACTAGCCTAGATAGAGCAGTGTAAAAATGTTAGTCTATAGGATATAAAATGCACCCCCCAAAAAAACAAATAAACAATGCAATGTAATTTTACTCTTATCCCTCTAAATCTATATTCTAGTAGACTTCCAATGCCAAGGGCACTTTTTTGAAAGCAAGTGACTTTATGCTCACTATACTTTTAAACAATATATTTACAGGAAGCACTTTTATTAAAACTGTTCATAGTTTTAAATCCTTTAAGTAGGCTAGGTGTAACTCCAGGAAGAAGGTTCATCTGCAGCTCAAATCCCTTTCAACGCAAATACAGTACCTCCTATTAATCTCTTTTGTAGGTTATTGAACTACGCTTGGCCTGTGTCAGGTACTTCAAGGTTAACAGCACAGATTATTTAACCAAGTGGCCTACACCTCATGCCTTGCAAAGATATAAGGAAGGTTATTTAAAAATAATCATGACATTTTATACGAATTTCACACTTCGAAGTTTTGATAATACTTGAATAGAAAGCAAGAACATTACGTTCTCTGTTTTTTTAAACTCCATTGAGCAATGGTTAAGATTTTGAAGATCTATAGCAAACAATGGATGCAATATGTGAGCTTTGTTAAACACCAGGTAAAATCTAGGTCTGGTTAATAATACCTTGCTATTGTTTATAATTGCTACCATTAGAGATGGCATCTACTTTTTTTTTTTTTTAATTTAAATTTTTGTATTAGGCTACTGCTGTTTTTTAATTGCCAATTTTCAACAAGAGCTAAGTTCAAACCTACGGTTTTACAGCTGCAATTTATTAAGAACTGGCACTTTAAAGGTATAGTATTGAAAGATTAGCAGTGAATTATGGCACAGCCTGCACATTAAACCACCAGCTTGTGCAGCAAATGTTACAGACAATCTGCAACCTGAAATATTAATATCTTAGTGCTTTGGAGATTACATTAATTACAGTCACTCTAAGAATGCAATAATTAGACTGTTTTACAGTAGCCACTAAGGTCAGTTTATACAAGTAATTTTTCACCTGCTACAAAGCTCCATGAATATATTAACTGATCACTAACCTGTATTTTCTGCTCAGTTGTGTTGTTTTGAAAGGAAAGCAATAGGAGTAGTGGGCTTGACAGAACGAAGTTCCACTGTTGCAAATTCAGGGATATTTTGGCACTGGATTTCATGAGAAGGCAATATACAGTCACGAATGCTAACGGGTCTTCCTCATAGCTGCAACGTCAATCCTACCTGTGAACACAAAAAGCTGCTGTGAGAGCATGGATGTTACTGGAATGCTGCCAAAGCTGGACATTTTGTATGTTGTAGGTGCTTCCAAATGTGCAAGAAAATTTGGGAGTACAAAGTGGGCTGCAACTCTGCCCTGCAGTGGGAGCTCAGGTCAGCCCCCAGCTGTGCTGACTGGGGCTGTGGGGAAAGGCAGAAAAAGAATGAAAGGATGAATAACAAACCCGGCTTTTTATTTTTAGTATTAAACAAAATTATTAGTCGGTACCTGACAAATAGGAAGACAGTACCAATCAAGGCAATAAAACAGCATACTTGTAAGTTTTTTAAAGGTTATAATTTGATTTGACTGGATACTGTAAAACACATCCTGTACATACTTATTCAAAAGTATTTAATGAATTTGTTTTCAAATTCACAGAGGTCAAATATGTCTGTAGGAATTTATCAAGAAACAATATTTTACCGCAGTTATTGTAAAAGATTTGAACAAATCAGCACTAAAATTTATATTAATAAATATTTGAACTGGTTATCTAATTCTGAGGATAAATACTTACCAATCAACAAAAATAAATGGTTTTCTTACATGTCGAGTTGAAACGTGTCACGTGAAATTGGACACTGACCTCTAGGTTTTTTTCCGAGGAAAGTAAAGGATTTTTTATTTATTTTTTGTAATTGGAATAGTAGCATCTTCCAATCATGACCTGAACCATCTGATTCAAGGCACTGTACCTTACACCTTGCAGTTAAATTATGTTATGTAGACGATTAATGTTAATGGAATTGATGGCATTGAAAGTGAAACTTCAGAATTCCGTATTGGTTTAGAATTAACAGTGCATTCTGTTCTCACAGAAGATCGTTTCTGTTTCTTTCTTACTATAGTAGTATCTATGAAGTCCAGGCATTAAGAGAATATTTGTATGTGTAATTAGCTATACATGGAACCAGGCATTTATTACTTTGCTTAAATGTTCAAGCAGCTTTTCTTTTAAAGAATTCAGTACAATCATAGTTTTCAATTTACATTTTTGGTGTATTAAACTTCTGCTGTCCCACCAAATAGGAAGTCTTGGTACTATTGATCCCTCTTTACTGGTGAGAAAAGCCTCACTGACATACATTTTAGTAGTAGGATCACCAACTAGAAGCTAAGTTAAATGAATTACTCAAGGAGATACTAAGCTAACAGCAAAAGATGAACAAAGGAGAGTTCACTTAGCATAAAATCAAGGTATCAAGAATAAAATTAATCAAGGCACCAAGAAGCTTGAAGAAAAGAAAACTTTAATTGTCTATATGCCTGTGCCAAGAGCGTAGCTGATAAACAAGAAGAATTAGAACTGCATGTTTACGAGCATAAATTTGCCTTAATTGGTAGTACTGAAACTTGTGGGATTCACATTATTGGACTGTTAAAATCAATGGTTATAAATCACTTACAGATTCAGAGAACAAAAGAGGAGAAGGAGTTGTGTTCTATCTCACATGTTGTACTAATTAAATCTGAGGTATTGTAAAGTCTGAAGTAAACCATGTTGGATAACTATGCCTTCATGTTATAATACACATGACAAGCACTGGATAAGGTATTTATAGAATGATGCTGTTATTTCTAAAAGTATTTTTCAGCTTTCTAATAGATCATTGTTTCTGATATATGGGAATTTGACACTAGATATTGTGACAGTAAAAAACAGTATGATCACAGGAATAAAAATCACTTGATTAGATGTGCTGTGTTTGAAATCCAAACTATTAATAAACAGTTGATCCTAAAAAAGAGGACAGATGTCCAGTTTCAGAAATTATTTTGCACAGAAGCAGGTAGGACAATAAATACCTAAGTGAATGAGTGACAACTGTACTAGATTCCATGAGTGAAAAAGTAATAAAAACATCTTTAAAAAATGTTTAGACTGAAATGAAAACACCTATCGAAAAGCAAAACCAAAACCCTACAATATAGCAAGTGATGGGAAGGAAAGTGAAAATTGATAGTCATGAGAAAAGTTGAACTGTAGAAATTCATAAGTAAACCAAACAGCTAATAAAAAAGTCCCCTCAACTGCTTGCAGTTTTAAGAGAAATAAATTCCACGAGTGTCAATATGCTTAGTCACAAGTCAGCCTGAATACAGAAAACCTATAGATATTTTGCTAGCTAACAAACTTTACCTTCAGTGGTGGAGGGTAACAACCGACAAATACCTACTTCAAGTTCAGAAGAAGAGGGTTTAATTTCCTTCCACAGCTCAGCCTGAATAATCAAAATGTTGAGTTTGTGTTATTAATTTCACTACTCACTACTTTTTACTACTAATGCCCAGGCAAAGCAAAGTAATAGTTTAATAGTATCAGATGGCTTCTAGTCTCAATATAGCAAATTTACACCACTTTACTTCTTGCCATAGGAACCTGCCTCATTTACGTGCAAGAGCCTCTTGTCTTCATTGACGTATCTCTTGTTGACATGCATTATGGAAATTCCTGCATGATACTGGACTGTTGTAGAAGGACACCCTAGCATTGCCAGCAGCAATGCAGAGAAAGCTAAAGAGTTCAGTTAGCACGTCTTCATTTCAGGAAAGGCTAGATGCAGTATCCATGTGATAATGACAATAAACACTAATTCTGCTACTACCTCTAAAGTGTGTTAAGTGACACGTTAACATTAAACATTTTTAAATTGGCACACTTATTTATACCAGTTTTAAATAAGTTTTGGAAAACTCTGGAAATTCTTTAATACCAGCAGAAAGCTAATGCTATGTCAATATTTAGAAAGGGTAAATTAACCTGTGTAATAGATCTGGTTAATTATAGGCCTGTCAGCCTAATATTGATCCTGAAGAAAATAATGGAAGAGCTGGTACAGGGTTTGATTAAAAAAAGAATTAAGGGGAGTTAATATAATTAATGTCAATTAACATGGACTTATGAAAACTAAGCCTTGTCACTTCAACTTAGTCTCTCCTTTGAATACAATTGCAAATTTGGGGGATGCATATAATCTCTGACTGTGAATCATTCCTTTTTGATGCAGTGAGTTGAACAAATACAAAATCCTCTTGGTATATATTGTATGGAATAAAATCTGATTAGCAGTGTATCTTGAAAGACTCAATAGGATTTGCTTCTTGGTTCACCACTAATAAAAAAGCATTAATAAAATTTTACTGGTAAATTTTGTACGTAACAAATACCAATTCATTAAATCATAAATAGTGAAGATTTCTGACATAAACAGAGTCACTTGCAAATTGGCTGAATTACAGTATGACAGATGTAAAGTACATTAGTCAAGCAGAAAAAAGCGTAGCACATGCTAACAAGATGGAGAATCATTCAGGGAAGCTCTGATTCTGAAAAAAAATTTCGTAGTTATTAAACTCAATATATGCTAAATATATGTGTCATTGTGGCCAAAAATTTGACAGTGAATGAATGAATGAAAACCTTTCCATGGGGAAATAGTATAATTGGAGTAGAATTTTTATTACCTCTGTGTCATGTACATATGTCTGTTTTTTTGACATGGATATGACTGGAATGCTGAGTCCAGTTACGGTGTCTGTACTCCACCTTTTTTTTTTTTTTTAAAAAAATAATATTGAAAACCTCATAGGTTCAAAGACAAGTTAAAGTATTCGAGTTGAAACAAGGACACTGTAGCAGTCTTCCAAAACTGTTTGCTTGTAGCACTTTCACATTTTTATAAGTAATTGCTATATGGATGGCAGCATAGATTTGTACATTTTCTACACTTTTCCCCTCCCAACCCCAGTTCCTCCCCTCTAACTTATGATCAGCAACTTGTACTTTTCCCCTTTTGTCATACAGATAATGACAGACTTGAAAGGAGCTCACGCTATTTAGCTTATCAAGTAAAAGGCTAAAAGTGACAGAATCACAGTCTATATGGACCTACCGTGGAACAGAAATCTGATTAGTGGAACGTTCTTCAATTTAAGGGAGAAGAAACAATGGGTGGATGCTCAAGCTACATGAATTGAGACCAGAAATAGCACACAGATTGTCATGTTGGATAGTAATTAAATACGGGGACGATTTACCAAGACTTTAACAGATTCTCTGTCACTGGAAATTTATAAATCAATATTCAACTTTTTTGTTTTTTCTTTTTTTTTTTTCCTCTGAAACAAACAGTAGTTGAAGCACGTCTATTCGATATGAAGTAAATATTAATATCAGTAAGTTTTGTGTTCCAAGTGATGCCAGAGGTCGGGCGAGGTAATCCCAGTGATTCCTTCTAGATATAAAATATATGAAAATATAAATACAGATTAGTTTCTGTCAAAGTGACAAAACACATATCAGTCTGGCCCATTTTAAAATTGCCTGCTGTGCACATAGCTTTAGAGTTGTTTTCCTCTGAATGATTGTTATTTTTTGGATTACTGACCAGAAAATAAGGGCTTTTTCTTGTTAGTATAATCTTTGATATTAATCCAACACCAATAAATGGAAAAAAAGAATTCCAAAGTTCTTCCCCAAGCCCTGTTAGTTACTATTGAGTCTGAAGTCAGTGGAGAACATATGTGCGATGAAAGGGGAATGACTTATATTCCTCAGTTTCATAGGAGTGAGGCTGTGCTCTGATTGTTCCAAATGTCATAGACACAAACTTAAACATTTTTGGCTAGTATGTTTTCTGTTTCAAGAAATCCATAGAATATAGTCACAGTTGACTAATCTATTCAGAAATAATATTGTAAATGTCTTATTGGAAGAAGAAGTTTTGTATCATGGATTGGGGAAGAGTGGCTGGAAAGCTGCTGAGCAGAAAAGGACCTGGGGGTGTTGGTCTACAGCCAGCTGAATATGATCTGGAGGTATGCCTACATGGTCAAGAAGGCCAATGGCAGCCTTGCTTGTATGAGAAAGGGTGTGGCCAGCAGTACGAGGGAAGTGATTGTCCCCCCTGTACTCGGGACTGGTGAGGCTACACCTCAAAGAGTGTTCAGCTTTGGGGTCTTCACTACAAGGAAGACATTGAGGTGCTGGAGCGCGTCCAAAGAAGAGCAATGAAGCTGGTGAAGGGTCTAGAGAAAAAGTCTTATGAGGAGTGGCTGAGGGAACTGGGGTTGTTTAGCCTGGAGAAAAGGAGGCTCAGGGGAGACCTTAATGATCTCTACAACTACCTGAAAGGAGGTTGTAAAGAGGTGGGTGTCAGTCTCATCCCCAAGTAACAAGTGATAGGACAAGAAGAAATGCCCTCAAGTTACACCAGGGGAGGTTTAGCTTGGATATTAGAAAAAATTTCTTCACTGAAAGGGTTATCAAGCATTGGAACAGTCTTCCCAGGGAAGTGGTTGAGTTACCATCCCTGGAGGTTATGTAGATGTGTCACTTAGGAACACGGTTTAGTGGTAGACTTGGCAGTGTTAGGTTTATGGTTGGACTTGATGAACTTAAAGATCTTTTCCAATCAAATGGTTCTACGACTTTGACTGGGTAAGCTGAATTCATCTGGGTTCATGCTTGAGGAACAGTTAATTCACTTCATTCCCATTCACTTGAAGGCTTTGGCCCACTAAGGAGTTCAGAATTTAATTTTGTGTTTATTTGAACAGCATCAGCATGACGACCCACTGTGGCTACAGTTCTTCTACTAAACAAATCAAAATGCTGTCAGTAAAGGTTGTCTTTACGACCATTTTTCTGCTGTTGTTGATTGTGTACGTGTTAGAGAAAGCTGCTAATGTGACCTATAATTAATTCACCAGTTCAGTATCATAGTGCACAGATGGGTACAGGATAGGAGACTAAATAAGTTCTTTACACAGAATGCTAGACATGGTAAGACTTACTTACAAAGCACATCTCAGTAACAGAAATAAGTTTTTTCTTTGTGCATATTCCGTACAGGTAGAAATGCAGAATCAAAATTCTACTCCATTCTAATCATTAGTAGGAGCCCTTTCAAAGGCCTGGGGCTGTGTTTGAATAGGGCTTATGAAATGTTCATAGCTTCAAATTTGTAGTGTGATACATTGAATCTTTATATATCCAGTACAGTAGAAACATGAAGATAATGTCAGTTAAGTTTTCTTCCTGTTTCACACGGAAACAAGACTATTTGCTCTGATATAAACCGTGGCATGCGTATACCCAACACAGTGGAACGCAAAGCCACAAGATCAAGTAGTGATACAAGCTCCAAATGTACAAATTACAACACAAAGCCAAGGAAAAAAGTTATTGGCTTTAGCCTTAGAATAGAACTGCCCTCAGCAGCAGTCTTTATCTTTCAGCAAAGCTTTTAAGTGTAGTGCACCATTCTACTTAGTACCTGTTCCACTTCCAGTTCTCTAACAGGCATTTTTGCATTAGATTGATTGTTGCTGCACTGCACTTCATTGCATTATTTGGTATCTCCTCAGTGGGAAAATTCTCCAGATAACTGAGTTTGTTTGTTTTATGTATCAAATTGGTTTTGCTATTTTACTCATTAATTTCAAGATGAAAATAATTGTTTAGTAATGGAACACATGATTGTCATGAACACAGAAAATTATTATTTATCTCACTTTATCCTAAAGTTACACAAATAATTGTAGTGCAAATTTTATGTTTATCAAACATGTAATTAAATCTTTACAGATAATTTTATGCACATATCTATAATATATTCATAACAAATATCAAAACAAAACTACAGTTAATGAATGTTCACACCACAATAATTATATTTGCTTTATTTAATATACACTTAAAATGAATGCATTTGTAATTGCTTATTCTTCAAACATTAACTCCTGCCTCTATAATCCTCCTACTATGCAACCTTCAGAATGAAGCTTCACAGATGCACTGAAAAATCTGTCAGTTTAGTATTCTTTACTTCCACAGGGGTAAAAAGATCATATTAACCCTTACTGCATCTTGCTACCAGCTATGACATATTTCACATTCATTATGTTGGTCTTATAAAAATAAGACTTTTCAGACTGACTGAGAGATTCTGAAAGGGAATTAAGATATCTGAAAAAATGGTTCTAAGGACCATTCTACCTCACAGAATAGTCAGATACGGATTCAATGTACACAGTAAGTTTGACAAATATACTTCCAGAAATTACTTTTGTTACTGGGAATCCTGTTTATGTGTCCTTATATTGACATCACAGACTTCAGCCTGATACTGAACCACATTCTCAGATGGCTTAAAAGATGACTTGCTTTTGCTGAAGTCGTAATAATGCTAGTAAGCATGCTGATCTGGTGAATCTGTATGTAAATGTGCCATTATCTGTTTCTTCCCTCAAACGTGCTAAACTGTGCACAGGGTCTTCTTGCTTAGCAAAGGAAAAGCTGAAGTTTCAAGTCACCATTACAGCACTGTCTGCTCATATGATCAGAGCCTACATGTCCACATTGATGTGCAGTTGTGGGATTCTGAATATATTGATGTACATATACATGCACATGTATATATGTACATGTATTGTGTTTATAATTCCTGGCAAATCAGCTCCTCCTTAGGTTATAGTGAATTGTAATTCAGTTAAAATGTTCACTTAAAATGTATTTTTAGGGTATTATTGGATATAACAGAGAATTCCAATAAAATCTCAAAGTTCTGTTTCCAAGAAACTCTAGAATACATTATAAAAATACAGTAATAAAGAGTAAGAAAGATAATATAGCTTTGTCCATATGTTATGTTTCAGATACATTTATATAGTCATTTATGGCGGGGACAGATGGGTTTGAAATTGTCAATGAGACTCAATGTCCTATATTCTGGTCTGTAAATGTGAGCAATCGCATGTTTAATCTAGGTTAGTTCTGGCACTGCTCAAGGTAAGTCTCATAAGGATTGCCAGGCTTTATTTCTCTTTCTTTGAAAAATAATCTTAGGAGCCAGAATAAATGTGATGTTAAGTATCAGAGCAACGCCAAGCTGGTAGAAAGTCATGGCCATGTCACAATGGCATACTTTCTCTCCCTCCAATCCCTTCTTGCTATTTTTATACTGGATTATAAAACCAAAGCCAAGACGGGCTTTATTGATTTACACTCTGATACCTAAAAATAACTGAAGAATTGCATAGTTTGCCCATCAGCACAGAAGTCAACATGGCATTTTAAAAATGAGAGTAAACCTTTCAGAATTAGTTGGTTTCAAGCCATACCCATGGTGGCAGAACATAGCAGAAATGTCAGTGTGAGGGTAATGTTGAATATTTTGTTATTTTGCCTTTAAAATGTAAAAAAATTGTATTTTAGACAAACTGTCTTCTGTCTCAGCATACTCCTAAAGTTTATAGTTGGTGCAACAGGCATGCTACATTAGTGAAAATTAAACACAACTGTTCCTCCTGATATAACTTTACTTTCCTTCACCTGGTCAATAACATAGCTCCAGACTGCCAACATTTTCCCCTTCACCTGTCATTCAGGTGATGCTACTGCTCTCCTTTAATCCCTCTCTCCTCAGATGGAATGAATCACAAGGTGCACCAGTTTGACCTGACAGGGATCAGTTTAATCACATCAAGTTGCTTCCAGTCACTGATTCTGTACAGACATGACCAAGGGTTGTGATACACAGATATTTCTCCTCTTGAGAAGACCTAATCCATAAGACTTACTACCACTTCCTTTTCTGTGCTACATTTAAGTCAGAGCACCAGAGAAAATAGTGACGTGAGATTAGCTACAGCCTGCGGCCATAGCTTTAGCTGTGCTCAGCATAGCAAAGAATTTTAACTTGTTCATTAATATCAGTGGTTCTACTGAGCAAGAGATTTTCAGCAGAAAGGATCAAGGTTTTTTTGTTCACTTGCATAAATTATTTTCAAAATGTCCATCTATAGCATGTAGTTAATATGCTAGGTAAACTGCATACAGATATTCTAATTCATTAGGTTTCTGTAATGTTGCTACTCATTTTTACTCTCCATACTGTTGTAATTCACATGGCAAAGACTACAGCTGACAAGAGTAAAACAGTACCCGGCTATGAAATTTTCAGAGTAGTCTGTACAATTTTTTATTGTCCCAGTAGAATGACGGTGTATTTGACGGACTGAGTTCAAATAGTCAACTTTTCAAAGCAACCATCTGTTTTTTGGTGTCCCCCCTTTACCCTTCTTCAAAGTAGTATTGTTGTGATTGCCACAGCCAAATAGACAGGTATAGTTCCAATACGTAAGATAAAATTCTGATGTTATCAGCCCTTTCTCTGTAAAAATGCATTAGTTTTTCAAAGACAAGGTTCTTGACTTTAGTTTTATGCCAAGGTCCCTTTTAAACAGGCCTTTCAGTGAAAAGGGCCTTCAAATGGCCTTTGAGACACTTTCACTGTGTTACAGCTAAGCAAAGTGCCGTCATAGTACAGGAAGACTAAGGCCAAGCTTCTTTTCCTCATAACTATTTGTCTAGTGCAAACCTCCAAAGTCATTTGGGAATGTCAACTGTGGGTTAGTGAAAACTGATTTTAAGCAGAAAGAACTAAATAAGTGGCTGGAGAATCCTCAGGTTGTATAAATTCCAGAGCTTCATTGACTTTTGATCTTGTGTGTATGAAGCTGTCCCTTTATTCATGCTGTTCAATTCTATTAAAAGGAAAACCTGACATTTTCAGGAGACGATAAATATGCTTAAAAAGTCCTAATTATTTTTCCAGGAATATCAGGAAAAGAACCCAAACTCTTAGCAGCATGCAAAACTTTTTTAAAAGCAAAAGTGGTGCTTTTCATTTTAGCAATTGCCAACTTTGCACGTGTCTTTGTTTTCCATGAATTTTTTCTTCTAGCTCCTTTTAGAGTATAACTATCATAACGTACACATCACAACATAAATAGCTTCATAGATGTAATCTGATTACCATTTTAAACACTGAAATGACCATTGTTCCACATCTGCATATAAGCCTGGCATTTTTTTACTTCTCTTGTTGGCTTCTTATGGAATTTTTCTTCCTCATTTACTTCAACATGAATGCCTCAGAAATAGCAATACTCCTATCGAGCAACAAGGATATTCTGAAGTGCAGCTGTGTCATTTCTGCATTCCTTTGACTTCACCTTTGATAATGAACTCACCTCCTGTTTATTCAGTTCCTACAACTTATTTTAGTTCCTGCTTTAACTGTGACAGTATCTTTCTATAACTGTCCATCTAAAACAGGGAAAACCAATGAAATCTGAGTCCTATCCTCTAGTGTTGTATTACTACTTTGTTCTCCTTACAGTATTCAACTGTGTTCAGGAGGTCAAGACTTAACATGTATAATGGATGAAGGTCATATCACATCCAATGTCAAGCATATCTACCAAATCTCTGCCTTACTTCCTAAGTGTCAATGCATCATAGTCCTTATTTCCCTCTCTGATTTGTTTATTCTTATCCTCTGTTTTTTGGCCATGTTCATTAATATAAATAAGCAAACAAACAAGCAAATTGGCAGTAGGCCTTTAGTCCTACTGTTGTTGCCGTTTGAAACAGTTTATCTGAGGTATCCCAACATAAAATGTCATAAGGTAATCAGATATTTAATACTTTTATGTTTGTAATCAATTCAGTGAATTTTATAGGTGAAAAGTTACTGAAAGGGTTGACCCAGCCAGAATCTCTTGTGGATCTGCAGGCACTTTGTTATTTGAGGTCTGAGATAATTTTATGTCGGTCTGTGAAATAGTAACTTAGCTGTTCACCCCCACTCAATCTATTAATCAGAACACGATAGGCAAATAGAAGGAAGATAATTAAAGAGAAACGTCAAAGATACTCCAGGGTACAAAGAGAGTGGTATAAAGTTTAAAAAAATTAACACTGTATCAGCTGACATTCAGATGTAGATTTGTGTGGGGTTTTCACAGTCCCTGCTATTGTATTGCAGAAGAATTATAACAAAATTGAATTAAAGGTTTGCAGATGCAAAAAGGAAGAAGAAACTTGAAGAATAAAAGATATAAGACAACAGAAGATATGGTTGGAACATGTGACGTGGAAGCAAGCCAGGGAGAGGCCAAGAGAGATGATTCAAACAAAGCCTGGCTCTTGACAATGAGAAAAACAAACACACATGACAGGCAAGGGCAGAAGAGAAGGATCAAGATTAAGAAAAATCAGATAGCTGCAGAATTGAACAAAAGAAGTGGAGTGTGTGTGATTAGGGCCAAACTTTTAATTTATCAAGAAAGTTTGTAACAAATAATAGAAAGCATGGATCCAAATAAATGGATATATTCATGCTCATTCAAATCTCTCAGCTCAGACTTTAGTAAGGAACTAACGGACTGATTTATTTTGTTTTTCTAAATTACAACCTTCTTTTTATCTAGTAGAAGTAATAGGTATCTGTGAATAACTATAAAGGTGGAAATACCTTTGCATTTTTGATAATGTTAAATGTAATAAAAATATTCTCTAAGTATTTGCTAATCTTGCCATTCCAATAACGTATCTTTCTTCCATTGCTAGATTTTACTATGTTCACTTTCTGTCTATATATTCATTTGACGCTTTGTGGAGAAATAAGTTACTGATTGAGAAAAAAAATCCTGTCTAAGAGATGATAATATATCTTTCATATTTTTCCAGAATGTTTTGAAATAGTATTTTGAACCGATGGTTATTGTTTAAAGCTAAAAATTGGAATAAAATAATGTGAATAGGAATTCTGAACTCTTTTACTTACCTTAGATTTGTAATATGTATAGTTTAGATTAGCTATTGACAGAGGAAACCTAGAAATTCCAGAATACCAAAGATATTTCTCAGTGGCACAATGTTTCAGTGTAGGCACCTGTTCAGCCAAGTTAAATTTGTTTTCAGTAAAACTTTCCCAGCAAATAAAAAAACCCAACTCAAATTGAGAATGACAAAAGAGGACTGTCTTTGTTCATACGACTATTTTCTTATGCAATTAAAAATAAGACACACAAATTCACCATTATAGAATAGTCAACCTTCCATCTATAATTGTCTCAGGTTTGTCTCAGGGATTCTAGTGAGATACAGAGAGTAATTTCACACACAGCACATATTCAATTGATGTTGCAACTTTCTTTGAAGATGTTCTATATGTCCTAGGTTTACAAAAATTTGCAAAGACCTGTACTTTGGAAGACAACAATATTATGCAGGAAACCTGAAGACAATTCTTTTTAGAGAAAGAATGTATTTTAAAACTTATGTAGCATAAAATATCTGACATTCATAATCAGCTGCAAATTGATAGAGAAAACATTTTTAAATTTCTATATCTATCTGATGCACAGAAAAATGATGCAGACATTCCTCCAATCACATCCCTCTGGAATCTATTGTCTTCTCTTTGTAAACTTCAGTTGGACCAGAAAACAGCCCAAACCCCAAATGCTACTTAGTTATAAAATCAGAGGATACCACAGAACACTTCTCTTTTTTTTTAACATGTGAAAAAAACACCTGTACTTTCTCACCCTTCAAAGACAGAAGCCTGTCTTTGGCTCAAATCCTGAGCAATAAATTGTGCTTGAGCAAAGGAAACCTAAAATAAATTCAGATGTCAAGTAAGTAGCGACTTCATGCTGCTGTCTAGGTACAAGACCTTTAAGGGAAAACTACTGAAATTTGTACTTGCTATTTATTGGGAAGTCACATAGAAGTGAAACACAATACCAGTTTCATGTCTATTGGTTTATCTTTTGCATTGAGACAGAATCACAGCCCTATGCACTCAGATAAATCCCTCCCTCCATGTCCATAAAGAAAATATTTTTTCCCAACTCACATAGCTGTAATTCAGGACCAATTATTTTAAGGAAAATGGCATTTCCACTGGAATGAAATTAGCATGAGTAAATAGAAAATGGGGCATGCAACTGAAGATTAAAGGAAGTCTTTAAAATCAAGAAATAATTTATCCTAATTCACCAGCCCACCTAATAAATTAATGAACCCTCTTAGGCACATATGGAAAAAAACCATGTATTTTCATCTTGGAAGTGCATATCTACATCTCCTATTGGATGATTTCCTACTTCCAGAATTTCCCATAAAATTTTTTATCCCTGTCCAAAATTATACTTTCATTGAAATATTTATTTAGAAAATTACACATGTACAAAAATAGCCGTATGACTGGATGCCTGAACTGTGATTGGACAAGAACTGTCCACACAAAAGGTACAAGAGCCTGGATGCTCATTTAGTAGAAAATGAGGGATGTAACAGTAATTGTTGAATTGAACCAGGACTGTCTTCAGCTAATAGTAACTGTGTGCTGCCCTAAAATTCTGGTAAAATTCCATGGAGAATTTAATGCATTTATTATTAGTTTTACATTAATGTACTAAAAGCAGAGCTGAAAAACTGTCATCACACCATTCACAATAACATAAACTGTTATGGTTTATCCTTTAAGCAATTTAGGAACCATATTAATTTCATTCCAGAAGTGTCTATGCCAAATTCTAATCTACCCAAACTCTTATTTAAATGTGCATACACAGTACAACTGTATTTATATGTGAAGAGCTAGTAGATTAAGCAGTTCTCAGCAGCAATGCCCTGGGATAATAAAAGCAAACTTGAATTCTTTGTTATATGATAGAGAAAGTGGTTTGGATGGCAAACATGATTTCAGGAAGCATCCGAAATCCACACTTATCTCTTGAAGGTGAAATCACCTTGTTCTAGGTTCATTTGAAAGCAGTGCAATTTGTTGTTGAACTACAAACAAAAATGTGTTTCTTTCTTTATCTTCACTTTTACTTTCTTTTTCCAATATCAATTTCTTGAGCTATTTCAGTCCTCTGGGCTTATAGGTTTTATCAGCATTTTGAATGAATAGTGAACTAGAATAATACACCTCATTGGCATGGAATCATTTTTATTTTATATGGAGTGAGCGTGATTCCTATTCATTTCTGAATGTTAAAACACCCAACATAAAACAGTTACAATCTTCAGATGCATGCGGTATTCTTGCAAGATATTCCATATGCCCTAGAGACAATTGATTCTGTAAATCAACATTTCCTTTATCTCAAACATTCCCACTAAACCAATTTCAGATCCTGTTTTCAGTTTATTTTGCTATTTTGCTGCTCTTCTTTGGCCTAACCGTTAAGTTAAAATAAGCATGGGTCTTGGACTGCACAAATAACTTCTTGCAGTTTGACATAATGAATATGCAAGAATCAATTACCGCAATCCTTATTTACTCAGGGTCACAAAAGAGGCATTTTGTCCTCAGGGTTAGAACAAAAAATCAGTATGAAATAAAACTGACATTTCTAAATTCATTGTCATTTAGGTGGCATCTAACAGAAATTTGTAGCAGCATGCATAATGGACTTGAGGCAGTCTCATTTTGGTACATTAAGTAGCCTCTTGCAATATTCTAGTCCTCTCTTTTGATTCTCTTGTAATCTCATCTAAGTTATTGCATTTATGTCAGTAATTGAAAGGTAGCAAAATATTTTCTGTATTGTCAACTACTACAAAAATTTGCAACCATTCCAAATATTCTAGTCTGTATCATGAAAGCTTTAATAAGACTAATAGGAAAGCAATAGTGTAAATACATCATCAAATGGACATACTGCTTATAAAATCCAATTTACATCATAAAAAAGCATTACAGGGAAGAGACAACACTGTGAAACTATTACAATAAGTAATACAGCTTGAAATCTAAACCTATTGCTAATCAGACCTGCAAATAGCATTTGACCAATGGAATCCTGGGATATACAGTGCCTCTAGAAATAGAAAGATTTGGTATTTACCAATGGTTACAGCTCTTTAAAATGACATCTGCCAGAGTTTTTTTAGATTTTATTTCTTGAAGTATTCTTTCTAAAAGCATCTATGATGAGCATATATGTGGTTAATGTTGCTGTGGTCTTAATATGGTTCAGTGTGATTTTAGATAAGTGAGCAATACAAACAGTAGAAAAATTAGGTGATTTTTGCTCACTTAAGAATGAAAACAAGGCTTTGGGACAAGGGAACTATGATCAGGACAGACAAAGAACCTAAATGATTCCAACATTGTCACTTTAAAAAATATTAGTAAGCCATGCTAAATACTACAGTTCAAAATAAAATATGATCATATATTAAAAAAAAATTATGAGTGAGACTGTAGCTCTGCTGAAGTCAGTGGTAGGCAGCAGCAAAACCCTACTTCTTAGACATTTCTGGAATACTTAAGTCTGTGTGCACAAAATCACTGAGATGTAGAGAACTATTTTTTTGTATGCTGTGATATGCTGCTGAGGAAGATGAAATCTTGGCTAGCATTGAAAGCAATCAGATTAGTGAGATACAAACAGAAAATAATAGGTGACACCAAAACAACTTCAGTGTAGTAAGTTTGATGATATACAGCTCCAGCTTCAGCAAACTAGTTTGAAGATGAGATGAAAAAGTTTGGAGCATGTACGTAATTAATTGAAGTCAGTAGAGAGATTTGAATCAGAGCTGAATTTTGTTAAAAGATAAAGTTTCTTCAATTGACACAACTTGAATGAACTGGAAGCTACAGTTAGGGTAATGGTAGGTCTGACACAGACAAAATTCTGGCAGAGGAAACAAAAAAAAAAGCTCAAGAACCTTGAGTGTTGGGAAATATCCAAGAACCTGTGGGGGGTGGGAAATATGAAGAAGTTGAAGATTACTTGACTAAAGTAATTACCTGACCAAAGATTTCAGTGACAAAGATCATGGTGAAGCTGACATATCTGAAGCTGTCACGTTCCGGTCCAGGACGTGGCAGTTGGGGGGGAGTCCAGGAGGACGCCTAATGATTCCATGTGTGAGATTAAGACACAAACGAGGTCAGATGCCGTCTGCTAAGCTTTGTTTTTATCTCCCAGCCTTGGTTACTGAAATAAGAGATAGAGCAAAGGAGGAAACAGAGGAAAGGGAGAAGAGAGAAGCAGTATTACAGAGCACAGCAAGAGGATAGTCACCAAAACCAACCCTCAGCATCCTGAAGGGCCCCTAATCGCCAGCAGCATCCTGTTGGCTCATGATCCTTGGATCACAACGATGGTGGGGGTTCCGGAGGTCTGACTGTAGAGGGACATGGCACAAACTTATAGTTAAAGTCTGCTCGATACTTGGCCAATCAGTGTAGAAGCCACTTTTGCTCGGCCAATCTTTCTTGGAGGGTGGTCTTCTTGGAAAATGGTGGCTCCTGATGTATTCTTGTGGTAAACAGGATGCTGTGGTTTGTCATGCTGGCACAGCTTGCAACTTAGCTCGGCAAGTTTCAGGTCCTGTGATGAACAGGTGGTGGCTGGTTTGCCTACAGTAAGCGAGTTTTGAGATATTTTGATTGAGACATCTTGGCAGTCTCTTACAGAAGCTTGTAAAGATGTGTTCAAAATAGAAAACAGTTGTAAATAAGTCCATACAAGTATGTTGATAGTTGCATGTCGGACAGATTTAAAGAAGTGAAAGATCTATTGGAGAGTAATTTTATAGTGGAGAGGAAGAAGAGGTACATATTACATGCTCAGAAGGAAAATTATCTCCAGATAATCAACTTCGAGTATTCTGTGTTCATTTCTGTGAAGTATTTGTGAAGAAAAAAAAGTTTCACATTGACAAAATTGTTGACGGTGATGTATTTTAATACTTGATTTTTCTTTCTGTAACCAAAACCTCAATTATATTGTTCGGAAATAAATTTGAAAACTATCAATAGGGTCAAACTGACCATACAAGTACCTAACATTGTAACGGCCTTCTTGGACAGGCCTGACCCCTCACATAAATATTTTAATAACAGGTCTTTAAAGCAGAAAGCAAAGGAAAATATTTTGACCCCTTTAAATTTATCAAGCATCTTTACTCTTAAACATGGTCAGTTTACAGTGGTTATGACATTGCATTTTTTTTGCTCAATTTGGTAAATCTCTGACTATTTGCTAATTTTCTCTAAGGACGTGTCTCACCCTCATGAACATTACAACAAAGTTTTGCATATCTTTGAGGCTAAATATGATCTTAATTATTGAAATTAGGCCTCTAGAACAAAACCAGGAATGTATTTTTTCCATTGCTGAATTTAGCCATGACAAGAAAAGGAGTGAGTCTGGATGAAAATTACACTTCCACTTGAAGAGACCTAACTATTCTTGTTCTGAATGGGAATTCAGAAAGATTGCAATGGTGTAAATTATTGCTTATCTAAAGACAAGTACTGTAAATATTTTTACTGATTGAGGTTTGATAATATAGCTTGTTTATCAGATTTATATGTTAATTGTCCTGTAAAGTTAATGTGGCAGATTAGCCTATTTTCTTGGTTTTGGTTACATCAAAATAAATTTCTTCAACATGTCACCATTCCCTGCCATTTTCCATTTCTTTCTTCTTCTAACCTCCATTTTGATTGGGGTTTTTTTCAGAAAATTCTGTTCAAAATGGGCAAAACATTCAAGATTTGTCTCATCAGCTGTAATTATTATGCAAACCTCATGGAGTTCAACAAGACCAAATGCAAGGTCCTGCACCTGGGTTGGGGCAATCCCAAGCACAAATACAGGCTGGGTGGAAAATGGATTGAGAGCAGCTCTGAGGAGAAGGACTTGCAGGTGTTGGCTGATGAGAAGCTCAACGTGACCCAGGAATGTGTGCTTACATCTCAGCAACCCAACTGTATCCTGAGCTACATGTAAAGAATTGTGGACAGCAGGTCAAGGGAGGTGATTCTGCCCCTTTACTCTGCTCTTGTGAGACCCCAGCTGCATCCAACTCTGCCCAACATAAGAAGGACATGAGCCCGTTGGAGCAAATCCAGAGGATGGACGCAAAGATGTTCATAGGGCTGGAGCACCTCTCTTTTGAAGAAAGGCTGAGAGAATTGGGGTTGTTCAGCCTGGAGAAGAGAAGGTTCTGGGGAGACCTTATAGAGGCCTTCCAGTACTTAACGGGGGCCTACAGGAAAGATGGGGAGGGACTCCTTATGAGGGAGTGTAGTGATAGGACCAGGAGCTTTCAGTTTTAAACTGAAAAAGGGCAGATTTAGATATGAGGAAGAAATTATTTACTGTGAGGGTGGTGAGACACTGAAACATGTTGCCCAGAGAAGTTGTGGATGTCCCATCCCTGGAAGTGTTCAAGGCCAGGTTGGCTGGGGCTTTGAGCAACTTGGTCTAGTGGGAAGCGCCCCTGCCCATGACAGAGGGTTTGGACCTAAATGATCTTTAAGGTCCCTTCCAGTCAAAACCATTCTATGATTCAATGATTCTATGATGATTATACAACAATCCATAACTTATATTATCCATACATGTGTACACAGGCATATGTATACAGAGAGATGCATGTGTGCTTTTATCTGTGTAGTCAACACATTGTTAAATGGAAATCAGTTAAAATAAGTTCAAGAAGCATCAACTCAGTGTTCAGGCATTCCTTTTATTATAGTAAGTGTAGTAGTATCATATTACTAACACCCAAATATATCTCTCTTAAAACTTAAACCCCAATGTGCTATTAAATGGTAGTCATAATATTTAATAGCATTGAATATTAAGACAGTTATTACTTTCTATGTATATCCTTTATTTTCTTCTGTTATTCTGAAAGAATTCTTCAAATTTCTTTGATTTATTTCTCTTCAGGTCCAAAGTTCACTGAAGAGATCTCTCTAGATAGATGTGATTTTCTCTGTACATCCATACTAAGGTAATGTATCTTTCCTATGATTTTCATAGCTGTCTTTAAATGGGAAATGCTTCCACCCACAAGCCTTCTGTTAGTCAATTTTTGATTCCTCCATTATGAAGAATTTGTCTGGCAATATTATGGTAACATTATATGGGTAAATTCTCTGATTACTAAATCCCAGGGACTCTTAGAAACATTTTCAGCCCTTTCAGCCAAAGTTTAGATGCAATACAAGACAATCTTTTTTCAAGGTTAAAAAATCAAAAAAACTTTAAAAAAACCCACATTACTGTGGAAATAAATCTTCTACTTTTCTCATCTGGATCCTGGGCAGTGTACCTGGATCATTCTGAAAGACCACTTCAATACTAATGCAGAAACGGTTGTCTTTATCCACTTTTTGTCTTACGGTTATAAATTTTCTGCTGGCATTTCTTATGTGTCACATTCTGTCCTTGCACGATAGAAACATGCTATGGAGCCTATCCATCCAACATCCAGGGAATTTCCTGCAATCAGACTTTCTAGTCATTTCATTTGTCAAGTTACTGAAAAACTGCGTGCTCAGCTATGTGACAGCAAGGGAAAAATTAACTTCTGTATGTATCTCAGAAAATTATGAGATAATCATTTCTTCTCACATAAAACTTACTCAATGGTATCAAGGCTCTAGATTTTAACAAGGAATCCAGAATCCCTCTGGAAAACATTATTAATTTTAGTGATCTTACATATTTCCATAAGACTGTAAGAGAGTATAAGATCCTCAAATGAAAAAAGTTTGGTGGAACTGGAAGATCAGTGAAATTGGGTTTGTTTTTTTTTTTCCTTTTAATAGATCGTTAGGCAGCATCAGTGTTTCTGAAAGCCCAGAAGAGCAGAAAAATAAGTTGAAAAGAATACATATTGAAAGGAAACAAACTCGTTGTTTAGATACTTGATTTTCTGAAATAGTTCTGTCTTGAGGAAACTAGTGCTTACTATATTCTTTTTTGGGAAACAGGCACATCAAAACACCCACCAAACTTGAGTAAATATTTGTCTGTAATATAACATAACAAATTAATGACATAAAATTGGGGCAAAAACAAGGAAACCATGGATTTTTTCTTTTTTCTTGTTTGCTGTGTGCTCTGTGTCATTAAACCCAGCATGCTGCTGATTGTTAGCTCTGATCTGATTCCTATGAGTCTGACAATAATACCAAGAGATAGAATGGAGAACTTTTGAAAACATTTTAAAACTGTGTATTATAAGAAATCTCGTATTCCAGTGTTTCAGCATGGATCTCAAGATGTCCCAAGAAAATCTTTACACAGCTGCTTTGTAACACCAAAGCTCTGCATCAGCCACATGTCATATTAACCAATAAGGGAAGAATGGCTGAAATATTTTTTTATCATTTGATGTGTTTGTTTCTAATTTTTATTCTCCACTTTTCCCCATTATATGGAAAATAATATTACTCCTCTTTCATTAAGAACAAACCCAAAATAGTAAGGTTTTCTTTCTTAGCAGGTGTTGGGTTTGGGATTTTTTTTTTGTTTTCTCCAGGGGCACATAGTGTCTCCAACACCCTGATATTATGCATGACGAGTGTTTTTATTACGTTAAGGATGTTTTATATTGTAGCTATACCTGCTAGTACTGAAATACTTAAGGCTATGTCACCAATTCCATTTTAACCCCCCTATTCTCATGGTTGTATGATTCAGCTTTAAAATTTTTCTCTGTGTTTAAACTGGAAGACAAGGTATAACCCTGGAAGGTTGTTTTTCAGTTTGGTTGGGGGTTTTGTTTGTGTTTTGGTTTGGGTGGGGTTTTTTTTCACCCAAGTTTAAAAACTGATCATTTGATAATTTTTAAAATGGAATAATCTGCCAAAATACAAAAGAAGCAATTCATTGTATATCAATACATGGTATTCTTATCGTTAACCTCCTCAAACCTAATAAATAAACAGATAAAAGAAGTTATGATTTTTGTTTGTGGTTATACCATGACGTAAGTTAGCTCTGAAAGAAAAGTGTTACGTAAAACGTTCATTTGTTAAATGCAATACATTTATCAACCTTGCAAAACACGTAGCTTATTCATCTACTACATGGTGAAAGCCACATGCTGGTATACCTATTAAGTACAGGTATGCGCTGAGACACTATGTTCCACCTGAAACACTCCTATATCTTAACTTTACTTTTCATACTTAATTACTGTGGTACATAAATGCTACAAATTGCATTTTGTATTCACTTTAGAACATTTTAAATGTTGTTCTCTGCTGACTCTAACAACTTTTAAAATCTGGACAGCTCAAACCACTGCCTTGGGCTTTTGTTCACTTTTTAAGCTGCTGCTAGAAATGGAATCTTTTTTTATCACCCTCGGTGGAAGTATAGTTTACATGCAGATTAACTCTTGAAACCTCTAATAGACAGTCTCTACTACTCACCACATTAAGAAATTGTAAAATTTCAGATCTCCATCTTTACAGAGGCATAGGCTACCAAAAGAAAAGCAAAAATGAATAGTGGAAAGGTACCACAACTCAGATTTTCAACAAAGTGTACAACAGTGATTTTAATCTTAATCCTGGGAATTCCTTCAATATCAAACCTTAATTTAAAATTATTAAGAAGAGTACATGTTTCAGGACACCATTCAAAGTTTGTAACAATGTGTCAGTCATCTTCTTCTTAAGTTTATTGTTGCTGGACTTATGTTAGTGAAGTTTTGTAATGGAGACTACTTCTATTATTAGTACAAAGAAAGTTTTACAAACAGAGTAAGGGTTATTTACAGTAATATAAAACCAAACATTGCACTGTTTTGCTGAAGTAGATGATATCTTCTTAGGAAAAAAAAATCATTAATAGACTGGCCTAAGAGCTTTATTTTGATTTTTGACTACTGTTCACTTTCAGGGGTTAAAAACCCCTCTAAACAAAACAATTCACACTGGATATAAAATTTTAACTGTTAATTGCTTCTCTCAGTACAAGCTTAACTCAATCTGATTTTTTTATTCTAGTTAAACGGTTATGCATGCTTGCATGTGTGTCTGTACATGTATCAAAATTCTCTGGCCCTACAGGCTAAAGGGCTTTAGAAAGCTGTTCAGTTCCCAGTGAAAGAAAGCGAAATAGTTTCATTAACCTGAATAAGATTTTTACATTCTCAAAATCTACCACAGATATGCATGTTATCATATTGTTAACTAATACCGAAGGCAAAACTTTCCTATTGTGGCTGAAGGGCTGTTTTCAAAACAAGGCTGCTGCAAGTAAGTCATAATCACCACACATATAAAACAAACTGCCCAGCAGTTGCATTTACTTAACCACATGCAGCCTGTGCTGAGGGTCCAGCTCATTGAGCTCTTCTTAAGTTCAAGCATTGACTTTCTGGGAATGTGCAGCACAGCACAAGTGCATGGAAGAAAGTTTCTCTGTTCTGGGTAAGTTTGGTCATGGTCATTGTCTCCCCAGGTAAAACTGGAGAAGAGACAAGCCATGCATTACCGCCTCCCAGGGGAGGCAGGAGTTCCAAGTGTAATAACTGACAGATACCTCCCTTTTAATAGCTCTGTCTCAATTGCATTATTCCGTGCTCTAGAGAAGACCTAGGGTCCTATTGCAGGGTGGTTAATTTAAGTAGATATCTATAATCTTTACATTGAAACCTCTCAGAGATGCTAAGCCCTTTGTGGAGTTAGATCTGCAGGCCGAAGACCAGCACAAAGTTACAGTGAAAGAATCCAAATTTCACTTAAAACACACTAGGTTTTATTGTATTCATCATTTAATTTTGCAGATCTTCAGCTTTCAATAGTACAGAAATAACAGTACGTGATATGAGGAAGAAAGGTTTGTACTTACTTTCAAAACCATTGATGAAGCATATTCTGCCATAATTAGTTGTGGATGTCAGGTAAGCTAGTATTAAAAAAAAATTAAAATATTTTGACTTTAAAAACTTTATTTTAGGAGGTTTGACAACATTTTTTCATTGGAAAGATGCATTTTTCTGTGTCTTGAGTTCATCATCCATATTACACCTTGCACTGAGTTTTATAAACACATAAATAATTCATTGTTTTCATGAAGCTAGTTGTAATGCATCACTTTGATGAAGACAATGTTTAATTCCTGAAACTAGTTTCATCACTCTTTTCCAAAATGTTAGGTTTTTTGTTTCTTGGAAATATGTGATATAACTGCTACAATTTCTACAATATGGACTCTCTTCTTAATTATTCAGTAATTTATTATCAGACTACAAAGTATACAGAACTTGCAATAATATTTCAGATTCTACAAACTATTTAAGACTGAATCCTGATAGTCTCAGCAATTATTAAATTCTTCCCTACTATGTAAATAGTGCTTTGTGAAAACTGAAAGAGCTATAGATTGAATGCAGCACAATTAAAGACATATTCTGTCTTTTGTAGCTTTTTCTTCTGATGAACAAACATACCCTTGAGGGCTTCTAGAGATTAAAAAAAAAAAAGAAAAGCTTTAAATACCTGTGGCATATTGGAAGACCTTTCTCAAAATCCTAAGAAGTCATCTTGGCTAGCTCCATAAACACACCCTCTCATAGTTGTCTATTTAGATATCATCCTTCCTTCTGGAAACCTACTTTGTAGCTTCTTTATAAAACAAATCACAAAGCTTCTCATCTATATTTTGATCTGCACCAAATGGTGTACCTTCCCTTAATATTTAGATCTATTTTCTCACAAGAAAAATAAACAAACAGAGGATGCTTTCTCTGGCATCCACTCACCAGAAGCAGCCTCACTGGGATACACAAAATAAAGTGCCCTGGTGGCTATTATTTCTCTTCCAAGTAACTGATCAGACCAGCCACACGATACTCTTGTGCTTTCAATTCCTAGCCATGACAGCAGAGTCCCTAGCGACAGATGTTCACTCCAATGATAATTAGATTTTGGAGTAATACCTCAAAGGTTCCTTTCCATGTGTTGCTCTCTTTTTGTTCCATTTGGTATGGGGAAAAAGCCTTCCCTCATCACAGTTCAACCATTGCTGTCTACCATTTGCACAATTTTCTGCTGTCATATTTGTTCTTCACTTATCTTAATGATCGGACAAAGGAAATAGCTGATTCCTGTGGTGTCTAACTGTATGCTTGAAGTTTGGCCTTTGCATTCATCTGCCATTAGTAAAGGCCACAGGAATAATGCCAATGAATTGTATTGAGAAATGGCATTAATTCACAATTATAAGGACTAAATACTCATACGTGTCCATAAAGTCATTAACAAGGGGAGAGATGGAGGAGAAATGGAGAGATAGCAGGAATTTCTTGAAGCTCCAAGTGGATTGCAGAAAAATACAAGCTGATCTCAGGGGTGCATCTTTCTAGCTCTGTGAACTGATGTGTACAAAACGCACATCATAATTCTGCCAACATTTTTACTAGCCCCTGTGGGAGACACCACCTTTAGCTCTGCATGGAAGGAGAACGAGCATTCTCAGCAGAGGAAATGTGACTTGTTAGACAGTACTGCTAACACAGGGTAAACCCTCACTGAAGTGTTCTGTACATGCGTGGAGACTGAGAAAAAAAAAGAAGAAAATTGTCCATTACCTGTTTGGAATGGATTAGACGTTGTTTGTTCTGGGATATTATTTTTTTTTATATTTCCTCTTGCTGTAATCCAGTAAATATTTAGTTGTCCTAATTAGCATGAAGCTAAAATATCACTATTAAATATTAGTGTAATACAGTATCATTGGCAAAGAATTAAAATGGCTACCTCACGGGACATTTGTTTCATTAGAAAGAGGCTGGGAGAGGTATGGAAGGGCATAAAGATACATATATTCCATTAATTCCATCCAGAAATAAAAAAACATGTCCAACTACACCCATTTTATTGATACTTTAGTGTTGCTTTTCAATTGGATGTTAAGTGAAACAAAGCAGGGATTTGTGCCCTGGACTCACTCAGTTCTCTGGATTTTAAAGCTCATATTTTTTTTGCTTTTTAGTTTGATATGCATTCCCAATAAATATTCCAGCTTTCAGTATACTTAATGTTGTTCCTTTACCTTAATCAGTTGAATGGCTGTCTAGAATATGTTCTGAGACTCTTCTTATTTCAAAATAATATGCAAAAAGCATGCTCCCTGGTAAGATATTGTATTTCCTTCTAAAAAGCAGGCCAAACTCTACTTCAAGAGTTTGTAAAATGTGAACTATTTCAGACTTGGCTATACCTATATCAAAGTTGTAGTCAAGCAAAATTATTTACAGAATAGTATTTGAACTTGATAATACATGGTAATACTTTGAATCTTAAGCAGGTAGAATCAGGAGGAGTTTGGGCACTCTCCATTTCCCCAGTGAAGTGAGTGCCTGGAGGTAATTTAAATGCTATTCTCCAAACACTACTGAAAGCTAATATCATTTCACTTCTTTTTTTTTTTTTTTTCTTTTTTTTCTTTTTATACTGGAGAGCATAAGAAATAATTTAATTCATTCACAATACATCCATAGTGACTACTAGGTGATTCTATACATTCCTTCAGCAAATCTTTGATTTCTTCTTTCAGCATCTGCCATGGTGTAATAAATAAGACACAATTATTCAATGAGAAAACAGAAAGAAATTAACATTTTGTTTCTCTAACTATTTTTATTTTTGTATGCTTGGCTATGTGCTTCATTGTGAGCCAGCAACTTTTGTGTTTATTACATATTGTTGCAGACTGTCAAAAGAAAAGAAAAGAAGCAACTAATTTATTTGGGTCTTTGCATAGAGTTGATTGCCTTAAGTTATCAATATCTCCTAAGTATCCTATAAAGATGTTTCCTAAGTATCAGAAGTATGTACCAAAGGCTGTCTATGCAGCCATTCCCATGTCACATGAGCCTCTTATACTGATTATTCACAAGAACTCATCTGGATGTGTCGTGGTTTAACCACGCAACACACAGCTGTTTGCTAACCTGCACATATATGCTGGGATAGGGAGAAGAGGTAGGAAAAAAAAACCAACCATCACAGGTTGAGATAAAGATAGTTTAATAGAATGGTAATGGAAGAGAAAATAATAATAATAGTAAAAGTATATACAAAACGAGTGATGCAATGGAATTGCTCACCACCTGGTGATCAATTGCCCAGCCTGTCCCAGGTAGCAATCGCAGATGCCCGCCCCCTAGTTAACCCCCATTTATATACTGAGCATGACATCTATGGTATGGAATATTCCTTTGATCAGTTTAGGTCAGTTGTCCTGTCTATATTTCCTCTCAGCTTCTATGGGAAGCTGAAAAAATCCTTGAATGCTTAGCAACAACTAAAAACATTAATGTGTTATCAGCAGTATTGTCATCCTAAATCCAAAACATAGCACTGTTCCAGCTGCTAGTAAGAAAACTAACCCTATCCCAGTCGAAATCAGGACAGGATACAGCCTGGCCAGCTCTGCAGCAGGATTCCCTGGGTCAGTCATTGGGCTTCCCAAACTCTCCACCTGGGGTGTTAGTCAACACAAACACACAAATAAATAGTGTTAGGGCCCAACAGAGGTTGCTAGATTTACTCTGGGACTGTTACCACCCGGAGGGTTCCTGAAATAATTGGTCCATACTTTGCAGTGAAGGCTGCTATGAACTGAGGCAACCCTCTTGTCTCAACGTTGTCTGTTGTCTCCAGTCAGCACATTGTCTCTCCTGTACAGAGACACCTCATTGGGAAGGGAGCACCTGAGCAACTCAGAGAATTGGTAAGTGCACCAGATGTGCCCATGGTCCTTACACACAGCTACAGCAGAACTATAACCATAAGGCAAATTTGATTTTCTTCCTTATATCTTATTTGTTACTTACATTCCATAACTGTCACCACAATATTTTCATAAGTAATTGTTTCTATGCATGCTTAAGATGTATTTTTTTAAAAATCTGTGGTCTCATGTCTAAGAGGAGCACAGACATGGTGAAGACATGAACCTACTGCACTCTCAAGATAGTCTTGGTTTAGGATTTCTTGAACAGTTAACCCATTTCTTCTTTGGCATACATGCAGTACTCCACTTTTTGCTTTGATGCTCTTGTCTGTCAATATCAAAGTTGCATCGTGTGTTGTTAAGCATGCTCCATGACCTTCTTCACTTATTTGGAAATTCTTAGTAGGAATGATAACAATATGAGTTAATGACTTAAGACAGTATGTGTGAAGGTTATGAGGAAGACAGGGTGATGTTTCAACAAGTTCTGTAGAAGGATTTTCGGTTCATTGCAAGTCACAGTTCATCAGCAGAAAGGATATTTTGGAAATATTTAGGTTTTGGAATGAAGATATTTTGGTTTTTTTTCAGGTATTTCCAGTGAAGTTTTCTATCCATTCACTATCCAAACATACAGATACATTTAAACTCACTGCCATTGCTTTTGTGTCACAGTATCACAGTATCGTCAGGGTTGGAAGGGACCTCTGGAGATCATCTAAGTCCAACCCCCCTGCCACAGCAGGGACTCCATTGATATATAGTTTTTATCTTTGAGTGACTGACATGTTTCCCTGTTCCACTTTTTAATCTGATTTTATTTTTTTCTTTTAGAAATTTCCTTGTAATTTAATTGAGTGTGGGAAATTATTTTTTCAAAATTCATCAATATCTAAATATCTCATTTAGAAGTAGAGCTATCTAGCATACAGTGAATGACAGTATAGCTATTTCAGTAGAATATTGTCACTGAAATTGAATTGGACTGTCCCTCAGGGTATGTAGCCGTGCCTGTAAATCTACAAAAATTTGCCTTTTGGAACCGTTGAAGAAGTTGCAACAGTATATGCTTTCATGCTCAGACTATTAAAGCAGTTTTCCTACCACAGTTTAATAAAAATATCAAAAGAGGTTTTATACTTTTGTGAGCATGTTATATAGAAAAACAGAAGCAGGAGACAATCTCTATATGTACAGGAACATATGTGGATACAGGAAAACATGAAAAGGTACCAGGAAACAAATTGTGATAAAGTTTTCAACACCGTTCCTGGTCACAACTTCGGGAATCAGGAAGCTTTGTACAGATCAGATATAAGAATGCCATGATCTAATATACTGTAGCTTCTTAAAAATATACTTTGTTTAAATACTAAGAACTATTGTTCAAATGCTATAAACTGATAGACTCTTTTTTTGTACAAGGAGAAAGGAACTTACTTTTCAACTTGTACAAATGTGATTTTTGCTTGTAGACGTTTTCTTATAGAAGTGGCCTTTGACTCTGACATATGTTGTCAGAACTTTAAATAAACTGGAGTTATTGTACGCAGAAGCTGTGTGCCAGTGGTTAGGGCTTCCTCTGCATTTATAAAAACTGTTTTGACTTATTCTGTAGCAGAAGTCCCCTGTAAGCAAGAACTTTTAGAGACCAACTTTTAAGGAAGTGTCGTTGTTGTTCTGAGCTATAATTAGAAGGGGAGATTGAGTACGTTTTCAGAGGATTTGCGGATTATGTTGTGGGTTCATGAATACAAAAAAGAAAAAAAGAGAAGGATATGTAGGAAGGACAGTTGCTTTGGCAGTCACAACAGTCTTTGAAAGCTTATCTTCAATCGACTTTAAAAAGAAAAAGAGAGCACACGATGACTAAAACTAAGACAATTTAAAATGTGTAACTGACAAACAGAGTGCTTAGAAGGCTGTTAAAAGGTATTTTTCTGATCAACAAGTGATTAAATCCTCTCTGCTAAGTCACAAAGCCTCTGCCCATCATCAAAATGGGTGGTAAATTCTAAGCCGGGACTGCCCAGATTGTGGGTTGAATAGTTCTGAGATTGCTATTTTAAGAGAAATCTTAAAAGAGTATTAATATTTGGACTCAAAAAGTGAACAGGTTTTAGAAAATGTCTGAGAATGTCTAGGTTGATTTAAAGTTGACATTTGCTTTCAACCCTATTTGATTTTTCATGAAGCATTGACGTTTCATGAAGCATCATGAAGATAGACTTCTTAATCTCTCCTTTTCTGTGAGAAGTACTTTATTCCTCTATTGTGGGTAGTCATCATCAATAAAACATTTAGAATAAGATATTTCATAATAATAACTAAAAAGTTACATGTACAAGCATTTTTACCCTAATTCCTTGCACCAAGAATAAACTATGTAGAAGAAATCATTAAAGATTATGATTATGGTGATCAATTAGAAAACCTCTTAAAATACATACAAATATAGTATATGAAATATGTGACACAATTTTTAGGTAAAGGAGACTGAAAGACAGCAAATAAAAATATATACTTCTGGGTTTTCACTTCCCTTTTATATTTATCAAAATTTTGTTCTTTGCAATTAAATTTTCTAAAACGAGGGCAGTTGTGATTACTGCTGGCTCTCGTGGTGCAGCCTACTAAACTCTCCCACCACTACTATATTGTATTATATTTATATTGCATTGGCAATTAGGTGGCATTTAGATGAGTTCTTTTGGTCCAAAACAAAGTCATATGGTTTTTAAAATCCACAATCCTACTTATGCATCTTGCACCTGCTCCTCAAAACAGGTCCTCATTCTCTGTATGAGAAATGTAAAAAAAAAGGGTTTGTTTATACACTTCTATATATCCTTCCTATGTAATACTTATGCCCTCTCAATCATTCCACAAAAACAATCATCTGACTGAGGAAGGTGTTGAAGGATAACCAACTTCCAACGTTTCAGGGAGCAGTATGAGCCACGTTTCATACACATCACTTGTGCTTTAGACCTGGCCCTGTTCCACTGAGGTCAAAGTACATCTTACTGTTGCAACAAAGGGTGGAGGACTGGAGTGGCCAAAACCCAAATATTAAATTCAAATTAAACCCGATTTGTGAAGACTGACATCTGTTTGTAATTAGAAAAGGGCAGAATTTATCAAATAAATGAATCCTTAGCTATAGTTCTTCAGTTTCTGGTTAGAAGCAAGAGATGATTAGGCTGATTTTGAACTCCTTTTGGAAAGTATTCCAAAAAAACAGCTCATAACGCAAACACGTTAGTTTGCTTGGCCAGGAAACAAGCTGGCTGTGTAATGAAATGAAATGAAGACATTAAGAACATTTTCATTAAATACATTAGTATGTGGATTTGTAATAAACTTTGTCAAGAATACTTGCTTAATTAGATATGTTACAATAGCTATAAACAAGAACTTATGTCCATACTACCTTTCAGCTGAAAGATATATTCATCTCTTGGATATACAGGTTCTTTATTAGTGTTTAGGTTTTATGTTTTGGTGTTTTCTCACTCACTTCTTCTAGTACATACTTTTAAATCCTTACACATGGAAACAGAGACAGAAGAAAAAAAATCAGTTCTAGTAAGGAATTTCTGCAGAGATAATCAGCAAAGAGTCTGCAGATACTTTAGCAGAAGTGTTGTGTAAGAAATAGAGAAGAGACAAGAAAAGCCAAAAATAGAATAATATATAATCATTGATTAAGATTCAATGAGGAAGATTCAAAGAAGAACCATTGAAGATTATTTCCACTTCAAAAGACACAAATATTTTTAATTGAAAAACAGAACAAAAACTGTAACTAATGGTAGGAAGAAAGAAGGGAAAAGAATAAGAAAGACTCAACAATGAAGAAAAGACAATTTCACTCAGGAACTTTATTGGGAAGGAAAATTTAAACAGTTTGTTTTACAAGAAATTAGTCAACAGCATAAAGTTTGTGGAATGAAGAGATTGCAGCAAGAAAGTGCTTACATCTGAATTTAGATGGCAACATTAATGGATTAGTTAACTCCTCCTGTCCACATACAAGAGTCCCAGGTATAGTGTTTCTTGAGGGACATGTACTTGGCATATGGTCGCACAGTATGAAAATTCTCCATGTAACTCACAGGAGGGTGAATTATCCTGTGCAGAGTTAAGTGCTAATGCAGGCACAGGGCTTCTGTGATCTAAACATGCTCATTATTGCATTCTGCCTTCAGGACCTGAACAGGGCTGTGGAAACCTAACTCGGGACACTTGCCAATCAGCACCAGTTAAATATATTCTGAATGCATTTAGGAAGAGATGTTAACATATCGTTCCTGAAACAGATGTTTTACGAGTTTTTTTTGGGGGGAATAGAAGAAAATACTTACAGCTTATGGAGCATCGCCTGATCTATGCAGACGTATGGACGTGGGAATTGAAGTTCCTGGAGCATCAGAATTTGTAAAACATTTTGTCCATGATTTCAGAGAGTAGGCATGGACCACAGGTCTGCCACAAATATGTCTTTAGTTTTGAAGATTTATGTAATAAAAGTAAAGATAACTGAAGAGAAAAACATTTCTGCCTTCTTGGACAGTGACTGTAGTATGACAGGGTAAGAATACAGCTATCTTCTTTCCGGACTGCAGCTTCAACCTGAGTAAAATATGCTTAGAGAATATAACTTCTCCCATGATGTTCCTGCTTCTATGGCAGAATTAAAACATCAAGAAAAAGTAATATCAAGCACAGATTATTAACAAAAATCTGCTCAATTTTCATGGTGAATAAAAGATACATGCTAAGACTGTATAAAGGAAAGTCTTAAGGAAATATTCTTTCTGTTTACACAGTGAAGTAATAATTGCTTCAAATTCAGGTAGATTACAGCTAGACAATCCTGACATGTACTACCTTCATATTAGACTTCACCATGCCTTTGCAGAACAGTCATATTATTGCAATGAATCTTATATCCTGAAGGTCATGTTTGTAAAACAATATATGAAGATTTAATGTAAAAGCAACTTTACACGAAATGCTCCTAAATGCAATCAACTTAAAAATTATTGATTATTTAAGATTTATGTATAGACATAGAAAAACAATGAAACATCATTTCTTGAGGGGAAATTATATTTGTAAATAAATTTAATCTTTAAGACAAACTAGAATATTATCTGTAATCTTTTCCAGCCATCTATCAGTTTTTTGCCTGTTAATTCTCAAACAACTCGGAATTATAACAGATTTTTTTTAAAACAATGGAAGTTATCTACATAAATAACCACTGAAGAAATAAAAAAGCAGTAGGAAAACCTTTAATGACTGTATCAAATTCTGTGGCTGTTATAGTGATATCATTTACAGAAGTATTCATAAATAAAAAATATCTGCCCTTCTCCTACTTCCCTTTCAGGCAGGAGTAGTCATAAACTGGTAAAGCCATTTTCTGTAAGAGTGCAAAAATGACAAGAGCCCATTTTTTGAAGGAAATAATGCTAGTTTGCTCTTTCCCAAATAAGAATTTTACAAGCTCAGCTGGGTAGGCAATGCTGCATATATTATTTTTCATCTTCTGGAATGGTTATCAGAAAAGTATTGTTTGCAGTATAGTGATTTTTACTGCAACCACAGCAAAAAAAAAAAAGTATATATTTTAAATGAAGCTTAATAAAAGTTCAGTTGGAGAAAAGAACGAAGTTTGAGAAATGTAATTGCAATGGAAGTTCAGTACCTAGGAACTTTTGAATACAGGACTGGTGTCCCACAGTGACTATCTGCATCCTAAAATGACTAAATACATCCATAAATATGTCCTCAATAGTAAGTTTCTTTTGGTGCAAGATAAAAATTAAGATTTTTAGGGAGGATTTATTAGGAAATTGATAGGTTTGCTTCACCAAAATTAGTTATCTATATAGATATCAAGAATAAAATTTACGTCCAATCTATGCAACAGCCTTTATTTTTGCTGCTAAAATTTCCCATGTTGTAAAGGACTGTTTCTGGACTGCTCAAAATTACTCAGCCTTTGACAGGACTTCCCCTTTTTTGATAGACTACCTAGAAACTGTCCATCCTTTTGGTGCATAGCACTTCAGAGAGGGCTCACTGACTCTTTACAAAAGACAACTGTTGGGCTACAGAGTAGGTGAAAGGTAAAAGTTGTCTTCAATAATTGTGTAATGATCTGGAATATACTGTCTTTTTTTTCTTATTTCAATTAAATTTTATGTGAAGCATTTACTTGAGCAAAGAGTGGAATAAGGATGCTGCTCCCATGGAAATGTGGTCATTCTGGTCATTGTTAAAAACATAGTTACATTCCCTCTTTCCTTCTCCAGGCTATTGGTACAGACAATTCCCTGAAAAACAGAGCTCAAGAACAGAGTCCTTTATTAGGTAGATATTTAAACACGCACTCACACAAACAAAAAAACAAAAAAATTTTGGCAATTTAGAAGCACTAATTTGAGCCAATGTGCTGACCTTTGTGTCCCTATGAGGTGGCAGACCTCTTAAGCCTCTCCTACAAGAGAGGATGAGACATCCTCTGTAACTCCTCTTTCCATAACACTGTGTATTCTCTGAGTCACTAGCGTATTCTGCATTTAGAGTGCTGTGTTAAAATAACTATGGCATATGAGAGATTCAAAAACGTGAGACAAAGAATTGTACTACATATCCCTCAGCACCTGCCTAGTGCCATAAGCCTTTATACCCTCTAACTCTTTTATCTTTACATGAAGCCTAACTCAGAGCCAGAGGCTTCAAAAGACAGAAAACTGACTTCTGCCTGACTCCTTTTTATCTCCTCCTCACTCCTTAGTCTGAGTTTAGCACAAATATCAGTGAGTTGCCAAGCCAGTCAAAAGGATTATTGCTTCTGGAAAGTATGAACCAGGTTGGGTGCCTGTGATTGAGATAAATCATTAACCTTTTTCAGCAAGGCACTCTATTCCAAAAAGCCATGAGAGCTTGCAGCAGCCAGCACTGCTCCAAGGCACAGCCACTTTAATGAAGAAGTACCTCTGAGAGAAATCATCCAGCAGGAATTGGAAGCAGGTGCTAGTGCTGTGCGGTTCCTGAGGGGTGACAAGGAGAGCCTTTAAATCAGACATGGGCCTAGAGTTAAAAAGAGGTTACTGAGGGGAAAAAAAAAGAAGGGAAGGGACGGCAAGGCAAAGCAAGGCAAGGCAAGGCAAGGCAAGGGTAGGGTCTTAGGTTTGATGGTCATTTTCAAGAACAAAGACTCTGTCAACAAACGGAATTTGAGCAACGGTTCCTGTCCTAGAGGAAAGCTTTACAGTTTGATTTCTCCACAACATATATAAAAGTAGAATAAATATTATTCTCAATAAGAAATGAGAATCTGAAGGACTTCAGAACTTTAAACTCTTAAACAGTGTGAAAAAGATGGAAAAGTTTGAACTGAAATGAGCAAACGTGTACTTAAAAGATGGCAAGAGGCAGATGTAAAAGCTAATTGGGAAATTAGGACAGAGCACTTAAGAGACTGTTACAGTGCAACAGAAGATATTGGGATGATACTCTACTTGTTTTCAGGCCTAATAGTGGTGTGGAGATACAGCATTAGTCTATCTGCTGAAGTAGAAGTGAGTAGTCTAAACATCTTTAGCATAACCAGGCTCCTAGAGGAGGAAGTAACTGGATAAGCATCAGGCTATATACTTACGTAAGTCAACTTGCATGAGCTCCACTGAGTCACATTAGCAGGTGTCCATCAATAAGTATTACAGAAGGCACAAATTCCTCTCCCTTATCACCAGTAGAATCAATTCAGGCAAACTATGAAATATTTAGATCCTATCTTTATTTTTCTCCTAAATTGGCTTTTGAGTCTATCTAACTATTACTATTCAGGGAATTGTTTTCTCTTAGAATTTTCTTCTAAAGATACCTTATCCCCTCAGGATACTTATTCTTTATACATTTGCCAAATTCTGGCAACTATAGCAAGTTATGTTATAGGACAGCAGTCCTGTTATAGGACTAATTCTTTCTACTGAGGTGAACTCTAATTTGACTCCAAAGAGAATAAGATCTGGACCTATTTGTTGTTTATGTGAGCAACAGAACAGGGAAAATTCAGTATGCTGGTGACACAGTCATTTATTTTGTCTCTTCCTACTGAAACATCTAAAATCTTTCTCAGAAGCCCTGCCAGGCTGCTGAAATGTCATCAAAATATATGCCAGATGGTCATATTCTCAAGAGGATTTCCCCAAACATGCCTACCTCAGGGAGCCATGACCCTTATGTCCTGCACTTCACAGTCAAAGAGGATTTGGTTAGGGGGATCTAAATATCAACATCTGTCCCTAAAGTGAGTGCTACTCTTGAATAATGTACTGTCTTATCCATGCCCTATAGACATGAGTGAAAAAATGAATCACATAGAAATAACTGAAGAGGATGAAGATTTAGTGATAATGTTTCTGCATAGAAAGTCTTAAAAACCAAATCTAGACATAACTGAAAGTTGATAATAGGAATGTATTCATGTTTCTGCTCTAGAACCCAGTTATATTTTTTTTTCTTTTTCAGGGATTTTATACAGAATCATGGCATTCTGAGAGTATTAATTCTGTAATTTGGGAAACAGAGAAACTGGTTATATTGAGCTTAGCATAATATGAGGTTCTAAATGAATACAATTATTCAGCAACTGGCTTAAGTACCTATGTGAACAAATGTCCAGAGTATACACCACACTCTTCCACAGAATTATCCAGTTTCTCATGTTACATACGCAATGTATTATTCAGACATTTTTCAAGGTCATATTTCACAGTATCAGTGGCTAACCATGTGATATCAGTAGGTCTGCAAACTATGTGGCAAAAAGAAATGGAATATTTAATTAGCATATAGTGCCAAGGATTGAGCATCAATTCTTTAGTGTAGAGAAAACAACAATTTGTAATCTTCTCCTGCTCCTGAGGCAAACTATGAATTGAATTATAGCACACTTCTCCTCTTGAGATGTCTCTATATTTGCAGTTTCAGTCTTGATCTGTTCATTATGCCCCTTACTAAAGGCAAAGCACTGCCAGCGATTTTCCTGTGGATGCATTGTGAAATAAGAAAATACAGCAGTGGAGATTTCCTACCCCTAGTCCCTGTAGAACTAAGAGGGAGCAGGGAGTACCTGAACCAATGTATTTCTGTATTTTCATCTTTTAAGAAGTGGGTGGGTAACACCTTGCCTTGCCCTGGCCAGGGAAGCTCAGGGGAGTTTTAAGCACATACTACAGTTCGTAGTGGTTCCCAGAGGGTGAAATAATCCTAGAGAAAGATTCTCAGTTCAAAAGAAAATTCTTATAGACAAGTGAAGGTTACTCTGCTAAGTCTGAATCATTGTTATATTAAAAAAAAAGACCAGGAAAGTTCAGAGGATATCATCATACGGTTAATTCTTGTCTGTACTCTGAAGACAGATAAGTGGTAGAAAAGTCTCAAGCTATTTTTGTTGGAAGAGGCTCTGTATTAATTTCACTAATGGTTTGTACATGATCTCAGCTAATTTATCACTCAGCTAACTCATGCTAGAGCTACTAAAAATGTCTGTGAACAAGTGAAAGATCACTAGGACTGGAGTTTTCAATTGTGCTGCTGTGTTCATCCTTCAATTCTTCTTGAAGTCCAAGCATTGCAGGAAAAACTCACAGAAGCTGGAAATGACACTAGGATTGGTGCATTTTCAAATGGCACTAGGGCAAACTAACACCTTAAATGAGGTTACCAGGCCTCAAATATCTTTAACACAAATGGATTCAAATGTTTTACACATTTCAAGAGTTTGAGACTAAAGGATAACAGAACTAAGGGCAATAAACAACATAGGCTTAGAAAGAACAAATCAAAGTATATTTTATTTCAAAGGATTTGAAAAAATAAAGAAAGTAAAGAATACAGTGTCATATTCTCAGACTTTAGTGAAATTTAACAACACCTCTCTCATTTCTTTCATACATAAATAAATTTAAATGGGTCGGGTCAGTATAGCTGCCTTATCATATGGTTTTAAAATCAGCTGGGTAGCCATGAAGACAGGAGTGATGGCTAGTACAATATCAAAGTCATTGGAAAGGGTCATGGATCAGCGTCAAGCAAAGATCTTTGCCTAGAAAAAACAGACTATATTTAATTGATTTAAAATAATTATGTTGCAGAGAGTGCTATTTAAATATTACCTCTTGCTGTTAGTTTTATTGAAGATCTGATAGAGAAAGAGATTTAAGAGCAAGCTAAAATCTCATGATTAAGCCTACAGGGATTGTGCCTCAATATGGAAAATCAAATGATGTTTGGTGTAATAAAGCAATTTTATATATAACTGGAAACATTAAGTTTCTAAGTCGGAGGGTTGGGGGAAAGCTATCACAAAGAGTGGTTTTGCAGTGAACGACAATAATATGTTTTAATTAAAACCCAAATCCAACCAGCATAGTAAAGTAGTCTCCATGGGACAGTTTTTTTTTAACAGAGCCACATGACAGAAGTTCTGATGAAAAAGCAACACTTGGCAGTTAATATTGATTAGTTTTAGCATGCGATCTCGATTATCCACATAATAAGATAGTGTACACTAAGTGAAAAAGAGCAACTCTTCCTTCTCCTTCAGTTAACTATTTCACTGACTTTCACGCAAGACTCTGCTGACACCAAAACCAGCCAAAGCTAGCTTAATGGCATTATAAAAGAAAGAAATGTATACGCTATAGTCATGTAGCTATATCAAATCAGCTTTGGTTTAGAGTTGTCTGATTCTTTTGTTTTCATGTGTTAATTTTGAGTAAAATTTAGTTTAGACTTCATTTTCTTCAATTTGGGATGGGAAATATTATGGAAGGTCTATTACTGAAAGTCACCGTCATTCAGAATTTCCTCCATTTTTCCTTCATAAATATGTCAACCGAGATCCTAAAGGCACATCTTGGTAAACATGGCTTCCAGATACACCAATTCTATATCCATACAGGGACCTAACAGCAAGACTAAATACAAAAGAAATTTGCTCAGGACAGGTCAGTGCCTGTCAATATACAAAGCTGGTGTAAAAAGCACAGTAATGTTTCAGTACTGCACTGAGCTGTGACTTGTTTAGCCAATGCAGGGCTTAACGTGGGCTCCCACAGGGACTTTGAAGTCCAGTACCAGGTTTCTTACCTTCATGACTTTGAGCATGCCTTTAGGAAATCCTTCATATAAGACTATTAATGCATTTAACCTTTTTTTTTTTTTCTCCTTAGAATTAAAATCTACCTTTACAGTTGTCTAGTATCATAGAATAGTTTAGGTTGGAAGGGACCTAAAAGATCACCTAGTTCCAAACCCCTTGCCTTGGGCAGGGACACTTCCCACTAGGCCAGGTTGCTCAAAGCCTAGTCCAGCCGGGCCTTGAACACCTGTAGAGATGGGGCACCTATAGCTTCTCTGGGCAACACGTTCCAGTGTCTCACCACCACCAGAGTGAAAAGTTTCTTCCTAATATCTATTATGAATATTCCCTCTTCTAGTTTGAAGCCATTGTCCATCGACCTATCACTACACACAGTTGCAAAATATCCCTCTCCAGCTTTCTTGTAGGTCCCCTTCAGATACTAGAAGGCTGCTATAAGGTCTCCCTGGAACCTTCTCTTCTCCAGGCTCAACAACCCCAACACTCTCAGCCTGTCTTCATAGGAGAGGTGCTCCAGCCCTCTGATCATCTTTGTGGCCCTCCTCTGGACTTGCTCTAACAGGTCCGTGTCCTTCTTGAGCTGAGGACTCAAAGCTGGATGCAGTACTCTAGGTAGGGTCTCATGAGGGTGGAGTAGAGGGGCAGAATCACCTCCCTCAACCTGCTGGCCGTACTTCTTTTGATGCAGTCCAGGATGCAGTTGGGTTTCTGGGCTGCGAGCATGCATTACTGGCTCATGTTGAATTTCTTATCCATCAGCACCCCCAAGTCCCTCTCTTCAGGGCTGCTCTCAATCCATTCTCTATCCAGCCTGTATTTGTACTTGGGATTGTTGTGACCCATGTGCAGGACCTTGCACTTGGTGTTGAACCTCATGAGGTTTGCACAAGCTCACCTCTCAAGCTTCTGTCCAGGTTCCTCTGGATAGCATCCCTTCCCTCCAGCATGTCAACTGCCCCACACAGCTTGGTGTTATCAGCAAACTTGCTGAGGGTGCACTCAATCTCACTGTCCATGTTGTGAACGTGAAAGATGTGCATGTATCATCCTGAACTTTTTTTTCAAACGTGTTGCTAAACCCATGTAAGGAGAGATCTAGAATCATATTATCTGTATGCACAGACACAAAAAATTAGCTCTGTCCTAAGTAGAGGTCCGGTGATTGAACAAACGTTCATCTCCATTCAGGATAACACATCTAGCTGTGTGCTTCAGACCCATATATTCTATAAGCACTCAGATTGCTTACCTTCAAATGAAATAATTACTGAATGAATTATTGTCTATATTTTTCAAGAAACGCTGTCTTTTCTATGTTGCCTTGTTTACTTGGCTTTCTTTATAAAATTTATTTTATGTTATTTTTATTTTTAATACGTGGAGGAGATGAGAAAATATCCTGGCAGCCTTGGATTTCTTACTTGAATGCACCTGTTAAAACTGTTGTCTTTGGTAAAGTTTTTTTGAGGTAAATAACTAGATAAAGTATTTAGATTGGTGGGATATATTTGATCTTACATGACACTGTTTCTTACTAATTTTTGGTGTAATACTGCTCTATGTATAGATTAAGACTGGAAATGAAGTGGTGTCTTGTTTTTTTTGAGAGGGCTGGTTTTGAGGTTTGTGTGGGGTTTTGTGAAAGTTTTATGGAAGCATGTATTTATTGACATCTGTTGCGCAAAAAATACTCTTTGTGTCCTAAAATACAAAGATGTAGCATAAATAAAGCGGACTTTTTTCAAACTTCTTTTAACTCACTTAGTCATACACACAACTTTTTCTGAGGTGTATTATGACTGCCTTATTTTACAGTTATCCTACACATTTTTAATTGTGCTAACTTGGTACTTATTATCTAAACAAATACTATCCAAACATAAATGTATTCTGAGGAATGAAAAGTAAACTTTCTCTTCCAGTTGCAGGGGAAAATCAAAGTCATTGTACCCCTCATAAACATTTTGCTAACCTGCAGAATTCATTAAAAATGCCGTTTTTATAGATGGGCAATTCATCAATGCAAAATTTTAAATGAAGGCAATTTTTTTAAGTTACTTTCTCTTAGCATGTTTTGCTGGTATGCTTAATCAGTCAATAGGCCCTTCTAATGTGTTTTTAACTACTTTATAAATTGACTTGAGAATAGGGATGTGTTTAGATATTCTGGTGGGTATTGGCATTTTGTGTTCTTTCACAGGTTTTATTTTAATACACAGTGAATCATTGGTTGTTTTAGTATACTGATCTCGTACAGTATATTTTAAAGTGTTATTTGCATTTTTCTGTATTACATTAAAAAGAAAATGTAAATTTCTCCACCAATGAGTTCCAGTGGGATGCATTCTAATCTTGCTGCAGTGATGCAAAACTTACAACTTATACTCAAGAGGAGGAAAATCCACAGAAAATAGATTTATTCTAAACAATTTGCATGATGTTTCAATTTACAATTGACTTTAGAATGTTATGTCCAATAGGAATTAAATCCTATAAGCTATCTGAAATATAGAGACATTTTTAAAAAGACTGTATTGTTACATTTAATGATCCTGTTATGGTTGGTTAATAACTTGCTTGCACAAGAAGTTGTTCAAGGAGGTATCTCTAGTAATCTATTTTTAATTGGGAATTTATTTATTCTAATTTCTCAAATTATTTAGTTTAGTAAGTGTTTTGTAGGATTAATAGCATGCTTTGCAGATAAAAACCGAAATAACTTCACAATACATTTGAAACATTTGGGTTATAGAAGTCTAAGTGCTCATTTGAAATAAAAGAATATTCAGCTATCTGACCTTCTGCTTGAATTCTGTTTCTAAAAAAAAAGGTTCCAGCGTAGCAACATATTTTATATTTTCTAAATATTGTACATAAGACAAGGTGAGTGGTTCTTTTTCTATGAAGTACAATCATAAGTTTTTATTTCTGGGGACCATGAACAATGCTAAATATAGATATTTTGGTATCTAAGTAAAAAAATCTTTGCATGTGGTTATTTATGTTCATTTCTTAACAGTTCTCATACTAAGCAAGTAGTATAAGAAAAAAAACCAGCAAGTAGTGTAAGGAAAAGACACATTTGGGTTTATGCATGTGTTTTCTGAAAAAGTCATTGTACGCAAACACTTTTCATCACAGCCTTTTCTATTTTGCTTTTCTCTTTCCTTTCTTCCTGCACAAGAACTTGATTTTCCTACATTTTGAGTGTTTGCATAGAACAAGTACAAAAAGCAGTATTTAAAGGTTGAAGTGACTTTGGTTGGTTCCTTTTTTTTCTTTTTCCTTTTGACATTTGCATGATTCTTTTTTGTTTTCTGGTTTCTGCCAGTACCAGAAAAAGAATATTGACCTACCAGAAGAAAATCAATTAGGGTTGGCCAAACACCTTACATTTCCACTATGAATATTCATGTGAAGAAAAAATGGAATCTGCTTAGGATGCGATTGTGTCTTTTGTCTTCAGTTTCTGTGACTGTTCTAGCAAGTGAGTTGCTGGCAAAGATAGATACAGAAAGTATACATTTTAATGGCCAAATATTTTCTGAGAGAAAATCAGAGAATTTTAGATTAGTAACAGACATTCACACAGAAAACACGACTCTAGAGTAATTTATATTGGGGATAGCTGACTCCAGTTTAAGTTCACAATTTTAGATGCAGTCTTTTGAGGGCTTTTCCATATTTCTTTTCAAAATCAGAAGTAATTTGGGACAAATTAAATTCAGGAATTACAAACTGAAGTATTCATTGAGTAAGGTTGAAATCAAGTACTGAGGAAGGTTGAAATCAAGTATTTAATTGATCCAGAATGAAAGAGATACAGATTATTATTAGGGCTACTAAGATTATTAGGGGATTGGAACATCTGTCTTATGAGGAAAGGCTCAGGGACTTGGGTCTTTTTAGTCTAGAAAAAAGATAACTGAGGGGGGATCTTATCAATACTTATAAATACTTAAAGGGAGGGTGCCAGGTAGATGAGAACAGTCTTTTTTTCAGTGGTGCCCAGTGATAGAACAAGAGGTAACCGGCACAAACTTGAACATAGGAAGTTCCATCTAAACATGAGGAGGAACTTCTTTCCTTTGAGGGTGGCAGAGCACTGGCACAGGCTGCCCAGGGAGGTTGTGGAGTCTCCCACACTGGAGAAATTCAAAACCCGCCTGGACGCTGTCCTGTGCAATGTGCTGTAGGTGTCCCTGCTGTGGCAGGGGAGTTGGACTAGACGATCTCCAGAGGTCCCTTCCAACCCTGACCATTCTGTGATTCTGTGATTTATCTGTTCAACTGGGTTTTGCTTTAGACCCCAGCTGAGATGGTGGTGTGTGGTGAAGATACGTTCTAAGCTTTGAAATAAGACTTTTCTCCACAAAAATGCAGGTGCTCAAAAAGCCTGAGAAGTTGTGAGGTACATCCTAATTGTTAAGCGAGAAGAAGCAGAGGCCTGTCATTCTGGAATTCATCAGCCTGACCAAATGTAGTCTTTGCTGGTCACTGGGTTATGTCAGGAAACATTTTATGTCCCCCAAAATGTCCTTCTTGAACTACTGAAAGGGTAACCTCGGACTACAAAACAACTGGATAAGCGCTGTAGCTATTTCTGGATCGAAAGAAAATGCCACAGTGTCAAATGCAAGCTCATTCCTGTGGTGTGTGGCATTCATCTTCTGGTAAACTTTGGCTTTAGATACAAAAGAATATCAGAAATTATTAGACTTTCTAATAGTTTTGAAAACCTCTGGTCAAAAAAATGCTTGATATAAACCTTGGGCTTGTATAGAATCCTTCACAAGAAAAGTAAGTATTTTTTCACTAGATGCTGTCTTTTTAGAAACATGGATGTTTGAATTTTATTGTGAATTGTTCCTGCCATGTAAATTTATGAGGAGTTCATAAATTTAAATGGTTTTTTTTCAGACAGTTTTTGACCTGTTTTAGTAGGTTTTTCCTTAGGGATAGCACATCCATTTCATATTCGATAGTCTGACACTTTCCCTATCAAACTGTCATTTTTTTAGAGAAGACAAAAAGCAGACCATCTTCCTGAAAACAGAATGCAAACTAACTAGTAAAACAATAATGCTGGTTTGAAAAATGAGGCAAAGTAGGCTTGTCATTCAACTTGCTGCAGTACAGTTTTGAACTTTCACAAAGAGAAAAAACATTTAACTGGAAGTAGCATGTATCTTCTTAACCAAAATTATTTTGCCACAATAAATTTTCTGCTACTTCAGATTCAAATCTACCTCTCTAAAGGAGGATTATGTATTTTTAATTAATAGATTAATGTTTTAATTATGTAATTGCTGAAATGGACACTCTAGTATTCTTACATTAGAAAATCACCGTTCCCCACATTTCCTTCAATCTCCCAATTTCACATGATTTTAGAATTAATTTAGTTGGCATTGTTTTTTTGAAATACTGAAGAGGGCATAGGTGGAAAGCTCAGTTCTGTTTCTCAAAATCAATAAAAATTAGAAGATTCAGAATAAAACATTCTTTAGGAAGTTAAAATAGCAGGATTAATATCTTATTTATGCGACATTTTCATCAAGTTTTTTGGTTTAAAGTTATGTATTTATTGTTTTATACTGCCATACATGCCAGAACAAACAGCAGACAAAACAATGATGGCAACTGGGAAAGGCAGGAGAACCACAAGACAAAAAGATATTTGTTACTGGATCAGTGTGAATAGTCAGATGAAGACAATTAAATCCATTTGAACTTTGTATGAATTTAAACCCAAATATAACTGAAATTTCATTAACATTTCTATGCATATCCATAATGAGAAACATATGTGGTACTTAGTTTTTCATTTTATTGATAAAATGAGCTGAACAGTGTTAGACATTGTTCCACTTTGAGTGGAAGAAGAGGTTTGGATATCAAGACTGGATCTCAAGTTTAGTGATCAAATTTATTATCAATTAAGATAGCAAATATGTTCCATATTTAAATTGATTTTAAAGATTTTGCCCCAAAAGAGCCTGCTTCTCAAGGGCCAGACTGCAATCAGTTTACTTATGTAAGTAGATAAGAAAGGATATGAACATTAACCTGAAGTTTTCCCTCATTTACATTAACAGGACTTTGGGTTGCTTCATATTCACAGATAATTTTGAACACAAAATGGAGAAAATAAACTAGTGAGCATGGAATGAGCAATAATTCAGTGACTAAACCCTTCTAAATGGTGTTCTAATAAAAACTGGTGTTTTAATAAATACCAATTATATATAATGTTCTAAGTATGTAAAATCTTACTGTGTAATGCAAAACAAAACCAAACCAACCCAACCCAAAAAAACACTTCAGGAGCAGAATAGAAATCTTGACAGCCAGACATGTATGGCAGCCAATTGCTCCTCATTTCTTAAAAGCCAGTTAAACAACTAATTATTCTGAGTGAAAAATATCCCTTGCTGTTGGCTTTTAAACATGATATATATGTCCAAAGCATCATCACAGAATAAATGCTGTACCTGTAGGAGCATGACTTTCTGCTTTTCAAATAAGTGCTAAAGTGAAATGGAAGAGAAGAAATTGCATAGGTGCCGTGAATGGTTTGGTTCTGTCACAAGCCCTTATTTACATGTGTATTTGTGGGAACGGGCAAATTTGTGCGAAGGAGGCCTTGCAAGACTGGCTTCTGTAATTGGCTTCTCAATATGTCTGAGTGCTTGAATGACTGAGCAGTCATGAGGGTGCCTGTAACTCCTGTTCACATTAAAGAGATTTATGTTGTATGTCTGACAACCAATAGGTCCCTTATGGTTCTAGCCTGACCTCAGATTTTAGAAAGCAGTGACCATGTTTTGTAAAGAGGCTGTACTCCAGCTTTTCAATACCATTAATTTTACACCATTATAACAGCACCCTGAAGAGGGCCCATCAGCTTTGAGATGTTGCTGTGTTTCAATGTCCTGCTCTCATAATACACACAGTGAATTATTATATTTTTCTGATACACAATTTGCAGATAGATTTCACTATTTTCTTTTGTAACACAAATTTTTGGACAGAAACAGTAGTGAGCTGATGACTTCATGTTCCAAGTTCAGCATTGTCTGTGCATGGTTGAGATACTTATTCACTGCAACAGATGTGGTAGATCAATATTGCCTCTTTCTGGACAGGGCATTATTATGTATCTTGCTGGCCTTGTGGGAAGGTGCTGAAGTACTCACAGGTAGGCTAACCGAGTAATCACTTGCATTTAATCTACCTTTATTTTTCTCTTCCCATGATGAGATTTTTTTTTTGTGTTTGATAATTTATTTTTAACAAGCTTGAGGGTCAAATAATAAGATAGCTGTTTCTCAGCCAACAAAATAAATTACCCAGTCCTGCATAGAAATGACTTCAACTCTATCAAACCAGTTTCAGTAGCAGGCCTTGGAATAAAATCTCTTAACATCCAAGCGCAGGTTTCAACCCAAACAGGTCAAGTATGGTTGTTCCAGAGAGAATTAACTGGAGTCTGGATCACAAGGGGACAAGGAACCAGAAGAATAACAGTTCTAAGTTGATGTTTGGATCTACTTACGTCAACAAATGTGCTTTTTGAGGGTTTGCAGATAATTTGAAAAATACCCCTCCATTCTGAATCTACATTCATGCAGCCCCTTGAAGAAAGGTCCGTGGCACTATGTCATGGTAAAAAGTCCTGTTAGACTGGAACAGGACTGGCTTCCAATCAAGCAATGGTAGCAGAAGTAGCATGGTACTTATTAATGTATATGTGAACCTTTGTAGCAGTTAACTGTGAGCTCCAAAATAGGAAGGACTCTAGAGAATACTTAAAAAAATAGAGATTTTTTTTTCAGAGGTTTTGTTTTTCGGTTTGTTTAGGTTTTTGTTTGCTTTCTTTTTAAATTAAATTGTTAATGGTTGGTAACAAATTCATCTCAAAACTACAGACTATAGAAAGAAAATTAAACTAGCAAAAACAGTGAAGTGTACTGCAATAACATTAGGCACTGTCTTCAGTTTGTAACTGGGAACATCAGCTCAATCAAATATCTTCACTCGCTTCTTTCAAAAGTTCTAGACTGGAAGTAATATTCATGCAAATGAGTTTGTCAATTAAAACCCCACCTAGTTTGAATGTCCTTTTTTAGCAGTGATTTTCTGTGATAGTAAGCAGTTTGACATTAATATTTTTTCTGCCCTCCATGGTTCTATATGTAGAAGGGTAGAGGTGCAAATTTGCCAGCAGATTTCTCAAACAGGCATTTCATCACTCAGTGAGGTCTTTCATACTTTGAATATTAATCTACAGGGAATCCTTCAGTAAAAGAAGGCTGATTAAAGGGATGGATTTTCTTCACTTGGTTTCTTCCTTCATTTTGCTGACATTTCTAAATGATAAAAGGGAATTTTTTTTCAGTTCAAACTAGATAGATTCTTTGCTTGACCAAAGACAGAACAACAAAAAAAATATTTCTGAATTTGGATAATTGCAATTGTTTTTAAAAAGGAAATTCTAAGTGAAATATAAACTAAATTTATTCTAACATAGAATCACAGGATGGTCAGGGTTGGAAGGGACCTCTGGAGATCATCTAGTCCAACCCCCCCTGCCACAGCAGAGACACCTACAGCAGGTTGCACAGGATGGCGTCCAGTCAGGTTTTGAATGTCTCCGGTGTGGGAGACTCCACAACCTCTCTGGGCAGCCTGTGCCAGTGTTCTGCCACCCTCAAAGTAAAGAAGAATGACTGATAATTGTTAAATAGATTGCAATTGAATGGTTCCACTGCTTGTAAGTTTTTTTAAAGAATTATCTTAAAATAGTTTGGAAATAGTCAATTGAATTTAAAAAATACCTCCTCGTGTCTACAATTTGCATCCTTCAAACTCTCGAAGAAACCATTCCATGAACAATTACTCTGTTTCTGAAAAAGTCTTTCAGTGAAAAGCCAGGTTTTTAACTTGCTTATTATTTTTATACTATATATGTTAGGGTCCATCTCATGTTACTCAGGTCTCTCCATTACACATCTTAGATTGCTGTCTTAGTTAACACATGTAGCACATTCCATTGCTGTTCTAATGAAAAAAAAAAAAAAAAAGAAAAGCATTCTGAACTTAGGTTTGGGGTTTTTTTTTCTATTTTTTTCTTAGAGCCATGTAATAAATTGTATACAATGGCACTGTGGTTGTGTGGTCTTATGATGTTAGTATGATGAAGCAACTCACTTAGAAGGAAAAAATACTTATTCTCTGGATCATGCTAAGTTTAGTTTGGAGTACACATATCTCTACATCTACCTGCACCTATATCTAAAAACTATAGATAATTTCATACATAAATACATTGGCTTTGTTTGTCTACTTTTAGAAATAAAACTAATGGTAGCACAAAAAGCAAGAAAAAAGGCTAGTCATATTGGAAATTAGCATTGTGGGGTGAGAGTTGCAAAGAAAATCTGCACCACCTTCTCTCTCTAGGGGAATTATACATCTCTAGAGGGTAACTGTAATGATTCCCAGTTAACTAAAAGAATCAGAAGGATTCAGACAAACAAACACCCTGACATTCAATATTAGAATTTGTTCAAACTTTCTATGCAGCTGATATAGCACTGTACATGTAAGATGTCAAATTCATTGATTTCACCACCCTTCTTAGTTAGACAACATACCAGATATAACCTAGTATATAGTAGTGTCTTCATTTACTGTGTTATATAACCTTTAAACGGAAAGAGATCATATAGCTTTCCAAGGCCAGTAACTGCCATAAATTTTTTAAGTATGGGAGACAACTTGCATTACTAAGAATATAAAGACATTAGATGAACACATTCATTTTGAGACAGCCTTGCTTTACTCAAGGAATACTCATTAGTGCCAGTGAGCCTACATCAATAGCCTTTTTCAATCACCTGACCTGCATTTTATGAAGGATCTACTAACATTACCAGAGCACATATTGCAAATATATATCCATATAAATAAATAAATAAATAAATATGTATACACAAAAAGGAGGAAAAGTGGATTTTACATTCAAATGATCTGTCCCACTCACCCCTCAATATTTTATTTTAAGAAAATCTTCATGAAGGCAAATTATGGATAGCTTCTAGAATATTCTCCCAGAATTGTTCAATTCTTTCATCTGGGATGTGGTTGAGAGCGTATAAATTAAATCAGTTTTTGATTTTGGGGGTCAAATAACTCTGCTTTTACATGGCAAGCAATGTAGAGATCAAGCTTTTATGAAGGGCTTATTATCCAGTCTCTTTGGTTACCAGATCAATAAACAGTAAAAAGCAGTATGACACAGAAGTTCTATAAAACTATTTGTCTACCCAACTGGGCTTTTATATTTCTGACATTTTAATAGATCACCATCCAGAACATTCAGAATCAATTTCACTCTACATATTGCAGAGCTCTTAAAATAACTGCTACATTTCTACACCCCTGATTTGCAGTTAACAATCTTAGAACCCAGGCCTGAAAAAACCCACCTCCCCTCTTTCTATTAACCTTAATTGCAACCTCTTTGCCTATCCTTATAAGACCAGCTAAAAATTTGGGGTTTTTCCTGAACAAGTATGTTAAGAATTTTATTAATCACCTTACACTTTCATTTATGTTGCCATGTTTACTTTGCTTATATTTTATATTTCACTTTATATTTACATTATATTTATAGTGTAATTTATTTATATTATTTATATTTATGATATATATTATAAATTTATATTATTTTCTCAACTAGTAGTATTACTTATGTAGGAGAAAAAATACTACATTTTAATTCATCTAATCTGTTTAAATTTAATGGGCTTTTTGCTTTTTTTGCTTTTTTTGCTTTTTTTAGTACTTATGAAGAAAAAATGAAAATTTAAAGAACCAGAGGAAAAAGTTGAGATGTTTACATTTCTTTAACAGCACAGATATATTCAGTAGCTCAGAAGTTTTAAGTGAAATTTAGCCACCGAACTGAGAAATATATTATTTCTACGGTTTTATCTGTGACTCCCATCTTCATCTCTTTCTTTGTAGTTTCTGAACATGCAACAGTGGATCCATTCTAAGATACACCACTGTTAGCATGTTTGAAGTACTTTTCATTTGGAGTTTCAAGATTTTTATAGAAGTGGACCTTCTCTGAATTTCAATAATACACTGAAGAAAGAAACATTTTTGTTTATTGTGGCACTGATTTGGTAGCATCATTGCTTACAGAATCATGGTTAATATATTGACAAAATGGAAACACTGTGAACCAACACAAAACTCAGGAACAGAAATACTGATAGAATAGGTAATTGCCGCAATAGGTAATAGCTGTAACTGATGTTGAATTCAGAGAACCAAAACGAAGTGTTCTTTAGACTACAGTTGGAACTAAAGATATTTTTCCAATTATTTTAACTGAATAAACATTATGATATATAAAAAGAAGGGTTATTGAGGTTACTTCACTCCCTTTGTTTAAATTTTTTTCCTAACTGCCAAAATATGAGATCACTATGCATGTCCTCAAAGAGCATGTAGGAAAAGAAAATGTTTTAGTGTAAGTATTTGGAGAAGAAAGCACTGTTTGATAGAATTTCACATTTCTCGGGTAGAGTCTCTCTTTTATAAAATCATATTTTCATATTGTGTTTGGAATTTTTTATGAATGATGCACACATGAGAAAAAAGATACTAGATATATGATAAGTTGAGAAATGAGATCCGTAGCAAAAGCAATCAGCAGGAATACAATGTAGTTGGAATATACTAAAGCATTACATAGTACTTGTGAACTAAACTGCATTATGTTGGGCTCTTTATAGGAGCAAATACTCAGTTCATTGCACTGTTCTGGAGAGATGGTGAAATCTCTCTCTATAAATACATCATGAGTAGCATGTGATATTGTTTTAATTATGTATAAACTTACTAAATAAGGACTCTTCTAGGACAGTACATCAATGATAGGTAGCTCACCCTCAGTGATTTTTCCTGTAGTTGTCTAAAGTTCCCTGTATAAACATTGTAGGGCAATGAAACATCTGCCTTGAATGCATCTGCCATCTGGAAAAGCTTTTAAGTTTTATTAGTGCCTGTGACTGGTGTAGAAGACTGGGATGAAAACACATAAATTTATTCTGATATTTAGTTTCTCATTTTTCAGAGCTGTGCACCAGTTGGCAGAATCAGTTAAAGCTTTCAGATCACAATGGGAACATTTGCTGTGGCTCAACCAGTGTACCCTACACTTCAACATCTTTTACTGAAAGGTACCCAAAGAGGTCCTTTACTTGTTCCATGAGGCCCAGCTAGAGTATTTGCTGTGTAGTAATCATGAAGTCAGCTGTGGATTTAATGGTGGTTTTAATCAAATTTGGGTTTAACACTGTTTGTGTGTTAATTGCCTTTAGAAAATATAATGTTGGCATTAGGAGGAATCCTTATGCCATACATTTAATGCAAAACATACTCTTCAGTCGCAGCAAGTCAGACTTTGTTAGTGGTGATTTTTTTATTAGCCATGTGCCTTCACCTGTAAAATCTTTTATTCCAGTTTGTTTCACTCAATTCTCAGACTTTTATATTTTGGAATATTTAATAAAACACAACAGAATTCTATCTGAACATTCTGTATTTCAATAAATAAATAATTAAGAAAAAAAAATTCTGACATGATTGCAAGACAAGTAAAACCTAACTTTTCGCTTGGATAGCTTTAAGACATACACTTTTTAAAAGATATATGCACTATTTTCTTCCCCTTCCATTACACAGATACTTGTGAACAGGCAGTCATACATCTGCACTATCACCAGGGCAGAACACAGTGATTATTCAAGTCCTACATATTTGCTTGGTTTGGTTTTATTTACTCTAGCTCAGTTCCTCACAAGTTTCAGCTAGCCCAGATGAAATCATATTATTGACGTTAAAATTAAAATTTTTGCTTTGCTATTTCATCACAGGAGAAAAATAAAGTATACATTTTAGAGCTACAAAAGCTACAGTCTATCTCCATCTAAGCCCTTTCTCTACATATTTGAAAGTACAAAATTGTTTTCTTTTAATTATTGAACATATCCACCCATATGGATAGTTTGCCTATGATTTTTCTGCCTGAATGACAGGATTGTTATTCAGAAATGCCAGACCAGGAACGCTAAACACTATAAGATATCACTTAAGAATTATCTCTTCTCTCCATCCTAGTAAGTCATTACTACGGATCCCTGGAGTCTGTAAAATATTGGTGCACAAGAAGCTACAACCTCTGACCTTTTTGAGTCTGATTTTTTCCTTTTATGACTGTTCCTGTAATAAAACAAGCATCTTTGATTACTTATAAAGTCTCACAACTCCAATAATGATGCAGAAATATAACTCAGGAGGAGGTTAAAGAAAACTAGTAGTTACCTCAGCATTTGATTTTTTTTTTTGGCTATTTCAGAATATACATGGGCAGCAGTAGCAAGAAGTTTAGTTAGTCTATTTCCAAAGAACAAAAAAATTATTTCTCTCTTCCTTTCTTTTTCTTTCTTTCTTCCTTTCTTCCTTTCTGTTTAAAAAAGAATTTGCCTTTGTCAACTCTTTAAAATAAAACACTTCATAAACCCAGAAGAGATTGAAAGTACTGTACCTTTAAGGTATACCACAAGTAACATATGTTAATATATGGGTTTGCAGAAAAAAATATTTGGAATTCTAAGGAATAATTTTGCATATTGCTCTTAAATTACTTTGTATTGAACAAAAGAGCTCTGGCAATGCCTTCTAGTATAATTCCACAAAGATTACTTAATTATACTGTGCGAGCACTGGAAGGCAATGCCTAACCTAACGTATATCACATGGGTTTTGTTATTTACTGAGTGGCTATTTGTTTATTCCCAGTATGTTCCTTTCAGTCCCTCATTAATTATCCTTAAGCTTCCAAGTTGAAGCTGAGATGCAAAAGCGCTATATCATCTCATGCTCCTCGTTGCCTAAAGGGTATTGAAGTTTTAATACTGGATATAGTGCCCCAAGGCTATATTCTAGCATTATTATGCACATTATACAATATTGCTAAAGCATATAATGAACCATGTTAAACAGTAACGAAATCTTTAAATAAATATATTTCAATGAGTAATGGTACTGCTGCAATGTTTGCTCAGTTGGCAAATCTATTGATTAAATAAACTCATTAATTAAACTGTGTGATGGATACTTTCATTCCAGTACAGTTTTCTTAAAAAATTGTAGGGATTGGACCCCCCAAAAATTTTCTAGTTTCAGGAAACTTTGCATAGAAATCAATATAAACATCTCTTAAGTAGAATTTTGAGCAGCTTTTAAATGAAAGCAAAAATTATCAGGACTGTATTCTTATATATATATTACTTCACTAAAAACCACAAAATAATATGATTCACAAGTAGGTGCTATAGATTGAGAGGAGATATTTGCTTACGTAGATACATGTACATTAAAAATATGTTCATGGTGTCATTGACTGCAACTTAAAATATCTGAATTAATACACAACTTAAGCAGAGGAGGAAAAATTGTTGTAACTTGCTGACAGCATGGTGGACAAACCAGAATGATATGGTTCCCTCCCTCTCTTTTCTTCTCCAGCTTATTCTTCCATTTTATCCTGAAAGATTTTGAGTGCCTGGAAACTCTCTCTCTTCTAAAAACTATATTTCCACAAGATAAGATGAGACCTTATCTAGTGCATGAGAAGACATTTCTAATCAAGCATCGTCTGCAAAAATCTCATGTGTTGAATTTATTTTCTATCAGTGACCCAAGATAACTTGAATCTGATGCCCTTCAAACCTGCTACATTTGCCATTTCATTCAAATAATTTCCTTCTGAAAAATCTTAGAATTTTATGATGTCCTTTGTGTGTTCACTTTTACAGTAATATTGTCCAAACTGCTTCCAGTGCCTCACATATAAATAAAACATTAGAAGGTGTATTCTAGGGTATCATCAGATGATTGCAGTGAATTCAGTTGGACAGATATTAGAGAGTAGAAACCCCTCAAGTAGAACCTGCTGCTTTCTTATCTGAGTTTCAATAACTGTGTTATTATTGAAGTAATGCTGTCTAATAAAACAACAAAAAAAAGTCAGTGTGGGGCAACACAATGCACATACTATGGTTTTTTTCTGCTAGCTTAGTCTTGTCCAGTACTGAGGACTGGTTACCTGTTAGCAGTTGGAGCGTATTAGATGTATCCCTGAGTATATCTTGCTGGTTTTGTCATTCTACATGAGCCTACTTTATGCCTTCCAAGAACGCTTTGCAACATGAATCAAAACATAGTAAAGGGAGGCTGTAAGGATGTTCTTCCCTGATCCACCTGCTTTGCCTCTCTTCCTCTCTCCCTCTTATCAGCTGCTGTAAGAAGCAGGATAAAAATACTTCTATGTTGGGAGCAGGTATCATTTCCAGATCTATTAATCTGCTGTATTTATTGGCACTGCATCCTTTCTGCCATACACTGGCTAGCATGAAAACCAGCTCTGCTTCACGTTAACTTAATGTTCTTGCTGACAGAGTGCTGTGCCAGAAAGACAGACGTGACTGCCAGTAAACTAGTATTGGGTCAGATAAACAGTTTTGTGGCATGTAAAGCCAGAGTGGCAGTAAAACCTAGGCAATGACTCTACTTTTTTATGAGCTAAAGGAATATATATAACTCAGAGTTGTAGGGATTCTGTCTCAAGCTGTTTCCAAAAGTAAACTGTGTTAGCAGTTGAAGACTTGAAACGCAGAATATTTTCTGTTATTTAATATAATAGTATGGACTGCAATTTTTATCTTTTCCTGGGTGATAACTACGAATGTAGCAATTCAAATAAGAGGCAGAAGGTCAATAACTTCCTAAATGGCTACTGAGTTTCAACTATATATGGTAGCTCACCCGCCTTGCCCTGAAAAGAAAACGAATTGGGGTAACACAGTTTGGGAATTTCAGTAATAATCAGCATCAGTGGAAATTATAAATACTCAAAGCCATTCAGACAAAACATCTTTCATTTACTCCTTGGGTGCTGTATAGTGTAATCAGACCTTTAAAGAGAACATTTCCTCCCACTGTGAAAGTCTTCTTTTATAGTGTAATAAGGTTTGTAGGGGTCCATTTGGGAAAGCATAGTTATCTTGGGAGATGATTCACAATTTATTTCACCTTGCCTGGAGGCTTTCCTGTTAATAAGTTTTCAGCCATCAGGTTCTAAAAGTTAATAAAAATAGAGGAAAACTTTCTTTTTTTTTTGTTTTGGAAAACTGCAGTTTATGGCCACCTGGCAGTCTAGCATAGAATAAGGGAGCAGTGGAGACAAAAGGTATGGACAGACACAGTTCTACCCATGGTTCCAAACTTTACTGCCATCCCCCTTTCTTACTGGTGGGGAAAGCTCATGCTTCTTTGTGGTCATAGCCTTCTGAAACTGCTAATGTTTTAGTTTAAGCATTGATTGTTGGTGAGATCTTCTTGAACTGCCATTTTGGGAACTGTAGTTTGACACATAGGAAATCCTCTGAGAAACAAAACGAGGGTGGAGGAATTAGATTTTGGGTAACTTGTTAATTATCAACTAGTTCATAGTTTTTTTAAAAACTATGAGTAACTCAAGAGTTGAATGCTTAAACCAGAAATTTTTAATCCCTGTAGCTTCTTGGATTTGCTCTTATTTTCCTTAGTTTTGCTTGGCCAGTTCTCAGATTCATAACTGTTAACTACAGGCATTTACAGTAGCTAATACTACACTATCACTTTTTTTTTTTTTGCTTATGAAATCTGCCAAGTTTTAATTTTTCAGTGGTTCTTGCTCCGAAAGTTCTGTTATAAGTTATTCAAGTGGTCTCATGACTTTTAGCCTAAACATACAGCCATTACTGCATGGGCCAAGAATTCATGCACTCAGACGCTGGGTGGTTGTTCTTTCTGGAGATTCCTGGGTCATGGTTAAGCCTTATAATAATTAGGGCTATTTAGAAATAATGATGATGTGAACTCTTTGGTTATCTCCTCTTGTTGTAGGGCAAATGCAGATACCCTATCACAGACACTTTATCCTGACAGTGACAGTAGAGGTTAAACATACTGTGAACTTGAAATAATCATATGGACTATGCTTTTTCTTAAGAAATAATAACTGTGAAATTCTTGAAGATTGTTGCTCAGAAGACCTGAACCACCATTAACTGTCTCAAGCATAAACATGAAAGATCTTATGAAATGTCATGAACTGTTAAGCAGATTCTATTGATTTGAGTCTGTGAAAAATGGGGAGGGACAAAGTAAGAAGGAGACATGACAAAATTTATAATAGAAACACAAAGAAAAAAGTGCCTGTTTAGAGTCTTTATCTATCCTGTAAATCTCAGAGAGACTGCTTTCTAGAATGCACAAACAATACACATACACACAAGCAAAAAGAGAAACAATATAGATTGTTTCCAGTTTGTTAGAATAATTTTTAATATTGATTCACGGTAAAAAAATTTTGCAGCTCCTTCTGCTCTTGAGACCTATTGGAATATCTACCCATATTTCTTCTCTATCGCTTCACACCCCTCTTCTAGCTTTTGCACATATTGGTAAATTCTAGAGTGCACACCTTACCCTTACTTTTAATGTCCTCAGACACACCTATTCAAAGCTGATGAATGCACCAAACTCTGCCTGAAGCATACCCAGTTCTAAAGCTGTAATTCCCTGAAGGTACTGCTTGTCTCAAAGACTTCTGAGAATGCTTCAAGAAGAGTATGTCTGGATGTCAGAGGACTCTAAGAAAAATTATTTCAAAGATAATCTGTGTCTATCTGGAAGTTACAGGTTACTGAAGCAAGCATCCGCTGGCTGGAGGTCTCATTCCTTCAAATCCATGTGTCAACATGCAAGCAGTCATACCTGTGTGCTTAGAAACAACTTGAGACCTGAACAACACACTGTCAAGCAAAGCAGATAAGCATAGATTAAAGTCATGTTGCTTATGATCTTGTAAATTGCCCAGTAACATATTGTACTTTCTCAGGCATGATTAAGTGAAAGCTAAAGTAAGTCATGGTTAAACCATGACACAGTGTTAGGTTTGCAGCTGGACTTGATGATCTTAAAGGACTTTTGCGACCCAAATTATTCTATTATTCTATAAAAATAGGAACTTTTCAGAAGTTGATTTGGCTGTTTCATGCTTCAGGAGAAAGGACTGCTGTTCTTTTAACATGTTATTGCAGGAAGTTTCAGGAAACAGAGAAAGAGCTCAGTTTCTAACACTAAGCCTTGGTCTTTGCTTAGAGTGACAAGCGTGTTGTATTGTAATCCCTCCCACATCGTGGTCCCTGATATATTTATGACAACCCCATAGCATTTTAAGCCTTCTTTTGTTAGTTGGAATGGTAGCAGTGTGAACATAAGGGAATAGGGAAAAGAGAAGGTAGAGAGAAGAGGATCAGACCATAAGTTCCATATCCAGGCAAGTGGAAGAATGGCTGCTAAGTAACTGTTTCAGAGCTGTAGAGGTTAGCTGGAAGCATAACGGCAAATGAGCATCCGTGATTAGCTGACTGGCACAGGAATCCTGTTTGGACCTATAATATCAAATTGGCTGTGATAGTATCAGAGGACAGACAGTCAGGTATTGTATTCTGTTTACTGTAAGGGCACATGCTTACCTTGTGTGAAATCACACTCCATCAAGAAGTTGTTCAGTCATTGAGTGGTTGTATATCTGACTTAAGAACAGTTAAAAGCTCATTGAGTAGATTAATGTGACTAGCATTTATTTGTTTTAGGAAGAATTCCAAGAGTCTTCATGAGCACTGGAAAATCACAAACAGAAATTTCGTAAACTTTCTATACCAAAAGAAAAAAACTAAAGAATGTAAGATGTCTTGTCTTTTACTGTGACGTGAGATACTATATTTTAACTTATGGCTTTATTAATATGTGTGCTCATTTTTATTGACACATGCATTTTTGTTACTGAAGATGAGATTCCCATTCTGAAATAACCATATAATAAGATATCTAATACAGTTTTCAATTATCTTATTTTTTGTTTAATCACTTGCATTTTCCTATGTCAGGCAGCTAACATAATAAAGTGCTTCTTCCCCCCCCCCCCCCCCGCCTACTGTAATTTACATTAATTGATTGTGGGGGTTTTTTTCCTTCATAGTCATACTGTATCTGTTTATTTTCCAAAGGTGTTCACTCAAAATGTTTGCAACATTACTACATGGATATTTATGACAAACTCGTGACATTTTACAACCTCTTCCAGAAACAGCTAAATTATATCCATCGGAACTTTTGCTGAATTAGTTATGTTATTTTATGCTTACAGATTCAGTATATTTCTTTTGGCCACATATGTGCTGAAACTAGTTTTATCAAGCCAGATTAATTGGACATTGATTTTTTTACATCTAAGTTACAGCATGTAAAATCCTGGAAGGAAGAGCTTAAAAAAAACCCCAGAAAAATAGTACAATTACCTTGTATTGTGAAATTAATTTTCAATAATGTTCTTTTTGTGTTCACATTTTCCATAGCTACCTTGAAGCCATGGGGGCTTTACAGGGTTGCACCCAAATCACGTGATCCTAAAATGCCTAGGTGCTTTGGACACAGTTCCTACACAGAGCAATTTAACTCTATGCAGCCTGCAAAATGAATCTGGGACTTCACAAGCATCCAAAGCCAGTGCATTCTGAGCAAGTGAAGGTAGTCTCAGATGCTGCACTATGAGTCCAGGACTTGGATTTTACTTTCTTGACCCTTGAGGCAACACTCATAAGTTGTATAATTTCACTAAATAAGAATAAAGCTTAGTGTGCACAAAATGCAAGTGTATTGGATAGAACTTTATGGATACTGAAGAGCTGTTTTCTGATGGAATGAAAATAAAGTATATTGTAACTTGTTTAGTTTGAATTTTCACATTGTAGAATTACTGCATGATCATTTGTTAATCCTTTTGGCACATTTTCTGCACAAGTTTCAAGGGCTTTTCCTTTCATACAGAACTCCAGATCTGGCCTTGAGTCTCTCATGCAGGGTCGTGTACAATTCCTCTTATTCTTGAGGAATCATGACTCTTCAAAATACAGATTCACACAAAAGAGAAATCGCATTGCATATAAAAAATATCTCACACACTACTGTAACTCATTGTCTGGTATGTGAACTGAAGGTATTCCAACAGACAGAGAATAAGAGAGGCCTCAATAGCCAAACAGAAAATAATTAATGATTGTAAAATATGATGTAGCTTTACTAAGAGGTCATAGTTGACTTCTAGACTTCATAATTGTGTTTCATACTTTTACATCGATTCTGTGATCATCTATAGCTTTATCAGTTTCTTCCCAGTTTAAAGCCACTGAATAGTGTAATTACACTGATGTATAAATTGGTACATTGTGTTGGATATTTAGGAATATTTACTAAGAATATTTTGTAGACAATATGTGATATGAAAAGGGTTAGAGTTTTTCTTACTTAGAATCCATAGCAGTACAGTCAGGAGAAAATGCAGATGGTTTGACTCTTTGACCTTCATGAATTAGATTTTCACTGGAAATTAACAGCATAATGTACAGAAAATTCGAGTCAAAGAATAGTAGAATTTAGGAATACAACAGAAATTAATTTTAAAATCTCATGAGAGTAAGCACTTAACGAAAAACACACATGAGTTTTAAGGATTTATTTCATTATTTTTCACTCTGGAAAAGCTGAGTTGAAAGAATGTAAAATACCTGGGGTGATTTTGATAGAAATTCTATAATGCATGGCAAATGTACTGAGGAGAAGTGGTAAATATTTAAGAAATACTTGAACAGACTGCAATTGAAATCCATTACTGTTCAAATTTAAACAGCAAAAAGGTCGGAAAAGGCCAACATGATTAAGTAAGGTGATATAAAGAGCAGTTCAAGCAAGAAGTGAAGAGTGTTAAAAATATATACACATGGCGTAGTAAAGAATAGGATCTACAAAAAATATGCAGAAGTAAGTTAAACCGGTAACTGCAGGAATAAAATGAAATACTGAAAGCTGAATTACACATAATGCTGACATGAACAAAGAGTCCTTCAAATACAGTGGCAATAGAGAGCTGAGAAAAAAGAAAATTGGCCTACTAAGAAAATTACAGGATAATTTTCAGATAGGAAATGTGAGATTAATCAGTAATCTTATTTTTAGCTCAGTTTCCTGAGGAACATGCTACACATGGCCATTTTGTCTGTCAGTGCTCTTCAGTAACTTCTGAAGAACTTTTTCAGCCATATTTGACAGTGGAAGGGAGGTCTTTTAAAACACCTGTGGTTTTTTTGTTAGTTAGCAACTGCTGCTGCTGAAAAGGAAAGGTTATGGTATGCACTAACAGGCAGGTGCCTGGTTTAAGCAGCTGCTTGGGGAGCCTACGTGTACTACCTGTTACTCTGCAGTAAGACTCAGCCTTTATTGAACCATTTCTTGGTAGTCAGTAGACAGAGGAAAGAGCTGAGAGCACCTTAGAAAACAGCTGGGGTACAGGCAGAGGTTGGGAGTACAGCAGCAAAAGAGGAAGCAGGTCACAGTGGGGCAACGTATGGAACATATATATGGGATGCAGAAGATGGTGGGAGGTGGTGGCATCAGAGAGTTCAGCCTGGTTCGTCGTCACATTGGTGTTAGGTACTAGAGAGACTATCCTGTGTTGAGCGAAGCGAAGAATTAAATCCCTTAAAAGTCTCCCTCATTTTCTGCCTACATATTCTGAAATCTGGATATAAGGTCTGAGATGCTGGATCATGTTGTGTTTGATTTATGATCAATGTGAATGGGTGAGAGCAAAATTTCACTCTGTGCTGTCTACTCAGACAAAAGACAAAGTTAACCATATACTCATGGAGAGGTTTTTTGGATGGTAAAGACACTCTTTTTTAATTGTCTTTGGTGTCACATATTCTTCAGAAGAAATACAAAGCAAATAATGTCCATGACAAGGTGTGATTGTAACTCCAGACCACCTGCTTCTGACCCTGACAGGTCAACATCAAACTGTGCAGATTCATCTAAGCTGCAGGGATTTGTACCCAGACGCACTGCTGTGTTTTATTTTTCCACCCCACTTAAAATCTACTTAAATTCCTGACACTTTTATTTCTAGCTGAATAATGCATAGGAAGAAAACTGGCAACAGGTCTTGAAAGGCCATAACAGAGGGGAAAAAAAAATAATCAAACAAAAAACAACCACAATAAAACTGTTCTAAAGGTCTTTTAATGCATTATCTGAGTTTCTTCTCTGATTTGGAAACTTGATTAATTGAAATCTTTGCATTTCATTTCCGTGTTTCACATAGGGTAACAGAGGATGAAATCTTCCAGAAATTTGCATTAATTTCCTCAATGGGATATAAATGAGAACAAGATTAAATGTTCATCTAGCATCCAGTATTTCACTGCTGCCATTTTGTCATACTAACTCCTTGTACTTTAGTGGAAACTGGTTAATCCAGGTCATCAAATCTAGCTTTTCTTATTTGAGGTAACAACATCCCACAATCACTTTCAAAAATCAAGCTATGATCTTACTACGTAAGGTGTTAACTCATTGGACTCATTACTTTTATAAAAAGTCTATTCCAGGAGCCATGTTTCTGATGACAGGACACCTTCTAATATCCATCCTAAACTTATTGAGGGATAGCTTATGTCTATTTGGTCTTGCACCAACATTGTCCTTTATGTAAGTATTTCTTCCTCATTTCACGTACCTTCACTCACTATGACCAACAAGTAAATCCTTTGACTTTGTTTCTTTATATAAGTGCCTTTGCATTGCCTTACACATATCAGCAGGATTAATCTTCATCTGTTCGTGTTTCAGTTCATAGTTTAACAAGAAGATACCCTGTAATTCAGAAGATTGTCTAGAATAAGAGAATCATAGAATAGCCCAGTTTGGAAAGGACCTTGAAAGATCATCTGATCCAACTTGTTGTGGAAAAGGGAGGTTAGATGAGATTACCTAGCACCCTGTCCAATTGTCTCCAGAAAACCTCCAGCAATGGGGACTCTACCACATCCCTAGGGAGAGAGTTCCAGTGATTGATTGTTCTTATTGTAAAAAATTTCTTTCTTGTGTAGAGATGAAACAAGTGCTTACCAGTGCTCAGGAACTCTCCTGTTCCTTCTACTGGAAATACCTTGTTTGTGTGCTCACAGAAACATTTTATCTTAATTATCAAGTGATTAGGACTTTTTCACTTCTAACCATATCCAGTTGAGGAGCTGTCCCTTTTTAGATAAAATTCGTGCTAGTACTTTCTAGAAAAATTGCTTTAAATTTGTGGCACTGTATGCCACCCATATCTACAATCTCTTGGTCATCAAAGTTATTCACCTTTTCTCTTGTACCATCTGTATTAACAGGTACCTCTCAATTTTGTTCCATGACGAACCGAATTACCTTGCTGCTTTATTTTGTCCAGATTCAGTAATGAAAATACTGCATAGGATCACCTTCTATACTAGTCCTCACAAAACTCCTCTACTGATGTCCATTGAGGTCTTCCAAAGGCCTTTAAACATCGATGCAAGTAACAATTTACTCATATGGGTGTAACCACTCACAGCCATTTGACGTGGTTTAGTAAATATTATCTTCATTTTACACACACTGAAAAGAAACTGCAAACAGTTAAGTGACAGCTTCGAGGCCAGACATAATCGGAAGTAGAAACTAGCATCAAATTCTGGCTGATTTGTAGCAAATTCAGACTGACACAAATCCATATAACCCTTCACCTTTTGGGAAATAAGTGCATTCTAGATGATGGATTTCTTTTGTATCCATTTACCATTTTTAATTCAGCAGGACTTCAGATGACACTTCCTTCAGCAATAGGCCCTCCAATTACTCTACTTAAGAGAGCTTGAGCCTGATTTTTGTTTAAGTCAAATCAGAAACTAATGCACTCAAAAATCCAGTGCTGTTAACAGAACAATGGCATTTAATGTGATGACATTCACATTTCTTTCTGAGGAACTTGGTCTTCAATAGTACAACAAAGTGTATACTTAGTGAAAATCCCAAATTGTGAAAATTACTCTTTGGAAGATTAATTGCTGTAAACTGCGATAAATACATTCACAGAACGGCATGTTACTATTTCCAAGGTATTCAAACTTTAAATACAATTATTTAAGTTTATTTGCAAAACAACACCTAAACTCATGTTTAGTTTAATAATCCAATAAATCTAAAAAATCATTCACAGGTCTGCAACATAAATTTTTCCACAACCTTAAAAAAATGACTGTTATTAATTGGTATGGTAATTTTTCTTATGTTACAGCATTTATGATACAATGGCAGACTGTGCAAGAGCAAGCTGAGTACATATCAGATCAGTTTTGCTTTATATATTTATTTATTTTACTGAGGTCTGTTCTGTACAAATCTCTAGGAAAAAATCCATATAAAACATGAGCTATGCAGAACATAATTTTGTATATCTGCCTTGTTTAATTTTCCAGCAAAATGCATAAAAAACCCCAACTCTAATATTTTTGTGAGTTGCTAAAAGAGAAATCCAACAAATCCCACTTCTAACATAACAAATTTGCAATTTGTTTGTTTAATAAAAATGCCTCTCTTTTTCTTTTTGGTAATTAGTTTGGTTGTATCTTTTTAGGAATGTATAGAACTTTGCTTGTGTAGTTTGCATCTCCTATGTTTTAAATTTCTCTTAATAGTTATCTGTTTTGCAATAGTTTAAGTTAAAGCTTTTTAACTGCCATCTGTTTCTTTTTGTCAAACTCTTCTGTTACATGAGGTGAATGCTATCCCTGTTGCCTTAAACAACAGCTTCAAAAATTTACATTCAGTATAGTCCCAGTCTTCAGTTTCCTATGAGCAGACAAATTAGAGCTCAGTGTCTTTTTTTTCTTAATTATTTTTTGAGGTGTACCATTTAGGGCTTCATAAGAGAAGGGCAAATTTAAGCAGCACCTAGTCAGAAGACAATTTAAGAATTGTTCTAAGCAGCTTGTCATTTCACTCAGTTCACCACCCCGATCAAAATCCCATGCAAGTAAGAGTCGTACTTAGACCTGCTTGTCCATGAATGATAAATATGCAGCTTAAACCACAGAAAGAATTCTGAGTGCTCAGTTTTCTTTGACTTCATGCTGACCAGCTGTGGTAGATATTCGCTTGTGCATATAGCCTATGACATTCCTCTTCACTGGCAATGCTTACCTCCTACAACACATTCTGCAAGGCTGCGTATAATGTAGATTTTACATTGTACATGGAACTTGCCATAGTTTTAACACAGCATATTAAATGACACTGTGTGAAAGTGACTTTGCTTATCTAGGTAAAGAAGTGTTTTAACATTCTCCCTTAAACACATTGTTAACATACAATTTTTATATTAGACTTACTCTAACAGTGTAATACAATAATTTAATGAAATGATCTCCATGTTCTGGACTGTATGAACACAAAAAAACTGTTAGGGAGAAGGACCCAGCACAGTAAAAATCAACCTTTTCTTTTACATTTCCATATTCCTTATTACTTTTCAAATTTATAATACAGTTTTCTGTTTCTTTCAACACAGGAGGTAGTTATATGAATTTTCTCAATTTTTTGTCGTTTTCTAGTTCTGGTTAGATGTACCAGATCTAAACCTTTCAGCCTGATGCATTTTTAACTCAATTGGGTTTGACTCAAAGGAGCATATGAATGGCCCAAACAAGTCACACCAAAGGTTATCTAGATTTTATGCATTTCAGATATATAAATTTATATTTAATTTCAGGCAAGCTATTAAAGAATCAATGGCCAAGGAAGAGCAAGGAAAGACTGTAGGATATTTCACCCAAGTGTCTCCCAGTCTTATGTAAATCAAGTATGTTTTAACAGGACTATTTAAATGCCAGTAACATTACATTTGATTTACCTGTATATAAATAAGAGCTTCAAGATTACTGATTATTGTAATTTTTCTAAGATAAGATGTTTTCAGCCATAATCACCTAACTTTCTGTGATGAGTGGCTCCTGGTTTTCTGTTATATCATCTTTGAGCATCTTCTCAATAATAGCTCTTAAAATTTGAAAACATCCCTGGAGTATAATATTCAAGCCTCTCTTGGAAAATGGCAAAAATTTCTCTATGAAGTTGACACAAATGAAAATTTCTTTTGACAAAATTAAAAAGTAGCATGGGATAAGTATGCTTAGATTTGTCAGATCTGTAACAATGAAACTAACAAATTTGCTGATTTTATGTATGATATACCTTATCATATGCTTCAAGCACATTTGTTCCAGAAACCTGGAAAGCCCTTTCCCAGTAAGTAGGTTGCATAACCATCTCAAAAGGAGAAATATCATGCTTATGATACATTGCATTCAGACTTATTATTTTATATTTTACTACATTAAATTACATTTCAATCCATAGTGGCAATCATCTAAGACCTGAATCATAAATAATAGTTTATACTATGTCATGTTTTCTTTTATCTTGAATAATTTTAAAGAGCTGAAGGAACACTAGGGAACCTGGGCTACCTATGAAAATGAAAACCAAACCAAACCAAAAAACTCACCAAACCTGCTCCCCCGCAAGAAACCAAACAAAAAACCCCCTTAGTTATGCCTTTCATATGCTAAAGCAGAAAAGTTTTTTCTTCCCACAGTGTGTAACTACGCAAGCAAATTGAGAAGACCTGAAATACCCCCAAAAAAGTGATTTATGTTTATTTTCTGAACTAGACTCCTGCAGAGTCATTTAAAAACCCCAAACGGTCTGTGTAACTTAGTTGTCTTCTGCTTATAAACTCAGGCACTTTGTTTCTGCCTCTCAAATCCTAAAGGCTGCCCAGGTGAAGCAGGAGTATGGACACAGTAGAAATGTAACTGAGAGACACATTTGCCATATATTACGGGTGCTGAGGTATAAGGCAGAAAGAAAAAAATATTGGTTTTGAGGTTCTGCCATGTTTTCAGAAAAAAAACATACAAACAAACAAACAAAAATTCTGTAACAGGAGTAAAATTACAGAACCAAAAAAACATTATTTTACCGAGAAACTCGTGATCCAAATTTTGCAAATTGTGCATATAAACAGAACTGAATTTTACACACTAAGAACTTTAAAAGTCACTGAACCAGTGTTTTTCAAACCTGATATTTATTAAATAACTATGGGACTTTGAAACTTCATTCTTAAAAGTATTTCATTGTACTGTAATTTATATTGTCTAGCTACAAAGAAAATTTTTTATATCAGGCAAATGTTAGATTTTGAGGTTTTAGAGCTCAAGCTCTCACTCTGTTTCTTAGACAGTAATGATTTGCCAAATCATTAGTTACTTTGCACTATTTTTTTATTGTAAAAGAGTATTAAGTCCAAATTTCCCCTCCTCCCCCCTTTTCTTCCTCCATCATATCATATTTAGAGCATCTGCCATTACGTTCTATGATAAGAGAGTGAGCACCATGGTGGCCTGTCTTAGTAGGCAGACTGTAAACAGTAAAACTCAATGCTAGATACAAACTTGTATCTAGAATGTTTAGAGACATTAATGAACTACAAAATGTAAGTATTGTCGTCATTTTTTCCAATTTCAAGTATTTCTAAATATCCGGATTGAGCAGTTAACTGAAAAAAAAAATCTTATAGGAGATCCAATTGTTTTTTGGGGTTTTTTTTATTCATTAAAAAGAAGTGTGAATACCAGTTAAAAAACAGAGACACACTGGATACGACTTTTTTTCTTAATATGCATGTATTTTCTGTTGAATTTCTCCATTAAAAGACTGGCCATCTGCAGAGGTGTTACTGGAAGCTTTTGAGATGTGACAAGACTGCGGTGCATGCTGTAGTCAATACATGGCTTATTGGCATATAGCATGTTTTGCACGATTAGTTAGAATCTCAATGACATAGAGGAATAAATATATACCTGCATGCCAGATGTTATTATATCTGATGTTAAAATATACATATGATGAATATTAAAAAATATGATTAACATTTGTGTGAAGCCAGAATGTCTTTTCATACAACAGTGTGTATAGCAGTGTATGATTTTTGTTGTTTTTCTGATATAATATACAGAGAGTAGAAAGACCATTACAGAGGTAATTTTATTTTCTTCATATTTAGGTTAGCATAACCAAATTTCTATGTTCAACATTTTTCTCATAGTTTTAATATTTTTTTTTATTGTGCTCTTGAGTAATAACATTTTTTTGGTTTTTCAGGTAAAGGTAAGCATTGTTCACCACCTTTTCTGTTATGATGAGCTTTATTTTTTTATATAAAATGTAATTAAACAGCTGCTTGTTATTAATTCCTCAGAAATCTACATTTACAATACTCATTTCTGTGTAATTTTACTGACTTCAAGGAGATTACAGGAGATAGGATTTAGTCTTAATATCTGTTATTTTAAAAGATTGCTGTCACAGTAGTAGAGATTCTAGTCAGATGCAGGACCCCATCAGATAAGGTGATACACAATCACAACAGATGATATGTCTTGAAGAATAGCATTTCTGATAATTCATTTCATATTACTCAGTCTGTCAGTGAGATTTTGAGAAATTCCATTCTAAGTGATAAATCTTAGAGCATTCAGTTCTGTTTACCTAAAATCTGGTGTTTAACACTAGAGGCAATTTACAGTTAGCAAAAAAGGCATTACTTCTGTGTCTGCAGTGATTTTTTAGTATTTGTTTGCTGTTTACACACAAATAAAGTATTGATTTGCTCTTATGCCCCATAGTTATCTTTTAGGTAAAGGCATTTAGTCATATGTGTTTGCATCGGTTTTATGTGGTATTGTGTACACTAGGAAGCTACACAAAGATTACCAGACAATTTAACTGAGAGGCTTCATGCAGTAGACAAAGGTCAAGCAGTTTCATGTTAACTAACAGCAGCTGTGGTTATTCACCTCTTTCACTCAATACTAGTAATAATCAAAAACAACAACAAAAAAAGCACAGTGATTCTACTTATTACTAGGATTATGAGTCCTAGCACTGTTGCCAATTATATAGAAGCTAAACTAAAATGTTATTAAACCCATCTAAATTAGATTAAGTAACTGTAAAATAATCATATATGCTTTTAAATAGGTGCATGCAATTAACATGCAACCATGGCATTTCGTATGTAAAAAAATTGCAAAACCATCCAAGTTATAAGGAAACTTTTGAGAAATTTTTGTCCCACCAAGAATATTCTTGTTAGATGTCTTTACTGTCTTTATGTCCAATTTGACTAATAATTAGGCTTGTGCAAGATTTACTATTTCTATATTTTTCGGCATACATAGGTTTTGTATATTGTATGTCAGCGTGGAGTCTTATGACTCTAAACCATAGTAATTCCATTTCAAATTCTAGTATTTCATCTGAATACTGTAGCCACCTAGAAGCAATACAGCCCACAATGATATTTCTGTATTCAACGGTTCTGATGATAGCTAATCTAATGTCTTTTACAGAAATACGTTGCCTGCAGTAAATGAATATTTTCTTACAGCATAATTTCAGAACAGAAAGCCCCTGTATTGGCATGTACCTGAGTAACAAAATGCAAACACTATCTATGGGAGTACCATGTGACAATATTCTTCACCTCTAGGACACAAGATTTTCTGTACAAAGATCAGATTTTTTGACATTTAGGTATTTCTTTTAGAGGAATTTGAGACCCCTGAGTCTCTTCATGTAATTAAAAGCAACTCCACAGAACAACTGAGACAACTTTCCTCCTGGGAGCCACAGATGTGTCTCTCCTTTACTCTTCCCTACCTATTTGCCTGCTTGTTTTTACAGAAAAAAAATGTGATGTTCAGGAACAGAGAGTTAAAACTGCGTGCTTTCTTATGTGACACCAAAAGCATGTACATTGTCCTTTCTGAGTGGAGACTTTTTTCCCAACTTTTTCCAAACTCCCTGTGTCTTTTGGAGTCAAGCTTTTTTCACAAAAGCTTTGATCCAAATTAATAAGCTCTGTCATGTGAATAGGCAAGTCTTTTAATACCAATAACAAACACAGAGTCAATAAATCGTTAAACCTAGAATGCTCTTCGTGTATGGTGACTAACGCTCTTTATACCTTGATGTTAGGACAGCTACTTAAAAAATTTGAGAACTTTTGACAACTCCTATTTATAAGAAATTACAGATGAAAAATTAAATTGATGAACATATCAAAGAGCACAGTCAGATATGTTTTTTTATGAAACAATATCTACCTTTGTTTGTAAGTGTAGAATTACCTGATTGCCTTAGTATTGCCTTGCCCTGCTTCCTGCCTGCCTCATAGCCATGGTCCTGTAAGCCTGGACAGCAAGTTTAACCCTGCCTTAGTGAATTGCTGTCTCTTCCATCATTACAACACAGATAATAAATCTGTATTTACTACTGTACCATTATTTAGAGATAAACTGTTTACCCCCAAAGCTCTTGGTACTGTGTCTGTTACCGTGTCACAAAACTATAGCTCCACAGGGTGACCACAGGCTTGAGCTAGAGGGGCTTTTTCCATTGGATTATCTTTTTCATTTGTACTTTATGGAATGCACATATCCATGTATGAACAGACACGGTTCCATTGTCATATTTAAAAAACAAAAATAAAAATAATTTATAATTCCCCTGGATAAATCTGGATGGATAAATCACAAAGAAGGAAAGAGTAAAGAGCTGGACTCTGATCAAAAGGTGTACGAACTGTCCAAAGAGAGTTTGTTCCCCACCAGTATTTTTGGATACAGAAAGCATTTGTGTAAGATGAGTGGAAATAATTTTTTTACATCCCAAATAGTTAGCCAAAGGAGATTCTGGAGTACTGATTTCTCCTCATATTTCTTTCAATAAAGAAATTCTGTAAAATACTTAATGTGGAAAAAATTCAAGCAACAACTGAAGAAATTTGATACTAATTACCTACTAGCTAAGAATTAATGAGTAATAATTTACCCAGTTTGTTCTTTCCTACACATAAACATTTATATTATTTATTTAATTAATTGTTTATTTTATCTGAGACAAATTAGAAGTTACTTCCTTTCGATTCCAGTTTTTTATGGAATCCTCATCATCAACATAAAGGCCATCCAGATGAAAACCCCTCCCAAAAAGAAACCCCAATAAAAAACCCATAACATTTTGAATGTTTTGCATGTCCCTAGTCCAACATAAATTACTCCTTTTGCAATATGGATTATATGATGTTGCCTCTTTTTTGGCAGAAAGTGTTAAAGGAGAAGCTGCTGCCCAAGCATTCACACACCATTCATGGTGTCATACACACACAGACACTTACTCCCTGGCACGCTTCCTTCTTCTTCAGGCTAGACCCTAGATTTCCCACAGCAGAGGCTCAAGCATTGGGTTTTATAAAACCATTTAATCAATTGAAAGATAAAGCAGTGAGGACAGCCTGGGCTGGGTGCCTTCAAATGGTGCCCTGCCATTGCAAAGGCAGGGATCCCGAACAAAGAAATTCCTGGGCAATTATACCCTGTGATCTATACACCTGTCCCTCACAGTCTTCATGCACTGTCCATGTGTCTTTTAGTCCAATGGTGATTTTTGGTCTGGGGTCTTCTGGCATCTTATTGGATTCTTTTCCTGTGTCCTGGCAGACAGGCTCTTATCTTCTTGATTTGCAGTTTCAGACGAGGGTTGGAGCCACCTTATCTTCTGTTTTACACTCCTTGTGCACCTGCACTTGCTGGCAGAACATGGAGAACTTAGGAGTCCCAACCTTGGGAAAAACACTACCAAAACATCAGTGTGATATCAACACCTTTCCCGTACCAGAAGTGTAAACACAGCACTGTACCAACTGCTAAGAAAATTACTAATATAACTCTATCACGGCCTAAAGGTTTCAGCAAATCTAGCTACTCGTGTTAATTAAATCTAGGCAAACAGCACAATCACACCATATTATAATCCTAAGTGATTTATTCTAATTAAAACTTATTTATGGTGAACAACTAATATCCCTCAACAAAAGTATTCCATACCACTCCTTTCTGCTGCCTGAGTGGAAAGGAAGAGACCTAGTTATGGAAGTAAATTGCAAAGGCAATATTAAACACACTGTACAAACTTCATGATTATCCTACATACATTTGTACATTCAGAAGAAGTGTTCCATTGAAATAATTCCATATTCAAATAATACTGTATCATGTGTACCAGCAAGATCTGGTATACACATCCCAGCCCCTGGTCTGACCACCAGACCGGAGTTTACTCTCTCCCTTTCTCTGCTTATGCTCTTGGTATCAGTGACTATTAAAATGTTTTCTACAAAGTGGATTAGTTTCAGCACAAGGAATGAGAGGTATTCCATTTCTGAATACTCAATAGTCTAGTACAGCTTAGGGTACTCCCAAGAGGTAAAAGATGATGTTTCCGATTTCTGCTTATAAATCCTACAGACACGGGATTTAAAGTTGTCTCCTCTACTTCTCCTGTGAATGCTTTAAGCACAAGACTATCCTGTATTCTGCATTGGAGCTCTGTACTATAGCTTTGCCAGGAGAGATTAGACCTTTTATATGACATAACATATAAAATCATGAAGAATGATGACAATTATGAATACTTAGTCTGCTGCTAAAGATACAGTGTTCCAGTTGTCACTCTACCTAACACGTGTTCTGCGTCTCTGTAAGCAGACTGAATACCCACAGTCATACTCTGTATGATCCCATAAGACAGGAATGATGTACTCATCATTGCAGATGGGGGATGCAAAGATATTTCCCTCTTTTGTGAAAATACAGCTTGTCCCTCACAGACTTCACAAACTCCAATTTGAATTCACAAATAAACTTGTAACTAACACATCATGCTCTATCAGTAAGGAGAGAAGTGGGGGGAGGGTTCTTTTTCTTTTCTTTTTTTTTTTTGTGTCACATAATTTGTTTTGCTAATCACTCTAATGATTATCTTTTCTTTTCTTGTGTTAATTTATTGGATGTACATTCTGTTTCCTAGTGCTATTGACAAATAATATATACTTAGCTAGGAGAAGACTATTACAGCTTTTTGGAGGAGGAAAAGGTATCAGTGAACTGAAAGGAACTGGAAGAAGCAACATTACAGAGATAAGCACCTTGTTAAGCAGTGTGCAGGCGAATATCTTACTTTCTAATTACCATTAGAATTTACTTTAGAGTACCCGGTACTTATTCTAGGGTCTGATTCCAAGATGTATGGACAAAATGTGTGTAGCATTGTGACTTTAATTAAAAAAAAAAAGCATTAAAAAGCCAAAGTTAATTCTGGAATTTGTCATGCCTAGCTCTGGCATCCATTGCGTGGATAAGCACTTTTCCTAAACTAGGCCATGATTTATTTAGTCATGATATAATTGTCTTAGGTTAAATACAGCTGATTGTCCCTGTATGTGATGTTTACCTTAATTATTTACCATTAACAGAGTAAGTCATGCAGCATCTTTTGAGATCAACTGGGAAGCTCAGCATGCCATTTGTGAGATAAGCGTCTTACCCACTCTCCTTATTTTTGCCTTTGCACACAGACTTACCCATTTATCTTAGCACTTCTGCAAAGCACTTTGAAACATCGACTACAACCATGTCAGAAGATAATCACACATCACAAAGTTCAAAAATAAAGAATGTATTCAGCAGAGAAAATGCAGTCTACAAAAGACAGAATTCTGTGTGTTTTCCCCAGGGTTACAGAAGAATTCTTCTCTCACCTACTCTCAGGCTGACAAGGAAAAGATAAGTAGGTAGATAGGTAAGTAGATAGACATACAGTCACAGGCAAGAGGAGTTCTTTCAGCAAGTCAGAAAAGGAAAGAAAAAAAAGACATGGGTGTTCTGTAAAGATCAGTAACAATAACTAAAAGACACAAACAAGTCTAAACACTGAGCACAGTTTGATAATAATGAATAAAGAATGAGATACTGTGACTGTTCCTATTCTAAGTACAGAGGGAAATAAATTTCCTTACAGATAATTGCCTTATTTTTCCTTTTCCTTTTTTCTTTTCTTCTGCTAGCAACATTTTTTTTTTGTTGTTTTCCTGGATTATTTTTTTCTTCTAAATGTTTCTCATGGTTTATTGAAGCTGAGTACGTATTATTCTGTAGTAAATGACTCAGGTAGGAAGAGGTCACTAAATCCCGACAGAAATGTCTCCAGACAGCTTTCTTTGATATAAGACATGTTTTACAACTAACCTAAGGAAAGATACTGTGTATTGCAGTTATATGGAAACGTAAGAGGAAACACAAAAAATATGGGAATGCTGGTCATGCATCCCAAACTATTTCACCAATACTTATCTCAACACACATTAAAAAAACCAAAAAACATAAAAACATAAAAATCATAAAAAATCTTGCCGAGTATTACAGTATCGCAGAACAGATGAGGTTGGCAGGCACCTCTGGACAACAATTAGTTCAAATCCCTGTTCAAAGCAGGGAGATGCCTAGAGGAGGCTGCTCAGGACCATGTTGATTCACATTTTTAATATCTTCATGGATGAAGACTCCACAACTTCTCTGGGCAACCTGTGCCAGTGCTCAGTCACCAGCACACCAGTCAGCACTCAAAGTGCTTCCTGATGTTCATATGGAACCAGAAGGATAAGTTGCTGGCTCATGGTCAGCTAGTTACCCACTAGAATCCCCAGGTCACTTTTCTGCAAAGCTGCTTTCCAGCCGAGGGGTCCCCAGCTTGTACTGGTGTGTGAGGTTGTTCCTCCCCAGGTACAGGACTTTGCACTTCCCCTTCCTGACCTGCATGAGGTTTCTGTCAGCCCATTTCTCCAGCCTGTCCAGGTGTCTCTGGATGGCAACATGACCTTCTGGTGCATCAGCCACTCCTCCCAATTTTGTATTACCTGCGAACTTGCTGAGGGTGCACTCTACACCATCATCCAGATCATTAATTAAAATGTTAACGGTCTTGGCATCGGTATTGATCACTAGGGTACATCTGTAATGAATGGCCTCCAGGTAGACTTTGTGCAGCTAATCACAGCCGTTTGTGCCTGGCAGCTTAGCTAGATTTCAGCAGATAACAGAGATGCACCGGTACCTTGATCATCTTCATAGACCTCCGCTGGATGCGCTCCAGTAATTGCCTGTCCTTCTTGAACCGGGGAGCCCAGAACTGGACACAGTATTCCAGATGCGGTTTCACCAGGGCAGAGTAGAGGGGGAGGATGACCTCCCTCAACCTGCTGGCTACGGTCTTTTTAAAGCACTCCAGGAGACCATTGGCCTCCTTGGCCACCAGGGCAAATTGCTGGCTCATGGTGAACTTGTTGTCCACTAGGACTCCCTCTTTGCAGAGCTGCTTTCCAGCAGGTCAACTCCTAACCTGTACTGGTGCATGGGGTTATTCCTCCCTAGGTGCAGGACCCTATGCTTGCCTTTGTTGAACTTCATTACATTCCTCTCTGCCTAAGTCTCTAACCTGTCCAGGTCTCACTGAATGGCAGCACAGCCTTCTGGTGTGTCAGTTACTGCTCCCAGTTTTATATCATCAGCAAACTTGCTGATGGTACACTCTGTCCTCTTATCCAGGTCGTTGATGAAAATGTTGAACAAGACTGGACCCAGTACTGATAGCTGGGGAACACGGCTAGCAACAGGCCTCCAACTGGACTCTGCATGGCTGATCACAACCCTCTGAGCTCTGCCATTGAGCCCGTTCTCAATCCACTTCATTGTCCACTCATCTAATCCACACTTCATAAGCTTACCTATGAGGATGTTATGGGAGACAGTGTCAAAAGTCTTGCTGAAGTTGAGGTAGAAAACGTCCGCTGCTCTCCCCTCATCCACCCAGCCAGTCATGCCATCACAGAAAGCTATACAACTTCCCTTGGTGAATCCATGTTGACCACACCTGATAACCTTCTCTTCCTGTACATGCTTAGAGATGGAGGTGAGGCTGACTGACCTGTAGTTTCCCGGGTCCTCCTTCTTGCTCTGTTTGAAGACTGGCGTGACATGAACTTTCCTCCAGTCCTTAGGCACCTCTCTTGGTCTTCATGAACTTTCAAAGATGGGTCTTCGCAATAACATTTGCCAGCTCCGTCAGCACTCGTGGGTGCATCCCATCGCAGCCCGTGGATTTGTGGGTGATGAGTTTGCCCAAATAATCTCTAATCCGATCCTCCTTGATTAAGGGAGAGTCTTGCTTTCTCCAAGCTCTCTCTCGTACCTCCAGGGTCTGGGATTCCTGAGGGCCAGCCTTAGCAGAAAAGACTGAAGCAAAGAAGGTATTCAGTAACTCCGCCTTCTCTGCATCCTCCATCACAAGGGCACCCACCTCGTTCAGCAGTGGGGAAGATATGTATTATGTGAGATGATAGTATCAAAAGTGTAGTATAGATTACGTTGAATGCTACTAGTTGCTTTTATACCTTTGTCTTCCTAACTCCACCATGTTTTCAAGGCTGTATAGATGAGGTTGCATTTTTTCCATGTTTATGATACACAAAAAAGGAAGTAAATCAAATAAATAAGAAATTAGATATTTTCAGGGGAATCACAGAAATAAGATTCCTACTTAAGTTTTATCAGTTTTATGCTAGAGAAAGTATCTTCTGCCATATAATCTCATTATTGTTTAGTACAATTTTTGAGGATAAAATATGGCTTCAGATGCTGAAACACGGAAGCAAACATTATTAAAGAAAATACATCAAGCTCCCCCCCACAACCCCAAACAAACCACTAAGTAATTTTTTTTAACATATTTTCAACATGCAAAATTTTTGCTTGGATCCAGCCCAGTTAAGCGTTCCATCTGTCCCACCTATGACGAAGTTCCTATAAGAAAACAAACAGACAAACAAAACCCGAAAGCTGTATCAGTTTTTATCTTTGGAACATGAAAATTATCTCTGAGGTGAAACAAACAAACAAACAAAACCCATTAAATTAAGTGTTGCGTATGTCTGTATGGAAGACAAACAAGAAGATATCATTTTGATCAATATGGTGCTTATGAAAGGTGCCCTTAGGACCTCTGGAGATGAGCATTTCCTTTTATCCACATAAGCAGCTCAGTGAAAATGCGGCATGTTTTCCCATGTTGTCTGCCCATAGGTCTCAACTCTGACATGCCATATCTGCAGGTGTGGCTCATTTAACCCCTAAGAAAGAACCTTAACAAAAAAATTGGTTATGTGGATCACTTTTGTGATATAGAAGTCAATAGCATTTCATATAGAACAGCAGTCATCCTAATTACTTTTTGGCTGCTACAGACCTCAGCTGAATTTGAACTAGTGACCTGCAGATGAAAGGCTTAGCTTAATGTTACTGACCTCTTCCCATCCTTTGCCTCAGCTACTGCTGATGTTCCTTTGACCCTATAGGAAACTTTTTTTATGAGTTTGGAAAGCTGGTGGGTGTCAGAGCCAAAGTAATTCTACAAGTATTTCTGCACGCCTTGTATAACAGGTGGTGCTCACGCTCTTGCAGAAAGAAATGTTAACATAAAGAAATCTTTCTATCACATTGGATAAAAAAATAACATTCAGCACATCCAAGGTATTCATTTCTACCTAGCAGTCACTCAGGCAAGTCAATAGCACTTGTCAGGTTGGTAGCTTGCTTCTAAAATGACCATATATCCAACTGTCATTGTTTTTGCTGTTCTAAAATGAAAACTGCATTCTTTTTCCAAATATTTCTTTTTAAAGAACATTCTAAATTTCTTACAGTTTCTGTGTTAGCTTGACAATACACAATCAACTTCTGTTGTTGTTTCATACAAGCACTAACTCGTGTCTTTGGGTATATCATTGTTGTATATTTGCTGTACTGTCACAGACTGAATATATGCTAAAAGGCAGAATGCCTGTGGCTAAGGATAGATGAAATTTCTGTATATAACTTAGAATCAGAATCTGAGCTATCATGGATTCCTCTGGAGCTTTAACAGCCAAAACCACAGAGCTTTCAGGTTTTGCTGACTTCTGAGTGCTATCTTACTATTTATAGCACCCAGATATAACTGAATCATTTGAGGTCCAACACTCTATTAATAATTCTGCATGTTAGACATCTGCCCACACAAACATCATGAGCTATAGCCTATGTATTCACACTTACTGAAAGACTTGATTGCAACCAGATGGTACTTTAAAAGTTTGAGGTATCTCAAAAACAAGTGAGGATGCTGGTGGAGGGTTGTTTTCCTGCTGCTGATCATAGAGATAACACGTTAAGGCTTTCAAACACCTGCTGTTTGTGTCACAGTTTTCAAAATAGCTGACAAAATGAGCAAGACCCTTATTTTATGGTTTCATTATGAGTAGTCCTTTGCAAAATGCAGTTTGGTATGATTTTATTTTTCCAGCATCCAAAGTGAAGTTTCATAACAATTTTCAATTGCTGCAGCAATTAGCAAGATGGGGAGTAATTTTCTTTTCTCCATTTTTTTTTAGTTAACAAATTAAAGATTTTGATTTGTCAGTGTTGTCAGGTACATTTTCCCCTGAACTTATCTTCCCTTTTGTCTGTGATCAACCTGCTGACTCATAAAGAATTCAGAAGGGTGTTACTCACTTTTTATGCTTAACTTGAATGCAGTTATAAATTCAACTGCTTCTTTCATCTGGGATCTTTTCTGCAGTATAATGGTAACCTGTCATTCAATCAAAAGTCTTAATCACTAATCTGTTTTTCATCATGTGATTGCAAGGCTCTACAAATTCTTCTTAAGGCTTATATTTTGCAGTACTACAGGCATAGCCACCCCCCCAAAGTAACCATTTTGCCCACATTTCGGCCAGATCATTTGGGGAACCAAAAGTGTTTGATTAAGTGTATCAATTCTGCTTTGGTTTTGGAAACCTCTGCATGATGATCTCATAAGATCTCATAGCTGAGAGACAGTTCAGCTTATTCTAAAAGCTACCCCATGCTGCATTTTTGGGGGGACAATAGACAATCCTTTTCCAAATTTGAAGCTAAAAGTCCTCAGTACAGCAGTAGCCTGACCAATATTAATTTAATTTCTTTTAAGTTGTCTTTGAACACATGAAAGTAGAGACACTGCAAGTTAAAACAGACAAACTGAATGACTACAGTGCCAGCGGTGTCCAGGTTTCTTGTTCTGCAGGAAGCTCTGAGGTATCACAGTAATCTGTGTTTTAAAAGGTAATTAGAAAAGATAGGTATTTCTTTTTTCCCATATTTTGATGAGAATTCAGTGGATGTTCTAAGTTCTGTATTTACAAACTTACATATCTTTTTAATTAAATATTGGAACAAATAATCATTTTAAAAAGCAAATTGAAAGTACTCTCTTTCCAAAAGGGCATGAGAAATTCAAGGTAGCTTTATCAGAATGTCATGTTCCATGTTTTTCCAAACAAACATGACTCCAAAGCACATGTTTCTACAAAACAGGTTTATTTTCCCAGAGGTGGCAAAGTGGAAGTGCAGTTCTGAACTACTTTGATTTAAGCCTGCAAATCAGCTGAATCTTTACTGCATGCAAAAATAGAATTGGGAAAAACCAGCTGAGCCCTTGGGCCCACTCCTCCATGACTTCAGCCAGCATTATGAAGGCCTTTCAATCTACCAGAGTTAAGAAAATATCTACTACAAGCAGTACTTATGTATGTGCATATGCACGCACACAAACCACCTCATCCAGTATTTTAATGAAAGGCAAAACACTAAAACACAGAGGGTGAGAGAATGGGAGTTCAAGAATATCATTTTGCTCCTTCACATGCAAGAAAAGTTGGGTGCTGATGATTACATTGACGTGTGATATATATATATACCTCACTGAGGTATGAGGTATGAGCCATAAAAAGATATTTTTAGGTTAAAAATCCTGATTTGGTTGTGTCCTGGCTTATACGTTTAATTTAATTGGACAGTTCAATATAGAGCAACAGCTAGAGAAAATGAAGACCAAAAAAACATTCCATGTTGGGAATCTGATATGTAGCTGCTTTATGCCAGTAGCATGAAGGTCAGTACCACAGAAAAGAAACTTAAGGTATCATTCATTTAGGTGTACAAAACATAAATTATTTTTTATTTATTTAACTAACACATAATTAAAATGAATCTCTGCAGATTTGTTGACCCTTCTTGAAGAGTTGAAACTACAACCATAGCCATTTTTGTAACACAGGGGACTATTACTTTATAAAAAATAATAATAAAAAAAAATCATATGAACTGAGACATCCAAATGGTATAGGTTTTTGATATTCAGCTTTCACACACACAATTTAAACCACAGTAACAGTTGCCGTGTTTCCCTTAGAATGAAGTTAAACGGATTATTTACCTAGCTTTCATTTTTTTCACAATGAAATCTCTATCTTTTTTTTTTTCTTTAGTTAAAAAAGTAAATATTTCACTTCCTTAATCCTAATCTGTCAGGATTGGGTTAAACTGGAAAACTGCAGGGTGGGGGGAGGTCGTTGTAAACTGGAAGTTGGTCAAGTGGGTATTGGCTGGACCTTCCTTACAGGCTGGGTAAAGGCCTGAAGCATGTTTCTGTCTGCAAAGTTATATTTAAAAGAGAATTCCACCATTTTTAAAAAAAATATTTCTTAATGCATAGTCCTTCAGTTATAACAAAAACACTTTAACTTTATATTTGATCTGGCCTTGTGCTGAACATGATGTGTAGAACATTAACATTTTAAATAGTTGCTGTAGTGCTTGTCTTAAAGAGATATTCTACTTAACAAAGACCAATTGATCTTTACAAAAAATATGTTCCTATCTTCATTTTTCATTCTAGGCATCACTGTCTATAAATACTTTTATGAGTAGACCAGTTCATGTTTTCTTCATCTTTTAGTTTCTGACATTATTCTTCCAATTCTTTCAATGTGCATGAGAAAGAAGAAATGAGGAAGAGTGGACGGACACCAGCAGAGTGATGAAAATAATAATAAACGTTATATACTTCAGAATAAAGAAAAGCCTTACCCCACATAAGCCATCCAAGGGTCTGTGTTTAACTCTAAATGATGCTTTGAATTAAGCAAGATGATGCTCTTAATTAAGCAAGAATTTCTCCATCCCAACTTGAAAAAAAAATACAGCATTATACAATGGGAAACTGCATTTAAGACATGTTCACCACAGTGGAACAGGAAGAGGCAGTCAAGTACAGTGGAGTGGAAAATAAAAGGCAGATAAGTGGACCAGGCAATATGACAAGACAAGGATGGGCTGTGTAGGAAAAGCTTAAAAAAAAGTTCTGAAGAGCATCAAAACAAAATGTGGAGTTTACTTTCCTACTGCAAATTTCCTCGCTTAAAACAAAAAAAAAAGGCCAAACCCAAAAAAATCCAACAAAAAAATAACATTGTGAGGGGTTTTTTAGGGTTGTAATTTCTAAGTTATATTCTCCTGAATTTCAACCTAAATTCTACTCTAGCGGTAGGATTTGTTTATCATATATAGTGTATAATTCTTGGGAAAAAAAACCCAAAACTAAAAACCTTAGTGGCTAGGAAAAGGGTGGAATTGAAAATATTAAATATGTTTCACATCTCAGTTCCATCATTGGAAGTCAAACCTGACACAACGGTTGGTGAAACATAGTTCTATGGTGGGACTAGAAGTTATTTTTTAATTCAGAGGAGTGATGGCTTCTCCACAGAAAGGAGCTAATAATCCTTAACCTTTAGCTCCCTTCCCGTGTCTCTCTTCTTCCATCACTGGGAAGATAGATGACAATGATAACTCCATTGCTTTCTCATGTGCTATGTTGTGCCCAGATGCTTGATTAGTTTTGTTTTTGACCTAATGCCCACTAAAAATGAAGATAAAATTGAGTTCAAACTTGTGTTTCAGAGGTCAAAGACCAGAACTTTCCCTACTAACTACTCAGTCCATTGTTTCTCTATCACAGGAGTAACACTACCTGCACTACTTGGTTACAGAATTTTTAGGCAACCTTTATAGAAAGCGCAACTATATAAAAAGGTTATGAGCTCTCAGCCTGTAGAATAACACAACATTTTTGGGGACTATTACCAAAGACTGTCATAGGCTGACATTTCTAGTTTTAATATTACCTAACAAATATTAGGACAGCACTAAATATTGGAATGAAGAAAAGTCCAAAATTGGTAGGATTTTCTGGAAAAAAAAAACCCAAACCTGTTCTACAGATAAACATGTTATTAAACTTGTATGGATCAAAGTAAGACTTTGGTTTACATGGCCAAACCTGGGAAGAGAATGCATTAAAGAAAACACAAATCATCTTTTTTCAGCACTAGTAAAAGAACTCAGAAGAAACATTATTGTATGTATTTATAACATTTCCATAAGTAAAGTACTTGGTCATATTTTCCACGGCTTACATTTAGGCAACATCATTTATGGAGAATGAAGTGTAAATAGCACATAACATCTTAACTTCAAAAGAACAAAGATGTGAAGAAAAGTCTTAGTGCTAGGACACTGAAGCTGGAAACTACTAAGAAAAATGGAGTAAAAAGATGTTATAAAGTTATTACAGTGTTTAGACTTAGATTTTGAAATATTTCTAGTTGGAACAAATTCATCCTGCAATGCTGAACTAGTTTACCTCAGCTCATTTTTAGACAGTTAACTTTACACATTAAAAAGAGGAGGACTCAGAAAGTGAGATATGATTTGTCTTGTAGGTAGTTAAAAGGTTTTTTTCTATATAGTTTGTACTACTACAGCATGTGGATCAGGAGTACTCTGACTTCCTTGATGAAGTCTGCTTGTAAAACTGAAAGGTATGCTGTGGAAGGAAACATAGAAGAATGAGGAAAAAGTCTTCATAAAGACTTTTATAAAAATTCAATTTTCTTCTGACAGTGTAAAACTGAATTAAAAAAAAAGTACACTTAAAGAACTATCTGCTATGAATCACTGAAGTTTCTAATTCTGAAGTAGCTGTATATTTCCTTTGATTCCTAGAAAGTCCCACTTGAATGTAAAACCATGTTGTATGTGATACAGCCAGAAACAGAAAAAAATCTTTAGGAAAACTGACACTGGAACAACCAGTTAGAGAAAACTCTCATGCTCTAGAATTGTATCTCATTATGCGACTGACTGAGCAATCACTGTCAGAAATGGAAGCAGCTAATGGAATCATCACTAATTCCTGAATCTTCCTGAAATTTACCCTTCAGCAACCCCTCTGTTTTACCTAGAATTGGCCTGAAAGATTAGCTTTCAAGCAGATCTCTATCTTTCCTGGGTAATCAGAAAGCAAGCACAAACGTGTATGTAGAAGCAGTGAAAAACAAACATAAAGCTGATTGTTAACAGCACACGGGCTATAGAGCAGCTTATACACATGCATACAGATGTACCACTAGGAGAACAGTAGGAATGTGTCCTGTGAAAAGGTACAGGTGGATTATGGGATGGTGAAGAAACCACTCCAGACAGACAGCCTTCCAGCTGAAATGAGCATGAGTATTTAAAAGCATACTTAACAACCTCTACAAGGTCTGGCAGCTTGTATTAGTACTGCCTCATGCTGATGGAGAAAAACAAACTTAACTTTTTTGTTCAATGAAGTAGCCAGGTTCATACCACGATATCTAAAACAAAGAGGGGTTTCAAACTGTTGACATTAGTCAGACCCCATAGTCAAGTCATCTCTTCTAGAAGAGAATCCAGAAGGTTGCATACCACATGTACCACATGCTTTTATAGTACTAAGCATGACTAGTGCTAAGGTAAATAATGTGATTTCTTTTTGACAGTAGCATAAAACCAAAGAGAAGGAAGATTCAGGTGAAGTGGCTCCATTGGTCTTGTGTTGCTGTTAAATAGCTAAGGGTGTTAAGACAAAGCCAGTATTATTGACATTGGAAAAATCATCCAGGACAAACTTATCTGTATAATGTATTATAAAGCAAGGCTTTGGTGCTCTGATGCAAGCAATATGTAGCATTGGGAGGTGACAGGTTCTTCTAACTTATTTAATAACACACAAAAAATCTTTGACAGACATGATGTAAAAGGCTGGCTAAAATTTTCCCACAGGCTTCTCTTTCAGGTAAAACTTCTAAAATAGAGCACATATAAGCAGTTCTTTCTACATTTGATACAGATTGCCTTTCACTCCCTTCTGTACCCCCTGTAGGTTGTAATTTGCTACAACATCTGTCTGATAAAAAGCCTTCCATTTATACAAAATAAGTGACAGATTGAAAAAAAGCATTATGCTTATATAAAGATACAACACATCTTCTACATCCTATCCTTATTGTATTATATATATAGCATATATATATAAGGTATCAGAAATTGGTACAAGAACTGTCATTGACCTAGAGAGAATTGAGTAGAGAAAGAGGCCCATGTGAAAAAAGGAAAAAATTTAGGACCAGACTCAGAAGGAACTCTGGTATAGACAGGACTTGGTAAACTTCATAGCTCAAACTGAAAATTGGGATGCAGCCTCCTGTTTGGCTCTGAAAATCCCAAATGCTTGCACACCTCTTCTGCTTCAGCCTCACAGGGCTCACTGATGCTGTTGACCTCAGCCCTAGAAACTGGGAATTCAACACAAACCCACTCCGAGGAGAGTTTTACAGTTGGTGAGGAGTACGCTAGGCTGAGCAGGACTTTCCTCTTCTCCTGCTGAGAATTTGCAGAGGAGGTCAGGATCTGCCAAAGAGGGAGGGAAAGCCAACAAGGGGGAGCTTGGCTCTGCAGAGCCACTCAGACATTACCTGTACTATTCAACATCTTTGTTAGCGACATGGACAGTGGGGTAGAGTGTACCCTCAGCAAGTTTGCTGATGATACCAAGCTGTTTGGCGAAGCAGACACGCTGGAGGGGAGGGATGCGATCCAGAGGGACCTGGACAGGCTGGAGAGGTGGGCCCAAGCCAACCTCATGCAGTTCAACAAGGCCAAGTGCAAGGTCCTACATCTGGGTCGGGGCAATCTCAAGCACAAATACAGGCTCGGCGGGGAATGGCTGGAGAGCAGCCCTGTGGAGAAGGACCTGGGGGTGATGATTGATGAGAAGCTCGACATGAGCAAGCAGTGTGCGATCGCAGCCCAGAAGGCCAACCGTATCCTGGGCTGCATCAAAAGAAGCGTGGCCAGCAGGTCAAGGGAGGTGATTCTGCCCCTCTACTCCACTCTCGTGAGACCCCACCTGGAGTACTGCATCCAGCTCTGGAGCCCCCAACATAAGAAGGACATGGACCTGTTGGAGTGTGTCCAGAGGAGAGCCACGAGGATGATCAGAGGGCTGGAGCACCTCTCCTATGAGGAGAGGCTGAGAGAGTTGGGGCTGTTCAGCCTGGAGAAGAGAAGGCTCCGGGGAGATCTTATTGCGGCCTTCCAGTACCTAAAGGGGGCCTACAGGAGAGCTGGGGAAGGACTTTTTACTAGGGCATGTAGTGATAGGACGAGGGGGAACGGCTTTAAGCTGGAAGAGGGCGGGTTTAGATTAAACATTAGGAAGAAGTTTTTCACTTTAAGGGTGGTAAGGCACTGGAACAGGTTGCCCAGAGAGGTTGTTGAAGCCCCGTCCCTGGAGGTGTTCAAGGCCAGGCTGGACGTGGCCTTGGGCAACCTGGTCTAGTGAGAGGTGTCCCTACCTATGGCAGGGGGGTTGGAACTCGATGATCTTCAAGGTCCCTTCCAACCTAAACCATTCTATGATTCTATGATTCTATGATAAGAGTTATTGTCTGTCAAGAAATTTTTTTCTTCACAGAGCACCAGAATTCACTTTTGATTCCCAGAAAATTTGTTCTTTTTATGTAAGAACTACACCCTTACTAATAATGGGGTTTTGTATTCCAAAATGCTGTTTTGACTTTCCTAAGGGACTTGATTTAACTGATAGGTTAAGCAAGGATTGTTATAAACCATGGCATAAATTAAATCTCTGTGGTGTAAATTAAAATCTCCCTGTGCAGGGAAAATTTGGCTGCACAATTATATGCTTCCTAGAACTAGTAACATGGTTAAGGAGGGGTTCATCAAAACTGTTCATCAAAAGTTTATCTTTTTGTTTAATGTGTATGTAGTTTTCAATCAGGGTTCACAAAGGCAAATCTAAATACATCCTCCAGGAGGAATTCTTGTTCTGCTTAAGTAGATTCCAACTGGCTAAAGTAGATCTAGTCTCACTGGACTTTGAAATAAAAAAAAAAGAAAAGAATAAATTTTTCATTGTAATACCAGAAAGTCCCATTCATTAAAACCTACATGAAAGAGCATTTAAAAAGAAAAAAAAGAAAGGATTCATGCATATGGTTTTCAGTAGACGAAATTTGATTAATATTTTGCATTATTTAAAAAGGTGACCGTTTTGTACATTGCTCTATAATATTATTTTCTCAATTGCTGATGAAAATTGTTGCTGAATACTGTTTCATAAGTGGCATGCATTTAGCTGCTTTCCACTTTTCAACTAAAAACAATCACACTGATGGAATATTCACTTCAGTAGTTCCCTGAGCACAGTTTCAAAATATTTTTCTTGGTTAATCATGAAGCAAAATCCATTCAAGATTAGTAAATGCCAAAATCTAGAACTGAGAGGCTTGTAATGACAATGCATTTTAACAAGAAATAAAAAAGTCTTTCTCAAGAAGTATACTTTCATGCAAAGTTGGCAATATCATAAATGCTTTTGTTGTATTTTAAAATGTTTAATTGACAAAAGCAAAAGGAATTCCAAACCAAGCAACTTTCCTGAAGGAGATACTGTTAAGAAAAAAACCTGGGGAGAGGTGCCATGTTGTTCACAGTGTGATTGGCATCTCACTGTAGCTCAGTGGTTGCAGCATGGGAAGCTGGATCAGACTACATGTGAGGCTTGCTTCCTGTAGGCCTATTCAGGAAATGGAAGAAAAATATATACATATTTATCCCTGTCTGCCACTCAAGGTGTACAGTGTTGTGTGTCAGGGAAAAACGGGGAGAAATACTTCTCTCTGACCTGTGGATTCTGTATTCTTCTGCATACCCTTACCCTACATCACAGGAGAATCTTACTATGACAGGAGCCTTGTTTTCACTTCCTACATCTGTGATATTTGCTGTGCTGGCTTCTCACAGTATCACAGTATCATCAGGGTTGGAAGGGACCTCTGGAGATCATCTAAGTCCAACCCCCCTGCCACAGCAGGGACACCTACAGCACATTGCACAGGACGGCATCCAGGCGGGTTTGGAATGTCTCCAGTGTGGGAGACTCCACAACCTCTCTGGGCAGCCTGTTCCAGTGCTCTGCCACCCTCAGAGTAAAGAAGTTCCTCCTCATGTTAAGATGGAACTTCCTGTGCTCCAGTTTGTGCCCGTTACCTCTAGTCCTATCACTGGGCACAACTGAAAAAAGACTCTTCTCATCTACCTGGCACCCTCCCCTTAAGTACTTATAAGTATTAATAAGATCCCCCCTGAGTCTTCTTTTTTCTAGACTAAAAAGCCCCAAGTCCCTGAGCCTTTCCTCATAAGAAAGATGCTCCAGTCCCCTAATCATCTTTGTAGCCCTTTGCTGGACCCTCTCCAGCAGTTCCCTGTCCTTCTTGAACCGGGGAACCCAGAACTGGACACAGTACTCCAGATGCGGCCTCACCAGGGCAGAGTAGAGGGGGAGGATGACCTCCCTCGACCTGCTGGCCACACTCTTCTTGATGCACCCCAGGATGCCATTGGCCTTCTTGGCCACCAGGGCACACTGCTGCCTCATGGTCATCCTGTTGTCCACCAGGACTCCCAGGTCCCTTTCCACAGAGCTGCTCTCCAGGAGGTCAGCCCCCAACCTGTACTGATGCATGGGGTTATTCCTCCCCAGATGCAGCACCCTACATTTGCCTTTATTGAACCTCATCAGGTTTTTTTCTGCCCAACTCTCCAGCCTGTCCAGGTCACGCTGTATGGCAGCACAGCCTTCCAGCGTGTCAGCCACCCCTCCCAGTTTTGTGTCATCAGCAAACTTGCTGATGGTACACTCTACCCCTTCATCCAGGTCATTGATGAATATATTGAACGGGACTGGACCCAGTATTGACCCCTGAGGGACACCACTAGTTCCAGGACAAGATGGCTCTAACCAATAATCAACAACCAAGGTGGAAATCTGAAAGGATTATTCTCTTCCTATAAGACTTATCAGGCAGGGACTCAAAAGTCATTTTTGGTTCCACAGACCACTATGGAGGCACAGCTGAGCTAAAAGGAATAAGAATAGATTTAGGAGGTAATGAAGAAATTGTGACTGTTATCCAGTGAAGACTAAAAGATTCAGCTTGCAGAGTCAGAACTTCTGCAGAACTTTTAGAATAAGACAAAGACAGGACTAAAGTCTTTCAGCTTAAGATCCTTCCTTGTAAGTTTGCCAGTCCTTTGGGGGAAAAGCCAAGAGCTTAAATGATGGCAGTCCTGGAAGAAGACTGCAGAGTACATCTACAAGAAATGGCACCTCAGCTCACCGGTGTTGTTGCTCATGAACTTTAAACGGGGAGTTTTCAACCTGTCACTTCCCTCCTTCATAGAGCTTCCCTCTCCATAGAGTTTCATCCATGGTCTAGCTCTGATACAGTCCAGCTGCATAGACCTCTAAAGATGTTGCTAAGTTGTAAGGAAGAACAGTGAGAAAGTTCATAGATCTGTGCAAGGTAAGAAAAGCAGAACTGCAGGCAGAGGTAAGATTGCTGAAACTCAAGGATTCAAGAGGAATAGCATTCACATGGTAAGTTAGAAAATCCCAGAGCAAAAAACCAAGGTGTCAGCAGATGGCAACCAGTAACATTAAACATGTGTTCAGGGGCAGTAGAAGCTGTTCCTTCCCCTTCCAGCTGAAAGCTGCCTGATGAGCAGAAGCATAGTGGGGATGGCGGGCATGCAAATACCTAGCCCAGTAGCTTGCTTCTCCTTACTGTGTTTTCTGCACGACATATTGATTGTTTTATACTTTTAAGATTGTAAAGTCTAACTGCTCATGGCAAAAATTGCCCTAAAAAAGTAACCTGGAGAGGGATGGGTAGGTGGATGACATCTCTACCATTGGCTAAATTATAAGAACTGCAGTCAGGTTTCTGCCTGTGTATCATTCATCCGTATGTTCTAACTACTTCTGGAATCAAGCTTTAAACTGGACTCCAAGTCCCAAAATTTTTTATCCTATATGACACTAGCTTTAAAAATACACTTAGTGTTTTCACTGGCTAGTAAAAATGCCATTGATGTGTAAAAGGGACAGATGCCATGTATTCCACATTTCCAGAGTTTTACGTTCCGGTTTCCAAACACCTTTGGTAAGATAAGAAAATTAAGCATGGCAATAATTCACCATACCCACAGCTACAAGCTGACAAAACCTTTTAATTCTTTGTGCCAATTTACTATGCTTTCTATGAACCTGATAATAAGGTTAGTGAAATTAGTAAAACCACATTTAGATTTTCTGCCTAACCATAATGATTAATTCCCATATTTCTGCAAGTATTTGTATGTGGTCACATTTCGCATTTGTATGCGAAGAAAAAGTTAGAATATGTCTTATTAAAAAAACCTCTTAAACCTCTCACGTTGCATATTAGACATCACCAGCTATGAGGCCCCAGTACTATTTTTCCAAATAGTCGCAGAACGCTAAGATTATACTGAAACACTTTACTCCAATTTAGTAACTGTTAACATCCAAGATAATTTGAGTATAGTAAATTAATTTTAAAATTTCAATAGCAGGGAAAGGTAGATTAAAATAGAACACAGTGCCCAGTTATATTTTTATCCATAAACATATTTTTCAGTATATGTTTTACTGGGAGATGAGAATTGTTGTAGAAAAAATAACATATAATGATGCTTTTTCTTTCCTTCCTACATTAAGAATTCAAAACAAAGGGTTTTTTTCTGTTACAACTTGAATTGTAAGATTAAGAAAAAAATAGAAAACCAATGAAACATAGTGAGATGATCCCCTGTAAAAAGCTAGTCCTTAAGGAAAACCAGAACTCTGATTATAGTATTGGCTTGTTAACAGAACCATCAAGTAAGTCTGAAAATAACACTTATTTCTTTCTCAGAATCTGATTTAACACAAGATGAGTGATTTGATTATTTATAAAATATAACACAATGTACTACTGTATCTGAGATTAAAGAAATTAATTAATTTCTCATGTAAATGGCAGCATACATATTTGTTCTTGAAGGTTTTCTGTTCCATGTCTGAATGATAAATATGATATGATATATGATAAATAAAATATAATGGGTAAAAGTGGGAAAGATATAAATCTTAAAACTTGCTTACTTAATTATCATTTAGTAGCAGTATAGTTTTTTGTGTTATGCATTACAATATGAAAGGTAGAATTCTTATTTGAGGCAGGAATTATCCAAAATGAAAGTATGGGATGTAGCCTACAATTATCTGTTTGTTCCTTCTGGATGTTGAACTGCATGTATGCAATAGTGTATGTAGTATGCATTTGGAATACCAGAGTTTGTCTTGCTAGGAAAGTTTATTAATTTACTGTATTGTCAGGGAATAGAAATAAATTTACCTTTTCTCCTTTCTTTTTTCTTTTTCAATAATAAGCCAAAGTTTCTTACACATCAACTTCCAACTGAGGCCAATTTAACGCTGTCCTTTGTGATTCCTATATGTCTCAGCTGGTAAGATTGCTGCCTATGTAGCCCAAAGGTCCTGCATCTTGTCTCAGCTGTGGGAACACTGAATACAAGGTCCCAATGGGGTCCCAGTGAAGGATTCTGGTAGGTAACCAAATGAGTTGATCATGTGGCAGGTACAATGGAATTGTTATTAATTTAGGCTCTGACATCCTGCATAAAGATTGAGGAACCAATAGAAATAAATTACCAAATCTTGTCTCTGTACGACCAATGGAAACTAGAATTTCTTTTTCTTCCCTCAGGAATAAGTTCAGCCTCAAAAACACAAGCTTACTAGCTTTCCATGTTTAAAAATAACAAAGGCCAGATAATACTTCAGCCAATTGGTCTGGCTAGCAATTTCTAAACTAATGTATCAAAATGAAACCTGAACATTTAATTTCTTGCTTTTTTTTTATCACTTTCTCTCCAGTTGATTTTGTTTTCTTAGATGTGGTTGGCCTTTATAGGGATGACCCAACTTTACAAGATGCAAAAACATTGTGTTTAATACACTTATTTGCTTATGAAAGGCACATTTCCTGACATATATTTTCTATATAGTAGTGACGTTCTTCATTTTACACTTACAAGGTGATTATGAGAGTAGAGAGAAGCATTATTTTCTTCCTGTCCTATCTTATCTGCTACATTGAGTGCCTACCTTCTTCATACGTAAACATTTTTCTTACACAAGATCACTGGACAAAATTCTTGTTCCTAATGTAATGCAAAAAAAAGACCTTATTTTTTACAGTAAGTTCCAGCCCTTGGTTCTTATTTTCTGGACTTCAAAGAATGGAACGTAACGTAACGTAACGTAACGTAACGTAACGTAACGTAACGTAACGTAACGTAACGTAACGTAACGTAACGTAACGTAACGTAACGTAACGTAACGTAACGTAACGTAACGTAACGTAACGTAACAGAATAGAATAGAATAGAATAGAATAGAATAGAATAGAATAGAATAGAATAGAATAGAATAGAATAGAATAGAATAGAATAGAATAGAATAGAATAGAATAGTTGGAAGAAACCTACAACAATCATCAAGTCCAACTGCCTGACCACTTCAGGACTGACCAAAAGTCAATGCATCCTATTAAGAGCATCGTCCAAATGCCTCTTAAACACCATCGGGCATGGGGCATTGAGCACCTCTCTAGGAAGCCTGATGCAGTGTTTGACCACCATCTGGGTAAAGAAATGCTTTCTAATGCCAAGTTTGAACTTGCCTAATGCCTGATGCAGTTTGGAGCTGTTCCCAGGCATCCTGTCACAGGTTCCCAGGGAGAAGAGAACAGCACCTCCCTCTACTCTTCCCATCCTCAGGAAGCTGTAGAGAGCAATGAGATCACCCTTCGGCTTCCTTTTCTCCAAACTAGACATACTCAGAGTCCATAGCTGCTCCTCACAGGACATGCCTTACACCCCTTCCACCAGCGTTTTTAGCCTCCTCTGGATGCATTCAACGTTCTTCTTGAATTGTGGGGCCCAGAACTGCACACAAGACTCAAGGTGAGGCCACACCAATGTTAAATACAGTGAGATAATCACCTTTTTTGACCAGCTGGTCATGCTGTGTTTGACGCACCCCAGAATGCAGTTTGCCCTCTTGGCTGCCAGGGACACTGCTGACTCATATTGAGCCTACCATCAACCAGAGCCCTCAGGTCCCGTTCTGCAGGGCTGTTCTCCAGCCACTCCTCTTCCAATTTATACTTGTGTCTGGCGTGTATTTTTGATCTGTTTCCTCTCATCTTCTCAAGACCAAGACTGGAGGAGAGAAAACTAGCACCTGTCATTGTAGTGAAGAAAAGAAGATTTAAAAGTACATCCCTTTTTCCCCAGGTCAAAAGAGCAGGAGACACTCCCTAACCATAAGTAGCAGCGATGAGCTGTCATAGAATCATGGAATCATAGAATGGTTGGATGGGACATTTACAGATCATGTAGTCCAAGCACCCTGCCATGGGCAGGGACATCTTTCATTAGGCTAGGTTGCTGAAAGCCCCATGCAACTTGTCCCTGAGCACTGCCAATGATGGTGCACCCACAGCGTCTCCAGGCAACCTGTTCCAGTGTCTCACCTCCCTTATCGTAAAACATGTCTACCTTACATCCGATTTAAGCCTACCCTAATTCAGTTTAAAACCATTGCCCCTTGTCCTGACACTACAGGTCTTTGTAAAAAGTCACCCTCAGTCTTTTTTATAAGTGTCCTTTACACATTGAAAGGCTGCAATAAGGTCTCCCTGGAGACTTCTCTTCTGCTGAACAACCCCAACTTTTTCACCCTGTCCTCATAGGAGAGGTGCTCCAGCCCTCTGATCATTTTTATGGCCCTCCTCTGCACCCACTTGAACAAGACCGTGTCCTACTTGTGCTGGTAAATGTGGCGGATTGAAAGACATGGACTCCGATATGCAGGGTCGAAATTGAAATCGAAATCCCCTTTATCAAGCAAGTATGCTCTCTATATACTTTTCTACCAAGGCCAGTGATTTCCCACCTTACTTGTTCACACCATCGCATACTCTAAAAGATAATGTTCCCACCACAGCACCTCCTTATCCAGGGTGTTGCTTCCCACAACTCCCTCATCTGCCAAAGCGGCAGTTGCAGCTGCTCATTCCTACTATGGCTTATGGCCTATTAGTTCTACCACACTTAACCCATCTTTTGCCTCAGTCTCCACAGGGAAAGACAGAACTGGATGTAGTACCCCAGGTGTGTTCTCACAAGAGCAGAGCAGAGGAGGAAAATTACCTCCCTTGCCCTGCCGGCCAGCTTTTTAGGCAGACCTGGATATGATTGGTTTTCTGGGCTGCTAGCACACATTGCTGGCTCATGTCCAATTTTTCATCCACCAGTACCCCTAAGTCCTTCTCTGCAGGGCTGCTCTCAATCCCTTCATCCCCCAGTCTGTACTCATACTAAGGCTTGCACTGACCCAGGTGCAGCACCTTGCACTTGGCCTTGTTAAACTTCATCAGGGTCATATGGGCCCACTCCTCAAGACTGTCAAGGTCCCTCTGGATGGCTTCCCTTCCTTCTACTGAATCATTTACGCCACTCAGCTTGGTATGGTCTGGAAACTTGCTGAGGGTGCACTCAATGCCACTGTTATGGGTCCTGGTACAGACCCTGCAGGGACATCACTCTTTACTGGTTTCCACTTAGACATTGAACCATTGACTCTTTGGACACAGCCATCCAGCCAGTTCCTCATCCATTCAACAGTCCATGCATCAAACCGATATTTCTCCAGTTTAGAGGGAAGAATATTGTGGAGTACTATATGAAAGGCCTTACAGAAGTCCAGATAGATGACATCTGTAGCTCTTCACTTGTTTTCTGATGCAATCTTTCCCTCGTAGAAGGCCACTAGATTAGTCAGGCACGATTTGCCCTTGCTGAAGTCATGTTGGCTGTATCTAATCACCTACCTGTTTCCTTATGCTTCAACTTAACTTTTAGGAGGTTCTGTTCCATGTTCTTACCAGGAACTGAGATGAGGCTTAATGGTTGGTAGCTCCCCAGGTCCTCATTTCTACCTATTTTAAAAATGGTTGTGATATTCCCTTTTCTTCAGTCACTAGGGTCTTCACCTGACTGTTATGACTTTTCAAAAATAATCAAAGATGTGCCAAATAAAATACTAAGTTTAAACACTTTTAAGTGTTTAACTAGGTAAAAATTACTAGCTGCGTGTTGAACTTCATATGCAGAGAAATATTTCTTTTTAATTTCTCTTTCATGCACACTTCTTGTGAATATTTTCCTGGCCACAGACTTCAAATTAATTGAAAAATACCACTTACAGAGGTGGAAAAAAATAGGATTTGAAATGCAGTGTTATATTTCTTGTATCTATACAATGATTTCAAAAAGTGTTGTCTCTCTTCTGTTTTCATTTTAGTCTATCTTTAATGGAATGAAATGTACATGCTGGACTTCACTCCTCTTTGGTACAAGACAAGCAAAATCACTGGGGTGACACCATGGACTAATTTGCCTTCCCTCCCACCTACAAATCCTATAAATGAGTGAAAGAGAACTCCACTTTGTATGAACTGACAACTCCTGATAAGTGAATAGAAAGATATGATGAAGTCAGCTCTTCACTGAGAAGCCTCTCAAGGCAAGATAGCCTTGAGGCTGACATCAGTCACTCTTCAGAGCTATCAACATCATTCACTTTTTCAAATTTAGACCTCTTTTCTCTCTTTAACCTACTTTAACCTCCTCTTAGAATGAATATATCCAGGTATTACTACAATGTGACATGTTGGAAAGGCATATTGAATAAGACAAAATCAACATTTCATGTGATAGAGCCTTTGTATTTTCCTGTTTTATTTGGAAAACTGCAAAAAAAAGTGAAGAAACCACAAATAGTCTGACCGAACAGAACCTGAACAGAACACCCAAAAAGAGAAAAAACAGCCCCTGTGAGAAGACTTAAAATGCAGTGAAGAAACACATGTATATACTAAGCTGTCAGGAGGTGTCAGGACTGGCTCTGGTTGATACGTATTACTTACTCTGATTACTGACAATGACAGCACTCCATTCTCAGGAAGCACATAGCAATTTTGCTGCTCCCCCATCACAAGTATGGACTGCTGTGTGAATTCACAGTGCATGTTCCCAGACAGCACTTCAGTTTGAGGCAATGGGGATATAAAATGTATATGAGAGTTGAACACAAGGGCATTAAAGTATTTCTTCCTAAGTTTATACTGCAACTAATGCACAAAACCTAATCTGCCACACTGTTTTCTAAACCAGAAAGGAGAGTAAAAGATTTGTGAAAGACAGTATGTCATTGTGATAATGAGTTTACCAGCAGAAACTTTTCTCTATGCTTCAGTTATTTTGGTATTTCTGTGTGACCCCTATACAGCAAGGAGGGGTTACAGTAATTCAGCATTGAAAAGGAAATGCAAACACATTTATGTTAAAGGACAAAGGTAGTACAAGGACATATGAGAGTAGACTAGCCACAGAACAAATGGGACTTAGAAACAGGAAGGAAACTTCAAACTCTCTAAGCAAGACTGTTCTGAAACATTCTTCTAATGGAAGTGTTAGAGGCAAAATAACATAACCGTTTCTAAAGTAGAGATCGATCACTAAATAAAAGAAATTATAGTGGTGTGTGCATAGTCCCAGACTCCAGCACACAATGGCTATATCCATACACTTCCATCTTGCTGTTACCACACTTCAGTCTCTTGAAATACCTTTATAGCAACCCAGTTGCATTGACACTGTACCACAAGGGGTGCTACGTAAAACAAATCATGCTGCACACTTAACCAGCCAATTTTGTCACTCATCCCATGCTGATTATTTTTTTTTTATATGATGGAATCTGACTTGTCTGTAGCATTAGATATGCAGTGGTCTTTCTTACATTGTTTTTTCAGCTTTTACACACTTCCCTTAGCATAGGTAGTTCCTTGTGAACTGCTACAAGCTGGAGAAAATGAGAAGGTGTGGCAGGTTCATTGTGACAGTATTATACATGAGAGGGTCAGGGTGAGCCCATTTGATCTTTGCAATAAAGAATGAAGGAACTTCTGTAGCATGTATTCATTGAGGCTTTGTGCAAGAAAACAGTCCTGTCAGTAGAAAAGCAGCCATGCCCTTTGCAATATTGTGGTGACAGAGAAGCTAGGCAGATCACATTCGTGTAACATGCCAGGTGATACCTCCTCATCTCTTATCATCTGAGCCTCTGAATCATTTTGTCTGTCTGCTTTTTGCTTCCATTATTTCAGACTTGTCTTTTTTGGGCTGGCAGAAAACTTGTACCTTTGTCACTATAATACTATGCTTATTTTGAACACTATGTGAAAAACACAGGCTGTCTCCTGGCACCTTTCCAACATGGTTCAACAGGGTGAGGGGTCCTGCATACTTATTCCCTGCTGTCACACAGAAAACTGTCCAACAAAAAAAAACTTGGCTACTTGTGGATACGAACTGACAAGCCGCGAACTTGTATCAGCCAGGGACTTGCTGATAAAATAGCCAGCTGTTTCTTAGGAGAAAGTTCAAAGATCTAGCTAGTCAAATATAATGGCAGGGAGGACTGATAGGCAGTTTACCCTAGTTCTTATCACCAGCCACTGTGATACTTGAAACTAACCTTATTTCATTACTTTTAAACGTTGATGTTCTGTGAGCAGAGGTTCACTCTGAAAACCAGAGCTGTGTTATAACAGACTCTGCAGTTCCACTATGTTAGGTTCAGTGTAAGGTCTATTAGTGCTGATTATTTTGATATGTACCTAACAAATAGCACAAGTAAGCTTTTTATAGTGAATTTTTACTATAAATTAATATTGTCTAAGTATTCCTAAACAACATATTTAGGGAATTTTTAAAATTCATATCATTGTGTTAGAAGTTTCTAGTAAGTTCATTGTCTACTTCTTGCATGCCTAACAAGGATTTTTAGTCTTCTAAAATGTGTTTGTGGCAAGTCTTAAAGAAAACCATCATAAAATGCTCCAAACAGGTTGGAGGTTTTATGCTGTGAAAAAAAATATCCATTGGAGACTCAAATGTGGCCATTAAACTGGTGTTAAGTAATTCAGCTTTGAATTTGGTATTGAACATCAAAAGCTAAGGTATTAAAATCCTGTGCCATCTAATTGCATCAGTCTAGCTGTTTACAGTTGTGCTCTTTGTTACATTGTTATGTGTCTAAGCCTCCTTGCAAAGGTGACAAGGTGTGAGCACGCTAGGAGAGGTGGATATAATCACTTTTATAAAGCCCTCTTTGGGAAAAGGATTCAGCTTTTACTCATCCCGAACTATCTCATGTTCTGAGTGCCCTATTGAGTGGGAGAACGGTGAATAATCCACCAGAAATTAGGCACATTTTGATCTTTCTGTTACCCTACTACACTTTTCTTTGGAGTATATAGAGAATTGCTTTTTCTGTCTTCCTAGCCAATATACACATTTGTTCAAAAGCAGATGGAATATTTTTCTAACCTTTCCCCATATCTTTTGCTGGAGGCTAGTGTATTCTATAACAAAGTATTTGTGGCTCTAGGATGGATGAATTTGCAAGTATAATACATATTATGCTGAATAAAAATGAAACCATTCAAAAACGCTACCAAAAGAATTATAATGTTCTGTTGTCACTAGCTTAAAATAGAACATTCTTTTTTAAAATAAATGTGTGCATATACATGCAAAGATCAGTATGCGTTTACATATGAAATACAGAGAGTGAGAGGGAGAAAGAGCGAGAGATCATGGCAGTGTGAGTCTTTTGAAATCAAATCTAGTCTCATTGACTACACCAGCTATTAATTTGGCCGAAGGTGAGCTATTTAGTGAGCTAGCATGAGAAAGGTCTAAGTGATGAAGCAGAATACATCATATGAGTTATAATGTGAACAACATTCCCATTAATGGTAGATGGATAATAGCTCACAGAAGTAATATTCTTCATTCTCTTTCTGGACACATAATTCACATTACAGAACCAATTAATGGTACAAATGTAAGAAAGAAGATGCAGTGAAGGACTTTGCCTAAGAAGCGTAGGGATGCTCAACTTAATTATGAAAAGCCTTTAAGAAAACAAGAGGGGGAAAGGAAAAGAAAAACATTGATTTAAGTCACAGGAAACATTGCTGAATTTCTGAACTAGAAGATATGTGGATCACACGATGCCTCACAAACAGAAGTTAATTTTCTGATAAGTGAAAGCACAACCTACTTTTGCAATCTATAAGGGTTTTTTTTAAAAAACCCCTTCAGCTACAGCAATTTTGATATAATAGTCCTTTGAAAAAGAGTGAAACTGCACGTGCAGTGCTGTCTCACATCCCACATATAGACATAACAAGTCATTTTAGACAGAGCTGATATCAATGCTTATCATTGCAATTACCCAACACTTTCTATTACAGAATGTTGTTCAGCACAGTATATAACATTTTATATATTTGGTCTGAAAGCTTATTCACTACATATCCATCCACAGGTGTTAGGTTATGTAAAGTGTTTTCTACATTTCTCCCATCAAAATCTTCTTAACAATCTACTATATACTTTGGAATATTCTGCTATAAAAAGCTATTAATGTATCAAAAATTAATTGCATGTTCAAATTTTATTCGTCTATCAGTGTCTGCAACATTGATAACCCCTTTTTAGCACAGTTTCTGGAAACTGTTTTACAGATAGACAATGAGATTGAGTTTCATTTGCTTGGAAACAAAAGTAAGAAATAAGAGACACAGCGAATCATACAGACTCCCTGACGGTAATCTGCTTTACAATTTGTGTGAATTGCTTCTTCTGAGCTTCCTCATTAGGGAAGTAAAAACAACAATACTTTCCTCTAATACACTTTGTATGAGAATTTGGAGCGTTTCACATATTACACAAATTGTGGTTTCCCAAATTGATCCTGTCCACCAAAATTGCTTCTTTATTTGTTTACTTGTATTTCTAAGAAAATTACTTCAACACCCTCTTATGTTAGTTTTTCTTTGGTGGGAAGTGTGTGCTTTCTGATCGTTGTGGTTTAACCCCAGTAGGCAGCTACGCCCCACACAGCTACTCACTCACTCTCCCCTTAGAGGGGTGGGGAAGAGAATCAAAAGGGTAAAAGTGAGAAAACTCATCGGTTGGGATATAGACAATTTAATAGGTAAGGCACAAGCTGTACGCACAAGCAAAGCAAAATAAGGAATGCATTCACTCCTTCCCATTATCAGGCAGGTGTTCAGCCATCTCCAGGAGAGCAGGGCCTCATCATACTTAATGGTTATGTGGGAAGACAGAAGTCATAGTACTGAACTTCCCTCTTCCTCCTTCTTTCCCCAGCTTTTATTGCTAAGCACAATGCCATATGGTCTGGGGTATCCTTTTGGTCAATTGGGGTCAGTTGTTCCGGCTGTGTCCCCTCACAAATCATTTTGCATACCCAGCTTACTCGCTAGTGGAGCAGTCTGACAAACAGAAAAGGCCTTGATGCTGTGTAAATGCCGCTCAGCAGTAACTAAAACATCTCTGTGTTATCTACACTATTCTCATCACAAATGTAAAAGATAGCACCATACAAGCTACCATGAAAAAAATTAACTCTATGTCAGTCAAAAGCAGGACACTGATTCAAGTGATTGCATATCAACATCTTGCTGTGTTTAAGACAATGGTATGGCAGCAGACATATTAAGTCTGCTTAAAATTTTTGGGAAAAAAATTTCGTTTGTATAGTAGCATAGTTCTCTTTCTCTTGAGAAAAAAAAACAACAAACAAAACCAGAAAAATACTTTTTCTGGCATTTTCACCATTTTTTCACAGATTGTTTGCAGCATTATTCCTATCTTGAGAAAATTTAACACAAAAAGTTCTAGCATTCTCTCAGAAATTCACCTGTAAAAGATAACAGATCTTACTATAATAGACTACACTACACTACACTAGAACAGAATAAAATAGTTCAGTTGGAAGAGACCTACAACAATCATCAAGTCCAACTGCCTGACCACTTCAGGACTGACCAAAAGTCAATGCATCCTATTAAGAGCATCGTCCAAATGCCTCTTAAACACCATCGGGCATGGGGCATTGAGCACCTCTCTAGGAAGCCTGATGCAGTGTTTGACCACCATCTGGGTAAAGAAATGCTTTCTAATGCCAAGTTTGAACCTCCCTTGATGCAGTTTGGAGCTGTTCCCAGGCATCCTGTCACAGGTTCCCAGGGAGAAGAGAACAGCACCTCCCTCTACTCTTCCCATCCTCAGGAAGCTGTAGAGAGCAATGAGATCACCCTTCGGCTTCCTTTTCTCCAAACTAGACATACTCAGAGTCCATAGCTGCTCCTCACAGGACATGCCTTACACCCCTTCCACCAGCGTTTTTAGCCTCCTCTGGATGCATTCAACGTTCTTCTTGAATTGTGGGGCCCAGAACTGCACACAAGACTCAAGGTGAGGCCACACCAATGTTAAATACAGTGGGATAATCACCTTTTTTGACCAGCTGGTCATGCTGTGTTTGACGCACCCCAGAATGCAGTTTGCCCTCTTGGCTGCCAGGGACACTGCTGACTCATATTGAGCCTACCATCAACCAGAGCCCTCAGGTCCCTTTCTGCAGGGCTGTTCTCCAGCCACTCCTCTTCCAATTTATACTTGTGTCTGGTGTTCCTCTGTCCCAAGTGCAGAATCTGGCATTTGTTCTTGTTAAATTTCATGCCATTGATGACTGCCCATTGTTCCTATCTGTCCAGATCCCTCTGCAAGAGAGTCAACAGCACCTCCCAGTTTAGTATCATCACCAAATTTAGTAATGGAACATTCAACTCCTGCCTCCAGATCATTGGCATAAATATTCAACAGACCTGGCCCTAGTATTGAGCCCTGAGGAACACAACTGTTGACTGGCCATCAGCCAGATGTAGCCCCATTCACTACAAGCAGTTGAGCCCTGCCGTTCAGCCAGTTCATCACGCAGTACACAGTGTACCTGCTCATCTCACAGTTGGACAACTCGTCCTGAATGACGCTGTGAGGGACAGTGATAAAAGTCTTACTAAAATCCAGAAAAATGACATCCACCACCTTTCCTTTATCCACTAGGTGCATGAGCTTATCCTAGAAGGATATTAGAATAGTGAAACAGGACTTTCCCTTTGTGAACCCATGTTGACATCACCTTATGATTGCATTGTCCTTTAAACACCTTTCAATAGTGTCCCAGTATGATCTCTATAATTTTCCAGGTATTGAGGTTAGTCTAACAGGTCTGTGGTTTCTTGGGTCTTCCTTCATGTCCTTCTTGTAAACTGGAATAACAATGGCTAGCTTCCAATCAGCAGGGACCTCCCCAGTCTCCCAAGGCCTTTGGTAGATGATTGAGAGGGATCCTGTTGTAGCATCTGTTATCTCCTTCAGTACTCTGGGATGAATCCCACCAGGCCCCATGGACTTTTGAACATTCAACTGATGCAACCGATCCCTTACAATTTCAGTGTCCACAAAAGGAAAGTCACTGTTCCTGTAGTTGTTCTCCAAGTCAGAGGACCGGGCAGCCCAAGGTCTATCTGCATTGTTAAAGACTGAGGCAAAAAATCTTTGAATGCTTCCTCTTTTTCTTCATCTCTGTTTCTCAGGTGACCATCTTCAACAAGTATCATAGCTCTTCTCTTGCTATTAATGTACTTTAGAAAACCTTTCTTTTTGTCTGTCACAACACTGGACAGTTTCAGCTCTTGTTGAGTTTTGGCCTTTCATGTCTTCTCTGTGCATATGCAAACCATGGCTCTGTAATCTTTCTGCAAAGCCTGACCTCTGTTTCAGAGCTCATACAATTTCTTTTTCCTTGTGAGTTCCAAGAGGAACTTTTGGAATTTGAAAAAATGCATATAATTCTACCTGAAATATATTAGTAAACTATATATAAAAAGGCAAAAAATGAAAATCATAGAATCCAGGCAATTTTAAGGCAAACTGAATGGGATAATAAATGTAAGTTGCAAAGAATGGAAAGAGCTAACTTGTTTAAGGAGAAACAAGAATGGAAAATCACATCCATTTCCTAGCTACCATAATTTTTGTGAGCTGTCATAACTTTTATGATGTTTTAAAGACATTTTTCTGCAGTATATGATTTTCTCTATTAATTAAAAATTACTTTTAATAAAATTTCTTAGCATCAATATAGTAGCATTTTGAAGATTAACCGCCTGGAAAACCTGTGGCTTTTCTCTGTGGTTTTTCTTTTTGGTGGGTAGAGGACATGGTTTTGTAATACAAACACTCATTTCCTTAGATATGGAAAGCTACCTTTTCTATAGAATACTTTGGTAAGTACTTTGGATGTGCTATGGAATATATCCTAAATAAGTTCTTAAATTTAAGCTATATTATTTAAGGAGACTGTTAATAAAAGGAAAAATAAAATTACTTTCATATATAACTGCTTCTGAATTGTAGTTGATATTTAAAATGCTATAGAACAGATGCAGAATGTCTAGGACCTCTTTGCTTGTTTTTTTCTGAAGATGCTGATTGTCAGTTTTGGTACATGTAATCACAAGGATATATAGGCACACCTTAGATATGAACTTGTTTCATATACTTACCAGTTGTTGCATCGTAGTTGTGTACATAAATATCTGAATTTGATTTTAGTTTCATAAGTGTTTCAGGCATTTAATTTTATCTAAAGTTGATGTGGCCAGATTATCCCATCTTCTAACTTCAGACTCAACACAACGAAGGAAAACAGATCACTTTTTTATTCACTTGATCCTCAGGTAGGTAGGACCTAGATAGTTCCATGGCATAAATTATAAGAACATGAAGGTGGTATGAATCATGCAAGCTGGGTACGTCCTTTTACTGTAGTCTTCAAATATCTTCTTATACCCTAGCTATATGTCAAAATGTTTTTTTCTGATGAGGGAAGTTATCACCTGTTCATTTTCTATCATGTTACTACAACATGCTTTACTCTGCTGATGTATTGTAAATCAACCCGTTTTGAGGCCAGGTGCTGGACACTATCTTATATTTCTTGGCTTCCAAAATCATATGTATGTCACTGCTCATCCTGCTCCTAAAATCTTGAATGTGATTTCCTCTTTTATATATGTGCTTAAAAATATTGTGATCACTGTCAGGGGTCTCATCACATGTTTACACTGAGATCTGGACAGGGATTTTCAAATAGCCCTGAGTGTCTTTGAAAATCCCAGGTCAACGCTGGCAGAAATCTGTCCTCAGAAATCAGACAGCTGCAAGAGGAAAGGGAAACAAGAACACCAACTTTCCCCTCAGTTTCCTCTTAGAAGTACGATGGCTCATATATTTCACTTGAAAATATAGTGGAAAACTGTACGCAATTTCTTCTACCCTTTTCTCCATCATTGCCTCCCTTCCTGACCCACATATCGTCATTTGTCTTAAGCTTCTTTCCTGTCTTATACTACATTCAAAGCGGGAGAAAAATCACTCCAATTTTGTTCCTGAGACTAACTTAGAGGAAGATGGTGTCTCAGGGAAATGCTACATTAATAGATCTTATGGCTGTGAAGTATTAATCTTTGGAAGTACTTTGCATGTAAGTTTAAAAAGACTGACCTGAAAGAACTTGGGTATAATCTAAAATGGATAGATAGTCTTATGTTCATTATATGACTTTTGAAGATTATGATTTATAATGAACAGAGCATAACAAAAGACTTGTCACAGTCCAGGTAAACATATAACTTAACAGGCATGCGTGTTTTCAAATATGCTACTTGCCTAATATTGTGTATTTTATATTCCATTTTTTGTATATTTATTAAAACTCATATCTTTAACATACCAGAAGTGGACCATAATGATGTCTTTTAGGTGGAAATGTAGCCATGTATTCCTTTTAGATGGAAACATCAATATGAAATCTACTGTGCAAAAATTTGTATTTAGGCCTAATTTGTAGGCTACTTCTTTCCTTTAAAATACATATAGAGCTCTAATCATAAATAAATCACAAGACATATTTCAGTCTTAAAGCAATGCATATGAATTATCTGAATAATCCATAACGTCATTTCTTTTTCATAGAGAAACCAACATTAATTTCAACTTACAAGGTGTATTTCAGCATAGGTATAATGAACAAGAGAAAGCTCAAAGGTAAAACAGACTGTTTAATGGAAGTCTCGAGATTTAGAGGGTATATTAACTACTGTATTATAGTTGAAGAAAAAATCAAAACTTTCTTCAGGCTTGTTTTCTTTCTCATACATTACCTTATGTGAAGCATTGATTTAGGGGGATCGAAATACTGTGAAGTTTCCCCACATAGCTTTACTGTGACCTACGTAAACTCCCCCCCCTTCACTAAGTTTTCACACTGCTTTATTCAAGGCCTTTTTAGCAAAAGCACTGACATTTTATGTCTGATTATAGTAAAAGGTGCACTTTTCTTAAGTGAACTGTTATTTCATTTGCTCTTCAGCAGTCTAATTTCATGTGACCCTATCCAAAAGTTACAGCATGGGCCTGTGAAAGAAAGAACATATGTTGATTATACCAACTACAATCAGAATAGGAAATTAACACCTTTCTTAAAAAAAACCTTTTAAAATATAAATACATTTCTAAGAGGAATAGGTGACTGTTTTGGGGTTTTCCCAAAGTTCAGAAACACTGAATATTTCTTTGCTGCAGTTTAAGCCCATAAAGTCAAGATGTTTTATTTTTCCATAACAACAATATAATTAAAAGTCATATTCTACTTAAATGGAAATTTATGCTTTGTTTTTTAAGAACACCATAACTTTGCAGAGTTAGGGTTGGAAAAAGTATTTTCCCATATTCAAGACACTGTATCTAGCTTTTCTAGATAACCGTTTTGCTTTCATCTGTTTTTTTTTTTTGCAGTCTCTGCTAAACAGTTTCAAAATTTGAATCAGTAACCTCAAAAAGTTTGGAATGAAACTAAGGTGATTTATTTGTGGGAATTAGATTGTCCTCTAAAACATATTTGAGTACCTACAATATGTTCCAATAGATATTGTTAAAAAACCTTGAATGTCTATGAGTTGACAGCTATAATAGGTCTTTTCAACTATATTAAGAGGCAAATCTTATTAAATAGATCTTCAGCAGGTTTAAGGAGTTGTCTTTTTCTTTGCTTTACTTAAAATTTTACAGAAAACTGTTGCAGGTAACCATATATTTTGGTCTTTTGCAATATTTATTAACTTATAATAAATTATGTCTGTAATAGATAATGGAAGACTCATAAAATAAACTAATGATTAATAACAGAGGGAAAAGGGTACCATCATAATTATGACTGGACTAATAAAAGCAATATACTTGTATGAAAACAAAGGAGATCAAATTGCCACATGATGGATTGTGCTGCACTCTGTTCCAGAGAATAATTTGCATTGAACAACAGAAAATTTAGTGACTTACTCATTCTCTCTGCTTCTCCACCATGGAAGTAAACACTATATGAAAAAAAAAACCTCATCAAAATTGTCTGCTATGACAGACAACAATTTCTGTGATGAACCACTTGAGAACTACAACTGTATTACAAAAGCCAAGAGGGTCACGATGCTACAGTAAGTCAGTAATAGGACACACAGGACAATCTTATTATGGCAACTCTGCAACAGGATTTTAGGCACTGCGTTAAGTACTACCATCAAGAACTGTTATATTAAATGATGCAGACAGAAATCTTTTAAAACTCTAAAGTTTCTTTTGCATTGTTGCTTGTTTTGTAGGAATAACGCGGATGATATGAATTGACATACACTAGAATGTTTTGTAATTGCTAATACTATGCTATTCAATCGACTAGGAAGAAAGCAAGGGGTTTGTATGTTCTTTTATGATTATACATTTGCATAACATTTTACATTTTTCCTTCATTTAATATGTGCAATTTAAAGATAACACATCCTTTTATATAAGGTCACATTATAAAAAGCTTTTATAGCAAGTGAACCATGACTACTCAATATGCCTATTAAAATCAGAGCTTTTGTTCATTACTGAGAAGGTTCACTCATTGCTGTAATGGAAAAACACTCATGTTTTTTCTATTAAAAACAAAACCAAAATCCCTTGTATATCTACAAAGAAACTAGCCAGAAATTAACCTGTAAATCTGTAGGGCAATGCTTTCCGTTCATTCCACGTATAAAATTACAATAAAATTAGAAACAGCATTTCAGCTGCTGGATCCTGATGCCTGTTGTGGAGTCAAAGTCTAAGAGGTATTTTCTATATTCATTCTGTGTGCAAAATTGCCACAGATGTCAGCAGAAAAAAAACAAATGTGTTTAGGATTTGCCCCACTGGTATAGTAAGTCAGACTAATAATTCATTTAGAAACGATCCCAGGCCCTTGAGCATCTGTGGAGTTAAGACAAGGGCAACTTTCTTGTAACCTCAGGGGAGAAACTAACCCCTATCTTCAGCTTATGCAGATGCCTACATTTTTCTTCCCTCCCTAAGCATAGTCACACTTTCACTTTAGTTCAAATGCCACATATTTGTCTCAGAGTGATACCAATGGACTAAGCATACACAATATACCCAGGAAATATCAGGCACCAGAACTGGGAAAGGAGCATTCTCCTCTCCTAGCTAAGTGACAGGTACCTCATGTCTTCAAAGCTCACTAATATTTCCCAAATGACCCCACAAAATGCAGCTAATGAGAATTAATGCCTGTGACAACAGAAATAGCTACCATTAAACACTCATATTCATTTTTTTTCCCCTCCATGGTGTAGCTCTGAGGAGATTATCATTGTTTAAATACTACTTGGAGCTTACTTGTAGGAATTTATCTTTATGTGCACAAACAACTCCAAATTTTAAAAGTGGACATTCTTTAGTTATTTAAACCAAACGTTTGATCATTGCCCAAACCTCAAACATACATCTACTATTAGTTGACCTTGATCAGTAGTCTTTTTGAACAGCCATGTATCCTCGAAGACAATCAAGTTTTCACTTCAAGTTATAAGTAGCAAAAGCATTTTGATCTGTTTTTCACTTGGACTGCCTAATGTGATCAATTTCCTGCTACCTGAATGAGGGAGCAAGAAAATAAATGAAATGAGCATGGATATATTTAGATTAAAGGGTGACAATAATACAATTTGGTAGGGAAACAGAAGTGGCAGGAAAATATTCAACTCACATGACTTGAAAACTTCTCTGTATTGGAGAAACATCAAAGGACTTAAAGTATAAAGCTATTCTCGATTTTTACTTCAGTATTAAATGTTCTCAGTTCCACTGAGATATCCAAATACTTTATTAAGCGTCAGATCTGGAATCAGATCTTTGAACTGCTGACCTCACTTGAACTCTTCTCTTAAAAAGAAAACAACAAAACCCCCAAACCAAAAAAAAACAATCAAAAACCCCAAAATCCCCCCAAAACTAAAGCATCAAAAAACTCCACCTGACACTGGGAAAGCAGAAGTTACTTAGCAACATAAAATCAAATACCACAGTAAGTTGGAGGTGTAGTTACATAATACAAATGTAATCCTTCTGGGTTATGGAGGAAATAATTAATCTGAGGTAGAATGAAAATGTGGTTGCTGTGGTTTGTTGCAGAAACAATAAACTACATTTACTTTAAATGCTCTGATAAAATTCATGAGCTTGCCAGGTAGCCTAGTGATATTGCGTCAGTTGTCATAATGCTAACAAAAAATTAATGAAACTTTTAAATTATCTCCCGTAACCAGATGGGCTGGGATTGTATTTTAAAATCTATTGTTTCTGCTGTTGGCTTCTGCAAAACCAATATGCCAAAGTGACATGCCCTTTGGCACTTTTATGCTTTCTTCCAGAATCAAAAAAAATATCTGTGAATGAAAGAGCTTCTCAAAGATGCAAGTAGATAATGTTTTCTCTGAAATATTCTCATTTCAGAGGAAACACCTTTCTAGGAGCAGCACTTGCAATAAGCATATACTATCCAGTAAAAGTTCATAAAACCTATTGTTAAACTTGTGTGACTTTCTTCACACACGCAAATACACTTGTTATACAGCTTGTAAAGTACAGTGATAATTTCAAAGCAGATATTAAATGCTTCTATACTGAAAATACTGTGTACTGAATGTACGCTGAGTATATGTACAAATGCATACTAAATATATATTGAAGCTAATGATGTCTTCTTTTAAAAATTGCTCCAGAAACCACTCTACATCCTTTGGGTTGTCTTCTATTAGTAGCTGTGAACAATGAAACCTTTTATGTATGTGAAGTATATATATAAATTAAAAAGAGTTCTGACAAAAGATGTGTTAAACTAAGCAATTCAAATGAGAAGCTTGTATGTGATGTTCTGCCTTTCTCACTTGCCTAAAGATAAGCAAATTATTATCTTTCTGAAGCAGACCTTTTTTTTTGTTACCATCTTTTTCAAGGCTTCAGCTAGTGAAGTGCGAAACTTCAAACCCTTTCACTCCTTTTCAATATATATGGTGGTGCTGAAGGTTTTAGAGTCTAATCCTGAATAACATGCCCCCTGTGTGAAAAGGTATACTGACGACTAAGCGTAGTCCCTTGGAAAGGTATACATATGTCCAGAGACAGATGGAATGCTACCTGTAGTGGAGTAGTTTAGAAACGTGCTAAGAGCTGCCTACCAGTTCAGATAAAAATGGCTAGAAGATATTGACTGACAAATTCAAGATGCTCAGAGTGTAATGAAAGTTCATTGCATGTCCCTTCAAGTCTGCATAGTATGTAATTATTTGTAAAAAGGAAAATATCCATATTGTATTATTATAGAGGAAGCCAAAAACTATACAAACCCTGACAACTCAGGACAAAAGCATTTTTCCCGAGTAAATCATGATACCTTCTTATCACTGTGTGCTAAAACCCTGAAGTCATGACATATCAGAAGCCAAGGAAGATCATTCAAATTTTCATAACTACGTAGGTCTGACGGCATGTTTATCGAAGAATTACAATGTGGTACTAAGCTTGAAAAGTCACTATACTTCCTTTATAGGGGCTACATTTGTAAGCGACACTGTGGCTAAACAAAGTTTAGAGAATTGGACTTTCTTTTCAAACAGGTATGATGCTGTTGTATCTGTCAGGGTTATGTGACTACCAGTTCAAAGGAAATGATGTTTTGTAAATTTTATGTCTATGGCTGCCCTTGATGTGTTATCAGGAGACCTAATAAAAATGGCTAGCAGGCAGACCTCAGCTTCTTCTAGGTACTGTCTGATACTGCCTTTGTCCCTTGTCTTAGGCCTACCCTGACAGTATCTAGTGTAGCATCTAGTCAGCGCTGTGAAAACTTTCCAGACTGTGGACCAAGATTCTCTCAGCACACACCAACTTTTTATTGGTGCGTGAGGTATCACCTACACGCTAAAAAGAGAAGAATCTCAGGGTGAGACTATTAAGAACGCTAATGATAGAATTCTCCCTTGTGCCTTTTAATTTCAATATGAGTACATTTAGTCCAGAGACCAAAGTTTATACTAAAGACTAGTTTATCAAAAGAACGTTCAGCTGCAGAAATGAGTTCAGAAGTTGTTTCTGAAAGTGATGGTGCTCACAGTTTTCTTATGTCTTGTGGAAATGAGTTCTCAAGTATGCATACAATTCCCTCAAATCAGCCTCTCAAAACAACATAATGACACTGTGATTCACCAAAGTTACCCTTTTTCCCTAAAGCTTTTTGGATCAATAATGATGAACATTACTTATGCAAATGTGAAATACTCACTGTTTTGTTTTCACTTCTGCAGCTTTAATTATTCACTTATAGGCTTGAGTACCTAATGAAAACTCTGTTTCATAACCTATTGTAAGTTTGCCCTTATTAAAGATATTATCCAGTGTCTTCTCTTATGTTGTTGTTTTAGAAAATGAATGTAGTAATGAATAAAACCATCTTTATCAGTTCATAGTCCTTTCAATGTCTGTAACACTTCTGTTTCAGTTTATATTCAATTTCCATTTCTATTCAGCTAGCTAATAATTGTCTTTTGTTCAGCATGAATGTATTTTCAATCTATACTCAGCCAGACAGATAATTTTTTTTTATTTTAATTTCCATGTAAAGCCACCTATGACTTCTGAAGATCCTTCTTGAAGGAAAATGAATGATAAGTACATGTTGTATTTTGGACAGAAATGCTATACAGGTGCATAAGACTTGCTAGAGGAATTGACAACAACTTTAGTACTGGCCATCTGAACACCTGAAGTTACTTGCTTACTCATTACTTTTCCTAGAGAAGTTACTTTTCTTGTTCAGAGACTTCATTTGCATATTTCCTGCTCAGGGTATGGTCAATAAGCATAAGAAGCAGCCTGTAATTATTCTAACAAGTCCAAGAAAGCCTTTATCACTTTTTCCTTCAGCTCAGCTTGCTCTTCTTTTCTTTCTCTATGCTCCCACAGCACCCTTCTGAATTACCTGGCAAACTCTGTGGAACGAAAATCAAAATTGATAGCATCCAGCAAAGAACAAACTCTCCCATTGCATACTTTTCTTTTGATCCCAACACTCATTTTAAATTATGAGTGCAAATATCAGCATATTCATATTTAATACAAACAGAAACTTCAGTGATCAACACCTGTTTAGGTGAGACCTGAAAAGCATCTTAATGTTCAAGTACAGCTGATATGAAACATTTTTTGTGTTCATGCTGTTATTAGAGTCTCTCTGCATGGATAGACTTATTTAAGACTTGATTTCTTGCCCTCAAATGCGGTCATTACTGTGATTTTTAATTTGCATTGGTAAGATTTTCTGTAGCTTCTATCTCAAAACAATTTTTCTACTCAGGATCTATAGTACATAATATCTACTCTGTTTGGGATTAATCATTCCTTCAAATTATTCTGTTAATTAGATGGTCTTATTTTGAAACCTGTTGGGTCAAAAGAACATCTTTAAGTCTTTAACACAGAGACATACACAGACACACATACATTATATTTTTAGAATATTTGCCAATGTTTTATGATACTTCACCTCTATTTCTCCCAATAAAATTAGGCAAGCCCGATATTCTTCTTATGCCTTAGTTATTTTTGAGTTAAAAGCAAAAAAACAGGTTAAATTATTATCTGATAAAAAAATATTCTTCAGGTAAATTAGCTGTCAAAGTAAAAAGACTTTAATACATTATTGATAATACTGAACTTTAGCAGGCTTTTAGTTAGGTCATTTTTCTTAGTTCCCTGTTGTTTTAAAGATTTCTAGCGAAGTAATTCACTGTAACTGTAATCCCAATTTGCCCTGTTCCTTGTTTCATTCTCTGTATCCACAACTCCTTGTGGGAAAAAGGGAAATACCCCATTGAAATGGCTATAGGAACCTTTAAACATTTAGAAAATGTAAAAAGTTATTTTTCCTACTACCTCGTTCAGAACTTCTTGCTGTAATATAAAAAAAATAAAAAAGAAAAGTCATGAAGTTATGTCTTCTACAAGTTTTACGCTCAGAAAGTCTCTTTAAGAGGTCATTCTCTTATTTTCACGGAATCACAGAATGGTAGGGGTTAGAAGGGACCGTCAGAGATCACGTAGTCCCATCCCCCACCAAAGCAGGTTCACCTAGAGAAGGTCGCAATGGATTATGTCCAGGCACCTGCTGGACATAAAGATTCCATAGCTCCAGAGAAGAAGACCACAACCTCTCTGGGCACCCTGCTCCACTGCTCTAGCACCCTCGAAGTAAAGAAGTTTTTCCTCACGTTCAGACAGAATTTCCTGTGTTCCAGTTTGTGCCCGTTGCCTCTTGTCCTGTCGCTGGGCTCCACTAAAAAGAGTCTGGACCATCCTTTTGACACCCACCCTTTAGATATTTTTAAGCATTGATGAGATCCCCTCTCAGTCTTCTCTTCTCCAGGTAATTCTGTTATTATTTGATCTTTCTCTAAAGCCTTTCCTTTGCTTCTTCAGCCTCTGATCATCTGAACCATGTTTAACATCTTGTGCTCGATATGCAATTCTTTTCCCCTATTTCCTTTCACCCAAGGCATAAAGTTAAAAACTGTAGTGTTACATAACCTTCAGGAAACCAAAGCACTCAGTCTCCAGTTAATACTTAGCTAGCATTTTCAGTGGTTTCCACTGCTTTCAAGATCTAAGGAGAAGACAGGTGACTGAAAGAATTTTTCCCTGCAGCCATCTCCAGCCTTTTGACAACGAGAAATTGTTTGTTTGGAAGGAAGTTCAATCAAATGAGCCTACTGTTCCCTTTCTCATTGTTTTCTGTTTTTCATTATCTCTAATTACAATAGGACTTTAGCACCATTGCATTACTTGTCAACTTGTGAAATCAGAACAACAGTAATCCCAGGGTTTCTTTTTAATGGAGGCTCAATTCTAGTCTCTGAACCTTCTCTCCTTTTCTTCATACATTTTTCAAGCCAGTCAGTTGCCAATTAAGTGTACTCCGATCTCAACTGCTTTCAGCTCAATAGCATAGCCTGCTGTAAGCCTCTGCATCAGGTTGTCTTGTCCAACAAATCCCTCACTAATATTTTTTGCTTCATTCTTTCCAAGCTGTTTCAGCAGACAATTTTTCTCGGTTCTTTCTTTTCTCCTACGCTCCTTTCCTGTTAAATTTGTGTGGAAGTGCAGTAACACCAAAGTGCCTTCAGTATGTCAGAATTCAAAGATGTGCTAATGCATGGCACATCTGCAGTAGAAGCAATGTGTCTTGGACTCTTTGTATTTAGACCAATACTTATTTTTTATCTTGCTGTAGAAAAGATCTGCCTATGAGTAGACCTATTTTTTTTCATGCCTGTGTTAACAACAGGACAGGAAAAGGGAAAGGATAGGAAAGAAAAAAAGAGTCCATTTGTGACACAAAGGACACCATTTCCAGGTTTCAGGAGCACTTCTATGAGGAAGCATCAGCTCCACATTACTTGGTTTAATGGTAATCTGGGATGGAACATGATCAGTCAAATAGTACCACAAAAGAAGGTATCTAAAGAGGTTTGAGCTGCTACAGAAGATTAGATTTGATATATACAAGATGGTTTGGTCGGGGTTTTTTGTTTGTTGTTTCTGAACTGAGATTTCTGAACTGAGTAGGTAAGCGTGGACGCTTCATAAGAATAAAGAACTGCACCTCTACACTTCTGTGGGAGGTTCAGATTCTTACTCTAAGGTACAGAGTCACTTTTAAAAGTGAAGTTCAGCAAAACTGTTGTGGCAGGAGCACACACATACACACACATCCCTACCCCATCCTCCGCGAGTCTAACAGCCTCATACAGGGGTGTGGTGGGTAGTTTGGCAGGAAGCTGGTGTGCTGCTGGTCGTGTATGCAAACAACCCCTAACCACATACTCAAGCCCTAGAGACCACCTCAGCCAATGAGCCTGCCTAGGAGACCCCTCAACCAATGAAAGCTATGTCACCATGACCAATAGATGACCACAGTTCAGATCCAACCAGGCTATAAAATGGAGTCCCCGCCAGAGACCTCCTTTGAGTGGTTCTCCTCAAAGCTGTGTGTCTGTGACTGGGAGCCCTCCCGAAGTAATTTCCTCAGGGACTGAGTGTCCTAGCCTTTTAGGTGAGTGGTTTGCACATTTTGAATCATTATTCTAATCTTAGATCTGGTACTTACTGTCTAATATTAGTTCCCAACTGATACCTGTAAAAATTTATGTCTGCTGAAGTGTTTGTAGTAGGAGATCCCTGTTAAACTTTTACTATTCTATTGTTTTTATGACATCATTAAAACTGATTTTCAGAACGTCTTTTGTTGGTCTTACACTTCCTCAACTGTTGATAAGGCAAAATACTATACTTTGATCAAGACTTTTTCTTTCAATTGCTAAAACTTGTGTTGGAAGATTTCCATCTTTGTTTTGCTTAACAACATTTGAAGCAAAAGAAGTCAGTCCCACAATGGAAAATGCTGGGCCTACTATTTTTTGGAAGTAACACTACTTGTTATGCATAGAATATACTCACACAGCTTTTTTCTAGATTAAAATTTAAATGAAATTAATTTATGCAGTTGTTTTACTTGCCAATTAAATCTCAATCTATATTTAGGCAACTTGTGAACAAGAAGACCCTGAAATAATAATCACATCAGACTAATTTTGCTTAACAAAGAAATAAATTCTGCTACTCTTTCTCTTTATGTAACCTTTGTTATATGTCAGTCCCAGAGAGCATATCAAGAAACTAAATAATTGAATGAATTTTGTTATCACTCCCTCTCTCTTAGATGATGGGCCACAGGTCAAACTATCATACTGTTTAAAAGCAACTTCAGGGATTAACCCAATATTCTTGGCAAAAATACCAATCTTCTGCTGTGTGTAAGCACAGCGGCCAATTAGCTAAATCAATGCCTAAAAAAATATTATCATTTCTCCCTGTTCCTTTTCAGAAATTCATAAACAATTCAGATCTATGCAAGAGACTTTTCTTTGTATGCATGCAGCTTTAGAGGTAAATAAACTACAGCTGATGTTGTAGGCAGCAATAAATACCGATTCACTCCTACAACTAACTTGCAAGCAAAGGATTACCCTTTTTCAAGTACTTATAATTCTGCAGATGCTTCTAGTTATTCATCAGTTAGGCTTCAGAAGAGGACTGCTTGTCTGGGGATATTAAAAAAACTTCCCTGTCAGCAAAGATCACAAGCCTCATAGGAGAGATACAAACCAGCAGTTGGTAAGAAGTAAGCATAAGCTGGTTAAGTCGGGGCAATATGTTCAGTGTTTTATCACCATCCTCCTACTCTGACATACAGGAAGTGCTATGTAATGTACTAGATTTTATTGGGCTGGGTTCAGGAATAGACGTAGACATCTATGTCAGGAACTATGCAGAGCTGAGGCACATACCCATTGCAGGGGGATAGGGTGAATAGTTTATACCTAAATCCAGTCAGGATGAAGGAAATAGTCCTTAACTCACTATAATGGAACATAAACTCCTTATTGGAGCTTTTAATAATATAGTTTGCAATTTCATATAAAAGCCTTCTCCACGGAGATGGCAAACTTAGCCTAAATTTCACCCTCAGTTTGACAGGGTTAAAATTTCTCAGGAAAATGCTGCATCTATCAGGTAGCAAGTCAATGCTATCTCATCATGTTCTCTATCTTTCTTTCTCCATGCCTTATGAATGCAGCATTCCTTCCTGTCAGTTGCAAATCATCACCCAAAATAATGGAGCATACTCCTGCTGAACAGGTTATGGTCTGGTGGCTAAATCATTTTCCGAGGAAGTAGAATTGATATGTCTTAGGCAAAAAGAGAAACTGAAGTGAGACTTCCTACTCTGCAGTTCTCTAACACTCGTAAATTTTAAAAATAAAAAAAAGTCATCTTCGTTCTGTGTTTTATACAAATGTGACTTTCATCATTATATTTTCTGACGTGTTCTCTCTTACCTAGTTATATTATGTGTGCTCTGAGTCAAGAGCAATGCCTGGCTTTTGGTTTGGGTCAGATCTTGGTAAAAGAGATGCTGGGCTGTTCAGTCTACAGTACATCTACACTAGCACAAGTCTAAGCAGAGATATCACTGTAAGAAACTAGGAAGGAAGAAAGGAGATCTAAATCTACCCTCTTTGAGTTTAAAAACATTACCCTTTGTCCTAACACTACACTCCCTGACAACGAGTCCCTCCCCATGTTTCCTATAAGCTTCCTTTAAGTACTGGAAGGCTGGTATAACGTCTCCCCAGTCTTCTCTTCTCCAGACTGAACAACCTTAATTCTCTCAGCCTGTCTTCATAGAAGAGGTGCTCCAGCCCTCTGAACATCTTTGTGGCCATCCTCTGGACCCAGTCCAACAGGTCCATGTCTTTCTTGTACTGAGGACTCCAGAGATGGATGCAATATTCCAGGTGGGGTCTCATGAGACCAGAGTACAGGGTCAGAATCACCTCCCTCGACCTGCTGGCCGCGCTTCTTTTGATGCGGCCCAGGATGCGGTTGGCCTTCTGAGTGCGAGCACACATTGCCAGCTCATGTTGAGCTTCTCATCCACCAACACCTCCGAATCCTTCTCCTCAGGGCTAATCTCATCCATTCTCTGCCCAGCCTGTGTTTGTGTATGGGATTGCTCAAGATCAGTCCCCACCTTTAGCATAAACACAGCTGAACAGGGATTCTCAGATTTATAAATTACATACAGGTGCCTTTCAACTTCAAAATCTTCTCTGGGTTGGTGTACGCAGTAAAAGTGTCACTCCATAACTATCCTGATGATAATTCAAAAGAACGAGCAGAAGTTAAGTTAGCATCCAATAAAAATGTTGCCTTTTGAATTTTTAGGAAAGCCAACTAAATACTACTTTTTTTCTCTTTCTAACACCATTAAGTATTACCAAGTGCAAAAGGTGTAGGAGGCTGTTGGCTAACAAGGGCAGTTTTCACATAATTTTTTTTAGAGTAGGCTAAAACTTTAAGTCATAGTGGTGATTTACTACCAAGTCTCTAAGAAAAATTATTTCATCTTAATAAAATTAAAAATGTAATCCTAGTCTCAGTATTAAATTTACCTTCAGGGACAGGCAAGGAAGGAGGGACACAGGCGTTGCCCGCTGTGTAGCAAAAGTGATTGCACAGAGCTGTCTTTGAAAAACAGTGATGAATGGGTGGACAGTTTATAGGTAAAAATTAGGGGCCAAGCCAACAGGAAACTTCATGGTTGCTGTTTACTACAGGATACCTGACCAAGCATTGTGCTTGCAGACTCTGATCCTGCTGTAAGTCATCAATCAGCCTGACCTGTGCTGGAAAAGACGCACAGCAAGCTGTAAGTAGTTCAGGAGATGTTTGGAGTGTGCTGAGGATAATATCTTAATCCAGATGATAGACTGCCCGATCAGAGAAGAGTTACTAGACTTGTTGCTTACTAATATAGATGAATATAAAGAGGTCAAGATTGATGGCAGCCAGGCACCATGACCTGGTGGATTTCACATTCTTGAGGGGTATGGGCCAGGTGAAGACTAAAGTCAGGACACTGAATTTTAGGAGAGCAAATTTTCAGTTGTTTAAGGAATTAGTGGATGGCACCCCCTGGAAAACTGGTCTCAAGGATAAAGGAGATGAAAAGAGCTGGCAGCTCTTTAAAAATGTTATTATTAGACTGCAAGAGCTCTTGATTCCTTCATGTAAGAAATCAGGCTGGGAAGGCAGGAGGCCAGCATGACTCAGTAAGGACATCGTAGTTAAACTAAAATGTAAGATGGAAATCCATAGGCAGAGAAACCAGGGACATTTATCGCATAAAGAGTGTAGGGACACTGCCTAAATGTGTAGGGATGGGATCAGGAAAACTAGGGCACAGATGGAGTTGAGTTTGACAAGGGATACAAAGAATAATAATCAGGGCTTCTACAGATATATGGGTCAGAAAATGAAGATTAAACAAAATGTAGCACCCTGATAAATAAGATAGGAGAACTAGGGACAACCAGCGTGGAGAAGGCTGAGGAACTCAACAATTTTTTTGCCTCAGTTTTCATTGGTAATTTCTCTTCACACTTCTCTTAAGTTCTCGAACGTCAAGGCAGTTCAGTTCCTGAATGAAGTAAGAATAGATCAGGTTTGAGACCAGCTGAGTCTCCTGAACATACACAACCCCATGGGACCTGATGAGATGCATCCCAGAATCCTGATGGAGTTGGCTGATGTAGTTGCCAAGCCACACATTTGAAAAGTCATGCAAGTCAGGTGAAGTCCCCGAGGACTGGAAAAAGGGAATATCACAACCATTTTTTAAATGGGTAAAAAGAAGGACCGAGGGAACTATGGACCAGTCAGTCTCACCTCCATGTCTGGTAAAATCATGGAACAGATCCTCCTGGAAGATATGTCAAAACATGTGGAAAATGGGGTGATTTGAGACAGCCAGCATGGCTTCACCAAGGGCAAATCGTGCCGGACTAATCTAGTGGCCTTCTATGACTGAGTGACTGCATTAGTGGACAGGGAAAGAACTACCTGGATGTCTATAAGACCGTTGATACAGACCTCCCTCCACCCCCCCCCCCCCCCAGCATTCTTACCTCTAAATTGGAGAAATATTAGTTTGATGGATGGACCTTAAGATGGATAAAGAATTGGCTGCACGGATGAGTCCGAAGAGTTACAGTCAATGACTCAATGTCCAAGAAGAAACCAGTAACAAGTGACATTCCTCCAGGGTTCATACTGAGACCAATACTATTTAGTCTCTTCATCAATGTCATAAACAGTGGGACTGAGTGCACCGTCAGCAAGTTTGCAGACGATACCAGTCTAGGTGATGCAGTTGATTCAGTTGTTGGGAGGGTGTCATCCAGAGGGACCTTGACAGGAGTAAGTATGGGCCCATGTGAGCTTCATGAAGTTCAACAAGGCCAAGTGCGAGGTCCTGCAGCTGTGTCAGGGCAATCTTCAGTATCAGTACAGACTGGGGGATAAATAGATTGAGAGTAGCCTGCAGAGAAGGACTCAGAATACTGGTGAATTAAAAATTGGACATGAGCCAGCAATGTGTACTTGCAGCCTAGAAAGCCAATTGTGTCCTGGTCTGCATAATAAGAAACATGGCCAGCAGGTCAAGGGAGGTAATTCTTCCCATCTACTCTCAGAGCAATAACTCAAAAATATCTACATGCTGAGGAATGCCATAGCTGGGGTAACACAAAAAGTCAGTCAGTAAAAAAAAAAAAAAAAAAGAAAAAGTAAAATATAAAATAGGAAAAAAAAGGGCTATAGGATTATAATTATAATTTCTATTTCTTCTTTTTTTTTTCTTTCTTTTTTTTTCCTGTCTTGCTAATATGAAAAAAAAAACCTAAGAGCATCTGGAAAATGTTTCACCTCTCATACCATCTCAGTTCTGTGTGAGCAAAATAGCTTCTTTCTCTCTGTTTCTGTCTTGAACAGTATGTAAGAGCATAATGAAGTTAGAGCACAGGAAGGAATTTATACTGTCATATGCAATGCTGGTTGGTATCCTTTTGAAAGGGTTTATCTAAAGATTTATTACAATTGATTGGAAAATTTTAATTCTGTGCTTTTCAATAGAAACTAAAATCTCTGCATAGCAAAATCTCATTTTGTTAATTTTAATTGGAAAAAAAGGAAGAAACAGACAAAACTAAATATCTGCTTCAAGTTGATTTAGACTGAAATATTCTGTATTTTTGAATGAAAATGCTGTGTTTGATTTTTGGTTTTGCCATACCCATTCTATGTCTGCCTCTGCTGACAAAATGCTTAGTAGAATCAGTGGTTCACGTGTGTCATAGCTTGCTTCTGTCCTAAGGGCCAGTCATCCTGCAGCTGGATTACAGCTACTGTGATATAATGCAGACTTCAGCACCCTGAACTACTACAGGCCATTACTGTATCCCAGAATTTATGAGTTGGCTGAGGAGCATCAGTCATAAAGAAAAATGTGGTTTAGTGGCACCCTAATGACAGCCGAGATCACACCTAACACTACAACTCCGCTGAACACTAAATAAAGTCAGATCATTCTAGGATATGGGGTTTTTCACTTGCCTTGTACAAGCTGAAACAAAGCATTTTGATTTCAGGACTGTCAGTGTTTCCTTTCAGTGGACACACAGGAAGGCAAAATAGCTTTGCACATATTTGATATCTGCAAATATATCTAGGATTCATATATTTTAGAAAGTGTATGAAAATTAAGATATCTAATGAAAGTGCACCAACTTTGTTATCCACTTGCTATAATATATCTCTAACTACAGATAGTAGAATAAGAAAGATACTATGGTGGACTTTAAACAACCAATATATTTTAGAACAAACAGGTGAAAACCCTAGGTATATAAAAATGTGAACTATTTTTAATTCTTTATGAGAATAATCTGTATACTTCAAAGGCTGTTGAGTAATTAAATTTTTCCTACAGGACAGTATACACACATCACAGAAATGACCTGAGTGTTTTTCATCCATTGTGTTAAAGATAGTCTTTTGGAGATTCTCAGTAACTCAGCTGTTGGAATACCTTAATAAAATGCAGACTGTCGTGCTATTAAATAAGAAATAAGTTTCTGTAACAAAAGCAAGGTTATTGGAAATCATTAAGATAAACAGTTCTACTGATATGATAAAACTTTAATTTTGTTTAGCATCTTCTTGAAATTATTCTGAAATACTTCATGCAGATAAATTACAGATGCAGAAAACAAATAAGAAAAAATTAAGACTTATAGGCAGAGAAAAACAATAGACTGTAAATGAATAAAGGATACAGAGATTTTGGGGTTTTTTAAATGTATATCTGCAGATGGAGTACAGTAAACCAACATAACTTGAGTATGTGAACAGATATAATGCTACCTAGAATAGAAAAAAACCCAAAACCAAACCACCCAAAAAGAAGAGATAGAACAGGTGCATTACTTCTTCCCGAAGTAATTCTCCTTTTAACTGCTGAAATAGATTTAATATGAGATTCCTTTGAAATTAATACATTATTTTACTTATTTATTTTAGAGTAAACTAATATAGATAATTTTAAGAAAAACAAATATTCCGCAGCTACGCAGTAGGTTTTCTAATGTTCCTCACAAGTAACTGCAGTGTGTTTGGGGTTTTTTTGTAGAAGACAATGAAAACAGGGGACAACCAAGGCAACAACAAAACCTAGGGACTGTTTGACTTCTATTTGACTGGGGTGGGCCAGCTGTAGGAGCAGGGGGATAAAAGAGTAGTTCCACTGCTGCTGTTACAGCGAGCATGAAAATACCGTTATTTATGGGCTGACCAAATAGGACAAAGCCAACTATAAAAGCAAATTCATAAGTCACAGCTATTAATGTCACAGTAACCCAAAAATGAATACAAAAATCAGGAGCTGCCTATCCTATCAGTGTAAATAAACAGGCAGGCCATAACATTCAGGTTTGCTGCAGTGTCATCAGCCACAAGAGAGAGATCCAAAAGGTAACAGATAGAATCATAGAATCATTTAGGTTGAAAAAGACCCTTAAGGTCATTGAGTACAACTGTAAACCTAACACTGTCAAGTCCACTGCTAGACGGTGTCCCTAAGCATCACGTCTACACGTCTTTTAAATACCTCCAGGGATGGCGGCTCAACCACTTCACTGGGCAACCTGTGTCCATGATTGATAACCCTTTCAGTGAATAAATATGTCCTATATCCAAGCTAAACCTCCAGTGGCACAACTTGAGGCCATTTCCTGTTGTCTTATTGTTACTTGGGAGAAGAGACCGATGCCCACCAAGTTACAACCTCCTTTCAGGTAGTTGTAGAGAGTGATAAGGTCTCCCCTCAGCCTCCTTTTCTCCAGACTAAACAACCCCAGTTCTCTCATCTGCTGCTCATAAGACTTGTGCTCTAGACCCTTCACCAGCTTTGTTCCTCTTCTCTGGACATGGTCCAGCACCTCAATGTCTTTATTGTAGTGAAGGGTGCAAAACTGAACACAATATTCGAGGGGCATCCTCAACAATGCTGAGTACAGGGGGATGATCACTTCCCTATTCCTGCTGGCCACACTATTTCTGAAACAAGCCAGGACGCTATTGGCCTTCTTGGCCACCTGGGCACACACTGCTGGCTCATATTCAGCCAGCTGTTGACCAACACTCCCAGGTCCTTTTCTGCCAGGCAGCTTTCCAGCCACTCTTCCCCAGGCCTGTAGCATTGCATGGGGTTGTTGTGAACAAAGTGCAGGACCTGTCACTTCTGTACACAAATTTCTCTGCTGAGACAATGCAATTTATGAAGGACGTCATGGGATAAAATCTTCTTACATCCAGAATTAGAAAACAATTGTTACTACTTTGTGACCCAATGCTGAAACTGAGAGGTCAGTTCATGACTGATGTTTATATATAAATTTAACAATTCCTCCTTCTATTTAAAAAAAAAAATCTACAACGTATTTATAATTTTTTATAATATGCATAGGTTTTATTTTTCGGAACACTTGTTAAAAAAAAATATTCTTCATTAAAATCGAAGAACAAAAAGAAATATATTTTTATCTACTTTCTTAGTTGAAGTAACATTTCTGGGATCACACATCAAGATAAATCTGTTTCTCAAGATGGAAGTTACTTGTGCCAGGTTACAATCTAAAATAAACTTTCTTTAAAAAATCCCAAACCCAAAAGAACCAAAAAACTTCACGTGTTCCTGTGTCTGTACATTTTTTCAACATTCAGACACCCATACATTCCTATATCACTGTGTTCCTTCAATTTCAATACTAATTGATAATCACTGTAAGCCCTCTGTTTCTTCTTTTTAAGAAATTTGACAGAAGAAACCTGAGTGAGATTAATGGCAAAAAAACCCCGAAAATACAAGCCTTGTGAGTCTGATTTTCTGAATTATTCTATGTTCTGTAGGCTTTTTGGTGAAAAAATGAAATTCTGAACTCAACAACAACAAAGCAACTGCATGCGTAGTATAATCATCTGGGTACACTTTGTAGAAAACAATCATAGCTCTGAAGTCCTTTACTGTGTTAGAGTTTCTATTGTTTCTTCCATCCCTTACTTCTGCTAGGGTTTGGAGCTTCCAGTATTCTTTTTGCTGCTTTTTCTCTAAATGTCTTTGTGTTGGAATCACTATCAAACTTCTGAATAAGAACTACTGAGGTCCTCTAGAGTGTGCTGGAAAAATCCATTGACTTTGACAAGTCCTAATTCTAATATGTGACAATTATGCTTAACAAAGTAGAATAATTTCATGTAATAAATTTCCTAATGCCTTATCCAGTCAAACTTTAGTAGTTACTGCCATTCTTCTAGGAAAATATTCAATGGATTAATATATTTAACTATCAAAAAAGTGTTTCCTAATACTCAGGTTAAATATTTTCATTCTCCAACTGCTCAAAAACTAATAATCTCCCTCTGGTGCTTACAGTACACCTTGACTGCTATTAAGATTTGTAACTGTGTCTCCCTTATTCTCATACCTAATTTATACATATTTATCTTTCTTAAATTTGTCCTCTATGCCAGTTTCTCAATCCCCATGGTATTTTTATGCTGTTTGCTGAACTTCTTGGAGTGTAATAATCTCTTTCTTATAATGAGATGTCTAAGGTTGAAGAGATTTCCAGTAGTCAGAACAGAGCTGTAGGAAAAAGAACGTTTATTGTATTTTTCTCACTGTTTATGAATGTTACATACCCAAATTGTATAATGGTCACCCAAGAAGTCTAAAATCTCAAAATGTTTCCTAATGGAATTTCCAGTTAATTCAGATTTATTTAAAAAGTATCTTGTCTTGCAGAAGAGCCAAAGCAGAGGAAGTTTGAAGGAATTCTGTTTATCCTGGTGGTAGTAATACATGAATACTAAAGATGTGAAACTGAAAATTGACTGGTTAATTCAAACTGCTGTTCTGTGTCTCTGCTGCAGAGCACTTGTCATATACTTAAAACCCATCATGTTGTGACCATACCTGAAGAGAGCTACCACATAGTAAAATTTCAACAGATGCAGCAAATGCCATTACTTCTCTCAAGTTCATTACTTCGTTTTGGAGAGATTTCTGGGGTTTAGTTTGGGGATCCTTTTCCTGGCAGTCAATGCAAGATTGATAAGTGGGAAGAATAATCTGATCCTGGAAAAATTAAGCAATCATATGTTAAATTCTAGCTGGAGAAGATCATGCTTGTTCTAGAAATGATGCTGTCACAATCTTTCTAACCGTGGCTTCACTCCTTCTCTCTTCATGATCTGCTTTCAGGTGGAAACTAAACACTGATTAACAGAAATATAAAAAGACAGAGGCTAGTAAAATCAGGTATATCATGCTGTTTGATTAAGAAAGGTCCAATGAAACTAGGTTTTGAACTGCTGATGAAGACATACTTCTGTTTAGATCAGGAGTTATAGCCTCAAACCTTTATTTTGTAGTGACAGATTTTCAAATGGTACCAAGGAATCACAGAATCATAGAATCATAGAACAGTTTAGGCTGGAAGGGACCTTAAAGATCGCCTAGTTTGAACCCCCTGCCGTGGGCAGGGACACCTCCCACTAGACTGGGTTGCTCAAAGCCTTGTCCAACCTCACCTTGAACACTCCCAGGGATGGGGCCTCCACAACTTCCCTGGGCAACATGTTCCAGTGCCTTACCACCCTCACTGTGAAAAAATTTTTCCTAACATCTATTCTAAATCTACCCTCTTCCAGTTTGAAGCCATTACTACTAGTCCAATCACTACATGCCCTTGTAAAAAATCCCTCTCCAGCCTTCTTGTAGGTGCCCTTCAGATACTGGAAGGCTGCTATAAGGTCTCCCCGGAGTTTTCTCCAAGCTGAACAACCCCAATTCTCTCAGCCTGTCTTCATAGGGGAGGTGCTCCAGCCCTCTGATCATCTTCATGGCCCTCCTCTGGACTCACTCCAACAGGTCCATGTCCTTCTTGTGCTGAGGACTCCAAAGCTGGACGCAGTACTCTAGGTAGGGTCTCACAAGGGTGGAGTAGAGGGGTAGAATCACCTCCCTCAACCTGCTGGCCATGCTTCTTTTGATACAGTCCAGGATGTGGTTGGCTTTCTGGGCTGCAAGCACACATTGCCAGCTCATGTTGAGTTTCTCATCAACCAACACCCCCAAGTCCTTCTCATGGCTGCTCTTAATCCGTTCACCACCCAGCCCGTATTTGTGCATGGGATTGCCCTGGACCACATGCAGGACCTTGCACTTGGCCTCGTTGAATTTCATAAGGCTTGCACAAGCCCACCTCTCAAGCCAGTCCAGGTCCCTCTGGATGACATCCCTCCCCTCCAGCATGTGGACCACTCTACACAGCTTGGTGTTGTCAGCAGACTTGCTGAGGGTGCACTCAATACCAACGTTCTTGTCGCTGACTAAGATGTTAAATAGCACCGGTCACAGTACTGACCCCTGAGGAATGCCACTTGTCACTGCTCGCCACTCGGACACAGAGCCGTTGACTGCAACCCTTTGAGTGCAACCGTCCAGCCAATTCCTTATCCACCAAGTGGTCCATCTGTCAAATTCATGTCTCTCCAATGTAGAGATCAGGATGTCATGTGAAATGGTGTTACATGCTTTGCACAAATCCAGGTAGATGACATCTGTTGCTGTGCCCTTGTCCACCAGCGCTGTAACACTGTCATAGAAGGCCACCACATTTGTCAGGCATGACTTGCCCTTGGTGAAGCCATGTTGGCTGTCACCAATCACCTCCTTATTTTCCTTGTGCCTTAGTAGACTTTACAGGAGGATCTGCTCTATGGTCTTGCCAGGCACAGAGGTGAGACTGATTGGGCTGTGGTTCCCCATGTCTTCTTTTTTCCCCTTTTTAAAAATTGGGTTTATGTTTCCCCTTTTACAGTCAGTGGGAACTTCATCAAACTGCCACAGCTTCTCAAATGTGATGGATAGTGGCTTGGTACCTTCATCTACCAGTTCCCTCAGGACCCACAGATGAATCTCGTCAGGTCCCATGGACTTGTGCATCTTCAGGTTCCTCAACTGGCCTCGAACCTGGTCTTCTCCTACATTGGGTGGTGCCTCATTCTCCCAGTCCCTGCCTTTCCTTTCTGCAACTTGGGCAGTGTGGTTAGAGTCCTTCCTAGTGAAGACAGAGGCCAAGAAATCATTGAGTATCTCAGCCATGTCCATGTCCTGGGTGACTAGGTCTCTTGTTTCCTTCCAGAGTGGGCCCACATTTTCTCTAGGCTTCCTTTTGTCGCTGATATACCTAGAGAAGGCTTTCTTGTTGCCTCTGATGTCCCTGGTCAGATTTACCTCTATCTGAGCTTTAGTTTTCCTAACCTGATCCCTGGCTGCTCAGACAGTATCTCTGTGTATCTTCCAGTCTACCTGTCCTTGTTTCCATCTTCTGTAAGCTTCTTTTTTTCTGTTTGAGATTGTCCAGGAGCTCCTTGTTCATTCACGCAGGCCTCCTGGTGTTTTTGCCTGACTTCCTCTTTGTTGGGATTCATTGCTCCTGAGCTTGGAGGAGGTGGCCTTTGAACAGTAGTGAGTTTTCTTGGGCCCCTCTTCCTTCCAGGGCTTTATCCCACTGTACTCCAGCAAGCAGATCCCTGAAGAGCCTAAAGTATGCTCTCCTGAAGTCCAGGGTAGCAAGCTTACTATACGCCCTCCTCACTGCTCTAAGGATCTCAAACTGCACCATCTCATGGTCATTGCAGCCAAGGCTGCCCTTCAGCGTGACATTCCCCATCAGCCCTTCCTTGTTGGTGAGAACAAGGCCCTGCATGGCACCTCTTCTTATTGGTTCCTCTATCACTTGAAGAAGGAAGTTATTGTTGACACATTCCAGGAACTGCCTGGATTGCTTATGCCCTGCTGTGTTGTCTTTCCAGCAGATACTGGGGTCGTTGAAGTCCCCTATGAGGACCAGGGCTTGCGAATGTGAGTCTGCTCCTATCTGCCTATAGATGGCCTCATCCACTTGGTCTTCCTGGTCAGTTGGCCTGTAGCAGACCCCCACTGTAACATCACCTGTCCATGCCCTCCCTTTAATCTTGACCCACAAGCTTTCGGTCGGCTCCTCATCCATCCCCAGGCAGAGTTCCATGCAGTCCAGCTGGTCCTGGACATAGAGGGCAACACCCCCTCCTCATCTCCCGTGCCTGTCCTTCCTGAAGAGCCTGTATCGTTCCATTTCAACACTCCAGTCATAGGAACCATCCCACTGTGTCTCTGTGATGCCAGTAAGATCATAGCCTTGCAGGCGTGCATGCGTCTCTAACTCCTCCCATGCTACATGTGTTTGCATAGGGGCATTTAAGTTGGGCCGCCGATGACTCTAGCTCCCTGTCTGTAATGGCTCTTTTTCCTTCAAGCTGCACTCCAGGTGCTCTCCTGCTGACCTGCAACCCATCTCCAGGTTGTGGGCCTCTACTACTGGTATCAACATCATATTGGTAGTAGTGGCATGGAATCCAGTTCCCCTCCCCTGGCAACTCTAGTTTAAAGCCCTCTTCACAAGCTTGGCGAGCCTCTGACCAAAGAGATTCTTCCCTTTTTCTGACAGGTGGACCCCATGCAGCCCCAGTAGACCAGGCTTCTCAAAATGAGTCCCATGATCTAAGATGCCAAACCCCTGGCTGCAGCACCAGTTTCGTAGCCAGCTATTGATTTGCTAGATTTGCCTGGCCCTGTCAACCCCCCTCCCTTTGACTGGGAGGATTGATGAAAAAATTATCTGTGCTCCTGAGTCTCTGACCACTGCTCCCAGGGCTTTAGACTTTCTTGATAGTCTTCAGACTGCTCCCAGCTGCGTCACTGGTTCCCACATGCAACAGCAGGAGTGGATAATAGTCTGAGGACTGCACAAGGTTTGGTAGTCTCTCAGTTACGAGCCCCTGGCAAGCAGCACACCTCCCTAAAGAGTGCATCAGGCCCGCAAATGGGTGCCTCCGTACCTCTCAGAACAGAGTCGCCTATAACTATCACCCACCACCTTTTCTTAGTTGCGCTGGTTGTTATACGTGGAGCAGATTGGGTAGTCTTACTCAGTTCCTGCGCCTCTCCTGACACCATAGATTTTGCCTCTTCACTCTGCAGAGCAGTAAAGCGGTTCTGCAAGGACACCTCAGCTTTTGGGGGAAGTCTCTTCCTCCTGCTGATCTTTGCAGCACAAGCTTCCATTCTGTGTTACTGGCCTCCCTTCCTTCTGTGTGTGCCAGCGTGGGAATTCTTGACTGTTTGGCTGTGGGTTGTGGGTCCACTGCGGGCTGAGCTTGTAACCAGCTGTTTGTCTCCTTCTCCACCTCCCTGATGCTATGCAGCCTCGTCACCACCTCCTGCAGCTCAGCCACCTGCTGCAGGACTTCCACCTGGGCACACCTTTTGCAGGCAGTTGTACCGCCTATCCCCGCCCCAGGAGAAAGGTCCAGGCACCTCCTGCAGTCTGAGGTCTGCACCGCAGCCTCTCCCTTCAGCAGCTCCATCTAGGTGGAGAACCTTATTCTGCTTTTGTCCGTGTTGAAACGTAGTAAACACCCTTCAGAAGAATCATATTTTGGTACACATATACAAAAAGTCATCTATCTATGTAACATTTTCCATCTGTGCAGATGAATTTATCCCTCCGTGTATTAGCATTGTTACATCTTTGCTAGCTCTATAGATTTGGGTAGGAGAAACATATCTAAAGAAAGTGGGAAGACAAGCAAAAAGAAATAAGAATGGAAAATAAGAATGAAAGGATTCAACACTATCTTTACCAACCATCTCTTTTAAAAATTATTTTATCTTAAATTAATTTGGAGGATTTTATATCTTTTTTTTTATTTTTCTTGTGTAACTATTATTGTAAGGATGCTCTATAACTGTCATCTTCTGGGCCTTTGGAAGTTTTCTAGAGGTATCCATAAGAGCAAATATTGTCTTTGGGCTTTGCAGTTATTCTTACTTCTCATCATCCTGCCTCCTCCTTCGTATCCTCCACACATCAGCAAAGCACAGGCATCACCCATTTCTCTGATTTTAGTACACAGAACAACATATGTTAATTTTGGTTTTAAGACTCCCTTATTCTCTCAGGTCATCCATCTTTAACTGAATGTACCACAATGTATTTAGAATATCCTAAATTAAGCTTTATTGATGTTCTTTTTTCAGAACTGTTATTCTTGGTATTTTTGTCCCGATAATAAAAAGAACTAATTACCATGCAACATTAGTTGCATTTAATTACAAATTTGATTTTAATAAGGTTGAGTTCAAGGTACACTAAATGCATAATTTTTCATTTTAAAAATTTAGTGAGTCCTATCAGTCATTCAGATTTGAGTTTGGGATTTTAGGGGACAAAAGGGGATAAATATGTGTTAAGTATTAAAATCAGAACACAGTATCTATTTCTGCTTTTGAAAACAGAATTTCGACTAACGTCTTTCAAGGTAGAAGGATAATTAATGAAATGTATTACATTTCTTAATCATTGGTGCAAAATCTGTTAATTAGCCAGAACAACTCATAGCCCCAGAATTATTTCAGATCATTTAGATCTTCCTCTTCTAGCCAAGAACAGTGACAGTAAACAAAACAACTCCTGCTTTACCAGGATTACCTTTGTGTGCCTCAGAAAAATCTTTTTAAAGACATGAAAATGTAATTTCCAATTATAATTTCTAAGGTTGGATACTGCTTCATGTTACAAACGATGTATGTACAAGTCTTTTATTAGACATTTAATATAGCTGAAGCCTACTGTTCCATCTGATCATTACCAGTTAAATAAAGGATGTTAATGTTAAGACATGACTACTTAATTAGCACTATCTACTTCATGATGAGATGCCAGCCTACCAGCAGCAAATGAGTTGTGAAGATGATATTCAAATAAAACAATTAGGTTGTCTCATAAAGCTTTGGGGCTGGCAGTTAGGCAGGTTCTCAGGATCTTAAAAAGCTCTGAAGACACACAGGCAGAGCATACGCAGTGTGATCTAGCCGTGAGATGTACTGAACCAAAAACTGTCTAGTGAAACTTGTTGGGGAACTTTTATGGTATCCCTTGAGGTGAATTAAACACACATTTGTGCTTCAATGCAAAAGAAAAATTCAATGAACAGTGCATTGGGCAGAATCTTACCACAGTATGCAATTTGACACAGAGTCTGCAAAGATGTGTCACAAGCAGCTTCCTTATACACACTTGCAGCAGCACCAATCCCAAAAGCGGTTGCATGGGGCACCTCAGCCCAGCTGGCCATTGGTCCCCTCCCCAGTCCAGCTCTTCTGCCCAAAATTGGCCCCTGAGCTTGAGCCCCTGAGTGCTTCCATTCCAAGATGGCTACAAGACAATGCTGAGGCTGTTTCTTATCTCACCACCAAGGGAAACTTCAGTCCATTACAAGGCCTCTGTCTTTCTCTGGTATTCCTGCTTCCAGCAGTTTAACCCCTTCTTGCAGTTGGGCATTTCTGCCCTCCATGTCAGATCATTCATTGGTCACAAATTACCACTGTTGATCAGTTACAATTCGAATTTCCCCTTCAAAATTATTGGAGAGTGCTGTGTTTCAACGTGTTTAACATACACTACATTTTTGCAGAAAAAGAACAGTCTGACAAATCAGGAGCCCAGTGTTTGGTGATTTTTGAAGAGCTATGCGCACAATTCACAGAAGCTGAAGAATCTTAGGACAAATACCATTTGCTTACCTTGCTTTGAAAAATCTCTCAGTAGCACAAGCAGCTACTAACTTTTGGAAATTATTTGTTTACCTGAGGTATGAATGGCAGAAAGAAACTTCCTACCTCACTACAGCACCATTCATCACAATAGAAGAACGGCAAAGGAATGTGCAGAGCTTTAGTACAACTCAACATAAACCAGGGTTACCCTGTTCATTAAAAGTATTTTGCACCTTGGTAGGACACAGTTAACTGGCAGAATATACAGAAGTAATTCTGCATCAGCAGTTGGTTACTATTTGACTGAGGCATATAAGCCGGAGTTAAGTTTCTTCTGGGTTTGCGTTTTGGATTCAAATGATGAAAATTTGTCAAGATTAAAATTTGACGCAATCAATCTTCCTTTATATAGTTAAAAACATTTCAACTAAATCAAAATGTAGCTTAAGTGCCCCATTTACTGAGATAGTCTGAGCTGTCTGTTTCCAATGAAGTCTCTCAAGATACCACCGTATCTCAAATAACAGAATCACAGAATGGTCAGGTTTGGAAGGGACCTCTGGAGATCATCTAGTCCAATCCCCCTGCAACAGCATGGTCACCTACAACAGGTTACACAGGATGGCGTCCAGGCGGGTTTTGAATGTCTCCAGTGTGGGAGACTCCACAAACTCTCTGGGCAGCCCATTCCAGTGCTCTGCCACCCTCAAAGGAAAGAAGCTCCTCCTCATGGAACTTCCCATGTTCAAGTTTGTTCCTGTTACCTCTTGTCCTATCACTGGGCACCACTGAAAAAAGACTGTTCTCATCTAGCTGGCACCTTCCCTTCAAGTATTTATAAGTATTGATAAGATCCTCCCTGAGTCTTCTTTTCTCTAGACTAAAAAGACCCAAGTGCCTAAGCCTCTCCTCGTAAGAAAGATGCTCCAATCTCCTAATCATCTTTGTAGCTCTTTGCTGGACCCTCTCCAGCAGTTCCCTGTCCTTCTTGAACCGGGGAGTCCAGAACTGGACACAGTACTCCAGATGCGGCCTCACCAGAGCAGAGTAGAGGGGGAGGATGACCTTCTTCGACACGCTGGTCAGACTCTTCTTGATGCACCCTAGGATGCCGTTGGCCTTCTTGGCCACCAGGGCACATTGCTGCCTCATGGTCATCCAGTTGTCCACCAGGACTCCCAGGTCCCTTTCCACAGAGCTGCTCTCCAGGAGGTCAGCCCCCAACCTGTACTGATGCATGGGGTTATTCCTCCCCAGATGCAGTACCCTACACTTGCCTTTGTTGAATTTCATAAGAGTCTTCTTTGCCCAACTCTCCAGCCTGTCCAGGTCGCACTGTATGGCAGCACAGCCTTCCAGAGTGTCAGCCACCCCTCCCAGTTTTGTGTCATCAGCAAACTTGCTGATGGTACACTCTACCCCTTCATCCAGGTCATTGATGAATATATTGAACAGGACTGGATCCAGTACTGACCCCTGAGGAACACCACTTGTTACTGACCTCCAGCTGGAGTCTGTACCACTAACCACAACCCTCTGAGCTCTATCTGTCAACCGCTGTTCAGTCCATCCCACTGTCCATTCATCTAACCCACACTTCCTAAGCTTGTCTGTGAGGATGCTGTGGGAGACAGTGTCAAAAGCCTTGCTGAAGTCAAGGTAGACAACTGCACTCCCCTCATCCACCCATCCAGTCACGCCATTGTAGAAGGCTATCAGATTAGTCAGACATGACTTCCCCTTGGTGAATCCATGTTGACTACTTCTGATAACCTTCTTTTCCTCCAGATGCTTTGAGATGACACCCAGAACGAGCTGTTCCATCATCTTTCTAGGGATGGAGGTGAGGCTGACTGGCCTGTAGTTTCCTGGGTCATTCTTCTTGCCCTTTTTGAAGACTGGAGTGACATTGGCTTTCCTCCAGTCCTCAGGCACCTCACCTGTTCTCCAGGACCTTTCAAAGACAATGGAGAGCAGCCCAGCAATGACTTCCACCAGCTCCCTCAGCACTCACAAATGCATCCCATCAGGCCCCATGGACTTGTGGGTATCCAGTTTACTTAATTATTCTCTAACCTGTTCTTCAACCAAGGGAAAGTTTTCCTTCCTCCAGACTTTCTCTGTTACCTGCAAAGTCTGGTACTCCTGAGGGCTGGTCCGAGCAGTGAAGACAGAAGCAAAGAAGGCATTTAGTAACTCCACCTTCTCTGCATCATCTGTCACCATGGCACCTGTCTCATTCAACAGTGGGCCCACATTTTCCCTGGTTTTCCTTTTGCCTCCTATATACTTAAAGAAGTATATATACCTATTGGCCTTGATGTCACTCACCAGGTTCAATTGGCTGCCTTGGCTTTCCTCGTTTCATCCCTGCATACTCTGACAGCATTCTTATACTCATCCCAAGCCATCAGCCCCTTCTTCCACATACTGTAAATTCCCTTCTTCCACCTGAGCTTTTTCAGAAGATCCCTGCCCAGCCATGCAGGTCTCCTGCTTCCCTTGCCTGATTTCTTGCTCTTAGGGATGCACCTATCCTGAGCTTGGAGGAAGTGATGCTTAAATACCAGCCAGCTCTCTTGAGCACCCCTACCCTCTAGAGTCCTCTCCCATGGGATTTCTCCAAGCAATTCCTTGAAGAGATCAAAGTTAGCCCTCCTGAAGTCTAACATTTCAAGCCTACTTGTCATTTTGTGCATACTGCACTTAATGCTGAACTCTATCTTCTCATGATCGCTGCAGCCAAGTCTGACCCCAACCTTAACATCCTCCACCAGTCCCTCTTTGTTTGGCAGTACTAGGTCCAGTAGTACACCTCTCCTTGTGGGCTCTTCCACCACCAGAGTCAAAAAGTTATCACCAGTGTACTGGAGGAACCTCCTGGACTGTACACCCCTAGCTGTGTGGCCTTCCCAGCAGATATCAAGGTAGTTGAAGTCCCCCATGAGAACCAAGGCGTGTGATTGTGAGGCGGTTCTCAGCTGTCTGTAGAAGGCCTTATCAGCTTCCCCATCCCGATCAGGTGGCCTGTAAAAAACACCCACAACAGTGTCTCTCATGTTACCCTGCCCCTTGATCCTTACCCACAAGCTTTCAACTTGCTCTTCATCTGCCCCCAGGGAGAGCTCGATACATTCCACTTGCTCTCTCACATAAAGAGTAACGCCACCACCTCACCTCACTGGCCTATCTTTCCTAAAGAGAACATAGCCGTCTATGACAGCGTTCCAGTTATGTGAGCTATGCAAGGAGATCATGGCCCTGTGACCACACACATCTCTAACTCCTCTGGTTGTTCCCCATCCTGCAGTCATTAGTGTATAAGCATTTCAGAGAGGCCAGTGATTGTGTAGTTTTTACCCTAGAGGGGTGGTGTGACTTTTGATTCTCAGAAATACTAGCACTCTGCCCCACAAGTGCTGAGCTACTACAGCCAGGTGCCTCTCTAGTGAGCCCAGTTACCAGTTACATCCCCATCCCACTTCCAGTCTAGTTTAAAGCTCTCTCAATGAGCTGACGTTTGAAGACAAATCTTCACATCTCATATTCCTTTTTCTCCTGTGTTTCTAAATTTAGTGAAAAAAGCAATCATAAATTATATGAAAAAGAGCACATTGTATCCACTGTGAGCGATCTTTCCTTTGGACAATGCAACACACAACCCAACCCACCCCAACCTGTTTCAACTCAGTGCAGTTAAGCTTAGAATTATAAAGTGGTGGAATGTCTTATCCTGCAATAAACTTTTGTTAAGATTAAAGTGCTATCCCAGGATATTCTTTTCCACTCCTCAGCATCATTGGTAGTAGATATCAAGGTGATGTAAAATTATCTTGAGGAAGTATCCCATATAGGGCAGAATTTCCAAGATAAGGGTCCAACTAGTGGGCGTGTGCTTATTCTAAGAGAATTGTAAGACTGAGAGATTATTCTGTAAGTAGCACTACAATTAACATCTTTCCCAATGCCTTGCATTTAAAAAAAATCATTTAAAGATGGCATTACTACCGTAAAATATTATCTTTCAAAAATAGTAGGAAAGCAACTTACAGGCAACATTAAGGAAATATTTAAGTGTCTTTCTTTTTTATTCATATGCCTTGTAATGTACTTCTATTGCTAAATTTCTTCCGTCTGCCATTTAGACATTTTCTAGTATTATGTATAATATATAATATGTATAATATATTCAATATAACAGTTGATTGATGTGGTCAGAAAATGTATATATGACCTAGCACTTTTCTAACTGACAAAGTATTGGAGGGGCGGAGTGGGAGAAACAAATGAAATGTTATGTTGAGTTCTGGATGAGTCATGTTGTACATTATACTGGAAAAAAAATACTGAATAAGGTGTAACTGTGTAAGCTAGTATAGTGTTACCTCCCAGTATTTATCTGTCTGAATGAGAAAATAATGATGTGAATAGCAGCAGCTGTTCTTGATGCTCTGAGTGGAAGATGACTTCTTTCATATCCTGCCTCTACTACCAAATAACCCTCACAGTCAAGAGCTAGGATGCTGTTGACAAGACTATGAATATTTATGTGTGAAGAGGCAGTGAAACAGCTCCCAAATGTGATACTTCCAAAAGAATCTTTTCAATACTACGTGCAGTAGTGTTCTGGATTTCAGACTGTCTGTACTGCCTTGGTATTACCTGAGTCAGTTTTTTATACTGTCATATAAATAAACAAATAAGAACTTGAGTTGAACATTTACAGAAAGTTTTCACTTGGAAAAAGCAGCATGAATTCTGCTTGAATAATGTGTTACTAGTGACTTCTGCTCTTTCAGTTGACTGGCCCTAATTGTATGAATACTATCACATGTACATTTACTAGGGTACTTACCTGTACAGGCCTCTACAGACTGGGGCCTGAAAACACCCAACTATTATTATGTGGGTAAGAACTCATTTCAAGATTATTTTATAGTGTACTGCTGATTATTTTACAGCACTCCCATTAAAAGTTTCTGCAGACACACCTGTGTTTATCTTTCAAATCACTGGTCAACGAATCTGTCTAACTGTAGCTATGCACTGGGTAAAAGGCCGTGATGTCATCCAGATTATTTTGGGATGATTCCAAAAAATTTCAGTGAGTCTGAATTTTGTATAGCCATTTACTTGTATATTTCTTCTACCTTGTTTTACTCTAACTCCTGCAACCTGATTGATTCATTTATTAAAATTAGCCTAATAACAGGCAGCTTATTTTGAACAAGAGTTCTACAATGAATGCAAAGTAATAATCAGCCCAAGTTACTCCTGAATACTTTGCTCTGTGACCAGAGATCTGCAATGTAAACAGTGAATACCTGTTAGCATAGGTTTAAGTTGGACATTTGATACCTAGAGAAAAATAAGCAGGAAGGTGAATGAAGCAGTGGATACATTTCTGAAGAATGAAGTCAGTAGATTGCAAGTGACAGGTTCAATTACTGGTCTGTGGACCAGTGACACATCTGCCTTAAACTCTGAGAAATGGGCAGTGGAAAAGGGATGAATATCTCTTAAGATTTGGAGAAAATATGTAACCATTCAGGCAGAAAATTAGCAATTACATTTCGTGCCATCAGTAATAAGTATTTCAACAAAGATCTTAGGTTAACATCAGACCGTGTGACAGTATATCAACCATTACACCTGTGTTCAATCAGCAACCACATCCCTCAATGTGATACTGAGCTGCTTAGTTCAAATGTAGTTTGTTCAGTGATAAGTAAGATGGCTGACATCTGTTACAAAAATATTCAAAAGCAATTTATTTCATAGTCTTGATGCTGAATGTTGAAAGATTTTTATTTTTTTTAATTTATGCGTTGACAATTTGTCTCTTCATGCTTTTGTATCCCCATCCGCTTCCTCTCCAAACACATACGCTGTCATGAACTACTACAAAACCTCATAAACTACTACAAATGGATAATCATGTTAGATATGCAATCAGTGTATTTCCTGGTAATAGCGATGCAAATGCTAAATCAGATTACTGAATTCAGAAAAATGGAACTCTAAGCATTTCCATCTTAATATGGAATCTAAAGTCATAATATGGAACCTAAATTCATTACCATTATTATGCCATGAAAGAATAAATTTTGTGTCAAAAGCCAAATTGATGAATATATGGTCAATTTAAAACAACACATTAAAATAGGGTCAGCTTCATAAGTACTGAAAATATACCTCTGTTTCCACTTTCTAACCTATACATTTTTGAAGGGATCTTCGAATGTGCTGAGAACATTTTCATCAGTCTGTGAAAAAAATTATTCTGATACAGCTAAGGACAAAAATAGACTGTCCATACTGGCTGGTTTCTGAATGTTGGGTTTTTTTGCATTTTTTGTTTGTGTGGTTTTGTGTTTTGTTTTGTTTTGTTTTTTTTTTAATTTCCACTCTTAATGTCCTTCAGAACATGTCTATATTGCTGTTAGAAGTGAGATCGTAGCTTTTGTTGGCATACCTGGCTAGGTCTAAAAAAACTGGTCACCATAACTCAGAGGTCATTCCAAACTGTGTATTTGTCTGTGGGACTGTGGACAGTATTCAGGCGTGCTAAACTCCACATCATTACAGATTCATTGATAGCAACCTTGCATTTAAGTATCACTAAAGTACGTGGTGCAGAAATATTCTCAGTAGATTGTTCTCAGAACTCATCATGGTTTACTCAGTTTTAACTAGGGGGTCACAAAAAAGAGGAAGAAAACCACCAAAAAAAACCCCCAAAAAACCCATAAGCGAGTGAAAAGTACAGAACACATTTATTGCACAGAAAGGTGTGAGACAGTTTAATAAGCAATCCTAATGCCAGTATTTATGTTGCCCCTAGCTCCACAGTAAATGTTTTTACACACACGCCATATTTCTTCAGCTTTGAGGAGAAAGAAGAATTCTGCGTATCCTTTTTCTGTGCAGGCCTAGCCGATAAAATGAAATTACACGTGGGATGTTCCTTCATCTGATTGCACATACACCTGCTGTCATCATGTATATTAAGACACAGACCAACAACAATAACAAAATCATCTCTTTGTCCCTGTAGTTATTCAGAACAGAAATAAGGGCATAACTTCCATCAAAGAGCTGAGTATGGTTTGATAAATACAGCCAGGCCTTTCCTTCTGTAAAGAAAGTCTGTTGTTTTTTTGTTTAAATTGGGTCTTATGTCTATTAGTCTATGTCTATTTTTGTTTGCAAGTACTACATTGACTGATCCTCTCAGAAGTAAGAAAGTCGCTTACACGAAAAATCTGATCTGTATAATAAATAAAAATTTTATACGTTTTTATGGGAGAAAAAAAGGAACTGTTTTTAGAACCAGCTAGAGAGTGCAATCACAACAGGCAAAGATTTGGGGAAAAAAAGGTTTTGCTTTCAATATGCAGAATCTTCCCAGCGCTGTATTCAATTCAAATTACATTTAAATTAAAATGCAGGAATACAGAATAACATCAGCTGTGATGCTGGAAAAAATATTAGGAATGGAGTTTTTCTAAGCTTTCTGTATTTGCCTTTCAGCTTCAACTTCATTTTGTAATTACTGAAATATTGTTTTTTCAATACCTCAATTTGTACTATATAACAACTGCAAGAGAAACGCTTGTTAGAAAAAGCAGAAGGTTGATGTCTACTAGAATATGCTCTGTAAGAGTTTGGAACCAATGGTCAGATGGGATCCACTGTTGGCATCCTGGTTACCAAACCACCTTGGCATTAGATTGGGACTGCTCTCCCTGGTGACAGCTGTCTGCAGGACGCATGTCACACAGCAAATGTCTCTGAGGAGCTGTGTATTTTTGCCTACTGCCTTGCTGATTTTGCCCTGCTCCTTGCCACATGGCTGTATGCTGTGAAGGTTAGGATGAGGGTATACGTTCCACAACAGTTTTATAAGCTTTACACCTCTCCACTAGTAACTGGCAGCTACAAAAGTTTACTTTCTTGTGCTACCACTTCAGCAGCTCAAAAGGAGTGGGATCACAGCTGATGATGTCACTCACTCTTTTAGATAAAAGCTTTTTGTTGTTTGTTTTTTTTTCTGGGTATGGTTCCTTCTTGGGTGGAAAACAAAATTCTTTGAGCTCTTCTCAAGAACCTGCAAATGTAAATTGCATTCCTTAGTTGCTCACAATGCACAAAATTTACAGATTTATGAACAATATGTCCAAAAGTATAAACCAAACATAACTTCATACTGAAGAGAAAGTCACACCAAGGACAAATGCAGTGTAACTTTCAGAAAAGTGAATCCACTGAACAATTTCAAGTCAGGCTATCACCTTTAGAGTAGAATTGCACTTCCAAACAGTTCTCTAGCTGGGAGACGTAAATGAAGTAACTATGGCCTTCCTTTCCTTTTCATCCATTCCTACTGTTTGTCAAGGTTAGAATAAATCAAACTTTAGGCTTTCACATTTCTTCCTAGACACTTATTGTAACCTACTGCTAGAGTTTAGTGCTGTATAGGACTTTTGAAGTAACTGGTTGCTCCATTTCTCAAATGTATCTCACTAAACAGACTTAGTTGGTGCCACAAAGGAGACACATTCAAATAAAATCTTTTTCATTTTTCTTTTTTACTTCCTTACTGAAGAAGCGTGTATACAAAGCCTAATCTTGAATTATATAGCATTTTAAGAAAATGCCTAAAGCATTACCTATCTAACTGATTTTTAGTTGGTTCCCTTTTTCACGGTCAGGGGATGGAATAGCTGCCTCATTGGTCTGTGCATCTCAGCAGGTCTTAACTTCAGGACGAAAAATTAAAAGGATAAAGAGAAAACAGTAGAAAATAAGACATTAAAATACTCATACACTCCAAAGATTTGTCTTTTATGTCCAAAAGATTTTGGTGGTGTAACGACATTGACATTATGTAGGTCATCACCCAATTACCAGCAAAATGCCAGTAGGTTGCATCATATCCTTACTATATAAGCACAGTCCTTTCAAAAGACTCAGCAATGCTCTCTGGTAAATTGAATTGGTGATACAGTCACCTGGTTTCTACTGACTGCCAACCTGCATTTCCCGATGCAGTTAACATCAGGAGACAGCATTCCAGACCATATCAGGGCATCACCCTACACACTGAGTGGCCTGAATATGCTTTCAGGACATGTTTTCTTCCATTGCCCTATGTAACTTCGACACAGTCCATGTTTTAACTTAATTTCAACTCATCTCAAAACAGTTTCTCTAATGGAATAAACTTTTTTTTTAAAGCACAAGGGCACTTCTGTCTGAATTCTTTTCCCAATTAGGCAGATGATCTTTCCACTCTCACTCCTACCATTCATAACTATGGTAGTAACACTTTAAAGAGTAGATAAAACCTAGCTTGTTTGCAGACGGGTAATACTGTGAATAATTCCTCACTTGCTTGACTGAACATGATTTACCATTTTGAATATGTGACCTAGTATAACACATCTGTCCCTTTACCTATCCACTGTTAAACAAAATGAAGAGCTGCCTCTGGCATTTCTACAGAGGTCAGTGAGTATGGGATTGTGAACCAGCAGTAAGTAATCTATAAGCCTGCGAAATGTTTTCTAAGATGTGTAAAATGTCTAAATAATGAGTGATAATGGAGGTGAAGGGCAGAAATAACATAATTGATGCAGTGCACAAGAATTCCACTTCAGCATGTGAAGATACAACTAAACCAGAGACCGTAGAAATATCTTCAGATTTGTACAAGCATGAATAGCCATTTAACTGTATTGTAATATAGGTAATAGATCTGAATCTGTAATGTATCTGCAGCTTCTCTCAAAATGGTATTCTCCCGTATGACTATATCAATGTTTTGTTTTCTTCTGTCATACTTTATTCTCTGGAAGCAAAAATGACAGCTTTAAAATATGCAGGATAATAATACAAGATGCATCACAATAAAATCAGTTATTTAACTAGATTTTCTTCAACTTAAGTTTTTATTAGCCAAAATTATGGGACGTATTCTGTTGAGAGGGACTTTGTCTGCAAAATCAATTCAGTTCCACTGCATGAAGACTGGAGGGGACACAAGAGGGTCACACAGAGAACCATGGTTGCTGAGTTGTGTGCAAATGATCTCCGTAAGGGATTACCAGCTGACAAGATGTGATGGGAGAGAATGAATGGACAGGGAACTGTATGAACAGCTTTCCTTTACTCACCATGGGCAAATATAAAAAGACACGTTAAATCTCCTCAATGCAATTATCAATATAGATAAAACTAGGGAGATATCCCAGAGTGGGACATCTACATATCTTATTCCTTCTGTGTAGTTTTTCTGTGACAAATTACCTAAAGCATCATCCTAAGAAATTCACAGGACTCTGTTACATATCTTGGCAACCACCTGCAGGGTATATATTTTCAATTTCTTATAGCTTTAGTTTGTAAACATCACCAAGAACCTCTTCTTTGATGATGCGCAAGTGGACAATTTTGAGAAAGTATAGGTGACACAACTCCCATGAGTAGTTTCATTGATTAAGACTATTCTGTACATGAATTGCAGGGTCTGGTGTTACCTGGCGTGCCAGGATACTGCTGAAATCTACAACTTGCATGCATACTGTAGCCATGAAAATCCAAAGCTCTGTAAGAAAGACCTTAGAAGATCTTCTAGGAAAGATTCCTGGTGATTTTTTCATCTGATGAAGGTTTCTTGACACACTTGCAGAAGACAAAGACAGAGAATTAATTGTTGTGTGTGGAGTGCCAATGCATGTCCACAGAATTAAGCTTCTCCTCCTAGAATTATCTGTTGCATGATCCCAACCTCAAGAGGATTACAGCAGCTAAATAGTACACATGGACTGGAAATTTCCCTCAAGCCTCTCCCTGTGCTAGAGCATATATGTTGCTTTTAAAGCAAGAATTGGTGTTCCCATGTGTCTGAGTGTTGGCAGGTGCCCAAATCCTAAGTGTAAGTAGCTTGCCTTGGCTTATCTTGGTACCTGTATCACATGTAATCTGTTTAGAATCACAAGAATGACAGTTAATTTATTGTAATTTACATTTCTGTGGCATATTACCATGTAATCCCCAGTCAGTTCTGAGTATTAAATTAATTTCAGTAATGAAAATGTTTAACTTTATGACCTACTATCTTTAAGCAGGTATGAGAACATACATTTTATTAAAAAAGGGAATAGGTCTTTATCACTCACAACATTTCTCATACTTAATTTAAAGCCCCAGATTCTCATGCTTTTATCATGGTATTTATTCTTTTCTTCTTCAGAAATCATGATGTCTCATGAATCCATTCATACCATTAGTTCAATCAGTCATGTTCCCTGATTACATAGTCAGTGCTTTCTTTCACACTTTGCATTAGTTTTCTAATTTTACTCTGTTCTTAATTCTGGCTTTTATCCAGGAAGGCACTTAAACATAAGCTTATTTGCCTGACTTTGATGAAACTACTTATGCACTAAAAGTTAGACTGTATATAAGTTCCTTGCTGGAACAGGACCTTCTAGTAATAAAGCTTCATTTTTGAACCTGCTACAATTATGAATAATTTATCTCTTTTAATTTATCATTCACTTCTGGGACTTTAAAAATATAAAATACTTCACAGACTCCTGTCTATTTGAGAAAAAGCACAGGTTGCTTCTCCTTTTTTATAAAACATAGATTTATTGGCTAGACAAAACAAATACAAAGTGTCATTTTCCTTGAATTATTTAACAAAGGCATAAATAAATGAAAGGAAACATTTTGCTTTGATCATCAAGGGGGTATGCAGCTCAAGAGGCTAGAAACAGCCAAGCATAGATTTGAGTATGACACATGATGTACTGACAGCAATTCATTACCATCTCAACAGCATCTTTGTTACCATCTTGTCTGTTTGGCACAAATGTGAAGCGAGCTGATGGCCTTTAGCCAATTTATAGAGGACACGTCAACATCAAAAATCCACCAATACAACTGAAACCGATTGTCCCATAAATTGGTCATTTCAGGAGACAGTCCAAGAGCTTAGCGTTTCCATTTTCTATTCACTGTTTATGAATGTAGTCAGTGCTTGTAAATGGAGCTGAAACAGAGAAGGAAGGCAAACAGCAGCAGGAAATATTTACTTGTTTGATCAGACACTCATTATTTCTGAAATTACATATCTGAATTTATCTTTGATTGAAAAAGCAAAAACGTTATCTTTTTTCCTCATTAAAAGAAGTGGTACACCTTACTCTTAGGAAACTGTAAATAGTGCAACTTGCATAGAACATTGTCCTGGTTTGAGGTAAAATGGAACTGATTTTCTGTTCAGTAATTTTACTTCGCAGCAAAGCCTTTTCTAACTAACTGAACTCTCTGAAATTAATGATGTATTTTTAAGACTGTAGTCCACTCCCAGAGTGATAAGACCTGATGGTTTATAATTTATGCCAAGGAATGGTATGCAGAGAGGCTCTTATTTATACTTATCGCTATAACACCCAAGGGCAGCTAACTTTGGTATTTGCCCCGTTGGAGGGTTGGAAGTGGAAAAGCGTAGAGGGGTCCCACCTGCGGGGAGGAGCGAACAGGACAGGTGACCAAAACTGACCAACAGGGTGTTCCATCCCATCTGCCTCATGCTCAATGTGGAAGCTGAGGGATCAAAGGGTCAGCTGTTTCTTCAATGGATGGTGTCTGAGGAGGACTTTGCCTGTTCATCTGCCTTTGATCCCAATCCGTGCATTCCTGAATCCAGATCTGGACTCCAGTTCCTGTCTGTCACTGATTTCAGTCTGGGACTTTCCATGTGCTTGCTGGTGACATGAACATCATCCTGGGAGCTCAATACTGCATTGTATATATTGTATATATTTCAGTATTTTCTTTTTTCTTTTTTATTAATATTTTCATTAAAGTAGTTTAGTCTCTCTTTTTTTAAACTCGTAAGTCTCTCTCTCTGCTTCCTCTCCTTCCTTCATTTCAGTGGCCAGTCTGGCCCAAACCATGACAAGCGTATGTAAGTTAGATTCTAAACAAATGTTCTAGACAGTCACATTCTAAAAGTCTGATCCATTTTTAAAAAAATAAATGCTACATTTAAATATTTAGCCTTCCTTTTATAGATACAGAACAGATAAGAGTCATTAAATGACCTGCTGCTTTTTTTAGGCTTCAAGGTTGTGCTGAAAGAACATTTTGTGAAAAAAGTGTACCCAACATAAGTGTTGCATTCCCAGAGGTCATGATGGGCAACTGTCATTCTAAAAGACCAGGTATATAATCCTTCATTACCTTGTTTGTATTGTTCAAAGTCTACACAAAATCTGCCAGAAACTAATGCAGACCTGTATAGAAATTTTCAGATATGATGATGTTGCCTCCTTAAAGTGTCATAGCTGAGTAAGGATAACCAAGGCCCTGGCCATAAAAACAGATAGGTTTACTCTGAGGATTTTTTCTACTATTAGAGTTGAACTTCAGGGGACACTCACTGCTCACCCATACTGCTAGCTCACAGGAGCACTCACAGGGACAGCAGATTCACAGACATTTAACTGGTAGCCATAAGAACAAGAAAAACTGCATTAGCACACAGTCCAGAATCCAGTACTTGTCACATAGCTGAGTTCACTATCCTATGCTAGACCTGGAATATATGGTTATAATGTTTACCTTCCCACTAATGTGGCACGCACATATACTGTTGCCTACATTTCTACGGCTGCACAGATACAATGTTCTTTAATTTTTGTAGGTCTTAAGTTCCTATAAAGTCATATGCTATGGGTACAAATTGATCTTATGCTATCCTTACAGATGCTGGGCATCTAGCGTGCTGTGTGCCAAGAGTTAAGCTCAGGATTATTCATTTCAGCAACAGTATAAGCCCATTGGCCTTCTCTCCTTTCCACTTCTTTCTAATTGTCTTTAATTATCTGTTTGTTTCTCAAATGCCCTTTGCAAAATTTCCAAATGCATAACTGATCATATCCTCTGAAAAAAAATAATCTGCTGTAAATTCCTCAGATATTAGTGTACTTTTTAGAATATCCATGTACTATAATGGTGGAAGGAAATTTTCTTACTATGAAGATATCTGCTTTAATTATTAGCAAAACTGAATATTGTCTATTTATGCATCCCTTTCTCAACCTCATTAAAACATCAATCTAATGATTTGTTATTAATTAAATATTTAATAGAATTTATCGCATATGTACTTCAAATTAAGCATATTTCTAGACTGTAGCTGCTGCAATTAAGGGAAAAAATGCAATCCTGCATTTCTTTGAATCTGTTTATAAGAGCAGGCTACACGATGTAGGTATAGACATAAGATGAGCACGCAAAATGAGAAGACATTGACTCCCACTCCCCTTGTCCCCAAGAATAGTAAGTTCACATTTGAAGTTACTGACCATGCAGTTTTAATTTAAAAGCTATTGGTTACATTTATTTAATTTCTTTTAAGCCCAAATTTAAATTACATGCAGGTACATGCGAGGCTAATTTCGTAAGAAGGTAGATGTCCAGTCATGGATATTTTAAATTTCAAATACTTTTAACTAATCTCTCATAAAAAGTTGTCAGCAGGGACAGTGCTATTACTGAATTAGATTTTTCATATCATTTTAGAGCACCCGCACCATACAGAAGAGGCTTACTCTCCATGACATTTTTTATGTTGGTAAATCAGCCCTTTAGAGATAGAGGTGAGGTTTTCATCTCTCAGTGAAGTGAGGGATTTCAGTTTGCACATACTGTGGGGGGTTTTGCTCCAGACCTATAACCTCAAAGAAGTTAATAGGTATAGAATTCATAAGGTGGGATTTGTTTCCTCTGAAAGGCAATTTGTATAACTCCTGTAACAGATAATCCAAGAATTTGGGAAACAGCCTTTTATTGAACAGTTTGTGAAGACATAAACTCTGTCTTGGGGAGAAATCAGCTCATTGTAACTGATATTTCAGTTTAATATACATTAATTTGTGAACAAAAAGCATTCTGAAGATTAAGTTCCTCTTGCACTTTTTAAGACATCAAAAATAGTGTAAGAACTCTCTGAAAATTTACTGTTCTTGCTGAGTAGTTCTCATAAGAGACAACTAAAACTTTTGGGGGCTATTTAAGAATCTGTTTAGCTAGATGTTTTTTCTCTTCCTTCTTTCAAAATTATTCTTCCATTAGGAAAAAATATGTCAAGATTATCATGTTCTATCATATCTTCCCTCTTTTCGAACACACAGTCAGACTTTTAAAATGTTAGGTTTTACTGTAAACTTGGTTTCAGAGCTGATATAAAATCACTTGACTGTAGTTTTCGAATTTTATTTAAGGGTTTAACTCTTCCTCCTCACTCTATGCTTGACAACACTGGAAGTATAATGTGCTTATTCAGTGATGGAGAATTCAACCTCATGTTTCCAAATCTCATTTGCAGTTATGAATTGCTATAAAATTTAAAGTGGGCTTTGAGAAAGTTCTTCAGAGGTTTAATACCTGGTATTGTTGAAAGGGATGTTCGATTCTGTGCAAGTCCTTGAACATGTTTGGTCTTAGAAATACACAATAGCAAAATAGAGAATGTTATGTGTAGCAAAGAAAGAGTAAGATAGAGGTATGATCTTTGCATAGGTGCCTCCATATATCTTTGTTCATGCTACCATCTTTTGCAATTTGAGATCCAAATATGACTGAACACATGCACTGGCTGGGGATGACAATATCCAACTTGCTGAATATATGCTTTGTAGTGGGTGGAGGAGATAACTCAGAGCATTTGTATAATGCTGGCTGAATACTCTCATTCAGCAATTGGTACTCTGAGAAGTACCCATTTTTATCTTGGATATATTCCACTGTTTTCTCAACAGTAGAAGCAGTGGACTTCTCCTTTTCGAGGGAGGCAGAGGCAACATCGACTAATTCACAGTCATCCAGAGTCTTCTGAGTACAAGGATGTGCTCTGTCTCATTAAGTTTGTATCACAAAACATTTCTCTGGTTGCTCTGGAGAGGTGATGTGATACTCAGTGTCAGACAACATGCTTCTATCACCAAATACATCTATCTTTCCACATGGCTTTTGGAGTTCCAGAAGAATTTGCTGCTCAGATCCCCAAGTATCATCCACAAAAGAGAGAGGAAAGATGTCAGTGCCCTCTAATTTCATGGATGTAGGTTGCTCTGCCTGTCCTAAAAAAATCCAGTGAACTCTGAGCTGATGGACACATAGAAAGCATTGGTGAATTCAGGAGTAGCTCTCTAGTACATCCTGGATCCATTCGCTTTCCTTCCACGCTGACCGTTGGAGTCACGTTTCCTTTGTGATTGTATTTTTTCTGTTTCACTAAGCCTAATGTCCCACTCATCTGCAATAACAGTCCAAACTAATTCTGCATTTGCATAGCTGGCAGTTGGTACAGGCACTGCTCTCATCATCGAGTTGGAAATTATTCAGAATTCAAAAGACTGCCTGATTTCATTTGGCAGGGGAAAGTTCAGGAGTTGCAGCTGATGGCAGCTATAGTTGAATGAAACACAATGTGAAAGCACTGCGTGTTCTTTCTTTTCTCTCACTTTTGTCTAATCAAATAATGCTCACAAGAGGTGGAGAAAGTGACCTTTCTTATGCAGATTCCACCTATCACTATAGCTTAAATGAGTTAGTGACTTCTGGAGAATAACACTATGCCATATTGATTTAAATACATTAGTTTGTATAGTGATGAACTAATTAAAAACAGGGAAAAATGTCTTCCTCTTTTTTTTCTCTCCACTTCACAGATATGAATATTATATTGTGTCCCAAGTGTCTTACAGAAAGGTTGTTATTCCAGGTATGATTTTATCTGCTGCTACACCCAACTTTAAATTCTGCTAAAAGGTGAAGCTTCTTCACTTAAACCCCATGTTTAAGAATTAGAAAAAGTGTACCTTACTGATTTGCTGCTGATATATGCCATAAATATTTCCCTTTCCTGTTAAGTCTGTTTTATTTTACTTCATGGCTCATGGACCTGCTCAGCATCAAAAACCAAAAATAACCTCCATCACAATACTGGATTATCTTTAAATCAGTATTCTGAGTCAGTAGGAAAAACAAACTCATCCAATGAAAGAAATATTGAATTATATTAAACAGAAGTGGAATTTTCCAACTTGATTTCAAAATGAAAAAGCACAGCTGAAAACACTTTTGAGGGTTACTTCAAGTTTGCTGAAGTCTCTTCAGATTCACAAGTGTCCTCAGATTCCGACTAAAAAGTAATCAATTACCATTATTTTTGAAACCCACTAGAAGCTTTACTATCTTTAGCAAGAGAATAATTCATTATATCTTTCTGTACCATTTAGGGGCTTAACCACATTGTCCATATAGCCTTTGAACAAATGGAGTAAAACTTCTTAATGTTCTGAGGTGACAGATACTTTTATTCTTGTAATACTGTGTAAAGTTATGTATAAAGGACCACAACTTAATGAACCTTAACAACAGGAAAATATGGACATAATAAATACATGAGCAATTTAGGTCTGAACAGAAAATTTTTGTTTGTTTTAAGGATTATTAAACTCAAAATGAGTTTGTGACTCTCATTCATTTGTTCCTATTGTACAGGGGTTTTTTATTTGTTTTAAAAAGCCAGAGACCTGCTCCTTCACCTCATTTCGACAGAGATGCAGATCATCCTGAGTGCCATTACACAGCACATGCAGGACAACTGGGTGATCTAGGTCCAGTCATCATGGGTTCATGAAAGACAGGTCCTGCTTAAGAAACCTGATCTCCTTCTATGACAAGGTGACCCACTTAGTGGTTGAAGGAAAGTTTGTGGATGTTGTTTATCTAGACTTTAGTAAAGCTTTCGACACTGTTTCCCACAGCATTCTCCTGGAGAAACTGGCTGTTTATGATTTGGATGGGTGTACTCTTTGCTGGCTAAAAAACTGGCTGGAGGGCCAGACCCAAAGAGTGGTGGTGAATGGAGTTAAATCCAGTTGGCAGCCAGTCACAAGTGGTGTTCCCCAGGGCTCAGTACTGGGACCAGTTCTGTTTAATATCTTTATCAGTGACCTGGACGAGGGGATCAAGTGCACCTCAGTAAGTTTGCAGACACCACCAAGTTATGTTGGGGTATTGATCTGCTAGAGGGTAAGATGGCTCTGCAGAGGGATCTGGACAGGCTGGATCAATGGGCCAAGGACAAAGGTATCAGGTTCAACAAGGCCAAGTGCCGGGTCCTGCACATGGGTCACGACAACCCCCTGCAGCGTTACAGGCTTGGGGAAAGGTGCCTGGAAAACTGCCTGGCAGAAAAGGACCTGTGGGTGTTGGTCGACAGCCGGCTGAATATGAGCCAGCAGTGTGCCCAGGTGGCCAAGAAGGCCAATAGTGTCCTGGCTTGTTTCAGAAATAGTGTGGCCAGCAAGACTAGGGAAGTGATTGTCCCCCCTGTACTCAGCACTGGTGAGGTCCCACCACAAATATTGTATTCAGTTTTGGGCCCCTCACTACAAGAGAGACATTGAGGTGCTGAAGCATGTCCAAAGATGAGCAACAAAGCTGGTGAAGGGTCTAGAGCACAAGTCTTATGAGCAGCAGATGAGAGAACTGGGGTTGTTTAGTCTGGAGAAAAGGAGGCTGAGGGGAGACCTTATTGCTCTCTACAACTACTTGAAAGGAGGTTGTAGCGAGGTGGAGATCGATCTCTTCTCCCAAGTAAGAAGTGATAGGACAAGAGGAAATAGCCTCAGGTTACACCAGTAGAGGTTTAGACTGGATATTAGGAAAAAGTTCTTCAGTGAAAGGGTTGTCAAGCATTGGAACAGGCTGCCCAGGGAAGTGATGGAATCGCCATCCCTGGAGGTTTTTAAAAGACATGTAGACGTGGTGCTTAGGGACATGGTTTAGTGGTGGTTTTGGCCATATTAGGTTGATGGTTGAACTCAATGATCTTAAATGTCCCTTCCAACCTAGAAAATTCTATGATTCTCTGATTCTATGAATCGCATTATCCTTTTACCCTGTTCTTTTGCATGGTCGTTGACCATGACAGTCTGAGGGCCACAGATAACAGGCTAGAAGAAGAGAGAAATTTAAGATTTGGAAGTATTGTGCTACTCAGTCTGATGCTAGGAAGAATAGAAAGAAACTTTATTATTATAAGAGGAGAGAAAATATTCTTTTTTCACATTAAATCAGATTTCATAATTAAATTCATATATAGAGATAAGGTTAAATAAAAAGGCAGAAAACATAGCTCAAATTTGTAAGTTAAGAGATTACAGTGAGTATCATAGAAGAGCATATTCAAGAATTACAGTATACCATCAAAAAATATATAATTTTATCTGAAATGCCATTATGGATTGACAGTGTGGATGTGACTTGATTCAATGTAAAACCTCCATTCCTTCCTTTAGAAGGTAGAAAGAATTTAAATGAGAGAACCATTGATTTTTTTATTGCTAGAAAACTTGATGTGATTACATTACGTTTACTATTCATAAAGACATATTCATACTAAAAAGAAGTGTAAATGCAAGAAGAATGACAACATAATTAGAGCAACAATTTCTCTGTAAAAAGTGTGGCCAATATGGGTGATTTTTCTGTCTCTGTGGAGTTCAGTCTTATTGTCTTGCTTTCACTTTCACTCTCACTCCTGCTTTGGCCAATTAATGCCCTTGAATGCAATTTGTTTCAGAGATTCATTAAAAACATCAGTGTGAACCAAGAATTTAGCAGACTGGAGCGTGCAAGAAGCCTTTTTTTGCATCTCTTCATTTTATGTCCACCTAAACTAATATGGTTTTTCACCTTTAAAATTTTTTCCTGTTAAATGGATAATACATTTCCTCAGTCATTTTTTCTAAGAAGCAGTGGTAAAATATACATAAATTAATAGAAGCCCTGACATAAGGAAGTGTTGAATATTCATAAAACCTCTTAATTCCTCATTTTCATGTTTGGTTTTTCCTGGGAAAAAGAACTGGTTAAAACTTTTAGTTCTTTTCTTTACTATGCTTATTATAAGTAGTTACCATTTTCCTTATCAGAATTAAATAAACTGAGAGAGATATTGATACAGAAGTTGATTTTAAAAGTTTAAACTTTATTTAGGCTCTTAAGTTTAAATCTCTCAAGTCAGAAAAGTTTAAGATATAAACATAAAAATAGCATATAGCTAACATTAAATTCTCTTGGAAGCTATTTCTACAGGAAATTCTCTAAGGAATTTCAGGATCCTCTGACTGAAACAAAGAAGATATAAATTGCCTAATGAATTTGTCTCAAGCAAGACTAGCAAAGAAGAATTTGATATCTTGGACTTATGATTTCGTTTTAGCCCTCTCAGAACACTCTAACTGATGATCAGAGGGAAGCAGTAATTTAATAGCAACAAAAAGGCAAAGGAGAAGCATGCAAAAATAAGAGATACAAAAAAATTACATATTCCAACAAAAGCCTGAGAGGATGTAACATCAATGTTAGAATATTAAAGAAAAGAAGAGATGTATCAATTCCAGAAGTAATTTGATTAATTCCTCTTGAAGTTGACTATTCTATTAAACACGAAACTGCCTGAAACACAAAACCACTTTTGACCGCACGACAAACTTATATGTGTGGAGTGCCTACCTGAGCTCTCTACAGAGTGTCATAAAACTTATAATACCAATAATTTTAAGCATTACCTTCCAAGTATTCTTCATATTAACACTTAATACTCCCACAATTCCTAATAATGCATAAAAGTAATTCTCATACTAATTGCAACCTTAAACAGGAAACCTTAGCCAATAACCTTAAAAAGGACAGAAAAAAGTCCAGAAATGTATGCTTGTATGCTAAAGATTGGTGGCCATCTCTGAGAATTACAAAATAGAAAGTTATTTGGACACTGATGTCCAAAAACAGCTTGGAGGAGAGAAGTCTGGCTTTAACTGATTAAATATATTAACATCACTGGCAGCCTGACTCTCTAAATAAGGAAGAAGACATGACTGGATCTATATATGATTTACTATTACTTTAAGTAAACACAGTTTTTTGATTTCATAAAATTGTAGGGGTTTTATTTTCCCTCTTCCACAAGTGATCAGAAAGGGGAGGGGGAAGGGAAGCACAGTCCAACAAGAATAGACCAATCAAAGTGTGAGCATTTTTGGTTTTATAATTAATAAGGCACACTTATTGGAAATGACACATCATTTTGCATGGCAGTTTGCAGTCTTCAGAATTACACATCCCCTCTCAGAAAATAAAAAAAAGATATCCAGAATTCTTCAGCATCTATTGCACAATGTGACTGCTGTTTAAAATTTGTCCAGCTTTTAAGGTGTGAGAAGATATTACACGTGTTGATTGTCATCCCAGTTAGAAGCACAACCATCACAGAAAAAAGGCTCACAGTAAGGAACACAAAGAAAAAGTCGGTCTGTTCCCCTCCCCCATAAAAAAGATTAAAACTAATACAGAATAGTATTTTTCTACTCTTCTCAGTGTTAAAATGCAAGACTTCAGACAGTTACAATTCTGTTGTGTTGCTGGGGATTATTTAGCCTGAAGAAATACAGTTTTAATATTTTTTTCTTCACAACTCCCATTACGTGTATTAATTAAACCATCAGATTAGTCACAGGACTGCCTGAGTTACAAATATTGAAAGTGAGTTCACTGAAGTTTCCTGACAGGTTTACAAATTATGACACTTAAAAAAAATATATTAAAAATTTAACTTACTGTACAGCAGTATTAAAAAAATTATATTGTTTAATATTAAATGTTTTATACGCCACTTGTTACAGTGGCATTTAAAGAGTTGTAATAGCCAGGTATGATTATTACACCCACTAGATTGCGGGGGGAAAGAAATCTAAAAAATACAAGAATGGTTTACGTTATGTAGAAAATTCATTTATGGTAGCGACTAGGGACAAATGTGCGTACTTTAAAATAAATAAAAAATAACATTTCCTTTCAGGGACATTGTTTTTAAATACTATAGCTGAATTAACACAGTCATTTTTCATTCAAAGATTCAAAACTGATCTTCAAGATTTCAAGACTTCAGAAAAATGATGGCTAGACATACCCTTTTAGTATCTCCACCCAGATTATGGGAAATTCTGTCTATCATTTTCTATGTATGGGTCTCAGTCAGTAAAAATGACGGTGTATTAGAAGAACTACAGGAGGGTACACGCTGGTAGGCCAATTCTGCAGGAATATGAAGTAAAGAGAAGACTATTACTTGGAAATAATAATTGTCTCAGTATGCTAACCAATGGAGCTCCAAAATACCTCTGTATTGGCATGTATGCAGAACTATAACACATGTACATACCTGACTTAAAAGTAATTTCATGTGTGGCTTAGGTAGATTGTTATATGTGGCTGTAATGTGACGTCCTTAACACAACTTAACTAGAATCATCATGAGGCTCTGCACTGACAAAATATAGTAAGATAATCAAAACCAGAGATGGTAGAAGTGGAGGAACTTGGCTTTTGTGATATTGTTTCTTATTCCAATAGCCATAAAGATGTTCTTTATTTTAAAGAATAGAAGAGCAAATCATGGTAGAGCAATAAAGACCTACCTTACATTCCTTCTCTTTCTGTCCCAAACTATAAATTCCTTTTTTTTATAGTGATTAATCTTCAACAAAGACACTCTGATCCTTAGTTGCTTTTAGTCTCAGGCTACAACAGTCTCATAGATAAAGCTTCAAAATGTCTCAACCAAAATGAAGTGAACCCAGGTCTTTCAAGAAATGCTTGAGAAGTTGACTCTCAAATTTTACTTCATTAAGAGGAGGAACACCATAGTTAAAGATTTATTTGTAGTTGCTTACTCCCTTAGCTTTAAGTATTGCTCTGGATCCTTGCTTCCCTAATTGTTCCACCTCTCAACTTCAGCTGGCTCAGGGAAAGTAAATATTTATCTCCAACTGGAGATAATATGTTTAAATTTCAAGATAACTCAAATTGAAAAGCAAAGTAACACAATTATTGTGCTTATTTTCTAAGGGCTGTTTGGGTTTTTTTATTATTATATTTAGTTTGTTTGTTTCTTTGTTTGTTCTGACTTAGTATTTAACACACCTGTACAAATGAAAAACTCTCATCATATGTGCAGGTGGATATTCATTTAAAGCTATTAAAAACATATATTTTGTCTGTGACAAGGTGTCTGTACTGGCTGTGATCTATGGCACATGGAACACACTCCTACGCACAGCAGTCATTGAACTTAGTGAAACATGCTTAATCCACTGCTTATTTTCTAGCTTCTGACACTTCACTAGGAGAACCAATGCATTACTTTTCAACACTTTTGTTTTCCCCCAGAAAATTGTGCGTGTGAATTTGAGCTCCATAAAAATGAAGCCATATGGAGTCAAGTTACTATTTAAATAAACTGGTTCTTATAAGACTTTTTCAAGGATTGACCCAGTACACTGTAATGCTGGGCTGGTTGTTAGTCGTTTAATCCAGTTTCAAGATGCTGTCCAGGGCTGCCAGGTGAATGCTATCTGCAGATGGGATTTTTTGATGAAACATTTTATATCTGATATAGAACCACTGAAACCATATCTTATTAAGATCGTGAAATCTGATCTTAAGCCTACTGAAGTCAGTAACAGCTATTTTTACAAGTTTTGTACCAGGCATAGTTAGCTTTTAATGTACATTTTGGAAGTGAACAGACTACTCTTTCTCCAGATTAAAGAACCATTTTTCTTGGAAGATTTATATGTCTCATTTCTGGATTGTGGTAATCGTTCTTCAATCTCAGTGCTAAAGCCATCTTCTTGACTTCAATACTTTGCACTAGCAAAATTGTACCATTCTGAAACATTTCTAATAATGAGTACCATGGTTTAAAAGGAAGACTGAATTGTCTTAACCCAATTAGCAAAGCTGAAGATTCACTCACTCCACTACTTTTCATTAAACTGAATTTGAGTTCATCTACTTAATAAAAATGGACCTTTTTTTGACTCTTTCTTAATAGCTCTAAAATGAAATTATTTATGTGTAAGTGAAGCAGTCTGGAAGAATTTAAGTTTGTCAAACTACGTAAAATTCTGTAAAATCAGTACACGTCAATGTAGCTGAAAATTAGAGCACAGTCTTTGCATTAGTTATAAGTACCATGGATCCAAGAAAGTGACATGGCTAATGCTAAGTAAAAGAAAATGAGGGATGACGGGAACCTGTTTTACTTTATGCTGGAAATGTTTTAAATGTTAATGTATTTTTGTTTATTGCTAATTTTATACTGTGTCCCTGTCTTTCATTTCAGTATGAGAATAGGGCAGCTAAGTTGTATTTCAGAATGATTCCAACATCAGGCAATTTTACGGGATCTTCTGAAAGTTTGATTTACAGGCAGATGCACTGAGATTAGAAAAACCACTGTCAAATTGAAGCAACCCTAAACATTATTTTGTGAACACTTGGTGTCATTGTTTTCCTGATGGCCTGTTACAGCTATCCTTCCTCCAATGTCTCTCACAGATATGCACATCTCAACCCCCTGAAAGTCTGGCAGCTGCAGCAGCAAAGCTGAAGCTGAAAGCTGTATTTGTGTATAGGTAAGGAGGGACAGTGTTAGTTCCGTGTTTATTGTTTTGTCAGATATTCCAAGCCCTCTAGAACAATGAGAATAAAAGAAAAGAAAAAGTACAGTGGTTTTTATTATTTTATTTTCAGTACTAAGAAGTGTGAGGGAAAACTAGCCAGTGTAAAATACTCATTTGATATAGACATTCTCAATAACTACCTAGCCAAAAAATTAAGTATGTTTTGGAACAACTTTTAATCTTTAGCAGCACTGTATATCTTGCAGGTCCTTTGTATTGATTGATTTACCAACATTTATGGTCCACATTCTCCTTGGCATCTTCTTGGCCTTCTTTTTGAAGGAGCTTGTAGCATGCATTTTCATTCTACAGCTTTCTTCAAACAGTACTATTCTCCTATCATTGTCATTTTGCCTTTCAAAGTTGCTGAATCTCTGCACACAAGGTTCCAATTTGTAGAAAGTCATGCAAATTGAGACACATGACGAACGGGGGGTGGGGGGAAAAAAGAAAAAAAAAACTAGACTCATTCTGCACTGATCAAGTGACAAAGCGCTGAAAAAAAAATCTGATGAACAGAGGAAAACAGAGCATGACAGTGCTAATTATGGGCAAAGGGAGAGTTCCTGAAAGGTCACAATACCAGTCTGAGTTGGGATGGGTCCTGGAAATGGAAAAGGGAAAGAGTCAATGACAAATTTCCCAAGTGTTCAACTCAACAGCAGACAGATGGTCACCAGCTCATCAGTTTCCCAGTTCTGAATGCAGACTTCCTGGCAAATATGATGGGGAAAGAAACAGTTCCTTAAGGCTTTCTCCTAGTACATCTATGAATAACCAGACCACCAAACAAGCAGAAAAGCCACCTACAATTGAAATTTATGGAGGTATTTATTTCATAATGTGAATACTAACATTTCTCTAATATTTTCAAACTCAATAATAGATTATGCCAGTCTAATTGCGTCAAAAGAGAACACCTATGTTAATTTTCTGATCTTCACTGGCACCCCAGGACACACTTTAGGCGTGGTCCTTGAAAGCTCAACATTCACTCCTCTTCCACCAATTGCTATATAATTGTTGCGCAAGGTATGATATTGTGCAGATCTTCTCTTCCTGAGCGTGTGCTTGTACACGCATTAATTCATTTCTCAGGCAAAGCAATGTGCCTTAAACTGTCAGTGGGAATATAGGGGCAGCAGCTCTCTGCTGATAAATGGTACTTAATCAATTCTTTAGTTTCATGCGTGTTTCCTAGTTCAGATTACATATTTGTTGAAGAATTGTAAAACATTTTGCAGAATGTGTTTGAATCTATTACACACATAATTTTGGGATGACTTGAGCTACAATGTTATTTTTTTCTCCCATTTGTACCTTCTTTATCAAAAATTACATATGGGAAAATGCACTTTTGAGTGGGGAGAGTCAAGCAGAGTATCTTCTGATGACTTTTAACTAATGGCACTAGAGTGCCACAGTGGTGCTTTGTGTTGGCATGTTAACAACTAGCTGTAGTTAAGGCACCAACACATGGTATTCAGTTGTACAAGACTTTTTGCCACAGTTTATAGGATAAATAAAACTTGTGGCATCCTCAGCTTCATCTAGCTGAGCTTTCCATGTTGCTAGTCTTTGATGCCTAAGAGAGAAACCTCAGCAGGACACTTACTCTGTGCTTCTATTTGTATCTCGCAAGTTGCAACAGCACCACTGCTTTGTGGCAGAGCTATCATAGATTCCTAGGAAATACAAGCATTCTTTGCCCATGAGGAACTGGAAAAAATGAACTGAAAATGAGCACAGCTCTCAGCAATATGAAATAAGCACAAAACAATCAGCTGATAAACTGAGGTCTTTAAATTTGCATTGTATTTGTGCTATCCTTATTATTAGTATGGGAAATATTTCAAATTTTAACTAAATTCAACCTGGTAATAGGATTTTAAGGAAGCCTACTGGAGTGTGTACTTTTTATTTCAGTTTACACAAAGGAGAGCATGCTGTGCAGAATGAACATTCTTTCAGAATACTCTGAGAGACTGTTTTGCATCAAGGAGGTGTGAGGTCTTTTGAGATCTTGGTAAGAAAGGCACAGATACTCAAAGCTAGCTAACTAAGATATTGAGTAAAGGATGTAAATTACAGAAAAGGTGATAGCAATCTCACATTTGCAACATCAGATGAGTCCCTCCTCACACATCATGACTTGCTGTGCAGAGTTCTCATCCGTGATGAGGTTCACCAGCTCCAAATTTTCTAGTACTTTTATAAGGTCTTGCTCACAATACATATTCATCAGTCACTGATAGAAGACACGTCTGGAATATGGACTTAGCTTTGAAGAGACCCTTGGGCAGTGTGCTCCAATACCCTTATCACAATAAAGTTACAGTTCCCCAGCAGGTGTATGTAACGTTTCATGTCATCAAGACAAAGCACTATCCATATACTTATATACCATCGTGTAGAGCAGTCGCATGCTACCTGTTATACGGTAGCATACACCTCAGTAATCACGGATACTCTACTACAGCTGGCTGGTAAGTTGTCACAGGCTATTCAAAGTGCACCTGTATACATGAGAAGAAATCAAGCATATGGATCACCAATTCCTCATACAGTAGTCTTGTGGCTGCACAACTGCAGTGTGAACTGCACTACTGAGGGACAGGCTGTTAGCTTAGACAGTCTTCTTTCTCCTTCACTGCGTATCCCAACCACCAGTTCTTCTACAATTTTACCCTTTTTTGACTATGGGATCTGCTTCACACTGGCTGCTCCACCCTGACTATTTTAACAATCGTCTCAACAGAAGAACTAAAAAAACCCAAGCTGGATTCAATATGCTCCAAAGATAAAAACAATATTTTTAAAGATGGTTTTGCATATTTTCAAGAGAAGACTTGTCTCTTCCAATGTATCAAAGTCCTGCAATTTATCCCACAACTTCTTTTATGTGTGAACTATGAACCCAGGAAAGTGTAGGTCTGATATATCTTGAATTAGCAAGACATCCAACACATTTTTTCTGTGCAGACAAGGGAAAGATTGAGATGAAATTACAGAATTCATTAAAAATTTAGTCAATGAGTAATTTTCAAAGGCTGAGTACAAAAAAAGGACATTTCATAGGACTCCACCAGTATGTTCTTTGCTTTCCACTTATGAAGTGAACTAAGATCAAAAGTAAAGTTAATTTAGGACAAGTACAAAACTCATCTCAGAAGAGAAATCAAATTCACAAATCAAAATGTAGAACAGCTGGTAGTAAAGTCACTAAAGAAGTAGCGTGTTTAAACAGCTGGGAGTAAGAGTCATAGTAGATCACAGACTGAGGGCATTCATGTGGTGGTGTTGCAGAACAAACAAGTTTCATTAACAGATACATCACTCAAAGTATGATTATGGTCAGGGCAGGCCCAGTAACAGAGAGGAAAACATAGGATGGGAAAAGTCTAGAAGGCAGTAGCTTGAAGAGCTCTGCCTTCTGGCCAGTTTTATTAGCTCCCCTGACAACAGTGATTATCAAAGACATAATATTTATGGAACATAGTCTCCTTCTAAAGGGATACGAGCATAACACTGAGAATTTATCTTTTTTTTTTTTTTTTTTTTTTTTTTTTTCATTTTCCCTATTCGGGATTGGCATAGCTGGAGTTACAGTACTGTATTTGGACACCATAGTTTAGTGACACTGGAAAAAGTACAAAGAAATAAGATACGAATAATAAGAGGACTGTAAATAAACTGAGGAATCATTGAACTAGGTAAAAAAATTTTCATCAGAAAAGAAGAAAGACTGTAAAGAGTGTCAGAATCTCCTCTAATATAGAGGATTTCTACTTTATAGAAGGCTTTTACGTAAAGAATGCAATCTTTAATTGTTCTTTCTGTCCACTAAAGGTACATGAAATTGTAGTAAAGGTTACAGGAGGCAGGGAAGAACTGGAGTTTTAGCTCCATTTATGCTATGTTATGTTATGTCCATGTTATGAAAAGTGCTTCTGTCACCAGTGCCAGGGAAGACATCCCATGATCCTGGTTCCCCAGAGGAAAGTCATATTCGAATACAGTGACAACAAAGGGTTCATAGTCCTTCAAAACATTTTGATCAGGTGCAGGACTGCTTAACAGGGACCCCGATTATATCATTTTTGTCACTTCATGTATACTTTTTCACTTTCTTTCCTCTCCCAGGTTCTTCCTCTTTACCACTCTCACCCCACTATCCCAGTTTCACTACCATGATGTCCAAATTTTGGGATTTATGGTATGTTTGTCTTAGCAGCCCCCCTTAGCCAGGATTTGCAAAGTGCTGTCATTTTTTTTTCTTTCTTATCTACAAGGTCTAGCCGTTTCTTATAGTTTTAAATCGGGGTTAGTCATCTATATGGGCATTACCTTCTTTTTGATTTCAGGAAGGTTTTGTCTTCTTAGCATAGATATATGGTCATTATAGACATTTGTCCACATAACAGCCAGCGTGTTTGATAGCAAAGATTTTCATTAGATATTCTATAAATCTTTCTGGCAAATAGTTAGACAACAAAACAGGCTAGACAGGGAGTTTCTGGAACTGGTCTCACTGGAAATTATTCAAGTATTTTAAAATATTTATTCAAGTATACTTATACTTACAGGTATTTCAGGCTTATAACTCAATGCTTAGAAACAGAAGATTTAATATTTGATGAGAAAAGTATCTTTATTCCATTTAGTTAGCTAACATTTTTTCAATACCTTTTTTTTTTCCCCTTCAGGTTCTTCAAAGTTGATCATATACATTTTTTCTTGAATTACGAAAACAAATATAATTGATATAACTTTCACTGAACATTGCCATGTTGGCAATATATGCAAACAAGGTATTCTGTAAAGAGAAAAAGCCCTACTTATTAGACATATGCAGAATACAAACAGGGTATACATTAGAGTGCATTGAAATAATAAGGAAGCAAGCTGTAAGAAACACAGATGGTATGCCTTGTTCAGATCACCTTGTTTACTGCATAGGCCATAATTTAGTTATCAGAACAGATGTGCCCACTGTACATAGCATAACCCCCATTTCCCCTCTCCCATTAATGCTGTCAAGTGGCCAGATGAATAACAGATACCTGATTTGCTTTCTAGCACTGATAGAAACTAAAAAAATATAGTTTACTCTGGATATAATGAAGTACACTTGTTCAAGGTATGGAATTACTTAGAACATTTTCACTGAGTTCTACTGAACATTATACTCTTCAGATTTGTTAGCTGGTCTGTACCAGCTGGTAGAGGCAAATTCACTTGAAATTGCCTGTACACTGTACCAAGCTACCTCCAAATTCTGCTCACTGTGATGATGTAAAACAGATGGCTCAAAGTTTTCAGTTAAAATTGTTTTGACAGAAAACTGGTTTTCAGCAGAGTAATTCTTGTTTTTGTGAAAAATGACTGCTTCCTGTGGAAAAACTCATCATTTTGCCTATAAAAAACAGATCTCTAAACATGAGGATACAGAATATTTTTCAATAGACGTTCACAAGCCTGAGTCATGGGATTTATTATGCACATGTTTTGCATGCTCAACCTTCTCTTTGGGCCAGGTTTCCCAGATGGATTATACCTTCCATGGTGCAATAAAATTTGATCAAGTCTTCACTGGCTGAAATATAAAAGTTTGTAGAATGTTGTGAAACAAAACATTTGGTGAGAGACTTCAGCTGATAGAAAATAATGTATGCAAGAGATACTTCAACAACACCTTCCATAGGTTGATTCAGTACATGCAAATCAACACTTTTTTTTTTTTTACTATTAATTTTTTTCCAAAGCTTTTCTTGTGTGGCCCATTCGCACATACCATATGACATAACATTTGCCAGTTGAACAGAAACATTGGCCCCTTCTTTAAAAGAAGCCTTCTGTCATATCTCCTATACACATTTTCATTTACTTTGATTTAAAATAATATGACTGCTGTTCTCAAGTAAACTTGTGATTTGTAGATGGATGAAAAGTAGGATCTATAAAACTATATGTATAATTCTTCTGCTTAACTTTCCTGAATTCAAGCTTCATTCCAAGACTTCCATTCTGCGTGCTTTTTTACTCTTTCTCCTTCTCTTCTCAACAACCTTCTCTTGTTGCACTGATATAGTCAGCCGGTTTGATATTTGAACAAGAGACAATGGTAAACAATGATTATTTATTATTTGCTTCTAATTTAAAAAAACAAATTGCACATTTATTTTCAGCTAGTATACTTTTAAGTAAATTATTTAAGAGAGTTTGCTGAGAAAAGATGAGAGATAGCAGCATCTGGTAGCTCATCAATACAGTCAAAGAAGATTCCTTTCTTTTCTGATTTACGTGATCTCTTTCTCATTGTTGTGCTAGCACCAATAGGACTTTAAACAGCAAAATTTCTCCAGAATATTGGAGTGACATTCTACCATATGTAAAATCGAGTCAAACATTTGAATGCATGTAAAGAAATAAACTTGTTAAAATAATTCATTCAAAAGTATATTTCCTCTAGAGCTATATTTTCTAAAGAAACAGCATGAAAAATCAATAATCTTCCCAATATGTGTTTCTTTATGAACTTCCAGTAACCCATGGAGATGTAGATATGAAATATCTCAGGAGGTTAACATTTTTTCCTAAGGGATCACATTAGGATCAGTGTTGAGAACAAATTCAGAAAAACTGAAATATGTTTAGACTGTTTTAATTTGATGATACATAAACTGAACAGCAATAGTGAATTTATAAGTCTTTGTAACTGGTTTGCGTATTTCAGTCAAATGCATGTATTTGATGTCAAATTTTTATATTCAGCCAGAAATAGATGTACTCAACACTGCATGAGAAGTAGTCACTGAAAGAAAACAGACAAACCCCAAATCAAACCCAAAATCAAAACAAAACCAAAACCCTCATTTTTTTACTTTTAGGGTAAATTTTAAAAGTTCAGCTGTCACCACCAAAGATTTTGAGACAAATTCACAGACTGGCATTTCTTCATCTTTTATTTTGTTATTTATTTCATGAATAGATAAATCTGCCTAAAATTAGCCTAGTTGTTAAGTATTTCACAAGTAGAAAACCAAATCCGTTATTTATTGAATATGATTTATGTAGTCCTAATCAGGATGTAAGTCATGTTGCAAGAAAATTATGATAACGTGACACTCTGCTTCTTCCATCCATTCATCAAGTTCATTTCACTATCAGTTTTGTAAAATATCTTGTTCATCCCATGTTAACTGATGATACTTCATTCTGGCAAAAGGGTAGTCAGGGCTAACTATATTGTAGTTGGACTTCTCAGTAAAGAAAATAAATGCTAGCTGCTTCTATTGTTTTATTCCTCCAGGAAAACTGTGGGTTAGATCATATCCATTGCTAGGTGCAGGACAAGAAGGATGAACAAGGCCATTAATTGTTCTTCAGTCACTGCAACTACATTATCACCCTCTGAACTGTGAGCAGTCAGGATCTGAAAGTTTAGTTTGGAAGACACCACAAATATAATTTTTGAGCCCTCAGTACACAGTCTGTGCAGCCTTTTTGATCTTTATATTTTTACATGAAAGCCTGAATATGCAGGGATATAGCACAGACAAAAGATGGAAGTTCAACAATACCAAGCGCAAAGTCCTGCACATAAGCCAGGGCAATCCCATGCACAAACACAGGCTGTGCAGAGAATGGATTGAGAGCAGCCCTGAGGGGAAGAACTTGGGGTGCTGATTGATGAGAAGATCAACGTGAGCCAGCAATGTGCACTTGCAGCCCAGAAAGCCAACCACATCCTGGACTGCATCAAAAGAAGCATGGCCAGCAGGTTGAGGGAGGTGATTCTGCCCCTCTACTCTGCTCTCGTGAGACCCCACCTGGAATATTGCATTCAGCACTGGAGCCGTCAACATAAGAAGGACATGGACGTGTTAGAATGAGTCCAGAGGAGGGCCACAAAGATGATCAGAGGGCTGGAGCATCTCTCCTGTGAAGACAGGCAGAGAGAATTGGGGCTGTTCAGCCTGGAGAAGATGAGACTCTGGGGAGACCTTATAGCAGCCTTCCAGTATCTGAAGGGCACCTACAAGAATGCTGGAGAGGGACTTTTTGCAAGGGCATGTAGTGATCAGACAAGGGGTAATGGTTTCAAACTGGAAGAGGGTAGATTTAGAATAGATATTAGGAAAAGAATATTTCAGTGAGGGTGGTGAGACATTGGAACAAATTGGCCAGAGAAGGTGTGAAGGCCCTATCCCTGGAAGTGTTCAAGGCCAGGCTGAACGAGGCTTTGAGCAACCTGGTCTAGAGGGAGGTGACCCTGCCGATGACAGGGTGGTTGAAACTAGATGATCTTTAAGGTCCCTTCCAACTCTTAACATGCTATGATTATATGATTCTAAGATCTTCCCCGTATTAATGATTGTAATTTATCAGCTACGCTGGTATCTTTTGGTATCTTTTCTTTTTTTTTTTTTCTTCTTCACAGCTCACGTTTATAAAACCTAGCAAATTAGGGGAATTGAACAGTGTGTTAGGTATGGCTTAAATAGTGTAGAGTTTATCCCTACAGAAAGGAAAACTGAGTTTGTGATTATACATTTGCTTCATGTTGGATTTCCACATAGTGGTTTTTTACAAGGATTCTGTTTAAATCTTCCTGAAAGATGAAATTAGAATAGTCTGCAATAATGAAAATATTGGCACAAAAAATTACTTATTCAATCTAACATGCCTTTGGAGATTATCTTACAGATACATTTGTAAACTACATACACAGCAATCTATTCTTCTGTCTAATACAATTTTGATCAATCTGAGAAGAAAAGAGAACAGAGTCTAATAGATTGATGGGCAGCAAGAACAGGGTCCTGAGTGGCAAAAATCTTGCCATAAGCTGCAGTGCCTACGGACCTTGGAAGCTTGCCCACAGTGTCTTTTTTGAATAGTAATAAAAAAAAAAAAAAAAAGTGATTAGAACATGTTGTTAGTCTACTGGCAGGTAGACACAGGTCGATATTCCATTCCTGTGTTTGCATTATTTTTCCAGCTCAAGTTTACATTTCTAATCAATCTCTTTGCCTGTATGATTGATCAAAATAGAGTACAATGCAAAAAGAAGATGCCAGAGAGATATGTAAACTCATCTGTTATGAGAGGTGGAAGCTAATGACACCTCATGTAGTAATTTTCTTGTACTTTTTCCTTGCTGGGATGCATTATGCAAAAATGTATCCTATTTTAGTTCTGTCTTTGGTTAGCTGTTACATAACTTTATCACTCAGCATTCTGTGATGAACTGCCTCCTTTGTTTCATAGGCAGTAACAGTACTGGTTGCTCACCAGTGGTAATAAAGACATTGCCATTATAATGCCCATCCTCACAGACTTCTATAGACTGTGTTTCAGAGGTGTGGCTGAAAGCAGAGAGACTCCTTTTATCTCATGTAAGAGATAAATGCCCCTTCACGGCCTGTGACAATGGTGTAAATATTATATATATATATAATCTATATATCTATATCTATAATCTATAATCTATATATCTATGTGTATGTATATATCTCACAGTAGGCAGGTGTATGGCAGCATGATGACCACAAGCAAAGTCATGTCCTCTCCTTCTCTAGAGCTTCTAGCACCCAGTAGAATCAATGCAGATGCACAGACAAAGCTCCTGTCACAGCACGCAACCATCTAGGTTTCAGGTTGCAAGGTGTGCCTGGGGCCACTCCTGGAGATGGAGGATGACAGCAAGCACACCTGTGGGAGGTGTACTCAAGTAGATGAACCTTGTGGCTGAGCTTTGGGAGGAGGTGGGCAGACTGAGGAGCATCTCAGAGTCTGAGAAGGAGATAGACCAATGGAACTGTGTTCTGCCACCTCTGGTACACAAAAGCCAACTTAGCATGGCTACTATGGAGGTGTGTCCAGTATCTATTTTGTGCCAGAATGAAGGCAGTATTACGAGAGATATGGAGTTGTAAGAGGAACCCCTCCTTAACGCTCTCAGCTACCTTTACAGAATAAGTACAAGGCTCTGGGAATGGTAGATGAAGGACATGATGAAATAGGAGAGGAGCAATCTGTGCAAGTATTCTCACCAAGGTCAGATCAACCAACCTCTTGTGTCAAGAACTGCATTAAGACCAACACTCAGAAGAAACAATGGTGACTTGCGGTCATATATGACTCCCTCCTGAGCAGAATGGAGGTACCCATCTGCAGACTGGACACTCTCCTCAGGGAAGTTTGCTGCCTCCCTGGGGCCCAAATCAGGGATGTCACCAAACAACTGATAAGCTTAGTACAGCCTTTGGATTATTACCTACTTCTGCTCTTTCACATGGGTACTAATGATGTTGAAACAAGAAGGTTAAGGTCAATCAAAAGACATTTCAGGGCCCTGGGAAGACTGATAAAGGATTCAGGAGCACAGGTAGTGTTTTCCTCAATCCTCCCACTAATGGGGAAAACCATTGGAGGAAACAGATGTGCATGAAAACCTGGCTCCAGGACTGCTGGCTCTGTCACAATTTTGTTTTTTATAAAGATGGAAGAGTCTTCCAGGCAAAAGTATGCTGGGACCTGATGGGATCCATCTATCCCAATGGGGAAAACACATCTTTGCTTGTAAGAAGACAGGACTAATTGACAGGAATTTAAACTAGAATTGGTGGGGAAAGGGGATATCATCAGGAGAGTTGAAGGCAAGCCAAGGGTTGGCATGGCACCACCTCAGGATGGCAATGCTAATGAGAGCATTTACACTGCTCCAGGGAGCACTGAGGGTTTAGAAACACATCTGAAGCATTTGTACACCAGCATATGCAGTATGAGAAATAAACACAATGTACTGGAAGTATTGGTCTGTTCACGGAGTTATGATGTCATTGGTATTAGTGAAACTTGGTGGAATGAGTCCCATGACTGGAGTGCTTTGTTGAGGACAATTTATTGTCACAAGTACTCAGTGAGCCAACTGGGAAAGGTACCGTCTAAGACTTGCTATTTGTGTATAGAGGATTTGTGGGAGATGCGATGGTAGGTGACAGTCTTGACCATAGTGATCAAGAAACAGTTGAGTAAAATTTTGGTGTAATGAGAAAAAAGGTCAGCAGAGTTGCTACCCTGTGTTTCAAGAGAGCAAACTTTCAGCTATTCAGGGAGTTACTTAGCAGTGTTCACTGGGATTCTGCTTTTGAGGGTTTAGGACTTCACGAGCGCTGATCAGTTTTTAAGCAGCACAGTTTAGAAGCACAGGAGCAGGCAATCCCGTTGTGTTGCAAGTCAAGCAAGCAGGGCAGAAGACCAGCTTGGCTGAATGACGAATTCCTGTTGGAACTCATGATGAAAAAGAAGTTGTACAATTTCTGGAAGAGACGTAAGGCTTTGCAAGAACATTACAGAGCCCTGGTTTACATATGCAGGGAGAAGACACAAAAGACCAAAGCCCAACAAGAGTTGGAACTGGCCAGTGTTGTGACAGACAAAAAGAAAGGCTTTTTAGGTACATTAATAGCAAGAGGAGTTCTAAAGAAAACATTGGACTGATACTTGTTGAAGGTGGTCACTTGACAAATAAAGATGAAAAAGAAGAGAAAGCATTCAATGCTTTTTTTGCCTCAGTCTTTAACAATTCTGACAGACCTTGGGCTGCCCGGTCCTCGGAGCTGGAGGACCACAACTACAGGAACAGTGACTTTCCTTTTGTGGACACTGAAATTGTAAGGGATCAGTTGCATCAGTTGAATGTTCATAAGTCCATGGGGCCTGGTGGGATTCATCCCAGAGTACTGAAGGAGTTAACAGATGCTACAACAGGATCCCTCTCAATCATCTACCAAAGGCCTTGGGAGACTGGGGAGGTCCCTGCTGATTGGAAGCTAGCCATCGCTATTCCAGTTTACAAGAAGGACATGAGGGAAGACCCAAGAAACTACAGACCTGTTAAACTAACCTCAATACCTGGAAAATTATGGAGATCATACTGGGACACTATTGAAAAGCGTTTAAAGGACAATGCAATCATCAGGTGATGTCAACATGGGTTCACAAAGGAAAAGTCTTGTTTCACTATTCTAAAATTCTTCTAGGATAAGCTCATGCACCTAGTGGATAAAGGAAAGGTGGTGGATGTCATTTTTCTGGATTTTAGTAAGGCTTTTGTCACTGTCCCTCACAGCGTCATTCAGGATGAGTTGTCCAACTGTGAGATGAGCAGGTACACTGTGTACTGCGTGATGAACTGGCTGAACGGCAGGGCTCAACTGCTTGTAGTGAATGGGGCTACATCTGGCTGATGGCCAGTCAACAGTTGTGTTCCTCAGGGCTCAATACTAGGGCCAGGTCTGTTGAATATTTATGCCAATGATCTGGAGGCAGGAGTTGAATGTTCCATTACTAAATTTGGTGATGATACTAAACTGGGAGGTGCTGTTGACCTTCTTGAGGGACAAAAGGCCTCGCAAAGGTATCTAGACAGATTGGAACACCAGATACAAGTATAAATTGGAGAGAGGAGTGGCTGGAGAACAGCCCTGCAGAAAGGGCCCTGGGGGTTCTGGTTGACAGCAGGCTCAATATGAGTCAGCAGTGTGCCCTGACAGCCAAGAGGGCAAACTGCTCTCTGGGGTGCATCAAACACAGTAAAATCAGCTGGACAAAAGAGGTGATTATCCCAATGTATTTGGCATTGGTGCGACCTCACCTTGAGAATTGTGTGCAATTCTGGGCCCCACAAGTTAAGAAGGATCTTAAGGTCCTTGAATGCATCCAGAGGAGGGTAAAAAAGATGGTGGAAGGGCTGTAAGGCATGTCCTGTGAGAAGCAACTAAGGGCTTGGGTTTGCTTAGTTTGGAGAAAAGGAAGCTGAAGGGTGATCTCATTGCTCTCTACAGCTTCCTGAGGAGCAAAAGGGGAGAGAGAGGTGCTGATCTCTTCTCCCTGGGAACCAGTGACAAGATGCTTGGAAATGGCTCAAAGCTGTGTCGGGGAAGTTCAGACTTGACATTAGGAAGCATTTCTTTACCCAGAAGGTGGTCAAACACTGTAGCAGGCTTCCTAGAGAGGTGGTCGATGCCCCATGCCTGATGGAGTTTAAGAGGCATTTGGACGATGCTCTTAATAGCATGCATTAACTTTTGGTCAGTCCTGAAGTGGTAAGGCAGTTGGACTAGATAAGTGTTGTAGGTGCCTTTCTATTCTATTCTATTCTATTCTATTCTATTCTATTCTATTCTATTCTATTCTATTCTATTCTATTCTATTCTATTCTATTCTATTCTATTCTAATTCTGACACAATGAAAATATTTTGATCACATTTCAATCAAATATAATAATAAGGTACTTCTCTGCCTACCTCTTTTAATAGTGCTAAACAAGTGCCTGATAACCATAATAAATCTGTGCCTGATAATGTTTTAAACATATTCATAATGCCATTATGGCCCTTTACCTATCTGGCTTTTTTCACAGAAGTTCTTAAGTGCTAATATTTGTCAACTCAAATGACAACCTGTGACCTTCTAAAACCGCTTTGGATTGCATTTTGTTGTCCCTTCTCTGTATTTGACTTTTACTCATCTTTCACTCATCTTTTTCTCATCTTTTAAAATTATTAGCTTTGGTTCTTTGATATTTGGTGAGAAATATTAATAATCCTTCTTGTAAATATACCAAATGGTTACACTGCATTTGCTTAATATGCAAAAAGTAGGACATACAGACCTGGTGGAATTTTATGGGAATTAATGCTGAATGTATGAATAGCATTAGAGGTCAAAAAGAGATAGATGCTAAAATTGAAAAAAACAGTTATGAATACTGGCATTTTGATTAAGAAGAATGTAGGGAGTTCTGAATCTCAAAATTTAAAGTCAGAGTGTATTACAATTCTTTGCATTGTCAAGGACAGAATGTAACACATTTCCTACTTTGTTCTACCTCTGTCAGATTTTGACCTATACAGTATTCTTTCAATGCAAATTCATCCACACAGTAACAAATAGTAAAAATCATTGCCATCATTATTTTTCCTGTGGCTACTGAAAACATCTACAAAGACTAAAGTAGTTTGGAATTTGAAAGGAAAGAGAGAGATAAAAATAAGATTAATAGTCTGAAGTTATGACATAAGTCACTAATTCTATGACATAATTGGCAAATAGATTTTTGTAGGTAATCAAATATACTTCCATCTCTCCAGATGTCTCAGAATTCCCTGTTCACTATGTCCAAATTCAGTTTTTTAAAAAAATCAGATTTTGATTGTGTCTGACAAATTGGTTTTAATGTGGTTCTTTAAATTAATTATAGCATTTAAAAATAATATTTCTGGTATGATTTTTTTATAGCTTATTCATCTAGTTATCAGCATCAACTTTTCTGAGAGTTTATCTCTTTTAAAACCAGTCAACAACTAAGGAGGAACACCCACAAACAGTTTGATGATTTATTTTTAATTGAAATCAACTTATATTATTTAATAATTTGAAATCAATTTTAGTTGTAATCAACTTATCTAATTATTGAAATTGTAGTGTAGTTAGTTAAGGATTCAAATTCTAGCTTATCAAGTGTTACCACAAATTTTGTGAAGCTACGTAGCAATTCTAAAGCAAGTTTTGACCGAACAGAATATTCTCCTGCATGTAGAAAGGGTATTGGAGTGACAGTATTGCAGATTATTCTGCCATGCCTGTCTGTAGATTTTGCTGCATATCCAAAACTCTGAAACTTTACATACTGGATATTGACTGCAATGGTGCTGTACAAAAGGAAAAAAGAAGTAAATGAATAGGTAAAATAAAGCTTGTGGGTAAAAGGACTCAATAAAGAAAAAGAAGCATTCTTGTAAGCATTGTGTGGAAAATCAGTAGGAATATTATTACAATAAATAATAAAAACAAATAAATTAGATCTAAACTATTTTTATTTAATAAACAAGCATGAAAGTCAAAATAAAAGAAGTCTCGTAATGCACCTTAATGTGTTTTGGAAATCTGGTCCAGCTTCACTTTTAAGCACTGTATTATATAAGAATTTGCAAATATCTTCCTGTGATTAAGTCAGACGTTGCATTGTAGTGTTTTCCTGTGTAAAGTGACCTCAATTTGGGGAGACTACACAGAGACTGGTGCTTGATTTGCCAGAGAGAGCAAAAGGGTTAGAGATTCCCAGTAAGCCTGACTGTAAAGTCCAGTCTCTCTCGTGTTCTATGATGATGTTTTAGGCTCAGAGCTACACTATCCGTCCATCCATCTTCTCCATCACAACTACCCAACTCAGTACTACACCTTAACTTCTGAAAAAAACCCACAGCTGTGGGTGGAACGTAATTTCTTTTCAAGTGTTTATAGGGATTTGTATATGTGTCCTAATAAATTTTAAACACATTGTTGTGGTTTGGGCTGGACTGGCCACTCAGGCAGAACAACAGATGCTCTCCCTCACCTCTCTCCAAAGAGAGGCAGGAGAGAGAGAAAGAGACATGAGTTTAGAAGAAACTAAATTACTTTAACGAAACATTCATAATAAAAAGAAAATCATGAAATATATACAAAATTATATCAAGCTCCCAGGATGACGATCACATCACCGGCTGGCACTGGGGAAGTCTTAGACTGGACTCAATGACGGATGGGAACTCGATTCCAGGTCTGGATTCAGGACCGGGATCAAAGGCAGACGAACAGACAGAGTCCTCCTTGGGCACCAGCCATTGAAGAAAGAGCTGATCCTTTGATCCCTCAGCTTTTACACTGAGCATGATGTATTTGTCTAAATTCCATAAGAGTCGAGGTCTTGAACGTATTTTTTCTGAATTGTTATAAGTACTCCAGTGTACTGGTTTTCTCTGGGTTACTGTTAAATATCTTCACAGTAGCTCGTATGGGGCTGTGATTTGGAATTTTGCTGAAAATAGTGTTGATAACACACTGATGTTTTAGTTACTGCTGAGCAGTACTTACTCAGCGTCAAGGCCTTTTCTGCCTCATCAGTGAGTAGGCTGGAGGTGCACAAACAGCTGGGAGAGGATACAGCTGGGACAGCTGGTCCCAACTGACCAAAGGGATATCCCATACCATATGATGTCATGCTCAGCAATAAAACTTGGGGGGAGGTTGGCAATGGGGCCACTACTCAGGGAGTGGCTGGGCATCGGTTGGTTGGTAGTGAGCAATTGTTTTCATTCGCATCACTTTTCTTTCTCGAGTTTTATTTTCCTCTTTCTTTTTTTTTTTTTAATTTTGGTTTAATTTGGGTTTTTTTTCCCTCTTTTCCTTACTTTTTTTTTAAATTATTATTTCTTTTTAATTATTAAACTGTTTTTATCTCAACCCACAAGTTTCATTCTTGCTTTTACCCTTCCAGTTCTCCCCTCATCCCACCGGGGCAGGGGGAATGAATGAGTGGTTGTGTGGTGGCTGGGGTTCAATCACAACTCTCAGAGGGAAAGATGCAGGAGTCAGTACTTCTGTGGCAATCAAAACCCCTTGTGGAGGAGCAGGATTTGTTTCATGGCACATGGCACTCTATGTTCCAGCTTTTAGTTGGTTGCCAAATCTGTCTATCCCATTCCTCAAAAGCCCTATCTGTCTCACTGTAAAATATATCCTTTTGTTTCCTGCATTTCTTCACTTCATTTTCAGATAACGAAGCATTTTCATGCTATCCTTTGTTTTTTTCTGCCTTATATTTGGGATTTTGGTAGTAGTAGAATTCACACATCTGTAACAGTAAAACAGATTATTGTAGGAAGAGAAGGTGGGAAATATATTACTCAGTATTGTTTCTGGAGGAAAAGTAAGAAGACACAGGAAAAATGAGCAGTGAACAACTCAATAAAGATGAATTAGTCAAGTTATGAAAAGAAAGGAAGCAAAACTCTAAAACACTACTAGCTGCTTTGCCAGCTGTAGTCAGACAAATAAATGCTGCCTAGACCAAGTGAGGATTCATGGATTTTTTAACCTAAAGGGTGATTGTTAATCATCCTTTCAAGGACTGCTTCAAATGCATTTTGGTAGCTGACTTAGATGCATTTCGCTCAATTTCTTTCTTTTTTTTTTTTTTGGGGGGGGGGGGGGGGGGGGGGGGGGAATGATATGTTGCTCTGTTTTCCACCATTTAGCCCCCTTTACGCTTACCCTGTGGGCTGAATAGTTACTACCCAAGCCTACAAGGTGAATTTTGCTCCCTTTTACAGAGAACAAGCTACCCCTTGGGACAGAAAGGAAGGGAATAGAATGGACTTTTAAGTGTTAAGAATGGAGATGTGACTGTTTTTCCCGTTTCCAGGTTGACACAGAGGAAAGAGCTGCCTTTTCCTTGGTAGCAGCTAATGCCTGGCCCTCTGGCCCTCTAGAAGGGATTCTGCACAGCACAGGAGCATCAGTTCATTTTCTTGTGTAGCTTTACTCTGTGTCTAACACAGGCTAGAATAAGCAGCGTGTGGCCTGCAAGGTTTTACAAGAAAACAAGGATCCTTGGCTTGTGATTGCATATCCTTGCTAAATATAATTTGTATATACATATATGTATGTGTATGTATGTATACACGTATATACAAAGTGTACATTTATTTCTCTTAGCAAATTTTAGTAACATTTTGGCTTCTGAAAGACTCTTGCCAGATGCCAAGAGCATAGTAAACTTGGACAACGGACATGAAGGTCTCTTCTTCTCTTTTCCGTAATAACTCAGTGACATTACCTAGGAGTATAATACTACTTGTACAGAAAAACTTTCTTTCTCCAACTCCTGCATCTGTCTAGGAGGCCACATAAATCTTAAGTGCAGTGGAGATGAAAGCTGGAATAAAAAGTGAAAAATAAACACTGGCAATGGCTTATGGAAGGGGATTAGCAGGAAGGTAATAAAAGCCATCCTTAACGTGTGTCTGAGGTCTGCTCAACTTACAACCGTCAGACTTTATTTTTTGCCTTAGAAAATGTTGAAAGCAAAAAACATTAACTGAGACAAATGCTGGGAAAGGAGACTAGATCTTAATTTTTATTAATATTCCTGATATAATATCCTGAAAGGGAGATGTACAGCTTTTTTTTAGTGTGTTTTACAACTGACTCCAAAGGCAAAGTAATTTTGAAAGGAAAAGATGTGCATTTCCCACCTGAATGGCTTAAGAGTAAAACTGTTGGTACAGTTGTGAAAGAAGCTATTAAGTACAATGACAATGTTCTAAACATTAACCAGAGTCTGGAATCAAGCCTTTTGGTTTGAGGTGGGGTATTTTAGTGTTTGGGACTTTTTTCCCCTATGTCCTCACAGAGCAAAAATGTGATCTTTGTGACTTTAACATATATGGATTTTCTACACAGTTTTGAAATCTTACTGTTCTCCTGGACTCAAAATGTTTCTGATAGCAACTTGAAGGACAGTCCAATGAATTTATCTGCTGTGCTTTCTGGGTTGGTAAAACTAACTGCTCTCTGTACTGAGTACTTTTCTCTGTAGTTTCATGGAACCTGAAGGAAACCAAACAAGGAAGTCAAGTCCTTGAGTTCACTGGGATGGTAGTCCCTAAACAGCAAAGAGTTCCCATTGTTTAGTGTTCTTTGTGTATTCCCCGCCTACTTTAATAAAAAAAATCAGAAGCAATCTTTGTGTTTCCAGATAAATATAAAAGAAAGCATCAAGAGCCACCAGCTGAAAACACAGTGGCTGATAATAGCCTATGGCTTTATAAAACACACACTTCTGAACACTAATTTTGTGGGTAGTAATTTATTTTTTTATTATTATTACTATTTTATTTTATTATATTTTACTATATTTTATTTTATGTTACTGTATATTTTACTGTCTTTTAGTATGCAACACTCGTAAGTTATCTGAACCCTGAATACTTAATCACTGCCAAAGGAAGTATAATTCTCTCTGTTAAAATTGAGACTGCTGCTCACAGATGTAGCCCATTGTTTATTCCTGCTTTCCCTGCAGAAAGGAAATTCTCATGTATGGGGGAATCAAGACTTTGCCAGCTCTCCTACTAAAGTTGTGTTACAGAAGCTCCCAAGGAAAGCTCAAGTGTCAGAAATACTCCTCATTGCCTGCTGTGAGTCACAGAGTGTGAGAGTGGCTAGCAGTAGTCATCAGAAGGTCTTCCAAAACAAAGACTGCATTACTGGCTCCCAAATCATCCAGAGAAGATGCAGGTGTATTCTGCTGCCCTTAAGCTATCCCGAGACAATATTTTGAAGCTCTAAGGAGTCCAAGAGTGCTCCTGTATTCTGTCTTTCAGTTGCAGGAAATCAAAAAGAGATATAGGGCTTTAATGATAACCAATTACTTTATAATTGCTTGTAAGAACCCAGTTCAAGGTAAAAGCAAATTAAAATTACTTACCACATCCATTTACAAAGATTTTGAAACACACAAGTGACATAAAAGAAGAGAAAATAATTTCCTCTTGTTACTCCAATATCAAATCCAAAAGAAGACTCTTCCCCTGTTATATCCAGATGAGAAGCTGTAGATACTTACCTGAGGAAGTTCTTTTGTACCTCTTCAATACCAGCTCTGTTATCACTAAAGAGAGCATCTGGGTGGGGAAGAATGCCATTCTTTATACTCACAGCCTTGTTTGGTATTTATTCCGGGTTTCATTTAGATTCTAATCTCCCCAGCCTCATTTTCTTCTCCAAGATTATTGATCCTTAGTTTATTTCAGAGGATGGTTTTAGCCCTGTCATGTTGGATTATGTACAGACAGAACAGACAGGAGAGTAATTCACCACTCTGGAGCATTAACCAGTTTGAGATCTTTAACCCATCACATCTTTAAAGACCAACAAAATACAAAAAGCGAAACTTGGCAAATTCAACTTGACCACTGAAATAATGCCTGAGTTAGCTGAACCCAGAGGGTTCAGAAAGTAGCAGAAATCTCAAAGCCTATTTAATATTTCTTTTTATCGGAGTTTTTACATATATTTTTATATTGACTATAAAATCAAATTAAGGCCTCAAATTACACAGATTCCACAAGCAAAAAACCACTACCATCTTATATACAATAATAATATGCTTCCATGTGATAGTAACATCACAAGTAGGTCAGGAAGATTCAGAAGACTTCAGAAGATTCAGAAGACTTCAGTAGGGAGTAGGTCAGGAGAAGATTCAGAAAGGAAAAGGAATGTGGCTTCCTTCAACTTTCATTCTTCCTGTTTCTGCCTTTCTCCCTGCACTCAGTATGGGACAAGGAAGGTCAGCACAATACTGGAAGGCAACAAATGTTGTGCCCCAGTTATTAAGATAAATTCTGTGGCATCCAAAAATACGTACCTTGTACCAGTTTCTGGAAATGTTTTTCTTCTCCCTATTCTGTGAGAGCAATATCACATTCTTCCCTTGGATGCTTTGCTGAGAGTCTGACAGCACTGCATGCTCTAAGAGTTGGATTTGGTCTGCTTCAGCAGATGTTATGTGGCAGAAGGAGACATTGCTATTTGCCTAAAGTGCTCTTTCTCCTGTAAAGCCTGATATTGAACCTCTGATGTTTACATCTTTTACTCCATGTTGGCAGAAATGAAACATTCTATACTAACTATCAAATGAAATTTTACAAATAGGATTTTGGAAAATAATAACCGAACTGGTGAAACTTCAATGAAAATTGATCTTAGCAAATGTATTAACACTTAATGAAAATTCCAACTTCTTTGCGCAAAGTTTAGCTGAGCTAATAATTGCCTACTACATATGTAATGCATGATTAATTGTACTTTTCTCATCTAAAATGCATTACAATATAGAGTAAAACTAAGCAAATCGACAGCTCCAAGATTATGCTTACTTTAATGTACCATTCATCTTACACTTTAAATGAATTAATAATAGGAGCCATAAGTTCCGTCCATGCCTACTTTTTTAATGTTACATAGATTTAAATGAGCAACATTTCTTAAGAAGAAATGTGGTCATGTGTAGATTACAGCCTAAGACTTGTTAACCAACCTTTGAGAAAAATCATGCAAGCTAAAATTGGCACAATGCACTCCAATAACTTTATTTTTTTTAACATCATTTTAGCCAACACAATATATGCTTCAGCCAAGTTAGGTTTTGCTGTCAATCAAAGGTCAAGATAAATTCATCTAGTGGAATTACCAGAGGCTATAGTATGCAATTGTCTCTCTAAATGAGCTTGAGTCCACCAGTTTGTTTCACAGCAGAATTGCAGGATTCCTTTTAACTCGCCTCACTTGCCATAGAAAGGAAATTTTGGCTGTGCAACAATAGCTTTCTACCTCTGCTTTTCTGGAAATGCAAAACTTCCAAGCCAGCACAGTGAAAGCTGCTTTGAATATTTTACACTGAAACGATGTAATAACACACACCTAGAGGTAATCATCACTCAGTAAAAAATACTGCTCAATAGGATTGGGTTGCTCCTTGTATTCTTACCGATTCATTTTTTGAGCCACCTGATGAAGAGTGGAAATTCAGTGACACTGCAACAAGAGGTCATTTTCTGCCTCGAGAAGTTCCTCATTAAGTTTCAATTATTTTGCCAGTTTGTACAACAGTCTTTCAGTCTTCCTTACATTCCTAACACATGTAGGTGGCTAATGTCTCTTCACATATGTTTCACAGCAGGTCCTGAACTATTAGAGCACTTAACAACTAAAAGTTCTTTTCCAGTAGAGCATGTAAATGTGACCCCTGTTGGTTGATGTGCCTATAGTACCTGATAAGAATCACTGAATCAAGTACTGCATTGAAAGAGGTGAAGAGCAGAGGAAACTGTTCTTATCAAATCACGTTGCAAACTATAATAACAAAACAAAAGTAAACCGCACTGTAGGTGCATTTCAATGAAACTATCTGCTTATTAGGACTGGCCAGAAAACCCGTTTTCCTGATTTTTTTTTTATAAGTGTTGAGATTTTACACTTTGTTTTGTTTGGTTTTGATTTTGTTTTCTTTTTAAACAGGGTGGTGAAATCATAAACAAAAGGACACAGAAGACAATACAGTGAGGTCAGCAAAAGTTATGCAGAGAAGCCATATTAAAAGAAAAACCAACCAACCAACCAACCAAAAAAAGCAATAACAAAAGCACAGCAAAAAAAAAACCCTGAAGAAACCTTCCGGTAAAATTCAGGATAACAGGGTTGTACCCTTCAAATAGATGTAACAATACCTAATATCAGAGGAGCAGTACCATGCCTTGAGAATGCTACACTGTTCTCTGGCTATTCTGTATCGCATAATGATTTGGAGGTGTAAATCAATTAATTAACATGCTTGCCTCTCCTAGTTTCCCTAAATGTTTTGTACCTGACTAAGTGTTACAAAAATCCTGCTATGTAAGTTCTGGAAAGTAGTAAAAGCAAGCACTGTATTTCTCTTCTACATTGTATTTGTAAATGGAAGAACACAACTAACTCCTTCATGTGTCTCAGATGGAGTTTCTTCTGCTAATCTGTGAGCAAACAGGTATGTTCGTAAAAAATTACCAATGGATCCCTTTTCTTGTTATTAGTGTTCAATTAAAATGTGGATTTAGATATAAAATGCTGGATAGAGTTTGATCTTAACTTACAAAATAACCCAGCATTGTTTTTTCTGTATAAGCATCTTTTAATTATCTCATATAAATGCAAAATGTATTTCCTTAGATACACTAATAGTAGAATAACATTTGAAATTATTAGCATGTTTTAACCTGAATTTAGAAGAATGAGAATCTCATGCAGTGCTAGCATTTTTCAACCTCATAAATCTATACTAAACAGCATGTTCCTCTCAGAAAGGTGCTGATCCCTGTACACTAATATCTGCTAAAAAAGGGGTGGGCTGAGGGAGAAGGGATGTGTGTGATGTAAACACAGTGTAGTAAATTCGTATTACAAATGGACTAAAAAAAGAGCTTATGTTTTATCAAGGCACAGATATTTTTATCCTGGTCAACCAGTCTAACATCTTCCACATATTACATAATGTAAGCCTAAATAGAAAGGCAAACAGACATTTCGACTGAAGGTCTCTCTTCAAAGCTTTTATAAAAGCTGTTGTTATTATTAAAAACAAACTGACTGAAAAAAAAGCATAAAATATATTAATAAATTCTTTAATTACTATCAGATTTAGGACAGGCGTGCTTTATAACCCCATATTACAATGATTCAAGGGAGAATTAGTCTACAAGGAAACCAGACCCTCAGGGCTTACTACTTCCCTTATTTTCAGCAAATCTTGCATGAGCAGCTGGTTTTCTCTAGTACAGTTTCTGTTATGTTACCTACACAAAGGATTTATATCTGAATCCATTGTTTGTTTTTACTTTTGTTTCTCAAAAAAAGCTAGAAAACCAGGTTTCGTCTAGGTTAGTGAAATATTTATAAGAGAACAGAGAAGTCATGAAAAGGCTGTAAACAAAATCCAGGAGATCACAGGCAAGAATGAAAGGCGGGAGATCAACTTTGAAGCAAAGGCTTTCTTACACTGTCACTAAAGACATAGTTTCAAACACTACAAAACACTCCATTGTATGAAAAAACACATGGAAACAACTGCATTTCTGAGGTTGCTGCCTCTCATATTTCACCCCAAACTTGTGGTGCCCTAGAAGTTAGGCTAATGAAACAAGTTAGTGAATTTCTTACTCTATGCTCCATTCCTATGGCTCAGTATGCTACATGATTTTGGTGGTAGATCTTGCTAAAGATAACTTTTCTCCTCTTGTTAGTTCATATATGAAAATCGAGTTAGAAATAGAAAGAAAAAGCAAAGCATGGAAGCACAAAGGAAGCACAAGAGGTTGCAGTGTCACAAGGAGGTAATGACAGGACCACCATAACACTGGCAGTGTGAAAACTACAAAAAAAAAGATCTGAAGCCCAACATTTAAGGGTGGTGTAATAAAGGAATTCTAATTAGAGATATCTAGAAGTGCAGTGGGAGGGGGATGGGACAGGGACGGTGACAGCAGCAAAACAAAATCCCCAAACCAATACAAGTTTTCTCAAAAAACTGCAAACAAACAAAATAATGAAAAAGTCCTTTCAACCCCTGGAAATTGATGATTTCTGTGAGACTGCTATGCTCCCTGTTACTATTACTTCCATTCACCCTGCAAAGACTATCCTGAGAAATAAGTTAGATCTTGAAATTTTACATAATTAGCGTCTTTCCCTTCTGCAGAACTCTGAAATTGAACAAAAACAGAGCTTTTGTGTAACCTGTCTTAGAAAAATACTCATCTACAAATCTTCCTTTCCCTTTCTTAAATGATTCCTGTGTTCCTTATTCCCAATTTACTAAAGAATTAAAGATTTTTTATTTCTGATGTTCAGCAAAATATTTTAAAAATTCAAATCAGTTTTGGTCTCTGAAGAATGTCTACCTAGACCTTTTTTTTATTTTGATTTAGAGGACCAGTAGAAACTGAAGGCTTCATTATTTATTCAGATCTAGATGAAAGGAATGTTTTCTCCACAAATCCCAACTATGATCCTTCTTTTTTTCACATTTTTTTCAACTTTGTCTATGTCTAATATTAAAAGTATAAACTACTAATAGTAAGGTTACAAATAGTCTGAAAAATATCCTATTCCTCCTAGTGACAGTGTGTCTGTCACTGCTATTGAATCTCAGGACTGATTTTTAAATAACTAAAGGTAGTGTCTATTGCTGGATTTGGGTTTCTTTTTTTGTTTGTTTCTTTTAATTTTTTTCATATTCAGTCTGGATACATTCATCCTTGGAGGGCCATGGGGTATAACTTCTATTACTCAATATTTCTCCTAATTTCTTTTTATTAGGCTGCCTTGAAGCTTTTAAAATTCCACTGGTCAGTCTTAGTTTCAACTTTTGTCATTCACATGCCCTTTAAACAGACGATGAAAATCTGTTCTTGTTCTACCAGTATTATTCCAATTTATGTATCTTTAATACAAGGAAACTGAGGCAGGTTTTCAATGACAATAACAGCTTATGGTAACACACGTAGCAGATCTTGTGGTTTTCTCCTACAAGTTTAGAAGAAGTCTCTTCTATTCATTTTTTTCTTTCAGTGAACAGTTGCAAGAAGAGTCAGAATATCCCAGAAACTTGTATCCTGCAAGCAAAATATGTAATATGACACCAACTGGGTGAAAGATGGAAAAATATTAAGTGGAAACATGGTGTCGGCAGCAAATTGGCTAGGTTTTTAGTTATTTGTACGTAAGTTGAAAATCATGACGCATCTTCAAACAAAAAATAACTCGTGTTGGTGTGCACAACAGCATAATTGAATTTTACTCAAAGCATCGAATATTTTATTTTTTTAAATCAGTGTGAAAATAAAAAATAATAGATCTTAAAATATGAGACATAAGAATTGTTTAAGAGCTTAGTGATCTTTAAAATTGAATTCCACAATGCAGTGAAGTACACTTTTTTTTTCACTTTTCCAATTTGGTGCGTACTTTATCTAAATCACTTCTAATGTGTACATCGTTTTAAAGGGCTTGTTTTATAGCACACAATATTTTTTGTTGTAGAAGGAAAACACTAGACTCTTCACTAAACTTCAAACTGAAACTCTCCCAGAAAACTCATTTTTATCACAGATATTTTTATTTTTTCAAAATAATGCAAAACATATATGCACTAAGACAAGAATAATACTAGAACAATTTAGCATATTTTATCATGAACCGACATGAATATAATTCCTGTCTAGAATGTTGCCACTAGTTGTTATGGTAAGTAGGTGAAAATAATTAGGATTGGGATAAAAGCTGCTATGAATATTTATTAATAGTACTCTTTAGACTACTGTTAGAATAGTTGTTATTTTTTTCATGTGCATATTTTCTTAGCATGTCTGTATCACCCTAATCATATTATTTAAAATGTTTTTCTCCTGTTTAGGAGACACCAGTGAAAGGTTATTGACCTGTTTCACCTCTTATTTTAAAAAAAAGACATTATTGATGGGGTTTTTTTCCTGATTTGAATTATTACCATTCAACAGTCAAGTGAATAATGTGATAGCAACATCAGAATAGAATGGTGGTGTTTTAACTGTGTATTAAAGGGATAGATAAGCAGCTTGACAAAATTGGATGTTCTATCTTCTTACTGACATCTCAATGTCATTTTTGAGATTTTACTCCTTTTGCTGTAGTTATTTGGGGTTGTTTGCCATTCAGTGACACCATCACTGAAAGCAGTCCTTAGAACTCTAGTCATTAATTGTATTCCTTCTAATATAAAAAAATCTAAAATAAAACCTAGCCACTCAACAACACTATAATTACTTCATTTCCAATTCTACATGTTTTTCTGTGGAAATCTAACTCTTAGACTAGTTGTGTTTCTTAAGACATCAGAAATTCTTATATTGTTGTTTTTATTTCTCAAATAAAATGCTTTTTTGATGATATAAAGATTATTTTGTAATCTTTTGTTTTCAGTATAAGTGACAATTGTTACTAAGCTCAACAAAAGGCTTTGAATTTAGTGTGTGTTCATTAGTTAGGCAGGAAAAGTCACTCCAGAATTGCTGAGACACCTGAGATCAGGAATTTAATTAATATTAAGAATCCTTAAATCCAATTAAGTTTGATAATTTTGATCTGCTAACCACTATTTGCCCCTTTTCCTATAATGCATAGGGTAAGCATTCCAATTTTAGAAAGAGAGGTTGAAATTACAATAGAATTTCCATATTCAAGTAGAGGGAATGAAAAAAAAAGAAAACTAAAAGAACTAGGAAAAAAAAAAATCATTCCCTATTCTATAGATCATCTTAAACACAACACTAAAGAAACTGTACTGAACTAGAAGGATGCTTCTTCTTGATGTTGTTATGCACTTCTGTTTGGTTTTCTGTTCTTAGTTGTTTTATTTGCTTACAGAGATGAACAGAATGATTTGCAGTAAGTGCTGTCAAGCTGAGGAATGGAAATGGCATGTTGTTAGATTGCTCAGTTCACATCGTTTTTTATAGGGTTTTTTTATATTTTTTTTTTTTCTGGTTATGATTGCCAAAATTAAAAAAAAAAAAAACCAAACACAAATCCAAACAAACAAAAAGACCCAAACTCCACACCTAGTATAATTTTTTCACTGTTTGGTCATCTCAGTGAGCTGTTCTTTTATAATATTTTAGATAACAGTGTCTTAATGTTTCTGGTATTTCCTCTGGTAGTATTTTAGCTCATGAATGCACAATCTCATAATACATATGCAGGACGTATGCCAGAGCACAGTGATTTTTGTATTCATTTTAATAATTACTCAGACTAGATTTTTAGCTAGTTTGAATGTTTAGGAAACATTTGTTTGAATGTTTAGGAAACATTCAAAAGTTTAAATAGTAATTCTTTGCTCTTAAGTGAATTTTGATCTATCCTTTGCTTTCTATCATAGTTCAACAGGTATAAAAACCCTGGTTCTGAAAGATCTAAACCCTAAATTTCTCATGGGTTTGCAGTGTTTCACTTCACAAGTCATCAATCCAAGGAAGTAATGTATTCAATTTTCCCTGCATTACATTTTCTGTAGGAATTGTAGTTTGAGTCCCATTTTCCTTCCATTGGACAGGATATTGAAGAACTGCAGCTCTCAAAATCTACATCATGAAAACATACATACAGAACAGGAGCAATTCCCATGAGAAGGATGTCCTGTCTGGATAAATGAATTAGTGAGCTACTAGTTGTGGAGCAATGCTAATTAAATACTGCACAGGTTTTAAATGAAGTATTTCAGGACGGTTTAGTAAGCTGAAAAGAATGTGTCTTAAACTGTTTTTCCTGACAAAAGTTAAAATATTGGAATATCCAGAGGCTGAAATTCTAAAATTCATGTACCTCCACTCACTCTAGAAACTTTTGAGGTGTACACTCTTATCCAGGAACAAAAGGCACAAACAAACTTGTCTATACTCTCTCAAAAATGGCAATTAATCACTGCTACAATATGTTTATCTCCAAAACAGAGAAGTCTTCTTTTTTTTTTTCTTTTTCTTTTTTTTTAATTTTATTTATTTCATGTGAAGTTTCCTTTGGCGCTGTTCACAATTTCTTGTGATTATAAAGTCTTTGAGAAATAGTTTAATTTTTTTTTCTATTTTTCTGTCCATGCAAAGGGACCTTAAGCCTGCTCATAATTTATTACTTTTGGGGTAGAAGTAGGTTATTACTAAACATTCTTGTCCTAGATTATCATTTTACATGACATTGGAATACTGTTTATTCATGGCTGCCTTAGGATTAGGTGTTTATAATAAAAGCAGTAACCTTGTTTATTTGGACTTCAAATGCTGCAACTGAGACTAAGTAAATATACTTTGTAACTGTATTATAAGTGCTGCACAGATATATTTTTGCAGCTGTTTTATAAAGCACTTGCTGTTTTAAAAAAGCTTGTCATTTGAACCTTTCTCTTAAGATAAATGCATAGGATAGCTCCCATGCACAAATACCCTATAAGAACATCAAAACTATTCTCCACGCTCTTTACTGACTTGCAGCAATATGATTTGGTGGGTTGACCTCGGCTGGCCACTAGGTGTGAACCAAGCCGCTCTCTCACTGCCCTTTTTCAGCAAGACAGGAGGACAAAATAAGGTGAAAAGCTCATAGGTCAAGATAAGGATGGGGAGATCACTCAGCAATTGCCATCATGGGCAAAACAGACTCAAAATGGGGAAGATTAATTTAATTTATTGCTAACTATTAACAGAGTAAGATAGTAAGAAATAAAAACAAAACTAAAAATACCTTTCCCCCAACTCCCCTTCTTCCCAAGCTTGACTTCACTCACGATTCTTCTACCTCATTCCCACCCTGAAAGGCACAGGGGGATGGAGAATGGGAGTTGTGGTCAGTCTATGACAGCTGTTCTCTGCCACTTCTCTCTCCTCCTCTCTCCTCACGCTCTTCCCATGTTCCATCATGGGGTCCCTCTCATGATATACAATCCTTCAAGAATTGCTCCAGCATGGGTCTGCTCCATGGGGTACAGTTCCTGACAGGAGCCTGTTCTGGCCTGGGCTCTCCATGGGCTGCACTGTGGATATCTGCTCCAACATAGTCCTCCATGGGCTACAGGGACACAATCTGCATCACCGTGGTCTTCTCCATGGGCTGTCAGGGAATCTGTGCTGGAGCCTGGGGCACATCGTCCCCCTCCTACTTCACCAACCTTGATGCCTGTAGAGCCGTTTCTTTCATATTTTTCTCACCTTTCTCTCTCACAGCTGCTGCATAGGTTTTTTTTTTTACCTTTTCTTAAATATGTTGCCACAGTGGTGCCACCAGCATCACTGGCTGGCTCAGCTTTGGGCAGTGGCAGGTCCATTTTGGAGAGAGCTGAACTGGCTCCGTCTGACGTAAGAGCAGCTCCTAGTGTCTTTTCCCAGAAGCCACCCACGCTACCACACTACCAAACCTTGCGATATAAACCCAAAACATACTAACTCAAAGTCTGTGCTCTCACTTTGAGGTGCTTATTTTCCCTCCCCATTTAATAAAGGCATCCAGGATAAACCTTAGATGGTAACTCCACACCTTAGGCATACAGAAATAACCTTATCCTAAGGGTTAAGTTCATCCTTGCAAGAAAGATAACTTCTTTGAAAAGCAGGTTGGAGCTGATTGCAGCTTCTTAGGAGCTGAGAACAAACACAGACCCAATCTCTTTTTCTCCTGGTGTAAAGTGTGTTTAGTGTCTAATTCTCCAACGTAAATCCCTATGTTATATACATATATACTTCAGAGTGCAAATGAAAAGATTACAGTACAAATATTGTTATTGTACAGACATGAGGGATGAAGCAGAGAAGAAACCATGCATGATAGTCACAGTGTCTTTCTTTAGTTGCCTTTTATTTAGAAAGACATAGTTTACTCATATTTTACCACTGGAAAATGCTGTGATTCTATAGTGACTCAACGTAGAGACCTACATTGCAGTCTGACATGTTTCTAGCCTGCAAAATTTTGGATATTTATTGATAGACTCAAAGGAATATACTTTCTGACATCTGAGGTTCCCCGTAAGCCTATCAGTCTCCTGTTCCCCTTCTCTTTTCTGCAATGGCAGTATAAGCAGCAGTATCTGGAAAACCAGAAATGTATTTGAGCTCAGATGTGCTTCTTGTATATGAGCACCACTCTGATTCTTCCCTACCACGGGGTCCATATTTCTCTCTTTTTTTGTTGATTTCTGAAGAGACTTTAGGGTCCTGAAGCGTTCTAACTCAAACCTTATTTCTGGCCACAGTAACAAAATTTCTTTGCATTTTACCCCATCTCACTTTAGCCTCACAGTCAGCCAGCTGGTTTCTTCTGACTCCAAAGGTGCTCAGCCTTCCCCATGCCTATGCTCTTAAACATGACAAAATACTTCAAATGTCAAAATAACAACAATGAACTTTCCATTTTTTATATAAAGTATTTATGTTAATATTTGCTTACCAAGTATGGGAAAACACATGATCCTCCTAAAGTGTAATAAGAAAGAGACCAATAATGTCTTCAATTAATATGCAAGTTTACAAACCATACTCAAGCTATAGACAAGTTTTAAAATAGTATTTTAAATCTGAATGATTTCTGTATGGAAAATGAAATGTTTTGATTAGGGAAATTCTAAATGAAATTTACCACTTTTTTATTCTCACAGACTTTACAAATCATCTTTCTTCATAGTAAAAAAAAAGTAAAAATAAAAATTGGTGAAGTATTTATATTTTTTGACAGAAAATCACGAGATGAAGAAATTTCATTTAATCTGTCCTAATTCTGAAATCAGTCCAAATAAAAAATTACTGACAAGGAGATCCAGTAGGAAAACAATTAAGAATATCATCTATATATTCAGTTCTCTGGTTCTATTGCAATTATCGAAAGTACTCTGAAGATTTACAATAAACTCCTGGAATCATCTTAGCATATCAAAATGATGGTGATATGTCAAAAAAAGGATAAAAAGTTAATAGTTTCTGAAGCATTTGGTGGTAGAGTGGGACTTAATATTAATGAAAATAATTGAAATATTCTGACAGAGATTAATATTATAAATAAATAGCCTCACATCCTTCCTGTCTAGGCTAGTTGTGGGATTCACGGTATTATTAACTCAAAGAAAATTTTATGTCAACAGAACCTCCAATGTTACACCAAAAAAGACTGTGAAAATCCATGTCTACATTCCCATTTTATGCTAAAATTAAAGAAAAGCAAGTTAAAAAGCCTCTTATAGTAAGAAAATATCTCTCAACAGGTACTTAGCAAAAAGACAAACTCTCCAGTTTCCTAGAGCTATGTTTTAATCCACTGTATGAAGATAAATAACAAACAACTAGAGGGTTACTTGACAGAAAAAAAAGACTTTTGAGAGTGGAGAAATCATACAGATCTGGGTGTTAACCCACAAAAAAATGTGTTAATCCAGCAAAAACTCTCTGTCATGGTTTGGGCAAAGAGGCAGAGAAGCAGAACCATGCATTTCGTCCAGCCATACAAAACTTTTCTGGATTCAGATATCCAAGGTCACTAAATGCATATATTTTTCTTTGCTTGCTCAGAGTGAAATTTCTTCATCAGCAAATTTTCTTCTCTGTGGAAACCATAATTTTGAAGTTTTCCATTAATTTGTGTAGAATGTTTCCATGTATTGTGATATATTCATACATATAACTAGTCAATCCGTTATGATGAAAAAGAACCACTTACATCATTCCCTTCCACACTAAGAATAGGTTGTATACATTTTTAAATTTCATGGCAATATTTTTACAGTTTAGGGTTATCTCTATTCTTCAGAACCTGTTTGTGTTCTTTAAACCACATAATTAGCAGGCCTCATAGCAATTCCTTCACAACATTTTTGATTTAATTTAGAGATATAACATCAATATACAGATAAAGAATTCCTACAATTGCAATACCATGTACTACAACTCCTGATTTAAGCAGGGTCTAAAGTTTTATTAGCTTCCATCCTCATCCTGAAATTTTTATGGCAAATTGCCCACTGTTAAAGATTTGGTTATATTGCTCTGGCTTACAAATTAAATGCTCTGTCTGATCTTTGGCACAACAGATACCTTTGACACCTTTATTCATTATCTGTTGAGAATGTTTTTTAATCAGCATTCTTATTTCAAATGGAGACACATTTTCTGTGTCTCTGGTCTTGTAGCAACACAGTTTATTGTCGCTGACTTTTGTCATTTCAACAGATCTGTGTTCAGAATGCTTTTCATGGCTGTTAATTCTCTGTACAGCTTCACAGACTTAATACTTTGATATCCCACATCAGAGTTGGTTCATTTTACTCTGAGAAACAACATATCAAGCACCAGAATTACTTAAATTGACCGCCACCTAAACTTCATAGCAAACCAAATTCTAAGAGAAGTAGTAGTTTAGTTTTTATAAAGATTACACTTAAAGTATGTGTTTTGGACACAGATCCATTTGTGCTCTAGAATTTACCCTATTGGATAAATAGGATTGGAAAGTCATGTGAAAGGGTAAATATGCTCAGCTCTGCTCTATTTTCAGAAATAAACTTATCCCAAAATATTTTGCAGTTTAGAGTTTTTTAGTGGAAGCTGTATTTCCACATTTTTTCTTGCATGAACAGAGCTGCACCTCTATTAGTTAGAGATGGAATTAAAATAAGAGATTGTCAGAAATTGGTTAGTTGGGGGTTTTGCCCTTTGTTGTGATTTGGATAGGACTGGCCAATAAAAACAAATGACAGATGCTGTCCCCCACCTCTACCTCCAAGGGGAGGAGGGAGAACGAGAAAGAGACTTACAAGTTCAGAAAAAACTAAACTACTTTAATGAAAATATTAAAAAATTAATAAAATAATAACAAATAAAATAATTAAATATCTACAAAACCAGTGTCGAGCTCCCAGGATGATGATTGCGTCACCAACAAGCACAGGGACAGTCCCAGACTGGACTCAGTGACAGACAGGAACAGGATTCCAGATCTGGATTGAAAAATGAACAGATCAGGATCAAAGGCAGACAAACAGACAGAGTCCTCCTCGGACACCAGCCACTGAAGAAAGAGGGCTGACCCTTTGATCCTTCAGCTTCTATGAGCATGAGGCAGATGGGATAGAATACCCTGTTGGTCAGTTTCGGGTCACCTGTCCTGTCCGCTCCTCAGTGCAGGTGGGACCACTCCACACTTTTCTGCTTCCGACCTTCCAGTGGGGCAAATACCAAAGTTAGCTGCCCTTGGCTGTTGTAGCAATAAATCTAAGCAAGACCCTCTCTGCATACCATGCCTTGGCATAAATTACAGCTAGTCAGGTCTTATCACTCCAGGAGTGAACAGTTTTTGCACAATACACTGTTAATTTCAGAGAGTACCGTTAGTTAGAAGAGGCTTAGCTGCAAAGTAAAATTACTGAACAGAAAATTGGTTCTTTTTTACCTCAAAGCAGGACACCATGCAGTTGAAACTACTAGTTTGTATCACTGTTGTCATCAAACATGGATTTAACATAGATGTGAATCTTGATAGAATCTGACCCTGACTTCCAGTACATATATTTCTTAACAAATTTTTCAAGGTGTGAATTAAAAAGGGATTTAATAGGAAAAACATACTATACTATTTTTAATTTGTTAATGAATTAGTAAAATTATTTTGCAAGTGGAGTATTATGTCTCTTAATTTAAAAGGGACAGCATATGTTATAGTATTTTCTAGCACTTCACAATTGGGACTTCCATGAACTAAATGAACTCATTTAAATTAAGAAAATATGTAGGAATTAAGGCAAAAAAAATAATATTGCTAATGTGAATAAACAACTGAACAGTCTTTCTCTAAGGACAGCATAAACAGATGACTTTGGAAAGGCTGGAGAGTAACCCGTATTCTTTCTAGTAATGATGTTATTTTTCAGATATAGTTGTAAATTGTGTTTCTTTTTCATTCTAAATGATATCATAAAAGAAATGTAGAAGGCTTTGGAGCTAGTATAGATAGAAAATATTTAAAGGGAGGAAATATGAAATATTTGATTGCAACTTTACAAAAAATAGGACATACACTTTTTGTATCATAGCCAAGGCAGCACACTAGCATTAGGACATCAAACTGGCCAGGAGATAACAGTCAAGAAGGATGTTGCAGAGTGAGAGTTAGTCCATACAGTAAAAACAGAGAAAAAAAATGTAAAATATAAATAGTGAAGTTCAGATCACTTTAATTCAGAAAGAATTCAGATGTCAACCAAGAAAAAGATCTGCTGAAGCACAGTCTGTGTTCTCCACTATATGTAAGCAAACAATTGTGTTGAAACTGTCTAAATGACCAGAATAATACACGAAAAAAACCTGAACATCAAGATGCCTGTAAATTATGATAACACAACTATCACCTGAGACAAATGTAGCACAATTCAAAGTAAATTGGCCTTTTTGACTTGCAGTTGGTGGGTGCAAAGCAGAGGGTTCTTTCTTCAAGTCAGTGCTGTAGTGATGCACAGGGCATGAAAACACTACGGACAGCTGTCTGGGGATAAAATGCAATGTCCTTCTTAATGTCTGGCCATCAGTGGAGATCAGAAATAAAACTTATTACAAAATGTTAGTTTACACAATTGCTACATTTACAAAAGTCTTTGTCACTCTGCCACAGGGCAAAAAATATAAATGTTTATATCAAGAGTTACTGGTTACCTATACAATGTAAAATTAAAAAAACAAATAAGGAAAGGAAAGGAAAGGAAAGGAAACCACATTTCAAAAAGAATTTTCATTGTAAATGAAATTTTAATGACATTTAAAAAAACCTGAGATTATTTGTTGTGGCAAAATTTTTTTGTCATCAAAATTTCCCCCCACCCACCAAAAGCAAGTAAAATTTCCTAGCCTGAGATGTGGATTCAGGAGTCTGTTTTCGTGGTTTTGGTGTGTTATGAGAGAAAAGCAAGCAGACAAGATATCTGAAATCTGTCTTTTCCTATCCTGACTTAGTGTCAGGTCTCTAGCATGAAAACACGCTCATTCTTTGAGACTGAAACACAAATTTTGGGGCAAGTTTATGTTTTCCAATAGGATTCTCAAAGTTTTTCCCTCTTTTCACTCTTGCGTGGAACAAATACTAATTTCAATGTCTTATATGCTTTCAAGAATCAGAATTGTTGACTCGAGTGAGTCAACAAACTTCAAATGGTTTAATGTCAAATCAGAATTTATGCAAATAATGGTATAATGTCAACAACTGGGAGCAATAAACTGCAAACTACACAGTGAGAAATAAACGCATATGGATGTATCAGGGAAACTAATAACTTTATTAAGTCCACATTTGCTATTGATTTTATAAAAGCTGTAATCTATTTATATAGTGAATGCTGTTACGCCTTACCCCATTAAGTCTGGTGTACTAGTTTGAGCTGAGGTAGGGTAAAATTTCTTTATAGTAGCTTATATGGTGCTATCTTTTGGATTTGTGGTGAGAACAATGTTGATAATACGTCGATGGTTTAGGTATTACTGAGCAGTGCTTACACCATGTTAAGGACTTTTCTGCTTCTCAGACTTCCTCACCAGCAAGTAGGCTGGGTGTACACAGGAAGATGGGAGAGTACACAACCGAGACGAGTGACCCCAACTGGCCAAAAGGATATCCCATACCACATGGCATCAAGCTCAGTGATAAAAGCTAGGGAAAAAAAAGTCAAGAAAGGGTAAGTTCAGAGTTATAGCATTTGTCTTCCCAAGCAACTGTTACACGTGATGAAGCCCTGCTCTCCTGGAGATGGCTGAACACCTGCCTGGTGATTGGAAGGGGTGAATTAATTCCTTATTTTGTTTGCTTGTACGTGAACCTTTATTTTTACTTATTAAACTGTCTTTATCTCAATCCGGAAGTTTTTTCATTCTTACCATTCTGACCCTCTCCCCCATCCCACTGGGGATGGGGAGTGAACAATTGGCTTTGTGGGGCTTAGCTGCCTACCAGGGTTAAACCACAACTGTTGATGTTCCATCTTCTTCTCATTAATTGATTTTTACCCTCTTTAAGTCTATTGAAAATCTTTTTGGGCTATGGAACTGGTCCTGATTGAAGAGGCAGCCAATTTTATCCTAGAGGGTAGATGAAATGGAGTCCACTGAAATCACAAAAGGGTCTTACCATTGATTTTGAGGGGCAGCTGGAATGTCACCCTCTTCAACTAATGGCGTATTACGGTCTATTCCTTCTAATGACTCTGTTAAAAACAGCAAAAAATATCTTTAGATAATATTCTCCTAGAACTCCATTATCTTTGGAGTACATTCCTTTTTTCAATAAACCATAACCAAGAATTGTTGATACTGATGCCAAGGTGTAAAAAGTATCTTTCTAAAGAGTCTATTGACTTCTCTATACATGGTTCCCTTCCGCTTTGTTTTTTTTTAAATGTTAATTTTCTATATAACCATGAAGTGTAATCATTCCCCCCAATATTTAAAATATCAAAAGCAACTAAATATTTTCTTATAAAACTAAATAATCAGCAATATAGTTGCCATGTATAAGATATATAATTTTAAATCTTTTTTTTTCTGAAATTATTTGTGATAGTTGAGAAGAGAAGATGTAGGAACTCAGGGAAAAAAATGCAGTCAGCATTTAAGATGCCTAAGGATTGTTTAAAGCTTGAAATATCTTCCCTCTTTAATATTCCATAATTTAACTCAGAAGCCGAATAAATGTTGGCTTAATTTTTGTATTTAAACTGTATGTAAACTGTAGCTTATTTTTATGTCACATAACACTGCATATTTTGTTCAAAAATGTATCTGCACATGCTTCATAACTTTTCTATAAACCTGTTCACTTGTATCAGTCATGATGGTTACTCATAGCAAAACGCTGAAGTACATTCATTTGAGTAAACCTGTGAGCAACTCCACTAAAAATCATGAGACTACTCACACACTTAAAATGAAACATTTGTTTTTGTTCTTTCCTGAATTGGAAACCTAATGTTCAAAGGGCTGATGAAATGTGTCAGGGTTAATAGTTCTTGTTATTTAAATGTAGGTAAGAAATTCACTATACTGTACGCGGTTAGGCTGTGAAGTTTTATTTAAAGCACCTTGTGATAAAACACAATCATTTTGCCCACAAAATGTTTTGTGTTTCTTGCTTTGCTTTTCTTCGCTACCTATTATACCGCAATGAGTCTCACCCATCATGCAACTATTATATGTTAATTGCAATCAAGCTTTTTGGAGCTGTGTGAAGACGACAGTGTATTTGCATTAAAAAAAGATTTTGTGATTGCTTTTGAATATTGTACATTCCCATATGACACAGGTCCTCTTACTACCTGTTAAAACAGCAGTGTGAACACTTTCTAGTTACATTGAAGAAAAAAATTAGACAGTATAACAATTTAATCCAAAATACCTTGGAAGATATTTTTTTATCACATTTAAAAAATTGGATCACGCGCATGCACATAAGCAGTAAAAGTAACATAACAAGATTATTTAAAAATATATGTATGTTTAGCATTTTCTGCTCAGTGACCCTTAAATGGAGTCATGCATCATTGCGAAATGCAGTTGTAAGTTATGGATTTCAGACTGTCATCATTATAAATCTGTTATTGACAAAAGAAAGTTTGGCAAGAATGCACTGAAAAGATATCTCAGAAACAGAAGAAAAATAACTGGCATTCAAATGCAAGTGATCAGAGAGAGAAAGAGGTCAGAGTCAGTGTGGTGGGGCAATTTCCAGTGTAATAGAGAGAGGAAAATATGTTTATTTTAAAGGGTAGCCATCAGCTGTCAAATTCTTTTTGTCTAAAATTCATTTTAAATACTAAGCATTCTAAAATGTCATTTGCTTTAGCACATGAGAAGCTTTAAAAGAACAATAATATTGGCTTTCACAATCACAGCTGGGGGCATTAAATCTAACTAATTTTTATACGTTCAAAATGTACATGTAAATAAATATGAAGTGAAAGTTTCTAGACGCAGCATTTTGTCTTCAGTAGTGGCCATAACAATTGGAATAGTGGAGGGTAGTGAGGTTTTCTCCTTGTGGTGGTTTCTGTGATTAACCCAACAGAATCATTGCAGGAATCAGTTCTTTCCTTTTTACTTTTGTTTGTTTGTTTGTTTGTTTTCTGTCATTTCTGCCTGGTTATTGATGAGAATATGTCTGCTTATTAGTCGGATAGGAGGGGAAGAGGTATTTTTTTCTGACAAATTCCCTTGACATTGTCTAGATTATGCAATTGATGTGGTTCATATAAAAAGGGATACACTTGCCTTGGCTAGTTGGACAAGCAAATAAGCCTTATTTTCTCTTTTACATCAAGGAACATAAGCAAAATCCATGACAGTTCTTAAGATCTGGTGGCAAGGCTCGTTTAATCAAGGTACAGCTCTTGGATTACAGTGGGAGAAAAAAAATAAAGCGTTTTGTGCCCATCATGCTTGCAGAAAGACCTGGAAATCATAACCCCTGAGAAAGGACTGTGAATACATAGTTGTTATTATACACAAACAGCTAATTTAAAACGTACATTTTTGAATGTTTTTTTCCTGTGGTCGAGGTTTGGGTTTTGTCTGGTTGAGGTGGACAATCTTTCAGCCATTATTATTGTAAGACAGCTCTTTTTAGTCCCATTTTCTATCTCCAACAGTTGTCACAGGAAAAAACTGCTCAGTACGTGTAGCTTGAAGCAAATCAGGATCAGAGGGGTTTATTGATTTATTAATGACATGTAACTAAGTAGCAATTACTGAACTATACATTCAGGATCAATACCAGTAAAATAGCCAATATACCACAATACTAGACTGTTACAAAATTTAATGTCCATCTAGAAATTTCTACACAACTTTTTGTAACTAGTCCTAGTATGGTCTAATCATGCACGTGTTTTTGCGTGCACACAGTTACTTAATTAAGGAGGCTCCCTCCCTACCAAAATGCACCTCTCTCCACCACCCATTCCTGTCAGCATCTCACCAAGTGTGGCTACAGGTATTTTCACTCCAACATTTACCTCTGCTGTAACAACTTTTCCTGCTTTTTTACACATCTTTGCAAGCAAAGTCCCTCTTTGTAAATCCTCACTTACATACTGTTTACTCTGGCCAATAGTGATCTTACTCTCTAATATGATCAGTTGAGACCAAACATTCTGTCAGACAGTTTTGGGCATTTGATCCATGCTTGTTTTGTGCACTTTACGGTCTTACTACCAGAAGTGCACTACATGAGTATACTGAAAACAATGAATAAACACTGCCCAAGTTTTAAAGTATGAAATGAAAAATGGAGTAAAAAAAAAATAAAAATGCATTGGTATTTTTTTTTTCATTTCAGAAGGGCATTTTTAAATTTTTAAGTAATTAACAGGAGAATTAACATTGACCATTTTTCTTCTTTTCTACAATTTCTTTACCTGCATTGGACTGTACAGTTGTTTTTAGACATAACTTTACAAACAGGTAAATTTGAAATTATCTTACCTAACTATTAAGTATTAATATTTTTAAAGGGATAGATAGAAGATATATCTTTGGACAAAAGACCTATTATGAACCTAAAGTAGTAACAAAACAGCATAATGACTTTATGTCTGGTCCATTTTAGCAGAATAATTGCATAAAATTATCTGGGGGATGAAATTGCGTATGCGCGATTATAGCAATAATAGATATATTCACTCTTTAATGTTGGCATTTTAATTACAAATCAAAGAAAAAATTTAGCAGCCATTTATAATGACTTCTAAAGCAACAAAGGCTAGAATTAGTTTCAATTATTTGCATCTTGTTGTTAAAAAGCTATGACCTGAAAACTGACATAATGATCAATAAAATACACAGAAAATATTTAATGTTTATGTACTTGGAACAATCAAGTAGTGTTTCTTGAAAACCTAGTAGTATAACATGGATGTATTTTTTATAAAATTTTCAAACCATTTGCTCAAAAGAAACTTATGCATATATAAGAGGGCATATTTGGAAATATTTTCTATATAGAAATGGGGAGACACGCAAAAAAGGCTACTTTTTCTGGAAGAGTTGGTCCATGACTAAAAATTTTGTGTCAACAAAATTGACTGAAGTGAGACTAATTTGGTTTTGTAAGAGAATATGAAATGTGTGTAGCCTTAATGGAAGTTTTGTTATACAGATGGATCAAAGTATATCTGAAAATTAAAAAAAAAAACCCACCTGTGTATTTTCAGGTCCTTTTTCTACCTGACTGCATTGATGGACTTCATAAAGCAACATTTTTATAATTACACGTAGAACTTTACTGGTTTATTCATAAAGCTCTTTTTTTAATCCATGTTGATATTTTTTGCAAAACTGTATTTGTAGAAAATAAATAATAAATTAAAATTAGTTCTTTGTTCAGGTGTGCAACACGGATGATGCATCAGGGATACCTTGTGATGCTTTCAGACATGTAACGCTCTTGGTGTTCTTAAAGGAGATAATTAAAATGTAAATGAATGTGGGGTATGCTGGTCAGTAAGGGCTAATAAGGGTTTCCAAGGTTTATATTGCAAAATGAAGCATTTTTTCATTAGGTTATAACTAAATCATTTGAATGAGTTCGAAAGTAAATTAATATTTTCTTATTTGTTTACAAAGTTTTATCAATATTACAAGTCTTTATGGACATTACATATCCATACAAATATATTTCTCAAATATATACACATATACACAACTAGACACAAATATGCATGTTATCTGAAGAGAAAATGTCGTTGTTTCTCTTCATTAATACAATCCTGAATAATTGACTGTTCACAAAGAAATACACTTTAAAAATAAATGCAGTGGTTTTGAGTAAATGTCTCTTTCCTGCCAAAAGCACAACAGTACAGAGGTAGGAGGTTTCATTTTCCACATGCTTTGTGCAAACATTTTCTTTGGGTTCCATCCCTGTGAGTTTGCAGTTGCTGAAATTGGATTTGAAGTATATATTTGAAAGGGCTCTAAAATCACAAATGCAACTTAACCTCAGATGCCAGTTTTAGCTTTATTTTTACTGCTTCATCCCCCTGCTGCTGAGCCCAATATGAAGCTATTCCATCTGAGTTATCCCAAGTTTTTCATCCTACTTCCTGCATCTTTCTCCAAAATCCAGTATTCTTCATTTTCTTCTTAATTTTCAATGTCTTTTCTCTCTGTCCATGTATAGAACCTGAGTCAAAACTGTATTTTCTAACTACCTCTATATGTAGACTAATAAAAGATATTACTGCCTATACCTACATGTAGAACTTTTCGTGTTTTAATATCTTTTATTGAGTGAAAAATTCCCATTTTACCAAGCACACAGTAGGAAGACCAAAATGTAAAGTTGCAGTAGCATTAAGCTCAAATTTCATTCATTGAGGTTGTTTAGTAAATCCTTTACAATCAGTTGGCTGTCCTCATTCATTTGTTTTCCCCACTTTGTAGAGGCAGTTGTTAGCTCTGTCAGTCTTTCAAACTTGTTGACAATGGAAATTTCTTGCATGACTCTGTCCTCCCCTTTAGTAACATTTACATAGTGGGGGAAGGGCACGGTTTCTTTTCCCTGGCAAGCACTAAAAGTGGGAAGGTTGTTAGAAGGTGTATTCATCAAATTCTGATTTATCAAGAGACGTGAGACAGCTTATTTCCTGGACACCTAGCTCCTTCCATACCAACCTATGAGCTTATCCAGACAAATAATCCAGATGCTGCTAAGAAAAAAAAACAAAATTTCTACAGACAAACTTAACGATGACAGAAAATGCAGTATGTAATCCTGGACATTACAAGAGCAATGCCCACAGCTTACCGTAATATACTAGTTTTGCTTGATCATATTCATCATTCAGAAATAAGAGTTTACTTTGTCAGGTAGGGACGCTTATGTGGTAGTCCTTCTTCCATAATGTCCCATCTCAAATGAAAGAAGTTCTTCAAACAGCCACAACATTTCTGCCTATAATACTTTTCAGGTACAGGTTGGTTGTGGGAAGATTGAGGTGGGAGAAGTTTCTGGTTTAATTAGAAACTAACTGCATTCACAGGTCTTTTCTGAGATATGGCTGGCAATAAGCTACTGCCAGTCTTTGGCAGGCATAGACATGACAGATAACTGGTTGCCATTATTTCAGTTGCTGACCCTTATACTTGTGTGCCTAATCAGTGTTTTAAATCCTGGCCCCCATCCCTGTCACGCGCATGCACATGCTCACACACACACCTGAGCAGAAACACTGCTGTATCTCCCGGCTTTCCTAGTCGAAAAAGACCTGCACCCTTACATCTATATTTTTCACTAAACCCCTTTACAGCAGAGCTGAGGATTCTGGTTCTGCCTTTTTTTTTTTTTTTTTTTTTTTTTTTTTTTTTTTAATAGGTGTACAATATCCCTTGCATGGCTGTTTCTTGGCTGGCTTTAGTTTTTTTAGAATTGTTTTACCAAGCAAGGCAGTTGTAAACTGCTAGAGCAATTCACTTTAATCCCCTGCAGTTCCGTGTGTCCATGCATTCATCCAGAATGTGCTACTCCATCTTTGTGGAGTAGCTATTGTGACTTTCCATCACATAACTTTTACCTAAGCAATAAGTAAAGTAGTAAATAAATTTAAAAAATCACATCATCACTTTGCTGTGTTTTTGTATATTACAGATTTGCTCATCATATAAAAATCAGATTGCTCTTCATATACAAACCAGATTCCAAAGATTCGGGATTCCAAAGATCAGGAAATGTATATTCCAACTTGTGATTTAGATATTTAGGACAATTTTGGTGGAGTACAAGCAAATAGAACTAATTTATTCCTGTGCTTAAACGTGAAATAATATTTAAAAAAAATATGATTTCTTGATACAGAAATCTAAGTTTAATCAAATCAATTCGAGGTCATGGATTCTTGCATATAAGTGTGTGCAGTTTTTATTCTTCATTCCATCTCCCAATTAATTTATCACAAAACTTTCATCAGAATTAGCAGGTATTAGAGATCAACAAATATTAACATTGAAAGATACAGTTATCTTCCAATAAAAACCCCTATATTTTTATTTTAACTTGTAGAAGATAAACATTGTATGGTGGCGTCTAGTCTGTGTGCTTTCATTTTTCATTCCTTTTTCTCTCTTGATCTAAGTGAAAATGATTAGATCCGATATACAAGCTAAATACATACTCAATACTAGAATGCAAGCTGTATAAATTAAGAGTTAGACATTTTCATGGGCTAAATTTAATTAGGAGATATAAAAATGTGGATATTTACCACGTCACAAATAACCAAGACAGTATAAAGAAATGGAAAACCTGGCAAATATCAAACTTGATAGTCATAATGAAAATATTTGAGGTTGGTTCCCAAGTCAAACAATTTGCCTTCGGAAACAGAGTTTTTCACCTCGAACTCACTTACGGAAACCTTTCCCCTATGGGCAGTTTCAGCAGTAAGGCATTGTGAATTCCTCTTTTACTACCAAGTGTAGCCTCTTAGACATGCCTCTGGGCTATTTGCTGCAAGTCCTCTTCTTTGAGGCAATGAGTAGTTCAGGCTCCAAGCTGCAATGTACAAGAACCTCCTCTGACTGCAGAACTGTAACTTCTAAATTTTGGTTGTCTGAATCATCTCTTACTATCTGTCTGAAGTAGCCTCAAGATGATCGGAATACACCCCCTGAAACTTTTTAAGAAATCACACTGACAATCACATATGAATAGGTGTCTTCACTGTTTTTCTTATATTTCTTGGTTTATCTTTGTTTAAAATCAATCATGAGTAAACATTTCTTGAGAAGTGCTAATAAAACCCCTTCAAATTTTGAGATAAAATGAAGAATAAAGAGGACAGTTAATTGAGGTATGTCTTGACTTCATTCTCAATTTAGGTATGTTTTGACTTCATTCTCAATTTTATTCAAATAAACCTATTAGTCTGCAGTTCTAAGTTTTTACACTCAGATTTTCAAGGAGTTTTGTCACCTTGGCTGCCTTGGATGAGAATTTTTTCCGTACTCTACCAGAAGTCCTGCAATAGCTGTTCTTCCCTTCACAGCAAGTGATGAATCACCCTGGCATCCTGGTGATGACACGAAACCAGAGCACAGCTTCACAGTAGCAAGGTGTCAGGCAGTCAGTGAGGCTGCTGCCACTCGTGGCTGAAGCTGCAAAGAGTGTTATTCTCCTCTCTATCCAGAAAAACTTTTGATTCCTGAGCTTGCTCAGCAGGATGTGTCTAATCAGTTTTCCCTTCAGTGCTGTCATACACTGTTTAGCTTCAAGCAAATTAAGCTCTCAATAAATATGTGTTTTCTTTTCATGATACTTTCCTTCCTTTGTTAGAAACTTTGATTCAGTTAAGAACATTGCATTTTTTAAAGTTTCTTCACTGATTTTTTGAGCTAAACTCATTAAAATTGTCGTCCTTCATTCAAGACTTTGTTCAAGGCTCGCTACAAACTGAAAAAATTTCATGGACTATAATGAAGGCATATTTTTCTTTACAAAAAGTAGACAGTTATTTTCTAAAAATTGCAGCTGAAGTCTATTAAAGAAGTCTTTCTATGCCTATATGACCAGTCTTCATGCTTCTTTAGAAATACACTACTTTGTTCTGTTGTGAAATTAAGAACGTTGCTAATATTCTTCAGAAATAGAACAATGGAAAATAGGAATTTGTGGCATTTGGCAATGAATCATAAAGTTAGTATGTTCTTGTTGCTGGGAATACAAAACAAACTCCATCATTCATTTAGGGCACAGCAAGGAACACAATAAGACAAAAAAAAAGAAAAGGGCCAGCAATGGCAATATTGGTCTGGCTATTTCTTTTAGCAACCAAAATAGCAATAATTTATAAGGACAAACTGTATGTGAACATAAGAAATGGCATATTGGAGCAAATAGATGTTCTGTCTGGTCCAATAATGTTCTCTCAATGACAGCAGATGCCAGATGCTTCAGAAAAAGGCACAAAGCCCCTACAAGGCAACTAATTCTGAAAAATGATTTTGTGGTGTATGTAGCCTGAAAATGTATATTGCTTACTGTGTACTCCGTCTTTAATTTTGTTGCTGTGCCGAGACAGCAGCCATACTGTTCCGAATATTGCTGCAGTTTGTTACAGAATATGTACATTTTGCTCCTGTTATGTCGTGCTGTTTTCTTTGATACATACTAGCAAACTGTTTAAATTCAAAATATATCTTTTTATCTTTGTGTCTGAGACATAGCATACCCATGGGAATGTCTGCCAGATCCTCAAAGACAATGTGATATTGAAACACTGGTGACTGATATAATCTGAAAAAGGGTGAAATCTTTGCCATTTTCATTCCTCAGAATTGCTAACTGTATTAGAGAGAAAAAAATTGTGCAGCAGTAACACAAAGTTAAGAGCGTCGATGTTGATGGGAGATAGAATTTTAAATTTTGTAAGTAAAGACGCAGTGTAGATGGATTTGAGGCCAAAATTACAAACATCTTTAGGTTAAGATCCATATTGGTAAATAGAAGATAACGTGTCATCCTTTCCTGAACATGACTTATTAAAAGTCAATAAATTGAGTATTAACACACTTACAAATTTTGGTGGAACTACAGATTTATTTTTAAATAAATGAGTGATATGCTGTTTTTTTCACACAGCACAAATTTCTGCATATGAATCCCTCATGTTGTTGTCATCCAGTAAAAAGAACTTTGTTCCATTCACACACAAGGTAGGTTTTTTAAATTGCCTGCAGGGTTTTATGAGTATCAGTCCTATTGGGAGTTCAAAATAATGTTCTGATGTACTTTTCTGTTTCTCGTACCACATTCCTAGGGCAGTTTCCTGGGAATTCCTTTAAGCTTGGAGCAGTTGGAAAGTAGAACAGATTGGTATTAACTGGAAGATATACATTAATGTAAATCAGCTGAACAGGAACCAGCAGTTCTTTTGCAACCTGATAGTTTAAGTACACAGCCAGTAGCTAGATTATATGAATTCATATATATACAACTGCATTTTAGGTACCAATTTTTTTTTTTTTTAAATGTAGTCTATTGGAAAAGCCAACCATGACAAGACTGACTAGCAAAAATGAACTCAAAATCCTGCTCCTTCCTGAACTGCAAAATAAGACTTTCTGTAAGAAAAGAGCTGTTTTTCCATTGATGTTGCAGTTCACTGGTATTTGACTGCTTAGCCAAGCTTTCTATCATTCTGCCTGAAAGCAGGTGTCCCTGTAAAAATTCCAAAATATTTGAATTATCTTTGAAAGCTGCTTGCTTTCAAGGCATTGGTTAAAGTCACGTCTCCCAGCCTGGTCACAAAGAGGTACCAGAGGCAGTAGCAGAATAGTGGGTGTTTGGCGCATCAACCAGTACACTTCTGAGCATGGAAGAATTTCTTTATGTGGAATGATAATAATGAAAAGTCCTTGGCTGTGTTTAGTACCTATTAATAAGGGAGCACAGCATACGACTCACTTTGTTTACCTTATAAAGCTTATGTTCCTGAACTGAATTGCATTGCAATTTGATATCTTTTGTCTCAGGAGGAAATACACTGAGGTGAGTTGAAGTAACGGTCTTCAAGCAGGTTGTCAGTGGAGTGCTTCTAGTAAGGAAGGAGTGTTTTTTTTCTCCATGTTCACTGTGAATGGTACAACAATAATGGCCTCAAACTGCAGTAAAGGAGATTTAGGCCCAACATTAAGATAAACCTTCTAACGGTAAGATAGGTAAACACTGAACTAGCTTGCCTGGGAAGACTGTGGACTTTCTACTGTTGGAAGCTTTTGAGACTTGAGACAAACCTCTTGCAGGAATGTTTTAGTCCATTCCTAGCACAAGATCACTACTCTGTTCTGTTAACCTCTGCTAGTGCTCCCAAAACTATTTTTCCATTGGTCTTTTTTAACAAATATGTCAAACAGTGCTTCTAAGCTCTGAAATAAATGTGGTGTAATAAAAAATATGAATTGTTGTATTTGTAAAAATAAAACCACAAAATTTAAAAGAGAAATAGAGAACATTTAATTTTCCTACAGGTAATTTTAAAAGTAAACACAGCATGTGACCTCAAATAATATTACTAATTATAGCAACTTTTATAATTAGAACCAAAATTTATATAACATTACATTGACAGGCTCGTATGAATTGTGAGGTTATTAGAGTAAAGATTATTCTGTCATAATTTTGACTGCTGTGTTTTGCAGAAGTGTGTTCAAAAATGAAAAGGTATACAAATATTATACAGAATGACAAAACACCCATGGGGTTGGAACTACATGTGAAGTTTAGAAAAATTAAAGTTTCTTCTCAGGAAAAATATGAAATATTAATCAGGCACATGACTGATTAATTTTGTAGGGAACCATCGGTGTGAATGACTAAAAAAAAAGAGAAAACAAAAAATTCAGGCTAACAAAGACAGAGGTTTTTAAATGTAACAAATTTGATGTGAAAGACAGAAAAAGAAAATATAAATGTTGATATTAAGTAGGTAAGAAAAAGACACTCTTCCCATGTTTTTGAATTGGTTTTCCAGATCTTGAGATCTAGAGTTTATCCTTTAGAACCCTTGAGAAAATAGAATTGAAGTTTTTATAATGTGTTTGATGAGATTTCAAATTATAGTTTTCATTTCCCATGGCAGAAATAACACATTGCTTTTCTAAGTTACCAGATGTAGTAAAGGAAAGTTAGACAGGAAAATGTTCCTCAAGTCATGTCCACCTTTGTTGAGGAAGTACAGCAACTGTATTTGAAACAGAGCGAATGTCAAAATATATTGAGTAAAGAGGGAAGGAACACACATGGGCACAATGAAGAAACTTCAATAATACCTTACAGCAATGCAGAATTTTGAAACTGACTATTGTTGTCAGATGTCCCAGCTATAAAGGATACTACAGCTTGTCATGTTCACGTAACGAATGGCACAATTTAACATATATAATTTATGCCTCAAAACCATGCCTTAGATAACACGATTTTCCAAAATATGCTTTTTTAAGTAACAAGAATGACCAACTGTTCCTCTGTAACAGCCATACATTTCACACTGGTATTGTAATATTTGTGATTGTCTTAGTCCTCTGATGTAATAATCCACCTGAGTAGCTCACTCTCCACAACCACATTGAGATAGGTTCATCTTAAGAAGCTAATCTGTTGATCTTTTGAATAAAAAAGCACTACTGATGACGTTGCTCGGATTCCCATACGCAGCATTCTAACGTTGAAGTAATGAACATAGTTTATATCATATCTAACATCAATTTGCATTGATTATTTTCCAAGAGGGCACAAAAAGAGCTTAGCTCTGAAAGACTAGAACACAAAGACAGAGAGGGGATATGATTACTTGGGCGGGATATGATAAACTACAGGGTAAACACTGGGGAAAGAAAAAAATGAATTAACCGAAAGGACAATATTGGTACAAGAGCACATGGGTATAAAACTGTCATGAATAAATTTAAAATTGAAATTAGATTAAAGTTTCTAACCATTAAAAGACTAAGATTAAAGACTGGTCTTTCAATTACAGTAATAGAGGAAAAAAGTCTAACTAGTTTTAAAATAGAACTAAGGGAGAGAAACATTGTCTAGTTGTCCACAATAGCAGAATCCTAAATCCAATGTCCAAGTTTCTCCCAGTTATATGTCTGTAAATTCTCTTGGTTTACACATCAATACTCACTCAGTTCATCAGTTGGTGACAGTTTCAAAGGATACATCACACCTCCCTTTAAAATTAGGCAAACAAAAAATGCTGGCTCTCAGAAAAGGAATTTCATGGAAATCCCACATAAAGTGCAGAATCAATTATGTTTTTCTTGAAATCATAAAAAAATAGCAACTGAATTCAGTACTGCAAGGGTAAGCCTGAAATGCTGATTGTCTTTCACTGTATATACACAGTTTATAAAAGGATTACTCCCATGAGATTCCAAGAAAGCTGAATAAAATTTGAAGTGTCACTTCCTGTACTTATGCTGATCAACACCCTGAAGTATTACTGCTATTGTAGTTTTAAAAAAACTAGAAAACTTTTAGTTGACAGGGTCATCCTTTCAGTGCTAATGAACATATAAAATTAAGTTTAGACAGAATTGACTTATAACTATGTATTTGGCATGTAATTCTTAGAACGGAGGGCAAATACAGTATTGCAAAGGTGTATTGCACAACTTTCAGAAGTCAGCAGCAAGACAAATGGATGGAAAGGAAAAAAATATAAATATTTGGACACTTAGTATCTCTGGTACTATTGTTGTTATTGAAAAATTATATTTAGTTCTGCTGAAGTTTAATGCAGATTACTAAAGCCTACATTTGACACTATTGATTGAAATTCCACTATCTAGCAGAACTCTGGAACATGGACCAGAGCTGGATAAATAATTCAATCACCATATAGTTCATACTTGCAATTAGCTGACTTTACATACTTTTATACTTCATAGAATCATAGAATCATAGAATGGTTTAAGTTGGAAAGGACCTTGAAGATCATCGAGTTCCAACCCCCCTGCCACAGGCAGGGACACTTCCCACTAGACCAGGTTGCTCAAGGCCACGTCCAGCCTGGCCTTGAACACCTCCAGGGATGGGGCTTCAACAACCTCTCTGGGTAACCTGTTCCAGTGCCTCACCACCCTTAAAGTGAAAAACTTCTTCCTAATGTTTAATCTAAACCTGCCCTCTTCCAGCTTAAAGCCATTCCCCTTTGTCCTATCACTACATGCCCTGGTAAAAAGCCTTTCCCCAGCTCTCCTGTAGGCCCCCTTTAGGTAGTGGAAGGCCACAATAAGATCTCCCTGGAGCCTTCTCTGCTCCAGGCTGAACAGCCCCAGCTCTTTCAGCCTCTTCTCATAGGAGAGGTGCTCCAGCCCTCAGATCATCCTCGTGGCTCTCCTCTGGACATGCTCCAACAGGTCCATGTCCTTCTTATGTTGGGGACTCGAGAGCTGGATGCAGTACTCCAGGTAGGGTCTCACAAGAGCAGAGTAGAGGGGCAGAATCACTTCCCTTGACCTGCTGGCCACACTTCTTTTGATGCAGCCCAGGATACGGTTGGCCTTTTGGGCTGCAATTGCACATTGCTGGCTCACGTTGAGCTTCTCGCCAATCATCATCCCTAGGTCCTTCTCCTCAGGGCTGCTCTCCAGCCATTCCCTGCCACGCCTGTATTTGTGTTTGGGATTGTCCTGACCCAGATGTAGGACCTTGCACTTGGCCTTATTGAACTGGATGAGGTTGGCTTGAGCCCACCTCTCCAGCCTGTCCAGGTCCCTCTGGATGGCATTCCTCCCCTCCAGCGTGTCTGCCTCGCCAAACAGCTTGGTATCATCAGCAAACTTGCTGAGGGTGCACTCTACCCCACTGTCCATGTCGCTGACCAAGATGTTGAACAGTACAGGTCCCAGTACCAACCCCTGAGGAATGCCACTCATCACTGCTCTCCACTTGGACATCGAGCCGTTGACTGCAACTCTTTCTATTCTGCTTTCTATGACCATTTTCATCATAAAAATTTATTAATAACTATATTTACTATAATTGATTTTTGTACCTTCTCCAAATTCAGTGATGTGTTTGGAAAAATTCCCACTATCTTTCAGAACAGTCCTTGCAAGACCAGAGTTTCGAACAAGCACAGGAATGGAATCTTAAATAAGTTACTCACAAGTGTTCACATCATATCTGTCTACACAGGTCATTTCATCCAACTAATCAACAAAAGTAATAAGCAGGATCCTATTTAATCAACCGTAATTGAATGGGGCAATTCACGTTTAGATTGAAGACTTGAAATTATGAACCATAGATAGTACTTCTTTAAAAAGTGCTTGGCAACTTGTATTACTTGAAAAAATAAATAAACAAACCCCTACACTTTCTTTCATACGCCTCTTTCTGTCATACTACTAAAATCTGCATGTCTCTTCATAGAGAAGAGAATGCACATACTGATAAACAGCAGTTCAAAACTCTGATCACACAGCCCATAATTGAGTAAGGCCCACCAAATACAATGCTTACCAGACTTGGTCAAAGCAGTTGGTATACACTCAGGATCATGCCATAAGAAGCTCACACCACCACAACACCTTTCAACTATAATGCCATTAAAAAGTATGACTCAGGCAAAAGTCAAAAACTAAACACAGAGTTATAATTCTTTAGATCTATATTTATCACCAACACTTGAAGTAACTTTTTTCTCTACCATGCAATAACAGCGAAAGTAGCTTTCTCTAGCTTTCAGGCCTTCTGTAAATTGTAGACATGGACATTTCTTTCCAAACCCCATTTGGAAGTCTCTTTTCTGTGATTCAGCAGATCACAGATAGGCACCAGTTTTTGTAATTATTGTTTTTCTTTAAAACTCTGAATGGAAATATATCCACGAAGTCATCGTTAATAGTGTGTGGAAAGGAGATGCAAAATATAGGGACAAAACAATTTGAACCACATTTCCAAATAGATCAGCGTGTCTCAGAGACCAAGAGAGCCGAAACAAGCTCCCAGCTGGGAAAACTTGTAATTGCAACCAGCCAGAACATTGAAACCGAGATAGCAAAACCACTAACGAGGGAAAAAGAAAATTTAAGACACAGATAAAGGAAATATTCTCATATGTAAGACATAAGCTCCAGTAAATATGATGAAAATTTTCATCAGTAGCAGAATGTTAAATTGGAATGAAGAAAACATAAAAGTGATTATTACAATGTCAAGTAAAATAGACAACATGTAACACAAAAGAAATCTGCTTAAAAAAGTGGGGGGAAGGGAAAAAAGGAAATACACTAGGACAGAATTAAGGCGGAAAATATAAATCAACAAACAAAGATGCCCAAAGCAACCTGTTATTAGAATCCCGCCCTCAGCAAATGCAATCAAGACTAATGGTAACATTATCACAACAGAATTCATATTGCTTTAGGGATTCCATCAATATGCCTATGTATACCCTCAGCATGTGTGGCATTAGGATAATGCAATCTAAAAAAATAATACCCATTAAAACAGAATGAAAAAAAGTCTTTGCTGTAAATTCATTTTTGAACAAGAACTAGTTTGTATCCTGATACTTTCCGTACACCCACCCAGCCAAAAGAATACTGCACGCTGACATTAGTTTCCCACATACCATTGCAGCTGCTTGTTACTACTATTAATTTATGCTTGTGATAAAGCTATATGAATAAAATGTTCATGAGAACTCTAGAACTATGTTTGTTACACTTCACTCCTGAAAAAAATCAAAATTTATTTTCTCAACAAGGTGCCCAGTCAGAACAAAAGTTGTGAAAGTTATTATCATTGCATGATCTTAAAAAAGGTTAAGATTTTCAGTTTAAATGAGCACACCACACTATGAATAATTACTTAAACAGTCTCTCAATTATCTACTCTGCCAGATTATGCATAGCTGATTCAGAAACACCACGAAAGTCAACAGCTCCATTTCCTTCTTTTTTTAATTAGGTGTTTATTGATTTTATAAGAACAAAAGCATTGGCTCTTGCATAATTCTTCCACTTATAGTGCTGAATTGCATAGTCTGGCAAGAAATAGACTCATAAAGCTTAAAGAATGATTGCAACCTTTATTTCATTTTGGTCAAGTGATCATGCGGCCACTGACGGGCTGCTTTTCCTGTGATAGAAGAAACTGTCTCAGGCAATACGAAACATTTCTTTTGCACTTCTAAAGGTGGTAATCACGACAGAAACTGCTTGTAGCAAACATTTAGAACGGTAAAGTAAAAAGCGTTATAACTGGTGGGAAACTGCATTGTCAAAAGATGAGACATTTGTCCATGTAAAGGTCTGCTGAGGCCAAGAAATTACATGTATGGCAAGTGGAAGTGAAGAGTTTGGAACAAAATTGTGATAACAACATGGACAGAAACAGGGAATGAGAGTCCTGGAGCACAGGTGCAGATGGCATGTTCAACAGATTGTGAGGCTAAAGTGGGGGACCACCAACTAAAGAGGCGAGTTGGTAACTGAAGAGATAATCAGCTGAGGACTATTTTGTGATAGGGTACTGTACAGTGAAGAAAAATTCTGAAGAGAAAGAAAAGTTAAAGAAAAGGAGGAGGCAAATGAGCAAACAAGAAACTTGAATGCTTTTACCCAAAGTTCTAAAACCACAAGTAGTAAATAAATAATTTTACAGGCTGTGAGGTTACACAGGTAAGATAGAAGTTTAAACTGACTATCAGGCTTTGAACGCTCCCTACACAGTGTTTTCTGAGGTGTTAAAATGCACAGACTCACAGGCCTTGTGGTCTGGAAGAGATGAAAAGTGTAATGTTTACATTCTAACTGAGACGTCGTTCAAATACCAGATCCCCTTTCACTGGGACTTATCTCACTGAAATTACTATTGGAAATTAATGTATCCAGTCATCAGTAACAATTTCAAAAAATAGATGCTGTATTTGTCTTAAGCTAATTAGAAACAAAAAAACAACCAAACACAACAGATTTATTAATTTATTACTATTATACCTACCTTTTTCACTTTAGAAAAGGTGACCACCGGCTTGGTGTCTAAGTACACTGTATGTGTCTTGTAATATAAAAATAATAATTCCTAAAAATAGATTTAGAGTTACTTAGAAAGACAACAGCTCTGAAAAGCTTTTTAGGAATCTCTTGCTGTTAATTTCTATATTGCAAAAGTAGAAATAAAGACATGAATACTATTTTAAAACATTGCTCCACAAAAGTGTTAATTAACCAAACAGTAAAACATACAGAGTTGAAATTCCCTTTTAATTTCTGTTTGTCTTGTAGAGATAAAAAAATGAAATCACTTCCTATTCATCCTTGGATCAACACTATAATAACTAATTCAAAGGAAACAATGTAAGTTTGCAACTGCTTAGGATTTGTTTGTATATATTTGTACGTGATAAACCTGAACAAAAAGTATAACAGTGACTTAGGTCATTACCATATGAAGCTGTGCAATGACAACTTTGGTGATGAGATTGTCAATTAGAATGGACCGAAGTTTACATATTTAATATTCGTTTTCTATATCAACTACGCAATTTGTATAGTTTATCTAATAACCTTCATATACGCAGAATTACAGATTCTGTCTCAGAAGGATCGCTGCTGAACATTCATTTTCATTCTTCCAGGCACTGATGGGCCATGTTAGAGCTCAACAAGAAAGAAAAATACACTGTTTCAAAGACTGTTTAGAGGTTACGCGTATGCCTGATAAAGAAAAATACAAAGACAAAATAAAGAAAGAAGTCTTTGACAAAGAAAAAATTGTGGCAACGTTTTTAAGTAACATGCAGAAAATGAGTTTGAGTCAATGAAAATTTTCAGTTGCAGCTTTTTTATTTTTAACCATAATAACCTAACATAAATTTTTATGAAAAACAACTGAAATAGGATATTAAAACTTCTCTTTGATTGCTTAAAATTGCAGTTCTCAAATTAATCCTTTTTTTTCTGAAATAAAACTTAATCTTTTTTTCTATAGTTAAAAGACTTTTAAAATGTATGTGTGTGTGTCTGTGTATGTATTTATGTTCCAAATGACTTGCATAACTTGAGTTCTGAAAGACAGGAGTTGAAATGTTTGCCAGGATAATATTCCTGTGCTTTCCTTGCTTCCAGAAAAAAATTTGTCTCATTTTGTATTTAAAGTGTTTAAGATTTTCCTGGTTATTTCACCACCTCATAAACCAGCCTCTTAACCCCAGACAATAAAAAAAAAGTAGCTTTTTGCGAGCCTTCGCAATAACTAGCTCTCCAGAGGGCTCTATGTGCACTACCTCATCCAAGAGGTATTGCTGCTGCAATGATGACTTGAAGCAAGGGAGCTCTAAATAATGGATTAATATGAGAAGCAACAAAAATGCATTTTTCTGTTAGACTTGTGTTTTCCCATGTTGTGTTGGAGCTCTACTCTGTCCTTTGAATGTCTTTCAAAACTACAGTGGAGTATTTCTTCATCAGACATCCATATCACTGATGGTGATTTGGGACCAGCTCTGAAGTTCAGTGAAGGTATTCTGTGTCTGCCTCACTCTGAAATGATACTGTTTCTGGACTACTTAAAATGATAAAAATGCTTCTTCACTTGTATGTTCTGCACCTCTCTATCCTGTAGTGATGACTCGTTAAGATCCACAGCAAAAAGAAAGTAAAAACTACCCATGAAAATGACTCCCACTTAAGGGAGTAAAAACTATTCATGAAAATGACATGAATGTTAAAATTTCCCCAGCCTTGGCAAAGAATAAAAATGGACTTTAGAAAGATAAACAGTGATTGGAAAATCTACAGTGTGAATTGACAGACTGGAAAAGTGTGAATTTATTTCTTGTATGTGCTAATAATTCTATAAGCACTGCCTAAATAAATGCATTTTATATATCCTACAGATGCTATTTTTATGCTATATATATACTATATTTGTCTACTAAAATAAAGAAAATATTTGGAGACAATGTTCAGTGTTAGCTGTAGGGAAAGTCTGTGACACCAGTGATACCACACGTTAGTGGTAACTTAAATATTGAGGTTCTTGTGTTTCCCTCCATGATATGGCTGGCACTAGACTCTAACCTAATTGAATCAAGGCACACAGTGCCAGTTCCCCATTCATAATTGTATTTAAGATAAGTAAACATTCCCGCCTTTTTACTCCATTAAAAACACATTGCATTTTGTAATACTAGACACTGATGCTAAGTTTCTCCAAGAATCCCATTATGTGAATTTTCAGGCCATGTAAAATACAGTCTTGGTAGAACAAAAATCACATCTTATGCATTTTTTTTTGCATTTTGTTTTCCTTGTGTGTGCGTGGGTGTGTATACGCATATGCATAAGTGACTCAGTAGATGCAGACAGAATTATTTTAATCTTTTTTAATGACAGCAGACAAGGGATCAGTTGTGTTGCACTGTGTGCTGCCTGTGCCTATTTACAATGAAACCTACCAGCCCTCAATAATGTGAAAATCTTCTTGAGAGGAGCAGTGCCATAGCGGTCACTGAACCAGAGAAATTCAATTTGCCTACTGTAAAGTCTGTTTTGTCTGTCACAGAAACTAATTCAATCCAAAATTACTTACTAGATTCAGCCGCACTAGTCAGGGAAGGGTGTCCAGTCCCTGACAGCAGAGTGGGGATCATAGGTAGGAACTGCCAAAAGCACTCAGTGTTGTTACTCTATCTAGAGACTAGACTCGGTCTTTTCCTCGGGAAGGGTTTGGAGTTCATGTTCAAGGCTCTCAATTCCAGCAGTTTTTCCCCTCACACTTGGAGATTGCCTGAGCACTGTCAAAACAGCATACCCTTACAGTTCTTTTTGGTGTTTAAACTGATTTTATGTTAATATACGAGAGGGAAAAGGATAAATGAAGAAGAAAATTAGATATAATAGTGTGTAGGTGCGAAGTAAGATGATTTGCTCCATTCAGCAGGGCTAAATTTGCCAACAAAGATAAACAAGTGAACTGCAATATGTGCATATGTTTTGAATAGAGTTCCTGGAGAAGTCTGACAGATATATAATGATAAACACCGTGTTTGGACCTTTTCCCCCCTTCTACAGTGTGGATGCAAAAAAAATCAGCTCCTAATTATTAAGCCGACTCTTCATTTAAGCAGCCAAGAGTAAATATCATTGTTGCTCTTCAATGGCAATCAAGGTCAGGTAGAATACATACTGACAAGAGTTTCTTCCAAAACCTAGGTTCAGGTTAAATGGTTATATCTCACTCCTCCTTCTCAACAGGACAGGGGTCAGAAAAGTACATGGAAAACCTTGTGGGCTGAATAAGGACAGGGACATCACTGACTAATTACCATCACAACCAAAACAGACTTAACTTGTGGAAAATTAAATAATTTATTGCCAATTAAAATAGAGTAGGATCATGAGAAACAAAGACAAAACTAAAACACCTTTCCCCCATCACACTCCACCTTCTTCCCGTCTCAAACTCAACTCCTTATTTCTCACTCCTTTACCTCCTGCCCTCAACAAGAGCAGTGCAGGGGGATGGGGAATGGGGATTGTGGTCAGTCCATAACAGTTCCTCTCTGCTGCTCCTTCCTCCTTACATGGTTCCCCTGCTCCACCATGGGTCCTTCCAATGGGCTGGAGTCCTTCAGCATAAACCTGCTCCAGCATGGGCTCTCCATGGGCTGCAGTTCCTTCAAGGAATATCCACCTACTCTAGCATGGAGTCCAGCATGGCCTGCAATGTGTATATCTGCTCCACCGTGGTACTCTCTGTGGGAAGCAGAGAAATAGCTCCTCCACCGTCTCTCCCATGGGCTTCAGGGAGATCTGTGCTCTGGTGCCTGGAGCACCTCATCCCCTCCTTTACCTCTCCCCTTGGTGCTCACAGGGTTGCTTCTCACACTTTTTTTGTTACTTCTCACAGCCTGCACACCATTTTGTCCTCTCTTAAATCTGCTTTTACAGAGGCACCAGCATCTTGACAGATGGGCTCATCTGTATTGGATCCAGTGGAGCTGGCTGGAACTAGCTATGTCCACCACAGGGCAGCCCCTGCCCCCTCCCCTTGCTTCCATCACCTTGGCACCTACACCCAATGCAGCTATAAACATTCCAGAGTTTGCATGCAAAACCATAAGTGGATCTATGTTCACTGGAAGTTAGGCTCTGCTGTCTTTGACAAGTTCCCAAATCAGAAATAACCTTATAGAAAAGGTGATCTGAGTTTCGAGTTTATTAAAACAAAATAAAAATTAGACAAGGTAAATTTGGATCACAGAGAAAACACTTTACAGAATTATTTTCAACCTCGGTGCAACTAGAAGTTCTTCTGAGAAAGTATGCTCCCATGTGATGTCAGACAGATTTCTATGTCAGAGTAGCTGGCATCAGTTTTTGTGCGTCTAATGCTAACTTCAATGAACAGGTGATACTCCCACCCTCAGCTGGGATGTCACTCACATAGAAGATCACTTTTAGGCTCCCAGACTGCAGTGATTCACTACCACAGGAGTTTATTTTGCTGTTTAAATCACCTGGTACAGTTTTGTTCCTCCTGTGTGAATGACATATTTAACCACACAGCCTCATTTGTCAGTTTTTAATTTAACAACAGATAAATGTTTCAGGTGGCTATTTTATTGTTGAAAAATTAATTTAGCATATAGATAAAAATCATCTTTCCTAGTTTAACGGAATAAGGGAAACAATATTGAATTGAAGAGTTATTCTAGAATCTGGGGTCTTTGTATTACTGTGTTCATGTTTCAAAAATACACATAATTTTGTTTGTGTGATCTTAATGCGGTTGTTATACAGTATTTCACCAATTAGCCTTTCCAATTTGTTATCAAAATGGCATTGGGGTTTCAGAGGTTCCTAGACCCCATGCTAAAGTTGCACAATTAAATACATAAAACACACTTCTTACTGCAATCTTGCTGGTCATTGCCCTCTTCCACTTAACCTTAAAATGTGTTCATAGTGACTCTTTTGAAATATACTTTGGTATCTTTTTACGCATTAAAGCATTTTATGCTTTACCATTTCAAAAAGGTCAACTAAGATGTAGGATGCAAACTTATTTTTCTTGTTTGTCTTTTCTAGCATTTTACATTATTAATTTTATTGTTCCTTTGTGGTTCCATTTATTTTATTTGGTCACTTTTTTTGGTTTTTTTTATTGTCTTTTTCTAATTAACACAATCTCACTACAGTGGAATTAGGCTAAGTTTACCTATGCTAGAAACTGTCTGAAAATATTATATTTTTGTTTAGAAATGAACGTACTTTGCTAATGTTATGGTGGATACTTGTTCTGGTCTTAGCCATAAACGTCAAAATGTCATCACAACCAATGTACTTAGCAAGGAGGCAACAGCTTTTCCACACCTTCCTGCTTTGATGATGGAAAAAAAGTACATTTCCCAAGAACAGCTTCTTTTCTGTGAATACTTTTAAGTATGAAAGGGAAAAAATAATGACTTTCTAAAATGCCCATAATTCTTGATACTGTATACTCCCATTTGGTTTAATATACAGCTTGAATGGCAGGGAATGTGATATAGAGCCTTGGGTAACAATGAATTTCAGCCTGAAATACTGCTTTTCTTTCTGAACTCATAAAGTATAACTCGTGGGTAACGGGAAAGATGGGTAAGTCACATGAATTGGTAGGAAAGAGTGCTGTCAGAGAGGAGACTTTGTAGCACTAGGTTTTTAATTGCCAAGATCTCTGCACACATGTATCATTGGGGTGGAGTGGCTCGAAAGCTGCCCAGCAGAAGAGGACCTGGGGTTGTTGGTGGACAGCCAACTAAATATGAGCCAGCAGTGTGCCCAAGTGGCCAAGAAGGCCAACAGCATTCTGGCCTGTATCAGGAATAGTGTGGTGAGCCGGACTAGGGAAGTGATCATCCCCCTGTACTCAGCACTGGTGAGGCCCCACCTTGAGTACTGTGTTCAGTTTTGGGCCCTTCACTACAAGAAGGACATTGAGTTGTTGGAGTGTGTCCAGAGAAGGGTTACAAAGCTGGTGAGGAGTCTGAAGGACAGATCTTATGAGGAACGACTGAGGGAACTGGGGTTGTTCAGCCTGGAGAAGAGAAGGCTGAGGGGAGACCTTATCACGCTCTACAATTACCTGAAAGGAGGTTGTAGAGAGGTAGGGGCTGACCTCTTCTCCCTGGTGACAAGTGAAAGGACAAGAGGAAATGGGTTTAAGTTATGTCAGGGGAGGTTTAGACTGGATATTAGGAAACATTTTTTCACTGAAAGGGTTATTATACATTTAAATAGGCTGCCCAGGGAGGTGGTGGATTCACCATCTCTGGAGGCATTTAAAAAAAGGGTAGATGTGGTACTTAGGGACATGGTTTAGAAATGGGTTTTGTCAGGGTAGGTTAATGGTTGGACTTGATGATCTTAAAGGTCCCTTCCAACCTCAGCAATTCTATGATTCTAGGATTCTATGATCATGTTATCAAACTTTACAACAAAGAAGAAAGAATGTTGAAACCTTTTTTTAAACTAGAACTTAAAAGATGAATCTTCATATCTGGTTGCCAAATACACTATTGCAATAGATAAAAAAAATATCTGGTGGCAAATCCTAGACACTGACACCTCAACTGGTGTCAGTTGAGACATTGACAACCCAGCTGACAAAGAACGTTCTTAGAACGCCATAAAGATAGAAAAGCATCTTGCTTTCTGAAATAGTCATATTGTCTTATATGGGACCTTATCCGAGGTTGTCTGTTCCCCATAAGACTTCATCTAAGCTGAGGCTTGACCTAAGCAGTGAATGAATTTTCAGGTAAAAAAAAGGAAGAGGGAGCTGAAGCCTTCTTCACCTAGTATGACTAAAGGAGTCTTAGGGAAATATTTCTTTGAGACTGAAAACAGCTTGAAGAAAACAAAAAGAACAGATACAAGCACTTCATTACATGAAAAATAAATACTATCACTGTGGGAGTAAGTAAAACTATGTCAACAAATAATAAATATGAAAAAAAAAAAAGAAAAAGACAGTTTGAAGGCTCAGGAACTTGATCAAATACTTCCAATGGAAAACCAGAACAAGCACTGGAAAGAAATAAAACATTTTAAAAGATTGTGAAGATTAAGGACATTTATATAAAATGTTATGTTCAGTTTATATACGTATATGTATTTATGTAAATATATATAAACTGAATGTTATAAAGGGGCTTATAAGAAAAGTGGAGAAAGACGTTTTACCAAGGCCTGTAGTGATGAGACAAGGGGCAATGGTTTTAAACTAAAAGAGGGTAGATTTAGATGGGACACAAGGAAGACATTTTTTATGATGAGAGTAGTGAGGCACTGGAACAGGTTGCCCAGAGAAGTTGTAGATGCCCCATCACTGGAATTATTAAAGATCAGGTTGGATGGGGTTTTGAGCAACCTGGAAGCACCTAATCTTTTATTTTGACAATTTCTAAAAGAAAAAAAATTCTTTCTCCATTTCAAAATGGTGGTTTGGTTCATTTTTTTTTTCTTTTAAACTCCGATCAAAATTCTGAACTACTTTAATAATTGAAGTAATATTAAAACTTACTAACTGAGCTAAAATTTTCAGGTGAACAGCATTTGGGAGGGGAAATGGCAGGGGAAATCATGGAAGAAAAAGGAAGAAAAAGGAAGAAAAACAAAGGAAAGCCTTTTTCAGTTCAACCTAACCCAGGTTTAAGTACTGAAACAGAATTCTATTCTTCACCTACGTTTATATTAAAGAGAAACTTCTGGTAATATCATCAGTATGTTGCAGAAATACTTACTTATGTCCCCAAAGCACGGCTAACAGATCTGGAGACAGTACCATACTGTACAAGGCTAGAGTGAGAGCCTGGTTCTTTGGCACGAATTCAGGAATCTGTATAAAAACATTGAAAGTCACAAATACCTGATATCACAGAGATTTCCTGATATTGTAGTTACTGAATATAGTTGTAAGATCCTACATGATGTTTCACTACTGCCGGTTTCATTTCATTGTATCTTGCATTAGCTGATATTTATTTCAAAATTTAAAAAAAACCTGAAAAAATAGTCTTCTACCGAAAAAAAAAAAAAGTATCTCTTCTTGAAATATTATTTAGCCTGTTTTATTTTCTCTGAATTGCCACTTATGTATTGTTTCAGAGACATTAGAATGAAGGATAATGTAAAGAGGCAGCTGGGCTATTTTAACATTATATTCATTGCACAATGTGGTTAATAACTAAAGTAATTCAGGCCAGTTTTAGCTGAAAAGGAAACACACCAGGAGTATCAAGGAATATGTTTGGATAGGCTATTGTTTTTCAAATGATTTTTTTCTAGTATTCTCCCATGTATATATTCCACAAGAAAGAGGATTTTTTATTTTTAACTATTCTTCACATTTAAGAGCCTTTATAGTATTCCAAAAGAAAGTTAAGGACTGTTTGATTTATATCTTCTTTTGATAACATTGTACAGTGTGGAGAATTTACAGATGTAAATCCCATTATCACTACACGTGTAAATTTATCATGTGTCAGTAGGCAGACTCTTACACGTCAACTTTTACAGTCCTTCAATTTTGCCTGTTTTTATTATAGATTTTATGATATCATCCTTAACCATCTGATTACAACATTTTTTATGGAGATCGTCAGTGTGTATAAAACAGCTATGAAACAGCTGGTGCCAAATCAACCTTTTAACCAAACTGAATTTTTAATTTCAAAATGCAAATATGTTTTGAAATTAAAATCCTTCTTTCAGCACTTACTACAATGAATTGGAATAAAACAATTAAAATTAATTATTAAAATTAAATTAAAATTAAATTAAATTAAAATTTAAAAAAATAAAAAAATATTTTAAAAGAATTGAACATTCCTCCCTGGCTGTTTTTATTTGGATTCCTTTGCTGGCAACTCAAGCAAGAAAAGAACAAACGAAATTCCCTGAAATTCCATTCATGAACTAATTTCCAGAGATGTTGTCCCTGCCGAAGTCCATCATGTTTGATGTTTCTCTGACCTGAGGCTACACTGAAACTAACCTTTGTCCACCCATGTGCAAATTGTTCTCATAAAAAGTGATGTCATAAATGCAGGATGTCACCATCTGACTCTCTAACAGGGTTTTGGCTCAGCAATACATTTTTCTCCTTCCCTTCCTGTCTTTCTTTTGCATGTGACTTAATTTTTTGCCATCTCTTATATGGCTGGTATAGGAAAACCTTGATCAGAAATTCAGTTTTTAAATAGTAGTATCTTTTTCTGTAACCTGAGAGAGACAGCAGCCATGCAATTTACTCTGATTCTTCTTTGCTGTAATCATAATTTATCTCCCACCTAAATTACTGGTGGTTTTTATCACATAGTCAGATTCTCTGATCTAACACCATGCTCTGAACTCATCCTCTTCCTTGTCTTTTTGGAGTGCAACATCTGGTAACCAGCATCCCCCATTAACATCAGAATTGAGAGTATTTAAGTTGCTTTCTTTCCCAAGTGACACCTTCATTGATAGCAAGAGGGAAAGATATAAGTAGTAATAGTAGGCTCTCCTGGTACCGTTAGGAATGTAATCTGACTTTGCATTTGCTGGATGGTTATTTGCTTCCCTTGTGGACTAGGGACTGTCACTCATTTAAAGCATCTCTAACTAGATAGAGTGCATTAAGGACAGTGTAGAGAAACTATTTCGTTTTCCTTGCCTTCGCCCAGACCTAATGAATGATGACTTCAGCTCCTCAGCCTATTAAGAGGAAGAAAGAAAAAAGAACAGCAGATTCCCTGAGGTAAGCCCTCTGTTTCCGTTTGTGTTTGAAGTCACCCACAGAATCTAAGCAGAAGGTCTTGCCAACAAACTGTATCCCAAGGGTCACTTCAAGGCCAGCTAGATTATAGAAAGCAATCTTCTCCTTCTCATAAAAAAAAAAAACCAAAAACAAACCCAACAAATAAATGTAAGGGTGAAAGAATAGGAAAGAGTGTGAGAGGAAGGTGTAAGTTGCCAGTCACCTGCGCTTCAAAAGGAGACACTGAAGTTGATACTCCTGGAGGGAAAGATTCTCATTCCCACGCAACACACGCCATATTGTTTAATGCTGCTAAGTGTATTAAAAGGAAATATTCTGGATGGTCTCAGAACTGAACTCCCAGCTAGTTCTGTGGATTAGTCATAAAGATTTGATGGCACAATGTGGATAATGGTACTTGACTTCTTTGTGTTTCCCCTAATATCTTGTGGCAGATGTTAAATGCATGCATCCCTCCTTGAAATGTGGTAAATAAAAGATACACCATAAAGACAAATAATCATCATAATAACTTTATATGTTAAAGAGCCATATATTGGCTGTTTCTATTCTATTCAGGATCCCATATTTATGTAATTTTGCTGCTGTCTTGTAATAGATAATGATAATATCAATAGGTATGCCTTGCAAATAGTCGATATTAGCTTTTAATTATTTTTCAATTTTTTCCCTGATTTCCCACCAGAAAGAGAGTTTTCTGAGCTTTTTAATCGATTTTTTATAAATGTAAGTGTGTTATTATTTATAAATTTAAGTGTGTCATGTTACCTTAACAGTGAAATATAAGTATACATTGTACAGCATAGGACAGGATCACACTATCTGTCTAAAAAGTTTTAGGTTTTTTGCATTGGTTTTGGGTTTTTTTCTGTTCATTACTCCATCTTGGAGAGGATGGAAAGAATAAAGAAAACTGTTCAAGTAACAACATCAGAGACAGAGGAGGATATGTAGAGTTTTTCTGTTTTTAGAATAAAACCTGTTTGTAGTTATGCACTTAATGGATGCAATGCTGAGAGGTTTGGTTTGGGGTTTTTGGGGGGGGTTTTTTAGTGTTTGGCTTTTTTCCCCTCTTTATAAAGCTTTTACATTCCTAACTCAAGGAAAAATGTGCTGAGTTTTGGTACATGGAAAAGCAAAGGACTTTATAAAGGTCTTTATGCTTCTGAAGTGAAAAAGGATACAAATGCAGAAAACTCCTTTGTAAATGTCTCTACTTAAGTATAAGAGTCTAATTTTAAAAATTATAATTGCTATTCATTGGCTTTTCTATTAATCCTTGTCAATCCACTTATACTTCAAGTATAAGCTTCCTTCATGTGAATTGATGAAGTTTGTATGAATTTTTGCTAGTGTGTGTATATCCTGAGTATAAAAGACAAACACAGAGTTGCATGAATTTATTTTAATTAAGCCAAAACTATTACTACAGGTTATCTGGTAAGTATTTCCATAGTTCTTATGGTGCAGGTCATTTGGAACAAGACTAGCACAAACCGCATAGACTCTACAACACTTCCTGGATCCTCCGGATGCATGGCAAAAGCAACAGTCTCCATATCAAACTAAATATAAGAATCCCCAACCCACCTGTTAAGACTTTTAGGGGAAGGTTTTCTCTGAATTAACTTCCAACTTTGTACTGTTGGGAAATGATGTGTTTGTCATGTGAACTTGCCACACATGGTAACCATACTGGCTCACTGCTCCTGTCTCTCCATGCAGGTTATTACAGACTTAACAGTTCCCTTCCCAGCTTCCCTTGCCTTTGTTTTGCTACAGATGTACCACTTCCTTATATTAGTTCAGACAAGTACAATCCTTCTTCACCAAGGCAACTTCAAAATTGCCATGACATGAATTTTTCTTTCTCAGGTGACACACTTTTCATCAAGAAAGAGCATCTGATGACAGCTGCATTGACATAGATCTGTATAGGACCATCTGCCTCAGAAATCTTAGATTTTCCATGTGCTATAATTCACAACAATCATTCCTGAACTATTTTTCTGTTTGTTTGGACATTTTCAGAGTCAGGGTATTATTTATTCTGTGTCCCTCTTCCCTGTCTCCCTGACTAGTGCTAAATTCTAAGTAATCTATACCTTTTCTTCTTAAATCTTGAATATTGACTGCCCCCCTCAAAGCGAAGGCATGACATTTGGTGGCATCAAATCCCTTCACAGCTCTGCTATCAAGCAAGCATACAAAGCAGTCCATGAGCAAAAGCAGGCAAGAATCAGGGTGCCAGAGACCTAGTTAAATCTTGAGTAGGATCCTCAAAGGCTTCCTTACTCCCCATATTCTAAGTGACTTTAATAACTAATAACTAGTCCAATAAGACAGTTTTTACTCAGAATTTGGTTTAATCCTTAGCATATTTTTTGCTAGTTGACTATACGTAGAATGAGTATTGTGTTAGCTTCCAGTCTACTTCCATGTTTCAGTTCTGGCCCTAAGACCTTTAGTCAAAGTTGATGTCCAGTTCAGTGGAGGCATTCATTTTTTATTTCAGAAAACACTAATGTATTGAGGAAATTTAAACTTCATTAAATATCTGTCACTTAATTTGCCCTTAAAAATGAGTCTTACTTATGACTAAGGAGAGAATTGACTGCAAGATACCTGTCTCAAAATTATCTCCAGGTTTATGGCACTGAATTTATGTTAACCTTGGCTTTGTGTCACATGAGGGCATATGTATGCTCATATGGGATGCAGGATTGAATAGCTGGTCAGTCATCTTGAACTTCCCTGCCAATCAGATAGCACCATCTGTTAAGAAGGGAAATACTTAATGGGTTGTTTTAATGGGTTGTTGAGTGAGTAGGAATTACATTGACTGAGGTGCTCACTTTCTCTCTTAAAAGAGTACGAAAAGAAACAACAGTCCACCCATCCAGAGCATTCACCAGAAACGTTTAATGCACAGCACACCATGAAAACTGGACACATATTCTACCTATTCTAGAAACTGGCTTCATTTCTAGAAATGAGACAGATAGACTGAAGTTGGTTGTAAGGCCATAAGAAAGTTTAATTTAAGCTTTCAGTAAAAGTATACTCTCTCATCGCGGCAAAGGAGGCCTTGCTTTGCAGGTAAGAGTTGAAAGACTCCGATATTCAGGTCCAGGAGTAAATCTGATGAAACCGTCAAATTCCAAGTCATGCCACCACGGACAGAACTGAAAATGAGACCTCCACCCCACTTCATACTGACCTGTGAAAACAATGGAGAGGGCAACACTAGGACAGATAGACCAGCTGAACATTAATTTAGCACAAGGATTTTCTGCCAAACCTTTTCTGCTAAATTTTAATATTTATTTAATCAGTGTTTCATTTTTACTCCTTCTTGTCCTTGTCAGAACCACTAGGAGATACAAAAAGTGAAGTTATCAAATAAGTTTATAGACTTTTAAGTAAGAGGAACATTATCTACTTCCTCAAATTCCTTTTATGGTTAAATAATTTTGACTTGAATTTTGAGGCAGATATCACTGAATTTTTCAACAGTAAATTCCATAAAGATTGTCACCGAACTATGAGACTATTTCTTAATAACATGACTCACAATTTAAGTTTGACAAACAAATTCATCAGCTCTGTAAAGTTATAACACCAAATGCAAGTTGCAGCAAAAGGACATACCCTAGGATGGAAACTATTACTCAAACTAAAATAAAGAGGATAGTGCTGTTAATATTTTAAAACTACTTCACCTATTGTGAAACTTCTCACTGATTTTATTCTAATCTGTAATGATGGATACACACCATAGAAATTGAAACCTAACATATTACAGCTTGAAAAACAAGGATTTCAATGCATTGCCAAAACAAATCATTTTGACTCGCTTTAAAAATATATGGAGGCTTCTTCAAGTATTATCATGGATAAGTCATTATATGACTTGCAGGTTCATACATCACTGCTCTTTGCTGTCGGTATGAGAAATAGAACTTTTTGTTTACTTAAAAAATTGAAATGCCATGATCCTGCTGTTGAAAAATGAGGCGGGAAAAGAGTGTGTCCTCCCATTCTTGAAAAATGTATCTTTTATTGAAGCAAAAGAGATAGGAGGAGAAAGAGATCATGCACACTCAGGGAAGCAGACTGGCCTCTATTTACACAGGAAAAACACTAATAATAATGGGTGGGTCATTGAAGATAAAGTGACCAGAACAAAGTATGGAGCTGATGACAGCATGAGTCAAAAATTAAGGTCTCAGCCTACAGCAGACCCACCTTTGAATCCCAATAGATACATAATTAATAAAAGCATGATGAAATAAGATTCATGTTTCATGATAGAGTGTGACTCCCCAGTCTGAATGCATCTGTTAATAATAAAAAAACCCCTTCTGGAATGAGAGTTTAATAGTTCTCATTCATGCTTTAAATAGTAGATCACAGCAATAAATCAGCATTATGATTTTAGGGGGTTCAACTTACAAAATATAATATATTGTTTTTGGCATTTCATTTACTGTAAAATCGTTTTTTAAATATTCTGTAATATTCATTCTCGGAGGGAGATTGATCAAATAATCATGCAAATACTAAAGTGCAGCCTGCATTAATCTTAATTTTTTTAATTTTTAAAAGCTTATGAAAAGTAATTTAGCTGTTGTGATGGGAAGAGAGATTATTTTGACAAATTCTTAAAATCTGTGGAACAATAAGGGATGAGAGTGTGTGTGCATGCATTACATATACTTTGAGGCCCAATCCTGCAGCTGTGGAACATTTATAGTTTCTATTCCCCAACCTATATGACTAGGTCCACTTTGATGTTACTCACAAATAGTTTATTGCAGGGCAAGTTTGCTATACTGTATGGTAGTAAGCTTTAAATTTTGATCATTCTCTTTCTTTAAATAACTGACTAGTCTTCCTTCGTTTGTTACCAATTTTCTATAGAAAATATTAAGAAAAACTGGCTATATTACAAATCTCGAGATAACCTCATTTGTTTGCTCAGGTAAAACTGCCACTAATATTAAAAATAAAAAAATAATAGCTACATAGTAAGTGTTATTGAGTTTTCCAAGCAAGGAGATCTTTCTTATGCAACCTCAAAGGCAGACAGAAATGATCAATGCCTCTACCAGATGGCAGGACTCCCACTAAAAGAAGCCCATGATGAATCTCTGATTCCCACCTCATGGAGAAAGATAAATTCTCTACATATATCTCCTCCAATAATGAATAGCTGTAATTTTAATATCTACTAAGCTCACACCCATGTCATTAATCGAGGAACAGGTCATGTTTCTAAAGCTGAGCAATACATGGTTCCTCCAATCTAGTGATGGAAACCGAAGAAAACAAAATGAGAATGAAGTTCTGAAACGTTGTGAAGAAGGAAATTCCAGAACAAAGAAACCCCTGTTTCTGATATGGGTCAAGAGAAAATTATTTCTTCCACCTACCTTCTTCTGTGGAATTATTTAAAAATTGAAATTGAGATTTCTAGAGAAAATTTTTCAATCTAAATATTTCAAGAAAAATTGTGACATTTCCGGATTTCTGATTATCTTTGTAAGTAGTCAGAAATACTGTCTGAATCTGCCACAAATTATACATATTTGCAGTTATGCTGGAATTTATTTTTTCCCCTAAAATTAATTACTTTTTCTCTACAATTGACTTCTTTTATAGGAATTAAGTAGATTGTGAGGTTAAAGAAACATATTTTTACTATTAGTCATCTGTTATGCAATACACATGAAGACCAAAGGGAAGCATTAATAAATACTTAAAAACAAAATGCAAGACACGTAAAAACTGTTTCCCAATCCTTTTTCCTGTCATACCATGTTGAGACAGTAGTAGGCTGAAAACCTTTGTGCAAAGGCATGAAAAGAAAATATGCTTCTCACAAAACTGACCAAGAGTTAAGCACACAGAGTAATCTCAGTTTTTGCTAAAGAATAAATATCTGACCATTCTTAGGAAGTTAGCTGATCACTAAGGGCAATGAATTAGAAATTTCTTAGCAAAGCAAATGAGATGAGAAGAAAAGTATTTTTATTTGCATACATACTTTCTTAATAGTAGGGGTTTTTTTTAGGTATGTTCTGAAGGAGATCCTCCCAACAATTCTGAAGACCTATCCCAAACATATTTTGTGATAATAGAGAATGGGATCAATTGATCAAACCTGGAAAGGTGGTGAAAAGTGAAATGAAGGATAGCAGAACATCTGCCTGGCAAGTGTTCCACAATACTGAGACCAGGTTTGTTTGTGTTTGTAGCAACAGAAGCATTCAGACAGACAATCTGTATTGCAAACTCTAGCAGACAGTCATGGTGAGTTCACAGAATGTATACACTGTGCTGTTTAGATGTTCATGTGAGTCTAAGGGAAAAAAAAAGGTTTGAGAAAATTACACTACATACTACTAAATGTATTAATATCACTCAACAGCATGCCATAGATTTTTACTACTCAGAGCTTATGGAGACAAACTGAGGAAGAACTGAGCATCAATAATGTTTGTATATCAGGGCTTATAACAGGTCCCTTAAGGCCCAGGAGAATGGCAGGCCCTGCCTCTGGAAGATAATCAGGCACAGATGCTGGGAATCAAGCCAGAGGCCAGACTCCCACTTGGCAGATTCAAAAAGTCTCCTAGGCCACAAGAAAGTGGAGGGTGGGTTTAAATTGTTTTCCTTTAGGTGGAAAGTTTTTAAGAGGGAGAGGTGCAGAAAATATATGACAATGTAAAAGGTTGCTGTCTCCTTTGAAGTGGGTCAGAAAAGTTTGTTGCTGAGTTAGGTGAAGCTGTCCTCTTCTTCTGGAGAACTGATAGTAAAAACTTCCTAAGAAATGGTATATGGGGATGGTTGTGGCCCTGAATCCTCTAGCTCACATAAACATGTCCAAACACCACCACCCCCAATGTATAGGCAGTATTTAACAGAAAACTGTAGCTTATGTAAATTCCTCTTGGGCTTTTCTTGAAGTTCTAAGGATCTGCAGAGATTCAGAAAGCCTCTGATATACTTTATAATCAATAATTAACAGTAATACAAAATGTTAGTGCTGGCTAAAACAATAAATATTTGGCATGTGTGTACATATTTCTTAAAAGCTGTGTCTATTTCCTTTGGGTAAGTTCATTAGAAACAGGAAAACAAAAAAAAATCAGACAGCAACAAAACTTCAAAAACAACCATCTTCTATTACCAAGTTTAATTTTCTCAGCAATCTGAGGCCTGTGTGATCATTCAAGGAAGTATTTCACTTGAACTTTCTTCTCTAATTATTAAGCAATCATGTAGCAAGTGTCATGGAAAGAGCTTCATGGAAGCCAGTACTTACCAAAATACTAGATTAGAGCTTTGCTGTTGGAAATCAGAATAACAATTATGATCTCAAGAAAGAAATGCAGATTTACCCTTTGTGACCACACATTTGGTTAAGTGACAACTTACTTATCAAAGAGATTACACCCAGTAAAATGATATTTTTTACCCAACAGAAACAGCAAGAAGTTTTCAGTTTATCTGGATCTTCCTTAACAAACTGTGCTTGTAATTAAAAAAAAGTGCAGAAAATAAGTTCCGTTTGCCCAGTTCCCTTTACTGAACTCAAAAAGTAAGAACACTTTCAAGCTATCATTCTTAAGACTTTGTTTATGAAACAGCCTTTTTTAAGGTGTAGAAACAAACTCCAGACACCAGGTATTGTCTGATAGTCATTTAAAAGTTGCCCCTTTAATATGCTTCTGTCATTCACAATGTGGAAGCTGAAATTCATTTAATACAGACAGGTTTCAAGTGGAATTACCTGAGGCTGGCAAAGACAACACATATACATCACAGACATGCATATTGTGTATGTTTCATTAGCAGCTCTTTTGTTAAAAAAAAAAAACCAACAAAGGTCGCAAATCACTTCAACAGACGTCCTAAGAAAGGTGTGCTCAGGACTATGAGTGTATTGTTAATTCTTCTATCAGGCAGGCCAACCGCAAATAATTTAATTTGGAAAAAAAAAACAAACAACCCCAACCCCCCAAAACTACTGCTAAAGAGAAAATTAATTTACATATATATTTTCCCACTTTTTTCTTCCAATCACCTTAAGCTTTTCTGCCTTTCCACTTGCTTTGGAGAAATGCAACATTTCTGCCTTTTGTCTCAGTAATTTTCCTTTTCAGATGGTAAAATACTGTGGTAACCTCATACCATCTGAGAGCAGTCCCATGCATTAACTCCTCTGGCAAATGTTCATAGGTCTGCCTCTGGAAGCCAGTGTACTTTTGAGGATTTCCACCAATATGAACCAAAAGGTTTTTGCATATCACATTTATGGAGGTAGTATAGCCATCACCAATAGTTTTGGAAAAACAATACAGAAATAATTAATTTGATTTGTAATGTATTTTTTTTTCTTCCATGTCTCTGACCATCATTTTCAGTTGGTGTTAAGCATGTGCTACATTACATCTACTAGCAGAAAATCTGTGTTACAACTTTCATGCCTTAAATATAAAAATATTCATCATTCTAGGTGTTCTGTATCAAATACTGATTCTGAAGATATTTATAATCACCCTGGGATACTGCAGTGATCCTGACAGTCTGACCACTAACCATCAGGAATTTTGTGATCCACATACCAGCTCACCCAGGCAAGGCCCCGCCTGTACTGCACCAAGCAGTGTGTCTGCAGTGGCCTCTGGCCTGCACTGCGCCTCATGGATCCCTTGACAGCAGGATAAACTCATCCAGCACACTGCAACAGAAGAACCCACAGGCAGCACCCACTGGGTACCATTGGTGGCCTCGCCTTTGTCTGCTACTGCTCCAATAAGTTCCTCTTACAGCCTTTTTGTTTTGACTGTAGAAATGATAAATAGTGTTGTTTCCTTGTAAGAAAATACTGTAACAGCTCAACTGACTGAAAGGGGAGAAAAGCCTGCAATGGATGGGGACTGCAGGGCGTGCTGCATGTGGGTTGGAGTCCTGTTTGATGCTACACCATCCAGGGCTCCTAGCATCCAAAGGGACACAAGCTTATCTATGCTATTCTCTTCTTATAACGTTAGCTCTAATAAACAGTCATTCAAATTATACCTTACGGAGTCTAAGTGCCTTTCTTACTAGGATCATAATGGATCAGAACCTCCTGGGCAAAACAGATATTGGGTCAAACTGCCAGGTGAAAGACACCAGCTGTGTTCAGCTGATACAACTGACAGTTCTTAAGTTAAAGTAGAGAATCTGGCCATTTGTGCCCTAACCTTCCTTAGAAAAAAGAAAATTATACATTGACCAATAATAAATGAACTTATGGCCTGTAGAAATGATTTTTTTCATGCCACTCAAAGAGGACCTAGAGCTAACATGGTGGAGAAACCTCTGAAAGTAAATACAACTTGCAGTAAAAGGACATTTTAGGACAAGCAATGTTTATTTTAATGTCTATGCTTCATCTCAGTCATCCTTATTTTCAAAAATGGTTATCATCGGCAGCTCCAGGAGAGGTACAAGTGAAGTGTAGTTATTCAATGCCTTTGAATTGAAATCTTTTCTGTTGACTCTGTTAATTGCACTGTGAAAATATATATTCACTAATGACAGATTCTTTTAATTTTGCCTTATCAGAAAATATTTTATAAGCAATAAATATGTTGTGTCCAAATCCTTTGCAGTGGAAATGATAAGTAACAATGATAATTGAGATATGTTACTAGAAAAAGCTAATAAAAAATGGTAAATTTAGTATGTCTGTTTTCACCTTCAGGATAGGACTCGTTATCATGCATAACGTTTTCCCAAGACCGGATATTGTAACAGAGATGAACAAAAAGTTATTTATATAGATGTTATAAGCAACAAATATAGTTCTTAAAATTCATCCCATATTCACGGATTACTGCTGACCAAGGTCATTGTACTGTCACTGTTAGAGTAGAACAGAATAATTGTTAAGTACATTTTTTGGCAGTTATAAACAGGTGGCAGTAGAAAAGCTGTATGTGTTTATTCTGTGTGCACCATTGTTTACTCTTTGTGGAGTCTTCTACTGTGCAATAAAACCTTTAATTAATCAGACCTAGCCCTTGACTGCGTGTGAGGAGTAACACTGTATAACACAGCATATCGTAAAACAGAAAAAATACAAATATAGAGTAGATTTCCCAGGAAAGGCTGAGGAAGGGCATCACATTTAGGAAATAATCATCACAGATCCACCTTCAAAGCCAAGGACTGAATGTCACTGAATGTAATATTAAGTTGATGGGATTCATTTTGAAACTAATGAAAAATGCAATAATAGAAGAGAAAGTCATTAGGAACCAATGCCCAGTGGTTATATTGCTCATGTGAGCGATCTCACAGGTAGCATGGAGATACCTACCTAGTCTTCTATTATTACTTTTGTTTGGTTGAATACATGAAAGACGTAACTGCTGAACAAGTCCATGGTACAGCATGGACATACTCGCATGTACGAGATACCTTGCCTTTCTGTCAGAGCAATGTAAGCTAACTAAAATATGCAAGTTACCATTGTTTCTGAGAGATTTAATACATGATTTGCAGTACAGCACTCCTGTATTATTTTGCTGTGATTTTCTAGTCATTAAAATGGTGTAAGCCTATAGCGTGTCTTTCTTAACCTGTTTTATCTTACAGACATTACCACATCTATGAGAGCATGTAATTCTGACAGCATCAAGAAAGACGATTTCTTACAATTCAGTTCATTTCAACGGTACCCTGCAATTTAAATACTCACAGAGACATTCCCTGACTTGTTATGCCTTTTTGATGCCTATGGAGTTTAAAGAGTATTATCAAAGATATTCAATTTATCATCAAAGGAAAGACTATTTTCTTAAGTTCATAGGGCTGTATTCGAGGAAAACTCTTGCTTCATTTAGCTGACATTTTTTTGTCTGCAATGTGGACCTTTTTCTATTTCTGAGCAACAGCAACGCCAAATGGGACAGATCAGCATGTTTCTTCTCAATAATGTCAACAGGTGTTGTCTTTGCCTCTAACCTATAGAGTAATAAGGATTTGGGGGCTAATTTGTTAATCAGAAAGCATCTGCTTTTTATAGGCTTTATGAGCTTTTCTGTTAAAAATATTGCTTAAAATTAATTGAGGAAATGAGAGAAATAATGATTAAGATAAATTTCCTTTAAATAGCCACTGGTCTATTTTGGAGCTTAATTTGTGGTCTATGAGTCTATTAAGAAAAATAGAAATTATATTTTCATTGGTAATGATCTCCACATTCTAACAATTTCTTTCTTGTGCTATTTAAAGAATGAGACACTGAAAAGTGACTTGTCTGCTTGCATTATTTCTTGCATCTCCTGTGTTGGTACAATGTGGCATCAAAGAGAGCTAAGCCCCATCATCTTCTTTTCTAATTGCATTTTATCATATTGAAATTAAACACACATTTTTAAAAGGTAGGACCAGCTGTGCACGTAAATCAGTTTCTTGCACATGTGTTAGACCATGTATATACCTATCTAGCAATTTGCATGCATTATTACCCAAACTGCATGTACAGTCATAGTAAAGATGTCACTGAGATGTGTACTATTTACTAAATTTTGTCACACTGATTCTGAAATACCAAATTAAATATAAGGGAAACTAAGTTCTTGGGCTTTGTAGTAATTCTTGGCAAATGACAGCTTTTTTTCATGGTAGTGACTACCCTGTGTAATTACCTAGGAACCTACTTACCTTCTTTTATTTATTTACCCAGAGAGCACAGGCAGTAATAACATAGAATTGCAGCACCTCCTCTACCAGTAGCCCTAAGCTTTGACACAGAAAGATTTTCCCAGATTATAAACCATTTCCTCATTTTCCCCTTAAAAATTCTTGGTCATTTGGTGTAGCATTTTGACATGAAACTTATGAAAGATTTGGCCAGTACGGATCAAAGCTGACGTGAGATTGTTTTAGACTCAGTGGATCCAAGCAAGATTCACTCAGTAGTATACACATTTCCAATCCCTTTAATGAAAGAGGTGTCCAAGGAAGTTTCAGGCTTGAGCAAATATTAAATTAGAGTTTTTTTAACTTTGCCATGAAAGCTTTCCTTTTTTCAAATTTGCCACATCTCCTTCTTATCTTACAAATCTTAGAAATGCATTAATGTTGACTTCTGAACATTATATTGACTTTCAATTTTATTAATTTATGTGTGAATTAAAAAGTCAAATTAGAAAAATTACTGTAACAATAACTCCTGATTTTAATTTTATGTTAATGCTTAACCTTAGAATCTTTCCGAAATCAACAGAAGTCTGATAAAAGCAGAAGCCAGGACAAGGTTTCACAAATGTTAAGTCTTTGAAGTGCGTGCATTCCTTTCAGAAATGTTAAGTCTTTGAAGTGCATGCATTCCTTAGCCATGTGCAACTTTCCTTGGCCATGCTGTTATTCTTCACCTGCTGATCCTTTCTGGTTGTTTCGGGGGGAGGGTAGGGTGTTGGGTGTTTGTTTTTTTGTTTGTTTGTTTTTTCGACAAGCTCAGACTGAATTTTTTAAAAATAAAAAAAAAATATGGAGAAACCAGAGAACAGTTGTTGAAATGGTTAATAAGACAAAGGGCATAACTGGAGTACCCATACCTGCAGCCAAATATCCAATGTAAGTTGAAGTTTCGTGTGTATCCTTTATACCTGCTATGTATACACTGAGAAACAGAAGATGTTGCTGTTCTTGCTGTTTCTTCCCAGACTGATGCAGACTGTTAGATAGTCCCTATATTTGATATATTCACTATATATTCATTAGTTTATGCTTTTAATATTCAAGAAAGGAAATCTGGCAACCCTCCTTTTACTTAGCAGGAGTGAAACAGCTTTACTTTTTTATTTAAACTTGGTCACTGCCAGATTTAACAAAATTATGCTATCATCCCAGTGTTTTTAGGCTTGCTGAAGAACTGACCTCAGAAACTGGAGTCTGCTCAGGGTCCATAAATAGGCTTGAAATAAGTGGAAGACATAGAAGACATACAATGCAAAAACTGAGAAAGCAGAAGTCTTTAATTAAAAGAAGTCTGTCAGTTTTCGTGATCTTGATTGCTCAAGTTAAAATTTTATGCTTGCATTAGGTTGCTTCCTGTACATGCTAAGGTTGAATGCCTTCAGGGAAATAGTACTTTAACATCAAACAAGTTGGCTCAAAGGAAAGCTTGGGCCTTGCTTCTGTACAGTGTTGGAGAAACATAGGTCTGAGCTACAAGTATTCACCTACGTAGCTTATTCAACCACTCTGTGTATCCTGAGCATTGTGTGGCAGTATGATCACTCACACTTGACCCAAGATACGTTATGCAGTATATGCTGAGCAAAGACAAGACTCAAAGTTACAGTGTGTAAGAAAGAAAATCGTTTACTCATAAGTGCTCTACTACTACAGCTTCAGATGCTGAGGGAAGGGAATAAACCTCACATTTTGTTAAAGGTATTAATTGTTTATAAAACAGTAAGGGAGAACAACAGCTTATAGACTTTTTGTATCTGTACGTCCTTAATTAGGGCAGTGGAAATGCAGTCCTTAATCACTGGCCCAGTATTAGTGCCTAGGAATTCGCAGTAAGGTAAAAAGTTTTTGTCATTCTGTCTTCTAGCTGTCTTCTTTAGCACCAGGCAAATAATGTGAGTTCTTGGCAAACCCTTGCTTATTTTTAGTGCCTTTGGTTTCATTTTCAGTATTGGTTTTGTTTTATTGGTTTTTGGTTCTTGAGCACACATATCCTCTAAATAGCCAAAATATTGACACTCCCTATTTGAACATGTATTGTCTTAAGGTAGGGATAAGGTAGGGATATCTTCTCCTTCCTAGATTTAAAAAAAGTAATAAAAGTTCTTATTTAGTTAACGTTTCCAACATGAGTTACTTAAATACTTGCAGAAAATAGAAACATTTGGAACAAATTTTATGAACTGACAGCCCTTTATAATATAATTATTAAGGAGCTTGTAGAGCCTGAATACATATATTTTCTTGGCATTTGAGTACATAATAACATTTAATCATTAAAACTGCTGACATTTAAGAAAATAAATTTAAGCAAAATATTGTCTGCCATCATTTGTGATTTTCCCAATAAATCACTTTTAAATAAAATATCCAGCATATGTTGAGCTTAACAGGTTGGCAACAGCTCAGAACAAAACTACGCCAATATTTTTATTTTATTTGCTTTAATTAAGAAAGCAATTCAGATTCAATATTTGCAAACTAACACAAACCTACAAAAACAACTGTGAAACTGTTTTATTGGAAAGTCAATGTTCTGCTATCTCTGTGGGGTTCTTGAAATTTAATTTCAAGGTGGAGAGGTTAAATATCACCATTTCAATATCATTATTTCCAATTGGAGGGCTTAAATACATCTTATATGTACTGATACAATATACTGATCAATAGAAAGTTGCCATTTTGTTCTCAAATAAGAAACAAATTAATTTTGCCTTTGAATTATATGCAACTGAATTATACAAGATAGTCTCAGCAATGTTGTTTTTTTTTAATTACTGTTCTGTCAGATCATCGATCTTACTTACTAATATGCAATTTGGTTTGTATTTACCTAAATCCACCTTTTCCTCTTTTTAAAGAAGTCTTATTGAGTTGATTAAGAGAAGTATAAATGGTGAAATAATTTTCAGAGGTTTTTTCCACACAATTTAATAATCAGAAAACAGAAAACAGTACAATAGGACAAAGTACTGCAGGGCGCTGATATAATTTAATTAAGTACTGCAGTTGGTAGCATAGCCATAAAAGATTTTGCAGGTGATGCTCTATGAATAACATGCCTGGTTTGATAAAACATTTGGATGGTAGGTGTCTACCCTGTGAAGCATATTCTTCCATTAGAAATATATAGAAGCAGATTATTATCTCACCTTTTATCAGCAAACTCAATAAGTAGTATTTTTACCCTCTGGACAGATGGCTTGACCATCACAGGGATTTTATTTAAACATTGCTGTGCACCTTAGGAAGATTAAGTCATATCATAGTTGAATGACTACAAGGTTCTCCTGACATACAATTGAACTCCTAACTCAGGAGGTTAGGTAGACCAGAACTTAACTAAATCAAGGCCATACAAAATTGATAGTAAAGTCAGAAAATAACATGGACACTACAAAGCTGTCATGTATCAAGTTGTCTTAAAGCTTCTTAGCATATGGTGTAGCCATATACTGTCATATCTACCACAGAAAGCAATTGCGTATGAGTATTTGCTGCTGAATCTTTAGAATTTTATTTTCAGTAATAAAACTAATAGGACTTAGAGAAAGTTTTGAACTGCAGGAGTGGTTATATGACTTTACTATTACACAAGACCTCCTACTTATTTAGATCCAAGGTACCCTGTACAAGATGAAATCTGTTGTTTCCTTTCATACCAAGTATTCGAGTTCAACACAAGTGCTCAAAGGGTTGAAGTTGAGTATGTGTGCAACTGCTCACAAACTGAAACCCAAACGAAGACAATGTATAGAGTGTTACACTACTAAATGGTGACGCTAAATACTTCTATTTTATTGGCCCTGCTAGTGCTTGAATAAACCAAGATGCTATTTTTTTGTAAAGCAAACTATTTGTCATAAAGTCAAAGTTGAAAATGATGAAAGATGTGGAAACTTTATCAAGTTACCATTATAAATAAACCTCACACCAACAACTGGCTAAATTTCACTGCAAGACTGTGGAAAATCTATTTTTAAAACTGAGTAAACATTATCTGGGGTTAAAGGAAAGAGACATGTTATTACTTAAAATATTTTCACTAATGCAATACCCCATATCAGCATTCTGAGGTGAAATAATTTAGGTTAGTAGTGCAGCCTAGATAATAATGTATTAAACATTAAACTCTTAGGATTTGGTTTCAAAGACTTCTAGTTAATAAGTCTCTCCTTTCTACTAAAGTTCATGGCATAATTCAGTACAGTTATTTTTCTCACCTCTTTCTTCACAATAAGAGCTTTTTTAATGGAAAAGTCAAACTGTTAACAACTAGGATGACTAATTTAGTTTATACTATAGTATGCAAATAATTTAAAATATATTATTACTCTATGGAATAAAAACAAGTAGATTTGTCTTTTTACATCTGCAGTACTTCTTTCAAAGTCAGTAAAATCAAGCTGAAGAACAGAATACATAGAAGAACCATTGCTCTGTAATTATATATAGGGCAAAAACAGTAAGCAGAGAGACACAGAGAAACTAAAAATCTTTCAGGGGTACATCTATGTGCTCTAAGAAGCATATGCTTACACCATAAAGGAACTTAGACCTAAAGTAATCTGGGACTTTTTGCCGGTTTCAGTAAAAAGAAATAAAATTACGGCAAAATTTCAAACATTTACAACTTCCCTTTTTTTCCTTTTCTTCTGTAAACTCCATCCATAAGAAATGTTTCTCAAATACTTTCAAAGCAACCAATCATGTTGGGCAGGGGATGGAAGGAAGTTTTATTTTCCATTATGCAGTTTAAGCGTCAGTCAAATCAGTCTGCAATCAGTGAAATAACTTCCATTGTTTTCTCCGTGGTTTTTTTTTCTAATTTTGACCATGAAGTTCCTTCTTCTCTTACCTAGCTGTGCAAAAGAAAACCAACTTTGGATGCTGATAAATCCATTCTTCCATTCCTTAACATTCCTGCTGAGAGTCACACTGCAAGTTGCACGGATCTCCAACAAAAAGAAACCCACTGCTAGAAAACAGGTGAAAAATGTCAAGATCCCTATGCCTGCTTTGTAATGAAAGTAAAGAATTTAAGCCTATAAGAACACCACATGTGTATTAACAACAACTGTATATGTGAAACGCATGTACAACAGTTCTTCAGAAGTCTAGTTTAAGACCCCAAATTATTATCTAGATATCTATATTACACTTGTATAAAGCAGTTGGAAAATGTTTTGGAAAAATGTAGGAATACTCCAAAACCAATGTTCATCCTTAGTACTAGGAAGCAAGATTCAATATTGAGTCTGTTCCAAAACCAAAAAGTTAAACTGCCTGATTTTCAAAAGAGCTAAGGACCGTAGTGCTCATTAAGGTTGAATTCAAAATACTTTAAGACATTGTTGACATGGAAAAAAAAAAGATTCTTTGCGACACGAAGGATCTATGCTCCCTAAGTACCACTCACTTCTTCTGCGGTGGAGAATGAGATCCTTTGTTTGAAGAAAAGATGTAATGTAATAAAATTCTAAGTACCTTATAAACAAGGGACTAATTTTTGAATCAATATTAAAGTTATTTGAATTAAAATAGGTCACTGGAATTAAATTTGTAAATTCTGAGCTTAATCTGAAAGTAGATTTATAGTTTTAAAATTCCTTATTTCAAGTCTATTACCATTTTAATTTTACCTTTAAATATTTTTACCTCATTTGAATTTTATTTGTTTCTGAAAACACAGAAGAACACATTGAACACATTTTACTTGTTAAAAGAAACTGAATTTTCCTCTCCATTTTATTTCATTTTACACATGAAAGCTCTTAAAATCTTAATTTTGGTTGACTGTAGAAATGTGTTTAGTACTATAGTGTCCAACTTTACCCATTATGCTCTTATGACTGGTTATATTTATATTTTAAGTAGAAGCTAGAGACTAAGCCACACCTGAGAGATCTCTGGTATGGCACTCAATTGTAATTAGGTAGGATTAGGCAAGGACTAAGATAAAAACCTTTTCCTATTTGATTCTGGAAACAATGATCAACACTTCTTTCAGCATCTGAAGTTGAAGTTGAAACCCTCAGCTATTTAAATTATTTTCAGCTCAGACCAGCTTAATAAACTATTTAAAAATTACCTTGATGACTCTCACTCACCACTCTGTCTTCTCTAATGAGCTTTTTGCAGTCCAAGGGTTTTGGTTCATGAATCTTGTAGAAGAAATGTTTTAGGATAGGAGTTTAAGAGTTACCTCTGTCCTTGCACCATTACAGAACATACCACCGTCATACTTGTGCTGAATGTTGGGGATCAAGTTGCAATACAAGTTTTGTTCTGTCAATGATACATGAATTATAACTGCAAACCATTATGTTTGAATGGTTCTAAATGGAAAAACTGAAATGGAAATATTATCTTAGAAGATTTGACTACTCAACTGGAAAAACAAACACAGCAAAAGCACAATAAGTAAAATAAAAGAGGTAATAAACTGAACGAAAAGGTAGACTGCATCTGAGTGCTTCCAGGTCTTGTTCTTTAAGAACCTTACATGAAAGCAGAGAGACTAGTTGGGGTCATTTATTCCCAGAATAAAAAAAGAGGAAAGAGAAACAGGATTCTTATTTCTGGTGGCAGTCAGCTGCTGGATTGGCTTATATGAGAGAGAATCCTTTTCACTGAAATAGGTTAAATTCAAGTTTCAAATTCTGTGCATATTGCTTTGACTTTCTTTTCATCATTCACCAACAAAACAAAATATAAAAATTGATCAATACCATGGTTTGCCAAAAAGAAGAGATGCACATTACAACTTCAATCTGCTCAGTAGACAAGTGATTGACATAGACTGTTATACCGTGTTCCGTCTAAAAAAAAAGAGAATTGTGAAATTCCATCCCAAACATGGCATATTGATTGTATAAAATGCCAGTACATGTGGACAAGGAGAGTTGGGACAGAATTATTTTCACATCCATGACACTAGCAAAAATATTTAACTTATTAGATCCAAAATTCCATTCATATATAGGGACTGCTAATAAAAGAAACAGCATGGAAGTTCAGTAGATTATAATTTGAAAGTAGACATAGAAGTAGAATTAATATATATTTAATGTACAAAGGATAATTAGACTATTCTAATGTGCTGTAAGCATGTGTCAGATTTTTACTCTTATAAAGATACATTAATTAATTAAAAGTATCATATATATGTGTATATGCATATACACAAGACAACTTGCAAAGGATTTGTTGACACATGAAACTAGAGAAACCAGATCAGTTTAAAGTTAACAGAACAATACCCATTTGGTTTGAGCCTCCACAGTTTTTTATTCTGTCTTATCCTTACCTTCCCTACCTGGAGATCTCATTAATCTTTAACTATCCATACAAGGACTATTCAAGCAAGTATGATTTACCTTCACACAAAACAGTCTGAGAACAGACAGTAGCAGAAGGCAACAAGACTCCTTCAGATCGGCCCCTTGTCTTGTCCAAAATCTGCTTCCTTGGTATTGTACACCCTGAATTTTTAAAATGCAAGCACATTCATGGGGAAATGCCTACGGTACCCTTTTGCAGAACCCCATTCAAACTACTTTTATCTCAAAAAAGTTATTGAAACAATAGGGAGGCGAATGTGACCCATTCTACAACATGATGAAAAATAATGGAGATCAATTTTCTCGTGTCTGCTTCCACTCCCAAGCTGTAAATAAAATGGCAGTTAGAGCCAAAGATTAGGTTTTTAAAAGACTCAAAATATGACACGCTTTTTCTCCAGTTACTGCACTGCACTAACAAATACAATTATGCACAATAAGCAGCCTAAGACAGTATTAGATATTCCCCTCACAATAGATCTGCAACAGTGGTGTTAGTTGCCATGAGTTGTTTGGATAAAAACTTCAACATGAAAGTATCGATTTTCATATGTTTCTATTTTGATAGAAATAGAAATAGAAATTCACCTTATGAATCAGTATTCAAGTACAGAGCGTCAACCCCTGCAATGTACAATTTTCATTTCTTGAGGGGCGCGCATACTAGTAGAAATCACCTCATGTTTGTCGAATTAACTGTATAATACAGAAGAAAATTATTTTTAAATTCCATTTTTGCTCCGCATGAAGGCTTCATGTTCATACTATTTTGCCGGCAAGTTAGTGATTGACCTGGTTCTTAAATAAGAAAAATGAGGGAAATAATAGGATGATGATAGAAGATCCATTGTTGTTTTTCACTTCTATTTTAAATGCTAAAATAGTTAATATCTCTTACTTTACAAAATAAGGGTGGTTTATTTTGGAGACATTACCTTAACAATACAAATAAGAAACAAAACTAGTTATCTTCCATAGGTGGCTCAGTTATTTTAATGTCAAATCTACTAGAAGCTGGATCACTTTTGTGATTCCTTTCTCATCAAAAGTATGGCAGTTTGTTTTCTAAAAATAAATAATAAAAATAAATACAAGTCTATTTTTTTATGAACAGGAAAGTTATTTTTTAAAAAAGCGTAACTTTCTAGTATGTAGGCTGAAATAGAATTTATTTTCAAGAAGTTGTATACACATGCTTATATGGAAAATTGAAAAAATAAGAACATTATCAGAATATTAATGCCAGATAGTTCATATTTTTTTTTAATATCAGAAAAATATCTGCAGATGCTTTCTATATATAAGTACATATGAACTTCACTTTAAGGTTAACAGCTGAAATTGACACATGGAATAGATTCCAATCAGTAAAACACTTCTAAAATAAAAACACATTTGAAGCGATAGAATATTTCTTAAGGCCACATTATAAACAAGTTTTCTTTGTATGGTATGAAATGTTTCTTCACTTTCCCTGCATCTTCTGAAAATTATAATTGTACATATCTGTTTCCCAGTAGGTCTGAGGAATAGTAGATAGTTGCTAGTACAGGAAATGAGACTATTTGAAACAGATATGCATTCAAACCAACAGTAAATTTGTATTCTATCAACTCTGTCCTTATCCAGCTCTTCTGATCATACCGTAGCGGGGACGGCTGACACCATCCATCATCCAGTTCTCCATACTCATTATCTGACAGTGTCACAGAGGTAATATGCTCTCATCTTGCACTTGCTGAGGGCAGAAGTTCAGTGCATTGAAATGAACCCATCACCTAAGGAAACTACAGAGTTCTTGAGTCTTCAAAACTACAAGACAACCAAAAAGAGAAGAAAATCTGCACAAGCTGCTGTGAGTCTTTTACAGTACAAGTGAAATGAGTCTGTTAGAGTATGTCCCTAGGTCTGCTGGCACCAAGTTTTCGCATTGTTTACACAGGTAAGGTGCTGCATTCTAAATGAGAAATTGACCAGAACAACTTTCTACTGAAGGCCTGAAATTTACCATGCAAGAGAGAGAAGATGTAAATTGTGCATATAAACATTCACAAATATTGTTATCCCAACCAAGAAAATTGATCACAAGTTATTCTATTAATTTATTACCTTAGGTAATTCAAAATCGTTTTCACAGTTCTTTTCTTGACAGGAGAGAGCTCTGTCAGATGTCATAGTGTGTTGGTTATCATACTCTCTGTTAGAAAGAAGGACTATCTAGAGTGATCCAGTCGTCTTCTTTTCACTCAGACACTCTACACTGGTTCACACAACACCAGTAGGCCATGATCCTCCTCACCAGGAATTAATGCCATAAAAAAGAAGTCCTAAAGCTGTAGTAAGAGGTACTTATCAAAGTCTAATGCAGTTTCTGTGGAGTAGTGTCACAAAATTAAGACTTTTTTTTTCAGATGATCTTGTGCACTTATCCCTGGAATCAAGACTTTGTGGCATCAGGATTTCCTCTTTCCTGCATTGTGAATTCCATTCTGAAAAAAATTCAATACATCTTTTCTTCTGATACCTTGTCCGTTTGTCAGATATGTCTGAGAAGTGTAGAGTCAAAACATGAACAAAAATATGGAAAATCAGAAGAGTTATAGCATTTTAATTTAGGTTCTTTTTAAATTTAGGGACAGATATTTGTAGATTCTTGTTCAACAGCAACCAAAACCATGTCCCAAAACCTGAGATTAAGAAATGGAAATCCCTGCTACTTCTTTGAAAGCACAATTCTGAGGAAAATGTAAGGGCATTAGTGTGAATTCCATGAAACCAGCTGCGCACACACACACACACACACACAAAGAGGGAAGAAAAAGCCATTGATGTTATCATCTGAGAAAACAGTTCTATAAAAAATGAGGTTTTCTAAACAAGCCTGCAGGTGAAGCAATTTATGTCAGAAGTTATTCCTTATTGTAGAAATCCCTATTGCTGTATTGATTTAGGTCAAAAACAAATCTTAGTCATGGGGTTTAACAGAATTCTATTGATATTTCAGCAGGCTGAGGAAATTATGCAAATCCTGTAGTTGCAGCAAACAAAGTAATTAGCTCTGCAAATGCAACAGATTCCAGTAAGAATCATTACGGACAAGATTTTAAAGGCATACGGTGAGAATTAAAGTGTTACAAATTATTTATACTATATACTTTATTTTTATTAATTTATATATTTAATGTATTCTTGCTATATATTTAATGTATTTTTGTAGAGAAATATAATTAAGTGGTTGTAACTGCATTCCAACTGAATTTTCTTACACGGATTACAAAAATAAAAGTGGGTTCTAAACTAACAATGGCTGTTTGTTTATTACAAATTGTCACATTTGTCTGAAAACATTACTCACAAAATGCAGAGTAAGTATATATTTTAAAAGACAAATGGTAGTTTTGAGTTTTTTGAGGCTAAGGGCAAAGTACATTGTTTACAGAGGAAAAATCTAGACCGCCTATAAAATACTGACAGCATCAACAAGGGAAGGGAGAGGAAGAGCTAAACACACCATCACAAAAAGTGTGGAACAATGACTGTACAACCAGAGAACAGCCTGTCAACTCAGGCAGGCATAGCCTATATAAAGCAGCATACCTCTAGTAACACAGATTTTCTCTTAGAATGAATCATTCTATCACTGACCAGCATGTCAAGCAACCTTGCTCAAGACCAAGCTTCTTCACCTTTAATATTATTGACAGGCAGTAAACTAAAGTCAGCACAGGCAATTTCTCCAGTGTTCCTCAGCTGTAGTATAGGTGTTGTAGAGCAGTGGCAGCCTTACTATAAGAGTTCGAAGATGATTGTAACTGCGGTGATGATAATATTACAATAGTCACCCTTTGCAGAAAAGAAATTCAACGGCTATTGTTTTTCTGAAAAGGTAATGAAAAAGAAATGAAATAGAATATCATATAGACCTATACGGATAGACACATACATAAAATGCCAGCCTTTCCTGATGAAATGTGGGAATTTTATATTGTTATTTTAATATGCCATTTTTTAACATTACACTGATTTTAACTAATTAATTACACAGAAATTTAAGCAAAAAAGAAGACTGAATGAGTTGACTTGCGGTAATTCATAAAACCCAGGAAAAGTTTGTCTCAGTATTAACACGGACTAATCATAGATTCATCAAGTCATTCATGTCAGACCATGTATGTGTTTTTACTATTAATTTGATCATATTACTTTTAAGTCAAGCATATTGCTTGCAATGAAGTGTCACATATGCTAAGTTGTGTTCACAGTTGGCACTGCAGAAAAGCAAGAGTTAAAAACAAGAGAAAAAAAATGTTGCTGAAAGGTAGGAAGGAAAAAAAAAAGATCTAACAACTCCGGTATGGAAACTGAGCAGCTAAAAACAATGTGTTGGCAAAAAAGAAATAATCTGATATAAGCCAACATATGGCAGAAATCAGCAAAACCTCTGCCAGATAGGAAAACATGTTTAAGCCACAGGTTATCAAATAAATGCAGATACAGCAAAATCAAACACCAGAGGAAAACAAAAGTGTGACCGACACGAAGGAAGTCTAGCCTGTATACACAAAGAGATAAAAGCAATGGAACAAAATAAAATGAAATGAAATGATCCTTCTCCACCTCAGACTTGCACATTTTGTGCCTTGAAGGTATATATCAAAAGCCCATACAGACAAGAATGAAACCACATGTAACCACAAAGAGATTATTTTTATTTATTTATTTTGATTTCACATACTAAAAAAGAGGGAGGGGGAAGGAAAATCTATGGTCTCAGATTGTAAATTGCCTCAGGTAATTTTTGAAATATGGCATGTTACACCAAGGAAAATGATAAATTTGAAGCAAACCTGGCAGAACTTAGACCTTTGGCAAAATGCTATGAACAGTAAATTTCCCTTCCCCCTATCTCAGCTTCACCTCCCCATCCACCTCTGCATCAAAAGTAAATAAATTCATATTATTTTGATACCATGAAAAGGATATTGAGCCCTGCCTTCTGGTGAACAGAGGGTCAGTAGATTCTCTCCAATCCTTTAAATATGAAGTGACTTTGAATAGCTTTGTAGGAAAGAATAGCGATTATTTAAATAGGCATCTCTCAGGCTATTTAGTTTTTCTTTCTTGTGAACAACGCCTTATGTTCTAGCTGGAAGCCAACAGGTAGCAATGAAAATCATAAAGAATTAACATCATGTACTTATAGTGAGAAATTGCACTTAGCAGATTGGCACTTACATTTTCGTTTAGCTTCAGCTTTCAGATGAGCCTGAGACAACATGCCACATACAGAACAGTGATGAAATTCCCTGAGAAAGACAGAGAAGCTGACAATTATATGAGATTTCTAGGAGATGATTCAATAGCAAAGAACTTGCCCTTCAACAAACTAGAGCGTGCACCTAGAATACTATAATATTCCTAAGACTCAAGGACCAGATATAATTTAAATAACCTTTGAGTTTTCTGGTTTTGAAAGGGTGCCATAACCTCTATATGGGGGCCGTAACAGGACTATTTCAGATAGAGAGTAACCAGACTGTATCTTCTCCATAGCTTCTGCTGAAAAAAAATATTGATCCAGGCACTCCCAATGCTATTCTCCACAGAGATTTACCTTATGCAGTCAGTAGTCTTCAGGTCTGGAACCAAATAATTTTACAGGACAGAGCATTCCTTACATGTCTCCTCATATTGTATCTTAAGAGACAGAGCAAGTGAAATTCCAACCACAAATATGGAAAGATATAAGTGTATATAACGCACAGTTACATTCAAGAGTCTCCTTGAATCCTTCTGGAATTGCTATTCACTCTAAAAGTTGAGAGACTTTTTGCTAAAAATTATGAAACTGATACAGCTAAAATGTAAATTGTCTCAGTCTGTACTACACTGTACAAGATAACTGTTATCCACTTTTAAAAGTGATGCCACGTCTTTGTCTCCGTGGCCCAATTTTCATTCTGCATTCAAATTGAACAAACACAAAAGACTCTACATAATGCAAAAGTTTCTAAACATAAAAAGGTTGTATTTCTTCTTATGAAAATCAAAATATTCCTGTTCTCAAAATAACAAGAATGTAAAGTAAAGAAAGTTAACCTGACAGAATCACACATCTCTTAAGAAGTGTTAAACTATGTATCTTTTCTCCAGATTTCATTGGGCAGCAATTTTTCTCACAAATGAGTGTAAAATGTAGGTTATTCCTACAGCTTTGGGGAAACATTTGATGGATAATCAAACTCGAGCAAACACACCTCCTTCAAGCTCATGAGAGAACTAATGTTTGCCTGTTGGGGATATTTGATAAAGTGTAAGTGAAAATTGCTGCACTGAGCCACCAGCCCCCAGAGGTAATGAGGTTTGAGCATCAGAGAAATGGAAAAGATATTAAGAGTGATGGAGAATAGTCTTAGTCCCAAAGGATAACTTTGATTTAAAAAGTGTGTTATTGTGAAAGTCACTATCACCTTTAATTACTCAATTAATTAAGCACACAATCAAAAGTTATAAAGTGGTTGATCTTTTTCTAAAGGGAATTTACTCAACAGGCAATTTCCCAGTGTGCTCACAACCTAAGTATGCTTGCTCTTATTGCAAAGACAACCAGTCAATTGTGAAATCTGTCACTTCCGCAAACTATTACAGTATTATTTTTAAATAGTTTTCTGCTTAGGGATTTTCTGTATATCTATGTGAACACAGGTACCTACCCATACCAATAAAAATTTCTAAATCCAAATGTATATGTTTCATATGGATTACTTTTGTGATGTATAAAGCTAAATGTCTGAAGGCTAACACTTCATTAAAATATACTGGACCTATGTCTAAAATACTTAAAAGAATAGATGACTGCCACAGGCAATTTTCCAAGGAATTCCTGGTGCACACGGATCATCCTCCTGTGTTAAAAAAGAAGAAATAATCAACGCATAACAAGCTGATTCTTCGTATTTTGAAGAACGATTTATGAGAAATAGATACACTAAACTGTATTGTTCAAATCTATGCTTGAAAAATTTTTAGTATATTAAACAATGTTAGTGGCAATGGGCCCTTCAGTGCTTAAGAATATGTTGTGACTACTCATGTTTAGCTTTTGGATATGATACATTACAACATTGTTGTGTCTAACTAGGAAAAAATATATTTGCCATTAGAATTAACTTAACCACAGTGGAATTTTCAGTTCCAGAATTGACTATGCAGCAAGCATACTCATAGGTGTTTCAGAAGAAGGAATTATTTTGCTATCAAGCTGAATGATGTTCCCTGTCCAATATAGGATATTAATAAAAGGGAAGATGATGTTGATATACCACTGTTGTGCAAGTGGTCTATCATTGCATTTTCAAACAACCTGTGCATACATCATTTGGAAGAGTGAGATTTAGAACAAGTTTTATATGTAACCTGTAGACTTCCAAAGCACATTCTAACACCAAATTTTATGGTGAAACCTACATTCTTTTGTTCTTGGAATGTTACTTGTGTTTGTAGGAGAGACTTTTTAATGAATGACTTCCAGTGATGGCCTACTCTGTGTATTTTTGAAATTATTATTAATAATTATTCATTACAGTTTTTTAAGTATATGTTACTCCAATTTTCCTCAAAACTATGACAACTACAATTACAGAATTGCATCTACAAGTATAACAACAGGAGAAAAAGTAGTCTCAATCTTTTCTGGTCCCTCTAAAGCAACGTTTGTTCATTTTTCTCTTGGTCTCTTCTGACTAGTGTGTACTATTTAATTCCCTCTCAACTGCAAAACACTTTCTGTTCTTGTACCTGTAAGATCTAAGCAGGGTTAATCATCATCTCCTCTTTTTGAACTATGATTCTTGCCTGTCTTTTCAGCTTGAAAAGATGTGTAAAAGCTGTATGTTTACACATTATTGACTCCAGCCAATACATATGAACATGACCCAGTAACATGGCGGAAAGTTGTAGAAAAGCTTCTCTTGTTTTTACAAGAATGCAGATCTCTGTTTTCTTGTAGAAAAGAAAAGGAGAAAGAGAAGGGCCATCCTTATTTTTATAAACCAAATTAATTCAACTGTAACTTTGCTTTTGAAATGGAATGCACAACTTCTTCCTTCATCCTTCTCATATTTGAAACAGTATTTCACAATATGAGACAAATTAAAGAAGACAGTAATGCTATTTGAGGATATAGTCCACAAATTATACTTCAGTGAAAAGCTTTCTTAAGTTTAGGTCAAATTTCATTCTCAAAGAAAAATCATAGATATCCAGAAAATATTACGTGAGACACTTCAGTTGGTTTTGAATCAGGTTATCCTATTCTTAATTGAGAAGATCATATAAATATTAAATATTATATGAACAAGTGAAAAGTATTAGATACCAGTTTCCATGCTCTTTCTTAAAAGGAGAGAAACCTCTTTTCACACAATTCATGTTCTATGAAACATAGCTTTTGAAAGTGGATTTTTTTAAATTGTGAAAAATTCAGATCCTGCAAATATGCTAATTCTTATTACATCTTTGTGTTTAATTGCCATGAATGATTTTCTTTCATTGATTTGTCCAATTAGTTTCTGAACAAATGTAAGCATTCAACATCTACAACTTTCAACCCAAGGTGACAAGCTCCACTGGTTCCTTCCCTCCCTCCCCCCATGAAAAAGTACTTCTTTTTTCATTTTGAAACTGATAACTTTGCGTGATGATTGCTTGTTCTTGTACAATGAAGGCAGGTGGATAATCATTTATAAGTCACTGTCTTCACAATACTTATGATTTTACATAATTCTTTCAGTAGTTATTTCTCCTAACTCATTGGGAGAGATCATATAGTAAGTGTGAAAAAAGATTCATGGTGATAAGAAGCCAGTGGAGAAAAGATATCAATGTAAGAATAGAGAAACTATGTTTCAGTACCATAAGAGGAAACAAGATAGGTATGACTGTACTATTCTTACAGGTACAGAAGTTTGCTATCTGATCTCCCACAGTGGTTGTACCTCTTACGTGTTGATCTTCATGTACTCATTCTGTCCTTCATTCTTCTCCTTTGCTTCTTACCCTCTTGTTTCTTCTTGCAGTAAAAGATAGTTTATTCCCTTTCTTTTAAAAAATATTAATCCTTGACCTTGCAAGTCCTTCTATTTAAATTTAACCTTTTTTGTGGAGCTTACCAACGATGTCGTTTTAGATAAATCCAACACTTTGTCATCTAATTCAAAACCACCTGTAAACAGTGTTCACTAAGGAACAAAGGAAAATAAGTCTTTGTCCCTTTTTAGGGAAAGTAGAGCTTTCTTCATTTATGGGAAAAGTAATTCAGTCATGTTTGACCCTTGATTTCCCTGTTTCTCTCTTCCCAAGGGCTTCTCAGTGGTTCTGTCTGGGTATAGGAACACAGAATGAAATGTACAGAAGAGCTGGGCACAACATCTCTCAGGTACCTATGATCTATGCTAAAGACACTCACATATCTTAGACCAAAGACACTCACAGGTATGTTACATATACGGATCTTCAGACTAATTGAAGAAGGACAGAAAAGGCAATAGGCCAATGGTCATGAAATGCCCTCTAAGTTCAAAGTGAAAATCAGCCACTAGAATGTATTTGAAACACAGAGAAAATACTGTGATATTCACTTTACTAGAGTTTCTAAAATAAATGGAAATGAAAGTCCCAATAAATGAAATTTTATTTAAAGATGATTGACAGACTAAGGAAACCTCCTTTTGAAACATATTTGCTACAAAGTTGTTTGTTTACAGCTGGCAAAATCTAGTGTCTTCTTATGTGTCTGTGTTCTCAGAGATGAAATAATTGATCTGATAGTTATAATTGGTTTTAAGTTTTTGAGTTAATAACTGAAAATATCTATGAAAAGAAAGAAGGAAAGAGGAAAGAAGGAAGGAGGGAAGAAAGGAAAGAAGGAAGGATGGACATAACAGCTTTACTTTATTGGCATGGCAGTCAAATGGTTTTCTTAGAAAGCTCTCAGTTAACTATCTAATAGCCAGAGTCTGAGTTTTCCAGCTTAAGTGCCTTCCCCTGGAAAACCGAAACCAATTTTCTTTTCATTTGAAGATGGGTTACGCAGTTTAGTGGGGGATGAATTTTTTATACTTAAAGTACACATTTTGTCAGGTAAGTACTTCAAAGCTTCTTTAAACTGAATTGAATTACTTATGCTAAAAGATATCTGAGAGAAGTTTATGATTTCAACAACTTTGAAAAACATATTGCTTTTAATGTTGGAAGCTGTTATAGACTTTTCTGGAAACTGAGGCAGTTCAAAGTTATAAAGTTGCTATCTGAAGCTGTGTAATCCTAAAACTGAGATATCATAAACACAAATTACTTCCAGGAAAGTATTACCAAGCCAGACAGAAAACTTTCTTCTAAATGAACACAGACTAGAGAGTGCCAGACACATTCCAGTGAATCAGAATGAGGGAAACATTTTCTTCGTGAGCGAAGAGCATTTTTTTACCATTCTGTCTCTTCTGCTGGTGAGACCTCTGAAAAAAAGATGCTTTTTCAGTGCTGTGGTTTGTTTTATTCTGCCTATTTTGTCCTGTTAAAACTCAAACTGCTCTCACGGTTCCTTACCAAGGGTAACTTCCCATTCACACCATCTTTTCTGACATGAAATTCAATAACTTCATGTTGCAGTAGACAGGATACCATGGCCCCCCACAGACTGATACCCCATGCTGGTGCAGAGACGTTTTGCAGAATAGACCTCTGGACCATTGCATTGGAGTCTAAAGAGACCATGGAGTCAAGTCCTGAGGGAGTGCTGACTCCTTACAAACCTCAGTCTGCTTCCAGATTTGACAGTCAGGTAGGCAACAATGCTGTTTGCATTTCTAGTTTTCATAGAATCATAGAATCATAGAAACATAACATAGAAACATAGAAACAACATAGAAACGTAGAAACAACATAAAAACATAGAAACAACATAGAAAGGTTTGGGTTGGAAGGGACCTTTAAAGGCCATCTAGTCCAACCCCCTGCAATGAGCAGGGACATCTTCAACTAGATCAAGTTGCCCAGAGCCCTGTCCAGCCTGACCTTGAATGTTTCCAGGGATGGACCATCTTCCACCTCTCTAGGTAACCTGTTCCAATGTCTCACCACCCTCATTGTAAACGATTTCATCTAAATCTTCTCTCTTTCAGTTTAAAGACTTTACTCCTTGTCCTATCACAACAGGCCCTGCTAAAAAGTTTGTCCACGTATTTCTTATAAGCCCACTCCCTTTAAGTACTAAAAGGCTGCAATACAGTCTCCCCAAAGCCTTCTCTTTCCCAGGCCGAACAACCCCAACTCTCTCAGCTTCGCTCCAAAGGAGAGAGGTATTCCAGCCCTCTGATCATCTTCATGGCCATTCTCTGGACTAGCCCCAACAGGTTCATGTCTTTCCTGTACTGTGAGCTCCAGAGCTGGACGCAGTACTCCTGGTGGGGTCTCACAAGAGTGGAGTACAGGGGCAGAATCACCTCCCTCAACTTGCTGGCCACAATTCTCTTGATGCAGCCAAGGATACAGTTGACCTTCTGGGCTGCGAGCACGTATTGTCAGCTCATGTCCAGGTTTATCCCCAAGTTATTCTCAGCAGAGCTGCTCTCAATCCCTTTATTCCCTAGCCTGTATTGATACCAGGGGTTGCCCTGACCCAGGTGCAAGACCTTGCATTTGGCCTTATTGTACCTCATGAGGTTCAAAGAGGCCCACTTGTCAAGTCTGTCCAGGCCCCTCTGGATGGCATTCCATCCCTCAGGCATATCAGTTGCACCACTCATCTTGGTGTCGTCTGCAAACTTGCTGAGGGTGCACTTAATCCCACCCTTTGTGTCATTGATGAGGATATTGAGCAGTACTGGTTCCAATACGGACCCCGAGGGACACCACTTGTCACTGATCTCCATCCAAACATTGAGCTGTTGACCACTAGTCTCTGGATGTGACCATCCAACCAATTCCTCATCACCAAACAACCACTCATCAAATCCATATCTCTACAATTTAGAGAGAAGGATGTTGGGGCTACTGTGTCAAAGCTTTAGAGAGGTCCACATAGACAACATCTGTAGCTCTTCCCTTGTCCACAGATGTAATCACTCCATCACAGATGGCCACAAGGTTGGTCAGGCAGGACTTACCCTTGGTGAAGCCGTGCTGGCTGTCTCAAATCACCGCCCTGTCCTCCCTGTGCCTTAGCGTAACTTCTAGGAGGATCTGTTCCATAATCTTCGTAGGCACAGAGGTGAGGCTGAGGTCGGTAGTTGCCAGGGTACTCCTTTCTACCCTTTTTAAAAATGGGTGCAATGTTTCCCTTTTTCCAAGTACCTGGCTGTGGGAAATCAGCTGCTCAGGGCCTTACTCAGATCATATGACAGCTGCCTCTGCTGAGAAAGGTGAGCTGGCAGCTATGTTTACTTGTGATGTATTTGGATCAGGATGCCCAGATGGATGGTTCCAACACCTCCCCCCACAGGAAAATTTTCCTGGACTGGATTTTGATTGCTGCTCCTGTTAATAGATAGGGTCAAGGGGATCCAGACTGAAACCAACAGAAATATCACATAAATGGCAGAAGGAAATTAATAGTAGACAAAGGTAAATTACTGGGTACTTAATAAATCTGAATCCTAGAATTCATCATATTTAAAAGCAGAAAGAGAAATCAAGGAAAAGGAAAGGGCATGTGAGGTATATAAATCAAGAAGATTGCTGCTACTAAAGTCAGTAGATTAACCTCAAGTTTCAAATGATTGAAAAATTGGGAAGTATATTGAAAATGAAAGGAAGATTGTGCAAGACAAGAGGGCATGTAATGAAGGATTTTACAGGCTCATCAGAAATATAAATTGGAGAAGACTGTAAGCCCATTAAGGAAGGAAAAGATTTTTCTCACAAAGAATGTGTACACTCCTTAGAAATAGTGGTTTATTTGTTTCAGTTTGAGCCAGAGACAGTAAGGGCTAGCAAATTATAAATTCAAAAGCTTCATCTGCTGGAACATGAAAGACAGTGGAGAAAGGCAATGTGTTTTTAAGCTATTGCTTTTATTATTATAATTATTATTAATTAGGAAAGATGTTGTAGTCTGTGGTGTGTCTGCAGTAATTTTCTGTTATACAGACAGTTAAAGTAAAAGGGTCCTGCATTGTGCCCAGTTCTGTTCATCCTAAACACCTTGCTGGAGGAATGGCTGTAGGAATGATTTCTAAAGACATCTACAGTACAGCTGCGTAGTCTGGGCTCTCTTTTACACACTTACTTTGGTTCCAACACCAGGAAAGCTGCAGTGACTGTAGCTAAACATCCAGTAGTTGAAATCATGCTATATTTTGTTAGTCCCCCAGGTAGTTACACTAAAAATTCATTCTCATATATATATATATATGCTGCATCACACATTCTCTGACATTATAGTTCTACCCATAGAAAACAATCTGATACCAGTGTAGTAGTTTTGACTTTGGCAGGTTTAAGGTCAGGTTCCAAAGAAACTGAATTTTGTGGAAGGGATCTTGTACACTTTACCTGGTAAATGGAAAAGATACATTTGAAGTTAAATAATTTTCTGAATGTCCTTGTTTATAGCCAGCACTGATATACAGTCTACATGAATGATTAGCATGAGTAGATTTTTTGTATGATTTCATAAAATTTGTAAACTTATCATCTTTATATTTGTGATAACAAGGCCAATTTGTGAGCTACTACAGCATTTCAAAAAGGGTGCAGTAGCAGCTCACAATTCATCCTTTTTAGAATTCAAACTGGAGAGAGAGTCAGTGAAAACCTGAAATAAAACACAACGGTTGGCCCACTATAAAGGAAAACATTTGTTTAAAAACATATATTGTGACAATAAGAATATGCTTTTAAACTAAGGTTTTGGCTAAAGCAAGAAGTACTAACACATGCAGAGGTATTACTTCCAGCTGAAGTAAATACCAACATGAGAGAAAAAGTCCTAAGAAAATTACACAATAGGGGTTAAAATCTGAAGATTAGATGGGAGTCAGATGACAGCCTGAATTCAGTGAATTAATTTTAAGGTGAACTTTTTATTTTTAAATTTAGATTTTTTAAAGGCCTTTTTTCAATTGAAGAAGATTTAGTACTGAATGTAGGCCAGTGTGTTCTAGCTATGAATCTAGCACACAAATGACAAAAGCAGACAAATAAAGTCATGAAAAGTAAGCCGTTGCTTGAAAAGCTTGATTGAATCACAGTGGATGGAACATGATTCAAAAATCTATATGAAAAAAAATTTGTCAATTTAGAGCCATTTTTTCATAAAGTGTATCAAAAACAAGGTACTGAGGGAGAATTAAAAATTCTGCAACCTGATGAATAGACAATGACTATCTGGCAGATTCATATGGTCAGAAGCCCAGAACGTAGACGTAGTAAACAACTAAAACTTTATTTGGTCATTGTTGTGTCTTTTCATTACAAAAGAGTGTTGTATCAAAGAATGGTTAAAGTTTTGATAGCTTAAGCTGTATCCACAATCGGAGCACTGTGTATTATAGACCACTCTAGGTATACAAGGAAAGTGCTTTTAGTATGGATATTGTTTTAATTGGGCTGTATCACATCCTTAAGCATGCAAACTAAAAAATAGTGTACTATGTATCTATAATACAGCAGGTATCAGAAAACGGGTAACCAAAGATTTACACTTAACTTGAGATTCTGCTAGCATCATGAAGCACTGTGTGCCTGATCATGACTGTCAGAAGCTACAGAAATGCACTTTGTGCGCAGAGCCTTATAATTCACAACTGGGTTTGGTTTATGTTCCATTAAACGCTCCGGGCTGTTGAATATACCTTACACAGAAAAATGAATAAAATTCGAGATCTAAAGTAGGTAATGTCTCAACACTGTACCCATGAAATAATACGGTTGTTGCCAAGGTGTATATGGTTTCTTTGTGTAGTTCACCTTGCAGTTACTAACTAGACTGTAAAACAACCCTTTCATTAATGCTGGCCAGGAGACAGGCTTACCTCATTAGTTCAGATTTGTTAACCTATTTGTCATAACACTTCAACACTCAAACTGGACCCCAGCCATCATTCTGTTCCTCATGCTCACGTTCCCAAGGTACAGATATTCTATATGTTTTTATACTTCACACTGTTGATATAGGAAAGCAGTGTCATCACTTCGGTATGTTACAATCTGTTGTGGAACACAATGTGATAATGAGAAACAGTGAATAAGAAAATTATTAACTCCTTGTTAATCATTTTATAGAGTCAGGTTGCCCCAGTTTATGGTTTGTCTCACGAGACGGCAAGATTTCATAAACGTACACAGCCAATCATGCGCTGGGAATCTAAAACTAACACAATAATAAGAAACCTTAACTTGAACTAACCCCAGAGAAAACTGCATAATCTTGGTCAGCATGTCACCTGCTCCATTACTTTTTGCAATGCCATGTCTACATCTTTTAGAAGAAGAAGAAACTGCAGAGAAGCTCTGCATTTTAGGATGGTGTTGCATTACTACTTAAAACATGTCTGGGCAACACATTTAGCATACTATGCAATCAGACTTGTCTATGCTCTGCCTGCACAGAACTGTCCTCCAATTTTTCACACAATAAACACCAGTAGGCATTGTTCTAACCTTCCTCCTATACATTTTAGAATTTATTCATAATTACATACTTACGAGTATATTAGTAGCTCATGATTCTCCTGTATATCATTTATTATTTAGTTACAAATGAGGATAATTTCAGGGCAACATTCACATCAGGATAGTGTTTTCTGGAATTACTTGTGTATCTTCTTTTTTTCCACTGCAAAATAGATTTCGCACAGTAACCACCTGTGACACTTTTGCTAACAAAATGTCTTCAGGGTGAAGGTGATGGATCACACAGCAAAGTCTCAGACTACGCTGACTTTAAAGAACTTAGCTCGAAAATTCCAGTTTCCTGAGGTGAAACTGTATGCCTGAAGGTGCTGCCAAGTGTTGTTTTGCAAGGGTTAAATTGCATCAGGCAAAACCACACTCATTTGTAATGCTTTCTTCTCACCAAATTGGAGATAACTTTGCAAGTGTATATTATTCACAGGTTGTCAGTTTCTGAATTACTATGTATGTCATTATCTTAGCCTTTTTATTAGCTATAGGGGCTAAAGTATGGGGGCTCAATTACCTAACTTGATTACCATGTGTAAGGAACAGCATTAATTACAAGTCACACACATAGTAAAGGATTATGTAGCATTGTAAATTGTTGCAGCTGATTGCATGTGAGTCTGCATAGGTGTTTACTACGTCATTGGTTGAGACGAGATTGCCCCGTGTTCTTTGGTAATGTGAGCTGAAGCCTTTGAGGGACATTTTTGTGGATCCAAAAAATGGGAAATTTTGATATATACCTTCATACCAAGCAACACAGCTCACTAATATCTGAAAATAATATGCATCAGAAATCAAATGCTTCCTGTCATATTTAGACACATGGGTCAAACCTGTGAATGTAAGATATATAACTATGGCGTAAGATAAATTAGTGAGAATTTTAGAAGCTTACTACTGTCTGAGATCCTTCACCAGCATTCACAAACACCAGATTAGGAACATTGGAGGGATATCCTCTGATTCTGTAAGGATTAGAGATACCCTTGCCTAGAATTTTTATTAATTGGTCTGATTTCTGAACCAGAACCTGCCACTTTTCAACCTAGGAATCTTGTCTGCCTCCAGCAACAACATCCAAAAATTTGTATAGGAATTTGTTAGTAGATTTTGCAAATTCTCTAATTCTCCATCTTGATAGAGAAGGAGTAGAATTTTTTCTGTGGAAAGCTTTCTACACTTTTATTACTTACTTTGTACCCAGCATAGGGTTAAGGCTGATAGCCCACCTGACGACTTTTCATACACAATGTTTTTCCCTACCAGTCTTCTGATGAGACTTCCATCTTCTGTTGTTTCCTCTTTTTTCAGATATCATCTGATTTAGCAAATGTTGCCTTTGTGCTACAATTTTGCAAATAAAAATAGTTCATTATCCATCTGCAACACTTTTGCGTCACAGTTTATTTGGCATGGAGGAAAAGTGCATCTTCGTTTTATCTCTTATTAGATTAACCTTGTAAACCTCCTGGAAGTTAAGTTGAAGCATATGGAATGCAGGGAGACGATTAGAGACAGCCAACATGGTTTCACCAAGGGCAAATCATGCTGGACTATCTAGTGGCCTTCTGCAATGGAGTGACTGTGTTAGTGGACAAGGACTGAGACTTATGTAAGGTCTTAGACACAGCCCCACACAGCATCCTTATTGCTAAATTGGAGAGACATAGCTTTCATGGATGGACTATTAGATGTATAAGGAATTGGCTGGATGGCTGCATTCAAAGAGTTATTGTCTAAATAGAAACCAGTAATGAGTGGTGTCTCTCAAGGGCTCATAATGGGACCAATAGTATTTAATGTCTTCATTAATTACATAGATAATGGGATTGAATGCACCCTCAGCAAGTTTTCAGATGACACCATGCTGATTTGTGCAGTTGGTATGCTTGTTGGAAGGGTTTCCACCCAGCCAGACCTTGACAGGCTTGAGGAATGGACCCATGTGAACCTCATGAAGTTCAACATGGCCAAGTGCAAGGTCCTGCACCTGGATTGGGGCAATCCTGAGTATCAATACAGAGTGGGGATTAATGGTTTGAGAGCAGCCTTGTGGGGAAAGAGTTGGGGAGAATGGTGGATGAAAAATTGAACATAAGCTGGCAATGTGCACTTACAGCCCAGAAAACCCATTGTATCCTGGGCTGCATAAAAAGAAGCATAGCCAGAAGGGCAAGGGAGGTGATTCTCTCCTTCTACTCTGCTCTTGTGAGACTCAGCCTTGAGTACTGCATCCAGTTCTGTGGTCTCCAGTCCAAAAAAGACACAAGTTACAGCGAGTCCAGAGGAGGGCCATGAAGATGATCAGACAGCTGGAATACCTCTCTCCTTTGGAGCGAAGCTGAGAGAGTTAGGGTTGCTCAGCCTGGTTAAGAGAAGGTTTTCAGGAGAGCTTTTTTGAGGCCTTTCAAGATATGAAGGTGTCTTGCAAGAAAGACAGAGACACTTTTTACCAAGGCCTGAAGTGACAAGAAGAGTAATGGTTTTAAGCTGAATTATGGTAGGTTTAGATTGGACATAAGAAAGAAATGTTTTCTGATGGGAGTGATGAGAGACTAGAACAGGTTGCCCAGAGAAGTTGTGGATGACCCATCCCTGGAAGTGTTCAAAGTCAGGTTAGATGGGTCTTTCAGCAACCTGATCTAGTGAAAGATGTTCCTGCCCATGTCAGAGGGGTTGGACTAGATGGTCTTTGAAGGTCCGTTCCAACCCAAACTATTCTATCATTCCATGATTCTGTGATCACAAACACCCCATGTTCCCACATTCCAACAAGTTTGAAATTGTCTGTATTCATTTTCCATCTTAAATTGTGTATCAGAGACATTTATAAAATAGCCATAGGGGTGTTACATAGCCATCTAAATGACTGATGAATTAGAACCAATGAGCAATGCCTACATTCATATAAGTAGGAACATGGTTATGTAGCCTGTTTGGCATTTTGGCCCAAATGAGGAAACGTATTCCGTTTTGACAAAATCATGAATGTCATTGTCGTGATGATGTGTCCTCAAACCAGGACAGTCATCCGTGCAAAAATCTGTATAACAAGAAAATAAGGTTTAATTTACCCCCCTCAAAAAAAAAAACCAAACCATTTTCTAGTTATTTCTTACTTGTTTTTCAAAGCTCAACTCACTTTTTTAAAGGGGGGTTTGTGATCCATCACAACTTTCAGTTCAGGAAAATAAAACAAAAATATGTAAGCAAGCAAATAATACTACCACGGCAGGTCATATTCAGCCAGTGATATTTCCCAGTTTGATTACAATTAGTATACAACTAACCTACGATCTCACCGCTTTTTACTCTGCTCCCAGAACCCTTCTCAGCTGCCTTCGTAGCATCACACTTTGTTTCATGAACTTTATATGCTCGCGTATGTACTGTGAGGATGGTTTCCCCATCTTTCAGCTGCTTTATTTATATTTTTGACCAGTTCACTGAATTCTTGGAGGGTGTGATAATAGAGATAGCATTGTGATGATACAAATAACCATTCAAGAAATTATAGTTATTATGTTAATAAAATGTCACACAGAGGACAAAAGTTCTGAGATAGCAGATGGGTATATAAAATTAAAATTATGTCTACAAACGCAAAGTTATTTTTCAGTTCTTCATTCCAACGCAGTAAATTTTGACAATATATTTTTCTTTTGCAAAAATATTCATCTTACATCAATGATAAATTGAGACAGAATTGCTGTGGTAGAGCGGTACCTAGACCGCAGTTGAATAGAAACTATGGAAACTTTTGTAGTATAAGACAATATTAAGACGAATGAACTATTCTAGCTTTTAAAGGAAGACTTTGCTCAAAAACATGATTTTATACTCTGGATTCCTTTTGGCACCAGATACTGGTCAGTTTTTTTAACTCTTGTAGTCCCGAAGATGAATTTTTGACCTTGTTAAATTGAAGGACAACTCTTTCAAGGTTTTTAAACAGGTTAAGGTTTCACTTTTTTTCTGTCTGACTCAAGATAAAATTTACTTGAAACTTTATGCTTTTATGTTTCTTTTCCAAGCAAACAGGCTTATTTTATGCATCAATATGTAAGAAATACAAACAAGTAATTCTTCAAGAAATTCTAGGAAAGAACTCCTCTGGTTTAAAACTCTGGAGTTTGTAACTGTACATTATGCTTTTCTGAGAAATATTGGACTTCTGGGATGCATGAAGAGTATACCTTAAGATTTTCATGCTGTCAGGACTTCGCTTTGTATCAAATAAAACATGCATTACCTGTTATTGAGTGTGGAGTGCATGAGGTTTCTTATTGTTCTTACAGTGATATGGCTTATTTGACTATAGTAAAGCACTATGATACATAACAATTGGCTATAAGTGAATAAATAATGAAACCCAGTCCTGTAGGCTCTTTGTACTATACGAGCAGCCTGAACTGCATAGCTTTTTAACCTTTTACTCAAATGTCATTTTTATTAGATAGAAGCCAATAGGCACTACAGATGATTTCATACAGCAAGCTTAGAGCCCCCTATCTCTTTCAATTTATTTTTATAATTCCAAAATGATTACCATTTGAACCTCACTAAAGGTAGATATTTGACATGACTGCAAAAAGTTAGAACACATGTGTTGAAAGCTTTGTAACTGCTGCTGCTTCATTTATCTCCATGCCACGGGTTGGTAATTTTTTGTTGGTGCTACAGAAAACCACGAGGAAGATGCTGTCAAGTCCTTGTTCATGCTGGAAAAGTGATGATGTTAAGCAAATTTTTTGGATGTGTTTTCTGGTGGTATTTCTTAAGCAAATGAATTTTGTTATTTTGCAGCTGGGCCAGATACTAATAATGTTTTTATTAGCCTAGTGGAAACAGTGGTGTCTTGGGCCACTGGGCCACTTCATATTTATAATTTCATAGGCTGAATGATGATCATAACATAAACATGATCAATCATTGAACTGACCAGCACAAGTGTCAAAACAGAACCAAATTTAATGGAAAGGAATGTCTCAGTCTCAGTAAATACTGCCTTAAACTCACAGCCTGTTAGTTTAGACTGTGAGAATATGGACTACCATAGTGTCTTAGCAAATGAATCTTCTCCTAAAATATTAAAATATAAAGATCAATAGGATGGAGATGAAATGTTAGTAATGTTAGTAAACATGTGAATGAAAATAATGTTAATGTTAAATGAGATATTCTTTTATTGTTTGATACCTTACATATAGAAACACTATCAAGCATAAACAATGCTATTATGTTTGCACGTGTGTATACAGAGTCCTGTAATCTTTCTTCAGACATGCCAGTAAGTCATTTCAGATGCGGTAAGGAATTTCTCCAAAATGTGCATATACAAAGACATATGTATTTTCTCAAAATGTTTCTTATTTTTAAGAAGAAAAAAACTATTGGAATCATTACTTTGTCCTAGAAAAAAATCAGATATTCCTAATAATACGTTTAAATGATAATATTATTAAATAAGACGCAGAAAATAATCTATTTAAGAATGAATTCCTGAATGGAAAACACAATTCTTGAAAGGAAGACACAAACTTAAGTTATAGGATCATAAAGTCTAAAGTCGAGTCAGGCCATCTTAACTCTTGCTTTCCTCATGCATTGCATGGAGACTCTTAAACATGGCTGATTATGCTATAGCACAGAAATTAGTTCTTTGTGGTAAATAACACGCAATTTTATTTAATCCTTATTGTAGTTTTCAGAAATTTGGGGACTCCAGGATTCAGGAAAATCTTCATAGTTTTTATAGCCAAGTTATTTTATTTCAATATAAGACATAACATGATTTGTTTACGAAAAAGAAAGGTAAAAAAAAAAAGAGCAACACAACATAGATCTGTATTGTCAAGGTATGCAGGAGCTCTGCAGGGCCCTGAGCTGCAGAAGGCAAGGAATTAAGTAACTACATATTTTCTTCAGATAAAAAGGATGTAGCAATGAAAAAGATTCATTGGCCAATCAGATGTAGGTTAGAAATGGAGAAGTGATATAAGTTAGTGTTCAGAGGCTGAATAGGGTATATTTTCTGAAATGTTAGTTTCAGGAGGGAAGTTAAATCTTAGGTTGGAATTGTTGCTTGAGCTTATCGTGAAACAATAGAGAATATCAATGTTTCAAGGTATAGACAAGCAGAGAGTGGCTTTAATTACAAAAAAAATGCAGGAGGAATGTTAGCAGCCTTAGGGTATAAATAAGGCTGAATTATTCATAGAACAGCCTTGCTCATTCACTGTAAATGAAAGGTGATTAAAAAATCTGGATCTCAGAAAGGACTTTCCTTGGATATCTTCACCAGCTTACAGACAATATATTTTTTCCAACTTGGCATTAAGAAGTCAATATGCCTCTTGCAATGAATGCAGAAAAAGGCATTTGGTAAGCTCCAGGCAATTTTAATTTTCTTTCAATTAAAACAAATATGGATAAGATAAAAAATGGATAATCAGTGTCTACTGTAAAGCACATCCACATCCAAATACTAACATAAGCAGTGATAGGTTTTGGGTTTCATTTTCTTTCTGCCCTGATATTAATTCTAGATGCAAAATAATGTACAGACAGCAATATAATCTCAGGATCATCTTGATGACCAGATAACATGACCTGTAAAACAAATTATATAATTCCAGAATTTTTCTTTTAACTAGCCTTCATCATAATCCTTTAACTTAATGTTATATATTGCATAGAAATTTGAAACTTATTCCATAAGATGTAGTGGGCAGGATCTAAAAGCATTGAAATGTCTGTAAGACAAAAAAGAGGTACAAATTTCCTAAAATAAATATGAAGTATTTCTGGATTAACCCCAAAATTAGTTAAAAATACATTAAAATAGTGTGACCATCAATAAATACTTATTGCTCTATTGAAATCAATGCTTATATTGAAATAATTGAAATAATTTGAATGGAATTTCAATTAGACTTGAAACCATTTCTAATTGAAATAATACTTCAATTAGATCAATAGGTATTGAAATATTATTTTCTACATGGAATCTATAACTCCTTCTATTATTCCATTTTAAAAAAAATATTGAGTGGAAAGGAATAACTCAGTGTCAGGCATATGTTCAGCCTGAAGAACATATGAGAGCTCATGTATGATATGGCAAAAGAAGTTTACTTTCTCAGAATCCTTAGAATTTTCAGGCCACAAAGGAATAGCAGAAACAGCTTTCACAGGAAAATAACAAATTCTATCTTTGTCATATAATTTCAAGATTTGATGGTGTTATTAACAAAAGAGAGCTTGGGCATGTGGCAATGGTTAGAATAAATAAATCTAATTTGTAGTCTGTGACTTAATAGATGGAAATATTTTGGAAGACTTTAAGAAAGAATGAATCTCTGCCAGGCCAACAGTCATTATGACATTTCCTTGACTGATTTATTTTCTCTAAGAATTCTAAACTTAAAAAACTATTGAAGTATTTGTGTTTGCTAAACACCAAAACTTATGTTTGTGGAAACCTCAACTTACTCAGACAATAAATAATATGGAAACATAAATAACTAATATGGAAACATAAACTAAATATCTCTGAAACTGCAAGATGAAAGGAAATGCTCACATGCATCAATAGGAATCAGTGCAGGGCTTCCCCTCCCACCCAGCGAACCCATTGCTGATGACATTCCAAACATTAATTTATACATGTTGTATAACCAATCATAGATTTTCATAGGGAAAGGTAGCCTACTGTTATAGTAAAATACCTTAAAATCTAGAAAATAGTGGGATTAATATCTCTGATGATTTATTGTTCCTAACAGCTTTTACCTCTAGTGAACTAGATTCAGATGTTCTCTTTGGTTGAAAGAGAAAAATTAAGTAATAATCTTGTTTTAAAAACCTCATGAAAATCCATCTACCTAGCAAAATTGCCCTAAAGATGGTATGCTTGTGTGCATATTTAAATAATGATTTCACAGCAGTTGTAGAAATTCGTCAGATCAGAACAGCAAAGTATTAATAGGGCTGTGTGAAACAAGATTGAAAAATAGCTCTAAGCAATTGTATTTTTCCCTTGTTTACATGAACATTCCTTTTTTCCCCCTCTCATTATTTTCAAAGAGAAAAACAAATTAACAAAATACAGGAATCTGAAATGTTTCCTGAAAAGATTTGAAGACTCTTCTGAAAAAGACTTTTAGGGTTCTGCTCACACACTTAAGCCTTAGGAAATTAATCTGTGCCTCATCAGTGTATGAGAATAGATATCTCTTATCCTTTTCAGAGCTGGATTTTCACCCATTCCTGCAAATCTTATGTTTAATGCTCCATGCTTTCACTTATGAATCCACAAAGATTTACAGATTGGTGTACATATACACATCTTCTGGGGAGAAAAGAGTAATACTATGATAAATAAAATGAAATTGGGTTTTTTTGGCTGAGTAAGGTTAATGTTTCCAGCACGTTTTGATTCTCCAGAAAGAAATCCTGAATGTTTTTTTACTTAGAAATAGTTATACTGAAATAGTTTCTGCTGAGTACCCTGCTAAAATAAGAGGCAGAAGAAAGCAAAATGCGTATTTGATTAAAGCAGCAATACTTTAAAATCGTTTGAAGTTCTCCTACTTATGTTTTCCGTCTCATTATTATAAATCTTCATTTATGTGACACAGAGGTTATTGATCAGCTGCTCACTGTCTGGGACTGGACTAGGGGAAAGCTCTTCATAGATTTAAATAATATTAAAACCAGAATTATCCAAAGAAAAATGTGAAAATACTCCCAAGACACCTGATAACATATAGTAGTCTCAGTATCCTTTATAATGATACAATACTGAAACAGCTGAACTGTTCTTCAGAATGATGAGCACAGAGTAATGCTCTTATGAATAACAAAATACTTTTACTCATGATTCAATTTTAATGTGTTTATTTAAATAACACAGAATTTTTCAATGGCAATATTTTAGCTGGTTTTGAGTCTTCTGTCAATAGTCTGTTAACATATCTTTAGGTAGATAAGTAGTATTTGTTTTGACTTGCTTATATTTTAGTCTTAGAAACAATAAAAGCAACAGTAACAATAACAAAAGGCAAAAAGATTAAATAGGTCTTTTGCTTTCTTAGAGAATCTCTGTAACCGTAAAATCCAAGAAAACTCATTGCATTGCTCCCATGCGTTGCCCTCTTTGTTAACAGCATTCTTAAGTCACTTTAAGAGCAGCTAACTGTGTACCTCACAAACTATCCACTGGCATGGACATTAGCAGCACCAAGACTCCTTGCCTGTTTACAGTAGTAGTTGTTTGAGCACTGCTTTGTACTGTTTTCTTGTATACTGACTGTGCAAAATTGTTTTTAATGAGGCCATTGCTCTTTTTTTAATGTTATGCTCTTAATTCATTTCTGCAGTGGTTAGAACATAATCAACTATTTCATTTGCAGCACGCTTTTAAAAAGAAAAATAACTATACCTAGCCCAACACAAATTAAGTTTATAGGGTTTTCGTCACCATGTGTCATGTTTGTTCTATACCTCAAATGGCCAAATTCTTATTTGCATAATACATAATACTTATTGCCTGTAAAGTTCAGATGTACATGTGGAATGGTTTTCCAAAGTCAGAGAGACCTGCTATGCTGAAGGAAGGGAACAGGTACGGTCAGACTGTGCTTATCACAGTAGCTTGTGCAAGTGCCAGTGAGTCCTCTGAGGATCACTGTTGTATTGAGGCTACATCAAGTTGTGTGAAAAGTTTCCTGGTGGATGGCCAAGCAGAGGCTTAGAGAGCTATAATTTCTTTCTCAATGGTACACTTTGCTTTGTAGTTCTCCATGGAAAAACATGGAATATGGACAACATTTCTTTTCAAGGAAATAAAATTTGTTAAACTTTCTTCTGCATATTACAACTAAATTTTCAAACTGTTAGTTACTCTGTCATTGCTGTCAGAAATGTGTGAATGCATCTTATTTTATCGGGGGAAATGAAGCCACGTTTAAGACCAATAATACATGAGTACAGCAGTGCCCATATGCAACTTTTTAATAGATTTATCACAGACAAATTTGTCCTTTTTGCTTTCTTCCAAGTTTTCTAGATCTCGAAATCTCCTCTGTGATCTCTTCATATGTAATCTAGTGTTCAACCTAGTCATTGACATGTGTGTTACAAATTATTTTCCTGTGTGGCATTGCTTAGCTGAAGGCGAAGTAGGAAATAAAGGGATGCCCTCCAGCAGAAGGAGAGCAAATTTTAAGGGAGCATTATCACAATGTCAGCCCATACAAGTTGTGAAGCTAACCTTGATACTTGTCTAACACATGTGCCTTAAAATTCTGGTCAGTACTCCTATTAAACTTTTCCAATTATACCTTCTGCTACTAAAAAAGCCCACTGTACTGGACTTCTCAGGTTTTATTTAACTGTTTCACTCAGCCTCAATGCAGATCTCAGTGTACATTTATTGTCTGAACTGTCTGTCAGGAATCTCATTGCTCTACACTAGTCTCAGTAAAGCCCCTTATCAGCCCAAGCTGCTGCTTTTCTGAGTCATTCTGAACTCTGTCTGCTCTCTTCTACCTCTGTGCTGACTGGCTCCATTTTTTTATGTGACAAAGTCCACCGAGGCACTGAACATCATCTCTTCCAAGCTGCTGATCTACAAAGTGAACAAAATCAGCCCTAGTTTTTATGTTTATACTACCATTTCAGTCAACTTCTCTATCACAAACCATTTGTGTCATTTTCTGTCTCTAATAGTCACCTGGTTTTCTAGCCTGCTCAAGATTTTCAGCCATTTTAGTATAGCACTGCAATTATAGTTGTCCACTTGTTTTGTTTCTGAGGTAAACCTCTGGCACGACTATTTACACAGAAACAGGTGTGGGAAAGAGAGGGAAAGCAATGGTAGACATCTAGGATCAGCAAGCATTTAAAGTGTTAATGGTCTTTAAAAACCCATCGGAAGGAAGCGTAGTGAAGGACAAAGAAAATGTAGAGGCTCCATAGATCTTAGGTGAGACAACATTTTGTTTTACCCCATCCAAGGTGGTCATAATGACATTTTAAAAAATAAAACTAGACAATACCAAATTTTAGGCGAGTCTAATGCAATATAATGGAAATAGCAGAAAAACACGGATTGAAAATGAAGAATGTGTCAACTTCTATCATTAACAAGAGAGGGGAATGTCTCAAAATGACAAGAGAAAGCAAGAAAAGAAAGATTAAGCTTGCAGTTATGGTCAAATTTTTCTGAATAATTTATCCACTGTTGCTTAATGTTCTACCTAACCCCCACCTTAAAGCTACTGTCCAAATAACCTTGGGTAGATTTGAAAGGTAAGATTATGAGTAATAAGAACTTTGACAAATCAGAAGATACATATTATCTACTTAAATATTAATTTCAGTGTTTGGATGTGAACACCCGTATTCTGTGATCGAAGAAAATCATGGTCAAGATGCTCTGAACTGAGAACTGATGTAAAGATTGGAGTTTTCAGGTTCCCATTCAAAAAGTGTTTTTCAGAGAAAAAAAAAAAAAAATTTACATTTGAAAGTTTAGCTTCTTTTAAGCTGCGCTATGTCCCTAAGTTCTTGAGGTTGAGTCATTTTGTAGTAACACCATTTTCGTGGCACTATTCTGTGCATGTTCAGCATACTGAAAGAGAATTTGCCTCAAAATAGTTCTCTGAAGTAGATGTTGGAGCATTGGTATGATTTTGTGAAAATCTGTAAGGTTTAATAGGCTGAAGTGACAAAATAAGTCTGAATAACTTCAGATAGCAATTAAAGACCTATTCAGACTGTCTTGGATGAAACTATTACCTTAGTTATTTAAAGTCTGAATAGGGCTTGATATTTAAGGAGGATGACCACTTTGATTTAGACTCTGATTTACAAGAGCGCATAATGATACAACGAGGGGTAATGGCTTCAAACTGGAAGACAGTAGATTTAGGCTAGATATTAGACAGAAATTTTTCACTTTGAAGGTGGTGAGAAGCAGGAACAGGTTGCCTAGAGAAGTTATGGGTTTCCCATCTCTGGAAGTCTTCAAGGCCAAGTTGGATGCGGCTTTGAGCAACCAGGTCTTGTGGGAGGGGTCCTTTCCCATAGCAAGGGTGTTGGAACTAGATGATCTTTAAGGTCCCTTCCAACCTAAACCATTCTATGATTCTATGATTTCATTACACGAATTTGCAGAGAGATTTCATAAAATCATAGAAATGTTTGGGCTGGAAGGAACATTTAAAGGCCATCTAGTCCAATCCCCCTGCAATGAGCAGGGACATCTTCAACTAGATCAGGTTGCTCAGAGCCCCTTCCAACCTCACCTTGAATGTTTCTGGGGATGGGGCATTTACAGCCTCTCTGGGCAGCCTGTTCCAGTGTTTCAGCACCCTCATCGTAAAAAAATTTCTTCCTTATGTCTAGTCTGAATCTACCCTCTTTTAGTTTAAAACCATTATTCCTTGTCCTATCATTACAGGCCCTACCAAAAAGTCCTTGACTCACTTCAGGAGTCTCCTGGAGTGCTTGCAGCTCACCGTGCTACTTTTCCAGCAGGTGACAGGATGGTTGAAGTTCCCCAGCATGATGAGAGTCTATAAGTGTGATGCCTCCCATAGCTGGAGTAAGAAGGCTTCATCAATAGTTTCCCCTTGATTGGGCAGCCTGTAGTAAACAGCAGCCAGAAGGTTCACTTTGGTGCCTCAGTCTCCTATTCTTACCCATAAGCTTTCAATCTGCTCGTGGCTGTTCTTCAGAGACAGCTCTTCATACTCTATCCGTTTCTCGGCACAGAGGGCAACCCATCTGCCCCTCCTTCCTCACCTGTCTCTTCTGCACAGCCTGTAGCCATCCATAGCTGCATTCCAGTTATGGGATTTGTCCCACCAAGTCTCGGTAATGGCAACTAGGTCGTAGCTGTCTAGCAGCATGGTGGCTTCCAGCTCCCCCTGTTGCCCATGCTGCATGCATCAGTGTAGAGGCACATCAGCTGGGCTGTTGGCCGTGTCACCTTTTTAGAGGAACACACCTTAATTCCTTTGAAGTATTTCACTGGTGTTTCCCTGTTGGCTGCTATTACCTCAGGACACTCTGGCTTATGTCTGTAAGTTTTCAAGTGTACTGCAGTGTAGCCAGCATGTCCCAAAGCAACAGGCTGAGAGCCCTTGCTAGCACAGGGTCCCTCTAACTTTGGTGTGCTCTCCCATGGCTTGTCACAGATGTGCCTAATATTATCCCCCTTCCCCTTCAAGCCTAGTTTAAAGCTCTGTCAATGAGCCCTGCTAGCTCACGAGCAAAGAATGTCTTCCCCCTTTGAGAAAGATGAATCCCACCTGATGTTAGGAGGTCTGGTGCCGTGTAGACCATCCCATTATCAAAAAACCCCAAATTCTGGTGGTGACCAGTCATGGAGCCATGTATTAATAGACTGAATCTGTCTATTTCTTCCAATATCGCTGCTCACAACTGGAAGGATAAAGGAAAAAATTACCTGTGCTCCAGATTCCCTTATGGACCATCCCAAGGCCCTGAAGTCTCTTCTGATTGCCCTTGGACTATGTGTTGCAACTTCATCACCACCCACGTGGAAGAGCAACAATGGGTAGTAGTCTGAGGGCTGTATCAGGCTAGGAAGTTTCCTAGTGATGTCCTGAACCTAGGCCCCAGGGAAGCAGCAGACTTTCCTAAAAGGAGGGTCTGTCTGGCATATTGGACCCTCTGTTCCCTCACAAGGGAGTCACCTACAACTATAACTCATCTTTTCTTCCTTGTGGAGGTGGTCGTGATATGGGGGTAGGCCATTCTGACCTTGGTAACACCTCTGGTGTAGATGGACCATCATCCACATCATCAATTGACTGACCTTCCACATCTAGAGATTCATACCTGTTTTATAGAGGCACCTGACAAGACAAGGTAGGCAAGGAGGGGGGTTGCCTGCTGCCCCGAGCATAGGTTTGCCTCCTTTCACTTCTTTCCTTTAAGTTACTGCCTTCTGCGTGGTGTGGGGAGGACACAGGCTCCCCTTGATCTTGTGGGGGTTTTTTTGGTGGGTGTTCCTGTTTCTGTCTCTGTCTCAGGGAGGGCAGAGCATGGTTCCACTAGTCTATCTCTTTCTCAGACTCCCTGACGCTCCTTAACCTTTCTACTTCTTCTTGTAGCTCTGCCACCAGGCTGAGTACATCATCTGCTTGATCACACCTCACACAGCTGTTCTCGCTGCTGCTGTCAGTTACTAGTGAAAGGCTCTGGCACATCTGCAGTTTAAGACCTGGATGGCTGTACGTTTTTGAGGGAGCTCTGTCTGGGTTGCCACATCTCTTCTGGTGAGTGCAGGGGACATAGCTTTCTGCCCGTTGGATACCGTAGCTAAGCTCCTTCTGGTAGGGTGGTGAGCAATTGAACTGACCTTTTGAGCTGGTAGGGTGACGATGACCTTTCTGTGTGAACTGCAGTGCAAGCTGCCACTTCAACTACCATGCCTGATCCTGCCTGACACCCCACGCCCTGTTTGCCCACTGTGTTGGTGGCGTTCCTGGTTGCTCTGCTGCTTTGTATAGTTGGGGGAGGGAGGCAGTTGTGCTTGCTCTGGCAATGCCCGGGCTTCATCAACATCTCCTGCCAGAGCTGCTAGCTCTTGGCTGGTCTCTCTGCTGCCCTGATGCTTCCTTACTGGGCCAGCTCTGACGCTGCTTAAATTAGTGACTGACTGATTTAATTACACTATTTTCATTTTGATTTCCTAGCTGTTTTGAAAAACTAAAACTGTTGGGTATTGAAAAGGTTGAAAAGAGAGAACCTGAATTCAAAGGCTGCACTTCCTTGACCCTCTGAATTGCTCCCAACACTTGTTTCAGTAACATGATAGAGTACACAGCTGTCTGAATGTGTCATGGTGCAGTGTGTTAGTTATGACTATGTGCAAGAAGTACTGTTTGAAGCTAAACCTGATACCATCCAACAACATTGTTTTATCTGATAGTACCTTTTAAGCAATGTGGTTGCAAAGAACAGAAATAAGTACTCTATTCAACTATAGTAACATACTAATACTAAATTGAAGTAAGGTAGTTCCATAATCAAGGGGGGCACACTTCAGAGTTTGTAGTTTTTCTGATGTGAGAGTTCACACAGAACGCAAGCCTTTCAAGGACACCTTATATTGTGTCCTGGCTTTAGAAATAAATGCATTAACATTAAATTCTGGTTACATTTGACCTCAATCAGATCCATGTTTCTTTTTTCCCCCAAATATAATGTGACTAACTAGAATGATTATTTGTCTTGCTGGTTCTGTATAAAGCCACTATAATATAAGGGTAGCAACATCATCTTTGCGGAGGCTGCTTAAGCAAAGTAACTCGTTCTTATGTGATCTTTCACCTGCTGATTCTATGGCTACATGCTTATGTCTCAGCAGCTGCACATGAATGATATTTAAGACTGTTTGAGGAGAACACATAAAACCTTTTCCACTTTAAGAAACATGTAATGAAAACTGTAGTACTTTTATCTCATGGGCTAAGTTCTACACATATGTTAACATAGTCACATTTATGTCAGTGGTACCTCAGTTTCCTCATTAGAGGTAGATGTGTCATGCATTATTTGCTAGGATAAACAATGTTTAAAATACCAGAAATGTTAAAGTTATCTCCAAAAATTTCAGATTATACTACAATTATTGTAAATTATTATCTGTTTTTTCTGTAAGTGGCTTACAAATTCTCAATTAACAATAAAGTATTTGCCTGTTTCTAAAGATTCAAATTCCAGGCATCTGACTGAAAAATTATATAACTGTATATTTGAAACAATTCAAAATAGTAAAAGTGAGGTTTCTTTAAGACTTCTATTTCATATAAATAGTTAAATAATTATATGCTATCATATAAGCATTACCAGATTTTTATATCAGGAATCAGATAATTGATTTTCTAAAGTAAGAAATTTCTTTTCTAAAAGTATATTGAACTTGAGGTCTATATTGCTTTGAGTATTGCTTTTTAAGACTGTGTCAAAAAACCACAAACAAAAGAATATTCTTTGGCAAGCAAAAAACCACCAATATTTTATCCGACTCCAAATCCTGCTGTTGTATTTCCAGTACCTAAGGTACACAAGTAAATTTTTATAATATCAAAACTTCCTGCCTGTATGAATTCAACTAATAGTTGTTGTTTTAGGGTTTGGTTTGGTTGGTTTTGTTTTTTTTGTAAATTATAAGAAAATTATAATTTGAACTGTTTTTTATCCATTTTTGCTTAGGACCTCTATATTTTGGTCACACATCAAACTGCTTATTTGCACTTTGATCAACATGTTTGACCAAGCATTTTGGTAACCACTCTCTACACCATTTTCAGTGCAGAAAGTATCAGAAATTACAAAGTCAGGTGGTTTGCAGGCAGAAATTCTAAGAATCAATGTTTCAAGTACTAATACGTATCTGTTTATGTGACAGTCAAACAGTGGTACTCTCTCAGCTAAGAATTACTGGTAATTAGATCCATATAGCCTACAAAGCATTCCTTGCAAAAACTGTTACTTGGTTACTGGGGAAAAAAGAACATTAATAATCTTTGAGTAGAGATAAATTAATCAGTTCTGAGGTAAAATAAAAATTGGGGCAAACCTCAACCATAACCTTACCATGTTTCTTGTTGAGTAAAAGTTCTGCAATCACTATTTTATATAAAATCCTGCCTTTGAGCAGCAACAGCTCTCAGAATATCAAGAAAACTGAACAGATTTTAGATACCTTGCAACTTACTCTTACATGAAGCTCATGTATAGCTGGCTAAGTAAATAGGAGCCCATTGATTAAAATCATAGATAACATTTTCCAGTTTAGGCTGCTCCCATATTTCATCATTAAATGGTTCTTAAAGAGTTAAAAAGAAAATTGTGAGCAATGTCTCTGCAAAGGAGCCAACCAATATAGGCAGTTAAATCACATTTAGGTCAGAGGCATTTGGGAATAATTCTACAACACCAGCTGGTGTCCCTTCTTCCTTTCAGACCACTGTTGATTGTCAACAGGCTTGTCCATCTCTACTGGCCCCGAAATACACCATTTATGAACACGCACATCTTCTCACTTTTAAACTGTTCCCTTAAAACTCTTTGAGTGGTCTTCAGTTGCCATAACATATGCAGCCAGACATTCTCAAATATCAGACATTTACATGGATGTGATTATACTTTTTTGTATATATGACACCCAGCCAGTATACTGTTAGTGATCTCAAATGTATTAATTGCTTATATTTAAGCAACGGAATTACACTAAGTGTATGTAATTGTGGAGCTTTGTAAGGTCACAGGTTTTGTTTTGATTTTACTTCAACTATGTTTTAGATGTATTTGCATGAAGGGTTTTTGATGCCTGTGTAACTGAAGTGAACCCAGTCATCATGGAAAATAATTATGTCAGTTTGTTGATAGAACCCCATTTTGCTCCCAAATATGCCTGTTGATTTTCTGTTCATTTCATGGAACGATTCCATTTAAAGATGTTATGCCAGCTATGAATTTTACCCATTGGCTTCAACAGGAGTTGTACATGTATAATGTTGCTCAAATGTCTTTGGAGTATGCATATGACTAGCTCTGGGAAAATAACACAGGCATAATGGTTATGTACTGGCATTACTTCTTACTGTCCTCCAGCAGTAGCGAATGAGGGATAACATTTATAACCTTTCTCAAGCAGTGCGTATATACTGAATGATCCCATTGTAAGCAAATGGATTTATAGTTCCTTATCATATTGGCACTGCTTTTATACTGTTGCAGAGTTGTTCTCACTGGAATTGATATTCTATCAGTCTTCCATGCAGTGTAAGTAACCATATTGGCTACTTGTTACCCACATCTTGCTTGAATTACCCTGCCAAATTTTTCATATGAAACTCAGCTAAATTTATTAAGGTCTTTAGTATGATCACCATTACTGCTCTATTTTTATTTTTTTTTCAGATTTAACTTCCTTGATTTCATTTGTTTAATGTAGACTAACAAGAGCATTTAACAACTCTGACTCTAACCACTCATTCTTTGTTTTAAGTGGAAATTCTTCAGATGTTGGCTATTAACAACACCTCGTGACCAGTTTATTGAAACTTGCTAGCCAGCCTAATCTGTAAATCATGTGGTGTTTAGTTTAATGCTCCTTAGATAACTGCAGAGTGGAAAGTTTTGAAGAAAATTATTACAAAGGATTATACTATTGCTAGTGCACTTACGGTATACAAATAGATGTAGCATGGCCACAGCAGCTGTGTTGGAAAGTCAGTTGTTCCCTTGTCATACAAGTAATGGATTTTCCACTAATCAAAATGTTCTGCTAAGTTTATTTAAAAAAAAAAAAAGGCTCATGGCTTTAAAAATCCATTAACCACAAGTACTTTGCCAGTTGTGCACATATAGTACCATGCACTTATTTTAATTTTCTGTTCCATATTATGTGCTGAGTCTTCTAATGATTCCTTCTTTAATTCCTCCATAGATGCAGTTAATGTTCTGTGTGGCTCGGCACTGGACCTCTCTTTTGCTTGTCTATGAGGCCTCTGATAAAAATAATAACTGGACATAGGGATGCAGAAAACATTGTAGTACATCTGGACTGTTAGCATATTAGGTACAAAATCTGTTCTGCTTTTTCAAAAACTCATTTGATGTTTTTTACAAACCACAGACTCTTTGGAATAGTATTTTTTATGTCTGGAGCTTACTTACTTTTTGGTCGAGCATACGGTGGGATGGCTCCATGGCAGAGACATGGTGGGATGGCTTCTATGACTGGAGTGTTGGAATGGAAGGATACAGGCTCTTCAGGAAGGACTGGCAGGTGAGACAAGGAAGGGGCTTTGTACTCTTTGTCAATGACCAGATGAAGTGCATTGAAATCTGCCTGGGGATGGATGAGGAGCAGACCAAGAGCTTATGGGTCAGGATTAAACCAAGAGCAGGGACAGGGGACATTACAGTGGGAGTCTGCTACAGGCCACCCAATCAGGAAGTCCGAGCAGATGAGTCCCTCTATAGGCAGATAGGAGCAACCTCATGTTCACAAGCCCTGGTCCTCATGGGGGACTTCAACCACCCCAATGTCTGTTGGAGGGACAACACAGCAGAGCATAAGCCATCCAGGAGGTTCCTGGAATGTGTTGATGATAACTTCCTTCTCCAAATGATAGAGAAACCAATGAGGAGAGGTGCCATGCTGGACCTTATTCTCACCAACAAGGAGGTGCTGGTGGGAAATCTGAAGTTCAAGGGCAGCCTTGGCTGCAGTGACCACGAAATTATGGAACTTAAGATTCTTAGGGCAGTGAAGAGGGCACACAGCTTGCTATCCTGGAATTTGGGAGAGCAGACCCGGGCCTCTTCAGTGATCTGTTTGGCAGACTACTGTGGGATAAAGCCCTGGAGGGAAAAGGAGCCCAGGAAAGCTGGCTAATATTTAAGGATCACCTCCTCCAAGCTCAGGAGTGATGCATCCCAACAAAGAGGAAGTCAGGCAAAAGCACCCTGCGTGGACAAAAAAGTAGCTCCTGGACAAACTCTAACAGGAAAAGGAAGCCTGCAGAAGGCAGAAACAAGGACATGTAGCCTGTAAAGAACACAGAAATTGTCCAAGTAGTCAGGGATCAGGTTAGCAAAGCTAAAGCCCCAACAGAGTTAAATCTGTCCAGAGACATCAAGGGCATCAAAAAAAGCTTCTACAGGGACATTGGTGATAAAAGACTAGGGAAAGTGTGGGCCCTCTCCAGAAGGAAATGGGAGGCCTGATTACCTGCAATATGGACAAGGCTGAGCTACTCAACAACTTTTCTCCTCAGTCTTCACTGGCAAGAGCTCTAGCCACACCATCCAAGTCACAGAAAGCAAAGGCAGAGACTGGGACAATGAGGAATTTCACACTGTAGGAGAAGACTGGGTTTGAGTCTGTTCAAGGAACCTGAAAGTGCAGAAGTCAATGGGACCTAATGAGATAAATCTGCAGGTCCTGAGGGAGATGGTGAATGAGGTTGATAAGCCACCATATTTGAGAAGCTATGGCAGTCTGGTGAAGTTTTCACTGACTGGAAAAGTGGAAACATAACCCCCATTTTTAAAAAGGGAAAAAAGGAAGACCCGGGGAACTACATGCCAGTGAGTCTCGCCTTTGTGCCCAGCAAGATCATGGAACAGATCCTCCTGGAAACTATGCTAAGGCACATGGAAAATAAGGAAGTGATTGGTGACAGCCAACACAGCTTCACTAAGGGCAAATTGTGCCTGAACAAATTAGGTGGCCTTCTATGACAGCGTGACAGCATTGGTGGATAAGGGAAGAGCAACTGACGTGATCTCCATGGACTTGTGCAAAAGATTTGACACTATCCCACATGACATCCTCGTCTCTAAATTGGAGAGATAGACTTGGTGGATGGACCAGTAGGTGGATGAGGAACTGTCTGGATGGCTGCACTCAAAGAGTTGCAGTCAATGGCTCAATGTCCAAGTGGCAACCAGTGATGAGTGGCATTCCTCAGGGGTCGGTATTGGGACTGATGCTGTTTGACATCTTAGTCAGCGACATGGACGGTGAGATCAAGTGCACCCTCAGCAAGTTTGCTAATGACACCAAGCAGTGTGGTGCAGCTGATTCACTTGAGGGAAAGGATGCCATCCAGGGGGACCTTGACAGGCTTGAGAGGTGGACCCATGCAAACCTTGTGAAGTTCAACAAGGCCAAGTGCAAGGTGCTGCGTGTAGGCCAGGGCAATCCCAAGCACATATACGGGCTGGGTGGAGAATGGATTGAAAGCAGCCGTAAGGAAAAGGATTTGGTTGATGAGAAGCTCCACATGAGCCGGCATGTGCAGGCACAGCCCAGAAAACCAACTGCGTCCTGCGTCAAGAGTAGCCAGCAGGTTGAAGGAATTGGTTCTGCCCTTTCTACTCCACTCTTACAGGACCCTATCTGGAGTACTGCCTCCACCTCTGGGGCTCCCAACATACAAAGGACAAGGACCTGTTGGAGTGAGTCCAGAGGAGGGCCACAAAGATGATCAGACGGCTGGAGCACCTCTCCTACGAGGAAAGGCTGAGAGAATTGGGGTTGTTGAACGTGGAGAAGAGAAGGCTCCACGGAGACCTTATAGAGGCCTTCCAGCATTTAAAGGGGGCCTACAGGAAAAATGGGGAGGGACTCTTTATCAGGCAGTGTAGTGATAGGACAAGGCATAATGATTTTAAACTAAAGAGGGCAGATTTAAATTAGATATGAGGAATAAATTCTTTAATGTGAGGGTAGTGTGGCACTGGAACAGGTTTCCCAGAGAAGCTGTGAAGGCATCATCCCTGGAGGTATTCAAGGCCAGGTTGGCTGGGGCTTTGAGTAACCTGGTGTAGTGGAGTGTCCCTGCCCATGGCAGGGGTATTAGAACTAGATAATATTTAAGGTCCCTTCCAACGCAAACGGTTCTATAATTCTATGATATTGGAACTTTTCTTCGGTGTAAGATGCTTGGTGTATATGAAGCATCTGAAAACTGAGACATGAAGTATTAAATTACTTGTTGTCTTCACTTGTCAAGTTAGTTGGTAACATCCCATATCAATTCTACACGTGATTAAGTGTCAATTCTAATTAAAATTTTGCTAGTATATTTTATATTCTAATTTTCAGTATGACCTTCTGTGAAATATGCCATAGCTTATATCTTGTCATTAAGAAGATGGTTGCTTATCATCACCATGGTATTTATAGTGCCAAGTATGCACTAAGTAAAACAAATATTGAGCAACATAGGGGATCGAGTTCTGTAAGTGAAGTTTCTTGTTCTCAGCATACTGAGAATTAAACAAGAAAACTGAGTATGAAAACAAATAAATACAGAGCATAAGGGCCAATAATTCACAAATAAGAATCAAATAGCAAACATTTGACTGCAGCACTAATAGTTTGACTAGCTGCTTTTTTTTACACAAGTTAAAGGAAATGCAGCATCTCTGTGTTATTGCAGTATTATATATTCACCACCTAACATTATCATCTTTAATTGGATAAAAAAAACCCTATAGTTAGAACTTTGACTCAAATCAGTTTCAGGAAGTTAATGATGTTAACTTCAATTGTTTGAATTCAATATTATATATAGGATCTGAAATTCCTGTTTGTATCTTAAACCTGTTTATATGTTTGTTTGCCCAAATGCTACTTATTTCATATTTGGTGCAGCTTTGAGCAAATGTATACAACAACATCTGTGCCATCGGCTAGAACGCTGTCAGATATGCTGGATGTAGGGAACACACTACTGTAGGTGACCTGCCTAAAGCAAATTTGAAGCCCATAGGCCACAGAAGTCTGTGTTGTCATCTTTGGTTTTGATTGAAGTATTACAAAAGTAGATAAATAGTCCTTGTGTCTGCAGTTGTCTTTTCTGTAAAAGATTTTTGAGGATGTCACAGAACACTAGATAGTCATGAAATATGGAAAGAGGCTTTTTCTTTCGCATTATATCTCCCTGAAAAGTGATCCATACAGGGAAAAAAAAAAATAAACCCATAACACAAACCAATTTTTATAGTTGTGCTTTGAGAAACCTGCTAAGGAGTAATTATACCTGATGTCTTAGAACAAAGTATCAGAAGCTGTAGCAGAACACTGTAAAATGTTGCAACACTAGAAATCTGAATGCTGTGCTCAGCTATGAAATTGTAAGGTTAGAAAGAGAGAGGTCTCTGGGCTGCATTCATACCTTAAATGGTGGCTGAGAAAGAAATACACGTTTCCACAGCTGTTTAAATTTGTTCCTGGCACAAAATGAAGAGGGAGAAACTCTCTTAAGATCTTGCTACTACCACACAAGGAATAAAGACTGTGAAATACCCATGTTCTGTCCATATTTTTTATTCATTCTTTTTGAAGATAATTTCTTTTTTAGAGCATAATGAAGTGTTACCCTTTCACAATCAGGATATTATACTTTTTTTTTTTTTTCCTTTTTACTGCCTAATCACTGAATAATGGAATTACTGTGAGTTACGGTACTCAAGGCATGTGGCTCACAGGGACCGGTGAGCTGAGCAAGCTGGGGACAGCCAGGGCAGCCCCATCCCTGGGCTTCAGGCACCTCTGTGGGGATGAGCCAAAACTGGGACAGGACGTTCGCCCATGGATGATGGTAAGTACCAGCCAAACAGCGTCCATGGACAGTCAGGGGAATGGCTGCAGGCAGGGTGTGCAATCTGCCCCTCCAAACTTCATTGATTCAGGAAAGAAGTTGCTTCAGACATGATTTAGGTAAGCTCAGGTTACTGCTGTACCCTGTGTATGCTGGTCGCCTGGTCCCCTGACTGTTCACACTGGTGTTTTGTTAGTCAGGCCTGTTCCTCTCCGACTGCCTGCCAACAAGCCCCAGGCATGGGAAGCCCGTGGGATCAGGGCCTGGCAGCTGTGGAGAGCTACGAGTCACAGCTCATCCTCCCACTCCCTGTGGCTGCAATTATGCTTCTTGCATCTGTGCCTGGATTGTCAAGGACATGGTGGTATTCCTTGGGCGCGTATGCTGTGGCATACTTCTGCTCAGCCACAAGCGTGCAAGAGTTCCTTTGTATCACCACAGTCCTTTTACACAGAAAAAAGAGACAAAGCCGTTATGTCTGGTATATTCTGCTATGTTATAAATAATCCTTTATGCATTTATACATTCATGATTTCCTCTGCTTTAGAATCTTTACCCGTTTCCAACTTAATGGAAAATTTTATTGATTTGAATGGAGTTAGGATTTTTCTGTGTATCACGAATAAACACTACTGTTTTACACTAATTGGCAGAGGGCAGTAGTGCATCTGATAAGTAGGACAGACATGTTTGCCTAAACTACCTCTGCCTAAATTAGGGGATTAAGTTCCAAGGTGACAGGTGCCTTACAGACACCACAGAAAGAGAAAAGAAAAGGGTTTTTTAATAGGCTTACCCTAATAAAACTATAGAATGCATGTATTTTCTTTCTCTTAAGTTAAACTGATAGCAGTCTTTAATGTGCAGGTAGCTTACTGCATTTCCAGTTGTAAAAAATGCTGTTTAATTTTAATTCATTTGTTATACTCACCCACAGAGAAGCTTATCTTAATCTTGCTGCATATTGTGTCAAGGATACCAACACCACTTAACTTTTTTTTTTTTTTCCTTGGAACTGCTCATCATAAGCATAGAAGAGACTTATTTGTATTGTAGACAATGCCCACTGCAATCAAGATTCCCATGTTTTCTGCAACATCACCACTAACATGAATTCTTTGTTACAACGGCTGCAGTCTGTAGCAATCTACTGTAACTGACTGGAATTTCTGTTGCAGCTACAAAAAATGGGATTGAGAAGGGAGGCAGTGCCCTTGCAGTATTTAATTCAATTAAATCTTGTGCTGCCCCTAGCTTCATATTTCTGTTGAATTACATATTGATTATCTAAAGTAACAGAATAGTTTTCTGAGGGGATTTTGAAGGTTAGATAGATAGGGAACAGACAGAGGAGGACTTCTTTTACTTGGATAAATATCAGGGATTGCTTGAGAATGAGTTATTCCAGGTGAAAGTGGACTGCAATGAAATAATTATGGAATCTAGTATTTCAAAATTAACAACTTGCTGAGAGGAAAGAAAGAGTGAATTTGTGTACCAGAGCATCTGCAAGTTTGGGGACTACAATTTATCTACCACTTGGTGTGTCTTTGAGTTTTACCTTTTTACAAACCTCCTATTGTAGTGGCAAAATACTAGTATTGCTTGATACTTAGAAAATCTGAAACTACACTAGTGTCAATCTGACACAGTGCTATTTTATGCAAGATCTGTGGATTTACACAAATCTAACCACAAAATACTAAAATAGTAGTAATGGCTGCTATGAACCTGTTTTTGACCTCAAAAATAAAATAAAAAAAAAATCACTGTTTGCTCTCCCTGTGACTCCTTCATAGCTTTTTGTGTTTGTGCTTTCCTAGCTTTCTGCCATCTTTTCTTTTGTGAGTTTTGGGAATTTTCCCTGTTTTCTGAAAGGTAATAGGATTAGTATTTTTCCCATGCAGTTTGACAACTAGATGAAGAGAGAGAAAGGGGTTACTTTTAAGCCTCTCTAGAGAAAAGTTTGGCCTCATTCAGCCACCAAGCACCACATTTCTAGACCTCTCTGGTACTTAATAATACCTAACTCTGTGAACTAAGACATAGGCATTTCTATATTTTGCCCATCTTGTGGCTTTATGCTCCAAATAAAGTTTGATGCTGAATTAACAATTAAGGCTGTTGTTGAACAGATTTTACAGATTTTTCCATTCCATCTTTTATTATTATTATTATTCCAAATGACTCAGAAACTACTTATTTGCTGGTCTTTTTTTTTTTTCCAAAAAGGCACCAAGTCAAATTGCATTTGTTTCCCTTACACTGAGTAGGAGAAAAATTCAATGTGGGCTCATAAATCACATTAATGGCTTCACTCAAAATCCAACTGGGAGAAATTAACACTAAAATAGTTTCTCTTTATTAGCAATGGAATTGTTAAAAATGCTAATACAAAAGCATATTTAAATAATATTTGCAGAACAGAGCCTGGTTGCTCTGTGCACCTGGATGCATGAAACCATGCATCTATATGCGTGGTTTCACTGGCAGTGGGGAACTAACTGCATGTTGGAATTTTCTGCCCTGGTCTTGGCTCATCTTCAAAAGCCTACTGAGAGGATACTGAGTGGGCCATCTGCAGCAGATGCTCCAGAAGGATAGTCTGAGGTGTGGTCCATATGTTTCTGCAATTTTAACTATAGGCAATTGATAACAGAGGCTATACTTTTGTCTGCATAGAAATGTTTCTCTCTCTAGGACTGAATCCCCTTCCTTGAGTTCTTCGTGGGCTCATTATTTTGCTCATTTTTGCTTTCTTTTTTTCTTCTTTCTTTCTGTCCAGTTCCTTTCTCTGTTCTCTGATTTTTAGATTGTTGTGGTCTGCACAACTTTCTCTCTAATTGCTTCTATCAGTTGCTTAGTTCATGTAGCTATCAAACTTCTGAGTTTAACTTTGGTAAAAATAAATTGGTTCCCTACTCTGGAAGGGAAAACCGCAATACTAGATAATGAACCTGCAATGGCTACTCAGATTTGACATTCAACATTTTTTTGCCTTTTTTTTCTAACAGGCACAAGGCTGGTGTTACAAAGACTCCATTGGCAACAGGTACAGTCAAAATGCACAGATTGATTAGTGTTCTCTCCAAAGCCCATTATCTGCTTTGAAGACCAGTTCATTAAAATGTGTCCTGTTTCTACAATACAGAAGCTTGTGAAGGCTGCTGACGCTGTAAAGAGTAATTTTTAAAACATTCTTGTATGTCTGTATAAAAGCAGAAAACTTCTCAGCACAAAGTTAAGCTTCCTGAGGTATTCAGGCTTTGTTAAAAATTATTTTGTTCCTGTTGTCATTTCCATATGTTGCTCGCATGGAGAATCGATTCTTTGGAAAAAAGAGCCTTCTTAGGAAGTAATAAGCTTATTTAATGAAATTACGTACAGATGCAGACATGCATACATACATGTACGTGCACACTCATACTGAAATGAGTCTTCTGAATCAGTTTTCTTGGTTTTCAGCAGGTACTTTTACATTCTTCTGTCCCTAGTGTCATAAAAATTCCTACAGGATGTAAATAGATGTGCTTATTTTAATTTAAAGGGACTAATACAGTCCTTTTTACCATGCTTATTTAAAAATAGTATTTTAATATTCCACAACTCTTACTAGTGAAATCAGCTAGCTGAAAATTGATCTTGCAATTATAAATCTTACATGTGGAACTCAATAGCTCAAATTAAGATGCACTAATTACACAGTAACTCCTAAATAAATTGCATATAATTTAGCAATGTGGTCAGGAGTTCAGATAAGATTTTTATGTCTTTAATCTCGGAGAGACCAGTTCACGAGAGGGTAAAATGGCAACTTTGATGATAAAACTGATAACTATCTAAGAAAGGGTTTAGACCACTCACCTAAGTTTGAAAGCACGTAAAGATTTCTTTTATTCCATATTTCTAACTGAATTTTATTCTACTAATTGTCTTTAAAATCATTTGACGGAGGTCTTTCTTCCTAGTTTTGATTCCAACACATTTTTAATTCTTTCTTCATTTTCACAGATGGCAAGTAATTATATTATTTGTACAGAGAAAACTGATGTAGTCCAACATGATGGCTCTTGAGAAAGATGATGGAAGTCAGCTGAGGACTGTCAGTAACATTTTCATTTTAGCAATTATGTAGGAGATTTGAGCAATTTAAAATGTAGCTAAACAATAATGTCAAAAATTCTGGTTTTAGAGATACTTGGGAACATTCAATTCACATGAGAAAATATGATTAGCAAAAATGAGCAGGTGAGTATAATGATAGCAATAAACAAGTACTTAATTTGAGAACTAAGTAAATTGAAATGAAAACTTAGAACTTTTGAAGACAATACTGACCACTCAGAATCAAAAAGAATTATATCACACTAAGAACCAAGTACTTAACATAACTGCAATAGAACAAACACATAGAAAATATTAATCAGAATGCAATAGAAAATGGGATTCTGAAAAAAACATTTTTTGTGTTTGTTTTTTTTTAAACAAGGTTAGGTATGTGCATGTTGTTGTAATAAGCAAGTTTTGCTTTTACATCAGAACTTGGAGAGATTCTTGAACAGAAACAATTAAAGTGGAATAATTTAAAGTCAACAGAACTCAGTAATTTCCACAGAGTGTTTAAAGAGTTGGAGAAGGAGTGTTGGAAGGAATTAAAATGTGTTTAATTGATCTCAGAAACAATTATTGTTAATGGGAATTCCACTAATGGCGATTTTACTTGTGGAATCTTGAAATAATTTCCAAGTGCTGTTCTACAATTTTTAACTGCTGTTTCCTATGTTTACAGGCATACAAGGTGATAGACTTTTACATAAAAGTAAGGAAGATCTTTTGTACTAAATAATCTGAATCTCTTTCTTTACACATCAGTTCCTTTAAAAGAAAAAAAAAGGGGGGATGAAGGGAAGTGTATTCCAATATAGCCATATGTAAAATCATGCAGTTAGTCACTCAGTGTGCCATCCAGACTTAGAGAAGCAGAGAAATCAAGATTTAAGGGCAGCCAACTCCAAAGGATGCTAGGATGGAGGGGATTTCTCCTCTCAGTGTGCTTTCTGTTGCTCTGGTGTGTGAAGCTGACCAGTTGTCCCAAAGGTGCCACTGTGCACACAGTCACCTGTGCAAATCCACAGAGAGAAGTGTTTTCACCAGCCCTTGAGGAAATCCAAGCACAAGTCATTTGGTCCAGTCCTGTTCCTTTCAAGCTGGCAAGGACTGAATTTTCCTACTGAAAAACATACACACCTTCGCCGTCTTTATTGATATGCACACAGATGTTTACAGATCCCTCAATTACTTTAAGTATGTCTAATAACCATGCAGGATTACCCTTTGCCTGGTCAACAACTCAGACCCTGACTGCTTCAAGCTGCAGCTCCCCTCCTCCTTTCTGATGGATCCAGCCTGAAGTTCACTTACAAATCAGCACCTGCACCAGTGCAGGACAGAGATCAGGATCACAAGAAAATGAGTGTGTAGTGGGGTTTAATAAGAAGGTAGGATAGAGTGCGGTGACCAAGTGAAGGGCTTGGAAAGACAATCAGACTGCCCAGCAGCATGTTTATTCACAGATAGACTTTTTTAACCCCCCTCCATCCCATCTTCCTCCCTGATCAACCTCAATTCCTCCTTTTCCCCAACTTTGACCATTTCCCTAAATATCCTATAGTAGGTTTTGTGCAGTTCAACAGTTCCCTTAAAATATACTGTAAGAATTCTTGTGCAGTCCCACAAGCCCCCTCAAATGTCCTTCCTTAAGTCTGCTTTTTGGCACGGGACTCATGGTAGTCTCATTTCCCCCACCTTTCCAGATACAAAGATCTGTTGACACCTCCTCTTTACGACCATGTTTGTGAGTTTTTTAGTGACCCTTCAGTCAGTGACTGGAGAGCTCTGTTCTTTGTTACTGTTTCCTTTGTCTCCTGTTCCACAGGGTTTACATATCTTGGTTTAATTCATTAGTTTTCCTGTATCTTTTGATAGTTTTTTATGCTAAATAACTATTAACCACGTAGTCTTAGAAAGCAGATATGCTTCCTTTCTGCTCATCCACACATTAAGGATAAAGAAAAAGCCAAGAAAAATTCTAAAATACTGCAAATAACTAGAGGGATGTATGAAAATAATGAACACTAGTTCTCAATTAATTGCTTAAAAGTTAAATATTAGTGGATAGGCAGAGGAATATCAAGTAAAGGTACAAGACAGTGCAGAGCAGTAGTTCTTAAAGATACAGGGAAGCACTGGAAATGACAGTTTGGACAACCTTCCTTCTTACTTTTCCCAATATTTTTCCTTCATTGCTACTCATGTGCTTGTTTGTTTAGATGTTCCTAGCACTAATTCTGCAGTAGGATTGTTTTAAACTTGGATTTTTGGGACTGTAAGAATTGCTTGGAAGATTCATTCAAACAGCATAGGAATCGCCTTCAAAGAGATAAAAATAATTCTTGATCTTTTCCTGCACAACAACTAAAAGACTGCCTAGTGAGATCACTGTGATTGCAATGCATTTACTGCTTCTTCTTAATGGACTTGTTGCATTTCACTTCACTTTTCATGGTTTTACTGGCACTGAAATTTTAGCATTAAGATTTTTATGATGTTAAAATGCCAACAATCTAGTTAATAGGCTGTAGTTGCCTATAAATAATTGCCTAGATCTGGTTATAGCTCAATTGATGTTTAACTTTTTTTCTTGGTAGTATGTTCAAATCCACAAATGTCTTCTCAGCCTTCTCTATGCCATCTGATGGTCAGATTATCAGCATTTTCATAAAATGACTAGTAAAGAGAGAGACATTTCCTTATTTCCAACAATTTTGTAATTATCCTTTTATTTTTGTAGCCCACGGAAATTACTTCTTTTCCCAGTCTCACATTAGTGTCAGATACAAGTCAGACATTTAATTCCACAGTTGTGTTATCGTCACTGAAATTTTTTCAAGGGTTGAATCTTATTTTCCCAGAGCCCCATCTTACAGTGGAATATCGTAGGGTCTTTCAAAAAAAGGAAAAGAAGGTTATCGGAAGTAGTCAACATGGACTCACCAAGGGGAAGTCATGTCTGACTAATCTGATTGCCTTCTACGATGGCATGACTGGATGGGTGGATGAGGGGAGGGCAGTGGATGTTGTCTACCTTGACTTCAGCAAGGCTTTCGACACTGTCTCCCACATCATCCTCACAGGCAAGCTTAGGAAGTGTGGGTCAGATGAATCGACAGTGGGGTGGGTTGAACAGTGGCTGACAGATAGAGCTCAGAGGGTTGTGGTTAGTGGTGCAGAGTCTAGTTGGAGGTCAGTAACTAGTGGTGTTCCTCAGGGATCAGTACTGTGTCCAGTCCTGTTCAATATATTCATCAATGACCTGGATGAAGGGATAGAGTGTACCATCAGCAAGTTTGCTGATGACACAAAACTGGGAGGAGTGGCTGACACACTGGAATGCTGTGCCCCCATACAGCGTGACCTGGACAGGCTGGAGAGTTGGGCGGAGAGGAATCTTATGAAATTCAACAAGGGCAAGTGTAGGGTACTGCATCTGGGGAGGAATAACCCCATGCATCAGTACAGGTTGGGGGCTGAGCTCCTGGAGAGCAGCTGTGTGGAAAGGGACCTGGGAGTTCTGGTGGACAACAGGATGACCATGAGGCAGCAATGTGCCCTGGTGTCCAAGAAGGCCAATGGCATCCTGGGGTGCATCAAGAAGAGTGTGGCCAGCAGGTCGAGGGAGGTCATCGTCCCATTCTACTCTGCCCTGGTGAGGCCGCATCTGGAGTACTGTGTCCAGTTCTGGTCTCCCCAGTTCAAGAAGGACAGGAAAGTGCTGGAGAGGGTCCAGCAAAGACCTACTAAGATGGTTAGGGGTTTGGAGCATCTCTCTTATGAGGAAACGCTTAGGCATTTGGGTCTTTTCAGGCTAGAAAATGAAGACTGAGGGGGGATCTTATCAATAGTTATAAATACTTAAAGGGAGATTGCCAGGTAGATGGAAACAGTCTTTTTTTCAGTTGTGCCCAGTGATAGGACTAGAGGTAACAGGCACAAACTTGAGCATAGGAAGTTCCATCTAAACATGGGGAGGGACTTCTTTCCTTTGAGGGTGGCAGAGCACTGGAACAGGCTACCCAGAGAGGTTGTGGAGTCTCCCACACTGGAGACATTCCAAACCCGCCTGGACGCTGTCCTGTGCAACCTGCTGTAGCTGACCATGCTGTAGCAGGGGCATTGGACTAGGTGATCTCCAGAGGTCCCTTCTAACCCTGACTATTCTGGGGTTCTGTGATCTTAATAGGACCAATCTTATTCATATAAAGATAGTTATCAAAACTCAAGGTGCTGTGCATAATGTTTCCATGCTTCACAACCACAGATAATACATGTGGCTATAATTTACATTTCCCTTTACAAGCAGAAGGATCCTCTGTTGACAGTAAGTAATATTATTTTTCTATTTTGATTGTATTAGAAAGGTTGTGGCACAAATTTTAATGGAAAAAAGTATCACTGGACACGTACTGCAAAACCAGAGGATGTCTCACAATAATATGTGTGAATTTTTTTCTTTTCCATATTGCTGTTTCTTTTATTGTAATATATTGAAAATAGACTTTAGATTAAATTAATTCAAACAAGGGAATCGGAATATTCAAATAGAATCAATATAAGGATTATAAAGCCTCTTTATATGTCTTGTTCTAAGCTGCTGTTTAGATCCTATATTCATGGGCTATGTACATGATACTAGAACCATCTTCTGTCTAATCAGTTAAGAAAAATAAAAGTTCACTGTGAATAAGGAATTATTGTTAGTCCTCTTTCCAATGCATTCCTGAAATAATAAGTTTATATATTTATTGAGAATCCAGGTTGTCAGCAGATGTAAGCTACAATACTTACAGATGAGTGCCTGGATTTTAACTACCAAAACTTGGACCACTAATTAAATTAAATATTTAAATAAAAATATATAGCTTCATTAATATATCTGTTAGTGAGATTTTAATTATTGCAATTTTTTGAGACTTATCCTTATTTAACCTATGATAATGTCATAATTTCAATGTGTTTCTTTGTGATTTAAGTGCTGATTCATCTAACTCCCTAGTAGTATTATTTATGTAAGCTTTTTCTCTGCTCTCAGCTGCATTTGAGGCTTGAGTAATTATAGAAATACATACCCTATGCCATCGTGGTTTCCCTGTAGCCGATTTATTTAAAGCGTACGTGATTTTACAGTAATGTTGCTCATATTCAAGCAAAATATATTATCTAGCAGAATACTGGAGATGTATGCCGCAAAACTATTTTGTTAAAGTGAGAGTCACAGCATCACCCTGGTATTGAATAATGTTGAATATAACCACTCTCCTTCCTTGTACCCTGAAAAATGTTTCTTTTCTCTGGGCTAGTAGTAAGAAACAAATATAAACACAAAAATATGTCATTTATTTACTAAAGACTAACTGAAATAAAGAGTAGTAAAGAAAACTGTAGGCAAAATAGAAAACACTGGGAAATGTTGTGGCATATAGGATGAAAAAGATTCAATTAATCTCTGGTTTCTCAGGTTTTTTATTGTTTTATAGAAGATGAAATCTTAAAACATGATTCAATATTCTCGTTGTGACTACAGTTCTCCTACTGACCTGGAAAACGTTACATGATCCGTATGAACACAAAACACTGACAAGGAAGAGCTCTTCATTCTGTTTGGTATTTTTACTCCCATTCTCAAGTTAAGAAATCATGTATCATGTTAAAAACAGCAGCAAGATATTTTGCTCCAGTTCCTCTCTACAAGTGATCTGTCACAGAAAGCAAACATTTAAGCTAATTATATTTACAACTGTATCTGTTTTCACGTCCCCTAGACTTCCAGGTTAGTCATTTTGTTGAAAGCCAGATAACTCATTTTTAGAAGGTAAAAGTTTATTTTCTTTTCTTTGATCATTAAAAATGTACTTTACACATACTGCTATTCAATGAAAAAGTTTGTTTTTCCTGTATATTCTATGTCTTGCCATACAGGAATATGTGTTCACTGCTGTCTCTTAGAATGGGATTCAAATGTTTATAGTCGAAGGCTAAGAAGAACACTAGCCTCTTTTTACTGAGCAGAATGATTTGGCAGTACAAAATGGTTTTTGTTTTCATAGTGAATAGGAAGCATGGATTAAGACCAAATTATTCTGCTATAACCTTTTTTAACACAGCAGTTCACAAACTGAGGGAAGGAGTCCATGGCTACTCAGACTTGAGTTGCTACTACTGGAGAACAGGGGAGGTGCCTGAGGACTGGAGGAAAGCCAATGTCACTCCAGTCTTTAAAAAGGGCAAGAAGGATGACCCGGGAAACTACAGGCCGGTCAGCCTCACCTCCATCCCTGGAAAGATGATGGAACAGCTCATTCTGGGGGTCATCTCCAAGCGTCTGGAGGAAAAGAAGGTTATCAGAAGTAGTCAACATGGATTCACCAAAGGGAAGTCATGTCTGACTAATCTGATTGCCTTCTACGATGGCATGACTGGATGGGTGGATGAGGGGAGGGCAGTGGATGTTGTCTACCTTGACTTCAGCAAGGCTTTCGACACTGTCTCCCACATCATCCTCACAGACAAGCTTAGGAAGTGTGGGCTGGATGAATGGACAGTGGGGTGGATTGAACAGTGGCTGAACGATAGAGCTCAGAGGGTTGTGGTTAGTGGTGCAGAGTCCAGTTGGAAGCCGGTAACTAGTGGTGTCCCTCAGGGGTCAGTACTGGGTCCAGTCCTGTTCAATATATTCATCAATGACCTGGATGAAGGGATAGTGTTCCATCAGCAAGTTTGCTGATGACACAAAACTGGGAGGGGTGACTGACACACTGGAAGGCTGAGCTGCCATACAGCGTGACCTGGACAGGCTGGAGAGTTGGGCAGAAAAAAACCTGATGAGGTTCAATAAAGGCAAGTGTAGGGTACTGCATCTGGGGAGGAATAACCCCATGCATCAGTACAGGTTGGGGGCTGAGCTCCTGGAGAGCAGCTGTGTGGAAAGGGAACTGGGAGTCCTGGTGGACAACAGGATGGCCATGAGTCAGCAATGTGCCCTGGTGGCCAAGAAGGCCAATGGCATCCTGGGGTGCATCAAGAAGAGTGTGGCCAGCAGGTCGAGGGAGGTCATCCTCCCCCTCTACTCTGCCCTGGTGAGGCCGCATCTGGAGCACTGTGTCCAGTTCTGGGCTCCCCGGTTCAAGAAGGACAGGGAACTGCTGGAGAGGGTCCAGCAAAGAGCTACAAAGATGATTAGGGGACTGGAACATCTTTCTTATGAGGAAAGGCTCAGGGACTTGGGGCTTTTTAGTCTAGAAAAAAGAAGACTCAGGGGGGATCTTATTAATACTTATAAGTACTTAAGGGGAGATTGCCAGGTAGATGGAAACAGTCTTTTTTTCAGTTGTGCCCAGTGATAGGACTAGAGGTAATGGGCACAAACTGGAACACAGGAAGTTCCATCTTAACATGAGGAGGAACTTCTTTACTCTGAGGGTAGCAGAGCACTGGAACAGGCTACCCAGAGAGGTTGTGGAGTCTCCCACACTGGAGACATTCAAAACCCGCCTGGACACCATCCTGTGCAACGTGCTGTAGGTGTCCCTGCTGTGGCAGGGGGGTTGGATTTAGATGATCTCCAGAGATTCCTTCCAACCCTGACGATACTGTGATACTGTGATACTTATCTTCTCGGAAGGATGGGAAATAATCATAGAAGCAAATGCCTGAGAAGCTGATGCAGAGTTCCTGGTGGCTAGGGGGATCCCTGGTCTCCACTTACTGCCTAACCAGAACTTTTTCATCAGTGCTCACTACCTCACCCTTAGCTCTAAGAGTTACAGTCAATGTCCTGGATTTCTGCAGCAAAACCCATACGGTTTGAAGTTGATAGCAACTTGGGAATGAAAGAATTTGTATTTCTTATCAAGAGATATCTGATAATTGGAGTTACTCAAGGGAAATAAGGCACATCTGTGAAGCCAGGGTGAATACTCATGTTGGCTGTTACTAGGGAAGGAAACATTAACCAGTAGGAAACCAAAGCAATGAAAGTAAAAACATTAATTATACCACATGGGAAAGACAAATAATGACGTGTTAATGTCACTTTTTATCCCTGTAACCTTTTTTATCTCAATTGTTGGGTTATTTCTTCATTAATTTTTCTTATCCAGGTTTTAAATAAACAACTATTTTTCATTTATAGACATATTTGAAATAGTTCCCATTTAAAGACTTTTCCCTTATATGAAAAGTTTCATAAGATTCGTATGCTTCCAAAAAAGGGCAGTGACCTTGAGAAGGACAAACCATGAGAGCTGTTGATTTATGTTGAATATTGCATACAGTTTTACTGAAAATCCCCTGACATGTCTTGCCTCCATTTTCAAACATATATTCAGGAATTGTTCATGCATTCCTGTTAATAGCAGTTTTGCCCTTTTTAATTCAAAACCCTTGGAGCAAAAACAAAAGAACAGAAGCCAAATATAAAGATAATATTGTGTAAAAGAAGGATTATATGTGAAATAAATTTATAAAATTTTTAACTAAGAAAAATATCTAACCCAGGGATTGATGAGTTGTGTTACAATAAATAGTGTATAGGAAATGTTCTCTACATTACAAAATCTGTCATCTACATATTATGTTTATTTTGTACTTGTTACTTTTAATCTACTTCAAGGATAAGTTTTAGTGCTGTAAGGCTGAAAATCTTTTGAAAGTGTTTTAAGACTTTTTGGCTCAGTAAGTCATTGTGCCAAATTGTCAAAAGCTGTGGTGGGAATGTGACTGAAAGATCATGTCATGGAGTTTTCTCTTTCATGCTCTAGTTTAGGCATCCATTACTGAATGCTCTCAGAGAGGAAATACCAGGCTACAAAGACCTTCTGCCAGTATATTCTCAAACTTTTCTGTCCTTAGGTGAATGATTCTATATACACGCATTCTATATGTGTATGGAGGAACACACACACATCCACAAATGTATAGTGGCACACATGCACTGATTTATCAGCCTTGATAAGTTTTCATTTACTAATTATAACATTTTTTAAATAGACTGTACAGTGACTTAACCTTAGATTGTACATTCTAGCTAAGAGTGTTCATTAAAGGCCTGAAATATTGTTATAAAAATTATTTTGTTTTTATAAAAGCTTTACAAATTGTAAGAAAATACACAGCCACTTACAATACATTAATGTTATTCTTATAAAGACTTTGCTTTGTTTGCAAGAGATTGTAAAACATTTTTATAATGTAGTCAATTTATTACTACCAAAATAATTCTAAATAACTTCTACATTAGTTAGTTGTTTTTATGTCACATTTCTATGATATGTACAATGGAGAAGTTAAGCACTGGCAGAGATTTCCCAGAGATATGCAATTTCAATCCTTGCAGATATCCAAAATTCAACTGAATGAGGCCCTGAGCAACATGCTCTAATTCTGAAGTTAGGTCCTCTTTGTGCAGGGAATTGGACCAGATGATCTACCTAAGTCCTTTCTAACCTAAATATTTCTATCATTCTATTCTAATTAGAAAAGGCCAGATTTTATTAATATGATAGTTTAGTAGATATTCATACAGTAATTTAGTAATATAGTAGACATGGGAGTTTTGGTTGAGTCATTCACAGGACTGAAGTTTGTATGTTCTTTTGTAAAACATCATTCGTAATTCAGCAGAACCCTATAAGAATCAAAATTGACTTTTTCAGTTCTGTATCCTGTGAACATAACAGACGTGTGGAAGATATGAAAACAACAGAGAAAGCACTTAAAATTATAGAACCTTAATATTTCTTCATCAACCCCTCTTACCTCCTTAAAAAAACCAAACCAAACAAACAAATCAAAAAAAAAACAAAACAAACAACAACCCACAGCATTTGAGAAGGTTGTTGTGGAGTAGATAATCTTGAATGCCATTATTTGATACATGCAGGACAACCAGGTGATCAGGCCCAGTCAGTATGGGTTCATGAAAGGCAGGTCCTGCTTGACGAACCTGATCTCCTTCCATGACAAGGTGACCCACTTAGTGGATGAGGGAAAGTCTCTGGATGTTGTTTGCCTAGACTTTAGTAAAGCCTTCAACACCATTTCCCACAGCATTCTCCTGGAGAAAATGGCTGCTCATGGTTTGGATGGGGTTACTCTTTGCTGGGTAAAAAACTGGCTGGAATGTTGTGCCCAAAGAGTGGTGGTGAATGGAGTTGAATTCAGTTAGCACCTAGTCACAAGAGGTGTTCCCCGGGGCTCAGTATTGGTGCCAGTTCTGTTTAATATTTTTCTCAATGACCTGGATGAGGGGATCGAGTGTACCCTCACTAAGTTCGGAGATGACACCAAGTTAGGTGGGGGTGTTGATCTGCTAGAGGTTAGGATGGCTCTACAGAGGGAACAGGACAGGCTGGATTGATGGGCCGAGGCCAATGGCAAAATACTCAACAAGGCCAAGTGCTGGATCCTGCACATGGGTCACAACAACCCCATGCAGCATTACAGGTTTAGGAAAGAGTGGCTGGAGAGCTGCCTGGCAGAAAAGCACCTGTGGGTGTTGATTGACAGCCAGCTGAATATGAGCTAGCAATGTGCCCAGGTGGCCAAGAAGGCCAATAGCGTCCTGGCTTGTATCAGAAATAGTGTGGCCAGCAGGACTAGGGAAGTGATTGTCCACCTCTACTTGGCACTGGTGGGATCTCACTGCAAATATTGTATTCAGTTTTGGGACCCTCACTAAAAGAAGGACATTGAGATTCTGGACTGCATCCAGAGAAGTGCAACAAAGCTGGTGAAGGGTCTAGAGCACAAGTCTTATGAGGAGCAGATGAGGGAACTGGGGTTGTTTAGCCTGGAGAAGAGGAGGCTGAGGGGAGACCTTATGACTCTCTACAACTACCTGAAAGGAGGGTGTAGTGAGGTGGGTGTCAGTCTCTTCTCCCGAGTAACAAGTGATAGAACAAGAGGAAATGACCTCAAGTTGTGCCACAGTAGGTTTAATTTGGATATTATGAAAAATTTCTTCACCGAAGGGGTTATCAAACATTGGAACAGGTTGCCCAGGGAAGGAGTAGAATCACCATCCCTGGAGGTGTTTAAAACGATGGACAAACTTGGTGCTTAGAGACATGGTTTAGTAGTGGCTTTGTAGTGTTAGGTTGATGGTTGGACTTGATGATCTTAAAGGTCCTTTCCAATCTAGACAATTCTATGATTCTATGAAATATTCCCTATAATAGTCTTTAATTAAGTTAAACTGAGACATAAAGCTTTAAACTATACAATTAGACTTTTCCATTTAAAACCAAAAACAAATAAAAAAACCCTCCAAAAAACCCAATGAATTTTACTGCCAGGTTGCCTTTTCTAACTTCTTGCAGCTGTAAGCTACAAAAAGTTTCAGAATTTTTGCTGTTTCTTTTTTTTGCCAGTAATAATTGCATTTTTCATTAAAGTATTAGACTTCACAGACAACAAGCTTATTAAATGTCCTTTTTCCCAGTCTCTCCTGGCCAGTCTCTACCATCTGCATTCTTGCATGCTGGATCCCATTCTCAATATAATTTGTTGGAGGAAAGAAGAAAAAAAGGCTACAACAGAACCACAGAGACAATTTCACACATCTGTTCCTGCAGGTGATCTTTCATTCTTTTTCATTTATAATTAATGAAAAATAATGGTGCTGACACAAGTTAATTACTATGAAAAATTACAGTTTATGCTATTCATTATTTTAATGGCAAATTACTTGAGATTTTCAAACACTGTGCCTAAGCAATTAGAAGTGCTCATAAAGAGTTCACTTGTGATACTTTTTTTTTTCTATGAGTTTGCACTCTGTGTAGTGAAGGGAACACCCAATGTTTTTCATTAACAACCGAGGTAACACAACAAGAGATATTAATCACTAGTCCTGTGTCTGAGGGAGGAAAATGAAGAACAAACTGAGCATATGTTTATGTAGCAGAGGTCAATCAACAATATACAAAGATATTCATTATGGTTAAACTTTCCTCAACAGATCTAGAAGAAATATTATTAAACCTTGTTCTTTGAAAATGATTTAATGTAAGTAATTGGAAATACTGTCATATCTTCACCAAAATATTAAATTACTTGTTTAAAAAATAGAATTAATATTCTCCCAATTAGCACATGCAAATTAGGATAATTCTTCTTCTATATCTTGCTTTTCTTGTGAAGACACAAATTAAAAAAGTATATGCGATATCTTTCAGAAAATTAAAGATAATGTATCATTGAAGCATACTAAATAAGACTAATGTGTGTAGGCAAATGACTATGAAAAATACTCACCCAATATATCTATAGTCAATAATAGCCGAGAATGGGTGGCCTTGCATTTAGCTTGAAAAGCTGACTTAACAAGAAATAGTATTACTTCTACTGCATATCACTGGTGTATGCTTTGAACAATGCATGGATTAACACAAAAATTAGCTCAAGAAGTGCTGTTAAACCTGTTTATCTTTCATCTAATTAGCTTTTAGGCAGATTAAATCCTACTTCATTATTCAACAATCTACTGCTTTGTTAACCTTATAGAAATTGTATCAGTTTCAGTGCAAGGATTATCACGAATCACAGAGCACAAATCATAAAATAGCATTTCAATATACATCAGACATCTCATCTCAAAAACAAAGCCACAGTCCCGGGATAAGATTTTACAACAGAATAGAAATCACGGGAACATAAAAAATGCAAAGTAGTACATCGAAGACAAAAAGAACCTAGATTTCGATACTTTGAAAATACTGTAAAGAGCATTAAGTGCTATGATTTCCATAGATCTCCATACTGTCATCAACCACCAAAATATTGTAAAATCCAAAGGCATTTTACAAACCTACCAGTATATACTTTAAAAAATACTGGGGCAATCAAAAGTATGGGTGATCACATCAATAAATACAGTCTTTTGTGTTTTTGTTCTAGGAAGCCTGTGGTCTGTGGAAAATGATAGATTTTGGAAATGCTTGGGAAAAGGGTATCTGTACTTGTAGGACAGTTTTTTAAATGTTTCCTTGTGAAAAGTTTGTGGGTTGTCTAATTTTTCTTTTACCCCTTGTCCTATCACTACACTCCCTGATAAAGAGTCCCTCCCCATCTTTGCTGTAGGCCCCTGTTAAGCACTGGAAGGCCTCTATAATGTCTCTGAGGAGCCTTCTCTTCTCCACGCTCAACAACTCCAACTCTCTTATCCTGTCTTCATAGGAGAGGTGCTCCAGCCCTCTGATCATCTTTGTGGCCCTCTTCTGGACTCGCTCCAACAGGTCCTTGTCCTTCGTATGTTGGGAGCCCCAGAGGTGGATGCAGTACTCCAGGTGGGGTCTCATGAGATTGGAGTAGAAGGGGCAGAATCACTTCCCTTGACCTGCTGGCCACACTTCCTTTGATGCAGACCAGGATGCAGTTGGTTTTCTGGGCTGTGCATGCACATTGCCAGCTCATGTTGAGTTTCTCATCCACCAACATCCCCAATTCCTTCTCCTCAGGGCTTCTCTCAATCCATTCTCCACCCAGCCTGTATTTGTACTTGGGATTGCCCTGGCCTACACGCAGCACCTTGCACTTGGCCTTGTTGAACTTCACAAGGTTTGCATGGGTCCACCTCTCAAGCCTGTCAAGGTCCCCCTGGATGGCATCCTTTCCCTCAAGTGAATCAGCTGCACCACACTGCTTGGTGTCATTAGCAAACTTGCTGAGGGTGCACTTGATCTCACCGTCCATGTCGCTGACTAAGATGTCAAACAGCATCAGTCCCAATACCGACCCCTGAGGAATGCCACTCATCACTGGTTGCCACTTGGACATTGAGCCATTGACTGCAACTCTTTGAGTGCAGCCATCCAGACAATTTCTTATCCGTGGAGTAGTCCATCCATCAAATCCATATCTCTCCAATTTAGAGACAAGGATGTCATGTGGGATAGTGTCAAATCTTTTGCACAAGTCCATGGAGATCACGTCAGTTGCTCTTCCCTTATCCACCAATGCTGTCATGCTGTAACAGAAGGCCACCTAGTTTGTAAGGCAGGATTTGCCTTTAGTGAAACCATGTTGGCTGTCACCAATCACCTCCTTCTTTTCCATGTGCCTTAGCACAGTTTCCAGAAGTGTATGTTCCATGATCTTGCTGGGCACAGAAACACATGAAATATGTTTAGTCAACTAGATTTTGTCTTTGATGTCGTCTTCATTGTCTTTTTACCTTGTGAAATTTCTGTGAATTTTATTCATAGTGAACCATATAATCATATCAAATTTTAAACAGGTCTTTCTAACACCTTCCAAGAATCACTATATTTAAAGATTGGTGACAGAATATGACTTAGATTTTTCAGTTGCAAATAAAGGAGGAGAGCGTCCTAGGTCTAAAGGCTGAATTTGCCAGTAGTTTAATATTAAGAATTGGGTTTACAATAGTACATTCTACACTTTTGATAGGCACTTTTTTTCCTATGTGGATAGAGAGTCTGATGTGGTATGGGAATTTCAATGAGTTTCAAACTGCCATTCAGTGTAAAGAGCGTAATATTGCAGTCTAACTAATTTGACAGAAACTTCATTTCTTGCTTATGTAATTTTTTATTGCCATTGATCAAATCATGCACATATTTGATACTCACAGATGCATTACCTGAGTTAGTAACGTAAATCATCTTCTGTGCAGTAAAAGAATGTCCATGTCTTATTTGTTGTCAGAAGCCTTCATCAGCTTACCTCCAGCTTGAATCATATGCCATGCATTTATCTTATTCAATGCATGGTTGAATGAAGATGAAGGTATGTCTTGTATGAGTATATTCATGGTTAAGTTTTAAGGACTTTACTGCAAATTAAATTCTGATGTTCATCTTTATACACACAAACATATATATAGATCTTTCTGTCTATTTTACAGAATCCTAAAGAATGTTACATTACTGGATTTGCAACTTAACATGAGCATTATATGACCTACTTCACCCCTGCTCTGTCTGCTTTAGAACTCTTTGCCGTTTTTCTCTCTTAAAAGTTGAGAGAACCTATTTACCAGTACAGATGTAAAGGAATTACTGACAGCCGTCGTGCAATGAAACAAGATACATTAAATATTTTATTCCCATTATGACAACTACAGTATAGTAAAACCAAACCTCTCCCCTCTTTTGAAAAGGTCTTTGAAGCCTTTTGAAAAGGCTTTCAAAATAAAGGAAAGGAAGAAATGGTGGTAAAAACCACCTCAAAAGGCTCAAGCAGAGAATTCAGAGACAGCTAACTTACGTAAATGCCAAATTAAATTGACTTAGGACATGTTCTGCTCCACATTATTTTACTTCAACAGAGAAGTTTCTCCAACGTTTTATATTGCATGTACACTCATTGCTTTGCAATTATGTTCTTATGAAAATTTTATTGAAATGTTAATCTGCAATAGGTATTTCAGCATTGATCTAAGTAGACTTCTAATATTTTATTACATACAACAAACACATTTAATAGAATTTTCTCTGAGGGAGATCTGAGTCACCAACCAAGTGAGCCCTAACTGTGCTGTCAAACTTTGTCATACACCCCTGATATTTATACAATTAGCTCTAAGAAACTATGGAATAGTTCCAAATAGGATCCATTGACTTTTACATTGCTATGGTTTTTTATCAATATTTGTGATGGGTAACTTAAACCTCTCAGCATAGGAGCCACAGAAGACAATCACAAAGGATAACATGCATGTATTTAAATAAATTTTGGTAGTATGGAAGACTTATATGCATGCTTTCAAACAGCATTTATAAAGCATGACCCACAGACTATCACAAAGTTCAATTCATAGTTTGCACGTAATATCTTTTATTGCGCCAAATTTTACAAAGTAAGTCCTAACATTTCATTTGAGAATGTTTTAGAGGTCCACCTACAATCTCATTACTAAAGGCAATAATAAAGAAGATATGGCATTCACCTCAGTGTGGTTATTTCACAATTACTTGCAGATTTGAAATTATCCACCAAAATAATGTTATTAACCAAAATATTCTATTAACTATTAACAAAAATAATCTAAAAGTCTAGTCCCCTGATTGACTTACAAATGAAAATATCAGACAATTGTATACTACACCTAATGATTGCAAGTGAGGGGCTCCATTAGTTGGATATAGACCCAGAATAAGGGAGTCAGTCCCTTATTTATATATGCTTTACAATGACATGAAAGATTCAAGGAGTCCAAAGTACTTTCCGTTTTAGACTTCTATTCATTATGCCAGGAATTAAGAGAAATGTTGAGACATTCTCTGCCCAATTAAGATGGAAAACAAACAAACAAACCAATTTCATCCAGTTTGGTGGCCTCTGCACATCCTGGGCTTTGCAACATGTAGAAGGTATGTAAAATAGGCTGAAGGAACAAAAACCTGCCTCTGTTGGGTCCCAGAACAAATATCTCCATACTTGAATCTAAGATTCAGCACTTCAAACCTACAAGATGATAGGAACCTGGAGTGAAAGGTATGTGAACAAGTATATGTGTTAGCAGATTTTATATCTGTACAATAACCTCTGAGCTATTCAGCTGTTGCTCCCCAAATAGCCCAAGAACAGAAACGGTCCTTTTTAGTATGAGATTTATCTCATACTAATGTAATTGTCTAATATGGGTCAAAGGAGATGTGCCCCAGAAGTTCATGATTTCTCCCTGTGGATTAGAAAGTGAGCCTAGGGTAAATAAATCCAGTAGTCAGTGTAGAGGCTTGCATTGAAGATGCCAAAAGATAGGTGAGATGAATCCTTCTTCATGTGGTGAAAAGTCTTCATAGCCCAGCAATAAATTGAGACAGACACCAGCAATCAGAAAGAAACCTGAAAGAGATTATTTATGATCTCTAGGAAAGATTATCTGTCAGCTGAAAGAATGTCTCCTGCCCTTTACCCATCTGCAGCCTGCACAACAAAACATGAGCCATGATCAGTCAAAGAGGAGGTTAACAGGTGGACGAACAGTTAAGTCTTTTCCCTCCCCTTACCCTCACTTAGAATAAAATCTTTTCTCTGTTGCCTCTGAAGTCATGCCTCCAGTCCTGTGAGAAAATAAGGTACAAAAAAGGACTTCCATTCCTATCTTTTCCTACTTAAACTGCTCAGAAAATGCTGTTTAAACTAACGTGGCTCATTTCCAAAACAGAAAAGGCTTAGATGAGCACCAGACCTAGCAGACCAATCAGGAATTCACAAGTAGGAAGAGATTGATAGCTAGAAGAAGAGGCATGGTGAAGTCCCTCTTAAACACATTTGGATCAAATAGCAGTGACTTCATGCTTAATGTCTTGCATATAAGGAATTGAATCCCTGACTGAGTTATATGCAGGCGTAATTTCTCTGCTAAATTGGAATCTAAATAAAATTTTGGGAATCAATTTGAAAAAAAGCATCTAGGGGAATTTCCGTTTGATAATTCATAGGCTTTCTGGCTGATGAATCAATCCCATTTAGAACTTGCAGTTTGATATTTTCTTCAAAGCACAAAAATGTGACTTCCTAATACCATCTAGGCCAAGGAATGCATCATGATTACTTGGACCTGTGTGGCCTGATGCAACTTGGCTTTCATTCAGTGCTCACGTTTGTTCTGTTCTGGTCTACAGTTCAGCTTAAGTTTGATGTATCATATTAATTTATTTTGTAGGAGTTGATCAATTAACTTGAGAAAACTCTGTGTAGTGTTGATTCAATCACATAACAAGCATAATTTAATACAAATTGTGCATCAGACATTGATTTTGCCCAACTGCTCGGTAGAATTAGTGTCACTAAAGGACGCAGCCAAGCTGAACTAACAATATTAAGCATTTCTGCAATTTATCTCTTGCTATAATGAACAGTAAATGATATAATGACCAACAAGATTAATGATAAAATAAACATGCTAGTTAGATTCACTCCACAGAAGTCCAATTCAAGACAGTGCCTTGTAATCAATAATCTGGGACTTGTAATAACAAGTAGGAATGTTAATATAATGATGAAATCATTAATAGAATTTGAAAAAATATATTTATCCAGTAGTTATTTCTTTAGTTATATAAATTTTACATATTTCCAGAATTAGTGCTGCTAAGTGTGAATATCAGTAACTGCTCTGAAAAAAAGTACAAAATTCAGAATACTTCAGATGCTTTTTTCATTAACTAAGAAACTAGTTTATTAAAACTTAATTGAAGTTGCTCCACATCCTAATTGTTGGCAAAGAATCAACAATACAAATTTATCTGAATTATTTCATATTTAAATTAGCAAACCTACCAATCATATACAGCTTTGAGACACCGGTGTGGTGAGTACAAGAAACTGAACCAATACAAGAGAAAATAAACCAAAAGACTTTATGAGAACAAAAGTTTAGAAATGCCTTCTGTCTTATTTTCCACCAGATCTGCTGAATACTGAAAAATCTTGTTGACTCCTTGATCACTGTTCAAATATTGTTTTTTACACCTCTTTTTTTTGGATTATTTTGTGTGTGTGTGTATGTGTGTGCTATCTTTTGGGGCGTTTTGTGGGTTTTTTTTTTCTAAACACTGTAACAAGTTAGTTTTCTGCTAAAAATATTTGCCATTACCAGAGACCATGCTCTGCCCCCTAAAGCACCTTACGGGAAAATGGAAATCGAGTAAAGTTCTTCTGAATTTCTAGGTCAGTTACCCAACATCTTTTCTAGCACAAATAATATACTTCAGAAGAAAAGCAAGTGTTTAGCATACCAAGCTGTAAAGAAGGTCCCTTGTGGCCACAGAGCCGTGTCAGAATGTCAAATTGACAGTAAGCCTAGTTTCTCTTCATGTTATGAACTACTGCACTTATTCTCACAGTTTAAAGCAGGGAGTAGATTCATAGTATCAATCCTCTCATAGGCTGCATTGAGCGTAGCTTAAATACAGTGACCTTTCTATGAACTTTAATTTCAGACACGTACTGAATGATAATGACACTGTTGAATGCCACAAACTGAATGAGTTAATGAATTATATTTTTGCATTTGGTGACAGAAAATTGAATAATTCATGCATCCAAAAAAACTGTATGTTTTGGTTTATGCCAGATCGGCCAACGAAAATGAATGATAGATGCTTTCCCCCACAACTCTCTCCAAGGAAAGGAGGGAGAGAAAGAGACTTATGAGTTTAGAAAAAACTAAACTACTTTAATGGAAATATTAATAAATTAATAAAATAATAACAAAAAAGAAAATAATGAAATATATACCATATGACCTGGGAAGCTACAGGCCGGTCAGCCTAACCTCCATCCCTGGAAAGATGATGGAACAGCTTGTACTGGGTATCACCTCCAAGCATCTGGAGGAAAAGAACGTTATCAAAAGTAATCAACATGGATTCACCAAAGGGAAGTAGTGTCTGACTAGTCTGATAGCCTTCTACGATGGCATGACTGGATGGGTGGATGAGGGGAGGGCAGTGGATGTTGTCTACCTTGACTTCAGCAAGGCTTTAACACTGTCTCCCACATCATCCTCACAGGCAAGCTTAGGAAGTATGGGTTAGATGAATCAACAGTGGGGTGGATTGAACAGTGGCTGACAGATAGAGCTCAGAGGGTTGTGGTTAGTGGTGCAGAGTCTAGTTGGAGGTCAGTAACTAGTGGTGTTCCTCAGGGGTCAGTACTGTGTCCAGTCCTGTTCAATATATTCATCAATGACCTGGATGAAGGGGTAGAGTGTACCATCAGCAAGTTTGCTGATGACACAAAACTGGGAGGAGTGGCTGACACACTGGAAGGCTGTGCCTCCATGCAGCGTGACCTGGACAGGCTGGAGAGTTGGGCAGAAAGGAATCTTATGAAATTCAACAAGGGCAAGTGTAGGGTACTGCATCTGGGGAGGAATAACCCCATGCATCAGTACAGGTTGGGGGCTGAGCTCCTGGAGAGCAGCTGTGTGGAAAGGGACCTGGGAGTTCTGGTGGACAACAGGATGACCATGAGGCAGCAATGTGCCCTGGTGTCCAAGAAGGCCAATGGCATCCTGGGGTGCATCAAGAAGAGTGTGGCCAGCAGGTCGAGGGAGGTCATCGTCCCATTCTACTCTGCCCTGGTGAGTCCGCATCTGGAGTACTATGTCCAGTACTGGTCTCCCCAGTTCAAGAAGGACAGGAAAGTGCTGGAGAGGGTCCAGCAAAGACCTACTAAGATGGTTAGGGGTTTGGAGCATCTCTCTTATGAGGAAACGCTTAGGCATTTGGGTCTTTTCAGGCTAGAAAATGAAGACTGAGGGGGGATCTTATCAATAGTTATAAATACTTAAAGGGAGATTGCCAGGTAGATGGAAACAGTCTTTTTTTCAGTGGTGCCCAGTGATAGAACAAGAGGTAACAGGCACAAACTTGAGCATAGGAAGTTCCATCTAAACATGGGGAGGGACTTCTTTCCTTTGAGGGTGGCAGAGCACTGGAACAGGCTACCCAGAGAGGTTGTGGAGTCTCCCACACTGGAGACATTCCAAACCCGCCTGGACACTGTCCTGTGCAACCTGCTGTAGCTGACCATGCTGTAGCAGGGGCATTGGACTAGGTGATCTCCAGAGGTCCCTTCCAACCCTGACCATTCTGTGATTCTGTGATTCTGTAATATATACAAAACTGTATCAAGCTCCCGGGATGACAATCACATCACCAACAGGCATGGTGAAATTCCCAGACTGGACTCAGTGACAGACAGGAACTGAATTCCGGATCTGGATTCAGGGACGGATGAATCGGGATCAAACGTAGATGAATAAAGTCCTCGACAGATGTTGGTCATTGAAGAAAAAGGGCTGACAATTTGATCCCTCAGCTTTTATATTGAGCATGAGGCAGATGGGATGGCATACCCTGTTGGTCACTTTTCAGTCACCTGTCCTGTCCGCTCCTCCCTGCAGGTGCCACACTCCTACGTTTTTCCACTTCTGACCCTCCAATGGGGCAAATAACAAAGTGAGTTGGCCTTTCTTGGTATAGCAGTAAGTATAAGCAAGAGCTTTTCTGCGTACCATTCCTTGGAATCAACTATAAACATAGGTGTTATCACTCTGAGAGCAAAGAGTTTCTGCACAATATGCTATTAATTTCAGTAGTTAGAAGAGGCCTAGCTGCAAAGTAAAATTACTGAACAGAAAATTGGTTCTGTTTTACCTCAAATCAGGACACCATATCAGCTCAAACTCTAGATATCAAACATAAAGGATTGTTCTGACACTGGTTAAGAATTTTTCTTAGAAATGTGTTGGAAAGTAATTTTAAAATGACAGTTTTATGTATAAACTTTTTCAGTTGATAGATATAAGCTTTTATTATAAACTTTATATACATAGAATCGTAGAATGGTTTAGGTTGGAAAAGACCTTGACGATCATCGAGTTCCAACCCCCCTGCCATGGGCAAGGACACCTCCCACTAGACCAGGTTGCCCAAGGCCACGTCCAGCCTGGCCTTAAACACCTCCAGGGATGGGGCCTCAACAACCTCTCTGGGCAACCTGTTCCAGTGCACATAACTTCATATAACTTTACATTATATATATAATTTTATATATATAACTTTGTATTATATGTAAACTTTATATGTAATTTTTTTTTTTAGTTTATATATATAAAAATAACAAAATGTTTTGTACACAAATAACAAATCGGTTGCCTTTTCTAAGTATTTTTTATAAATGAAGTATTAAAAAACAGTTTTCTGTATGTTTAAGGAGCTTGAATGCTGTCACAAGGTGTTGCTGTTTCTAAGGAGATCTTCAACATTGGCAGGAAATGTCATTAGGCAATATTGACGTATTTAGTCAGATGTAGAGAAAAAGCTGTTTTCCCTATATCTACCATATACCACTCTAAATCAATCATGTCAACAGGAATTTAAAGGCAGACTTCTGTTGCTGAACCTATTTTCTTTAACTGTAAATTTCTATATTCAGAGAATTTACCTATACCATTTACAAATATTTATTATTTTACTACAGTCCATAGGAAAAAAAATGGTACTTTTATATTTATAGAAGTATTTTATTTATTTAAATAAACAATCATAGATGTAACTAAATACTGTATCTTAAATTCCACTCTGCACTACCTGTTTTTGTGCCAAGGATATGAAAGATACTAATAACCAAGTCTTGGCTTTGGATTCCACAGCCTGCACAAACTATGCAATCATCAGTCAAAAAAAATCCACTGACGTTAATTAAAATCCTTATTTTTTAATTATTATTCCTACAGACACAAGCCAAAAAAAAAAAGGAAAACAGAGAAGGAAAATATGGGATAAATAACTTTCTGAAAATTCTGTTATTTACCTCTTAATTGGGCTAACATGCTAAAAGTTAACCATTTTCACTGAGCCAAGAGGGAAAAGACGCTCCCTTAGTAATCACTCAGCTGAACATTGAAGGATTCAAATATCCTGGAATGCCAAAGCAGATTGATTTACTCCCATCTTCTTTCAATACACATTTTAGCATTTTAATATCTAATGATAGAGTCTCTGTTTTCAACAATAGCATTTTAAAAAAAGGTCCTCTATCTGACCTCACTGAAATGTCTTAAACTTTGACTTGCTCATAGCAGTAAGGTTGAGTATAGACCTTTCCAAATTTTCGCTCAGTAATACAATAATTCTCTGTATTACTTTTTAAATGTAATAAACTCTAATTTTTTGTCATGATATTTTTCTCCTTGACCACAAATTTTTCATTGAAAGGGGCTAGTTTGGTGTTTTGTTAATCTGAAATCAAAGAATGAGAGAGACAAAGTTTTGAAGGAAAAAATCGGTATCTATTGAGAGATTTCCCCTACCATACTGCATCCACAATGGCAAGATTAATCTTTTCATACCTTAGCCAGAATCCTTGAGAGTTCAAGACACTGAAGATGGACACTTAAAGAGCTGAAGGAGCTGAGTGACCTGTTAGTTGTGATCAGTGAGAGGAGACACTGGAAGCTACAGCAGGAGTGAAAATAGAGACACCTCATCATGCTGTTTGTCATTCCAAGAGGCAAAGATTCAGCAGAATTTTTGAAGGCTGAGTGGAAGGATAAAGGCCCAGAATAAGAACGTAATGTGGCTAGGAAGAAAGGAAGATGCTCCTCATAGAAAGATTTCTTGCATTTACTTGAAAAGAACCAAAGATAATAAAAACTGTCCCACTTGGGGGCAAGGATCAAGACACTGGGCTTCTTTTAACTGCCTTTTTGTTAGAACAGAACAGAACAGAACAGAACAGAACAGAACAGAACAGAATAAATTTATGTTGGAAAGCGGGTCACCTTGTCATAGAAGGAGATCAGGTTTGTCAAGCAGGACCTGCCTTTCGTGAACCCATGCTGACTGGGCCAGATCACCTGCTCCAGAGCCTTCCCTGGCAGTGAGGTCAGACTGACAGGCCTGTAGTTCCTCAGATCCTTTTCCAGCCCTTTTTGTATATGGGAGTCAAATTTGCTAACCTCCAGTCAACTGAGACCTTCCTGGTAGCGAGGACTGTTAATAAATGGTTGAAAGTGGCCTGGTGAGCACTTCCACCAGTTCCTTCAGCACCCGTAGCTGGATCCTACCTGGCCCCATAGGCTTGTGTGTGTCTACGCGGTGTAGCAGGTTGCTAACCATTTCCCCATTCACCATTTTCCCATTTCATTGGATTATGGGGCTTCATTCTGCTCCCTGTCTGTGTCTTCCAGGTCAGGGGGCTGGGTACCCTAGAACAATTGGTCTTACTATTGAAGACTGAGGAAAAGAAAGCATACCTCAACCTTTCCCTCGGCCTTTGTCTGTATGTTTCCCCCCACATTCAGTAAGGGACAAAGATTCTCCTTAGCCCTCCTTTTGTTGTTAATGTACTTGTATAAACATTTTTTATCTTTTTTTATTTGTCTTTTACGGCAGTAGCCAGATTAAGTTCTAGCTGGGCTTTGACCCTTCTAATTTCCTCCTTGCATAACCTCACAACATCTTGGTAGTCATCCTGAGTTGCCTTGCCCCTTCTTCCAAAGGTCATAAACTCTTTTTTTTTTTTCCTGAGTTCCAGCCAAAGATGTTTCTACATCCAGGCCGGTCTTCTTCCCTGCTGTCGAGTCTTTTGGCACATAGGGACGGCTTTCTCCTGTGTCTTAAAGATTTCCTTCCTGAAGAATGTCCAGCCTTCCTAGACTCCTTTCCCCTTCAGGACAGTCTCCCAAGGGACTCTGTCAACTGGGCCCCTAAACAGGCCAAGGCCTGTCCTCCAGAAGTCCAGGGTAGTAGTTCTGCTAGCCTCCCTCCTTACTTCTCTGAGAACTGAAAACACTTATCATTTCATGATTGCTGTGCCCAAGACAGCCTCCAAACATCACACCACCCACAAGTCCTTCTCTGTTCACAAACAGCTGGTCCAGTGGAGCACCTTCCCTAGCTTGCTTGCTCGCCAACTGTGGCAGGAAGTTATCTTCCACACACTTCAGGAATCTCCTAGACTTTTTCCTCTCTGCTGTATTGTATTTCCAGCAGACATCCAGTAAGCTGTAGTGCCCCACGAGAACAAGGGCTAGTGATCATGAGACCTCCCAGCTACTTACAGAATGTACCATTTGTCTTTTCATCCTGGTTGGGCGGTCTATAACAGAATCCCACCATGGTATCTGCTTTGTTGGCCTTTCCCCTGACTCTTACCCATAAACACTTGACCTTTTCACCACCATTGTCAAGGTCTAGACAGTCAAAACACTCCCCAACATACAGGGCTATCCCACCGCCTCTCCTCCTTTGCCTATTCCTTCTGAAGAGTTTATAGCCATCCATTGCAGCACCACAGTTGAGTGAGTCATCCCACCATGTTTCCATGGTTACAATTACATCATAGTTTTCCTGCTGCACAATGGCTTCCAGCTCCTCCTGTTTGTTGCCCATGCTGTATGCATTGGTGTAGATGCACTTCAGTTGGGCTATTGATCCTGCCATCTTATTTTGAGGAGAAGCCCTAATTTCTATTTGACTGTTCTCAGTTGCTTCCGTGGCTTCTAATACATCAACAGTTGCATCTTTGCGGGCACGTGGATCTCTTTTCCCTGCCTGCACTGAGATGGCTAGGGTGGTTTACACATTAGTGTGAATGTGTGAATGTGAATTTCAAATGTGCTCCAGTGTACTCAGCACAGAAGGACCTTGCTAGCACGCCATCCCTCAAACATTGCCATGCCACCCCCAGGCTTATCTCTTGTGAGCCTGGTTTTATCCCTTTCCCTCTTCAAATCTAGTTTAAAACTCTTTCAATGAGCCTTGCAAAAATCCTTTTCCCTCTTTGAGGCAGTTGTATCCTGTCTGCTGCCAGCAGGCCTGGTGTCAGGTAGAATAGAATAGAATAGAATAGAATAGAATAGAATAGAATAGAATAGAATAGAATAGAATAGAATAGAATAGAATAGAATAGAATAGAATAGAATAGAATAGTTCCATCTGGGAGGGACCTACAACAATCATCTAGCCCAACTGCCAAAAGATTGAACTGCAGTCTACATTTTTATGGGCTGCTTTCAAAGTTGGGTTCCTGCATTTGGGGTTTTTTTTTTGGTTGTTTTTTTCATTGTTATTTGTTTTGGTTCGTGGGGTTTTGTGTGGTTTTTTTTCCCCTCAAAAAAGAAAGAAATGACAAGGAAGAAAAAATAAAACTCATATCACATGCTTCAATAAAAACCATGTATCTCAAAACCCTTATCTGGTATTGATTAAAATTAAACTGAATGAAAAAGGAGAGATATAAAAAATGTTAGCTAATGATAAAGGTTCGAGCAGCAATTTGAAGCTCTTGAACCATATTCTTTTAAGCATCTACCCTGTGAAAGGATATGCTCAAGTGACCAAAACATCTGCTAGGTAGCACTAACAAAGAAGGTCTAGTTCCAGACAGGGTTGGAAGGTCAGAGCTTAGTATTTCTCCTTGTTTCCTGCTCTGCCTAAGAAACTATGGGATTACTCTTCTGACATACCTAATTCACTTTGTATAAAACTTCTTTTGACTGTATAAGGGGCTTAAATCCTGTACTCTGATAGTGCCAATTCACAATTTGCTTTTTTAAATACTGTGTACGCTGGGCCATTAGGATTTTTCATTGTTTTTCCAGTACTTATTCTGCTGCATTCCTAACTGGTGTTGATCTTGCCTTTAGGGAACCAAATGCCGTTTCTCACTATGCTCTTCCGCTTTTTACCATTCACTCAAGCAAACATATATCTATTCACTTTGGGAAGGACTAAATATCTCCAGGGTTGTGATTCAACAAGTATTGATATTTTTAGAATTCTCCAGCACCTCTGCTAGAAAAAGATTGTATGTTTTAAAATTTTGGGATATTGACAAGCCTATTTTCATAAGGATATAAATAATTGATATTCCTGTGATTTCTGAGCTCAAGAAAACCATACAGGAACAGAGGGCTTCTTATATCAGCTAAGAGTCATTGTATCAGGAGAATGGAAAAGAGACCTAAAGCAAATTCCCCATAATATACTAGCAAATTGTGCAATTCTGAGAAGGGAAAATTATTTTCTAACCCATGTCATGACTGGTGTTCGCATGTCTGTCAGGAATTCATTTACTCTTTCCTTAGTGGTTTCAGTTGATTTCATGTCAGGAAAATCAGCTGCAGTTGCCTTAGCATGAACCAAATAGTTTAAAATCCCATCCTCAATTTTTAATTTTGATCTTTTCTATCAATTAATTCCATGTATTAACTATGTATCATGTAAATAATGTCTTTTTCACTTGTTCTGAAATTAATTGGTACTACTTTGAGTGCCCTTTTGTTCTGGTACTGAAAGTGAATATAGGAGAGAGGGATTGATTAAACATCACTAAACCTTTTGTAATTTTATTAATGCATGAATGTAACATGGTTATTCCTTTTCTCTATGCTGAATTATTCTAATTTGTACAATCTTTTCTCATGCATAAAGCCAACCACCTTAACAACCTGCCTCTTCAGCCTTTCAGGCTTCAGTTTATAATGTGACGTGAAGACACAAGATTACTTGTCTAGCCCTTCTCTAACAAGGGTGGGTCAATGCTTGTCCATTCATTCATCTGCATAAGGAAATGTGGCTGAAGAGGATAGGGGACCAACTATGAGAAAAAGATAATGATGTTGATGTGAGCTTCTGCTGATACAGAGCTTGTTTTCTTAGAAGGCTTTGAGCATCTGTGGGTGATATGAAGCATGTGAATAACCTTAAATTCTGTTGTTGTCTAGGATATATAGTGACAGACAACTTATAAATCTAGGTGATAAATTTTTCCTGTTCTGTTCCCTCTCCTTTTCCAAATACTTTCTCAATGTCTGTTGATCCTCTCACAATAATTTTTTTTTAAACTTTCCTGACTCCAAAACAGTAACTGGTGTCCTAATGTTGAGTTCTTAGGTGTTGTGTGCCCCTTTTGTACTCACTCACATTTGACCCTACCCATTAATGCAAGCACGCATGTCTTGTATTTAGTATCCAAAATCTCTTCACTGAGTTCAGGTGGTCAGAAAAACTTCGGAGAAAGGCTTTTCTGCTGATGTTCTGCGTATATCTTAAGATGTTCATGTTAATGTATGATTCTGGCCAAATTATTGCTTTTTTGATCACCATACATTCATCTTAAAAAATCATGATGAATATCTTTTGATCAATATGGTGTAATTTACAGTCATGGAAGTCTAAAAATAATGTCATAAAAGGTACTTAAGAAAAGGAAAATAACCTGTATTAGATATCTATTTACAGTAAGGTCTCATCATCTCACGTATAGAATGGCTTGTGAGGAAAACTGTGCCGTCAACAAGAGACAAGAAAATTACTTAAATTAATGAATAAAAAAAATTAAAACAATTTATTACAAATATCCCAGCATGCATTCTCACACTGATTAGCATGTCTTTAAATATTCTTGCTGTATTATACGGTTTTGGTTTGCTAGATGCTGTCTCCTAAGTATGATAAATAAAATGTGAATTCCGTTACAGTTTTCAGGCACACACCTTTTTGGTCAGGAAATATATCAAGATGTAAAAATGGTCTGTGAATAAATGGAGTGATTTAATAAATAAATTAGCAAAACCAAATAGTTCACATGTGATAAAACAAACAGTCTTTTGATCAAAATGTAAAATGAAATGAGGATGAGGGAAACCACTAAATTTCCCTCAAAAATCTCTCCATTTTTTTTGCATTTTTTAATATAAATTGGTCAAATTTGTCTGATCTCTCCTTTCACTTGTATTAAAACCAAATTTATTTTTCTTCCCCATTTTCCAAAGGGAATTTACTTTATTGGTCAGTTTACAAGCCCCCAGAATATGGCAGATCATGACAGCAAAGGTGACAGGTTTTAGCAATCAGTGATACTATGGTATCACTGATTCCCCCCTATAGCATCACAATTTTTTTTTCCCCAAATATGTCACAGAATCACAGAATGGTCAGGGTTGGAAGGGACCTCTGGAGATCATCTAAGTCCAACCCCCCTGCCACAGCAGGGACACCTACAGCAGGTCATTCCAGTAGAGAGAAAAATATTACATAAGAATTTTCATGATTAAACTCAACTCATTATTATGTGAAATATAAATGCTAAAACGAAGAACAGGTATGATAATGTCTGCATGGATCACCATTGAACAGAAAAATGATGAGTTTAATCTGATGATAGTTGATTGGTCACTAAATTCTGCAGTAGGCAAACAAAAGAAATGAAGGAGTAAACGTTAGTGAAAAGATCTTTTAAAAAGCTGTCTGTTATATTTTGATGAGAGAGTAGTGATATTAGAGAACAAATGGGACTAAGCTGATAAAGAAAAAAGTGTGTCTGTGCAATTGCAGATAATTAGAATTGTGTACATAACAAGTGATGTTTTCTATTATATTATCTCTAATCATATTCATACTTAGAGCAAGACAGATACATAAATTTCAGTTTCAAACGGAAAATATGCCATTAAGCTTTTCACAATAATTTTTAAAAATCAAATTTACTTCAAAATGACACATTTACTTATAAGACATCATTCTTACTTGTTGTTAGTGAGACGATTTTCTTTACATACCATTTCATTTTGCATTTAAATTTTGCAAGTGATGGAGAGATTTCAGCCTTAAATACTTTACTCCCAGGATACTTTGATGTTCACAGAAGGGATAATTATAGGGATTTCTTCTGTGGTGGAATTCCTAATTACAGGCGTTAATACAATTTGGATACACGCTTTACAATAAGTTCACCGTGTGTTTTCCAAGGATCAAAAAAATTATCTGGTTTTCTATGGAATATAACGGCTTAAAAGGAAGTTTTCACATAGAAGTAAAACCTGCTGAACTTCCAGGACTTGAGTAGTCTCATATTTCTCCATGATATCATTTTTCACAGAAAGCATTGGAAGTGCAACCTAAGACCTGAGTTCCTGAAAACTACTGACAACCCTCATTTCCTAATAGTGTAAGTAGGTGGACTTCTACTGGAAATGAGGGACAGCAATTCAAAAAGTAACAATTCAAAAAGTAACATTCCAGACTGATGCTAGAAGGTGTTGGTGATATGTTTCATGTGAGAAAGATATAACTTTTTTGCTTAGATTCAGGAAGACATCATTATTTAAAAAAAATATTTAACCATATCTTAACTGTAATGTTATGATTTGAAGGTAAGTACATGCTTATGTTTTTCTGAGTAGAGCAGATACTAAAAAAAAAAGAAAATTTTCAGGATTAGTATGATAAGATATAACTTCTACTTTCTCCCTAAACAGGCCTATTTTAAATCTTTCTGATATGCATCATATTACTGTGTTTCTCATCTCTTTACGGTGATATTTCAGGAATGGTACAAGTATTTTGAATTTGCGGATTTCTGGTCCTAGACCAGAAAGATCTTAAGCCCATTTCTGGTAAAGAAACATGTTAAAACATAAGTACAAAAATATTAAAATGTAACTGAAATCACTAGTTGGTAATACTATACTTAAAAAAATCATCTCTCAATATTTTGTAACGGAAGAGGTTTTTTCTTTTGTGTTCTGACCCAGGTCTACATCCCTTGCACTAGCTGGTAATACTGCTTATGTTACCATTAAAAAATGGAAATTTGGAAAGATTCTCACACTTATTTGCAAAGTTTTCATGTCTCTACTTGTGACCAAAGACAAATGCAAGCTACCAATGTTCTTTTTCTTAAGTTATAATTTTCGCATATTCCAGTGAACACACAAAAGAGACCAATGAACAGTGTTATACCAGGTAGTACTTTAGTAACTTCAGTAGTATTTTAGCTAAATATTTATAACTCTCTTTAAATTCTGTTTTACACAGCATTATTAGGCTACAAAGTCAATTACTGAAAAATCAGGAAACTATGGGCAGTGGGATTGAGTGCACCCTCAGCAAATTTGCTAATGACACCAAGCAGTGTTGAGTGGTCAACATGTTGGAGGGGAGGGATGCCATCCAGGAGGACCTTGACAGGCTTGAGAGGTGGGCCCATGCAAACCTCATGAAGTTCAACAAGGCCAAATGCAAGGTCCTGCACAGAGGTCAGGGGAATCCCAAGTACAAATGCAGGCTGGGTGGAGAATGGGATGAGAGAAGCCCTGAGGAGAAGGAATTGGGGATGTTGGTGGATGAGAAGACCAACATGAGCCAGCAATGTGCCTGCACAGCCCAGAAAACCAACTCCATCCTGGTCTGCACCAAAGGAAGCACGGCCAGCAGGTCAAGGGAAGTGATTCTGCCCCTTCTACTCCACTCTTGTGAGACCCCACCTGGAGTACTGCATCCACCTCTGGGGCTCCCAACGATGTCCTCCCAACGAACGACATGGACCTGTTGGAGCGAGTCCAGAGGCGAGCCACAAAGATGATCAGAGGGCTGGAGCACCTCTCCTGTGAAGACAGGCTGAGAGAGTTGGGGTTGTTGAGCCTGGAGAAGAGAAGGCTCCTCAGAGACCTTATAGCATCCTTCCAGTACCTAAAGGGGGCCTACAGGAAAGATGGAGAGGTACTCTTTATCAGGGAAGTCTTGTGATAGGGCAAGGGGTAACAGTTTTAAACTGAATGAGGGCAGATTTAGATTAGATGTGAGGAACAAATTCTTTATTGTGAGGGTGGTGAGACACTGGAACAGGTTTCACAGAGATGTTGTGGATGCCCCGTCCCTGGAAGTGTTCAAGGCCAGGTTGTCTGGGGCTTTGAGTAACCTGGTCTAGTAGAAGGTGTCCCTGCAGGGTGAGGGTTGGAACTAAATGGTCTTTAGGGTCTCTTCCAACCATTTTATGATTCTAATTACACTTACACATCCAATTTTAATCCTATTGTAAATAACTTGTAAAGTAGGCTTTAATGCCTGATCACACACCTTTTCTTTCAGAACCCTTTTGTCTCAATCAGGAGCAAAATGGATACACAAGAGGATCGAATTAAGTTTGCAGACAAGTGTAAACTTGTCACTTTGACTTTTGTTGTACTGTAGAACCAAGTATCTGAATTATGCTCTTCTTTTTTTCTCCCACCTCCACCCCCCACCCCAACACAATCTGTCTGTTTTCTTCACTCCTGAATTTGAGTTGAAAACAGCTGATATTACTGTTGTGTGATAGGACTGCACAATCAAATCAAAAAGAAGTATTTTAATTTCTCCTTTGTATTAGAAATGTGCACTTCTCTACAAATAGGGAAAAAGGGGATGTAGTAGAATAATAAATTTGGTTTTAATAAAAATTGCACACTTTGTGGTTTAAAACAACTGATTACTAAATGTAAAATATAAACTATAACATAAATATAAAATAAAAAAATAAAAAAGTAAAAATATAAAATATAAAATATAAATATTATGTTTATGCTGCAGTACAGTTGTCAGAGCTAATACCTTTAAGATTGCTCCTGCTGTAGAGTTACAAGGAAGAGGCAGAGGCAGAGGTAGAGGCAGAGGCAGAGGGAGAGGAAGAGGAAGAGGAGGAACAGGGAGAGGAAAAAATAAGAGTACTGATTTTCTTGGGTGGGCTCATAAGTTAGGTACACACAAAAAAAAATTATTTCTCTTCCTAGTAAATTTCAGTTACAACAAGGTACTGATAAACACAGTTATTCTTTGTGCTCACATATAAATGTCAAAAAGCTCCTATTGAGGGGCAGCATCACCCTGAAATGTCTTTTTTCTGAAAATCCCCTACAAGCTGGCTGGGCATCTGCCATGTGTTAGATTTCCAACAGGATGAGGTCTGGTTCAGTTTTAAGAAAGTTTGCTCAAAAATAAAATAAAATAAAACAAAATTAAAAAAAAAAAAAAATCAGATCCTTGAGCTTTCTTTAGATTTTTTTGAGGTCTATATTTCCCCAAGGCCAAAAGTAATCTTATGTCCTTTGAAAACGTGATTGTAAATAAGATGACTGTTTGCATGGGAATTATAAAAATCTCATTAGAGAAGGGCAGACAACTGTTGCAAACTCAAGCACAGCTACACTTTTCATGAGAATTCTGTTCTTGAAGTATATCTTGTCTGGCTAGACTACAACTGTCTGTTACAAACAGACTGTTCATCAAAATAGGGCATTTTTTGTTGACAACCACTACTCTAGGTTTCTAATTCATATGTAGAGCTGACTTATTTGTTACATAAACTCTGTTTATACATTAAAAATTCTGACGCTTAAAATGAACATTAGTTATATCTCTATTTTACAGCTGCAAGAGTTTGGGAACAAAAAAGTGGTAATGTATTTAATTAATTACAGCTTTTTTTCCTTTTGGTCTGTGCATTGCCCTTAAAGTTGGGCTGTGGTTTTTTTTCCCAGTTGTATGAGGTATTGTGCTTTAAATACGATACTAATTCAGTACAGTCACTTTTTACCCACAGAAGAGGAAGTCTCTTTATGAAAAATGTATGCGCTAATGACAGTATTGGTATTTTTATATTAATCTGTATCTTCAAATAGAGACTAAAATCATCATTGAAGGAAATGCCAGATATTGGCAAAGAGTTATTCTTCCTTCCTTTTTTGTTTTCCAGAGAAATTGTTTATGTGAATTGGCCTAAGTAAAGGAGCTGAATCTGGTAAATTTGAGATGCGACTGATTAATAGATAGATGTTGATGGGATAAAGGAAGGGACAGACCATGGGTTGATAGCCAAATTCTTCTAACAACAAGCAGTTACAGCAAGGTGTTCAGTGGTGAAGTTTACTTTTTGTTGAAGTGAATCAAAAGTTCTCCTGAATAAAAAACAGATGTATTTTTTCATATTAAAATTTTTCAAGGGTTTTCTTTATTTGTATAAACACCTCAAGGGAATTTTAATAATACGAACCCCATATAGACTGTTAAAGTTGATATATTATTTCACAATAAATGTTAAAGAAAGTTTTTTGCACAAGAGAAGATTTTAACAAATATTAAACAAATTAAACAAATTCAAACAGTACAATTCAGTACAGTACAGTTCAGTACAGTGGAATCTTTTTTACTTCTACAGAAAGGTTTAAGACACATTTGTATCTGTATTTAGATGTAAGGGCACAGAATCTGTTGTTAGATAAGCAACACTGACTGTTATACTAAGATATACCTAACTATTGCCATGCAGTGTGCATAGACAGAGTGTTTAAGTTACTTTCAGCAGTTTAGAGCTTCAGAACTGTAATTAAGTTTGGACTGAACTATAATTAAGATTTAAAAAAAACACACTTTTGCATTTTTTTTTGAACATTGAAAATTTCAAAGAATCAGATCTGCTCAACAGCGTTATTTCATTTAGATTTTAGCTTTCCAAATAAAACAATAAAAATTGTTGAATATCCAAAAGAAAGACTGTTTCTAACTTAAAGGCAAAATTTTATGTGAAATGTGTCAAAACAGAAAAATATGCAATCCTATTAGTTAAATTAGGGGGTCTATCAAAATTGCCCTGAGTAAGGTAAATGTCAGTTTCAATTAATCAGCTTTTTTCTGAAGAAACCTATATTATTCCAAAATTACAGTTCCTCTAGTTAGTAACATTTATTTCAGTTACATCTCATTTGAACATGAAATAAATATTTCAGTAAACTTTAAAAAGTGGCACACTGATCAATGTTATAATTATACAGAAAAGAAACATGATTGAAATCAAATTCTTTAATTACCAGTCTCAACATGTAATCATCTTTGTAGACCACTCAGTGGGAAAAAAACATTAAACAAAAGATTGAACACCCTCTGTATTCTCCTTAGTGAGACAGTTGTGCATAAGTGTGTATTGTGTAGGCAAGAGTCTCCCAGCTGTTTAGCCTACTACCACAGACAGAATGCATCACTCAAATTTGGAGTAAATTTGCTAATCTCTGCTTCATAAAAGTAGCTTTAGTATATTAAGTACTTTTTGCAAATAGCTGACAAGATGAGATTCATTACGCTATGCAAAAAGATGAAACACTGATGCAGGATATCCAGGAGACAGATGTCCAGGAACAGTGAAAGTCACAGAATCATGTCATAGGTTTACATGCCTGGGTACAAACTCTCAAGGAAAATTTCTTAATCTAGTTTTCATTGTTACATCTGGTAGCTGTGGATTGCATGTGAAACACCAGGCAGTGATGCAAAATAAGTAAAAAATCTCTTATGTAACCTCACTGATACTCTTCTCACTAAAACTCCTACAGGTAAGAAACTTGAAGTTATAGTCAACAGTTTTAGTAAATATTCCCTATACCTGCAGATTTTGTCCTTTCGAAAGAAAATGTCATATTAGGATTTCAGTAGCAGTCTGAAATCTCAAAACCAGAACATTGTAAGTACCTCTTCAGTAACATACTCTAAAGTAAATGTGCTTAAGAGCTTTACTGAATTGCATACGTAGGTGTCAAGTCTTCAAGACAGAGATAAATGACTGTAGTATTAAAGAAAAACTGACTGAATTATAGGTTGTGTAAGGAACAATTTGTCAATGTTGTGTGAAATATAAAGTGAACCATAAGTGTACAGTTTGACCACCAACATTATTAAACCAAATGTAGAAATATTTAGATATTTTTCAGATAAAGAATCTGTCATGAATGACAAATTGCAATGATGACATGGAATAAAAATATTTTTATTAAAACAGTTAACTTTTTTGATATCCCTTTTGCTAAAACTAATGAATTTACTATTTCTCTTTGCAGTTTCTTGGTTCAACTTAAAATTCTGATTAATCTATTAAAGTTTACTTTCAGTCAGCACATTAGCTGCTGACCTTCCCATCCATCCAATTATGTTTGACATCTTACTAGAAGAAAAGCAAAGAAATAAATCTCAAAACAAAGCTTTAGTTTCTGAGAAGAAAATGATATTTAAAAGCCTATTCTTAATTCACAATTTTTAAACAAATTGTTTAAAATATTTATGCTTAAATCATAACAACCCCCAAAACCCCAAGGTGTCTAACAAAGTTTTCATGGTGGGGAATAGCATCTGGTCAATATTGATCATCTTTCTCATACTGTTTTTCTTCCAGAAATGGGTCTTTTAATATTCTACTTGTTTTTGAATACTTGTCACATTATCTTCTTCATGGTTATTTATCTGTACTTTGTTAACTGTTCTGAAGTTTTACATCAAGAATAAAGCTGGAATTCACACCAAGTGACAGCAAATCTGAATCATGAAGTCTCCTTGACTGGCAGCTGGTACAAATTTACTGTAACCCTGCTGAAAGACAATGCTTTTTAATTGTTTAATATTCTCCTCAAAGGATGTACGATGTGCTTAGATTCCTGCCAAGTATCCAAGTATCAACAAGTCAAGAAAAACACTGAGGTAAATGAACTCTGCTATCTTGTATTCATTTAATGTTGAATTTACTGCTCCTGAGAGTTCTAGACAACAAGCTTTCTAGCAACTGAAAGTGTTTTTGTTCACATATTTACTCATTCAGAACACTTCACTGTTTTACCAAAGACTCTTAAATACTCTGATACAAGTAGGTTTTGCTACCCACAACTTGTTCAATAGACTACAGGTGATTTCTAGTGTTGTGTTGGGTTGTTTTTTTTCAATTGTGAACAGCTTTCTGAAGATATCCTGATGTGATGTGGCGTTGAATGCAAGTGGAGGTCAGAGGCCAATTGTCAGATTACTTCTACTTGTTAAATGTTTCCTTTAGGATTTCAAAACAGCCAACTGGAAAACTCTAGGGAACTATTTAAAGATTTTCAGGGTCCTAAGCTGAATTTCCTGAACTACAACTAGTTTTCACATGGATGACAATTTCATCTTATCAGAAGATATTTTAGTCCAATGAAGTATTAGCATATAGAAATACAGAGCATATTCTTAGATATCTGAAGAATATCTAACATTTTCTTTGGCAGTGCGTGTGCAGTCTAGAGCAGTATCAGCTCACTATTCAAATGAACGTAGTTCAAAATATTTTCCAAAATAATCAACCCTATTGCTTCAATTAGTTTCCCCCCACTTTTTCTTTTTTTTTTTTCCAGTTAAATTACAGCAATGCATGCAGGAGTTGCAATCCTAAAGGACATTAAAAAAGGATGGCAGACAAAAGGGAATTTAGAATAATTTGTTTCAGATTCACTGACTTTTTTTAAAGAATGTGAATATTCCTTGAATCATCAGCCTGTCTTAAAAATTATAATTGGACAACAAAAGCTTTCTCATGCTTTCAGCTGCATGCCCTGCTTTTCTTGCCATATTTTATAGGTTTCAAAAAAGGCTACATTTCTTATTGAAAGTGGGTGAATTTTAGTGGAATACAAAATGATTCATAGGCTTTGGAATCAATAGGCAAGCAAAGAAGATACAACTATTTATTAATGTGAATAGTTTGAACTACTGTAACCAGAGGCTGTGATATTTTCTGTGTGGGCCAGAGCTGTCTTAACTTTTCTGAGACATACTTTACCCACTGCAACTGTGGCAGCAGAAAACAATGTGACAACTACACTGAACATTGTGATTTAAGCAGGTGGGTGAAAATTAATTCTTACTGGTTTAAAATTAAAAAAAAATCTTTGAAATCTGGCATTTGGAATTTCATGGTTAGCAGCTAGTTACTGTGATAACATTTTACTCTTACATACATAGAATCTAAGAAAAAGAAAAAATAAGGAATTGGCTTATTGATTAGTTAGAAAATGTCTTCTATTTCCCTTCCCTGTTGCACTGGCTTTAAAGCTGACACTAAGCTGTCCTGCAAAGAGCAGGGTGTTCAAACAAACATATCTCACTTGAGAAAAGTTGAATACCACTGAAATTATCACTACAAACCTGCTATGCATATCACTCAGTTTATCTCACCAATGAAACAATGCATGCAGCTTTAATACAATAATTTATAGGTGCTTACTGTAATAACATCACATTAAATTTGCTCTGTGGGCTTGATCTTGCAATGTTCTAGGCAGTCTTTCCTGAACAGCAAAGCTCAAAAAGACATTCTTCATTGCAGATATGCATGTTCTTCTCTTAAATTTATTAAAATGGGTCATTAATTAAAAAATGAAACACACACTTGCAAACCAGGTTGAAGCAGCAGTGCCTGCACATCATGCTGAAGTATATATGTGTTTGGAAATGTAATATGTTAGTATAAAGTACCAGCATTACTTTGGGATGTCACATAACTCACTGCTTGCTTCCTACAATATGCAGTAATGCAGCTATTGGTTTGGTCTTCTATTTGTTCTGTATTTCATCTTTTCATGTTGTTCATTGTCTGGGACTCTAAGAAGAAATAACAATACAAAAATCACAGTGTCTGGCACTGAAGATTTTCTGTAATACTGGAACGTATCGAACATCTTATAGGAAAATTATTCTAGTTTTAAATAGTTTTTTTGAAATAACTTTAAGACAAAATACCTTGTTTCCACCTCTAATACCAAGTGTCTCTTTTATCAACAGTACAAGATTTCTGCATGAGGAAGTATGAAAAAGTAAAAAGTCTTAATTTTTAACCTTCTGTTCCTTAAATTGCCTAAAAATAACTTGTCTGTATTGTATCCACACTTAGAAGGGACCTTTAAAAATTAGGGTGGGGAAAAAAATTCTTTTTGGCAAGGATTGCCATTTATTTCCAGACCAACTTGGTCAAAATATACATAACCTTACCCTTCCTATTACAACTAGATTGCAAGTTAAATATTCTTCTGTTCCAACACAGTTTGTAGAAGGAAAGTCCATATTTGTGTGAGAAAAGGAAATAATTCATTCCACATTTGGGACAAAAGAAATATTTGCTTGCTTTATTCATCATATTAAAATGATACTGTCTACTGGGGTTGAGAATGTAAATCAAAACCCCCACAGAATTAGTTCAATTTATCACATCTCTGTCACCACTATGTAGATGATATGTGTATAGATGTGAATAATGTATAGCAAAATACAGATACTTTGTAGCTGGAGAGAAATGATAGAAAAAATTGCCCCAAAAAGGAAAATCTTTCTATAAATTATGTTGATTGTTCCGTAAACACAAAGGCAAACTATTCATAAGGAACAATGCTTCTATTTTTTCTCTTGGTAAACTTTCCCCAGAATGATTTGTAATAATGCATTCAGTATGAACTCTATACTTTATATGGATATATTTGAAATAATTTAAGAGCTGCTTTAGTTGTTTGATGCGTTATTTGATAATATATGATTGGTTACCTAAATCACATAGTATTCCCGTAATTTAGTTAATAATGTTATTATCTTGAGTTGTTAGATGTCCCTTGGGACCCTCAAGCTTCAGGCATGTTGCCCACTGTTTTGCCACACGATGGAGAGATTTCCTGTCTAATGGAGACTAGAAGATACATCTTCCTCACAGATGCTCCTGTTTCCAGTTCTCAGAAAAGCCCATGCAGCAAGATGCAAAACAGCCCAGGCAGCAAGATGCAATACTTTTCACTACTTGGGTACCTGGGGGAATATGTGATGGATTGGTGGTCATGTCAAAGGCACCCAGAAGCTTTTGGTTTTGGAATAACCATCCCAAAAAGGATTAAATTATTTCAGATTTCCCCACACTAAAACCATTCTCAAAAACAGTCTAATCAAAAATAGAGATTTTTACGTACTGAATAAAAAGCAAAACATGCATCTGAAGAGTTTGTAGGAATGACTGAATAGAAACAAAAGGAAAATACCCTAAATATTCATTTAAACTAGCATTAAATGAGAGGCACAAGATTTCTCTTCCTCCATAAAAATCTATAAAAAACCTGATTGAAAGTGTTCAAAGCTCCAATCTCCAGTTCCCACTGAAGGCTTTATTGCATGACACTAAATTTAAATCCATGTCTACCTTTGGAGTTCATTCAAATTTAAGTCCTTCCTCTGTTCCTTATACCTGAAAATTGCTTCATCTGTTTCCTGTGAAGCCAAGATAGAAAAAATATTTTATATCTCTCCCTATGCCAACAGCGAGCCAACAGTGGTCCTCGTCTATCACAGGAGTCAGTTGCAGACTTTATGCTCTTTATGCTTGCTTAGCCATTAATAAGTGCTTAATTTCTTGGGAGATACAATACACTTGCCCACCTGTATCTACAAAATAATTCATATTGTTTTTAACAGAATTTAAAGCTTCATCATTAGGGAGGGCAGCACAGGATGGCAAATGGAGATTCCTCCTGCTCAGTTGTGTTTTTCACTCCTAGGTTTGTGAAAAATTTGGACCTGGCATAATAAATAATCTTATTGGTTTGGGTTTTATACACTGAAGTCTATAGTAACACACATGTTCTCTTGATCTTTGATTCTTTTTTGATCTTAGTTGGTCAGTCTTGACTGCAATCATGCAGCCTTCCAAGTTCACCAAATCAGTTGTGTTCATTCCTGAGATACATGGAGATGACTCTTATTTTGTTAAATTGCATCTTACAAAATACTCAGATTACCAAAACTGTATAAAAATGCATTGAAAGCAAATAAAAACCAAGCATCAGGTGTACCTTTGCACGTTTCCAAGTCTGAGGACTTTCACTTTCTGCTTTCCATTTTAAATGTTTCCCATGCTAAAAGAGATGAAACAATGATTTTATTTTACTAATTCTGTAACCTAATGTTGTCATTGCTTTTCCTTATGTCGCCATATAGTCACAATAGTGTCCTCCATGATAGAGAAGATGATTTTAAGAAACATGAAGAGAGTACCAGGCACAGTCAGAAACATAACTCAAAGTCATGCTAGGCTTGCTGTTACGCTGAGATGGATCTCCTATAGTCAAGCTCTTGACAGAAGACTCAGGAAAGCAGTTAATTATTTAATTTCCCATATGTTTTATCTAGTTTGCATTCTCAGCAGAAAAACTGTGAATTAAAATTTCTACTTCATTACAGATCAAACATAACAATTTTCAGTGGAAAAGCAGTAAATAAGAATAAACAAAGAACACATACATTCCCATGAAAGTCATAATTGTAGCAAATAAGTGAAAGACTTGGGAATTGTATGTTAACTAATTTCAAGTGGCCAACCAAGTCACTTATAAACTGTAAATAATATGACCTCAAGAAATAAGTCAGATGATCTTGTCAATGTTATTCATGAAAATATTCATGAATCAATTTTTTGCGTTATTTGACCCTGTAGTTGAGGATGGCATTTATCAAAGAACATCACAGCATTTGTGTTTTAGAAAGTACAATGCTTTTTGTCTTGTACCTCACTGAGACTTTAAGAAATAAAATAAATACCAAAAAAAAAGTATTCTTATTTCAATTCTGTTTTAATTCTTGTCATTAATAAAGCAGCTGCGGGGTTTTTTTTAAACCTTAAAATAAGGTCAGAGTTGTTGGGTTGTTGTAAATGTCAGTAGGAGGAATTCACATAAGAGCTAACCTGGGATTAATATTAATAAATGTGCTCATTGCATTCAAAAATCCTTGCAATGAAAGGTCACTGTTAGCTTTGAGTTCCAAAATTAGAACTGTCTTTTAAAGGCTATCAAAACCAATAAAAAAAAATCTGAACTGCACTTGACAGTTTTGCTTGTGTGACTTTTGCATTAAAGCAGGATGGATAGATGTAATAAGAGTAATATGGAATAATGACTTTTGCTTTGTAACCAACAAAGGTGTCCATAGCTAAAAGGATCACTTTTCCGATCATTAGTTTTAATTGAAGAATAGATCTGCTAAATAAATTCCATCAAGGAGCATTTTCATTTACCTTCCCTCTCTTAGTCATTTACTAATCAAAGAAGTATACAATTTTTGTCATCCACTTAGCAATTTCCCTGACAGGTAAAATATCTTCTAGCATCGAGACACCACATTTAGAGGAGGAAAAATTTTATTACATTGTACTATAATGAGAATTGGTATTAGCCTCTAACTAGACTACTTCATCTACTAAAACAGCAGAAAAAATAGAACAGATGCACTTGCTTTTACAGAAGCTGATCAAATTCTATTGATGGTCCAACATCCTGTAGAACAACATTTCAGTAGCTCTGTTAATGGTGATGATAGTTTATCTATACTCTGTTGTGTATACATTTGAATATCAGCTATCCCATGTCCATTTTCTCATCAGTGGTGGTTAGTGGCCGTTGTGTCTGAGCTAAACCATAGGCCTATAATGAACCACTTAAACTTGTGCCATTTACGTGCTTGTTTCAGGGCAGGTGTTCGAGAGAGGACATCTCTGCTAAAACAAACCAGACCAAACCAAACCACAACAAACCAAAACTAAATTAAACTAAACTAAAACAAAACAAGCAACAACAAAAAAATCCAGACAAACAAATGAACAAAAAACCCCAAAAAGGAAAGACAAAGGCAAAAACCCCATATTTCAATTAATAGCAAGGAAGTAGATAGGGAATAGAATGATTTAGGGTGAAAAAATAAATTCACCTAGACCTCCTGAAGACCACTAGGGAGGTATATAGCTATGAAAATAAAGAAGTTGGAAAATGTACTAACCTGAGAAGATCCTTCTGAAAGTCTTGCTTGACAGAGACTGCTAATGGTTGAGTTGTTCAAATTATTGTCTCACAAAAAGTAGTAACCTGTATTATAAAAGATACACATCTGAAACCTAAGATACTACCTGACCAGAAGAAAGCAAAAAATAGTCTGAATAAGGGATTAAAAAATATTTCTAATTTAAAAACAACATTAGTGATGTAATGTAGTTTCATTACTTCATTTAGCTTTTAAAGAAATGTTTCATTGTTCTCTATTTTGCATGTTGCAAATAAATAATATTGTTTACATTCTATCTCCATCTTACTGGAAAGCGGTCTAATGGATTTAAGTGTGTACTGTAATTTTAGAGGCCTTAGAATATTCTGTGTGACAGAGCATTGCATGTCAGGAGGAGGAAGAGAAGAAGGAGAAGGAGGAGAAGGAGAAGAAGGAGAAAGAGAAGAAAAACAAGAAGAAAAACAAGAAGAAGAAAGCAAGGAGAAGTAAGAGGAAGAGAAGAAAACAAGGAGAAGTAAGCAAGTTCATCTCTCATCTCTTCCTTTTTGCTGAGTCCAGTTTTCCTGTGGTCATGCTGTCATGGTTTCTCCTCAAAAGCAAAAACTTCCTTTCTACAGGGATTACCTATCTAAATTATTACCTGTGAGACTTGGTATCTCTTTCACAGTAATTTCCCCCTTAGCTTCTTGGAGACGTAGGATGAACATCTCCTCCAATGTTTACCCACCTTACTGTCTGAACTGCAGGGCAAAGCAAGCATGAGAAACAGCAGTTAGAGGTTAGAGATGAGCTAATGACCCATGGTCCAATAGCAAGCAAAATACAACTCTCTTCTGTCAAGGGGATTCAGGTTATGTGTATGATGTCCATTCTGGAGATTGCTAGTGGTATATTTTCATAATTGGGTCACTGAGCTTCTGGATTTTTGGTTTGGTTGACATGTAATCTTCATTTAATTTTTGAAATCTAACTTTTTTAAGGAAAGCTGTGAAAAAACCCAAAAATTCACTGAATGAATCTTCAAGAACAATGCAGCATGTAAAAGGAAATAACTCTAACATCTAACAAGTACCATAATAAAATGGCAAATAATTTGAAAAAAAATAATTATTTTAAGAACAACATAGAAGAAAAGAAGAAGAACTTGTTCTCCCGTAGGCAGCATATCTGTATAATGGAATTTATATTACATATTCCTCTCTTCAAAATTATTATTTTTTCAGTAGTTTCATCATTAAACATAAAATAATGATTTGTAATTTAAGTGTAATAAATTGTACAAGACTGTGTCAAGAACATACATTTATGATTCAAATAACAGATGGTGAGAAGCATCTGTGCTCAAAAGGTGACAACCAACATGGTTTCACTGAGGGCAAATCATGCTTAATAAATTTGGTGGCCTTCTACAATGGGGTTACAGTGCTGGTGGATACGGGAAGGGCAATTGACGTGATCTACCTGGACTTGTGCAAAGTATTTGGCACTGTCCCACACAACATCCTTGTCTCTAAAATGGAGAGACATGGATATGGCAGGTGGACCACTCAGTGGTTAAGGAATTGCCTTGATGGTCGCACTCAAAGAGTTGCTGTCAACAGCGTAATGTCTGGGTGGAGACTAGTGACAAGTGGTGTCCCTTAGGAATCTGTACAGGAACCAGTATTTTTTCACATCTTTGTCAGGGACACGGGCAGTGGCATTAAGTGCACTCTCAGCAGGTTTGCAGATGGGTGGTGCCATTGACGCTTTAGAGGGAAGGGATGCCATCCAGAGGGACTCTGCCAGTCTAGAGACGTGAGTCAGTGCGAATCTCATGAAGTTCAACAAGGCCAAGTGCAAGGTCTTGCACCTGTATCAGGGCAATCCCAAATATGGATACAGGCTGGGTGATGAGTGTATCGAGAGCAGCCACAGCCCTGCAGAGAAGGAGTTGGGGGTACTGGTGGATGAAAAACTGAATATGACCCAGCAATGTGAGCTCACAGCCCAGAAACCCAGCCGCATCCTGGGCTACATCAAAGGAAGTGTGGCTGGCAGGTCAAGGGAGGTTCTTCATGACATTTCAAAGTACTCTTAAGAGAATTCAGAAAATGTTTAACCTTATGTTTCTTTCCAGTGCAATACTAAGGTTTCTTAAATGAGCTATATGCTTAAATTTTGCCACACCTTTGGGTATTTTTAAAACATCACAGAAAATTTTACATGCACTTTGTGCACTGTGATTCAATTCCTTTTCTTATCTAAATGAAAATATGTCAACCATTTAAAAGTAAGACAGCTCTTCCTCTGTATGTAATTACAAGGTAATAGGGAAAAACAGAAGATCTACTGACCTGTGTTTAAATTTTGCAAGTTTTAAGGTTTCTCATGGAATATTTTTAGTTAAAGTATCAGGATTCTAAACAGGATTCTACATTTGTTGAATGTTTATGTATATGCTGTAATGCTTTATATGTTTTCAAGATAATTTCATGTGTGATTTTTCAAGTAAATGTATTATAAAAATTTGGAGGAAATCAGCTCTCTATTAGGAAGTATCCTGGCAGATGTTGCCCAAGAAGCTCTTTCCCTGCTTTGTTTAAACCTGGACTCTGGGTTTTCCCTAAAACCATTAAGCTGTTGAATTCCTTTTTTCCTAGTGCAATAAAATTCAGTAATTGTTGAAAAATATAATTAACTTTCCATCTTGCCAACTGATCTATTGCAATGATATTAGTAAGAGATGCTGTTTAAGTGGAGTTCACAAGCCTGGCCACTTTCTGAACCACTCCTTCCTCCATTACCCTATTACACTCCCAGAGTCTATGTATTAGCAATGCTATGACCATGACCATTTTAGTTGCTGGTTTTGGTACTGAATTTCCGTTGGAGTCTTTGCCTCATTATTAGATCACAGGATTGATAGTAACCAGGGAAAGAATCAGGTTCTGCATCAAATAAAATTATTCCAATTAAAAATAACTGTTGTAACCACTAGTTGTGTTCTTCTGGATCCCAGTTCTGAAATCTGTGGGGCTTAACTTTGACAGCTCATCTGGGTTTACTAGCTACAATGAGTTTTTGCAGTAAATTAGTGCAACTATAAAGAATTCCAAGCAGTATCGGTGTTCCATGTTGGCCTTCAACCGTAAATCAAGAGTTAGAAACCTTTGTGACTTAGGATACTTGTTTGGAAAAGGACTAATTTGAGATATTTGTCATACAGACTAAAATGCAGAACCTTGAAACCACTCTGGCCTGAGATCACTCTACAGTTCATGGAGATACCTATAGCATTGCCAATGTTCAAATATGTAAAATTGTCCTACTGAACAGGCATCACACACGTCTGTGTCTGTATAGCAAGGCCAATGTTTAATCAGGACACTGACATCAGGTCATGTTTTAAGACGAGCAACTGTGAAATTCGATATTAACACCTATTTAGCTGTTTTTACTATTAGGCAGTAGACCTGTGTTACAATAAGTATACCTTCAGTATGATTATAACTCATTTGCATCTCAGAAGAAGCAGGGAAGCAAAGTAACTAATGCCATTGAAGCCCTAGGATGCTCTGGTGATAAATAATGTAGGAATACTGGCAAAGAAATTAGAATTCTGTATTAATTTTATATATCCCATAATACCTGATAGGTCTGTTCTAGATGATGTGAGACAGAAAAAAAAGGGAAAAAAAAGGACAGCAAAGACACACAAAAAGTTATATTTTAGATTATATGAAGTAAAAATGCACAAAGTCAGATTCTGCAGTGTTACGATGTCTAATACAAACTTAAGTGAGTATGGCTTCTTTTTCTGCATCTTAACAGAATACTTTTGTATTTCAAGAAATAGAAAATAATACAAGCAAACCCAGGTGATTCCCATATTGGTGATGAAAAACTTACATTTGAGATGACTCCATTAAGCTTAAATGGATGCTGCAAAATCTTAAAAATACTTAAAAAGTGCTTTCCTCAGATAAAAAGAAGAAAATGCAGTGCTCCAAATCTGTGAACATTTACTTCAGAAGCTAAATTTCAATTTAGATATCATAATATCATGGCATTTTCTTAGTCCTTTCATCTACATATATGCAAAAATGCAGTAAGATACTATCCTGTATCAAGTCATAGCATAAATTGTAGGTAACTTTTTTCTATATAACCTTACTAATCAAAACCTTATAGAAGACATGAAAACATTTCATCTGAAAAAAATTTTGCATTTGTTTTTGCATTTCTGTTTCTGCAGGTGGCAGAATAAATTTTCCCAGATTGTGTCAGGAGCTGTGATTTGGATTGGATGCACCCAGGAACAGGAATAACAGAGCTTGTATAAAGAGCGCATGTGTAATCAGTACACAAAAGAGGTACCAGTTTGTTTCTTTAGAAATTAGAACATTCTACTTTATTCCAACAGGTTACAATAAGTAATAGGACATAAGGCCCTAAGTACTGCTGATTTTGATGGATTGATCTCATCCCAGGAAATCCCAGGGAGGGGACAAGGCTAATGTCTGTTGTGAACATCCAGCTAACTTGTATGAAAATTAGCAGACCTATACTCAGTTCATTTGCCTGACAAGAGCATTTTAGTACCATATTTAAGAGACAACAAGGGCTTATAACCCACTACCCTCTTTAATATCATGATCCATGACAATTTTGGTGGGGTTTTTTGGTGATTATAGCTTTCTACTTCACTAATTTTAAACTAATTTTCTGCTTAATTAGCTCCCATCCTCATTGTCTGGCAGAAAATTCAAAACCCTTGAGTGAGTGCCTTCTGATCTGAAAACCTGTTAATATTTAATGCTTCTCATTTTAATATCTTACTTCTCAAATGTTCATCTAATGTATATAAGAATTATTTCAAGGATTAACACTTCTTTTGATTTAATTCAACAGTTACGTGTTGTTAATATCCTGTCTTCTTAGGTGGTAAAAGAAAAGACCTAGTTGTATGAACCTTTGAACTCATTTACCATTTGCTTTGCAGGAGAAGCAGATGTGATCTCTTCAGAATTAAACACATTTCTGTTGCAGTTAGAGTATTTGCATTTTGTTTCTGCAGTAATGTTGTGTAAGATCAGACTCTAAAAGGTTTCTCTACATTCTTTTAACAAAAAAAAAAAAAAAAAGAAAAAACTAAAAGCAAGAAAAAGGCATATAAGACATCAATATACATATATCCTGTCAAAGACCCCTCTGAGTCACCCACTGAATCCACGTTGCCAAGGATTTTCTGGTAGGAAACACTTTAATCTGGTGGTGAATTGTGTTCTCCCATATTGTGGTTTAACCCCAGCTGGCAAATAGGACCATGCATCCACTCGTTCACTTCCTCTCAGTGGGATGGGGGAGAGAATCAGAAAAGTAAAAGTAAGAAAACTCCTGGGTTGAGAATAAAGACAGTTTAATACGTAAAGCAAAAGCCATGCACACAAGCAAAGCAAAACAACAAATTCATTCACTACTTCCCATCATCAGGCAGGTGTTCAGCCATCTCCAGAAAAGCAGAGCTCCATCACATGTAACAGTTACCTGGGAAGACAAAATGCAATAACCCTGAATGTCACCCCCTTCCTTCTTCTCTCCGCAGCTTTATATACTGAGCGTGATGTCATTTGTTATGGGATATTTGGTCAGTTGTGATCAGCTGTCCTGGCTGTGTCTCCTCCCAACTTCTTGTGCACTCCCAGCCTACTATTTGGTGGGCCGTATGAGAATCAGAAAAGGCCCTGAGTGCTTAGCAACAACAAAAAACTTCAATGCACTATCAACATCACTCTCATCCCAAATCCAAAACATAACACTATACCAGCTGCCAGTAATAAATTTAACTCTATGCCAGCTGGAACTGTGACATTTCACCCCTGGCAAAAACTGGATATCCAGAGATGTCATACAGCCAGCCACTGACAGAAAATCATCCCTGAGAACACAGTCTTCTGACCTGCTACATTCACTCTGCCTGTATTTTTAGCTGTATTGTTGTATTCCTGAAGAGGAATTTTAAAGAAACCTGAGACTTCCCCCAAGAAAGTGACTCCATTAATCAATCGCTACCAGTTCCTTGTCTCCAGCTCTGATCTCAGAAATTGAGGTTACGTTGACCAAAAAGTTCACTGATCAGTCTGGTCACCACCAGGCAGTGACCTTCACAGCACTGTGGGGAGATCGCATGGGCTGATGCTTCAGAGGAGTGTAAGTCAGCAAGACTGTGCTTCTCTCATTGCTAAGGGAAGACTTTTACACCCCACTCTATTTGCAATGCTGGTGTCTGAAAACCCAGTTTTCTTAAGGGGCCTTCAACTTCAGTTTTGAAATTCCCTAAGGCTACACTGGCACCTGGAAATGAAGCAGTGGCAGAGGATGTCCATGGGTGTTGGAACTGCACTGTTGACCATGTTCAATCACTACAAAATTTCTTTGTGGGGTTTGGTACCAGACAAACTACACTTTCCCAAAAAACATAAAGACATTGTTTGTGACTAGCCAGACACCTTTTCCAGCAGGCAGCTTGTGTGCAGCTACCCTTGTTTTGGAGGCTGAAGAAATGTAGTAGTAGGGACATATGTTTTTCTGTGCTGATCAGCAGTGCCAGGTGACCAATGAATCGTCCCAGGACCATTGAATTAAGTAGTATAGTATGGACTACTTGTCTTGTTAATAATAATAATAATAATGATAATAATGATAATAATAATAATAATAATAATAATAAACAGCAGCATCTAATAGAATTTTTAAAAAAGTTTGAAGAAATAACAACATTCTTAATTTAAGATACTTGATTATGACTGGAACCCTGACCAAGTCAGCATTTGGAGAGACTGATATTTCTGGTATTTCCACCCTTTATTACTAGCTTTCTGTTACCCAGATTGAATTGGGATTTTCTGTGGATTCATAAAATGACATACGTATTTTGAATTCTTTCTAAAAGATAGCTTCCAAATGTGTTTATTTGTAGTATAATAAAAACAAACTATCCTTGAATCAATAATGTCCTTAAGAACTAATAATTTAAGGGGGAAATTATGCACCCTTTCAAGCGAGTAAATATGCTGAAAAATAGTACTGGTTCTTGAGCAAGTGCCCCAGTAATTATATCAGCATCATTTTCATTATTCATCAGCAAGAAAATAAATTATACCCATGGTTTAAAACTGAATATGTTTGATGTGAAATGCAGGAAAGCTAGATCAGAGCGCTATTCTGAAACTATGGAAGATTTTGTACATAAGCTGCTGCAGCACCTCCAAAGACATCAAGTCCAAATAAACACAAGCTCAGGATCAATGCATCTGTAAGCGCAAGAAATCAGGCAAGGGAAGCAGAAAACCCTCATGGCTGAGCAGGGAGCTTCTGAAAAAACTCAAGTAGAAGAAAGAATTTTACAGTACGTGGAAGAAGGGACTGACCAGTTGGGAAGAGTATAAGAATGCTGTCAGAGTATGCAGGGATGTAACAAGGAAAACCAGTTTGCCTTGGAATTGAATCTGGCAAGCGATGTCAAGGTTAACAGGAAGGGTTTCTTCAAGTACAGCAGAGGCAAAAGGAAAACTAGGGAAAATGTGGGCCCGCTGTTGAATGAGACAGGTGCTGTGGTGACAGATGATGCAGAGAAGGCAGAGTTACTGAACGCCTTCTTTGCTTCAGGCTTCACTGCTTGGACCAGACCTCAGGAGTCCCAGACTTTGCAGGTAACAGAGAAAGTCTGGAGGAAGGGAGACTTTCCCTTGGATGATGAGGATCAAGTTAGACATCAGTTAGGTAACCTGGATAACCACAATTCCATGGAGCCTGACAGGATGCACCCGCGAGTGCTGAGGGAGCTGGCAGAAGCCATTGCTGGGCCACTCTCCATCATCTTTGAAAGGTCCTCGAGAACAGGGGAGGTGCCTGAGGACTGGAGGAAAGCCAATGTCACTCCGGTCTTCAAAAAGGGCAAGAAGGAAGACCTGGGAAACCACAACCCAGTCAGCATCACTCACATCCCTGGAAAGATGATGGAACAGCTCGTTCTGGGCATCATCTCCAAGCATCTGGAGGAAAAGAACGTTATCAGAGGTAATCAAGATGGATTCACCAAGGGGAAGTCATGTCTGACTAATCTGATAACCTTCTATGACGGCATGACTGGATGGGTGGATGAGGGGAGGGCAGTGGATGTTGTCTACCTTGACTTCAGCAAGGTTTTCGACACTGTCTCCCACATCATCCTCACAGACAAGCTTAGGAAGTATGGGTTAGATGAATCAACAGTGGGGTGGATTGAACAGTGGCTGACAGATAGAGCTCAGAGGGTTGTGGTTAGTGGCACAGAGTCTGGTTAGAGGTCAGTAACAAGCGATGTTCCTCAGGGGTCAGTACTGGATCCAGTCCTGATCAATATATTCATCAATAACCTGGATGAAGGGATAGAGCAAGTTTGCTGATGACACAAAACTGGGAGGAGTGGCTGACATGCTGGAAGGCTGTGCTGCCATACAGCGTGACCTGGACAGGCTGGAGAGTTGGGCGGAGAGGAATCTTATGAAATTCAACAAGGGCAAGTGTAGGGTACTGCATCTGGGGAGGAATAACCCCATGCATCAGTACAGGTTGGGGGCTGAGCTCCTGGAGAGCAGCTGTGTGGAAAGGGACCTGGGAGTCCTGGTGGACAACAGGATGACCATGAGCCAGCAATGTGCCCTGGTGTCCAAGAAGGCCAATGGCATACTGGGGTGCATCAAGAAGTGTGGCCAGCAGGTCGAGGGCGATCATCACCCCCCTATACTCCGTCCTGGTGAGGTTGCATCTGGAGTACTATGTCCAGTTCTGGTCTCCCCAGTTCAAGAAGGACAGGGAACTGCTGGAGAAGGTCCAGCAAAAGGCTACTAAGATGATTAAGGGATTGGAACATCTTTCTTATGAGGAACAGCTGAGGGACTTGGGTCTTCTAGTCTGGAGAAAAGAAGACTGAGGGGGCATCTTATCAATATTTATAAAGACTTAAAGGACAGGTGCCAGGGCGATGGGAACAGTCTTTTTTCAGTGGTGCCCAGTGATAGAACAAGAGGTAACGTGCAAAAACTTGAACATAGGAAGTTCCATCTAAACATGAGGAGGGACTTCTTTGCTTTGAGGGTGGCAGGGTACTGAAACAGGCTGCCCAGAGAGGTTGTGGAGTCTCCGACTCTGCAGACATTCCAAACCCACCTGGACGCCGTCCTGTGCAACCTGGTCTAGGTGTACCTGCTCTGGCAGGGGGATTGGACTAGATGATCTCCAGACGTCCCTTCCAACTCCTATCATTCTGTGATTCTGTGATTTCAAAAGCAAGAAAATGTTTTTTGGTTTGGTTTTTTTTTTTCCCCCAGGTAAAGCCAGGACACAGGTCCAGAATTACCTCTGAGACCATGTGTTCCAACTACTGGGGGATCATGCTCATGGAGAGAGTTTGGGAGAACCACTCTGCTGTTGTGCTGATGTGGCAGCTGTGGCAACAATGATAAGAAGAAGGGCAGCCCTATAAACTGATGCCTAACAGAATTGGTTTGATTATAGTTTCTAATACTCTAGACACTTATGCCCACATAACAGGAAAAACAAGGGCAGGCCCTGAGAGCAGTCCTTCCCCCAGTGCCATCTTCTTCATCTTTCTGCCCCTCACATCCCACCCCACCACCTAACCACTAAGCAGTCTTAATTTTAAAATAAATTAAGTGATTAAAGGGAAATGGAATTACGTTATATCACGATGTTATGTTGTTATTTTATGTTAGGTTCCGATGGGGGCCGATCCTCTACTGACAACTACTTCTGAAAACTCTGAATTCTTGAAAATCACCGACAGGTTTGTGAGCTGCTTGTTACAATAACTTGTGAGGTGAACTTCCATGATCCAGGTTGCTCTCTTCCTGCATGACTTCAGCTGATATTGCTGTGTCACAAAATGGTTCCCTATATAATATATATGGACAGATCCATCACCATGAGTCTGAGTCAGCTAATTCTTCTTGGGTTAAAGAATTCCAAATAATGATTAACCTTGGGGAAAAAGGAATACATGAATATTTTAACTACTGCTCTTCCTTTTCCCCTTTTCAGCATGATTGTTGTTTTCCTGTGGTTGCTGCTTTAATTGGATCTTAAATAAACTCTATTTCTCTTTATCAGTGACAGCTTTAAAAAACTGAGTATATTGCCCAGGTGACAGACAGATCTCCACCACAGGTGCATAAAAGTTGGTATCATGCTTTTTGTGTTTTATATACTCTTTTGCCACATTTAAGAGTTCTTTTCACAGAAACTGAGCAGCATGAGCATGTTACTGAAAAAACAGCTGATAGAAGTAGTAAGAGTTATTGTATATTGGCTGCAGTTGTAGCTAAGAAGACATTTTTAAGATAAACTGCACTTTAAAGAAGCATCCAACAATCATTTAACTTCAGCAATACTTTTTATCCAGATTCATGGGAAACAAAAGCTCTGGACATGGAATTGATAGAAAAATACAGGGTGTTACTGTATTAACTCTGAGCATACTTAAAAATGATACAGAATACTTTCTCCCCAGTCTAGCAGTCTTTCCTGTTCTTTATTGGTTTACAATACAATCACAAACCCACCAATCTTTCCCAATTAGTCTTATCAGCTCTACAACAGTGATCATACAATTTAACAAGTAGCTCTACATCAGTCTTTACCTTGTGATGTAAGGAAATTTATAATGATACACAACCTTGATTTAGAGGTGTCTAAAATGTCCCAGATCCCCAGGTATGTTATTACATTGGTTACTTGCTCTTGCTGTTAAAAATAAATGTTTCTTTTCTGGTGCAACTTCCTGCCTTTGAAAAATAGAATGCTTTTGCTGCTGGATTAAAGAAGCTCCCTCTAGCCCACTCCCTAGGTAGGTAAGTCATCTCTTCATCCTCACCAGGAAAAGGTAAACAGATTGAGCTAAATACTTGTTATTAGAGCTGGAATACTGTTGCTTGAAATAGGGTTGGATGAATCCTTTTTGAAAAAGTGTCCAGGCAGGTACTCCAAAGTGTAAAAAACACCTAGACATACATCATATATGGCATACTCAGTAGAGTGAAAAGGGCTGAAATTAAATAGCTGAGAATTTTTCATACACAGTTGTAAACAAACATTTTGAAAGATTTGACTTCCCACCTGGAAATTTGCTGACAACACACACTGATGAATGATGGTTCTGTCAGATTCCTGTTGACAGCTGTATCCCCCTTTCACAACCCTGTGTCCAGAAAATCCACTGAGTCAACATAACACCAGACATTTCAACATTTCATAAGACTAGTCAGAGGCTTAAATGGAGAGCAAAGAAAATCCAGTGATGTATCTCTGCGGGCTGAAATCGTGAAACATAAACCTATTTTTGTTCCCTCCTTTTTTTTTTTTTATGTATTTTCCTGATATACAAATCTATTATTTTTTCTTCATTAGAATATAATGGAGATATATTGCCTAATGAGTACACTTGAGGTCACACAAAAATACCCAGACCTTAACTATATTGCATCACAAAAGCATTTGTAGAAGCTCGGAATAGATTTAGCTCCTGCTGATACAAGCTGTACAGGGGTTACTATAGCAGTATGGTATAAACCTACTGGTTTAGGCTCTCCTTGTTTTGCTGGTGCCTTACTTAAACAATGTCAAAACATGAGGATTTCTATCCTCCCTTTAGTCCTTGAATACTGTTGGTGGAATTGAGGATTAATCAGAATTGATGTTTCCTTGTATATGTTTTTTTTTTCTATAAAGAATACTCTTTATGTTCTTTCATTTTTACGACAAGTTTTTATGTCATGACACAAAGGATAATATAAAATTTAGTGCCAACCTTCAGACTAAGGATCGGGGATGTTAATCAAAGAATAGAAATAACCTACAGGTGACCAGGTATGAATGACAGTTCAAGGCCTGTCCACCACCTCGGTGAAAAATTTCTATGTAGTTCTTCATGGAAATGATAATCTAGACGGAATTTTCCAAAGAACTGGTTTGTCCAGAAATCTGGTGTGGGATCTGCAAATGAAATGGGGAAAAAAAAAAAAAAAAAAAGAGGTATGGAGCTGATGCAGTCTAAGTCATGCTGCTCCTTTCTGTAGGAAACTCATTTTAAGAGTTAATCTTATGTCAGAGGGCGGTATTTAAGTACCATTTCACAGATTTGCTCTGTCTAGGATTTTCAGGGTTGGACTGAACATCTGACTGAAGAACTAATATGTAGAAAAGGCACTGTTTGTTGAGTAATTTAGAAGTTGGAAAACTCGGTATTCTGATACTTCAAACAGAGGAAAGTATGATTAAGCTTATTAACCTGTGGCTAATATAGCCTTATTTTTGAGAATAGCATATTAGTGTTCTGTGACATAAGAAAATGTTCCATGATCTGATAGGTCATTTAATCATACAAATCTAGGAATTTCCAGATCATTATTAAAAAGAGAAGACAAATTGTAACAAGAAATATTATTGGTGCCTTTTCTTATATTCATCATGTATAAAATAGCAATTTGTGTGTCCCAAAAGCTATAAGACATCACTCTAAATACAGAGTTAAACTTCAGAAAGTCATATTAATTGACTAATCTTTTTGTGGAGTTAAATTTAAAAATAAGGCAGCCTTGAAATTAAGTTTCTTGTGCTTGATGTATATATTGACATATATCTGGCCACTAACCATTGTGGAGTAGAGCAGTGTAAATACTTCCATGTTATTCTAAATTTCAAGGAAGACTCACATATATTCTCAGATAACGATAGGCAGAAAACTTTTTTGTTCTGTAAGAAGCTTAACAATTGTCTGGAATTTCCAGAAAAATGACATTTCTTATTGTAACACTTTCTATTGTACTCCTGTATGTTCCCCACAGTTTATTTCTTTGGTTGATTTTTTTCTTTTTTTTTTTCCCCTCTATTTAATTATAATCTAAAATGCACATTTCAAAATGGGAAGTCATTCTCTTTTGTTTCTGTTTTGTTTGTGTTCCTGTTTTGAAAATATTTTAATGGAATATAGTGAGCATTTAAAACTTTATACAAAATATTCTCAAACTGGAAATTTACTGAACAGTTTTTAGCATGTAAGAAAGAAGTACTTAAATATTTTAATCAGCTCTAATCACATTTAAAATATGAATCATATTTTGCACTAGTTTCCTCATCTGAAAATATGTCCATCAATGACCGTCATGTACAATTCAGCAAAGAACCACCATCTTTCAAAACATCTATATATCCCATAAAGGTCAATGGGATTAAGGTTATGGACTATCATTATGAAAAATGGCAACTTGAGAAAGTCGTATTTTTTCCATTCTTCTCAGTTGGACTGAGGTCTCCAGCTGCCTTCTCTCTCTGTGCTCTCAGTTTCCTGACAAAATGAGGGGCCAACATTTTTCTTTGAGTGTAGCTTCAATTCAGTGTCATAGTGACATTTAAAAGGCAATGGCCATTTTAAAAATGGCATTTTAACAAAGGGCAAATCTGACCTTATGTTGTGAACAATAGCAATTCCAAGAAAAGGCAGTTTTTTACTCAGAGCCTCTGGTAGAGAAAATTTGAGGCATTAAACTCTACCAACAAACAAAAATAATTAAAAAGAGTGCAAAAAATAGTGATTTGTTTTGGAAATTTTTAAGTTGCAATTTATCTGCTTCCTGAAAGGAAGATAAGGAAAAATATGATGTGCAGGCACACAGAGTATATTTCTTCAGGGGTTCACACAATTAAATTTGGTAGAGGATCAGGAGCTCACAATTCAGCAATCACACAGAAAGAAGAAAATTGAAAGAATCGAGAAGTGCTGTAGTGTAATCTATCTTGGGGCCACAAAATGCTCTTAGCAATGCATGTTTACTACATAGTGTAGTTGCACAGAAAAGTTAAGAGTGCTTATGTGACTTCACTCATATTCCATGTTTTAATAGCACTGGCTTCCTCTGAAAAACATAAAAAGTGTTGGCTTCCTTAAATGAGAATTTCTGTCTTTTATAGTTTGTTTCTATGCTAACTTAATCACAACCTTCCTATAACTGAAATCCATCCTAAATTATTTTGCATACTTACCTTTTCCTCCACTTTAGGGCACAGTTTGTCTGTAAGCTCTTGTTGGTGTAAAAAAATTGATATGTAGGGACACTTTGTCGGCTATGGCATAATTTCACCTTCTCAATTACTTTGATACTAAACCAATGCATTGTATTTAATATTTCCAATTGCATGCCCTCATTTTCAGGTTTTTTTAATTCATTTTATAACTAAATAAATGGATATTTTCATTTTCTTTGTTATTTTTATACCCAAATAAGTGAAGTAAAAGATATAAGAAACAGAGTAAGTTACATTAGAAATTGTTTTGGGTGATTTTAATTAACATTAGGTTGAGCGTATATAGGAAATGGCAGGCTAACCACTAATGTATGAAGAAGATGCATTTTTACAAACAGCCAAAAACATCAGAGCATAGCAGGAGGCCCCACTGAAGGAAAACAGTTCCTTTTCGCTGAGTTTTTGCCTAATGGTGTTGCCTCTTTAAACATCAACACTGTATTAATCACAGGAAAGAGTACAGGTTGCAGATCAGGTCTGCTGGCTCCTCTCTGGTGAATTCTTATAAAGGATGTTCCTCTCATCCAAGTAATTCAGAAGGTGACAAATATTACAGATGCTGAATTTATGTGAATGCTTGCTCCCTGTTTATTAACTCATCAATCTTGTGAGAAATAAAAGGACCAAACAGCGAGGCAAGTGTGCTTTTCTTATCCTGTCAGCTCAACGGTGTCTAAAAGTAATCAATATCTATAATTACTAAATCCTTCCAGGATATTTTAACCCTTCTTTAGTAGTCTACTTCCACATCTGACAGGTTGATCAAGTCCAAAACTAATTAGAAAGAATGAAGTTTTAATTACTGCACTGATGCCTTTCATTTATTTCTCAGTCTTACTAAAATTGGTTCCATCATAATGGCAGACTGACTATTTTTTTCTTTTTTAATTTGATGAATTAATAGAGCTCTCTCTGTAGAAAATCATGAGTAGAGCAGATAAGCATAAAATATGCAGAGATGCCTGAGAATGAACAGATCTTTTTTGCCCTGCAAGTTTATTTTTATTTCGTTTTTCATTTACATACATTTCTCTGTGTGTGTGTGTGTGTTCACACTATTTTAAGAATAAATAGAAGCATTTATGAGCAACAAAGATTTTTTAAAGCTCCAGGTTCAATGTGAGTAAAATTTCCAGGAGCATTCAAAAAGCTCAAAATGCTCAAAAAAATAAAAAAGGAATAAGTATCTTCCTTAAATTTGGAGAGAAAATTAGATTCAGATAGGGATTATACTCTGAAAATTAAGGTGTAAAAGGAACAAATGTTTCCTTTATTCCCATGGTACTTAATTCCTAAAAACATATTGTATTTTTAAGCAGCTGCCCTGAAAAAGATTGTACACGTTATTTCCTCTGTTCATTTACACTATCTGATTAAATTAGTCTTTTTTGTACTTTCTAAACTGTAGGAGAAGGGGATCCAAGTTCATTTTAAAAATCATGTTTTACACTCAATACGGACTAGCTCAAGTGGTTCAATGTTCCACACCTGGATTTTAGTCTGACTAATTGCCAGCTAAACTCTTGAAAATGGTATATTAAGCAAACTAGAATTTAGAATGATATATTTCCATTCAGTTTAAAATTACAAACATTGTGGGTAACTTTCCACAGACACATGTAAAAGTTAAGTTTGCTTACTGACCTCTAGATCAAAAAGAAAATGTTTATTTCTAAAAATAATGTCTAGTTGCATGCCTTTTTCATGACATTCTCATTTTGTGGGGTGACTTATGCTTATCAGGTTTTGAGTCAATAGTTTGCTCAACACAGATCATTTAAATTAAGAGTTAACATTAACGTGTTTTTTGAGTCAGAAATTATTATAGGCATATAATATGTTAAATAAATATTATTAGTTCTATAAGTAGAATAATATGCTTCACAAAAGCTTTTCAAACAATTGTATTTATATGCCCTGCAATTTTGTTAGAAGCAGAAATAAATAAAAACTAGCCTTAAGTATAATAACTACACTTTATAACTCAAAATCTATGTCTCAGCGGATGGTCAAACCAACGGATGGGGAGACTTGTGACAATATTATCACATAGCATAATCAACTTATTAATCACTGTAAAAGTTATGAACAGAGTATTTGATATGTATATCCTTGACAACTAGAAAGAGTAACTGCTGGCAAAGAATCTACTGCCAAAGGCCAACGACTCTATGTTATTGTTAGAAAGACTAGGAATTTATTCAAATTCTAAAACCATGACTATGGCTTGACAACAAAATGTCATTCATACAGGCTGCCATCCAAAACTTATATATTGCAGATGTCAAACTGACCCACTGAGATGGAAGGTTTGTTGGAGTTTTTATACAGTCCTGTTGTGAGCAGAATTACTCATTTTATATTGAGTAATCTTTTCAGTGGCAGTGCTAGATATGGTCAAAGGCCTCTATTAAGGTGCTTGTTTTCATATCTCTGTATATAATTTTAAAACTCCTATGGTTCTATCAATAGAAGAACAATGATTGTGTATGTCTTAATATGATCTTTCTTACATTGGACAAATGCTCCTCTATTTCCCTGCTGTTTCAAATACTATTTGTTTCAAGAGTTATCTGTATTAATAATGCTGTTGTGATTTTTTTAGGTAGCACATGTATGCTGTTTTTTTTCTTTTTTTGTATTGAAAAATTAGTAATGTATTGTGATATTGTGTCCACCAATCTGTATAGATCTTGATTCCCATTTATGTTATGGTGGGTGAACATTACTTTCATATGTATCAGATTTACAAAAGAAAAATACTGATGGATTTCTACCATAGATTCCTTACTGGTCCAAAATGCTTTTCATTATGTAGTTCACCAATCTAATTTAGAAACCACTTAAAAATGAATATGCTGAGGGCTGAAGAACAAAGTATTCAGAGTTGTACTGAACTGGTTTTGTAAGTTTTCATTTTAGGGAAATTTTCTGTGTAAAATTTAAGACAGCTGTCTTGATTTCACAAACAGAAGAACTTTTTGGTAATACCTAAATATTATGATCAAACAGGGAGATGGGAAGTAGATTGGATCAGAGATATCAGATTGTTTAAGTCTTAATCGCAAATATACCTATTTCAAATATAAGATTGTCCAGCCCTGTCTGTTGTTTTTTTACATTTTGTGAAGCACAGACATATTCATGTGGGTAAAATGTAAAAACAGTAAAAAGAAGTTGCATGCACGGCTCCAACAAGAGACCCACTGTAGGTCAGAAGTGAAAAACACTCCTCAAAATAGCTAATAGGCAAGGAGATGTATATGCATCAAATGGGTATTGCTTACCTTCACAGACTTCTTGCAACACTAGGGAGAAACTCAGATTTCTGCTTTACTTCACGAGCCTTCTTTGGTTCGAAGTATTTAGCTGGGACATAGAAACTTAGTTTACTGTTTCCTAAATCAATATTAAAACATAACCAATACAGACTGTAAAATTACACAGAAAATAGCATGAAATAAGATTCTTCCATGATTTCTCAATCAATTTTCTTCCATTTTGGCTAGAAATTTTACATTTGCAAACTATCTTTGTGTGTATATATATATATGTGCATGTGTACACAGTAGCTTAGTACCAATACTTTTAACCCCAGCTAGTACTAAATACAAGTAGCAAAACTGCTTAGATTTTTTCATTGTTTAAGTAAAAATTTTATGGTTGAGATCATTTTCTGAATGAGCTTTAAATGAAGGATTCTGTCGGGTTTAGTTTCAGATGCATACAAGCTATACAAGCTGAAAAATTGCATTGCTCAAGGATGAGTGTGATTGTTTTATTTTCAGTGAACTGAGCACGCTGTGAAAAAATTATCCACTATGTATGTAGTATACACAATAATAAAACTGCTTCCAGTTTGGAAAATTACTACAAATACCAGTATATGCATGCAAGCCATTTCCCATGGTTATAGTACTACCTCTGAAGACAGACAAACTCAGCAGCATGCATGGGGATTTAATAACATATGGAGTGAAGCTCAGCCCCACAAACTGGGAGTCATTGTTTCAACACAAGAGAAATTTATTTTCAAGCAAAAACCAGCCTATACGTGTGTGCTTCTGCACATATATATGTATATGATCACCAGGGATGTTGTAGAGGTATTGCAGTTTATTCTGAGAAAGACAGAGAAACACAGTCAAGTCTCGAAATCAGGGTGGAAGATCGGGGATTTTTAGGTTACTTATTTAGAACCCCTCTGCATTTAATAGGAAGAACTTGAAAGCCAAGGGGTAAATCAGTGCAGAGCTCTGTGTGTGTGTGAAACAATCTTTCTGGTTTTGACTAACCTCAGCAGATAGCTATCGGTATAGAGAGTCCATTGTGTAGCTCAACAGGACTGAAATTCATAGCTGGAGTAGCAGCAAATTAGGTATGAGGGCTCAGAAACGATCTTAAAAGCAAAACCAAAACGTTATAGTAGTTTTCTGTTTATAATTCCATTACTTGTTTTACAAGGTTCTTTCATTTCTTTGGGTTACATCTAAAGTTTATTTGATTCAGGATTCAGTTTAGCCTCTGTCCCTTGTCCCACTATACAGTTACTTTTTGCAAAATATTAGTTAAAATAAAAGTGTAATTTGTCACCACAATGTTACCTTCATGTTTTTTTCTTTTCAAGCTAATAGTTGTAAAGCTTCAGAAATACCTGTTTTTTTCTAGGTTTTGTTGTTGTTTTAACTCGAGAGGTTTTTTCATGAGAACAAATTCAAACTCCAGAGAAAACACATTATCACATTATTAGCTGTGTGTTAATAGAGGCTTTTTGGCTACTTCTTAATATACTCAAAATTGTCATACAACTTTATCTTCACAATATCTACTTTGTTAGGCAGTAATAATTAGAGAACCTATACATGTGAATGATGTAGATCCTGATCCTGAAGGTAAAAGGATAAGGAAAAGCGAAGAAGTTTTATTAATCTTTTATTGGAACCCAATCCTTTGAGCTTTCTGAAGGGCATCAGTCTAAAAGCTGTGCTAACTGAAATCTGTACCTCAACATGGAAGTATAGAGCTGTACTGTGAGATTAATATCATGTCAGAGTCTCCAAGCCATTTGCTTCAGAATTTCTTGCCCACCAACATTAAGTTACTATTGGGCTGGGCTTCCAACTGTAGTGACAGGTCATAGTTTAAAATGATTGACTCATCAAAGCTGCAAAAGGACAATTGATACAACAGAGAAATCGTCAGTAGAGAGTTTTGCCGTTTATTCGCCTGAGGGCTGTTACCTTTGTAAGAGTAACAATGACCACTTGTTCAGAACTTAATGCTTTTATCATTTTGCCTTTGGGTGGGGTGTGTCTGTTATTACAGGGAACATTTTGTTTCAGCGCAGTGCACTTACCTGGCTTTACATTTGAGCAAGATGAATACAGTGCTGTGCTTTCAGGACAGGTTAGATCCACGCAAGCTAAAAATAGTAGGAGACAAACTGAAATAAATGAGAAAGTAAGTAGACTTTTATATGAACATAGTGAAAAATAAATGTATTTGTCCTAAAAAAAACTGAGACAGGGAACAATAAAAATCTGTATTTTTCACAGTTTCAAGTCCTAACATGTGAAGGAAAGAGCCAAATAGGCAAGAGAAAGAGCTGAGCCTTAAGGTTTTCCTCATAAACTTATTTTCAGGATATCTCCTTTAGTGAAACCACAGCACTGGCTAAAATACCAAACAAAATAACCCAAGACCAAAACAACATAGACCCAGGTCTATGTCAAAAGTGCATATGTAGATCTGTCCTTTTCCTATCATTATAAAAATGTATTACCTTTAGAAGAGAACATAAGTTAAGGTGACAGTAATAAAAACTTAAAATTTCTATATCAAGCATGGGGATATGAATGCCTGTAGATATCTGTTTCAAATCCCTTTAATTATTTTACTTTGCTCCTTTAATGTAAACTTTACCTGTTCTAACTTGAAAGAAACTAAAGTAGTTTAAAGTCACTTCTCTGTTTCCTTTGATAAGAAGAGTAAAACATCTAGCACTGTGCAGCAGAACACAAAGTCTCCTTTCACTTTTGTCACTCAAAGCTCAAAGGGATCAATTCACCGGCATATTGCAAGAAAGAAATTCCATCATATCAGTGAATTCTCCAGCTGGTTATTTGAGAAAGACATTAAATTTATTTAGGCTGTTGTGTCTGCTCCAAAACACCAGTGGATTCAGGCAGGTCTTAATTACTGAAAAGATGAACTAGTGCATAGAAGCAAAGTATTCATATCCTGAATCCAAGTAGGTACTATTCTGTTTAAAGTTTGACAATGTGTTTGAATTTTAAAAGAATGCCCCAAGTTACATAGTGTAAACAATTATATAAAACTGTGGAAAAATCCCTTTGATTTACTCAAAAGAAACAAAAAAACATGGGATGCATGATTAATTGGAGATTACTAGTTATTATTGAACCAGTTGAAATTATCACATCAAATAAAAATAGTTGATGGAAAAATGATCTGATAAATTAAGAACATTATGGAGTAGTTTTCAGATTGTCTATTTCCTGAAGACAGCCTCTTTGTATGATTGTGGTCATATAGCACCAAGCAAGCCAATTTCCTAACATAAAGCTGAGGCTGTGAATGTAGATGGCTTGGAAATTAAGAGTTGTTCACATGATTTGCTTTAACATTACTTACTCAGTGAATTGCACTGCTCACGTGTAACACAAAGGGTACAGTCGTGATGTTAATCCTAATGAGTCCCTAATTCAAACATTCTTTATGTTTCTCATTCTTTACCCCAAAGCACTGGTAGAAATGCTTTGGTTTTGTGCTAATAGAGCAGGTGCTTTGTGCTCACGGAACAGAATGCCTCTAAGCCATGCTGCATCAAATTGGAGCTTTCACAGAAAATCATATTAATTCTGTTGGGGGAAAAAAGGGGATAAACAACAATAAAGGAGATATAGTGCCACCTCTCTAAAATCCATTTAAGCAGTAATCCTTTGAAATTAGAGCATACCATTTGATTTATCAGCTATCGTAGCAGCAAACTGTTTGTTAAGTGTGGAAAATACAATTTCAGGGAGATTAATTCAATGTAAAATATGCCTTATGTTATTATTTTGTTATCATCGTCATATGTTCAGCTTCTTCATAAATACAGATCTGAGCTGAAAGACAGTGATGTTGCACACGCCAAGTAGTTGTGAAACAATATAATTTCATCGCATTTATGTGAAGTGTTCTCCACACTGGAAAAAATATCAGTAATACCTATCTCTGAGTATTCTTTTTAATAAAAAGTCCATAGTTTCAGCAATAAAGAAATGTTTTCGTAAGTTTGTCTATGAAGTCTTTTTCCCAGAGTTTTGGTGTGGAAATAGGTGCAAGATACTTTGTGTACTGAAAAGGTTCTTGGTTATTTAATTTGTAAGTCTAAGTAAGTGTCACTGACAGTATTAATATTTCAGGCAGATATTTAATTTTAAAAAAGGAAATAAGTATTTCTCACTAAACATCAGGACAATCTTAACAGGAATTTCCAATGTGTACTAAGAAGTCTCACAACAGAAGGCAATTGGGAAAGAGGAGGTGGACATAAATAAGGGGCTGTAGTACTATCTGCATTCACTGCCTATTGGGTAGAGTTGGGAAAGGGAAATTAATTGGGCCAGACAACCACTTCCCCTTTTCATTTTTTTAAGCATCCTTTAGCAATACGAAAGCCTGATCAATAAGACGCTATGCGTCCTGGTACTCTGTGGTAATGACCAGTCGCCTGGTCATGCTCAGCAAGAAATTTTTTCCCTACAAAGTCACAGCAGTTGGTGCATTTTGTTGTTTGTTTAATTGACTGATTGCCCAAGGAGGCAGAATTTGGCTAACAGCAGGAGAACATCGAAGTTTATCAGTAAGAAATGAAAGATAGCGGGCTGCTGTGACCGTGGAGATAAAAGACTGGAAAAAATTATTCCCCAGACTTATGTGATATCCAGGATTTCACTGGTGGAGTTATGCTTATGGGGAAGATGGGTGGGGAGGTGGGTAGAATTTTGCAGAAATATAAAGATCCCTTCCATGGGGGGAAATATATCATCTTGCACTCTTCATACGAAGTGTGAAGAGGACACAGATATTTTAGTGAGGGCCTATTCCCAGAAAATGCAGTGATATTGTTATTTGACTCCATTGAAACCAATTAAAAACATGGGACAAGAATGTGAAGTAAAGAATTTCCTGTCCCTTACCTGTGTTGAAACCAGTAACAGTTCAAATTATCACATAAAATCTTTCCCACATCACTGTTCTTCATTTGTCTGTCCACCTGGTTCAAAGTATTTTAGCTCATGAATGGTGATTCTTAAAATATTTAATATATTCAAATGCCAGGATTACTAATAAGAGCAGCTGGTATCGCAAAGAAGGTTAGGACTTTGTATGTTCTGGGACTTCATAAACCCAAGACAATATTTGAGCATAAGCTGTAGAGGTTCTGTTCATAAGGAAATGAAGAATTTTTCCTTGGAACATTTTCATGGAAGGTTTATTTATTATTCCTTTCATTCACAAAACAGTGTCAGCTGCGAAGGATATACAAATCTATGAAAGACAATAGAAACAAATATTGGAGAAACTTCTGGCTACTTCTTACATTGCTCTTGGAAAAGCTTGAAATGCTTAAGCTGATACATCTCTGTGTGTTTTGGGACCACACAGTTTTCCTGCTAGCCTTTACCAACACATTCTTTTAGCAACACTCAAAGCCACTTTTTTCTCTCTTGACCTCCTTGGTGCAGAGCAGCCAGCACCACCAGTTAGCTATTGCTTTGAAACTGAATTTCTTTATTTGAATTTTGCTTCTATGATGTTTCCAGTTATATTCTCTTTTCTCTTTGCTACTTTGTTGTTGTCTTCATTTAGTCAATCTTGTCTTATTCTTACTGAGTGGTGCCAACTGCAAGTCCAGTCTTTCTCCAGAAGAGATTACAAACAGGTAGCATACTTGAATCCTGCCTGCTCTTGTCACTTTCAAGAATATGTGTCATACTTATGGGTCAGTCAACCTTGATTTCAAGGAAAGATCACTGAGAATAAAACAGCTGAACTTAAATAAAGGAAAGATAATAAAACAAATTAATGCCAAGGCTGCTTTAATAGGCAAAATACAATTATAAAGAGAAATGAATTTTAAAAGTTTGAAAGCAGAAAAATTTTATAGGTTAGAAAAGAGATATACCATTCAGTAATTAATCAAAGTTACCGGTAAAATTATAACAGCAAAACATCCTTTCCAAAGCTTTTTTTTCATTAAGGGAAAGATGTCAAGAATAGAAAGAAACATTGAATATCCTTCACAAAATTTCCTAAATTTAGAACTCTTAGAGTATACATGTAGTACACCTATCATATGTCAAAAGCATTACAGCTGGAATCTTCAGGAATCTAGAGCTAAAGGCCATAGCGTGACTGAGCTCAAATGAAAACCAAACAAACAAGCAAACAAATCTAGGAATTGCCGATTGCTGCAATTGAAAACCATTGAAACTTTAGTATCTTCAAAGCACACATACTCTTCAGATCCTGTGCACTAGCATAGGGGTACATTGCAAAGTTGAGAGTGATGATACATAGGTAACGTATTGGGTCAAATGTTAACCAGAGCACTGTTTCTGCTCCAGTTCATAAAACCTATGAGTGCCCTTTGAAAAACTTCTCTGCTGTTCAGACATACAGGATGAGACAGAATTTTATTACACCAGTTCTTCAGAGAATCCTTGTGAACTTTCCTCTGGCTGGATGTGGTAGTTCTGGGGTCCTTTAAGGTAGAGTCAAGTCAGAAAAGAAATCTGAAAACACCAAGATTTCTTTTTTGCTTTTTCTTAGTAGACATAATCTCTAAATACTCCCATTATTTGAATAACATCATTGTGAGATCAGTCTTCTTCCTGTGACTGATACTTTGCAGAACAGTTTGAATTGCTTGTCATATTTCTTTTTTATTAGTGTAAGGATATTGATAAGCCTTTAACTTTTCAGATCTGAGAACAGGAATGTCAGAACAGCATCAGCTATTGAACCAGAATGACGTTGCCTGCAAATAACTTAGAAATTTTTCTTTGTATGTCAGAAGAGATTATAAAATGTTACTTAACTTCTCAAGTTGGCATACTATTGAAGTCAAAGTGGAATTTCAATGTCCAGTGATTTTCACTGGACATTTAAACAATCTTCTACTTCCTCTATCTACAGTAGATTGTGGTGTTTACCTGATGTTAAACCAAAAACAAATGATAAAAGGAATTTGGTGCTTGAAAGAAAACTTCAGAGCTCTGTAGAAATTTCTGTAATTTTGAGAGGAAATCAAGATTGTCTGCAGATGGGGATAGCACTGGATCTTCAACATGTCCGTGTACCAAATCATCAGCAGAAACACAGCTGTTTTTTTTACTGCCTTAACCAGGCTGAACAGGTTTGGAGAGGATATCATTTTTCTTTTTCCAAGGAAGATGGAAATGATCCACTTCTCAAAAGTTTAATGCATGGTCTGTGACACTGAGATATCTTTCAGGAGTTGGCAATGTCTGATGGTGAACAAACAGCAATCCCTTGCAGTGCGGAAAATACCATGGACTACTAAGTATAAAACCTGCAGAACTGTAGTATAATTAAGCAAAATATTTACAGCTTTTGAATTTTTCTTGCCTTGAAGGAACAGACAACTCACTATTTTAACCCTAAATTTGAGTTGTTTTGCAGAGCTTAGAGAAGTATAGTCTACAATGGTCATTTTGTATTCATTTTTGTTAAATATCCATATCATCAGTTACACTCTCTAGAATATGACGGGGTTTCCCTTTGTGTCTGGAGTATATTTGTGAAACATTTTTCTTATTTTCTTTTGTGATCTTGACTTTCATTTAGTTTACCAACAAAACCTTTCTTGATGCAGTCTGCTGTAGATGAGGTGCTTCTAAAAATGTAAGAAGTTCAAAAACCTCAATAATATACAACAAAGGAAGAAGAGGGAAGAAGAAAAAATAGTTGAAGTAATGTAAGTACACTGGGTGAATACATGACATGACTGATTCATTGAATATTTCAGTGATAGGTTCAGTACAATGGAAACAAAAAATGTAGTACATGTTAGTGTAGTTCTCCAAAAGCTTGATTTTGTGGTATGCAGAGGTGTGATCTATTTTGTCAATTCGCCCGTCACTGTGATAATAACATAAAATTAATACCCCATGTGTCCAGGCAGAAATTTATAAAAAACAGTAACAGCAAAATTACAGGTCTGCTTTTCTTTATTGCTTACTTTGCATCAAGTATATTAAAAATAATTTCCGCTAACTTTGTAAGTGTCTTCCCAGTAGACATGCATAAAATTGTAAACTTTTTGCTTTTCATAGGTCTCTAATTTCACTCCTACTCTTATTGCTCCCTTCCCTTCCCTTCCCTTCCCTTCCCTTCCCTTCCCTTCCCTTCCCTTCCCTTCCCTTCCCTTCCCTTCCCTTCCCTTCCCTTCCCTTCCCTTCCCTTCCCTTCCCTTCCCTTCCCTTCCCTTCCCTTCCCTTCCCTTCCCTTCCCTTCCCTTCCCTTCCCTTCCCTTCCCTTCCCTTCCCTTCCCTTCCCTTCCCTTCCCTTCCCTTCCCTTCCCTTCCCTTCCCTTCCCTTCCCACAGGTCTTTTGCAATATTTTTCTTTTTTAAAAAAATTATTTTCTTCTTATATTGTCCTACATCCTTACTTCCTCATAACATGGTGGTGTGTAACCAAATACAACATAATGTTGGTTTCAGTAATTGGAAAAATAAAATTAAAATTAAAATAGAAAAAGAAAAATTTTCACTATTCCTACCAGCTTATCTGGCCATATTGAACCACCTTCGGGTATTACAAATGGCTAATCTCAATACCAGCATAAACAATGCCTTAATATACTAATATATTTTCGTAGTTTAGAGCTGTATAGTAATTTAAGAGCTGTCTAAATGTAACATCAGATGTAGGCAATTTTATTAATAAATAAATCTTATTTTTTCCCAGAGAACTAAAACCTGATCTTTTCAAGTAAATATACCCTCATACATGCTAAATTTATTTTCTCAGAATTCATGTATTTCACTTCACTCAGAAATAAATCCTGTTTGCCAGCCAAGCTATATGACAACCAATCACAGAAACCTTACAAATATCCCAGACATCTATAATTCATGACAATTGAAGCACTGGCACTCAGGAACACTATTCTCCATTTTAAATAATGGCCAGTTTTAGTTGTATAGTATTCTTTTCAGTAACAACATCTAATTAAGGCATTTGTTAAAGTTGTGTAATGTTAAACTAACAGGGAGAGCCTAATGGAGTTCTATTGGAATTTTTCCATTAAATTAACATTATGGACTTTTAATGGATGTCTTAATTAGATGCTGTTATTAACAGGGATGATGCACAAATAAAAATCAAGCCCTATGTGTGCAGAATGCCTCATTAGAATTCACTGTGGGACACAGATAAAAATGCCTCAGTCTACCTAATGCACATCAGAAACAATTTCTTTCCTAAGCAAGCACATGCAGGCAGTCATGGGATAAAACAACATGTTCTTTGAGACTTATATTTTAAACTGAACTTACAATATTGGTTCAAATTTGGCTCTTATTTAACAAGGTCATCCCATAGATGAAAATACTTGCTTTTAGACATTTGAGATGTGAACTGTAAAGAAGTACAGCAAGGTATTTTTGCAAAATTCTGCCCTTATCTTTTCTTTCCCTTCCTGAAATTAGGTCCAGCAGGGTGGGTAGGGTGCTGATGAATCTAAACCAATGCTGTATTAATATGTTCATCGTGTTTTCCCTCTCTATCTTAATTGCACGTGCCCCCAGAGTGAAAACTCTGACTATATGCACAGCAAGTAATTAATCACAGAATCATAAAATGGTTTAGGTTGGAAGGGACCTTTAAAGATCATCTAGTCCAACCCCTCTGACATGGGCAGGGACATCTTTTGCTAGACTGGGTTGCTCAAAGCCCCATCTAACCTCACCTTGAACACTTCCAGCAATGGGGGCATCCACAGTTTCCCTGGGCAGCCTGTTCCAGTGTCTCACCAACTTCATTATAAAATATTTCTTCCTTATGTCCAATCTAAACCTGCCCTAATTCAGTTTAAAATCATTCCTTCTTGTCCTGTCACTATAGGCCTTGGTAAAAAGTCTTTCGCTGTTTTTTCTTATAAGACCCTTTTGTATATTGAAAGGCCGCAATAAAGTCTCCCTGGAGCCTTCTCTTCTCCAGGCTGAACAACCCCAACTCTCTCAAGTCTCTCTCCGTAGGAGAGGTTTTCCAACCCTCTGAAAATTTTCATGGCCCTTCTCTGGACCTGCTCTAATAGGCCTATGTCTTTTTTGTACCAGGGACCCCAGAGCTGGGCACAGTACACCAGGTGGGATCTCATTAGAGCAGAATAGAGAAGGGAGAATCACCTCTCTCAACCTGCTGACCATGCTTCTTTTTATACAGCCCAGGATATAATTGGCTTTCTGGGCTGCAAGCGCACATTACCGGCATGCGTATTGTCAGCTGATGTCCAGTTTTTCAACCACTAGTGTCCCCAAATTCTTCTCCACAGGCTGCTCTTGCATTTATCTCTCAGTCTGTGTTGATACTAGGGATTGTCCCAACCTGGGTGCAAGACCCTGCACTTGGCCTTGCTGAACTTCATCAGGTTTGCACAGGCCCACTCCTCCAGCCTGCCAAGGTCCCTCTGGATGGCATCCCTTCCTTCTAGCGAATCAACTGCACCTGTAAGATTGGCATCATCTGCAAACTTGCTGAGGATGCACTCAATCCTAATGTCTATGTTGTTGATGAAGATATTAAATGCTATTGGTCCCAGTACAGACCCTTGAGAGGAACTCAGACACCGCTCGTTACTGGTTTCTACTTGCACATTGAGCCATCGACTGTAACTCTTTGGACACAGTCATCCAGCCAACTCCTTACCCACCCAACAGTCCATCCATCAAACCCATATTTCTCCAATTCAGTGGTATGAATGTTGTGGGAGGTGACAAAGGCTTTGTGGAAGTCAAGGTAGATGACAGCCATAGCTCTTTCTTTTCCACTGACAGAGTCAATAATTAATCTACACTAACAGTGAAACTAGTCCTTCTGAGCAATGTTTGTGTAAAAGACTCATTTGTTCTATCACTCAGATGTTTGCAGGGTCAAGTTTTAAGTATATTGGGAAGTTCAGAAACGCTGACAATGAGGTGCTCGCAATGTTTCAGAAGTGTCTGGTGCCGGAGGTCCCACCAAGACACAAATTCTGGCACTTCTGTAGGAACACAGACCACAAAGCTTAGGGATGTGGGGCAGAGGAATGTCATTTGACAGCACAGATCTACTAAAATAAAATGAAAGTCAGCTTCTTTAAACCAAGTGTTTTAGAATATAAAGCTTATACTATCTGCAGTTAAATCAAACTGTTTCTCAGATCTCATACATGTATCTTCTCCCCAGTAGTGTGGTGACTAAAGATTTTGAAAGAGAAAGGAAAAATAGAAGGGAAGACACTAAACACATCTATAGCAACTTTTCATACCATTATTATTACTACAATCAAATGGTAATTGCAAACAATATTTTTACAATAACCTACAGCCTATAACAAAAATACTCCAGGCTCAATTCAGCAAAGTACAGAATAAGCTCATTCCAGTATTAGACACATGATCAAGCCAAATAAAGTCAGTAGCTTCTCTGGTTCTTTTCAGTGTCATGAACTCTGCAATGTAAGAACAGTATTGCGGAACACAGGCCTGTTTTTTATTCTGTATTTATTTCCTTCTCCACATTTCTACATTATTATTTCTAAAAGGTTTACTTTTTCTAATCCTCTACTAGATTATATAAAAAGGGCTCTAATAAAAAGACTCACTAGCTACTTTAAAAAAATAATTCAGCTTCTATTGTAGTGTTTTTTGCATTATAGTTCAATTTTAATATAAACAAGGACGAATACAATAAAAATTTGATGTTTTTCAAAATAGAAGGCTGTGGATTGTCACTCCTTAAGTTGTTCCTGTTCTTTAAAATTACTTTTGTTTTCAGGGCCTTCCACTGAGATCAGGATGGGATGTCAGCCAAAAGGAATTTAACTTAGTGTTTTCCATTAGTGAATAGGCCTGAGTTTTGATCTCTTTCATAATCACTTGAATATGTAAACCAATGATTTCCATCTTTAACGGTTTGGCAAGAAAGATTAGGCAGACTCATTTAAGGACTATTATCCTTTGAAGCATGCACAGTAATTCCAAATCATTAAATTTTCAAGCTGATTATGTTCTTCCAATGTAATACTTTATTTCTTCCTTTTACAATTAAACATTTTAAACATGATAGAGAATTGTAAAACAATATAAAACTGAAAACATAAAAAGGTGACCTTTCTGTTGTTGAAGTTTCAACAGAATATTTGAGTTTGAGTAGATACTGTGTGAATGGTAGTTGAGCAATATTAAAATAAAATAGCTCATTTTATATTTGCATATAAAATATGCACCACTAATAGATCAATATACATTATGTGATCATCCTGAGTATTCCTAATATTGATCATAAAGCAGCTACAGTAAAGAGAAACTGGTTACCTTAAAAGTGCAGTTTCAAAAGTACGCACATAATATTTTGCAGGAATTAATTTCAAAAAAACAAAACTTTAAACCAAAATAGATATTGGACTAGATTGTGCACTAATTGGATTCAATGGCACAATTCCTACAGAGCCAAATGGAGCATATTCAGCATAAGTATAAGTGTCTAGAATCCTACTCTGTATTTATTTTTTTTTAATAATTTTACAAATAAATTAAACCAATGTTGAAAATGTTTTTTTGTATGAAAATAACATTTCCTGGTTGTGGTGTTGTGGCAGGGTTTTGGTAGCAGGGAAAAACTGCAGGGGTGGCTTCTGTGAGAAGGCATCAGGAGCTGCCTCAAAATCGGACAGAGCCAGTTCCATCCAGCTTCAAGATGATGCCAGCACTGCCTAAAGCTGAGCGCATCAGTGATGCTGGTGGTGCCTCTGTGATAACATATTTAAGAAAGGGTAAAAAATGCTGCATAGCAGCAGTGAGACAGCAGTGAGAAAAATGTGTGAGAAGCATCCCTGCAGACATCAGAGAAGAAGGAGGGGGAAGAGATGCTCCAGATGGTAGAGCAGAGATTCCATGATGAAGAAGGTTGTCCCCCTGCAGTCCATGGAGGACCACGCTGGAGCAGATATCCATGCTGCAGCCTGTGGAGGACCCCATGCCGGAGCAGGAAGTTATGTCTTAAAGGAAGCAGTGGAGCCCATGGCAGAGCAGGGTCCTGACAGGAGCTGTGGACTACGGAGGGGAACCCATGCAGGAGCAGGTTTTCTGGCAGGAACTCTAGCCCTGCTGGGGAGCCACACTGGAGCAATTCTTGAAGAACTGCAGCCCGTGGGAAGGACCTATACTGGAGCAGTTTGTGAAGGACTGTATCCTGTGACAGAGACCCTGTGCTGGAGCAGAAGTGTGTGAGGAGGAAAAGGATAGCAGAGATGAAGTGTAATGGACTGATCACAACCTTTATTCCACATCCCCTGCACCGCTTGTGGGGGAGGAGGTGGAAGAGTCAGAAGTGAATTTGAGCCTGGGAAGAAGGGTGAGATAGGGGGAAGGTGTTTTTACTTTTGTTTTTATTTTTCACCATCCTACTCTGTTATTAATTGGGAATAAATTAAATTAGTCTCCCCAAGTCAAGTCTGGTTTGCCTGTAATGGTAACTGGTGAGCAATCTCTGTGTCCTTATCTTGACCCACAGCTTTTTCACCTCATTTTCTCCCCCTGTCTTGCTGAGGAGGAGCGAGAGAGCTGCTTGGTGGGTACCTGGCAGCCAGCCAAAGTTAACCCTCTGCAGTGGTTCAAACAAAAAATGTTTTTCCCGCAGCCACCATGAATGACCCTCAAAAGCACTTGCTCATCTCCCACCACAATTGAGCACTGTGGTAATCTAGTCAATTAAGAACATTTTTAATACAAAAAAAAAAAAAATTTTTTTACTTAATGTGTATCCGCACCGGATTTTTTAATTTCTCTCCCAGCTTTCTGCGGGACTCTGCCCAACATGGCCACAAACTGTGTTGTTGTTATTAATCTTTGAGCTGCCAGAGAACTCTTCCTTTACAGCTGTTCTCCACTGTGGGTGAGGATTGCTTTTCTAGAACTCCTTATTTCCCATTGCTAATGAGACAAGGATTTAACATGCAGTGAACTTCCCGTGCTTTATCTGAGGTATTTTTGGGCTCCCGTATAGCCTCACAGAATGCGGACAAAAGAATAAACTCTGCTTTTTTTATCTTTATGCAGCAAGACACTTACATGAGTACTAGAAGCCTACTATTTTATGCTTAGACCTAAACACACACAATTTGTTAGACATGAAGGATTGTTTCTTGAGCAGCTCCCATCTCCTCCAGGCAAAAGCAATAAAAGAAGATTATTTTGGCAGCAGAATCTGAATGATGAATATAACTATATTAATATATATATGTTATATATATTATTATATATTATAATATACTATTAATAATATATATGTATGCATATATATGTATATACATATACCTCAAAAACTGCACTGAAAAAATCTGTAATTTTGAGGCTATCTGTTTCTCTTCATAGTGGGGCAGCAGTACAGGTTTTTCCATTTAGGTCCAGGTAAGCGGTAGCACCCAGTGAAGCATGTGGAAACGAGGAAATGTAAGAAACTGCACATCAGAAGGCATTTGCAGAGCACAATAATACATAGTTTTATTTGTCCTGCATTACAAGCTTGCAAATCCTTACACACTAACTCCTTGCACATGTGCTATCTGTCTCCTATTGACAGAGCACTGCCGCAGCCAGAAGAACCTGTGTGCTGCTCCATCAGAGACCTGCACACACATGTCTGTCTGCCTGCATCCTGCTCTGGAATCCATATTGCTCTCAGGAACCTCTTTCCCTTGCTTCCATTTTCCACGTTATTGCAGCGACTTGAAGCAAAATTGCAAACCAGGAACAGCAGCCAATGAAATGAATATGTTTTGCTGCATTTATCAGCCCAGACACCATATGAGTATGTTCTGCCTGAGAACCTCACCCAGGGAGCTTTAATGCATTGAAAAGAGACTTTATTACATTTCATGGTTGTTCCATGGGAACGTATAAAGTATTGCATATTTTCATCTAGACCTGGGTAGAAAAGAGGAAGCCCCATAAAACTTAGAGAAGACTCAAAAGCCTTTGCATGAGCAGATCAGAGAGGTTTTATAAGCCTTCATAGATGATATCACAGGATTGCCAATACTCTAGGAGTAACACATTTACTTCTTGGTTTTAGTTCAGAGATTTGTTTTTGTGAATGTATTTTCTCTAGTAGTTACCTTGCCCCCATGAACATGACAGGATTTCACCTTTTTTCTCTTTTTTCTTTTTCCTTTTTTTTTTTTTTACTTTGGAGCTGTTCCTCTTAATGGCTGATTAAACAGATATTATCTGATTAAAATGTTGTCATTCTGACAGAAAGAGAGAGATGATTCTACAGTTACTGGCAAGGGAAATGAGATGCATATGATCAAGTCTCTGCTCTTGCATTTATCTCACATCTGTTTTGCTGGCTACTGGCTATTTTGGGGTAGCATCCTATCATTTGGATTCTACCAAAATTCTGCTTTGAAAAAACTTTCCTGTTAAATGTGCTATACTGTGATTATTTAATTGAAAACATCGCAGCTGACTCTCTTCCCATATATTTCTGATATGCTTAGCTTTCTGCTGTCCTCTGGTAATTATTTTGAAGCAGAAGGGTTTTCATATAAAAAAGCCATCATATTTTGCTCTGTATATAAAAAAAAAAGGCCTATTATTTCACTCATATATGATTTCAATGCATTAATCATTTTCTATAATGCAGTGCTACCTGATGCCATTTACAAAGACAACGGAGAAAGTTAAGACGACAATTTTAGACTGAGTAAGATATGGGCAAGCTAGCATCAGTTTAAAACAGAGGAAATGACCACATAATGAATATGTGTAATATAATAGTTCAGAATAACCTTTTGCAATGCATGTGCCATTTATTCCTCAAATGAAACATAAAGCTATGGTTCAGACCACAGTAGATTTTTCCTTTGGCATTTTGGAATCCTTTGGATTTTTCCTTTCCTTCCTATATTTAAGGCATTATATTCCCCACATTTATGCTCATTCAGTCCCAAAACAGAGCAGGGGGTTTTACATATATATATTTGGATACTTTCAACTATTATGCTATGAGTGCTCTAGAAATAGACTTGTTTATTAGACTTAGTATAAATTCTAGTAGATACTAATTACCCATTAGTCAAGCTTCTCTCTGTATATTCACTTCTTGTGCTTTTTTATTTACTCATTATAAGTACAACTTAGTTTAACAGATAAAAATACATGTGATTCTTAAATCTGCAGGATATTTTTTAACTTTTCTAAAATCAGGAAAAAAGACAGACATTTCAGCTTACATTTGAAAATATTTACCTCTCCCTTGCAGCAAAATACAATGGTAACATGTAAGTGTCCAATTAATGGCTACCACATTTCATTTATAGACAGTAATTTAGAAATAGAAGTTCCTTTTCTGCAAATCAAAATTGTTTTACTAGCACTTCTTATATAAGGTTATCAAGATGGGTGAACTGCATGGATGGGAGAGCAAGATTTTTCAAATCTCAGACTATTTGGTGATTTGATCTAGTGTGACCTCTCAAAGTTTCATTTCCTGTAATTTAAATTATTATAATTTCCAAGATTTTTAAACCAGTAAAACAACAATGTGTTCTTTCAAGATAATCTTTCTTAATTGGGGCTGAAATATTCCTAAAAAACGACATGGTACATGTAACTAAATATGATGCTGCTAAAATAAATATGATACGTACATAATATTTACTGTATTTTTTTCATTACTATATGGCTTTTCATTTGTCTTCTTTCCATTTTAGAAACAACCTCTGTGCCTTCATTTCTTTTATAATTTGAACATTTTCTAGCACCTGTTTTTCTTTGCATATGGAAATGAAAGCTTCTATTCCACTCCTCAGTGACATGTGGTCAACACAGCATTTGTCATAGACCTAAACTTTCCTGACCTCAGTAGGCTTCTGTGTTTAAATTTTTAAATTGCATATTTTCACCTCTAGTTATTGAAACTGACAATCTACTGACACAGGAACATAAAGTAATAGATATGGGGAAGATTTTATAGATTTTTCCACAGTTGAACATCCAGATTTCCTCCCGTCTGTGCTTAGGCCCATGAATGAAATATCTGCATTAAGGAGACTGTCACTCCATTTTTCCCTGCAGGATACAGGCTACCTGAAACTCTTCTTGCTTTTTAGAGGAGTCTAATCCTTTCAAGTAATATTATAAAGGACCTATGGTAATTGAACTGCTAATTTATATACCTCAATTACATGTCTAAAGTTAAATGAGGTAGATCCGAGCCCACGTCCACTCCATCATATCTCACTGTGGACAAATAAGTACTTGCAACATTTCTTAGACAAAATGTTGGGGGACATTTGGCTACCAGGCAATCAACTTGATTCTTATCTATAATTTCTTATTATGCAAATTATTCCTTATGGTCATGTAAGGACAGCAGACATTTTCTTCAATGGGCTTATATTTTCTGGTTTTACATTGTCCAACATAAGTTGATAGAAAGTTTAATATATGAGATGTAGGTACTCTGTATTAGCTGGCCTTCACATTATTAATTTTATTCATCATATTATTGCACTTATACAGAGCTTATTAAAAAAACATGAGACCATGGATTATTTTCTTAATGATATATTGTACTGTACAGTTCATTCTTACCACTGAGTGAAATGTATCCGCTTGTAAATCAGAATATACACAAAATGTAAAGTAGCACTTCTTAAGTTTAGCAAAGTATAATGTACGCTGCCAAACTGAAATCTAATAGGGAATGAAAGATAATATTCATATTCTTACACAGAAATGTTATGAACTCTAATAGAAGCACAATTAACCTGAAAGATTCAGATGTTTTTCCCACATCCTTCCAAAATGTAAATGTAACAGTATTACATCCTTTCAGAAACTCTCTGAAAGGCACTGGTGCTGAAATACAACAGCTGACTCAAAAGTATGAGCTGTAAATCCAGTGTTATAGAAGAATGTCTAGAACAAAGTACTCTTTGGGCCTAAGTTGGACAGAACTTTCTGATGCTAATCTATGCGACATTTCAGAGAGTAGTAAGTGTTGACCATATTCCCCAAATAAGAGAATTTACACCATTTTCTGAAATATTTTTCCATGGGAAAAGAAGGAAAGGCAGAAATTGTACATGAACATTGATTTAGTCTCACAAATATTTCTTCGCAGTTGCATACACTAAGAAAGTCAGTAATGATGAGGTAAGACAGAAGAGGAGAAGGAAGAATATCTAAGAACGTCTGATTCAAGTAGGAACAATCAAATTAATTTATAAAGCAATATTCAAAATATCCAACTTGGATTATGCATATTTTCCCTTTTCCTCTAAACTTTATTGAAACCTCTTCATTTCATCTGAATTCATGCACAGTACAAAAATTCTAGATATCAATGCTGCTTCAAAACCACTTTGCTGTTTAGATGTGAGGGGATATTTCATTCAGACTTGGACTAGCTATACAGTTTTCTATGCAAAGTTGTTTCTATTTAATTTAACATAATGATTTTAAATATAATAGCAAAACTTCAATATACCTGCACTTTCAACTAGTTTCCCAGATCCTTGACACACGCAAATTGAAAGATCTCTAACATTTGATGAATAGCAAAAAAAAACGCAATCAGTGAATGTATATAAGCAAAGGTCTGAAATTGTGGATAATCTATGGAAACAAATTTATAAATTCTATAGGACACAATGTTTGTCAGGAATCAATTTCAAGTAATCGTTTCCACATAGGCCTGTAAAAATGATGTCTACTTCCCTGCTGACTATGCAATCTTTTTTTTTTATTCTTTTTCCTCAGATTGGGAAATTCATTATATTGCCACAGTAGCAAGCTGTCTATCTGATTCTCTTAAAGCTTGGTACCCCGGATGAGTGCATTTGCTTTGGTCCCGTTATAAACCAGGGTAGTACATCATGCAGTATTTATCAGCCACCAACCACTAGTGCCATAATCAGAGATTTGCACAGCAATGAGATGCTCATCTTTTTCACACAAGTGTTACATCAGCTTCAAGCAGCCAGAATAGTCAGAAGGAAATGAACTGGGCTCAGTGCAGAGGCCAGTTCTGGGACAGAGGGTAATGTGCAAAACCAGAAAGTTATCACCTCCTGATCCCTAGTTTGCTGGTCAAACTTGTGTAACGATTAGGTGTAAACCCTGCTTCTTTCCTCAAAGGTTTTGATAGCCCATTTATTCCATTTGCATCCAGCTGTTCTCAGTTTCTCCAGTGCTAATTTTTTTTAACCTGTTAGAGAAGACAGCATAAGTAATCAAATTGAAAACTAAGGGTTTGTAGAATTGGGATTCCCATCTCAGGATTAGCTATATTTGCCATTTTTTTCAACAAGAAACATGATACATAACCTACGTACTGAATGGAAACTAACAAGTTCTTTTAAAAATATTTTAATTTCATTTCTTGTCAAATAAATACTAAAATGCTTAATATACATTTTGACTCTTGTATTTATGTTTCCTGTTACCTAGAGACTGATTTCTTGAATTTTGTTTTTAAATTGCATAGCTGTCTCCACCGCTATGAAGAATGTAAGATATATAGCAATAGGTATCACATTTCAGAATCAAGAAAACATCAATTAATGTTTTTTAAAGATACCAGCAAACCCTATTACAACATTCTACAAAATCAGAATGATTCCTTGAAAACGTGTCTACTTTTTCCTTGTCTTTAACAAAATTTCTGCTTTTACTGGAAAAAAATATGACAATGTATTGTAAAACTGTTAGAATTTTTCTAAAATGTGAGCCTTTTTTTAAGTATTAGTAAACAGGTGGTGAAAATCCGACCTAGTTTCATACATTTCTCACACACATTTTGTCCTATACCTAAACTTCTTTAAATTGAGTTACACATGAGGAAATTTTATCTTTTTCTGTTCATTAGCATTGAAAGTGCAATTCAGCTGCACAAAAGATGGAAAGATCTCTAATTTTTGACAGCACAGAACCTACATTTAGAGTAGAGTTTTTAAAGTTCTACAAGAAATTGGGCGAAATTACAGGACAGAGAAATTTATACAGAGGTTTCCGTCTTCTTCCCTATCTCCTTCCAGTGCTACAGCTGTGGAGATACCTGCCTAATCAGACAAAAATAAAGTGTTTTTTCACTATTAGGTTTCTGTGCAGGATTTATTCTCCTTGTTGCCAGAGATCCTATGCTCTGTAGTAATAAAAAAAGCTACTTTGACACAACTGAGAATGTTTATTCTGAATTTAGTGTATTTTATATTCTTCTCTACACTGAGTTGAGCCCTGAAAAAGAAAAAAAAAATATTTACTCCATTTACCACTATCTTTCAACAATAGATTTGTAGAAAAATAACAAAAAACAGAAAATGAATGAAAAACTTGTTTAACCAATTAATAGCTAATTCTTTATAATCTTTTTACGCGAGTTCTATGGGCAATGATGCTTGACATACCTACTTTATACATGCTGTATCAGCATTTGCCATCTCAGCAGAGCTGAGATTGAAAGGTCTTTATAAACTGCTTTCTTCTTATCAAGATCTGCCTCCTGGATTCAAGGCCCTATAAATAAGATCCTCTGTTATTGTGAGACTGCCGTTTCCATGGGGAAAGCATATTAATGTATCAATATACTAGTATACATTAATGTAAATTTCTGAAGATTTTTTTTACTTTTTGTTTCCTTCAAATAAATAAACATCACAACTCTTCTTCTTTTTTTTTTTTTTTTCCATTTAAAAAGCCCGTAAGACAAGCAGAAGAAACTAAACACAAAAATGCTTTTTGAAGCTTTAACATAAACACTGCAGAAATATATGTGGGATTATTCAGGAAACTATCTTCAGTATTGCAGAAGTAAAAAGTATAAACAACAGTCAGAAGGCTTTTCCATTAAAACCAATTCGAAACCTCTCTCTGGTACTGTTGACTTGGATTGGCTCCTCTGTCTTTCATACTCATAGGTGCTTCACTGTCTACGTTTGGTCATTTTTCCTCCAGTACTCACAAACCTGCCTGCTGGGTCTTATATCTTTATCTAATGGGTTTTCTTTTGGAAAACTTATTTCCCCCATGTTTCCCCAGGGGATTCAATTGCACAAGCATTCCTTCCTTACCTGGAAACCATAAAATACTACAGTAACATTTAATGGTCAAAGAGTGCTTTTGTTGGGCTAATTTTTTCCATAACTGATTATTTCATCTAACTGTATATAACTTAACTGAAAACATTCCAATAAAATGCATGTAAACAACATGTAAATATGCATATAATTCATACTTCTTTTTTTCATAACCCAGCAGGATAGTTCTTAAAGAGAGGCATACATTCTTTACAGGGTTTCTGTTAGTTTGGGTTTTTTTAGAATACTTGTTCCTCTCCTTCAGCTAATTATTTTTTTAAATCTTGCACTGAGGAACTGAAGTAACCACTATTGTCAACTTGTTTTTACAGTAGTTTTAATGATCCTAAAAAGACAGGCAAATGAAGAAATTACTATACACTTATGGTACATAGAAGGGTACGTGAAGGGGTACAGCAGACAAACTGGAGGCATGCAAGAGAGCTGCTTTGCAGAAAGTCCTATTATCCACTGAAGAGAGTATTCCTATGGTTAAGGCTAAAATGTGTTTCATAACTATTTAATAATGCTGCATTATGGACTGTGGTTATCTTCCCTTGAAGACAAACAGCTTTTCAATCACTTTGTGCACTGCAAGCATTCCAACCCTGAGCCCATACCAATTACAAGGCAAGCAGAATAACCTACTCTTTCTCATATGTGCTGCTTTTATTTAAAGAGTCATTCCAAGTGGACTAATGCCAGCATTTCTACCCTGAGGACTTCTTCAGCACATTCACAGATGTCTGGCAGAGACTACAAACATATGCAGTGACCCACTCACCAGTTCAAGGCTATGCTCACCACAACAGCCAGCCACTGAGTGGCCAGCTAACATCACCACCAGCATCCCCTATTAATGTTAGATGTAAATGAGTCCCTCCAAATGCTGGAAGCATCAGCATCATATGTGAGACTTGTGTTAAACTGTGTGAGAAATAAAAACTGTGAAATATGCACACCCACTAATCCTTTGGTGGAAACTCTTACATTCAGCTTCACTATACAGGATAAGATTTACACATCCTGTCAGCAGCCACCCCAGGATGAAATGTCCTTATCAGTTAGTAACAGGTGTGCCTCCAGCAAGCTCTCAACTGCACAGGAAGAATGTAAGAGAAATATTAGAGTAGGCCCTGACCCAGGGCTCTACTCTTCCACTGAAAAAGAGAAAATTCCCAGATGCTTCTATGGATCAGTAGGCACCTTCTGTCCTGACATTAATGGGAGAGTAAACTGGCTTGCCCCAGTCATATGTCTTCTAGTTGTCTCATCTTGTCTGTGAGCCCTCACATAGGACCTATGTTCTGCAAGACAGGTAGTTACCAGTGGGAATCCAAATCTCTCTTTTCCCAGAACCCAGAATCTACTTTTCCGGCCTGCTTCCTTCCTGCTTGTCCCTGCCAGCAGAGAAGACTGCACTGGGAGGATGCCTGGACATGAACAAATGGCCATGAATGGTGTCTCACTGGTGAAAAACCTCTGGCTGGAGATGGCCAGCTGGTCAGTAATTACAAGGACCTCCCTCGAAGTTCTGCTGCTCCAGTTTTTTTCTCTATATCCAGCTTACTGTTTCTCTTAGCACTCATGCCTAAGGTCAAAAACTGCATCAGCCTGCAAGAGTTAATGTCTCCTTTTCAGGGAACAATCTGAACAGTTGCTAAAAACTTTACTCCTGAATTAGGAGAACTGCTCCTGAATTAGAAGACGGTGACATAATGCTTCTAAGTGCATTAAAACACACTCCGGGGGGGGGTGGGTGTGTTGGGGGGGGGATGGTGGTGTGTGTTACATCAGCTAAAACTTAACATTCTTGAGATAATTAAAGCCCACATTCTGCTGTCAGAAATTTGCATTATGCTCGCATTTGACTCTAACCAGATTCCACTGGTTAAATGAGAATTACACCATTAGCTTAGGATCAGGTCCATTGACTTCAGAGAATGTAACTCCCTGACATATGACAGCAAGAAGAAGATAAACTTACAGAACACCAGAAAAAGCAGACTAAATATAAATTAATATCTCCATAATGTTTCAAATATGTAAATTTCAATTGCACAAATATTTAAACTATGCTTATTCTGTATATTAAATTGTCCTGGCATTATAGAGATGATTTGCGTTTGAGCCTTTGAGAGGGGAGAGTGCTGATTTGCAATAAAGGAACATATGTTCTGAAATAACTATGTGAGTCATATGATAATAAATACATAAATTTTAATGCATGAAACCAGCTTTAAATATCCTCAATTTAGTGTGTGACATTTTATGGATGATAATGGAATTGATGTGCATTTTAAAATTATGCGTTCAAAACTGCTTGCATTTTCTTTTACAACTTACACTGAGCAAAATTTATTTAAGCTCACCATCAGCCCAGTAAAACTCACATCAAATCCTTTCTTTTTTAATGACACACCTATTTAATTAACAGCTTTCGAGATCATGTACCTTGCCCATTCCACTGACTGGGCTGGATAATATCCTTGGTTTCCTCCACCATCTTGTTAAGTGCATCAAATTAAAGTGTCACGGTCTTGTACTTCAGGCTTTTCACGTTGTTATTATGGTCTTGCAGCACTAAGAATACCGTCCTTGTCACCTGTGCTCTTCCATTAACACCAACCTCTAATCCAGTTTGCCAGTTTGACCACAAACATTTCTGGTTTTCTCTGTATCATTTACCCACAGAATTTCTTCTGCTAGATGATCTGCAATGCTACTATTAATTGTTCCATGAAATCATTGCTCCAGAAAGCACAAAGGAAGTTGTTCAGGTGATAATGACTAGCTTGAATAAGAACTGTAGTTGAAGAATTAACCAGGTTCAGATCATCAGGTTGTGTACACTACTGGTTTATGCACTTAGCTTATCCTTACCCTGCTTTTTTCCCATTGCCATGCAGTGCTTCAAAGTATTTTGAAAGAAAGTGTTTCTATGAAGGAAACATAAAGGAAAGGAAGAGCAAAGAGTTGAACCTACCCTATCAGCTGCAGTGAAGTAAAAGAAAAATCTGGAAGGAGTCATAATTTTCTGTCAGTGTCAAAATTCACTGTCCTTGGGAGTGATTAAAACATCTATTTACATCAACAGAGCCAGAGACTGTACATTTTAATCAAGTATTAATGGGAGCCAATGTCTGATGCACATGCAATCCTTTGAGTACTGGTACACGAGTTAGAGTTCAGTAAAAGCAGAAGTAATTTGTATTCCCAGAGCATTCCCAAATTTATGGTATTTTTTCCCCAATTTCTTTACCTTCTTGGATTAATTTATCAGTGCATAGTATTGTTAAATAGAATGGTGAATTGTTTTTGTCTTTTGTTTTTAATGAAACAGATAATGTAGAAATTAGTCAATACAGTATTTGCATAGCTACTTTCTGACTCATTTATTTGGTGCCAATAATTTTCTGTTACAAAAAAAAGAAAGAAACAAAGAACACTTACAGTAATTTTGTCTTATAAAAAGTGTTCCTCATTTTCTGTGTTTCTAATTACATCCCTGATTGGCTACATATACACAATCAGAGCAGCTGTGATTGGTTGCACATTCACTTCTGCTTTATTATCTTTCAAATTCATGTAATCATGCAATTATCTTAACAAGACAATGCTTTCAATGAAAGTAGAATGGATGGGCAATTATCCACAAGAGATGGATTTTTAATATAATACAATCTAAAATATTATGTACCTATATATATTTAAATTCCATAGAAAAGATACTGCAATCTTCTAGATATATCTGAAGAACTTTATTCTTCATACTAAATGTGTTTGAGATTTGTATAGAGGTACACAGGCACCTGGCTTCAGAATTCACTTTGAATATTACCTCAGAGACAACACTTGTTAGAGAAAATATTGGGGACAATAACTCAATAAGAGTGAATTTTTCAGTTTTCTGAGAATATTATTTGCAATGAATATCCCCTTGGGATCTTCTATACCAATAAAAACACTCACCCAATATATTGTAAAGAGTAATGGGAAGCTCTTATATTGACTGTTTCATTATTTGTACAAATACATAAGTTAATGTAAAATGTATACATTAAATTATGTGAATTATTTCCTTTAAATGAAGTGTAAGCAATTTTAAGAAATTTCAAAGTGCACATTGCAGAGGAGTTTTAATTCAGAATTAAATCTAGAAAGAATGGTAACATGTATCTTCTTTCTGGTCTAATTGTGAAACTAATAACATGGATTTAATGTATATTGGATAATAGTAATGAGATCAATATGTTGTCCCAAATCTGAGTTCTCCATCCAGTGTGCAATAAGCTGATCCACATACAGAGCTGAGATACTTGTTTATTGCTTGTTTATTTATTATTATGTCTGAGCAAAGATGGTGGTAACTCTGCAAAGCTAGCACCCCTTTTGAGAAATAAGCCGTCTTACATGCCAAATAATAACAAAGGAGAAACCACAGTGACTGATGAGTCAGTCATTTGTTACTCCTAACATATGAAAGCAGAAATTTTCTGTTCTCTTATCTCCTCTTGTCTTTGGTTGAGAGCAGTTTGGCATTATCAAAGTCTGATGACCTGTTCCCCCCCCCAAGAACAAACCCACCTGTGCCAAATTGATCAACACTACAAGCCCACCTGGTTGTGAAACCCAGAGTTTTTGTGACTGTTAACTCTTTTCTTTTGACAAAAAATATAGTTAAAAACAGTGGAACTGGCTAGTGCTGTTATAACTTGATATATCTTTCTATTTTGAGTGCTCATACATCATCTCAAGGAACACTGTTTGCCTGTGCTAGGTATCATACCAGCACATATGAGTGCCTTGTTCAAGACCCTGAAGAGTAAAGTCTTGTTTGTGCTCTGGAGAGTTTCTGCATCTTTTACACTGTACTTTCTTATCTGAGACAATTTTCCAGGTAGTCATCATTATTAAAGCCAGTTGCAATAAAACAAGTATAACTTGTTGGAACTGCTCATACAGTCACTCAAACTATTCTAAGCCAGATGTCTTGTTAAGTGAACACCTTAAATACCTCAAAATCTGAAATCCTTTGACTTCTTATGTTGGATTTAGGGCCACAAAGATGATCAGAGGGCTGGAGCACCTCTCCTATGAGGACAGGCTGAGAGAGTTGGGGCTGTTCAGCCTGGAGAAGAGAAGGCTCTGGGGAGACCTCATTGCAGCCTTCCAGTACACAAAAGGGACCTATAGGGAAGCTGGGGAAGGACTTTTTACAAGAGCATGTAGTGACAGTGTCACTGATATTGGGAATAAACTCCTTAGCACCAATGTAGTACTAAGAAGCAGGCATTCTTTATTGCAGCGCTGGATGCATGGGGGATCACTCTGCCCAGCGTGCATACCATAGCTTCTAGCGAGATCGTATTTATTACAATGTAGGCTTTACATATTCATGACAATTTATCCATATGAAAATTATTTCATTAACCCCTCCCAGCCTGACATGTACTTTCATCCTGAGCGGTCGTCCTGAGAGTCCTTGGTGGTTTCTATTCTCTTCTTGAAGGGGCCGCCTTGTTATTCTTTGGGCGACCTTTGTGCTCTATACTGCAGATTTCTTTCATATCAGTCTCATAACTGTGCCCTTAACCTCCTAGACCAACTTGTACTGGCCTCCCTCTCCAGCCTTGAGTTACAGTCCATGCTGGTTGAGTTCTTTGCAGTCATCTCTATTTACATTACTTCCATTATGTCTGCAATTTGACCATTTCGGCACCTGCGTGAAAAACTCAATTTTGTAACAGGACGAGGGGGAATAGCTTCAAACTGGAAGATAGATTTAGATCAGATATTAGGAAGAAATTTTTCACTTTAAGGGTGGTGAGGCACTGGAACCAGTTGCCCAGAAAAGTTGTGGATGCCCCATCCCTGGAAATGTTTAAGACCAGGCTGGATGCAACTTTGAGAAACCTGGTCTAGTGGGAGGTGTCCCTACCTATGGCAGGGGGGTTGGAACTCGATGATCTTCAAGGTCCCTTCCAACCTAAACCATTCTATGATTCTATGATTTATTTATTTATGTTTGTAAATTCTGCACTCTTCAAATAGTTCTTGAAAGGTGAAAACTTCTCTTAACCTATGCCACACTAAAGAAAGGCAAAGAACAGAGGTACCACAAAGATTTTCAGCTTCACAGTGGTTATAGACCAGTTTAAAAGACCTTTAATTTGTGCGTAAATCAAGCTAATTGTCAGAAATACCCACCATTTTGTGGCATTTTCAATAGATGAGTACTCCAAGATTCTCAGCAATTCATCTCTCCTGCTTTGTGATTCTGGCAGAGAAAAGGAGTAAATTGTTTAAGAACATTAACAGTTTCAGCCTGGTTGTTGTTCATTCTAGATATCTTGTGATCTGCAATGGCGTTTTAAAGGAGAATCTTCTATATCAGTCATCTCTCTTGTTTTGTTTGTGAAAGCAATCAGGCAAGAAAACGCAACTGGATTTCTTAGGAAAATGTAAATTACTCAAATAATTGTTTGGGGTTTTTTTTCTATTGCTTCATCAAAGCAGCACTGTTGATGTTAGTAGGTAGGTATATTTCAGAAAGCTTTGTTTTGGTGTATGTCCCTTAAAAATAACAAAAGATGGAACCTGATTTACATTATTACTCCAGTGTGTTTTATTATTTCAATTACAATTTTTACAATAGTCATTCAGCAAATACAAGCATATATGTACATTATTTTCTTAACAGATAATTAGATAAATAAGAAAAAATGCACGTGTTCTGAGGCTGTCTTTAGGTATATCACTCAAAATATAGGGCATATCTTTGCAGAATCATAGAACCATAGAATGGTTTAGGTTGGAAAGGACCTTGAAGATAATCGAGTTCCAACACCCCTACCATAGGCAGGGACACCTCCCACGAGCACAGGTTGCCCAAGGCCACGTCCAGCCTGGCCTTGAATACCTCCAGGGACGGGGCCTCAACAACCTCCTAATGTTTAATCCAAACCTGCCCTCTTCCAGTTTAAAGCCATTCCCCCTCGTCCTATCACTACATGCCCTAGTAAAAAGTCCCTCCCCAGCTCTCCTGCAGGCCCCCTTTAGGTACTGGAAGGCCGCAATAAGATCTCCCCGGAGCCTTCTCTTCTCCAGGCTGAACAGCCCCAACTCTCTCAGCCTCTCCTCTGGTGCTCCATCCCTCTGATCATCCTCGTGGCTCTCCTCTGGACATGCTCCAGCAGGTCCATGTCCTTCTTATGCTGGGGACTCCAGAGCTGGATGCAGTACTCCAGGTGGGGTCTCACGAGAGCGGAGTAGAGGGGCAGAATCACCTCCTTTGACCTGCTGGCCACACTTCTTTTGATGCAGCCCAGAATACGGTTGGCCTTCTGGGCTGCGATCGCACATTGCTGGCTCATGTCGAGCTTCTCATCCATCAGCACACCCAGGTCCTTCTCCACAGGGCTGCTCTCCAGCCATTCTCCGCCGAGCCTGTATTTGTGCTTGGGATTGCCCCGACCTAGATGTAGGACCTTGCACTTGGCCTTGTTGAACTGCATGAGGTTGGCTTGGGCCCACCTCTCCAGCCTGTCCAGGTCCCTTTGGATGGCATCCCTCCCCTCCAGCACGTCTGCCTCGCCAAACAGCTATCATCAGCAAACTTGCTGAGGGTGCACTCTATCCCACTGTCCATGTCGCTGACCAAGATGTTGAACAGTACAGGTCCCAGTACCGACCCCTGAGGAACGCCACTCGTCACTGCTCTCCACTTGGACACCGAGCTATTGACCACAACTCTTTGAGTGTGACCGTCCAGCCAGTTCTTTATCCACTGAGTGGTCCATTTGTCAAATCCATGTCTCTTCAATTTAGAGACCAGGATATCGTGTGGGACAGTGTCAAATGCTTTGCACAAGTCCAGGTAGATGACATCAGCAGACCTTCCCTTGTCCACCACTGCTGTAACCCCTTCGTAGAAGGCCACCAAATTTGTCAGGCATGACTTGCCCTTGGTGAAGACATGCTGGCTGCTACCAATCACCTTATTTTCTATGTGTCTCAGAAGAGTTTCCAGGAGGATCTGCTTCATGATCTTACCAAGCACAGAGGTGAGACTGACTGGCCTGTAGTTCCCCGGGTCTTCCTTATTTCCCTTTTTGAAAATAGGGGTTATGTTTCTCCTTTTCCAGTCAGCAGGAACCTCACCAGACTGCCACGACTTCTCAAATACGATGGGTAGTGGCTTAGCAGCTTGATCTGCCAGTTCCCTCAGGACTCACGGATATATCTCATCAGGTCCCATGGACTTGTGCACCTTCAGGTTCCTCAGGTGGTCTCGCACTTGATCTTCCTTTACAGTCAGTGGTGCTCCATTTTCCCGATCCTTGCCTTTACATTCTGCGTCTTGGGCAGTGCGGCTGCTGTCCTTGTCAGTGAAGACTGAGGCAAAAAAGTCATTGAGTACCTCAGCTCTGTCGCTGTCCTGGGTAACCAGTTCTTGCGTTTCCTTCCGGAGAGGGCCTTCATTTTCCCAAGTCTTTCTTTTCTTCCTGACATACTTAAAGAAGGATTTTTTTGTTTGTCTTAATGTCCCTGGCCAGATTTAGTTCTAACTGGGCTTTAGCTTGTCTAACCCGCTCTCTGGCTGCTTGAACGATTCCTCTGTAATCTTTCCAGGCTACCCGCCCCTGTCTCCACTCCCTATAGGCCACCTTTTTTCTTTTGGTCACGTCCAGGAGCTCCTTATTCATCCACGCAGGCCTCCTGGCTTTTCTGCCTGCTTTCCTCTTTGTAGGAATGCATTGCTCCTGAGCTTGGAGGAGGTGATCCTTGAATATTAACCAACTTTCTTGGACCCCTCTTCCTTCCAGCGCTTCATCCCATGGCACCATACCAAGCAGATTCTTCAAGAGGCCAAAGTCGGCTCTCCTGAAGTCCAGGGTGGTTAGCTTGCTGTGCACTTTCCTCGCTGCTTTGAGGATTTTGAACTTGATCATTTCATGGTCACTACAGCCCAGGCTCCCCTTGAGTTTGACCCTGTCAACCAGCCCTTCCTTGTTGGTAAGAACAAGGTCCAGCATGGCTCCTCTCTTCGTTGGCTCCTCAACCACTTGGAGAAGGAAGTTGTCCTCAATGCAATCCAGGAACCTCCTGGATTGCCTGTCCCTGGCTGTGTTACCCTTCCAACTGATGTCAGGGTGGTTGAAGTCACCCATGAGAACCAGGGTCTGTGAATGTGATGCTGCCCCTATCTGTCTATAGAGGGCTTCATCCACTTGGTCTTCTTGGTCAGATGACCCATAGCATACCCCCACTGTAATGTCCCCTGCTCCCCATTTCCCTTTAATCCTGACCCATAGTCGCTCAGTTGGCTCTTTATCCACCCCTAGGTTGAACTCCATGCATTCCAGCTGCTCGTATAGTTTCAATGCTTAATCAAGCATTACTTTAAGAGAATCTTTTTTAAATTGATAAAGACCTCTATGGTATATTTAAGCTCCATGTTAATTTTGCGGGAACTTGATGACATTAAAGTATGGTTATAATGACAGTATTCTAACACATGTATGAACCACCAACTTTCAGTAGAGATAGTGAATTCAAAGTCTTTCAGTAAAAATGAGGTTGAGTTGTTTCTACTTTTTGTTAAAGTTGCTCAAATACCTCCTAAGCCATTCTAGTGCAAGGCTGGTCATCTCATTATACTGCAGTAATATCTTGTCATGTAAGCAAGGCAAAATATCTCATGCTATGGTCAGGATGAATTAGCAGTATTTGGCACATTAGAGGTTCTCATATACTATAGCAAATTAAATCATAAAAGATTAGCAAGATGTCTGTAAGTCTGCGCAGTTTTAACAGCTTTTGTTCCTGTGTATGTGGGTGTACACACACCACCATTTCATATCAAGTTTCATTACAAACAGGTATTACTTACAGACAGGCCAATTCCTTTCATTTCTGAATCAAGATTGGGAAACATATTGCTTGCCATATGTGTGGAGCCTAGAAGCTTGTCTAACAAAACAGCTTAAGCAAAAGCTTTATAATATTAATTAAAAATGTTATTAACAGAAATTTTCAGCATCAGGAGCAGAGCTTTAAATAGGTATTTTGAAAAAGTTATTTCTGTACACTGGCTATCTAAATCTCTCCAATAAAAGAGTCAAAAATCCTTATTCCACAAAAGTTTCCTTTACAGTGCAGGATCTGGATCTGTTTTAGCCCCATGGGAATTCATATCTCTCAATGCATATATTTTAAAGTAGGTACTAAAATAAATGTTTCATATTCCCAAATAATACATTGACCTTAATACATTTATTCTTTAAATAAACCTAAAAATATGTTGCTTAAAATTAAAGCTGTTGAGAAGAAAGAGAAAAACGTAGCGAGAAGAGAAGAGAAGAGAAGAGAAGAGAAGAGAAGAGAAGAGAAGAGAAGAGAAGAGAAGAGAAGAGAAGAGAAGAGAAGAGAAGAGAAGAGAAGAGAAAGAAGAGAAGAGAAGAGAGAAGAGAAAGAAGAGAAGAGGAGAGAGAAGAGTTGAGTTCCATCTGGAAGGGACCTACAATGATACCTGCTGGAGCGCGTCCAGAGGAGAGCCACGAGGATGATCAGAGGGCTGGAGCACCTCTCCTATGAGGAGAGGCTGAGAAAGTTGGGGCTGTTCAGCCTGGAGAAGAGAAGGCTCCGGGGAGATCTTATTGCGGCCTTCCAGTACCTAAAGGGGGCCTACAGGAGAGCTGGGGAAGGACTTTTTACAAGGGCATGTAGTGATAGGACGAGGGGGAACGGCTTTAAGCTGGAAGAGGGCAGGTTTAGATTAAACATTAGGAAGAAGTTTTTCACTTTAAGGGTGGTAAGGCACTGGAAGAGGTTGCCCAGAGAGGTTGTTGAAGCCCCATCCCTGGAGGTGTTCAAGGCCAGGCTGGACGTGGCCTTGGGCAACCTGGTCTAGTGAAAGGTATCTCTGCCTGTGGCAGGGGGGTTGGAACTCGATGATCTTCAAGGTCCCTTCCAACCTAAACCATTCTATGATTCTATGATTCTATGATAATCGAGGGAATACTTTGGGGTGGACCAAAAATGAAAGCACACTATTAAGAGCAGTCCAAATGCCTCTTAAACATTCACAAGCTTGGGGCGTCGACCACTTCTCTAGGAAACCTGTTCCAGTGTTTGACCACCCTCTTGGTGAAGAAATGTTTCCTAGTGTCAAGCCTGAACCTCCCTTGATGCAGCTTTGAGCCATTCCCAGGCGTCCTGTCACTGGATTCCAGGGAGAAGAGATCTGCACCTCCCTCTCCACTTCCTCTCCTCAGGAAGCTGTGAAGAGCAATGAGGTCACCCCTCAGACTCCTTTTCTTTAAACAAGACAAATGCAGAGTCCTTAGCTGCTCCTCATGGGATATGCCTTACATCCCTTCCACCAAGTTTGATGCCCTGCTCTGGATGCATTCAAGGACCTTCACATCCTTCTTATATCGTGGGGCCCAGAACTACACACAGTGCTCAAGGTGAAGCCACACCATCACAAAATACAGCAGGATAATCACCCCTTTTCACCAGCTGGCTGTGCTGTGTTTGATGCACCCCAGGATGGGATTTGCCCTCTTGGCTGCCAGGGCACACTGTTGACTCATGCTGGGCCTGCTGCCAACCAGCACCCCCAGATCCCTTTCTGCAGGGCTGCTCTTACCATTTTCCCATACACATAACCAAAATCTTTTGGCAAGAGGGATTAGATTAGCATGAATTTCTAGATTTGAATTCATGCTTGAAAATCCAAGTTTGAGTTGCAGTAAAAATAAGTGTAATTTTCATTCTCTTTAGAAACTGTTATCTTTATGAACTCTAAAAGACACAAACACAGACTTTTTGGCTAGTCAGTGCAATATTGAGGATGTTGAAAAAGCAATGAAATCTTTCACAGTTTTCATGTCAATGACATTGTTTGGTGACAAGGAAGATAATTTTTAAATGAAGAAAGTTCATGTTATTTTGATGCTTTCTGCTACCCACTTTTTAACTAATACTACTTTCATCTTCTTTCGTTTCCTCTCCAGCAGTTGTGCCACTGCTGTAACACTTTTTACTTCCTTTCTTTCTCCCTTTTACCTGATCTTCTGAAGTACAGATAATAGATATTATTTCAGTATAGGGAAGAGCCTACCTGAAAACCTCAAATATCGTTGCATTTCAGTAAACCCTACATATCATAGTCCCTAATTATAAAGCACACTGAAGTAATGAAATTAGGAGTGCTATGATAGATGTAGCAGCAGAAGTAACTTGGATAAGAGCATTCTGGGTGGTGAGATTTTTAATGCTTTTTTGTGCCTCTGTTGCTAACATAATATTTGCTAATTATCTTTCTCTGTATATGATAGACTCTCCATTACTGATCGCCATGTGCAGATGACGCAGACAGAGACCAAAGCCCTCCTTTAATTTCTCTTACCTGTAGTGAGATAACACATATATTGATGCAGATTAAAATAGTTGTGTTGGTTTTCAGCAAAACACGGTTGAAATAGCAGTTACCATTGTTAGTACAAATACTAACACAGAGCATAGACCCAGCACCCAGAGTAAATTTCTGCTGGAATCCACAATATGCTCTCTCTTATTTGCCTTTTCAAAAGAAAACCTTGCCTCTGTCTACTAAAACAGACCGGAGTGATGGAGAATGATCCTTTGCCTCTGCTGGCATCAGAAAGGAAAGAAATTGAAAGCCCCAGTGGGCAGCAGCTAGGCTTCACTGGCTTCTCCAAAAGGGCAGCTTCCAAAGAATGCAAGAGGAAAGAAGCTTCAGCTCTGCATCTAGGAAAGCTACAGTAAAGATGAAAATATTTTTACCATTTTCAGTTGGTTGACCAAGACCCTGGGCTCTTGGCGTACTGCTAAAGAGGCCAGAAAAAGTCCACTGAAATCCGGGCAGCTGAAGGTGCCTTCTGGAGTTTTATAAGTTTCTTTTCACTTAATTGTACCCCAGGGGTATCAAACATACTTTGTGGAAAGGGCTGAATCCTACCCTGAGTTGTGGACTATTAGCTTGTGTATATATATATATTCAGGATTGCATAGCTTTCTCCTGAGCAGAGTTCACACTGACCTCACTAGATGGTACCAACTTATATTGGAAAGAAAATAAATACCTTATATAATAAATAACCTTAATATTATCTTAACTTTAATAATCCATTGTCCTTAGATGCAGCATGGGAAAGTTTCTTCTTAGGCTGAAGTACAATTTGGTTTCTGTTTCTTTCTCCTTCTTCTATTGTTTTTTTCTGACTTTTGTTTTTCTGTGTGCTGTTGTGTTCTTTCCTCTGTATTTTTATCTCGAGTGTCTCCAGGGAGCAGAATGGAACACTCAAAAAATCATGATCCAGCTTCATGACTGACACTCCAAAGAACAGTGAGGCAGTTCACACCTTAGTGAATAAATCCATCTGCAAATTTCTGCCTGAGTTTGCATTCAGTTCACATTCTTTACATTTCACAATGTTTCATTTCACAAGGACGAGGGATTGGCATATACTTGTTTTACAAAAAAGTGAAAAGTGAGTAATCTGAATATATAGTGAACAGCAAAAACATGTACCCAGGCCCAACCTGTGCACCTAGATCCACCATCAGCAAACCTTGTTAAACTTCAACTTAGTAACCTGACAGAGTCTCTGTTTCTGACTTTTTAAAGTATAAAGGCTTTATATAAATATATGGAGGAACTCAAAGAAATTGGATTTCTCCTTCCTTATGCTTCTGTGAAAACTTCAGCCAAAACCAACCCAAACCAATCCTGCTTCCCCAAAACCCCTCAAAAAACCCAGAACAAAACAAAAAAAATCTCAAATCTTCCATCTGTGCATACTCATCTATGCCCCTGAATTAAACAAGCCAAATAACTGTGGCAAGAAGTCACTGGCTCTGAGTTGGATGCTGTGCCACTAATGGGGAGCAGAGTGCAAATTCTACACACTGAAGGATTTTTTCATGTGGTGACTCAATATTTTTCCAAAATGGACCCAAAGAAACTCCAAGCAGTAACATTACTTTTTATTAAAAATATTCATTGTCAGGGGAAATTTCCTTTTTTTCTTTTTCTTGGAGTTTTTTGTACTTCTCTGCCATTGATTTCATGACCATCACAGGAAGGCAATACTGCTGTCTCACAGTGTCAAAAGGGTAAAGGAAAAATTACTTCTTTACTTTTTTCTGGATTGTTATTTTTGTTCAGTACTTGCTGTATGCTTTCCCAGATAGTCTTTCTGTGAGTTCAGACTGCTGTTTTGCTATTTGTTGCTGTGCAACTAATAACTTGCTGGACCAGTCCAGGTCTTTGTCTCTCTGTTCCATTCTCAGCCCTTTGTTTCATGACAGTTATTTTTCTCCTTTTGCTGGCAGTGTTTGCTTGTCTTCTGCACTGGCCATTTATAACCAGCTCTGGTCTGTTCACAACATGCGTGCTTGTTCTTCAGGGACTTCATGGACTCCTCTAACCAGCGCTGTGTTGCCACCTGCTCAAAACACTTTCTGATGAGGGCTTCAGCTGCATGGTGCTGGCATTTATCTTCCTGCTATACAAAATGATACAACTTCCTCTTTTTTCTTCAATATGACAATAACTGAAACTTTTGATTAGTAACAGAATATCAAAAGAGACAAAACAGGTCAACTTCTCTCTATCGTCTACTATAGATGCTTCTGGATACCCTTGGGATATTATTTCACAAAGATTTTCTAGTTCTTTATAAAATAAATCTCTAATCATGCATTCAGTTCTTTACTCTTATTCTTCCCTTTACGTTTTACCTTTTGCATGGTCAGTACCATTGCTTTTCTTTTTTATTTCTGCAGTGGAACCTATGACAAGTTTCTCTAGTAGGTAAGATTTTCTTATTCAAATATAAGGAACAGGGGAGAAACGGACTCAGCATAAATGAGAACTGAATCTTTCCAATGTATGCATTTAAATTAAAAAGAAATATATATTGTTTCCAATCATCTTAATGTGTTTCTTTTAAGCCATACAGCATTCCAAGTTTTTAGCACTATTTCCTTTAACTTATGTTGGTTTTATATGTAATGAAATATAATGCAGAGGTACAAACCTAAAAACTTTGTTTTAAAATTTCAAGAGAAAATGTCTCAACATTTCCAAAAAGGAAACTTTTTGTTCAAAAATGCGCAAATTATCTATCTTCATGTTTAAAATTGTCAGGTTTTTGTTTTGTCTAAATTATTTGCAAATCTTTACTGCTTTAACTCCCCAAGAAAATAATTTTTTATACCAAATCCACTGTTCATTCAATTTTTCACAGACCTACTGAAGAAAAATACAGAACAATACAGAAAAATAGCAATGATAATTATCTGTCACAAACCATATGCTGTTTAAAAACTTTACTTTACAATAGATCTAGAAAAAGTTTTTTATAAATCAAAATTCAATATATTGACATTCTAGGGTGCAACAAAGTTTTACAGGGTTTGGTTATATAAAATGTCTTATTCGAAGCGACGCTAGTCCTTCGTTTTTCATGAGCACTTGTGAAATAATTGCTGGAGGTGACTTAGAAATTAAACTTATATTCATTTTTTAAGGAAAGGTACAGCATCAAAGAAACTTTCAGGACCAAATGCAGCTGTTATACATTCCATGGATTCCCTAGGCAACCTTAGATGTTGGTAACACCAGGGGAGCCTGATGTGCTGACTAGAAGAGAAACTGCACAGGGGATGGAGCTGAGTGGAGCCACCACAACCAAACTCTGTGGTAAGATGGGAACTTGAAGGTATTATGGAACTGATAAGCTGCATAATTTTTACCCTGGGCCAACAGTCTGACATTTTTTGACAAAATACTATCCTTTGGGTGAACTTTGCTCATTATAGTCTCATTATAATTCCAAAACACACCTCCATCCCAAAAGTTACCCGCCTTTAAGATGCGGCCACCCCTCACTGAGCTTGCATTCTGAATTTTTCCTAGTCTATACCCTTAAAAGCAAAGCAAGAAAATTTTACGCCAATCATAAAAAAAGCATGTGTGACTAGAATCCCTCAAGCTCCACCTGAAAGGTAAAAAAATAGTATAAAAATAGCTTAACAGAGAAGGGATGTCAGAGAAGACACCACTCCAGTCAGGAAGGATACCATCGCTGACCACCTCTGACTTCTGGGATCAGTCGACGGGCCAAGCCTCTCTCACCCCCCATAGGGATGCCTTTGGGTAAGCTTCGAACACTTGGTTATATAGAGTGCTTCCCCGGGAAACTTAGAAATTTCTATAGAGTTGCTTTATGACTTAACACATTTGTAGCCAGGCTGTATTACTCACATTCTTAGTGTTTTCATGTGCTTTGCAGACAGTGACTTTATCACCAGCAATCCAAAAGAACTTGTGCGTCTCTTGCTTCAATAAATTACACTTTCCATTAATTTAACCCTGAAAGTTCTCATTGAATGTGACTAAATTCCTTAAGTGTGGCTGTGCTAGTTCATGGAAAACAGCTAAACTGAAGGTGTGTGCTGTTATTAGTGCATCCGGAATTGTGATAGTTCAATTTATTGAACTCAACTGGACTTAAAACATTGAATTGGCCATCACTCAGAATCTAAGCCTAGAGGCCCCTGGCCTGAGGGGGCAAGCTGGAATGTAAGGGTTTTTTTTTCTGCCAGATTACTTTGCCCTTTAATGCAACAGCACTTAGCATGACTTTTGCTATAAATAGAAAAAAAAAAAATCCATGTTGGATCTTTGCATCCAAGATCCTCTATGCTACCAAGAAAAAAACCTAAAGAAAAAATACAGTACCAAAATAATGGTCGTTACTGAGAACTTTATTGGTAGTTGCAAGGAAAAGTTCTACATCTTATTGACTAAAAAGAAACATGTCTTTCCCGCAGAAGAACAGATTGCCTTTTTTTCAGAAATTTGAGAAATGAAAAGCATTAAAACCTTTTTCTATTTCCAAATAGATCATCTATGTTTGTACAGATTCCTGTGTACTTGTGACAAGGCAACCAAAGGTTGTTTCAGAAGTAATTGTATGACTTTGTACATTAATGTCTGCCCTCCTATTGCTTTTTTTGGTAATGTTGCCTCTTTTTTTATATCCTCTTTTTCCAGTGTGGAATTAATTGTAAACCTACATTTTTGGAACAACAGCATTACATGCTATTTTAAAATACAGAATTTCTGAAACACAACTCTGGACTGCTTTCTTCACCCGAAACTAAAATTTCATGGGAACTGTTGTATTTTAAATGTATTTTATAATTGGTCTGGTTGTTTGGGGTTTTTTTTTAGGGGGGGGAATAAAACCAAATCAAAACAAACAAACAAACAAACAAACAAAAAAACTATCTCATTGGCCTGTAAGGCATTTTCAGTATCTTACACAGGAAAAGCTCACAAAATGCACAACACTTCTTTATCTTGAGCAGTACTGGGAGGATTTTTTCTGTCTTCACCAACTTGCTGCTCTTTCCAAATGTTTCTTACACCAGGAAGGTCAAAGAATCAAAAACAATTGTTCTCAGACTGCTTCTGGGATTTATGTACATATCGAATCAACCTTCATCTTCCAGCAGGGCAAAACATGTTGAACTTCTGTTTTTCACACGGTGTCAGAAATGTTCTTCAATGTTTTGATCTGATATCAATTCTGTGTATCAGGAGATGCCAGCTATATATTTTTGAAACTTGCAAACGTCCACAAGTCAAACCAGCATTGCTGGAGCAACGAAAATATGGAAACAATTTAAAAAATCATCAAAGTCATTACATTTGACTTAGAATAATCACCCTTTAAATAGCTCGCTCTAGTTTATCTGTTGGTTAAAAAAGGGAAGCTGAAGACATATCTTTGGTGTCCCATGAGTGAATCCTCATCACTATTTTTAAATGATTTTAAGGATATGTAAAAAATAAATCGAAGTACTAGGTGTCATACAAAGAATAAGGTCTTAAGAAATGTGACTTACTTCTCATTACTTTTGTGTTAACTGATCAGTCTATTATATCAATCTTCATCTATTATCTTGAAGAAAAGAACTTTTGAGGCTCTCCCTCCATACCAACATAATGTATTGATGGAACAACTTGCTTTTCTTCCTTGGGATTTTTACATACAGAGTCAAAATGAAACTTTTCTTTTTCCAATCGTTTTACTACATTGGAACTGTAAATGTGATCATCAGCAAAGGTAATTAGATATTCGGTGACGGTCTATGTGAAACTGTACTTTTTTATTTCCTGAAAAAAGATAAAACTGCGTACAAAACCTCAAAGTTAAGGAATAAATAATGGAAAAACATGATACTAGACTGCGTGATAAGTCTAAGAACGGTTCCTGTAACTGTCATTCTGAAAGTGGAGGTACATATAGTGGACATACGTATGTAGTGTTATTAATGTTGATATTTTTATTTTAAACTTAAATATAGCTTAATACTGAGAATTATGGTCTCATTGCAGGACTAGGTGTCTGCTTCTACCGAATTTTGCCAAATCCTGGTTAAAGATCAAAAACAGTACGAGATTTTTATAGGTTTTTTATATCCATATATTCTGGGAATCCTGAATATTAGACTTACACACTGAAATGATGTATTCTGCAAATTGTTGCATGGAAATTACTGCAGTGGGAACTTAACTGACAGTCTTAAGTGTTTCAGAAAGGAAGAAGTGAACTTACTGTATCCTTGCAAGGCACTACAGGAAGATGAACAAAACTATATAGTCACCGGAATCAAATACTGCTGGCAAAGCTGACAAAGTCAGTGTGATTCCTTTACTCAGGTCCACAGCCAGACTGGGATATAAAAAGTAATGTTATTTTCTTCTTCTAAGCTCTGTCTTAAACGGACTTATTCCAACACTGGCTTGTGGTGACCAAAGTCACTATAAGACAGCTAATATTGATATAGCTACAATTACAACCACAATTTGGTTTTTCATTGCATGGGTCTATATTCCCAGCTTGAGTAAGAGAGTTCTGTCACTTTGTGGTGTATCATGTCTTTCTGTGTTTTTATCGTAGGTCATAAAATGACAAAAGTGGTTCTTTAATTTATCTTAACACTAATACACACTAATAGACAACTGTCAAACCTATCAACCTTAAAAAATAAAAGGTGTTCGGTATCCATCACTTCTTTCTTAAATGTATTTGAAATTTCTTATCAGAATCCCATTAGAATTTTCTTTAATTTTCTTTCACAAATAAACATGCATCTTCAGAAGTAATGTAAAAGTTGAATAAAAGAAAAATAAATTCCCAGAAATTCTCAAGAATACCACGGAATGGACATAACTCTGAGAAAAGAAAAAATGGTTTCCTAAATGCTTTTCATATTCAGATGATTTAAGTAAAACTTAACATTTTCTTCATTCATACCCAAAGTGGAATAACGTTCATAATACTTGAAGTGGAATAAATACCTGCAAAGAGAACAAACCAGTTAAAATATTTTTCTTGGGGAGCAAGGTTTTCTGCTCTGCTTACTTTAATTAAACAGAGATTTTTTTGTGCTTGTTCAGTGAATTCCCGCTTCTTGAATTTCCATATCCCATATGTATTTAATACATAAGAGTCAGGAAAAGTCACAAGCAAGCCCAAAGCCAAATTCACTTTTTGCTAAAAACACTGCAATTTTGACTTAATATCCATTGTGTGCTCTGTATGATTTGTACTTCACAACTCAAGTTGACTTACTGCATTTGCTTTAATCAGTTTTGTTTTCACAAGGCCAGAGGTGCTCTTTTTTAATTAGCATAATGAACAAACAGGAGTTATCTCATATCTTCGTTTGTCCCTGTAGAAGAGTTCATTAAAATGACCAGATTTATCTTGTTAAACAGGAATATTCATTCTATGCTAACCCTTCCTCTGCTACATACAGAATAGAGCTACAGATAAAAGAATTTCTTTAATTGCTGTCCCGCTGTATAGTTCAGCTAGTCAATATGTGAGGGCAAGACCTCACTCTGAGGAGTGTGGGTTGTTATCCCTGCTCCCCAGCATAACCACCTTGTCTGGTACTGCAGACTACCTTTACCTGGTGCCTGCCCTGGTGCTACCTGCTGTCAGATGTGCTCTCGGAATAGGGAGACACTGTGTGTCCAAAATATCAGTTTACTTATGGGAGCCAGGACACAGGTCCCACTTTTTGAGCATAGCCTTAATGAACAACTAGAGCAAAAATAGTAACCTAGTCTTTTACTTTAGGCTGCGTGAACTTCCAAGTATATTAATGGTTGTCGAAGCTCTGAGAAAATAATGAACTTACAAAACGGAATTTTAGTTTTTATAGGACTTGTTTTCGGGTGGGGTTTCAATAAATGGACTCAGAGGAACCTTGCAAATCCTGAAAAGAAAAAGCAAAATATTTCTTTCAGTTTCTTATTTTAAGCAACCCCAAACAACAACAAAAATGTTTCACTTTAAATTTCTTTCCATAGCTTTGATATAATTTTCATACACCTGCATTTTTATCTCATGTAGCTATGTATATCACAGCTGTATGAAATATTGCCAGGAACTCTGAAAGATTTCCTAGAAAATATATGTTCCTCTTTTCAAGCACCTCACATAACAACTGCTGGTTTATGCACAGTTCAGCTGGAGTCCATGAATGAACCAAGGAGCAAGGAGCAAGCTCAATCACATCCTCAGTAAGACTGGATCCTGTGTCATGTAGACACCACACATAGGCACCAGTAAGCCTGATACACCAGACGGTCTGTGCACTTAGAAAAAAATATATCCTTAAATTTTACTGCCTACTCAAAGGAGTCTGTCTTGCAGCAGCAGTACGACACTTCACAATAAGAGGAAGCAGGGACGATTTGTGGGGTTGTTTCTTGTCCCTAGCCAAACCCCTCATCACCAGTAATGCTTTGATATTCTGTTGGCAAATAGAGTGGTGAGGTTGTCTTTTGCGCTTCCCTTGAAATAGATTATCTTGCAGTGACATAGTCCTCTGAAAGAAATAATGCCACTAGATAAATTGGTAGATAACCCAGAATTGAGAGTGACAAGGCATTTTGTTTGTTTTTAATATGACTGCAAAGGAAACTTCCCAAGAGGTATTGCTGACACAGAATAAGTATTAGCTCCAGGGGAAAGGCTAAAAGGTTGGGAAGAAGAGAGGAGAAAAAGAGATTGTCCTCTTCTCCAGAATTTTCTCTTCCAATGAAGTTGTAAAAAGTCAGTTCCAGATGTCTTGCCAGCCCCCAGCTATAACTTTTGCTTTGTGTTCGTGTCCTAAGTGACATATTGCTCTGCATGTGATTGCAGAGCTCTTAGATCAGACAAGTACTTTATTCACTTCTGTGGGTGATGATGCTTGCCTGCAGGAGGAAAGACCAAAGGGATACTGAATTGTTCTTCAGTAGTTGTATACCATGTACTGCAAACTTTGCAACAGCTGTTACACACTGAAGAAATGTGTAGCTGAGGTCTGTTAACATTATTAACATCTCTCTCATGACACTGAACAATAAGATGAGAAATCCGGAAGCAGACAAGTTATAAACAAGAGGTCAAAGTGGATGAAAATAAATTATAAAATTGTCCCTGTGTTATCCTCTTAGTAACTACACATTGTATCTTGTGAAACACAGGTTATTTAGTTATCAAGAACTTTTTGCACCAAAACCAGCTGTGTTGCAAAAGTATTGCACTGGTATTATTACTTGAGTATTAGAAGTTAAAAAAACATACAGCTAGTTCTGCAAATTGAAGTCCTAAATTGTGAGTGCTCTACCACAGCTGTATGAGTTTCTATGACAGAGTACATAAAGGCATCAACAGGTAGCTAGCAAGTCAGTCCCAAAGCTAGTCCAATTATATATGTACAGAAATTTTAATGCATTATTTTTATAAAATCTCCTTTTAAGAAAGTTTTGATTTGTGGACAGATGGTTAAAATCTTTTAGATAAAGTGTATAAAGTTATAAAGCAATGATGACCATCTAAATACTTGCCTAGAAGTCTTATACTTAATTATTACTGATAGAAAACAAGAAAACATTACCTTAGGCCAAACAAGAAAGAACCAGGGGAAGAAATTATATATTATTCATGTATCATTTTGATTCTGAGCAACAATTTCTTCTATTTTTAGAATGCAAAAAAAAAAACCACTATTGGAAATATGAGATCTATTTTGTTACATGGACTTGATCCTGAGGTTTCTGTAAAGTTGCAGTGGTAAACAGGATCATTTCTTCAAGAAGGTTTGCGAGACTGAATCCATTGCCTACAAGACTGCTAAAACGAACTCTACAGGATCTGTCTTGAAGAGGACTTAGTGAAAATCAAATAGAATAAATGCTTTAATAGCAAGCACTGAAATATCTATAACAATAACAAAGGGATGATTAAGTAATAAGTATAATAAAATATTTTTTAAATGTGCCACAAAGAAGATCCTAATTCACTTAGAACTTTGAGAAGCCTAAAGGGTTATGGAGCATCACAAGAGTAAGATTCCTCCTTTGAGAAAAATATTCATGCAAATAGTAAGACACTATACCTTCAACGTCCACCTTCATCAACCTCTAAAAGAAAGATATAATTAATTAACCAAATCTTAATAAAGGTCTCAGAAGTTAAAAGTTCAAACTGTCTTAAAAGAAGCAAGGGTATTTTTTCATATTGCATCTCTTCCAGTTGCCTCTAGTTGCTCTTAGACAGAGTTTAGAATAGCTTTTCAGTTAAGTATTTTCTGAAGTTAATTGTTGAGTGCTTTGTTTGGTGTGTGTCAAAGATGTCCAATTTCTAACTTTATTCTTACTATACAATGGATTTCTGTGATTATCTTCACAATATTTGGGGGGGGGGGGGGGGGTGCAAAATTATAATCTTATACTCCCATGCAATGGGAGTCTTTAGGATCAAATAGTATTTGAAAAGGTTCTGATGGTGAGTAGGATCAAGGCTTTAATAACCTTCTAACTCACACAGAACAAGTATTCATCCCACCCTGTAGGTCTTTATGTGAGAGCTGCCCAATATGAAAACATAAAGTCCAACGGCTTGTTATTTTTGGCCTCATATTCATACTTATTAAAGTGGTATAAAACAAATTAATTGTGTGGCAAATATGTTATCAGTCTGTTTCAGAAGCATTTAGTATCTGTTGGGTTCACTTTGCAAAGGTCAGGTGATTTTACAAAGTATGGTATGGTGGAAATTCAAGCTTACAAACTCAGTGTCTTACAAAATTAGATGTAGACTTTGGCAGTGAGTCAACAGCAAGGTTTACGTGTTACTGACGTTCCACTTATGCCTGTCAGAGGCCACTTGGAACTTTTACAAAGTATTGAGTTACATTGAGAAAGAGTAGTAATGACAAAAATCTAGTTAAAAAAAGAGGGTGTTTAGGTAGTTTCCTACAGTCTCAATGCCAAACCTTGACCACTGACCACATCAAGATTTTAAGATCTTCCCCATGAGGAACATCTTTTTATACTGTTTGTTAGTGACCTGTCCCAGAAAGATCCAGGTCTGGGACTGGATTCTGTGTGATGCCAATATGTGAAAATCTCACTTCCTTATTTTGCAAGGCCCTCTAAATTCTAGCTTATGTTCTCAATCTGTTTTTCCAGCCTACCAAAAACAGCCTAATGCCAACAAGATGGTAGATGTTCTCTCTTTTTACTTTTTTTTTCCCCCTCACTCTCAAATGATATTTATTTTTGCCAAAGTGTTCAAGTAAAGATGTGTGAAAGAAGCATCACCTAAGTAAAACTTATTTTACCTTGTATGTAGTGATACGACTAAATCTGCTACAGGCTTGGGCTCATGTTTTGTTTCTCACACAAAAAGCAGAAAACTCATTTTACTCATACCTCTTTCTTTTCTAGTTCCTTGTGTTTCATCACAAGCACAGGCAGCTACATGTTCTGATAATGGAAAGTATGGGCCACATTTGCACGATGCCTGTGTTTTCCAGACTTCTCTGCCAAATACTGTTCTTTCCAGCAACCTGACAAGAAAACTTAAAGCAACGTACATAATCCTTACTTACTCTCAGCATCTACCAGCTATTAATGTTTTAACACAAAACCCAATGTCTATAACACTTGTGTAAAGAGAGACCTTGTGTCCATATTTCGCCATGGTCAGAAAGGATCTTCAAATGTTTCTGAAGGGATAAACCTTGTCTTCCTTTGAATGCTGTCAGCATGATCCTAGCTGCACAAGGCAATTTTAGATGGGTGTAGAGGCAAAATCACAACTTCCTTCAAAGACAGACCAACAGCAACTGAACAAAGAGAGTGATGAAAACATCTTTCAGCTGCTTTAGGATCTAAATATAACTCTTAACAGAAATAGTTTCATTTTTTTGCTGTATATTTTTCAAACAACGTAAAATGAATTTGGACAGGATTTATAGGGTAAAGTAGTACAATGCAGAGGATAACCTCAAATGGAACATTAAATGCTAAACTAGAGAAAAAAAAAAGAAAGAAGAAAGGAAGGAGGGAAAATATTTTTTGGAGTCCCAAATGAATTTTGCCATAAAAAGTTAATAAAACTGTAAAATCTGTACCATAATCTTCAAGGATCTTCTGAGCACCATCATGGCACAAAATTTTCTGTATGAATAGAGTACCTTTCTGTATGAATGGAATACCTTTCAAAGGACTTTTGACAAGATTCAGAGAGTCATGATGTATTTACAATTATGATATCTATTAGAAATAAAAGGTAAATAGTGGATTTTTTTCTATTTTTCCTCTGGCACAGAACATACAGACAAAACAGATTGTCAGGTTTCTCTATCGACATGCATTAAAAGCTGAGGTTTCATGGGGACTCGTAAAAATGTACTGGAAAAGTCATAGCATTGCCATGAAAACTGGCAGACCATAATCAAATTTCAGAATATAATGAAATTTACTTCAAAAAATTATGCATGCAGCAGATTATTAATTAACGATTTGAACTGTTTACTCCTAAATCATTTTTTTTAGTATATTTTTAAGGTGTATTTGCAATACAGCCTAGTTAACCTTCAACCCTGAAAATACTGTAACCTACTCTGCATTCAGGTACTTACTCTTCATTAATATACTTGCAACTGGCAAACATATACGTTCATAAGAGAAAATCATTTCTGAATATATCAGGCAGGGAAATTTCATTTTTACATTTCATTGGAAATACAACATTTTTCAATTTTTTGTTCAGCCCGAGTGGATGAAGTGGCTTCTGGCTCCTTCAGCCAAAAAAGGAGACAGAAAGAATGTCAGGTGGTGAATATAATTAGGAACAAATACGAAGTTCAAACACTTGCCTTAAAGTGTCTGCATGACATCTGAAGATTGAAAATGTAGTAATAAAGAAATTTTTAAATTAATTTAAGTACTGAAAACACTTGAGGGAAATCATGAAGGTCATATAGCCCTTCCCTTTATTTAGCAGTAGTAAAAAGTAGTCTAGAAATGATCCTACAGTATGTTTTTTCAGAGAGGATTTCCATTGGTATAAGAAAATTTTGTTTTTTGAGGCACCAACTTTTGGGCTGGGAGAACTCTGTAAGTCATTTATTTCATATTTACATTTACTGAGCAATATTTAACTGAAAGACTTGGGAAGCTCAGCCTTTAGGTTTTCCTGTATCTCCCACAGATACTGTTTTCTGCTGAAACTCTGAGTTATTCCAATAGATCAGTGTTGGAAGATAACCTTCCACTATACTATTTCTGTGTGTTGTTTGGCTAAAAGACATAAACAAGTCCCAAATTTAGGCCTGCTCTGTGCAGGCTGTTTGTTTGGAACATTAGATCACTCTTAACTTTACAGCTGGGTAAATAAACCAAACTGGGACCATGTGGTGCTATCTCTTAGGAGATGTAATTTCCTATCTATTTTTAAAAGAAAAAGTAGTGGTGTCTTGTGGATGGGTTCTAGCCTGCATTAGAAAAGGATTTAAGCCACTCTTTCATCCTCAACCTTTCCTCTTTGGTTTGCTGTAGCTAGTTTTATCCTGAACAAGCTAGTTTCTGATGATTCTTCACTCAGTGAGTTGTTTCTTCTTGGTGTTATTCAAGGCTGCATAGTTGTCCAAGTGTTCTGCATTGCCTACGTGGCTCTCCCAGGGTTTGGGATTGCACCCTGAGGTCGCAGAGCCTAACTACTAGAACGTGTGACATACAGAGTTGCAGAGCTTAGGTGTGTTGCTTTACTGTAACAGGAAGTTTACATGAATAGTTGCCAATTGGCTGAGTGTTCACATTATTAGAAAAATCGGCTAGTGTACAGGTAAGAAATAGATTGAAGTTGTGCAGTATCCTTGTTACAGCTATATCCCTTGAAAAACTTCACCTATCACTTTGTATTTGGAAAGAGCAGTATGGAATACATGGCACAAAGAAATGCTGTCAACAGAGACAGGAGCAAGATAGCTTGCATGTATAAATAGCATAAGATCTTTATAATTAAGAAATATTTGTTCATTACAGTGGGGGTATTTCTTTATAAAATATATTTTTCAGTCCTGGTGATAGCCTTAAAGACTTCCTTTTCCCAAGAGGCCTTACTTAAATCCACTGCCATAATTACTACACAGTTATTACACAGGTATTAATGTGTGTGACACTATTTCTAAAGTGTATTCTGTGAAACAATCTCCATTCCTTTTAAACGCAAGACTCACACTGATACAGGCTTGTACTGACTTCACCTGCGCCATAGGCTAAACTGGAGGAAGAACAGATGCAAATTTATTTTAAACCATTAACTATTATATACAACAACAGTATCATCTTTTTAATTACCTTTTTAACATTGTTATTATGACTTTAAGGAAGTGTAGCTTATTGGTTAGCTTCCATAACCAACATGGAAACAAATCAGAGGAATATTAATTTCTGAGAAACCTTAATAAATAGAAGTGGGATTGCACAGCCCTCAAAGAAGATTAAGGGCTGCTTTTCTCTATCTTTTTCTGCTTCTGAAATTCCATGATTATGGTGGGAAAAGTGATAGCTCTTGGTGTCCCCAGAGAATACTTCCATTTTTTTCAATCACGTAAATTTCATTTGCTCAGACATCTATAACGAGAGAGAGGTAGCTTACAATAATTTACATTTCAATCTCCCAAATGCATGTGAAGTGGAAAACAGTTCTGTGACAATAAAATTTTATTAGCTGAGCTAAGTGTAATTTACAGTTAATATATGAAAAACTTCTCACTTCACTTCATTCTGTCTGATAAGGCAGAAAGAGCAATATATTAACATAATGGATCTATGAAGTGGTTAACACTACTTAACATGTTGTCTGTTACATGTGGAATTTTAGTTTGAGGCTTTTCCAAGGAAAGTGACATCAACAATTGACAGTTATTGATTTGGCAGCAAGGTGATTTAACTGTTTTTGCATAAATGAAAATCAAAATCCAATTAAACCTGACTTCCTAGCTGAACTATTTATCACTGACAGAATGCTGGGTGAAGACTACTGATGCTTGGGTAGGCCATACTTTAGTGTGACGCAGTCAGATTGCTTAAATATAATGCAATTGAAAGAGAAAATCTTCTATTTTCTCTTTGGTTTTTGCAGACAGTAGTTACTAGGTATGCATCCTGAACAAAAACCTTTTCTTCAGGTATCCAACCTAAGCATAATTATTTAAGAATAACAGCATGGCTGGATTCTTACATTTCTTAAGGAAAATCAAGATGGCAAATGAAAAACTCATCTTCAGCACTCTTGAGAAGCAATAGTTCCCACAAACAAGATGATTTTAATTAGTAGTAATTTAATAACAGTAACTGAATAATAACTTAATAATGAAGTTTGCCTCTAAATTTAATGTTAACTTTAGGTTATTAAATTGTAACAGTTCTATAAAAAGTGTATACACTTATGCCATGAATATGGCCTGTGAAAACTGCTCTTTCTGAGTCAAAGTGAGACTTAGCTCCCTGTACATATTCAGACTTTCTCGGCTTACTACACTGATGCACTGATTGGGCAAAATCAGTGGAGAAAATGACAGAAGCTAATGCAGAAACAGCCCAACTCACTGCAAAAGCAAGACATTGACCTATATTTAAATGATTGCGTACAACATAGTTTTAAACTCCTTAAGTTCAAAATAACTTGAAGGATGGAGGGTTGAAAGCTTAGTACTAGAATGGTATCTAACACTCTTCCTAAATTAAATGGTAAATTGCATCTTACTGGGACCAATGAATTACAGCATAAATTATAATTTAAAAGTAACGGTGCCTACTGCTCTTAGTCATTGTTTGCATTTTATGTTGCTTAGGATAGTAGTACTTTTATGCAGGCAATGGAAAATGGATAAAGATTCCCCAATTGTTAGAGCAATTTGATTATGATAGTTGTTCTTCATGCCTTTCTATGATTAGAGGAGCTCACATGACAGTTTTGCTTGCATAGTCTATAAGCATGATTTGTGGGAGCTTTATACCACTAGCTTACACACAGTCAACACAGACTGTAGACCTGTCAGTAGCCTTCAAGTACTATATTTCTTGTAAACACATTTGCATTTATATCCCCAAGTGTTGATTTATATAATAAAATGGAATGTTTTAAGGCAAAAGAAATATATGCCAGGAGTTATTGCAAATACTACAAACCTATCTTATACATCTAAAACTGCAGTAGACCATGGAAGCTATAATAACTGTAATAAATATTCTTATAATTTTATTTTTTAATCTGATTTGTCTTTCAAAAATTCCTTTTTTTTTTTTTTATTTCCTTCTTTTTTTCAGAACTGGAACTTGAAAGAGCATGGTTTTTACCCCTTCAGTGTCCAGAAAGCTACAGATTTTCTGCTAAGTTTAGGAACTGATTTATGTCTGCTAGGGTAAGAAGTTGAACTTAGAAATGTCTCTGTGCCTTTGGAAATCCACCTCCCATAAAAAGTGCACGTATGTGGCAGAAGGAAGATCCTGTAACAGTAAACCAGGATGTCATTTTGGAGACTTTGTCAGTAAATGTACTGTTTTCCATTTCCCTGAATGGTGAGCTTATTTGTCATATGTGGCAATCTTCCTTAGTGGGAGGCAATGCACATGGGATGCAGCAGAGGACACCCTCTTCCGTTGTGTGTTGCTAGCGCTGTCCTGGCAGAGCTGCAGCAGGTTGGTGTTGCTTCTCATTTGTCATGTTTCTCATGAAGACCTCTAGGGCAATTGACCTTTTGTACTGCCCATGCTAAAACTCTGCTCCACAGTGATACAGACAATCCCATAACCAAAAAATGACTCATTACTGTTTTAATTCAGATGAATACCGCAAATAGCTGGTATGTCGCCAGAGAGACTAATGTATGGAAACAAATTAAACTTGATAACCCATTGCTGGACCAAGTCACACCCTTCACTTTATATCAGGAAAAAATGCATCAGGAAATGTATGTGAACATTTGGTATTTTTGTTATATCTTATCAATTTAACTTAGTTGGGTTTTTTCCCCAACAAAGGTATGCAGCTAGTGACAAGGTACCTGTTCCAAAAAGTATATTTATGTTATCAGTTTAAAAACATCAAATCTCATACACATGTGGCCTGTCCTACTCTCAAACTCAGGCAAAAATAAATGTTTGGATTGGTAAGCAAAGTCAGAAAGTACCAGTACTGATGACTCAGCTTGAGGGAACCACTGAAAAATTACATCACCAATGCAGGAACTCTCTGGCATTATCAGTATATTTATATGTTATGACCAGCAGATATTAGCAATGAGAAAGGACTAATGACACTATTTGTGCCTGAAAATGTCATGTTTGCAAAGTGCTTCACCTGATACAAGAAATGGGCTGTTTTGTCTATTCCTGGGTCTATTCCTACAAGATAGCTACACATTTGTCTCCAGGCTGATACATCAATTGCAATGCTTTCCTGTTTTCTTTCAGAGTTTTGTCTTCACTACACATTTATGACAAGGTTTATTACCTATTTTTACAAAAATGTAAGAAATAAGACATAAGACATGTAGACGTTACAAAAGAACTGACAAACAGATCAAATGATAGTTTGTTGTTGAGCAAGTGCTCTTACAAATTCAGAAGAGAATTATGTTATTGTTGTTCACCAACTTCTGTTTGATCAGACACCTTTCTTCTGCATTTTCCATTCTGTTGGAAGTAGAAACAGAATTTTGTGGATCAAGAAGTAAATTGCTGCATGAATGTCCACATCTCTTGATTAGTTTCTTTATAGAGTTCAAATCATGGACTTGCTTACAAATTCTTGGCACCATCATTACTAAGGTGTACTGATAAAATGCACTACACCTTATACACATTAAGGATTGCATTAATTCTCTTCTACAGATCATATTGCTCTCCTACACATTTCTCTTGCAGTAGACATTGTCATTAAAACAATAGAGCAACCTTTTGCTATCAGCAAGTAAGCAGTGCACTGAAGATATAAGTAATACCCAGCTCTCCCATGAGGACAGGCTGAGAGAGTTGGGGTTTTTCAGCCTGGAGAAGAGAAGGCTCTGGGGAGACTGTATTACAGCCCTTCAGTACTTAAAGGGGACAGGCTTATAAGAGAGATGGGGACAAAATTTATTGCATGACCTGTTGCAGTAAGACAAGGAGTCGTGGCTTTAAACTAAAAGAGGGAAGATTTAGGCTAGATATAAGTAAGAAATTTTTTAGAATGAGGGTGGTGAAACACTGGAACTGGAAGGTGGTAGATGCCCAACCCTGGAAACATTGAAGGTCAGCCTGAACGAGGCTCTAAGCAACCTGATCTAGCTGAAGATGTCCCTGCTCATTGCAGGTGAGATGGACTAGATTACCTTTAAAAGTCCCTTCCAATCCAAACCTTTCTATGTTTCTATGATTCTGTAATTCAAGTTTGTAGGCTCAGGGAATATGAAGATTTCTGAACCAATTAAAACTCACTTTTTTTTCTTAAAAATAACTATAGTGTTGTTATATACTAAAGTGTCCATGGCTTATGGTTGTTTGCTTACTGACACAGGATCTATTACTCCCTATGCTATAGAGCTATGTCTGTCAGCTATTACATTACTACGTGTTAATTAAAAGTTTCCATACTCATCTTACCAAACTTTTTTTGCCTTCTGATCTTTGCCAAGATGTAATGTGGAAAGAAAGGCTTATATTTGTTTAATAGTAGTTTTCAAAATACTCATTCACAGGCTGAAGATTTAGCAGATGGGGGTTGTAAAGATATTATGAGTATCAATGATTTCTGTTTCTACTCTGTACTACTGAATACCTCTGATAACAACAGAACTATTACTTTGCATGACATTACTTCTAAAACAGACTTCTGAGAAAGATGTGGATATACGTAATGAAGATAGAACTTATATATTCTTCCCGGTTTAGAGGGAAAAAACCTACTGCCTAGTTATTTCTCTGGAGATCAGCAATTTCAGGTTAAAGATAAATATTTATAACATCAGAAAATAACACTGGCATACTTGCATTTCATTGCAGTAAATGTGACTTGCCAAATAATGTCTGTTATGTATAAGATGAGATTTATTAACGTTGTCTGAAGACACTGAGATATCATATTGTAGAATTTAACATGGAGGCAATACAACAACTAACTTCTAACTTCTCATGGAACCATGTTGTGTATCATTTGTGAGTGTAAAGAACATGTCTTAAAGAAACTTGTCACAGCTCCTTCTCTTAGAAATCCAATACCCAACCTGCAACAGGCTAAAGAGATAGAGCATGACAGTATTGCTGGAGAATGCAAAGCAATCTATACAAGGCTGTTAAGCTAGCAGGACTTGTAAGAGTCTTGACAAAATGTTTCAAGGACAGCAAGCTCAAGAAGTGGCATACGAAGCAAAAAGTTAATAAAGGAGTTCTGGGGACATGAGGAGTGAGGAATATGCACGTATGAAAATGTATGGGAGAGACAGAGTGGTAATAAACTTGAAAAAGATCACTTGGTGGAAAACTTCAGCATGAGAAAGAATGAGGAACTGGCAAAGGGCTTCTGAAAGTGGGACTCTTGTTGACCCTTGCAATGGAGGAAGGAGCATCTCAGCAAACAATATTGGAGCTGACCAAGGAAAGCCATGTAGAAATGAGCATATTAAGATATCTGAACTTATTATTGTGGCAGGTTTTTCCTTTCCATTCATAAAATCCAATTCATAAATGCTCTTTAATGAGCTGGAGCTTTTTTTTTTTTAACACAGCAAACTTCAGATTTTTTAGAATAATACTCTAATATCAGCATGTGTAAGAAAAGAGAGACAACTTTATTCCTTATTCTTAAATTTTGCAATGCTTTTACTATTCTAACTGGAAACTCATTTCTGACAACCCAGGAGGTGTTCTTTCCTTACACTTCCAAGCTGTTTTGAGTGAGTATGAGCAGGAATTTGGAACTTTCTGAACAACAGAAGGGTTCCAGCTGGTAGCTGATAGAAATAGATTCTAAGCCAAAACAGGAAGAATAATAAAAAGCCAAAGTTTGGAGGAATGTATATTAGTACAGCATGTATTACCCATATGTTTGCACATACAACAATCCTTGTACACACATGCACTCAGTCAATATTAACTTAATCTAGGTAAATGAAAACAAGATTTTGTAATAAAAACAGAATGCTTTGTGATATGACAACCATCACTGAATGTACCCACCTCATGAGTTATTCCTCATTTCAAAATAAAGTTCAGTATACAGAAGGCCAGAATGAGAGGGCAAATCGGAACTTTTACTGCACACTATGCTGACATACTGGAGCAAGAAAAATCTGGAGTAAAACTTTCCGCTGTTGGACAGCTGAATTTTTTCAATTATGTGATCTATATTTGAGCAATGTTACACATCAATTACAGATTAATAGATGCTGATTAATTATGCTACAAAGAACACATGACGTTTTGTGTATTTCCTTCAATATTTGTTACACTTTGTCACAGAGGGAACTTCTTCCTTACTTCTCACATAAATAACCAATGTGCTGTTTACAAGCTAAACAAAACCTTATGTCAGGCAGTTGTTCTTGTCACAAACAAGAGCTTTCCATCCATGCAAAAGCTCAATAAGAGCAAATGTTTAGAAAGACAGCCAATAATATTTTACAGCTGATTTCTTCACATAACTTTATATTTTGTTTTAGTTTTTTAAACTGGCAGTGACTTCTTCATTAACATACTAGCCCATGACTACAACTCCCTCAAGATATTTTATATATTTTATTGACCAAAAAAAAACGCCATGTACAGATATTATTCCAGAGGGCACTGACTTCTGCAGCACAAGATATGAATGAATGTTTCAGAAAGAAAGAAAGAGACAAACAAACAAACAAAAAAACCCAAACAACCCAGCACGTAGAGGTACAGAGAGTAGAGTCATACTGAATTCACTATCCATGTAGAATTCTCAATGGATTTTTATAAGAACTTTTTTGTCAGTTTGGTTAGTTGCTATGGCAATTGGAATTCTGTTTTTGTTAATACAATAAAAATTCACTTCACTAACATGATAGAAAGTCACTAATACTGTATGACTTTTATCACATTAGTACCTTTCTCATGGCATTAGAAACTCAATAGAGGACAGGAAAGTCACTGATCCTATGGCAAAGTCCCTAATAGAAAGTAGCAGTTACCAGTGTGATATGAAATATGTATTATTTCACAGGACTTCAAGCTTTATGTGTTACCACATTACCTGGTTTTGGAAGACTATTGCTGGTCCAACCATAAACAGTTAATTGTTTGTTGAAGAAATTAGTTTGTTTGTTTTTTTTTTTTTAATTCACGGGGTTTTTTAAAGTTAAAGAAAGCATATATACAAAATTCATACAATAATATTATGTGTTTCTTTATTTTTTTTTTTAATTTGTAGGTTTTATTCTAAAGAGATAGGGCCTGATCTAAAGCCTGTTATACAAAATTCAAATGTTTCAGTCAAGTCCTGTGGGTTTAATCCTTCCATAGGTAGATAGACCACAGATAGCCAAAGTCCTCTGTATAAGAGCCAGACAGGGAGGTGCTCAAGTGATTTAAACTTCTATATTCACATTCATTTCAAAATAACTTTCAAAAGTCATACAATTTCACATCAGTCATAAAAGTCTTTTCAAGTCACTTTCCTAATACCCTGATTGAGAATTTGGCGGGGGGGGAAGTATTGCATTAAAAATTATTTTGCCTGTCCTAATGCAAACTGATTGGTATCCAACTTCTTTTTTTTTTTTTTTAAACTTGGATAGAGCTTTCCTTTTGATTAAATCTGGATTAACTTCCATCATTCAGAACAATCTGTCACAGAAAACACCTAAAGAACACATTGACATCTTTTCCAGTTTAAAACTTCTAAACAGATATTCGTTCAGACTGTTGTAAAACATCTACTTATTTGTGATTAAGTTAAGGGTATGTGTGGAATTATGGAACTACGATTGTCCTTATCCTAGGACCAAATATAGGACATCAATATCCTGAATCACAATACTAAAAATTAAAAATAAACTCAAATTAAGAGAAAAAACATTAAAAAATATGAACATGCAACCTCCAGGCATAAGGTGTTCTGTAACAAGTGGAAATATTTTCCTATGGTGTCAATACATTGACAATCAATCACTAATGATTTTATCTTACAGAGTGGATACTCAGCCTCTTGCAGAATTATTTAGCCTCTTACAGAGATTACTGACCTTGACAGGCTGCTTATCAGATGCAGGATAAAAATTCCCCTGCCATTTTCAGGAGAAACACTGTGCTTCTGGAACAATATTCTCAGACTTCAATGATTAGCTGACAGTATGCTCTCTGTCCAAGAGTGCACAGTTGATATACAACTTATTATCTCCCAAAGGAACAGATAGTTTGAAGTCTCATAAGTCTCAAGCTTTGCATTGTGCATTAATTAGTTCACATTTACGCAGCTGTGTGAATCAAGTGGCTTCTGGTCACAATTATCAGCTTTTTTATCTTGAAGTCACTGGCATGAATCATACTGGAATGTTTCCTGCAAAGTTCTGCAGAGGGAAAAAATGTTGTCTACCCTCGCCACCAATCAGTTAGAAAGACAGCCTTCATTAGCATTGCAGATGTAGTCTCAACACTAGCTTTAGACTGGGAATGATTTGATACTCTGATATTAACCATTCAACTGGAATTTCAATGCAGCAGTTTGTTTAGAGATTAATAGTATGCTATTACTCTGAGACCACAAAGCTAACCAAACATTTCCTTTTGAAACCATTAGGTGGCAAAGCTTTTAAGGAATGGTTCCTACATTTCAGTCAAGCTAGTAATTAATTACTTGCTATTAATAGATTTTATTTGAATTCCATATTTTGCTTATTTAGTTTGGCAAGAACATTGCATAAAACTGGAAACACGTGTTTCCCTGACAGTGGAGTTCCAGTCCCCAGGCATCCCAGAGTGCATCATGAAATATAGTCACCATGCAATGGTCTAACAGTGACACAGAGATGGTCCTTGGCCTTCCTGTTGTTCTGGTCTTGCTATAGACACTGAGAGCTTCAGAAAGACCCAGATATATTTTGAAGATCTCTTCAATAGTCATGGGCTGTGTCTTTCACAGAGCATATGAGGAGTAAAGAAAGATACTAGCTAGAAAAGGTGACCAGTGCCCACCAGTATGTATGTACTTTTCCTAGGGTCTATGGTATTTTGATCACAAACTTGTTTGCATCTGAAATATCGCAGATTCCAAAAGAAAGCAGCACACTGCTGTGCAAACAAACAAAAAAAACAACCACAAAACAAAAAAAGACTGCAGCATCAGTCCCACCAGTGCTGTCATCTGTAGAGCATCTTTACAGCTTATTTTTCAATATTGACTACTTCTTGACATATATCTAAATGTGACCTGTTTTATTAAGCTAAGCAACATGAGAACAGCACAGAGAGAAAAATACCGAGTTTTCCAATGTAATACATACATATGTATGTGTGAACTTATACATACACTTGTGGTTGTAAGTGTGAGATAAAAATCTACAAAAATAATAGTAAATACGCAGTTAAATACAGACTCTCCCACCCAGAAAATTTCAGCCTAGGGAGTTCATAAAACTGGAGGATGCCAAAAGTAAAACTGTTGCTGTACAGTTACATGTATATTTTAAAAAAAGAAGAAAAATAAGCCAATTATGTAAGTTGAATGCAACTAGTTGTAAGCCAAATGGAACTAGTTGTAAGTTATCTTCTGTACTGCATACTTGACAAGCATCAGTGTCTAAGTTCTCTAATTAATCTTCTGGCATACTAAAACTGAAACTGAGTTTGTTTGTATTTTCTCCATGTCTCTTTTCCAGACACTGAAGTTTTGCTTGTGTTGTCACTTCACCCATAGCTTTTCCAACACACATTACTAGTAGTAAGTAATAACATTACCTCTCTTCTAATTTGTTAACCCACAGATATAAAAAGATTTTTATTGTCAACATATCTGATGTAAAAATATCAGATTTTTCTCTTAATTTTATTCATGATGTAAGGAAAAATGTCGCTTACAGTGGTCAGATCCCTGAGCTAAACCTGAAAAAAATGCTTTTTCTCCCAGAAAATTAGCAGTTCCTTATGCCAGCAGTTGGTCTCTTCACCAGATACTCATAGAGATCATAATATGTTTTGGAACCAATGGAGACAAAAATGATAGACCTGCTCCAGTGATAATCAGGCAAACATCACCTCCAGAAACTGCAGGATGGTCTTCAAAAATAATGAGTCAGTTGGGTATAAATTGGTACTACTTGTTATGGTATAAATAAAGTCACAAATAAATTCTAAGACTCAGCAGATCCCAAAGATTTGTGCTACTACTGCACTCCTTTCTGCTGCTACAGCAAGTACATTTGAGATACCTCCAGTGGCTCTGGTTGATTTTTAAATATATGTTTGAAAACATGCTTGTATGATTGAAAAGAGATTTCTGTGGCTCACCTAAAGTATTCTGGAGAAAGAAAATACCTCTCCTAGCAGAAGAAAAAAAACTTCTTTATGTATTTATCCAATAGGACATACCACCAATTCTCAGAGATGTGTTTGCTGAAGGATTTTTTAACATCTCTGCCACCAGAAGGAGATAGTGAAAAATAAACTGCAAAGTAGAAGACGAAGACTTTCTTGCTAATACTAGCCCTGATCATTTGAATAAAGGATTGGACCAAATGACAAAATCCCACAATTATGCAAATATTTCTTATTTTCATGATGTAGGGGTGAAGTACAAAGGGCAAGAAAGCCTGGTGAAAGTTCATTTTGGTGAAGCACAAGCTAGAGTGACAGTATACACGTAGAAAGACAAGTCAGTCAGACAAACTATAAAAAGTATCAGTCATACCAATTCCCAGATAAATGGTTTGTGCAATAAAACAATCAAGATAACTTCAGTAACATATTCCAAAAAAATATTGGTGTGTTTCAAATTTTGTTTCAATATCTAAAAGCTTTCTGTTTAGGGGACTGTAAACCTTTCAGCCTGGCACTGATCATATGCAAAACAATGGAAAAGTGACTTTATCACTAAAAAATAAAAGAAACAAAAGGTACAACAATGACAACAAGCATGGTTTCCAGGAACAAAGGTCTTGTCAAATAGGATGTTTGTCTTTCTCTTGACTGGGTTATAAATTATGCAGATATAAGCAATTTTATTATTATAGTAGATCTGCACTTCATGGCATTTGACATGAAATTCTGATTTTAAAAGCTTTTATTATAAGAAAGCAGCAGAGGACATCCAAAATTAATTAGGATCCAACACCCTATATTTAGAAATCTGCCAACAAGTAAGTGTCAGTGAACTGGGCATTTTATAGCAGCATTTACCAGAGGTGAATTTTTGATCTAAATCAATTTAATGGTTTTATAAATCAGTTAAGAATAAAGAGCTTTTACAACTCACATTTGTAGGATTGTAAAGAGTGAAAGTAGATTGTGTAACAGCATAGTTTGTTTAACCTGAACTTATTGAACTACAAGTAAGTGTTGTATAATGCTTTCTATGATTATCTGGCAAAAAAGGATCGACACATTTTTGGGTATATAAAACCAACTATTTTGAATAAAGGAGAAACTGTTTTATTTCTTAATATTACAATGGTGAGAATTCCATGTGTATATTTTGTCCTGTCCAGAGTTCTCTCCCCAGGTTTATGATAATCTCAGATGGTATAATAAAAAGAAGATCCACGTGTTAGGAAAACAATGCATTTTTGTATCTTTGATCCATGTGAGTTATTAAAGAGAAACCTCATAAATATTCACCTTAAAAGTACCTACTCATGAAAAAAAGACAATTAGTACTTTGGTATTTTTCAAGACCTTCCTGATAACAGCACAAAACAATATGATTACATTGCCAGAAAAGAAACTAGAGAAATCTTCTCTAGAGAAGTTTCAAAATCTACATATTAAGGTCCATTACACACTCAAAAAAAGCTTTTCAAATTAAACGATTAATTTATTTAACTTATCATTTCTAAAATGGGACTGGATATGTCTTCTCAAGATATTTTGAATAAGTTTTAAAAAAAAGAGATAAATGTTGGTTGTGTACGGAATTAGAGATTGGGATGAAAACACAACAGAACCTTCTGGTAATGGACTTCCACGTTTCACCTCTTTCCCCTAAGGTGGCTTAGCTGGACCAGCTACACTGAAATATACTGATTCTGACAAACATATTTTCTGATTTCAGCTGGTCAACAGCGGCTTTAAAAAAAGGAAAATCTGTAGAAAGAATACAGGAAATGGTTATACTGACGTCTTCTCTGATACCTCACTAAGGTACCTTGTTTCTGAAGTTTGGGGTGTACCGCTGGTGTGGTACGGGTTGGGAAAGAATCTCTCCCCTTTATCATGCTTTCAAGGAATTTTACATGGAATACTGCTCAAGTAGGAAAGAGGTCAGTACACACAAAACCTGGCTCAGCTGCTATGACCATATCTTCATATGACATAATCTTTGCCTTTTCCCTGTTAGACTTTCACCTCCAAAAATCCATTTCTGATGGCACAAATATTTTGTGTCACTAAAATCTTGAGAGAGGTAATCGAGAATTTGGTTAATTAGAAGAGATGTAGATACATAACAGGTCAAATTGGGAGGTCCTGTGGAATCTGTACCCTTCATTCCTTAATTCCAAGAAATATTTAAACTTGATAAATTCCCATAAAAATAATAAAAGTCAGATGCTAGATTTAATTGGTAATAAGAAGAGGGAAATGGATGCAACAAAGAAACAACAGTGGATTATATGAAGTATCCTACATACTCTGCCACTTAATTTCTAGACAAATCTGTAGTCAATTAACATTTTTAAAATGTGGTCATTCACTACCCTAACTTTAATGTGAGCAGGAAGCAGCAGTTGCAACAACAAAAGGAACAGCAGAGAGGTTTAACATCTGGGAAGGAGTTCAGCAGGGCTGCATTATGCCACTGCATCTGTTCAGGATTTATGCTGAAATGGTAATGCACATTTATCTTGATGGTTACAATCGAGGAATTTAAATTAAAGGAAGCAAATGCTGTAATGTCAGGTATGCTGCTGATGTTGTCCTTATCACTGAGTCTGAGGAATCACTTTACAAGCCAGTAATGAGAGTGGCTGCAGCTAGTTTGGACTGAGACTACCTGGGAATGTAAAAACGACAGAGGAGCAACACTGAGGACTAGAAAGCAAAATATTGCAAAAATAACACAAAAATAAGATCAAGAAGTCGAACAAGTAGATTGTCTTCACAAAGTTTTCATTGTAGGAATATGAAATTGAAATACGCCTAGAAGACTTTAGCATTAGCTATGAAATAAAAAAACAAAGTAAGTCTGGGAAGAAAATTGAACCATTTTTTATTCCTGATGATGTGTCTAATTTGACAGTAAGCAGTAAGTCATGGTTATAACCTTCATTTTCCTTTTATTTTACTCTCCTGATTTACGTTGGTACAAAATATGAACGATCTTCTATTCTTTAAACATCATTTTTGTTTGTTTGTTTGCTTAAATGCATTTTGTGAAGAAAGTAAGTGTGTGGAAGGATTGTATTTTTCCAAAATTTTAATGAAAACCCAACTGACAGTAAAAACCCATAGCAAATATATTTGTACACTTTACAAACAATTATTTTATCTTTATATGGAAAGCAAGCAGACATTATTCTAGCTGGCAAACTAATAACATAACCAACTACTACCAAATAATAAACACAGCTGGAGAATTTGCATTCAGTCAAACTCTACTTACAGAATACAGGGTTTACTACCAGGAAGCTGGGTAACAAAAAAATCTATTTTTAAGAGAAAATACACTATAGGTTGGTATTCTGACTATTTGAAATAAATTGAAAAGATAGGATAACAAAAATGTTCTGGATAAAAACTAAGCAAAAATGTAAAAGCAGACAAAACCAGACGAGGATAAAGGTGCAGGCTAAAATAAAGCAATTTAGGAAATCATTTGTTACTGGCAGGTAAAGCAGTGTCAGTAATCCTCAATTGATATAAATTCATGAAATGCTGACTTCTGTAGCAGCACACCACTTTACCCTTCCTGCACACCTGGAGATTAAGTTAATTGGGGAAAAAAGACGACACTTCCACTTATTTTTCAGACCAATAGAGTTTTATAACTAAGTAACTATTAAAATAATTATTTTAGAGAGCTACTTGCATATTTTTACAGCAGAAGGCTTTTGTGAAGGTATTGTACTTAGAAGAGAACTGTAATGAAAAGCAATCAAAACTGGAACTATAGTTTCTTTTGCTTGCATTTTCCCCAATTCTTTCTGAAGTGGAATGCTCATATGTAGTGGCAATATGTACTGTGAAAATCTCATGAAAATCAGATATTTAGAGCTGATAGTTGTAAGAACTATAAATTCTTGTCTGATAATCTTGAATGATTTGATTACAAGAAAAACAGACTTCATTTTACAGGAACTGTTCTTTTTGTGAGTCAAAAGTATTATATTTTTAAAACACAGGTTTTGTATGTTACTAGCTTATAATCTGCACTAATTGTTTCCCCAAACTGAAGAAAAAGAAAAAAAAGACCAGCAAATCAAATTATAAAAGTCATATTCTTCAAATATTCAATACATTACTCGTTCCAGGATATTATTCAACATCATTTATGTTTGACACAATGGCAATTAAATACATCATGCAATGTACTAAGTGCCAGTAATAATATTTGATTGCAATTTAAGGGTAATTTGAACAAATAGCATAACTACATGATGCCGCATAATTACAAAATAGGAGAACAAGATGATGTAAAATAAGAGCTGACAGAGAACTTCACCTTCCCATGAATTAGCTCTTTTATGAGTTCAGTTTTCAGTTCCCTTATATTTAAATACTTATTTGTACACCTGTTTCAAATAGAACCTGGAGGCTGCAGCAAAAACAGTGAAATCAATGAAAATATTGCATTGATTGTAATATATTTTCCCTCCAACTCCAATTTAGGTGACACACAAGTGTTGTCTTAAATATGCGATGCATTTTGGTCATATGTATGCACACAATCATGTATTGCCATGTAAAGCTGAAGAAACACACACAACTATAGTTCTGCATAGAACTTTAGAAGTTCACTGTAGGCCTTGTTCTTACAAAAAAATGTTATCTTTTGGTGTTCCCTTGTGTTTATTTAAATATTTATGTTAATCCCCTAACGGAATAGAGAAGTACCTTTCATTCATGTACATACAGGGTAATTGGATTAATGCATTAGTATACAGTAAGATTTCATCTTTCTCATTATGTTTGCAAGTACACATATGCTTTGTGCATGTATTGTTTGTGAATACTGAATATGGATGTGTGTAAAAAAATGCGTCTATACATATTTATGTTCTTATATAGGTAGACTCTAATAAAAAACATATTTGGCCATGCAAGCCATGGTGTTAAAACAATTCTTATAAGGGACTGTTTCAAAGACATCCCAAATCAGAAAGCTCACTAATGAGGCAAGAATCATCCCTATTTCTTATCAGGCTGTATTCTAGGTTTATTTTTAATGCAGGGTTATATGAGCTAGAATAAGTTGATCTACAACAATCACCATCACTGTGAACTTTTTCACTGTTTCACACTAAGGGCAGGTCATTAATAACAATAAGACAAGTCCTGAAGCTGTTGGAGCACATCTGAAATATTCCATTCACTTTGATGAGAGAGGGTCAAGACTGCATTTGTGTTGCAGGCAGTTTGTTGTCCCATGTTCTTTAGGATTAAATATATGCAATTTATAACATAGCTGAGGAGCAACTGTGGATCCTAAATTTGACTGGTCCCCACACAAAACTTAAAAGAAGAAAACAGGTTACATTTCTAAGTGACCTATAATATATTTAATTACTCAAAATCCCATTTGACAAGAGTTGGCAAACCAAATCAAAACCATTTTGTCACTGATAGTGAAGAGTTGGAAATACTTAAACGTTTCATCTTTTCTTTCCTCCAGTGTTGAACTTTTCTATTTTCCTCCTTTAGCTAACTTTGAAAGGCTTTGTGTTGAAAATGTCTCCGAAGAAACCAGTAGTATTTAATGTAAAATTTCCTCCTCAAGGAACAGGGTCTAATTTTTCATTTTTCTGAGGATAAAAATATTATTCTCTTAACACGAAATTTCTATCACTTCTATAGTTGAGGGGAAAAAAAAAAAGAACTTTAATATAGCCCAATTCATCAAATTGATTCTTTCTTGCTCTAGGTTATTTCTCATTTATATTCCTTTTGGTTGCTATGAGTTTTTAAATTAGTGTTTCATACATCTATACAGGCCAAATTATTTAGCTAACTATTACCTTTGATTTGTATTCATTACGTGTTTGTATGACTTTATCATTGCTCAGCATTATTACACCCATAAGGGAATGACTTATATTGCCATAGCTACAGAGACAGAAGTATTTCATTTTGAAATCAGTATCTTCTTTGTTCATAATCAGGTGAAGAACCAAAGCGTCAGTGTAAAAATGTTGTTCTTATTTATCTAGGCATCTTTTCTCTGGAACACTTTTATTTCTTTACAGCAACAAAGTTCAGCTTCGCTTTTTCTTTTAACCAACATAGGTCATCTCCAACCTCTCCTAAAGACATCTAATACTAGATTACTGGAACAAGGAAAATTGTAAGCTGCAAGTTAGCAAGCACAGGAGCTTTACGCCTTGTTTAAACTACAGGGGCCTCTAAACTCCAAACACTAATAAACACAGTTTTCTTTCAGCCTGCATATTCCTCTCTTTTTCACTTGTTGGAAGTCATGAAAAGCTGCTTTTCTCTGTATAAAGCATAAGAAAACTTAAGAAAGCATAACACTCCTACTAGTGGAAAACACAAGCCTACCATTTATATTATCATCTGTTCAGCAGATGTCAGTGAAATGTTTGTATTAGGAGTTCTTATCATGAAAACATTTTATTTTATGAATATTAAGTTACTTCTCTCTTTGTTCCATTACCAAGTACAAGACAGTATAAACCCTTCTTATAAGCTTTACACTAAGCAGTTCTAAGTATATAAACTAGCACCTTAAGGGCCTAACTTTCTAAAAATTAATGTGACTGAAACTCGGTATGTGCAAACTCCACATTTTCTCATACAAAATCTAGTTGTTAGTAAGGTCTTGCAAATGTTCATATTATTTTGAGCACATGATTTATTCCACATGTCCCCTAAACACTTCAGAAGAGAGTTCAAATACATCAGTAAGCATTTAAAGTGGGGTGTAGGGTGTATTTGGAGTATTGGCATCGTCTATTAAATTAGCAGGAAATGAGGTACTAACATTGCATCTTTTAGTTTTGGTGGGTGACAAGACATGCTGATGCAAGTTTTTCCAGCTTATTGAGTAGCTGTAGCATAGGTGGCTTGTACTGGACTGTTAAAAGAAACAATGAATAATCCTTAACCTGTCTGTCCCACAAAATTTTATTTTCCAGGCCAAGACACACCTTTTTGGTTCAACTAGTTTTCAGAGACTCTATGTAAAATACTTTGGATACGATGATGACTCCACGTTCCTAAGTGTTTTGCACTACCGCTATGTGACTCATTACTTTGTTACTGAGACACTTTAAATATAAAAGATTCATTAAAAACAGTAGTCTACTTGATTGAACTTAGGTTTATATGCAATATATTTACACCAATGTTTTAGAAATGTACAGTTTTTCCACGTGTAAAAATATGTGTATAAAGTAGCTTATACACAAAAATGTACAAAATACGTGGCTTTTAAGGTACAATACAGCATCTTTTAAAGGAATAAAAAAAATGAAACATGGGAAATCAAATCTTATCCAGTGACACGTTTCTTTATTCCAAGCTATCTCTGTGTTTTAAGCTAACATCACAGGAATAAAAAGAGTGAAACAAGGTAAGTAGAAAAATTAAAAAGCATTGTTTCTCTTCAGCTGTATTCTTTGGAATTTCAGCATAACAATAAACTGAGAAGTCTTTGAATAAGATTAAAATTACTCGGCTTTCTTCTCATTATACAGCTTTCATTCAAATAGAAGAAATCAAGATTTTCTTTGCCAAAGAGTTAGTAAAGGGTTAACAAAATGCAAAGTATTTTTTTCTTTTTTTTTTTCTTTTTCTGAATTATTCATACGGTTGCTGTTGAGAAAAATAATGATTACTGAGCAGGAAGTCCCAGTAATTTTCTTTAAAATGCATCATCATTACAAAAAAGAAAAGATTTCTTCCTTGCATAATGCTGAAGTGTGAGACTAATTTAAGAGTGTATATGCATAATATTTAATGAGAAAATTCTCTCCTCAGAAAAGACTAACAGAAAACAAGATGTCCAATGTTAGTGGAACACACATTTTCAATATTTGTCCTTGCTACTTAAAATATGTTCTCTCCCAGCAAACCCTGGAAAGGGTGAAGGTCCAGATGACTCTTGGGACTGCTCCAACATGTACAGTGGTTAAAAGTAATGTTTTCAGTCAAAGATCAGGTCTGCGCTCGCGCCTGTTCAGTCCAGCAGAAATCAGAGCTTGTTCCTGAACCAACAATTGAAACCTGTGTTAGCAAACTGTTACTCTTACTCGTTTCATCCTTAGGAACCCCGTTTTTCCATTCCTGCCAAGGTTTGGAGCAGAAAGTTCTCTATTTTTCTGCCCATCCAATTTGCTGCCCCAGACTTGGCTGGTACTTGTTTGGCAAGATACCCTTGAAGCAATGGGTAAGCAGAGAAAACCAAGTTGGGTGAGGTTTCACTACGCTTTCCTAGACACTCTTTATCTTTTGCACATGAGAGAGAAGGCTCACTGCTCCCCTCAAAAAATGTCATTGTGTCACCTGGCAGATCACTCTCCTGGTTCTTCAACACCTTCAAGACACAGCATTAAGGAAGCACACGCTAAGAAAATGCTATTAACTGACTGTCCTCTCCACCAAGGAGAAGGAAACTTTCAAAAAATGGGTTCATGTTCTGTCTTGTAGCCATTTCACAATGAGCTACCACTCTTATTTTTTTATCTGCTAGACTTTGTGCAAACTAAGACAGGTATGTGAAGATAATATATCTTTAAAACTGGGACATGTTTTCCACCTCTGGTAAGAAAGCTATAAGTACAAGATTCGTGAAACTGACACAAAGACTGTGTTTAATAACTATTGGAAATATATTTCTGAGAAAAAAATGGTGTAACTAACAGGCTTCGTATGGATACCTTTAAGGCATATATTTGTACAAAAGGCATCCTTTTGGAGAAAAAGTATGCCTTATGGAGAGAGTATTTTCTGTGATGATCAAAACAGTTCTCTTTGCAACATTCATGAATCATTTGTGGCATTGTTAGGTCTTTCTTATTGTTATTCTTAATATTTTCTGTCTTTATGGTTTATTTTGTTTTGTTTTAGGGTTGTTCCCTCTTTCTCCATTTCTGTTATTTCAGTTTGGCCAATCTACTTATGACTCTTTTATCTAATAACAAATGAAAAGTTTTTGTTTGATTGGTTTGTTTTGTTCCCCCTTCCCCAGCTTTGAAAAAGACTGATGGGGGTTATTTTTCCCTGTGACCTTACAGTAAAAAAAAGACTATGCAGGTGTAACTTCTGTTTTCTAATAATTGATAAAAGTATTTTAATTATGACACAAGCCTATTGTTTTAAGTGCTGAAACTTTTCCCCAATGCACTTTTCTTTTTTCTAGTTACATTTCTAGGATGTTGAGTCAGACTTTTTTAACTAAGCATAAATATACAAAAATAACACTAGTGCAGCCTTTCTTCATTTCCCCATTTCCATTTCCCCATTGTTGTTTATTAATTGCTCAAATGGTAATTTAAAATATTGCTTTATGATAACTCTGATATTTTCAACAAAACAAGCATTTGAATACCTATGTAAGAGACTTATTTTTTTTTAAGCCTTTCTCCTTTTATTATGACAGAAGTATGTTACTGCGTTTTTAATTTCAGACAGATTCTAAAGGTAGTTCTAAAGGCAAAAGGTAGTTCTAAACCATCCAGTATAAATATTTCAGTTTTTTTCAAATACTTATTATTCTTCATGAATTTATACTGTGGCAGCATCCAAGTGGCCCACTGAGGGTATATGCTTCACTGTACTAGATGCAGCAGAAACTTAGGAAAATATTGTTACTGTCTTAAAAAAGATACACCTAGTTCAACATGGACAAGCTTAACCCAGTTAAGTTGGATGTTCATATGCTTATAGTCATCATGATCAGGAGCTAACCTGAAGCAAGGAAACCAACAGTACAGTGTTTTTAGCAAAATGTATGGAAAAAGGTTAACAAGATCACAGTTAAATTCAGAGCTTCTCTGTAAGGCCACAAAGGAGTGCTCTGGTCAATTAATCTGAATTCCACTGTACTTCAAACCATAAGGCTTCCCATGAAATATTTTGTTTTGAAATAATGTTTGTATTATAAAAACACATGGCATCTTTCCCAGGATGGAGAATCCACTATTTTTGTTCCATCAGATAACTACAGTTGTTATTAGCTAATTCCACCTTATTTTAACCCGAATTTGTTTACTGTAGTAATGGAGATATTTAGCCAGTCTTTCATGCATTCTTTAAATCAAAATATGTGAGTTCAAAACCTGTTTCATAATTAGTTTGAATTTGTCAGCTTCCATTCACTGGTCCTTGCTGGTTGCTAGACTGAAGAGTCCATTTCAAAAACTAGTTATTCTCATGAGCACCTGTTCAGGGACTGTGATCAAGTTACCCTTTGATGTCCTTTTTGGTAAACTAAGTAAATGGACCTATTGGAGTCTTTCATTTTAAGAAACGTGCTCCAATCCACTACTCATGCACACAGCTCTTCTCTGAACTCCCGCAAAATTGCCAGCATTCTTTCTGATAGCTGCACATCACTTTAAAGCATTTCTATCTAAGTCAAGTCAGCTGTCATCATCACTTACCCATCATTGATTCCTTATAGGAAGTTTATGTATTTTGGCTACTAACAAAACTCCCACCATTCATTTTTGAAGGACAGAATCCTTTCACTGGTATTTCTAACTAGTGGGAAGAGGTAAGGGGAAAACAAAAAGAAAGACCTTCCTGCCAGTCAGAGAGCATTTTCTTTTAACATTCAGTTTGCAAGTCAGCACCACTGCCATAGGAGAATAGCAGTGAATTGTATTACCTGAAAAGGCAGTTGCTTTGAAATTGTAATACAGAATTAAAAAACATGTTGTTGCTTGAAGCACGTTAATGTTGATTTACTACCCAATAAATACAACAAGCTTCCACTGAGGCTTACAGGCCAATGGAGAGAAACAACACAAAGATACTTATGTGATTAGTTGTTTGCCTAATTACAAGCTGTGGCTGATTAGAGATGTTTAGTGTGACTTTCATGCAGTGGTTTCATTCCCTGTATCTAAACCTCAGAGTCCAAAAAGCTGCAATCTAGGCTGCCTGCAGGATTCCACCAGAATTTAAAACATTTTAGCAAAATCATCACAGCCAGTTCTTTCTTACCCCAAATTGCTACGTAACGGCATAAAACAATTTTGGAAATCACCTCTGGTTAAAAACTCTGTTGCTGCAAAAATATTGATTTAATGGTTGCTAATATGCTGTCATCCAGGTAAAACACTACCTTACATGACAGGTGCACCTGCTACGGGATATTGCATTAAGCTAATACTTCCCACATGCTTTGATTGTGGCTGCCTTGTGTCATCCACCTGAACAGTACAGCACAGAGAAAGAGCAGTGCTAATATCTTCTACTTTCTTCACATGTCCAGATTACAGAGTCTTCTGTGACACACATTCTGAGAGATAATTCAAATAGCAAAGGTAGTTATATTCCAATCTTGACCTTGCACAGGTTTTCTATGGAAAAAGCTGGATCCATGTAAGGTTGGATTAAGCTAACTGCTCCTGATTTCACTTAGAGGAAGAGTTCTTATTTTGTGGTTCAGGAATTTTGTGTATGAGGAGTTCATTTAGGAGAGAAATTCAAAAACCAGGAAGAATGAAATTAAAGAAAGCAATGAAGAGGAAAGGATACATCCCTTCCCCCCCCCAAAAAAAAGAATACAAAAACAAACAAAAAAAAATTACAAAACTATGATGTGGGGGGAAAAACTGATCCTGTAAGTATAAGTAAGCTTTCTTCCTTCCATCTTTCTCCCCTTTCTTCCTTCTTCAGTTCTTTCCTTTTCTCTTTGCCTTTCCTTGTGCTGATCCTTCCTGTCCCACTATTTCTCTTCTCCCTTTCTTCACCTCTTCCCCTGCCTTGCCTTTCCTCCCTTCCCTTCCCCCTTTTTTCTGTTTTTCTCTTTATTTTCTTTCTCTCTCTCTCTCTCTTCTGTGCTGTAGATCTGCAGTCAGCCCAACAAACACAGTTGTCTCTTGCCCAAAATGCAGCTGGGAGCCGTATCAGCTAGTGCTATTACAGCTGTTAATAACAGTGGGATGACTTACGCTTTACCTACCTTAGAGACTGCCTCTCTCACTTCCCAGGTCAGGCGGCTGTTTAAGCTGCTGTCAGAACTGCAGCTGGTAAGAACACTTTGATCAGATAGCCAAGGGACAGAGAAAGAAAAAAATAATTGGTGTAACCTGACAAACCCGAAGATCTGACTCCAATCGCAATGAGAGACAAACGCTAAGTGCTGGTGAGAAGGAGTGAAGATTTTCAGAGCTGAATGGACCAGGTCTCCTCCCTCCTTACCTAGCTCAGTTCAAAGCAGGGCAAAAGCATTTTTGTGCCTTCTTTGCAGAAATAAATGGTGATATCCACAGCCTGTCCACAAGAGTTATGCTTGAAATATATCAGTTTAGAAATAGAATTGTTGCTGGCCATTGACTTTTACTTTTGGTTCTGCACAATTCTTCCTTACCTGTGTGTCTGTTGTTAGAGTCCCAGGTCCAGAAGAGCACTTTGATTCTACAACTCACTTGCCGCCTTTCAATATCCTTCAAACTGAGTAATTTTAAAAGACTTCTGTAAACTCATCCTTTCATCCTTTTGTATTCTTCCCAATATTCAGAAAAATATAAAGAAATTAGGAAGATTCCCCCCCAGAAATATTGGTAAGGCTTTGGATGCACTCAGTTTGCACAAGATCCATCACCAACAGTTGTTCCATGTGAAACTAGAAAGATTAACGAACCAGGTGCACTCCCTCTGCTCTGCTATGGTATCCATAGGCTTTGTTATTATAAGCTCCTTCAAAAAGGAAAATCTCAGCCTGGTGAATACTCCGTGTATGTGTGAAAAGCATTCAGGGTAAGACACTGATACGCTTCTACTCAGAGAGATATTAGTCCTGCAGAGGACATTACAGCACATTGCTGTTATGCCACTAATCGCACTGTCAGCCTTCAGTCTGCATATTTTCTTAATATTAATCCAAATAATTCCATTAATTCAGCTTACTAATATGTTTTCCAAATTACAAATGAATTCTATCTATAATCATTGATTTTCCTTCATTATCTTACAAAACTTTTTTTACTTCCATCTGAACAAACATAGGAGATAAAATTGATGTAAGAGATTAGAGAATGGATACACATATTACCACTCCTATGGGAACATGAGTTATTACTAGCATAATTCTAGCTATAATTAGAGTGTTTTCCTGGACAGTTTTTTCTTTTTCTACAGAGTCATTTATCTGGACAACTGATGGCTTAATCAAATCAGTAGCTCAACTGCATTGTCTAATACCAAGAATGTAGACAATATGGCCTGTTTGCACAGTTCTGGCACAGATGTTGTGTTTGACCCTGAAAGCACATGGTCATTCTGGTACGTGTTTCTAGACTGGACTTACTATGCATCTGCAGGTCAGCCAGGCTGGTGCTGTAGATCCAAAATTACAGTGACCAGATGAATCTGCCAACTACTGGACAGTGTTACTGCCTTTAATGGAACCTGAATTTCAGCCACTTAATTTAGACATTAAAAGTGAGAAAAGGTAGAATACTGAGCAAAGTTTGTAACTTACTCGTGCTAGTGGTAGTCCTAGGGACAGCAATCAATAAGGCAAATCATGTTTGCAGTTTATGGACCTCTGGGACCCACACTGTATTCCTTTTATGATCTGAGAGAGACAACTAAGATAATAAAGTTTGTACATAATGTAATACACATGTATGAAGTATTTAGGGGGATCTGCAATACAATGTAAAGTGCCTTAGGAGTCCAGAAACCAAAATAGAAGAAAGCTACAGATGCAGATATGCCCTATCTATATCATCACCATCTATTAATTCTGTCACAAGAACCCATGTTGTCTGAATTCTTTAGTCACTATAACGTCAATAAACTATAACCATCATAATGAGTATACAAAAACATTCAATCTACTTTTTTAGATAATAATGTGGATCATTTAGTTGAGTAAGAAAAAATGCACCTTATAAAGACACTTCCCATACCTGTTTGTATTCTTGGAACTTCTTTCTTTCCTTTTTTGAATTTCATGCACACATATACCCCGACACACCAAAACGTATTTCTCCCAGGTTGAGGCCTCTTCTACTAGTTTAGACTAGAGACAATGCCTATTGCTGAGTTATGAAACACTGGAAATATGTGTTTCAAATGAAAATGTCAGTGACACTAAAATAACTTCCAAATCATGTTCCTACAAAAGATGATGCAGCTCTTGTTGCACTTAGAGCAGTTTTACTCTGTTTCCTTTGTTCCTTAGGTTCAGTGGCTCGATGTCCAAGTTGCAACCAGTGACGAGTGGCGTTTCTCAGAGGTCAGTACTGGGACCAGTCCTGTTTAACATCTTTGTTGGCAACATGGATTGTGGTATTGAGTGCACCATCAGCAAGTTTGCTGAGGACACCAAGCTGTGCGTTGCGGCCAACACGCTGGAGGGAAGGGGTGTAACGGATGGGACTTGGATGGAATTGAGAGATGGGCCTGTGCAAACCTCATGATGTTCAACAAGGCCAAGGACAACATGGGTCAGGGCAATCCCAAGTGCAAATACACACTGGGCAGAGAATGGATTGAGAACAGCCATGAGGAGAAGGACTTGGGGGTACTGTACTGGTGGATGAAAGGCTCAAACAGGATGTCATGGTTTGGGCCAGCAATGTGAGCTTGCATCCCAGAAAGCCAGCCGCATCCTGGGCTGCATCAAAGGAAGCGTGGCCAGCAGGGCAAGGGAGGTGATTCTGCCCTTCTACTCTGCTCTCGTGAGACCCCACCTGGAGTACTGCATCCAGCTCTGCGTCCCCAACATAGGAAGGACATGGACCTGTTGGAGTGAGTCCAGAGGAGGGCCACAAAGATGATCCGAGGGCTGGAGCACCTCTCTTATGAGGAGAGGCTGAGAGAGTTGGGGTTGTTGAGCGTGGAGAAGAGAAGGCTTCACAGAGACCTTATAGAGGCCTTCCAGCACTTAAAGGGGGCCTACAGAAAAGACGGGGAGGGACTCTTTACCAGGGAGTGTAGTGATAGGATGATGGGTAATGGTTTTAAACTGAAAGAGGGCAGATTTAGATCAGATATTAGGAAGAAATTCTTTACTGTGAGGGTGGTGAGACATTGGAACAGGTTTCCCAAAGAAGCTGTGGATGCCCCATCCCTGGAAGTGTTCAAGGCCAGGTTGGCTGGGGCTTTGAGTAACCTGGTCTAGTGGGAGGTGTCCCTGCCCATGGCAGTGGGGTTGGAACTAGATGATCTTTAAGGTCCCTTCAAACCCCAACCATTCTATAATTCTATGATTCTTAACCTGTCTATTCTTTTAGGATGACAGAATCTGCTGAAGCACCCTAAATCTTTGTCTTCCTGTTCTCAGGCCATAATCAGTGTTCTACAGCAATATGATATATAAAATATGAAAAATATTTTTCTTCTCTCATATTTCTAGAAGAAATATGAGTAAACATGTTCTAGAGAAATTACTGTCAAATTATATGTCATTTCTTTGTGTATTAGTCATTGCACTGCTGTTACATCCTAAATTAAAATGAAATTACTCCTTTCTGTTTATTAACAGATATATTTTTTCTCAATGCTAGTAATCCCACCCATGAAATCACGTATATTAATACTCCAAAGTAGAGCTTTTTTTGTCATTTTGCCTGATTCAGAGAGCTATGTCTAAGACTTTTCCTTTCTGAGCTTTCTGTTGCTAAGTCCCTTTATCTGGCTCTTCTGAGTTCATCATGAATATTAACAGCAAGAGAACTTGGTGTTACACCCTGCTGCTCAGCCAGTTTGAATGTTGCTAGGTACCATGCTGCTCTCTTTCAACCCCTTAGGGAAGTTTACAGCTAGTTAGTCCTGCAAACATTATTCCACTCCCTGGGAAGGAAATTATCTTCTAATCTTTTTTTTTGGTTACAGTTTGCTTGTTGCCTCTGATGTGGTGTCATTGCTGAGGTTACAGTGTCTGGCTTTAAATCCCAATGATGTTTCCTAAAGGTTGTGAGGATTTATGCTAGCTTTCCTGAGGGGCTGCCTGTATTCTAAGATTGGGAAGTAACTTTCCTTAGCTGGAGATTGATATAGGCAACTGCCCCTCATGAGTCATACAGAGTAAAACCATTCAAAACTTGATGATGGAGGTGCATCAGTACAGTAGCTTTTCATGAAGTTTGGGGTTTTCTGTTATGTTATGGTCAAATGAAAATTATTGTGTCAGTCTTGAAAAACAGCTAAGTGAGTAAGGCTTGGTTGTGGTACACAAAAGGTTTTTTAGTACATTAAAACAAGAAAACAGTGTACAATGAGAGACGTTTCATGGGAATCTGACTGCAGATGCATGGATGCATAGAATGAGCTTGTGAGGAGACCCTAGGCAATAGACTTGGCTCTTCTGATCAGCTAAGAGAGTGCTGCATTGGCTGTTGATCTGCTATGAAATATCATGGGGATCATATCAGTTAATTGGTACTATTAATACAGTTTTCTTAATTGCTTAGTAAAACTATAGATCAGATCTTAACAGGTTGTGTGGCAAATGAAGAAAAAGGAAGTGTGTTACTTCACTAGAAGTAGCATCTCTTGAGCTCTTTGACCTAGTTGTCAATCATGCAAAGGTGACTCCACTGTAAAGTTACTAGAGTTTCACAATGAATATTGAGATTTCCCCTAATGCAGAATCAGCATCAACTAAATGGTGAGACCCTTAGGGCTTCTTTCTCAACATAAGTTTCCCCCACCTTCTCTAACTTGCAGTGTTGGGCAGTAGAAAAAGTGGACATAAGTTTTAAATATAGTGTCTCTATATAGATATAAGAGATCTTGGATAATCCAACTTCCACTACCAATAGACAAGACGTTTTCCTGAAAAACCAAAACAGAAGGGAGTAACACTAATCATAAAACTTCTGTCATAATTTTTTTTCTTCTTTTCAAATAGACTTATCTTCATCAAAGTGGTAAAGAAGAAGGAGTAATTTTTAAGATGATTGATTCCAGTCTTAAACATAAAGTAACATCTTCAAAAGTATATAAATTAGCCACTCCCATACCCTTCAAACTAGGATTAGTTTTCAGCCTTCAAACATAAATTCTTTTCTAAGTTTATTTTTCTTTGCAGTGTACCTTCCACCCAATTTTTTACTTCTAATAGAACCAGGTTTTCATAATTTGTTGCTTGCGCTAAATACCAGTAAATTATCATAGAATCATAGACTCATAGAATGGTTTAGGTTGGAAAGGACCTTGAAGATCATCGAGTTCCAATCCCTCTGCCATAGGCAGGGACACCTCCCACTAGACCAGGTTGTCCAAGGCCACGTCCAGCCTGCCCTTGAACACCTCCAGGGATGGGGCCTCAACAACCTCTCCGGGCAACCTGTTCCAGTGCCTTACCACCCTTAAAGTGAAAAACTTCTTCCTAATGTTTAATCCAAACCTGCCCTCTTCCAGTTTAAAGCTATTCCCCCTCGTCTTATCACTACATGTCCTAGTAAAAAGTCCTTTCCCAGCTCTCCTGTAGGCCCCCTTTAGGTACTGGAAGGCCGCAATAAGATCTCCCCAGAGCCTTCTCTTCTCCAGGCTCAACAACCCCAACTCTTTCAGCCTCTCCTCATAGGAGAGGTGCTCCAGCCCTCTGATCATCCTCGTGGCTCTCCTCTGGACTCACTCCAGCAGGTCCATGTCCTTCTTATGTTGGGGACTCCAGAGCTGGATGCAGTACTCCAGGTGGGGTCTCACGAGAGCAGAGTAGAAGGGCAGAATCACCTCCCTTTACCTGCTGGCCACACATCTTTTGATGCAGCCCAGGATACGGTTGGTCTTCTGGTTTGCGATCGCACATTGCTGGCTCATGTTGAGCTTCTCATCCACCAACATGTCAGGTCCTTCTCCACAGGGCTGCTCTCCAGCCATTCCCCGCCGAGCCTGTATTTGTGCTTGGGATTGCCCCGACCCAGATGTAGGACCTTGCACCTGGCCTTGTTGAACTGCATGAGGTTGGCTTGGGCCCACCTCTCCAGCCTGTCCAGGTCCCTCTGGATGGCATTCCTCCCCTCCAGCTTGTCTACCTCACCAAACAGCTTGGTATCACCAGCAAACTTGCTGAGGGTGCACTCTACCCCACTGTCTATGTTGCTAACAAAGATGTTGAACAGTACAGGTCCCAGTACCGACCCCTGAGGAACGCCACTCGTCACTGCTCTCCACTTGGACATCGAGCCATTGACCGCAACTCTTTGAGTGCAACCATACAGCCAGTTCTTTATCCACTGAGTGGTCCATTTATGGAATCCATGTCTCTTCAATTTAGAGACCAGGATATCATGTGGGACAGTGTCAAACGCTTTGCACAAGTCCAGGTAGATGACATCAGTAAATCTTCCTTTGTCCACCACCGCTGTAACCCCTTCATAGAAGGCTACCACATTTGTCAGGCATGACTTGCCCTTGGTGGTGAAGCCATGCTGGCTCTCACCAATCAACTCCTTGTTTTCTATGTGCCTCAGCAGATTTTCCAGGAGGATCTGCTCCATGATCTTGCCAATCACAGAGGTGAGACTGACTGGCCTGTAATTCCTCGGGTCTTCCTTATTTCCCTTTTTGAAAATAGGGGTTATGTTTCCCCTTTTCCAGTTGGCAGGAACCTCGCCAGACTGCCACAACTTCTCAAATATGATGGCTAGTGGCTTAGCAACTTTATCTGCCAGTTCCCTCAGGACTCACGGATGTATCTCATCAGGTCCCATGGACTTGTGCACCTTCAGGTTCCTCAGGTGGTCTCACACTTGAGCTTCACCTACAGTGGGCGGTGCTCCATTTTCCCAATCCTCGTCTTTGCATTCTGCGTCTGAAACAAAACCATTCTTCCAAACACACTAAGGGGCCAGTAAACATAAAAAGAAGATCATGATGTCAAAAAAAAAAACCACATAAAGCCCCCCAAGGATTAAGAAAAGCTGTGCTGTAGACCATGTATTCATGGTTATTTCATAACTGATCAATACCTGAGAACAATATATGTACCCAGATCTGAAAATATTCATTATAATACTGTCACTAACAATACTGACAATTCTATTGGGAAGATAAAGTTGAAATTTCCCATTGCTGTTATCAAGCTCAGTGGAAATATTCAAAGAATGGAATTTCTGTCCTAATATTTCAACATTTGTTTTAAACCCTAAAGAGTATTAAGATGCATGATACTGAAAATGTTCATGAAACAAAGAAGTTCAGAAAAAAATTATTTTGTAAAATGTCAAGATGAGTTGTTTTGATATTTTCAACTGATATGAAAAGTTATCCTTTGAAAAGTCAGAACATTTTACATTACTGATAAACAGCAAGATAAACTTTGATGTATGACTGAGATATGAGATTCACCTATGGATCCACTGAGCAGACATTATGTTTGTGACACTGTCTGTATGTTGTAGAACATGTTTCACCTTCTTTATATTCATAAGGAGAGGAAAGAAAGCAAACAAATCTGATGCTATCACTATATTCCTCATGGAAAAAAAAACCACATTTTCTTTTTATTAGTATTTTACTTCTATTCAGTAAAAGTACTCCATTAGTGCCAAGGAAGGGATAAACAGTATCTTATGCTTACTTTCCCTTCCCTTCCCTTCCCTTCCCTTCCCTTCCCTTCCCTTCCCTTCCCTTCCCTTCCCTTCCCTTCCCTTCCCTTCCCTTCCCTTCCCTTCCCTTCCCTTCCCTTCCCTTCCCTTCCCTTCCCTTCCCTTCCCTTCCCTTCCCTTCCCTTCCCTTCCCTTCCCTTCCCTTCCCTTCCCTTCCCTTCCCTTCCCTTCCCTTCCCTTCCCTTCCCTTCCCTTCCCTTCCCTTCCCTTCCCTTCCCTTCCCTTCCCTTCCCTTCCCTTCCCTTCCCTTCCCTTCCCTTCCCTTCCCTTCCCTTCCCTTCCCTTCCCTTCCCTTCCTTTTTTCACGTAATGCTCTCTCCCGTAGAAGTGTAGAAGATTTTAGGTACAGTAAAAAACTGCCTGCAGTTATGTGGATACTTCAAAACTTACTTCGGTCCATATAGAATATAAAGTATAAAAGCTATTGACATGTCTATATTTTATTCAGCAAATAGGAAAAGGATGAGAGTCCTAACCTGGGAGATCAAAACAAGTTGTTTTGATTCAGTTGACACCTTTTCTTTTGAAATATTGATGAAGCCACACCTAGCCAGAGCCATTGTAATCAGATGAGGCTATCCCATGCTATTATTCTGTGTGGCTGATTAGATGTAACAAGTATTATAAAACCGAGTACTTCAGAGATGAAGGATTGGTGATTTGACCACTTAACTTTAAGAGCATTGCTCCATTCTATACAATAGTAATTGTATCTTTTCTGCTGAACTCAATAGGGTTAGAAGTGTAAAGCTCAGTCTGTTCCTATCTGTTACATAACATATACTGTGTTTTGCAATTTAAGAGAGAGCTTCACAGCTCAGGTCTTGTTGGCTTGGTATGAAAATTATTTGGCAGTTCATGATCTTTTCACACAGCTACACTGTCACAACACCATTAGTGATATCGTAGTCAAAAGGCTCATACGGTTTATGCCAAGAATGCGGAAACTTTTCCTGCTCCTTCAGCATGACCGATGTTCTTCCCTCTCCCCGACACAGCTTGTCTCTCTGCCATGCCATGAGTACACCAAGTTTTAGAGCACCTAGATTAGCATTAATCTTGAATCTTTTTTTGTCTTAGTACCACACCCACCAGACTCAGTGCAGCCTGTTCGATGGGTAGTAGAGACGAGACAACGTGTTGCCACTTTTAAGAAACAAAATTTTGAAACTGACTGATGAAATTTAGATGGGATTTTGTTTCAACTCTCCTCTAAAGCCCCCATGACATGGCTGGAAAATGGTATGATGTAATACTAATATGTAAAATACCTACACCCATTTGTATTAGGGATTATCATCAAAGGTCCATTGTTCCCTCCCTAGTCAGGTGAAGGGCTCACAGAAGTGAGTTTTCCTGGTTTCCTCCTGCATTAGTCAGTTCCTTTCCCTCAAAATGTACTATGTTTTTCAATGAGTAGGAAGGAAGAAGGGAAGGAAAAAGAGAAGCAAATAAAGTTGTCTCAGACAGGAGATACTAGTACATGCTAAAGGAAATGTTGGAAAAGGCAGTAAAGAAAAAATATTACTTCAAAACATTGATATTATTTAAGAAAAGAACATTTATTTAGTAGGGAGAAATGTTCCTAATTTTCAGTTGTGTCGTGACTACTCAAAGCGTGTCCTGGAAAGCAGAAATCTATCACAGATATTTCAGTTTTATCAAATACACTGTTTTCTGCTGAAAAAAAAGTTCTGACATTTGCTTCAGCCTGCACAGCCATTATCCTGTTACTATTGCAATGACTGGTATGATATATGGGACCAGAAGAAGACTCCTTTCATCTCTACAGGCATGAAATTATGTTCTTCAGCTGATACATATAACTGAGAGTGCTGTATTCAGGAGAGCTCTGCTAATCTATGTCATCCAAGAACCTGTCCAGTCTAGCAAGGATAAAACTTAAGTCTATTTTTGCTGTCACTGCAATCATACTTCATTAGCCAAAATACTTTATCACAAATTACTTGCTTTAGCTAGATATGTTTAATAAATACCAGACTGGGTCATTATACTCATGTAATCATTATAAACTTGTTGGATCAGTCTCAACATCCAAAGATTTTAGCATGAAATGTGCGGTTGAATTACAGCATATAATTAAGGAAGACATCTCTCTACTCATGATTCAAACCTCTGACTGTCAACGTCTTCATCTGTTGTCTGTTCCAACAGATTAATTGCTCTTTAATTTTTAACTGTTTTCAGTTTCTGGTCATAGGAGCTGATTACATACTTTTGCCTACTAAGTTATAGCTCTCATATTACATGTCATCTCTTCAGCTGTTAAGGCTATAGCAAAAGAAAAATCTCATGGACAGGAGTTTTTTCCTTTTTTTTTGTTTTCCCTAAGATAATAATAGAGAGTCAAGAAAAAAGCATGTTAGACTTTATAACATAAAAGAACTTATGATAAATAAGGGATTATATTGTTCACAGAATCATAGAATCATAGAATGTTGGAAGGGACCTTAAAGATCATCTAGTTCCAACCCCACTGCCATGGGCAGGGACACCTCCCACTAGACCAGGTTACTCAAAGCCCCAGCCAACCTGGCCTTGAACACTTCCAGGGATGGGGCATCCACAGCTTCTTTGGGAAACCTGTTCCAATGTCTCACCACCCTCACAGTAAAGAATTTCTTCCTAATATCTGATCTAAATCTGCCCTCTTTCAGTTTAAAACCATTACCCATCATCCTATCACTACACTCCCTGGTAAAGAGTCCCTCCCCGTCTTTTCTGTAGGCCCCCTTTAAGTGCTGGAAGGCCTCTATAAGGTCTCTGTGAAGCCTTCTCTTCTCCACGCTCAACAACCCCAACTCTCTCAGCCTCTCCTCATAAGAGAGGTGCTCCAGCCCTCGGATCATCTTTGTGGCCCTCCTCTGGACTCACTCCAACAGGTCCATGTCCTTCCTATGTTGGGGACGCAGAGCTGGATGCAGTACTCCAGGTGGGGTCTCACGAGAGCAGAGTAGAAGGGCAGAATCACCTCCCTTGCCCTGCTGGCCACGCTTCCTTTGATGCAGCCCAGGATGCGGCTGGCTTTCTGGGATGCAAGCTCACATTGCTGGCCCAAACCATGACATCCTGTTTGAGCCTTTCATCCACCAGTACAGTACCCCCAAGTCCTTCTCCTCATGGCTGTTCTCAATCCATTCTCTGCCCAGTGTGTATTTGCACTTGGGATTGCCCTGACCCATGTTGTCCTTGGCCTTGTTGAACATCATGAGGTTTGCACAGGCCCATCTCTCAATTCCATCCAAGTCCCATCCGTTACACCCCTTCCCTCCAGCGTGTTGGCCGCAACGCACAGCTTGGTGTCCTCAGCAAACTTGCTGATGGTGCACTCAATACCACAATCCATGTTGCCAACAAAGATGTTAAACAGGACTGGTCCCAGTACTGACCTCTGAGAAACGCCACTCGTCACTGGTCTCCACTTGGACACACTAGGACTCTTTGACTGCAGTCATCCAGCCAATTCCTTCTCCACCCGAGTAGTCCATCCATGGAATCCCTGTCTCTCCAATTTAGGCACAAGGATGTTGTGTGGAACAGTGTCAAATCTGTTGCACAAATCCAGGTAGGTCATGTCAGTTGTCAGTTGTCTCCCCTTATACACCAATGCTGTGAATGCCATCACAGAAGGCCACTACATTTGTCAGGCACGATTTGCCTTCAGTGAAGGCGTGTTGGCTCTAACCAACCACCTCCTTAATTTCCATGTGCCTTGGTGTAGTTTCCAGGAAAACCTGCTCCATGATCTTGCTGGGCACAGAAGTGGGATTGACTGGATTGTAGTTCGTCTGGTCATCCTTTTTTTCCTTTTTAAAAATGGGGGGTTATGTTTCCCCTTTTCCACTCAGCGGGAACTTCACCAGACTGCAATGACTTCTCAAATATGATGGACAGTGGCTTAGCAACTTCATCCACCATTTTCCTCAGGACCTGCAGATGAACGTCCTTAGGTCCCGTGGACCTGTGCACCTTCAAGTTCCTTAGATGGTCTCAGATCTGGTCTTCTACAGTGGGCGGTTCCTCATTCTCCCGGTCCCTGCCTTTGCCTTCTGTGACTTGCATGGTGTGGCTAGGGCCCTTGCCAGTGAAGACGGAGGCAAAAAAGTCATTGAGCGCCTCAGCCTTCTCCATATCCACAGTGACCAGGTCTTTCGTTTCCTTGTTGGGATGCATCACTCCTGAGCTTGGAGCAGGTGATCCTTGAATATTAGCCAGGTTTCTTGGGCTCCTCTCCCCTCCAGGGCTTTACCTGATCTTGCCACCATTTTTAAAATGTTAAATCTCTGTGATTTCTATGGACTTGAAAAACCGATGTTGACTGTTTTTGAAAATACCTCCAAATGCACAGGTCACCTTCAAGTTTGTTATCCATGTCATATATGAAGGGTGAACATTTTGTGGGAAGGTTTGAAGATTTATAATGAATCAAAAATACCACAGCTGGAAATGAAGAAAAAATCTGATCTCTGCTGTTTACCAATTTGCTGTAGTCTTTGAAGAATGAGAGCCGTTAGCTGTGTGACAATCATTTTAACCTCTTTGTTTATAGATGATCTTACTTTTTGCTCTTAAACTCATATATAACTGCTGAATGCATTTATAGTCTTTTTACATTCAGGAGAGGAAGTAATGTTGTTTAATATTGCTTCCAGACCTTAGAAGGAGATACTTTCCACTACGAAAACAAAATATTTTAAATTATTCTGTATTTTTATTTTTTCAGTCATTACAGAGCTGGCTTTGCTCCAGCAAAGGAATTTGTATCGGACCTGGAAGTTTCTCTTCAAAACTAAAGACAGGCATTGATAGGTAATGGAATTTTTTCTGTAATAATAAAACATATGAAATTGCACAGACCGGAAAAATGTGGAAGGCTTGAAAATAAATATTGTCATGCACCCGTTTTTAAATAAATGCCTTCATTTCTTAGACATTGAATTGCCACCTTCTACTCTTAGAATTTTTGGGTGGCTAATAAGATTAACATTAAACCCTGTTATTTATTTGAAAGAGCCTGCATTTTAAGCAATAGTGAGTAGTTTAATCTTTCTTTTTTTCTTTTGTTTCCAAATCATGTGCAAGTTCAATACATCTTTACTTCTGAAAAGTCATTTTTCCTAATAAACCTGTTTATACTGGTGCTATGCCCCATGTGGTTTTAAACAGACCAATAGTAAGCCATGATTAATAGCAATAACTCTGGCAAACTATTTGTCTAGATGACATCATCACACTAAAACTTTAGCTTCTTGCATGAATTTAAGAAGTGAAGCCTGCTTCACAGCAGATAGAAGAAACATATGGTGAATTTTATTAGTCTTCTGAGGCAACTTGAAAATCCCAGGGACTTCTGTGGTGGTTTTTTTTTTCCTATTATATCCACAACATTATAGAAATCATTCCTAGTATAGTAGAGTGATGAGGAAGATGAGGATTATCCTTACATGCAGAAGGTATACTATGCAGTTAGACCTTGGTGCCACACTGAGAGGAAAACTCAGACAATAAATGCCACAAAGCGTGTGAGCAGCAGGGAGGCATGAGCACAGTCCTGGTAAAGTGCTCCAAAGTGAAAATCAAAGTAAGCAGATAAAAGCAGACATTGGTCTGGGCTTTTTAATCAGGCGCCTGGAGCAATGCTGAGGCAGGAATGATGAATCTGTGGCTATGTTATGGCACAGAGGGAGCACTGCAGTCGATCAGGTCAATGTTTATGTTAACTGTGGTGGAAATCATTGAACATTCACCTTTCACCCTTGCAAACGAATCAGCAGGTTAGAAACTGTTGTTAATTTATGAAATAGCATGCAATCTCTCTAACTATGTAGATGGAAACTGAAAGGTAGGCAATTTGAAACAATCCCTGGTTTAGATGGGGTGTTAATATAGTAAAATGCATAATGTGAATGTGAGTTGGCATTTTGAAACATCCATTTGCAACAAAATACCAGTCAATTAGGAGGAAAACACACAAATTTGGGCTGATCCTAGATAGTTTTACTGATACTTGAAGCACTTAGATAACTTAACGGATGCATTTTGAGGAGCTGAGCTACTGGTTCTGGCCATTGAAATACAGATAGTCAAGCCTACAGTTTCTGGTCTCTAAATAAGTTTTCATGAGGAAATAATAAAGCAAACAGAAAACATATTTATTTATTTCCAAAACGTCTTCAACACACCAGAGCAATTTTTTCCTAAGAGTCACACCAAGTGCTCAGGGAACGACCTAAAAGATGCAGGCATACAAATGACTTTCAGAAGAGGAGTTTACAAACATCCCCTCCGTCTGAGGTCAGAACTTCTTCAGCTTCCCAAGTGTGTAGATCATACACTAGCAGAGGCTAACTACAGAAGTTGCTATTGGCTCAAGTGATGAATTGTGAAGAGCTTAAGAGAGTGACCCGCTGGATCCCCGTTAGCCACACTCACTAGTACTCTCTGCTGGGTCCTTCCAGAAGACCCTTGGGGACACTCAGCTACCTCAAGGACTTTCTCATTGCCATGAGACAAACAAACTTGCCCAAGGATGGAAAAAAAGCAGTTTCAAATTAAGTCAGCCCTCTTTGGAAATAACTCACCTGCAGAGCTGGGGCATCGCACGGTCTTCACAGCGCTCTGTCCCTAAGGTAAGAAACATCACCTGCAGACACAAGGAAACACAATTATTCTGCTAACATTTGTGGGTGGCATTGCGGTAATATTTGGAGTTGTTTTGCTGGCTTTCCTCAGATTTTGTCCAATTCCTATCTTACATCTAAAGTCAGTCAGCTCTTGACAGTTCCCAAACTGGAAATGTTGATTTTCATAACTCCTGCATTGTTTGCTTTCAACTGTGAAGACTTCCAGACTTCCTCAGAAACAGCACTTAAATTCCCTGTTGGCATGCCTTTGTAAAGGCCACCTATCCACAGTGTTTAGATGATAGTCACTACCTACTATGATCTAGTACCATGCCTGTGACTAACATAAATGTCACTGATATGAAGCAGGAGGCAAAGAATGGAGTTGGATTTATGTTTATGCTAAGGGAATTTTCCAAGCTGGAAAGAAAAGACTACAAAATTTCTTCATGCGTTGTCTTTCTTGCATCATTCTCCCCTCAATCTTACAAACACAACATTAGTATACAAGCTAAAAAGACCAACACAACAATTAATGCCTACAGAAGCAGCTGAGTATGGTTGAAGCTGATACAGACGTTGCTTCAACTCATTTTGGATACTTGTTATTTTTTATCTCCTACTTGAATTAAGGTAACACTCATTAGTCATAATCTGATTGTGTTGAAAAACATAGCAACTGAAGGAGGGAAGAATCACTTGAATACAACCACTGTGGGTACATAAAGGAAGCCTTTACTAAGTTCAATAGAGAGACATATACTTTGTAAAATGTTTTTTTGCTAAATTTAAGCTTTCAGGAAAAAAAATCAGAGGACAAAACATCTCCATTATCTTCAGGGATAAATACAATGAAATGCAGAACAAAACACTGAGACTATTTTGGAAGAAAGCTGTCAAGTACATAGAAATAGGTTTTAATTCAATGAAGAAGTCATCGTGTAAATTACAAGTAGTGTGATCCTTCCAGATGTAACATAATGATCCACAAGTTATTAAAGACAAGAAATGCCATGTCCTCATTTTGCAGATGCAGTCTGACATGCTGCAAAGTTTTATACATCTTAAGGCCAGGAGTATGATAGCTACAACAACCTCTGTACAAATTTCCATCAGCATGAGTGGATAAACATTGTCACAGGTTATGGAATTCGCCTTTCTAAGACATGCACTTACAAAGAGGCTAAATGCAACATCTATCAGAAAGAAGACTTGGAGGGCAGACTGGCCTCAAATGGGAAAATATATTCTGATTAACATCCTCAGTTGTTACACGGGGTTTTTTTTCATACTCATCTGATGATTGTCAGAGAAAAGATACTGCACTGCATGGACAAGAGGCTTAATTTATTATGATTTCTGTAGGAAAACCAAACCAAACCAAACCAAACCAAACTAAACCATCCATACCAAACCAAACCAAACTAAAACATTTCCCCTCTTCCTGATTTTCTGTCATTTTTGTTATAAAGTATGATTGCAGACTTTACATTTACCTTTCTTTTGCGTTCTTTGGAATGATTATGCAGCCCACAGAACAGACGCAGCTGATAAATGAAGAAGCCCTTTGTGCTTCAGCACATGTGCCAACAATGAGGCAGACACTAAGTCAAAAGAACCAGCTCCTGCTGCACTCCAAGGACATCTGGTCAGGTGCTAACCTCTGACAATGACATGATGTGGTTACATGGTTTGTGTTAGCAATATTACAATAGAAATTCCTTGCAATGTCAATTGCAGGAAGAATTCTAGGATTACAAACATAGAATTTACCATGAGTATAGAACAGATAAAGGACAGAGAAGAAGATGCCTTGGTAGTCTAGGCTGGTATTGGCATCTGCATGTTTATTGCAGTCTCAGGGAGCCATTTACCATTTACTCATGGTTTTGAAATAAAGCATGTATCTAATTCCTTTTTATTTTCTACCTTTTAATAATTGTCTTCTTTCACATTTCCATTTTCTTTTTCTTAGAAATTTAGTGAAAGTAAACACCTAACATTAATACAGAAATAAAGTTATGAGTTTAAAATATACAGCAGTCAGGAAATTAAAATGTTAATATTTCCATGTAAAGACTAATTCTGATGTAATACATATACTGTACAATCTGCATGAAAGCATTTCTCAGTATAGCCAGTAATCCAAAATACCACAAACCATAAATGTAGTGTGATCATGTTGATGTTGCCATGGGAATTTTAACACTAGAATTTCTTGACCCATATACAGTTGATTTTTCACACAAAAATTACAGTAGATGAGATTCTTAACTCCTATAAAATGATATAGTTGGATTGACATTATTGGACCTATCTTGACTCATATGAACTGAAGATGTACTTTAGTGTAATCGGTAACTGCTTGGCCTTTCCTTATGCACCAAAGCACCTCTGGACAATAAGTACTCCTTTCACATAGTTGGAGCACACACATACAAAAAATGAGCTTGCCATTTCATTAAGAAGTGAAAAAGCTAACAAACTATAGTTCAAGGTAGGACAATCTTAATAATGCTTATAGCACTTAGTTTCACTTCATGAATGAAATAATAAAATATGGATTCTGAGCCTAAAAATGTATGGAAGACCTAATATCTGTCCTTGTAATTAAGCAGATTAAAATGGTGACTCTCAAAAATGTTTTTAAAATGTCACCACGCAGTACTGTTATTGTGGGGAAAAGTCTCTGCAGGATATAAACAGTGAAAATGAGATTCCTGTGGTGAACCAGTCTAGGATAATGCAAGGTTTGGCAGGATCTGGAGATCTGAGATAATCCACATTGAATTAGAAGTTTAACCTCCAATTCTGCATATTAAAATTTTCCAGCTGAGGTGGCTTGATCTTTGGTGCTGGGCAACCACAGTATTTTGTCCATGAAGTATTTTTGGATCAAAAAAAAATAATCATATCATATAAAAAAGAAATTGGAAAGGGTTTTTTGTGAAGGAATTCATATTCTATGGCACATCAGTCCATCTTTGCTAACTTTTCTCATTAGATATAGATGAGTGAAGTTCTGTTCAGAAGAAACAGGAGTTTATAAAGTTCAGAACGGTGTTGTACTTCAGTCCTCCAGAAGGCATGTGTAGTACAGACCATGATCTCTTCAGTATCTTCTTCCACTCAAAAAGGGCCAGACATTATTTTTCCTCCTGCTTCTCATATAGTGATGAAATAAATTGCTATGAAGTATGTTATTTAGTCCCTCTGGTGGTACTATACTTTTGTGAACTGGATGCTAGTTGAGCGGTAATCAGCTAGTATATTCATTAATTTGATACCTTTGATTCAGTTGAGAAAAAGTTTCTCTCTTCAGTGCTTTACTTTTTTTAATTAAAGTAGACTCCTGTTTTGAACCTATTCAAGAAATAATGTAACTATTATAACAATATACCAATATAAGAATGACATCACACTACTAGAGTGTGTCCAGAGAAGGGAGACCAAGATGGTGAAAGGTCTTGAGGGCAAGACTTACAAGGAGCAGCTGAAGAAGTCACTTAGTTAGTTCAGCTTGGAGAAAAGAAGGCTGAGGGGTGACCTCATCAGTCTACGGCTTCCTTTGGGGGGGACAGCGGAGGGGCAGGTGCAGATCTCCTCTCTCTGGTAACCTGTGATAGGACATAAGGAAATGGAATGAAGCTGCATCAGGGGAAGTTCATATTAGACGTTAGGAAAAGGTTCTTCACTGAGGGGGTGGTCAGTCATTGAAACAGGCTCTCCAGAGAACTGGTCAAGGCATCAGACCTCTCAGAGTTCAAGGAGTTTCTGGATGCTGATGCTTTTAGTTATATGGTTTAGTTTCAGGTAGTCCTGTGCAGGGCGGGGAGTTGGACCTGATGATTCTTATGGGTCCCTTCTAACTTGAGGTATTCTGTGATTCTATGGAATATTGTAAATACAAAAAAAAGCTGACTCAAGACCTACTTAACCACCTGTGAGCAAGTTATAAGGACAACAACTGAAATTTCTTGGCTAAAAAAAGGAAGATGAATTTGAAATCTGCATTCAAAAAGCTTTAAAGAGGAATCAAGCAAAGACATGGCTCAGACGTCATAAGTGTAAAAATGATGCAGTCTGAAGGGGAAAAATTATTCAGAACTTACTCAGACAACCTGCTTAGCTTTCAGTCCTTGTCAGAGACTCAATCCTTTGCTCTAAACAAAAAAAAGACCCTGTAACAGCTCTGGTCTTCTAAAGGTGCTTATTCATAATCAGCCAATAGCCACAGGGGAGAAACAGTACCCTCGCTTGTTCAGAGGAAAAGATGAGTTAAATGAATTCACGAAATCCAGACTAAAAATGAAATAGAAGATCTAAACACCAACTTCAGGCTGAATTATTTGGTATTTATTAGCACACATACTGCTAGCTACAGAATGACTTCTTAAAATTATACTTATTAATGGAAGCAAAGTTGAGGAAACTTTCTTGTTGGAAAATATTTGCGCACATCTGCATTCACATAGCCACAGATCATATCATAAATTTTATTTGCTCTTTCCTTTCTTGGCAGCCAAGATTGGTATGAAAACATCTTGCTTGCATGTGCTAGAAAAGCTTTTATTCTATCTATTAAACTTTAGAGTTATTACTCCGTGGCTAAATATACTCATTACATTTTTTTACCATATAGTAAGTTCACCATTCTTGCTTCCCATATGTAATACACCAAACAAACAAACAAACAAAAAAACCCTTTTTTTTGCCTTTTTTTGTTTGAGTAAAGAATGGGCAAATTGGAAGAATTTTCAATGCTTACTTAGAAGAACAAATCATTAATACTGATTCTTTATTATTAATTATAGTTTGCATATATTTTAGGGGAGACTTAGCTCTTAGTATTAAAATTATATTAAAATAATGCTTTACTCCTTTAAAATCCTCAGCAGAAACCAGTTTCAATGACTCATGAAAGACAACAATTTAAAGAATTCAGCAGTATTTAAGGGAAAATATTCTACTAACTTATAATGAGTGTAAATAACGCTGCAATTTTATCCTTTCAAAAATAATGCCAAATTTAGCAATAGTTTGCAAAAATTTTAATAATTTTATCCATAAGTAGGGGTGGAAATAACACTGATGTACACACAGACACACACATCTCCTGTACTAGACGACTCCGTGTCCTCTTTGTTTCATTGAGTGTTCACAGCTCCTCTCACCAGGTGAGGATTTCTTTCTAATGCTCTAAGTGTCCAAAGATAACCCTTAATTAAACCAAAACAGTGTCTTTTTTCAAATTTTTTTCCTGCTTGAAAGTGTCATTTGATCACTGACTCCAGCATTTCAGTATGCATTGTGATGTACGTACCAGGCAGTATATGGTTTTCCCTCTTTCATGTATTTTAAGGTCAGAAAGAACCACTACAGATAGCTGTTTTGTCCCCACTGTATCTCAGTCTCATCCAGTAAATTTTCCATAAGACCCAGCCTGAGCTATAGCACTAGTCTTGATTTAAGACTATCCATAATGATTTCATAAGAGCTCTAGCATTTATTAGCCATGGCTGTTTATATTCTACACCTTATTTCTTCTCTGTATCTGCCTCAGTGCTTTGTGGTAATATTTCCGCTGGATGTACCATGATTACTTGCAAGAATACAGTATAAACTCATAAACTGAGTTTTCATTGATAAGCTAAACGTTCCCAAAATACGGAGGATCTGACCACAGACCTATAATACGAATGAGTTTTGTTTCATCTTACTACAGATTCAATACTTTTTGATGTATAGATAATATGATTTACTCCTGAAATATGTACCGTGGATTTTCCTTTGCATATGGGATGAATTTTATAAGAATTTACTAGTAAATCTACTAGTTTCTGGACCTTTAGAAAAGAAAGAAGTTTCTCATCTTCCTCCTGGATGTTTCAAGCAAAGAAATAACATGGGCAACATAACATGAATAAAACTAAAATTAATTGAAATTGTTTGTTTGTTTGCTTTATTTAAGAAATCAGTTTATAGTGAAGGCATGATTATGTTTATTTGCTTTTGATGTTGAATTTCCTTGCATTAAATTATGATGATTATCAAAGTTCTTTTCATAACCTGGTACTGTGGTGGCACTGAGAAAAGACCACATACTCCCCTGCGTGACATACAGACACCAAGACTCAGGAACAGTATTCGCTCCCTTTGGTGACAATTTATCATCAAAAGAATCAGTAACTCAAAACAATACATTCAAAGGAAGTGCAGATTCAGAGTATTTTTAGCAACAGACTGAAACCACACCATGGTTATTTTTATTATCCCAAAGGAAAGATTTAATATCAATGAGTAATATTTAAGATACCTTTTCCTCCCATCCCCAACTCAGGCAAAAATATGGTAACATCCAGACAAAATTCTGTAAAATACTGACTTCCTAATTTTAACAAAAGGATGGAATTGAAATGTAAACAAATATTACTTTTTCAAGCCATTTTAACCTCACCTAAAATTATAAGCAGTAAAAACCACGGCTGCATGTGTATTGCAAAGCATCTCCACAGGTCTGAGTAAGAGTTGTCTGTAAATCCTAAATGTGTAAGCTTTTTTATGACATGTCTGTGTTTGTAAAAAGGTTATACACTTTCCCTTGATAAATGTAATATTATTAATTTTATTATTATTACTTTTATATTTCTGATACATATGATACATTTTAATTCAAGTCTAACGTGTTTCCTGCTAGGAAATTCTACGTCTACAATTACAACTATTTAGGGTATGACAAATGAGTCATGTCATATAATTTATATGCCACAAACATCAGTGTGGTTTGTTCTAGTTGTATCAGTAGGTAGCAGCTAGGCATATACTGAGGCATTTTGTTCTGCAGGCTGGATATCCTTCTGGTCAGCGTGCTGGTTCCAGAGATAGTCTTGTTATGCATCCTCAGCCACAATTTGACTTAACATTCAAGGCCCTTAGTTTCTAGGCTGCCAGAGGCCGAACTCATTGGTGAAATAAATTATCCCACCCCTTAGGGACAGAAACAAGCCACCTGTCACTTGTCAAAGAACCAGCACTAGTGCAATGGTACCTAATGTCCCACCATCCCACCTGCAGGCAAAGTGGTTCTTATGAAAGTGTAACCATGGATAAATGTGATGGAAAATAGGCAAGGATAAGAAGGATTTAGATAAATGAGATTAGGTACAATTAGTAGCAAAATGTGCTGGCAATGGCTTCTTTGCGAAAGCTTTTAAAGTGACAGCGACCTTCATTTTTCCTCACTGAATTGCAAAGCGAGATAGGAGACTTCTGTTTCATATCTCTATGAAATCCATAGCTTACCTTCTGCAAATCAAACCCTGCATTGTTTATTTCAAGGCTGATACTCATTTTATTTGTGTTCTTCTGAGGTTTGGGAAATGTGTTTTTCAGTAAACAGCAAGCAATGAATCAAGGCCACACTACCCTGAAAGTAGACACTTTTTATCAGTTTTTACAATTAATCAGATCCAGAAGATTAACAGCCACAAGAGTTACAACGATTGCACTATGCTCTATTGGCATTATGAGAAGAGAGTTTCAGCTAGCGCCTCTTCAAATTCAGCTCCATTTGTGCTCCACATTAATAATGACTTCAATTGACTGAAACCAGCAAAAAAAATGCCCAATTAAGTGTCATTACATGACTTCAGTTAAACGCCTGCTTTGAAAAGTCTCTCAGAACATATTAAGTTTCAGTGAGTTTACTGCAACATGCTGTGACTGAATGTTTAATTCTTAAAAATGCACTGTCATTTTAAAGCAGTAGCCTGTGCAGTTACAGATTAATTACTAGATTTTAGATTCTATGCTTTCTGTTTCCTTGAAAATGAAGAAACATAGTGTGACCAAAATTGCCTGAGCACAAAAGAAGAAAAAACTCTTGAAAACAGATTAATTACAGTGCAGTCTGTCTGTATCAAAACTTCAGGGAGAGGATATGTGAAAAAAAGCATAAGCTTTATATTTTAACTTAGACATAAGTCATGCATCTCCTGCCTTCACAATGTACAAACACAAGCTCACAGTGTAATACAAGACAAGATAGCACAACCCAACATAACATATAAAGCATAAAATCATAACACAAAAAACCCCATAAATTTTTGTCTGAACAATAGTTAAATATTCACTTGATTCTATAATCTACCACAGAAAAAAAGCAAATTTGATTCTCTGAAGGTGATAATGGATCTAGAATGAATGGCAGGGCATTAAAAACAAAATAAAGGATAATAACAAGGTACAATAAAGCTGGAAGGTGGTATGTCTAAACAAAATTAAGAAGCAATTACATTATAAAGCAAGTCAATGGCCAGTGTCTTCTAATTAAAGAAGAGTACAGTTAAGCAGGGAAAATTTTTTTTTTAGTCTCTTAGAGATGTTAATATATTATCAAAATTAGTAGGTTCAATATGTCTGATTCTAGAAAAAGGGAATGAACATGAACGTGAATGTGAACGTGAACATGAACACGAACACGAACGTGAACATTAACAGGAACACGAATATGAACACGAAGAAGAACAGCCTAGGAATTGTGAAAAAAGAAATAAAGATGACTTCATGATGTTATTGATGTCATTCAATGTTAAAGCACAGTCTTCTGTTCCTTCTGTATTGCTTTTCTATTTCTCTTGTACCAAGATACAAGCTAAGTCTCAAGGACCTTTAAATCAAAGAGCAGAAAGGAAAGGAAAACAAACGAGTTTATATGTTTTTATACTTAGCATCAGGGCCAACTGTCTTCATCTACTGCTCAACCCATCGTTTGAATTGGTTGAAAAGATACACTTGTCAAATTGGAGTTCAGTCTTTGCAATGGAGTTTGATGGAAATCAATGAAAACACCTTATTCTTTTGGGGAAGAAATAAGTGATAAAATAAAAGAATAAATTTTCATGAGAAGCTGGCAGAGAGACAATGAGGAATTGAACATCAGACAAAAGGGAAGGGTCAGTTTTGAAAGGCCTTTAAAGAGAAGGCCAAATGTACTTTTCCGTTTGTTCAGTTCCTGCCAAAGCACAATGAACCATAGAGTTTACCCTTAAAAATGAAATGTGGTGTATCATAATTTGCTAAAATACTCTGGATGTGTTTAGAGGAGCAGATGGCTGTGCCTCCAAGTGTTCTTCCCTCGGGTTTCCAAATACCAGAGGAAGCAGGAGGAAGAAATACAAAAGACTTTATCAGTGTGCACTCATACAGCTTAAATTATGAACTTCACGATCAAGAAAATTTTGTACTGGGTAGAAATTTTCTGAGATTCTTGTATTTGTAAACAATTTTTTTTTTATATTTGCATCAGCTGCTTATCATTTGAAGAGTGTCAAACATGTTGGATTTGCAACCATTTTCCTCTTTATTTTGGATTTCTCCATCATAGTCTGTACATTTGAGGAAGAGTTATACATTTTCCATGGACCTACATTAGTGAAAAAACATGACTGACTGCTTACTTTGAAGTGCATTTGTAGGGCGATATAACGTCAATTCTTCATGGTTGTCCTGGCTTCCAACAGATTTCTTACTGACATTAAAAGTGACCTTTAAAAGGTCAAATGGTTTGGTTCCTTGTTTCCCTAGAAAATGCCACCTTCCCAGCATGATACCTCAGCAGTTGCAATCAAATTAGTCACTTAACTTTTTGTTCTGTTTCACAAAAAGACAGACTCCTTAATTCCAGAACTTACCCTGTTTTGCCTAGAAGAAGATGGCTTTGCAGATCACCTGGGCTGCTCTTTTCCTGAAGTGAATGTGGGCATGGCGAGTGAGTAAGGATGGCTTGGACTGCCAGCCATTGAATGGGCAGCAGAAAGGATTAATTCACTGAAATTAGGTTATTCGCTTTGCATTGTCAGGTGTTTCTTCAGCAGTGTATCACTCCAGCTCCAGAGGTTCTTTCCAACTCATATTACTCTATAATTCTATCATGTTACTTTCACTGAGAATTCCAGACGGGTGCTTTTTTACAGCAGAATAAATGCACAAATGGCCCACAATTTGGTTTGCTATGTTTTGGAAAGTGAGAAATGCTATACTTTCATTAGTCCAGGAAGGGAGGGCTCTTAGTTTGTGGTATTCTGTCTTTGCAGTTACAAGTAACTTGACAATAAATTCCAGAGCAATGATCCTGAATGGTGGTTGTGTGCCTCTAACTGGGTGCCTGGTCACTCTCATCTTCACTGCATCAAGTCTCCGGAAGTGATCCTGGGATCTGTAGAAAGAGATGTCTACAAAAGGAAATAGCAAGGTGACCAGTTTGCAGAAAGGAAGTTCTCCACCTGTGCGTGTCAGTTCAGCTTGGTGTGTTACATCCTACAAACCCAGATTTGCAAAGGCAAATACATCTCCAACAGAGGCTTTTACTTATTGCAGTCTGGGTGAATGTTCTAACAACAAAATGAAAATGGAATTTGGGAATATGACACCACCTGTACAGGCAGAAGTAAAAGGCTTTATAGGGCTGTTCTCAGCCTGGCCTATGGGCTTTAGGTCTTCATATGGGATTTAGGTCTTATTTTCCTCAGTTTTTCATTCCCTGTGAGTTCACATATCCTGAAATTCACTGTGAGTGCCTGAGTCTCCCTTCAAACATATCTACTGCAAAAGACATAAAAGTCTCCCAGAACAGCATGGCCTACTGACTCTCATCTCAATTCAGCAAAAGCTTTAACATTGGAATTTCCCCTCTATAAACCCTTTAACAAAGCCAAAAAGAAAGAATGTGTCACTGGCTTTCTACACAGAGCCTTGTTTATGCTGTCCCCTCTGTTAAGTCTTTCGTTACTCAGGCTTGTGCGCTTTGGAGATCATGGTGGTTTGTCTCTACCATCACTTTGATACTTCCTTGACCAGCAGCTAAACTCAAGCTCCCCATCCTGCTTGTTTGAAAAGTGTCTTGCACTGACAAGGTATGATGGAAATTACTGGGGTCAGCTGAGCACATTGCAATTTATTCTAGGAGGATATACGAGTGGTTCAAGGATGCTACAGAAACCTATCAGTGTGAAATCAGATCTGAGGAAGTGGAGCAGAAAAGATGTGTCTCTTGGAATAATTTCAGCTAGAATAATCAATCTCAAGGTTTACAGGATTTAATAAGGATTTAACAGGGCTTCTCTACTGCTGCACCTCTAAAAGGTTAGCAAACCATTTAAAGAAGTTAAGCTGGACAAATCTCTCAAAGCTCCAAGTTTGTAGTGCATTAACCCTGGCATATTCCACCTGCTTTCAGTATTTATTATACTATCTTTGTACAATTCGTGGTCTCTCCTACTAATGAACACATTTCTGAAAACTACACGAACATACTGTATAACAGCTTGTCTTAACTCAGTATACATCTAGATGATATTATATGAAATATTAAAACCACTTGAAAAATAACATTGACAAACAGATCACCAGATCTTCCTGGACCCAAGCTAATGCTTGCTTATTTCCTCTCCCTACTGGAAGACATCTAACCTCACTGATTGGCTCAGAGACAATCATTGTTTTCTTCCTGGCCAAAAAAAAAAAGAAAAAGAAAAACAACAAAACCAAAAAGCCTGCAATATAAGGACTGCATTGTTCTTCTTATAGATTTGAGTAAGGAAAGCACCCTTAATCTGTAAAATATTGAATCACACTAAGTGTCTCTAGATTCAAGTCTGTGTGTCATACTACTGAAGGCTTTGCCTTCAATAAACTACCCAACTTATCTGTTGCAACCTCATTTCCTATTTGCCACTCCACTATGAAAATCACTTTGGACAATAAAACTGAATTTTCAGGCATGGGGTTTGGTTTTGGTTTTTTTTTTTCATCAGAAATTGCCTTTTGATTCAGAGAAACATTAATATTTTTATTTACCCCTTTCCAATTAAGAAAAGCTATACAATTCTAATTTATGAACGTTACGTTTTTCTGTAATGATCAGTTGTTTTTTCTTGGAAAGGTGGTTGCCTGTATGTTTTCTTTTGTTCTTTGTTTGTTCTTTTGTTCTGCTCTTTGACTTTTCTGCAGAAATTATTTGCCTTAGAAAAGGTTGTAATTATAAGCCATCACACTTATTTTGTTTCCCCCTGTAGCCGTTAATACAAAATTTAGCTGGTCTCCCAGTTCTGACAAACATACACACACACACACACACACACAAAACCCCCCAAAACCCAACAACCACAATAATACCAAAAAAAAAGAACAACCAAAAAGTGTGTATTTTTTAAAATTCAAAAGGTCAGCTTGGTCACCGCAAGCCGGTCTTATTCAATAATCCCCCTGAAGAATAAAGCAAAGATAATCTAAAATGACATTTTACGCTGCGCACCAACAAAACAAAGTACACAGGTGTAGTCAATGTGAGATTGGGATAGCAATAATGGAATAAAGGAATAAGAAGTATGGTCTTACATTCCAAATTGAATTGTTCGTGTAAGAATTTTGGGGTTTTTTCTTTTAAAGAAAACATTTTGGTCTGCAATGTTGATACAAGACTGATGAATTGAGGGGTGTTGATAACATCAACGTGGAATAAGCAAGTGTCATTTGCCAAAAGAATTAATTGAACAAAGTAATTAGATATTGTGTTTGTAACAATGAAATTTTCAAAGGTTTAGAAAACGTTGTATCTTTTTTTAACTTGACTCACTTGTGACCACAAACAAATAATAAGAATTACAGTAATGTTAATCTGGTAAAGCACTTATGCATAGGCAAAACTTGGTGTCAGAAACTTTACTGATTTAAACTGATTTCTTATGTTCTTGAGTATTTTCTACGTTTACTTCTAATTCAACTCTTCCTGATATGGTGGTGAACACATTCATGTCCAATGTAAGAGAAAATGAGCTTTGAAAACTTGCCCTTAAGTGAACCTGAACTAGAAACATATTTATATTTTTCAGAAAAATGTGTTGGAATATCAAGTCCTTGCAGGAAATTCCTTGTTGTTCATTAAGACATTCTCAAAGGATAAGTTGAAATACACTTCGTTAGGACTCTGACCTACATCCAGCCCAGCTGGATAATCAAGAAAAAGTTCTGCATGCACTGAACTCAACAGCATGTCTGCCTACCTGTATGGAAGTAACTCAGTCATAGCCAATCATTGATTTATTACAATTGAGAAAAACAGAACTTTTAAGTCAAACATCAAATTTAGTTTCTAGTTGTGTGTGTTAAAAAAGCCCTTCATAAAAAGAAAAAGGAGAAAGAACGTGGATTGTAAAAGGGATCATAAAATGCAGAATCAGAATTTGGTCTCACAGACCTGTGAGTGCACAAAAAAGAGAGATTAAAATCTAGCAGTCCTTTTCATAACAAAACAACTCTCTGAATGAATTATATGTTGTATAAATGGCCAAAGTATAGAACATGTTTCATATGAAACAGAGTCCACTCTGTGATTTATTAGACTTCTTTCCTATAATGTAATACTTCTATTTTATATCTGAATGATGCACAAATCCAAGGAAGGATAAAGTCAACCAGGGGAAAAGAGCCAAAAAAACTCCCTTTCTTCACTTTAAAACACACAGCATGTCTATTTTGCTGAGTAAAAATTCCCAAAAGCAGCACATGTAATTAATATATTTTGTTCCTATGTGCAACAGCTACAAACATGTGCACCAAAAAATAACAAGGCAGTTATACACCTTTTTTTCAGCAATTCAATAAAATGTGCAAGCTCTTTCCAGGAGATCCCCAATGTCTCGTGTCTCATATGCCAGTTCTAGAACCACAGATAATCTTTCTTACATGGTCATATTCTCACACCTGCATGGAAAAACATTTTGAAAATTTTAATAGTGTTTCAAGGGGAAAGTATACATCATACAAAATTGACATCTTTCCTCCAGGTGTTTTTTAATTTCTTGTTTCAAAAACGTTTTTTGTTCTACTTAGATAAGATCTCTTTTCAGCAATAAGACACATACAAGAAAATTTTAGATTCAAAAGTCCTTCTTTTTCAACCAGATAACTGTTTTCAACCTGGTGACCTACATCACTCATGAGAAACAACACATAATGTGAGTTTTTACCTTTATTTTGTAATTAAACTCACATAGGCTGACCCGTAGGTCAATACAGAAACCACATGTAGAAACTGTGGCCCCAGATGCTTATGTGGAAGTTTTAATTCCAATAGATTCAGGTGAGACCAAAACTTCCCTGCACAGTTATATAAAACCCTGTGTTCCCAAAAGATGCAACAGAGAGGCCAGAAAACGCAGGCTGTATGGAACATGAAGTCCTACCTGTTGATTATGAAGAATTTCTTTACCTCATTAAATATCAAAAAGTTTTAGTCTATTGATGTTCTCTGCTACAAACAAAAAAATTCCACGCATGTTACCCCTGTATGTTAGACACAAGTGTGTAGAGCCTGCCTTACTGTACTTCACAGCTACTCACAGACAAATACTGCATCAAATTATACAGAGATTTTGTGACCATCCAACTGTCATTACAGTTACAGATGATCTGAACAACCTAGCTTGTGTGAACTGTGATTTCTTATGTTATCTAAATCACCCTTTTTCATCCATAAGCACACCTAACTCCTCTGCCTTCATTGTCATTATGTCAGGGAAACTCATCTTTGAATATCCATGTAGTTGAGCTACCTTTTCTCATCCAGTCTTTGAAAGGAAGTTGGCAAGTCAGGTTTGCTGGCCAACCTCCCAGAAAAAGCTAGTATAGAAAAAAAAAACAGAAAATACAGCCAGAAAAAAATCCATTCACTAAAAGAAACTGTAAAGATCAGAGGAGAAAAAAATAAGTATCTTCGAGGATGAAAATGAAGTCTCCGAATTAAAATCTAAAAAGCATAAAAAATATTTTGTTTTATTTCTCTTATCTCTAGCACACACAAAAGTTATCTAATTTACTAAAACTTGCTTAATTTTTTCTCTAACAATACATCCAGTGTAAAAAACACATCCAAAGATAACAAAAGAAAAAAAAAAAGGTTCTTATCAAATATAAATTGCTCATTAAAAAGGCTTAGGCTCTAATGTGGCACATCTGGCTCAAGAATCATTTCTACACTCATGTTTACCTCATCAGTTAAAATATGTGAGATTTCATCCTTCTTAACTGCTGAATTTATCTTGTTCTTGCTAGTAAACAAACTCAGGACAGTATCCTCTTCCCCAGCTGATGGCATTGCAATTCCTGGTACAGAGAATTCCGTGTAATAGAGAAGGCAGTTGAGGGACGCCCTGTAGGATCTAGTACTAGCTGTATGGCAGGGATCCATATTCCCTCGGAGATATTTTTTAAAAGCAGACACTAGAGCAACCCTTAGCCTTCAGTTTGCATTCTCGTACTCAAAAGATAACAGAAAATCACCTGGCCTGCTCAGGGGTGTTGTATGAGCATGGTTTATCTGGACCCAAGACATAATCCTGATTGCTAGACAGCTCAAGAACAGACCTCAGTATCCTATCACAATCTTCTGAGCCATGCAGCTCCAAAAGTGTTTTCCACAGTGTAAAAGTTTTTCTTTTTTTCTCTATTCTTTTAAAATTATTGAGCTGTTGCTAACCCCTGCACATAACATTCCTTTGTCCTTTGCAATGAGAGTTTTACAGGAGTGTTCAAGGTGTAGAGTGAGTGAATATGCACAGCAGTCAAATGGCCTCTGGATTTAAGAGTCTCCAAGTACCCTCAGTCATGAATGGCTGAAACATCTCCAAAGAAATCATTGCAAACTATTGGATTACAAACTTCCCTTGAATATGGATAAAATTAAGAAAATTTGAGAGTGCTGAAATATAAAATAATATCTCTTTTAAACAATCCTTAAATAAGAGCTATTTTCAACTACAAAAAAATTGAGAAACAGATTTGTTACTCCTGATTCCTACAAAAGTCATCTTTTTTGTAGTAAAAAATAATAATTTTTATGAGTTTTACAAGACTATTTTAAAGAAGAGTAAGTAATATTTTCATTCATTTATGGATGTACTCAATGTTTTTATTTGTTTTTTTCTTTTAAGAAAAAATAGAGGACCTTTAAAGCAGACTTTTTAAAATAAGCTAATCAAGGTATATTAAACCAGATCGAAAACCCATTGCTATCTTTCTTCACTTAAGTTTAAACTGAGCTTTCTCTCTTTCATCCACTTCCATTCTGAAAATTATAATTAAAAATATATTTGCCTCACCTCCTGAATATCAGCGTTGATCACAGATATGTATGTGGTGTGTTCTCTGTGGCTCTGGTATGATGAGATACCAGAAGCACAGGCTCTGTCAAGAGCAGAACGCCTTCTGAATCATATGATCTGCTATACAGACACATGATGGAATGAGTTATATGCAGATGTCCAAGATTAACTTGGAACGTCTTTGCCTTTTAGCATTGAACCTGACCATTACCATCATTTTTAACAGAGTTCTTACGTGTGAATAATCTACACCATCTGTTGAGTGTAAAAACACAGTGGAAAAAACCTAACCTGGGCACAGAAATATTGCTTTTACTGGTGTATTTTATGAACAGATGCTCAGAATAAAATTCAGTTCCTGGAATAACACCTTTATTCAGACAGAATCTAAAGATCAGTAAACATAGACAGTTCTCCAACATCCTAACCCTTCAAAAGGCTGAATATAAGAAAAACCCTTATCCATTGTGTTCTTTGAATAGCTAAATTACATGGGAAAGAATGTCTTTTTTAGCTGTGGTGAGTTTAAGAAATAGCTATGAAAATATGGAATGTTAGAATGGCAACGTTTTAAAAGAATTAGAGATGTACGTCATGGTAAAAGTGCTGCAGATAAATACACAATGGAATAAGAAGGGAAGAGGCAAAGAAAATTGGCAAATTAAGTGGCTAAACTCTTTGCCTGGATGTGTACCAATATTTGCACCACAGCTGACCAGCCTGGTCATCTTTTGCAGACGCAGTGGTACAGTGACTTTCAGATGTTTCCATGTGAGGAGTTTTGGTATTCAGTCGTGTGTGAGACTACACACTGCAAAAAAAAGAAAACATGGGCAGATACCTTTCTATGCCCAAAAAGATAATAGTTACACCCTTTACAATTGTCATAACTCTTTCATTGTCTACTCATTGTTCTGTGGTCAATCTATAGAAAACTGTGTATTACATATAGGATCTGAAAAAGACACTAGCTGCTAAAACTGGCTTCTCTCATCAGTTTGTGACTGCAAATTTTAATTCCAATCTGTTGGCAGCTACACAGGTAATTTTAGTTTCATTGAAAGATATCCTGTTTAACTGCATTTCTCATGTGTGATCCAGGGCGTCTTTGCTCTTACTATGTTCAAAATAATAGTGAAAATGAAGATAGACTTGTTGCTATTATCCATTTTCCCATAAAGTCATTTGGTCAGGTTTCTTGCTGAGACTGGACTTTCACCCTCCTCCAATGACTGGACGTTTGCACCTTGCTCCAGGCACTGGCCATGGGTCTCACATTCCAGACTGAGCTGTACCGGTCATCACAGGAAGATGTGTGGTGGATTCAACCCCCATGATAAAACAGATGAGGGTTTTATTAGCAATAGCATGAACAACAGAGGACTTGGGGACATAAAAAGTCATAGACATAGACGATCTTGCTAAGTACTGCAGAAAACTTTACAGGGACTCAGTGGTATAACTGAATTTGCTTCAACCATGCTTATACCACTTTTGTGTTGTTAACTTTTGAATGAGTGAATCATAAAAAACAGGGGAAAAGGTGAAGTTTTCACACCAATATGCTTATGCTAGTAGTGTTCAACAGATTCAGAAATGAGACACAATTTTCAAACCCTAATGGTGACCTACCACATATAGCAGTAAACGCAAAAGCAAGAGTTCTGGCTACTTCCTTTGTAGATAAAGTTTCACACTGCAGATCACAGCACTCTAGAATAACTGAGGTATTGCTTATGGGATAGTACACTATCTCAAAGCAGAACAAGTTAATCTCAAGTTTCTAGCCACCACCATGACAGAAATTATTGATTTAACAGGTAACTTTTGACTGCATCCTTAAAAGTAGGTTTTTACAAACCGATTTTGGGGTAGTTAAAATAAGATATTTTATGTACTTTTTGCATTGATCGTCTTCAATATACATTTATGTTAATCTAATTTCTGTTCATCTCATCACAATACCTAGGTGTTTTGGTCTAGAAATGTAAAGGTTTACCTCTTCATAAAAATCTATAATCCTGTTCATAGAAGTCATTTTGCTTGCTCTCTTTCTTGCCCCAAGTCATTCTTCTTATGCTCCTTTCCTTTCCCCAGACAAAGTGAGACAGAGCCTTAGAAGCTCTTTAGGGGTTTTTTTGTGATATTCGTATTATATTCACACAGTTAGAGGTAGAATGAGAAAACAAAATATTTTCATGTGTAAACACTATTAAAAAATGTGAAAAAAGGTTGACAAGATTGACTTTTAGAGGACTTAAATACACGTTTCTGTGTAACCAGAAGAATGTCTTGCTGGATTAGTCTGGATAGAGTAAATTATTTTCAAACAAATTTATGTTCTCTATAAAAACTCTTTTAATTAATTTATTTGCTAAAAAGCATGTTCACCTAGGGAGTAGCTATATCTTGAAACTCCAGAGTTCATTGTATCAAGACTATGGATGCTTCAGATAATTTAAAAAATACTTAAATACTTCTGTGGTACAGTTTGGCCTGATAATTCTCTACAGATTCTTAGAACTAAAATATATGTCCTTCTAATGTGCAGTCTTTGGGTCTGACTTTTTAAGGAGGTCAATATTTTGGAGAAAATTTAGTGAAGTTAAGCAATTCAGTAAAAATCCTTGCCCGTACAATATCTGCTGCACAGATTCCAAGCTGAATTATTACTTTTAAAGACGGATTAACTTGTTGGAAAACTCTGCATTTTTATGTTTATGTACACACATTCCAATGATAGCCAAGTTCTTTACCTATAGTCCAATGTTTCAGACCAACAGCTTTTGGAAACAGAGTTGCTAAAGAGATTTATATCATGACAAAATAGTGTTGTGTTTGAACTCTGTATCGTAATTTTCTCATGAAAACACTTTGTAAAAATAAACTTTCTTAAAAGTACTACATAACAGCTTTCACTATCAAAGAAGTTAAGAAGCCAAAAAATTCAACACTAAAGAAAAAGGTAACAGAACACAGAAACACAGAAAAGTCCTCACTGTAGAAACTGTTCCTGAAGCTAAAATACATTAAAACCTAAGTAAATAGTGCAATGCAAATGTGACTTTTTTGTTGTTGTTTTACAAACAATGTGGCGAGATTCTTGTGGCTCTTCTACGAACTGTATGATCCAGAATGATGGTCAAACAAAACTAAGGATGGGTACTGCTGCATAGAAGTGTGCAATAAAATGGTCTTTTAGTTAATAAAAGAGGCTTTCAGAACTGATAATCCTGTGAAAGAATACAGCTTAGAAAATGCAAGTAGACAGCCGTTACGACATGGTTCTCTTTAAATGGGCTGATCTAAATGTGTTGGTGTCAAAGAAACCAAAATGCTCAGAAGGACTTTTAATGAGTTTTATCTATCCAAATGGATCCTCAAAGACAGTGAGATTTCCAAATAATGAAGCCAGTTTTACTAGAATACATTTCTGGACAAAGAGATAATACTGACCGGAAAATATTGTTAAGATGGGAAGTGAACAGTACCCTAGGAAGTAAGCTTAACTTGTTTTATTTATGCATTTTTATTTCCCAGAAGATGAGCAATCACAAGTTTTTTGCGGAACCTACAATTTCTAAGTAGCAATACTACTGCCAGAGTAAAATGAACTTCTCCAGATAGAAGTGAAATGATAAAAATGAAGTGAGTTTTCCATAAGTGAGCTTATTGATAGTGAGGGAGCCCAGAGAGAATCTTAACTACATCTAACCTGGGCTTATTTCTAAATACAGTTTTGTTCAGAAATACTTTTCAGACATCTGACAAGTTCTCATAATGTATTACCATTATTTTGTAAGGAGGCAATGGTGGACGTTGAAGTGCTTAGCATCTTCCAAACAACCTGCAGTAATCTGCAGGAATGGATCTTCAAGCAGTGACCTGAGGAGAAACTTAAGAAGTCTTGTTTACTAAAACAAACAAAAAACCCAAGAAAAACAGCCCAGACTGCTACCAAGCAGAAAGTTTTTATATTCAAAGTTTTATGATCTACTAGTATATTCTTTAATCATCTACCAAAGCTACAAACAGTACATCACTAACTCCCCGAGAACGAAGCAAAGCAGTGAATGAGACAGAAAGGCTGGGGTGGATAGAGGTGAACATCAGAGTTGTTTAAGTATCAGAGTTGTAAAAAACATCAAAAAACATAGACGTGCAAATTTATGTGCAAAGCTTATATAAACTTGACGTAATATAGCCTACTTTCCATTTTCTTTAAGCATTCCTAATGAAAATTTTAATCCAGAGCAAAGGGCAATATGGGATCTTTTATACCCACTTATACCAATTTATATACATCCTACAGCCTGTGCTTTTACCTTCTACAAACTTTTTGCTTGTTTGTTTTGTAAAGAGAAGGTCCTCAATTAATAGCTAGTCAATGTCTGTCAACCTAGAACACTACTGGCCTAGAAGGTCACCCAGGGGCACACAGCTAAATAATTAGAAGCTGAACATTATAGGAGATATGCAAAATGAAGGACAGAAAACCTCAAAATCCACAAAAAGTAAAGGACGCATAGATTGTGAGAGCTGAGCTGGAGTACAGCAGAAAGCCATGAAAATTAAACACATCAGTAATCTTCGTGTTAAGCGCTTAGTTTGGTCTATGAAACAGAACGATCACTGAAAGTGCTGAGCACCTTCAATTTCCTTGGGCCCCAGTTCTTCCAGATATTATTCACTATCTTGCATGATTACTTTCTGACTAATTCTGTCTCATATTTATGTTTGTAGCACAAATACTTGCTGATCGTAGTTTGACAAACCAAACGTAATAACAATTAATCCCACAGCTTTTAAACCACTCTGACCTGAAAAATATCTCTTTGTACAGAGAACAACTTGAGACAGCTGAAGTTTTGGTTTGCTAAGCAGTTAACGTCTCCATGACAAGGATTTAAGAAATCTAAGGGGAGAGGGAGAGAAGGACACTGCTGCCTTTTTAATGAAGCGCTCTGCAAATGTCTTATAACCAGAGCTAAAAAGCTATTGCCCATATCTGTACTTTATTTTTAAATACTTGGTATGTTACATGCTAAAATACCAAAATTATGTATCAAGCATGCACTTTGCAACCACAGCTGTCTGTAAGAGTTGTGTCCACTCCAAAGAAAATATCAGATTCAGCACAGGCATATGTTTTAAATAATCTAGGGATAGCATGCAGTCAGGAATAATTTATTATGCACATCTGTAAGAGTGCTATGTTTTAAAAGACACAGTTTTTATTACAGCTTAACATTATTTACTTAGGGGGAGGGGAGAATCCTGACAGTTTTAAAGAATCAGTTTTCTTCTTTAATGAAAGAGAAAAGAAATCCTCCACACTCAATTCAGTCCAGATTGTATTTGATCATTCTGCATGGTTTTGTGACTTTTATACTTTTCAACACGGTGAAACAAAGGATTAAAGCTCAAAATCCCCCTCTTTAAATGGAAACAGCTTTTACCAGGAGCAGACAGAAATCTTTCTTCCAGAAAGAGTTGCATTCTGCTGTTGATACAGCCACCCACTGCCCATTGGGGTGCGGGGAGCAGTGTGCACTGGCTGAGGGGTTCACTATTCTTTGGGTGTCTGCTCTGGTTTCTTTTATTTATTTTTTTTTGTGGTGTGAGGGGATGGATTCCATTAAAAAGAGAGTCTCTAACTTGCTGCGTAGCAAAGGATGCTTGCTATCTACAGCACTTCAGTGCATCACCTTAGCAGACCCCTGCCAGCACCTCGCATTCCTGGGAAGGTGCTGACTCACTGTGAGTTTCCCCTTCCAGTGCTCAAAGCACTCGTGGCCGAGCAAGGGCATGGGTATCTTGAACAGGAGTCCTCCACGGGCACCTAAACCCAAAAATAAATCTAAGCCATTGGTAACCCTTTAGAAAGTGAGAACTATGGATTTTTCTACTTGGAAATAAGTTTTTCCATGGTATGACAGAAGGGACTCATTGCGTTTTGCAGTCTGCAGAACAAGGAAGGTACGCTCTGCCTGAAGCTATCAAGTTACCTTTTGTAGTTCTACATAATCACAGCCTTCCAGTCCTTTTTTGCCACAAGTCATAACTTTCCGCTTGCTTCTGGCATGAGAAAACTGCAGTTTCAGGCCTGCTGTTTTATTCTTGCTCACCAATCCTGGGTGCTCATGCCTCTGTCCTGTGTTGAGCAACACATGACTAATTTCTCTTCTAATACTTGGGAAGACTGCACTTTTAGAGGACTCTTGTGTCTAAAGTTGTGCAAATATTTACTTTATAGCCAGCTATGGTATGTGGGTTTCAAGGTCTCAATGTCTTCAAGCCTAGACAGGTGCAGGGATGAGAAGGAGAGAGATCCAGGCACTTGACCCAAGCAGGATTATTTCATGCCATGAACATCACATTCAGTATAAATTAGAAAGTTTGCTGAGGATTTCTCTCTCCCTTGATGGCTGTGATCCTGAGAAATTCTTGCCCCGGCGCCGGACCCCTGAGGCCTTCCCTTCCCCCCAAAGCCGTAGCGCTTGCAGTGTCTGACATTTGCTGTCCCCTGCTGGGAGTGCACAGCTTCCTACGAATATAATTGGTTGAGTATAATCCTTGTATCTTTTATGTTGGTATTGGGATCAATATTGGTTCTCTAGAGTTATTAGTGTTAATTATCTAATCTTATTCTATTAAATCTGTTTGTATTTCAACCCTCGGGTTTGCTTGGTTTTTCCTCATTACCCTTCCCGGGTAGGGAGGGGTCATCGGGTGATAGAATAATTATCTAAATGATGATAAATTGTTGTGGGTCTCAAACCATAACAACCTCTCTGAGCATGACATTTCTAATGCAGTGATGTTTGTCTATTTGGGTAATATTTCCATTTGTTTGCACCTCACATCTGCATGCAGAGCACACATTGAATAAAAGTTTTGAAGCCAGAACATATTTTCTGAATGAACCACCAGTGGGACATCCTTGTCTTGAAGGAGCCATTCTTTCTACCAAATTCCAGCTCTTATTCTTCTCTGCTGGCTATGAAGATCAACAGCTTTGCCTTGATTGGAAGTGCCCCAATGTGTTAGTAGCAAAGCCTGTAATAAGCACCGGGACCAAAATCCAAACCTATCTTGACATTTACTTTTACTACATAATAATAATACTATTTTCTGTTAAGCATCGTTTCTTAATCGCGCTTTCTGGAATAGCATTGAGGGTGGGATTTGGAACTTCTATTGATTATGCTTTATCTTCTGCTACCATGATTATCTGGAAAAGATATCAAAGAACACCTTTCATAACTTTTCTCCTGTTTTCAAAATAAAAGAACAACTCTTCTGTACTTTTGGGCTCTGTGTTAATGCAATGTATTCAAGCAAAAATAAAGAAAATTGTGTATTTCATAAACAAAGGGGTTTGGAATCATTTTCCCAAGTAGAGTATCACAGAAATTCAAAGTTGAATATTATAAAGTACAGTTATTAAGTAATTATTGCGTAATAATTCATAAGATCCATGCGAAGGGGTAATCAGCCTCAAGTTTCTTCCTATATTTTTACAGGCAAATAAAGCTTTCAAACAACATCTTGCCAGGATAATTTCACAAAAGTGGAAAATTTACAAATATCAGCAATTTTAATTTGGATATACTCAGACTTCATAGAAACTGCATTACACAAAATGTGTATTGCATGGGCAAAACATCATCAAGGAATTATGTTGCTGAGCTTAAATAATAATCACCAGAACAATTTCTGGCATTATCGGAAAGTGGAGTATACAATAGCTACAGAATTGCAATTTGACAGAAAGTTTTTGTTCACAACATAAACTGGTAAGGAAAATAGAAAAGTAAATTTGAAAATAAATTATTTGGACTAATAGTTTGATAGTGTCAGCTGTTATATTATTCAAGGGTTTAATATTACACATAGATGTAATCATTAGCAGTAGAGTGCTAAAAACTTAATGTGTTGTATTGTGTTGTACTGAAACAATGTAAACGTGCCTGAGTTGGACTTCTTATGAACTCAGCATGTGTTAGAGAAGTAAAGCTTAAATGATATTTTTGCTTTTGTTTTAACTAAATCTTGAGAATAATGGTAACATATCAGATTTTGATCTTCATAAATACTGCACAGGACTTTTTGTGATTTGATGTAATCCATATCGTTCATTAAACTAATTAGTAAAGGACAGATTATAAGGACACTCCTGCCCCCCTCCTTCTTTGAGAAGAAATGAAAATAGAAAATTATAGGAAGTGGGAGTGCAAAGGATGTCAAGCTATCATTGAATTCCCTCCTTCTCAGACTGTGCAGTGCAGTAGACATGTGCAGACTGCCACAAATAGCGAAGTACAGGGACCTCAGCAAAGTAAAGGGGTGTGCACTAAGAGTCCAGACGCAACTAACCCACTTCACCCGTTTCACACTTACGGGGAAACAAACTCAATGTATGTAGACAAGCACACTAAGATATGCTGGAGTGCATGGAACTCTGCCTAAGAATAGATAAAGAGCTGACCAAGAGCCTATGAGTCAGGATAAAGGGACAGCAGGGACAGGTGACAGTACAATGGTCTGCTACAGACCACCCAACCAGGAAGACCTAGCGGATGAGGCCCTTTATAGACAGATAGGGGCAGCCTCATGTTAACAAGCCCTGTCCTCACGACGGACATCAACTACCCTCATAACTGCTGGAGTGACAAAGTAACAGGGCAAAAGCAATCCAGGGTGTTCCTGGAATGCATCAAAGATAACTTCCTTCTCCAAGGCATAGAGGAGCCAGTGAGGAGAGGTGCTATGCTGGACCTTGTTCTCACCAACAAGAGGGGCTGGTGGAGAATGTGAAGCTCAAGGGCAGCCTTGGCTTCAGTGACCATGAGATGGTGGAGTTCAAGAGCCTGAGGGTGGCAAGGAGGACACACAATAAGCTACCCTGGACTTCAGGAGAGCAGACTTTGGCCTCTTCAGGGATGTGCTTGGCAGAGTACTGTGGGATAAAGCCCCGGAGGGAAGAGGGGCCCAAGAAAGCTGGCTAATATTCAAGGATCACCTGCTCCAAGCTCAGGAGTGATGCATCCCAGCAAAGATGAAGTCAGGCAAAACCACCAGGAGGTCCGCATGGGTGAACAAGGAGCTCCTGGACGGTCTCAAAGAGAAAAAGGAAGCCTACAGAGGGTGGAAACAAGGACGGGTAGCCTGGGAGGAATACAGAGAAATTGTCTGAGGAGCCGGGGATCAGGTTAAGAAAGCTAAAGCCCAGGCAGAATTCAGTCTGTCCAGGGACATCAAGAGCAACAAGAAGAGCTTCTGTATAGGTATGTTGGGATAAAAGGAAGACTAGGAAAGATGTGGGTCTTCTCTGGAAGGAAATGAAAGACCTAGTCACTGTGGATATGGAGAAGGTTGAGGCGCTCAATGACTTTTTTGCCTCCGTCTTCACTGGCAAGGGCCCTAGCCACACCATGCAAGTCACAGAAGGCAAAGGCAGGGACCGGGAGAATGAGGAACCGCCCACTGTAGAAGACCAGATCTGAGACCATCTAAGGAACTTGAAGGTGCACAGGTCCACGGGACCTAAGGACGTTCATCTGCAGGTCCTGAGGAAAATGGTGGATGAAGTTGCTAAGCCACTGTCCATCATATTTGAGAAGTCATTGCAGTCTGGTGAAGTTCCCGCTGAGTGGAAAAGGGGAAACATAACCCCCCATTTTTAAAAAGGAAAAAAAGGATGACCAGACGAACTACAATCCAGTCAATCCCACTTCTGTGCCCAGCAAGATCATGGAGCAGGTTTTCCTGGAAACTACACCAAGGCACATGGAAATTAAGGAGGTGGTTGGTTAGAGCCAACACGCCTTCACTGAAGGCAAATCGTGCCTGACAAATGTAGTGGCCTTCTGTGATGGCATTCACAGCATTGGTGTATAAGGGGAGACAACTGACAACTGACATGACCTACCTGGATTTGTGCAACAGATTTGACACTGTTCCACACAACATCCTTGTGCCTAAATTGGAGAGACAGGGATTCCATGGATGGACTACTCGGGTGGAGAAGGAATTGGCTTGGTTACTGCACTCAAGGAGTTGCGGTCAACAGCTCAATGTCCAAATGGTGACCAGTGACGATGTGCATCTGAGACCACTGCTGTTTTACATCTTTGCTGGTGACATAGACAGTGGTACTGAATGCACCCTGAGGAAGTTTGCTGGCAACACCAAGCTGTGTGGTGCAGTTCACACACTGGCCGGAAGGGATGTCATCCAGAGGGACATGGATGGACTGGAGAGGTAAGCCTGTACAAACCTCATGTTGTTCAACAAGGCCAAGTGCAAGGTCCTGCACATGGGTCAGGGCACTCCCAGGCTCAAATACTGGCTGGGCAGAGAATGGATTGAGAGCAGCCCTGAGGAGAAAGACTTGGGGGGTACTGGTTGATGAGAAGCTCAATGTGAGCCAGTAATGTGCGTTCACTACACAGAAGGCCAACTGTATCCTGGGCTGCATCAAAAGAAGCGTGGCCAGCAGGTCAAGGGAGGTGATTCTTCCCCTCTACTTTGCTCTCATGAGACCCCACCTGGAGGACTGCATCCAGCTCTGGAGCCCCCAAGACAAGAAGGACATGGACCTGTTGGAGCAAATCCAGAGGAGGGCCACAAAGATAATCTGAGAGCTGGAGCTATTCTCCTATGAAGACAGGTTGAGAGAGTTGGGGTTGTTCAGCCTGGAAAAACAAAGAGACCAGGGACTCTTATAGAGGCCTTCCAGCATTTAAAGGGGGCCTACAGAAAAGACGGGGAGGGATTCTTTATCAGGGAGTTCAGTGATAGGACAAGGAGTAATGGTGTTAAACTGAAAGATGGCAGATTTAGAATAGACATTAGGAAGAAATTCTTTACTGTGTAGGTGGTGAGACATTGGAACATGTTGCCCAGAGAATGTATGGATGCCCCATCCCTTGACGTGTTCAAGGCCAGATTGGCTGGCGTCTGAGTAACCTACTCTAGTGGAAGGTGTCCCTGCCCATGGCAGAGGGGTTGGAACTAGGTAATCTCTAAGGTCTCTTCCAACTCTAAACATAGTATGATTCTGTGATTCCATCTGGAAGATCTGGAAGACAATGGAAAAGATGATAAAAGATGATAGAAAGATGTCAGTAAGAGGTGCCAAATCATGAGTAGTTGTTGCAGCAGAGACACAGTCATCCTCCCTAACACAGTATTTGATTGTCTCTGTTAGGAGATATCTCAAGCAAAGCAATGATCTCTGGAAGTAAAAGTTTGTAAGTATTTGTCTACAAGTATTTGAGAAAGCAAGGTACTGATGGAGAAGTCTATAGCCAGTGGATTCACACTGTATGACTATAGTCAATACAGCTTCTGTTCAAAATAACAACCTTTGACAGGCCTGTAGTACTAATAAAAGGCAGATTTACTCCTTTGTGGACTTGGCACTGACTTCAGCATTTTCACCCTATGCGAACTCCATTAATCAGAGTTTCTGGACTGAAAATTAAAGTCACAGAAGCTAGATTTTAATCACATTAATTATAGTTTCTATACTTAGCACCTGTATTTATGATCACTACTTAGATTAAGTTAATTTTGATAACAAAAATAATTAAGGTTAAAGACACTATAATAACTGAATAGTAACAATCTTATAAAAATACCTCCCAGATGGGATCTATCAAGATGAAGATCTCAGGACTGGGCCCAAATGCAATTTTTGTACAATTTCAAATTTATTAAAACAACAAATACAGAACTTAGCATTAAATCCATTCCATTTTACTCATATTAATCATAGAATCATAGAATGGTTTAGGTTGGAAGACATCTTGAAGATCATCGAGTTCCAACACCCCATAGCACAGACACCTCCCGCTAGACCAGGATGCCCAAGGCCACGTCCAGCTTGCCCTTGAACACCTCCAGGGACGGAGCTTCAACAACCTCTTTGGGCAACCTGTTCCAGTGCCATACCACCCTTAAAGTGAAAAACTTCTTCCTAATGTTTCATCCAAACCTGCCTTCTTCCAGTTTAAAGCCATTCCTCCTCGTCCTATCACTACATGCCCTAGTAAAAAGTCCTTCCCCAGCTCTCCTGTAGGCCCCATTTAGGTACTGGAAGGCTGTAATAAGATCTCCCCAGAGCCTTCTCTTCTCCAGGCTGAACAGCCCCAACTCTTTCAGCCTCTCCTGGTGGGAGTGGTGCTCCAGCCCTCTGATCATCCTCGTGGCTCTCCTCTGGACACACTCCATCATGTCCATGTCCTTCTTATGTTGGGGACTCCAGAGCTGGATGCAGTACTCCAGGTGGGGTCTCACAAGAGCGGAGTAGAGGGACAGAATCACCCCCCTTGACCTGCTGGCCACACATCTTTTGATGCAGCCCAGGATACGGTTGGTCTTCTGGTTTGCGATCGCACATTGCTGGCTCATGTTGAACTTCTCATCCACCAACATGTCAGGTCCTTCTCCTCAGGGCTGCTCTCGGTCCATTCCCCGCTAAGCCTGTATTTGTGCTTGGGATTGCCCCGACCCAGATGTAGGACCTTGCACTTGGCCGTGTTGAACTGCATGATGTTGGCTTGGGCCCACCTCTCCAGCCTGTCCGGGTCCCTCTGGATGGCATCCCTCCCCTCCAGCGTGCGTGTCTCACCAAAATTAATCATAATTTAAAGGTAATAGCTCTACACCCTTCACTGATAAGACAACCACGTATACATCTTATCTACATTCTAATAGAATCATAATCACGCAGACCCTGTAGATACCAGTAAGAGGTGACTGTGATATACATTACTTCTGCTATTAATAGTAACACCTACCATGCTTCAACAAAGTCAACAGGCTTTTGAGTCACAAAGCTGCACTGTGTGTGTTAAAAAGCTCTAGATTGTATTCTGCAGTTTGGTTTAATTTGTATCATGTCTGCTCTTAATACGTCACCTTGTATATGAGAGCCCATAACCTTTAACCTAACTGTCAGCACAACTTTTCTACAAACTGGAAAGTGCTTTACCCTTGTTTTATGTATTAGGAAATGAAGTACAGAGAAAATAACTAATCTGCAAAGAATACTCCAAAATTCTTTCAGAACAAAGAAATAAAAGTAGAATCATATTGCTATCCAAAACACTGAACTATTTTCTTCAAGACCTTTTTCTATTGTTTACTATTACACCTGAAGTGGGGAGAAACGAAACAAGTATAATTCTACCTAAAAAATAAAATCAATTGTAATTCTAATTTTAAATACAAGGGTTTGTTTCAAAAAAAAACACCAAAAAACAAAAATATAATAACAGTCAATAGAGCAATTAATATGGGCACATCCACATTTATTTCTTTTGTGATATTCAAATGTAGTGCTTTTTGTTCTTCTCTCCATACTTTTTGTTCTTCTTTCCAGCATTTTGGGTAGTCATTGCTAGAGTGGGAGTTTTCTGCTAGAGTTTAATTATCTTTCTTATGGGTGAACACTCTGTTGCAAAAAGAAATTCCCAAACCAGAAGTCAAAATCTTCTACAAAATGGAATTGCATCTGCCAAAACAATGTTATTAAGGTCACTGAGATACCACCCTTTTTGCAATTCAAATGTGTCATCCTGATTTCTGTATTTTAACCTTAGTTTATAAAATAAACTAACATGTATTCTTTCAAAAATCATGAATGATAAAAATATTCCTTTCCAAAAAAAAGTCAGACTGGTATATTTCGGTAACACTGTGCTGTTTATTATTGTAGACAAAATGTCTTTCCATAGCAAGATATTTCTCAAAATATTTAGATTGCAAATAATCTTTCCATGTTTTCTTGTAAACACTTTTTAAAGAAATCAAACAAATAAAAAAAAAAATTTCTATTGTTTTTTTTTTTTATTCCTTCTCCAAGTCAGCTAAACATACTCAGATTTACTTACACTTTACATTTGTATTCACAACTATTTTTTGAGAGTTTTTGATGAGCTACTTCTACAGCCATCTGTGAAGTCATTTCAAGGAGCTTAGCTGCAAAACTGAAAGTGAGTCATATTACTATGACATGCTACATGCTTCCAGCTTTCAAATTGTTATTTTTGCATGATACTCACTACATTAGTTACCAGCTGTTTCAAAAATAGTATGACATCTTACATGGGCTCCTCTGCCTCCTTTAGGAGATTAAGATTACTGTTTTTTTTCCAAGGACAGTCATATATTTGTAGCTTACTGAAGGGAGCAATTTACACAGAAAATATTCAACAATTATAAGACAGTAATAGATGACAAGCAACATTGTTTTTTAGAACAACTTGCAAGTGTTTGAAATGTGTGGTCGATTCCTGCTATTGCCATTATGTACACCCAAGAGATCAAAATATTGACAGGAATGGTAGAAAGCAGCATAATGGAACATACGACAGACAGGTTACTGTGTTCTTGCTACAGGTACAAATTAATTCTTCCTTTTGACAGCAAGTCTATAATAATTTGTTGGAATTTCTGTTCCTCTGGAAATTTTATAATAGATATAGCTTGTTAGTTAATTATATCCATAACTGCAGAAGGTTCATTCAGGATCTGATTCCTCTTGTTTTACTGCTGTTTAGCAGTAAGGTTAAGACAAAGGAAAGATAGAAGTCTTACAAAGCTTGTAGTAAAAAAAAAAAAAAAAAAAGAAAATACTTAGGTTTTTTGGAATAAAAACTCAGCTCTAGGGCTAAAATAGGCATAAAAGAAATGTTTGCTTAAGGAAGGAGGCATGAATTTCAAACTACATAGATTGGTCATTTTAACTAATAAAGAACCATACTGAAATTGCAACTTTTCATACTGAATTCACAACTTTTCAAAGTAGAACTATATTTCAGGTTACTTTGTTGCAAGAGTACTATCCATTTTTTATGTGGTTTATGCATCACCAAACAGCAGTTACCAGGAACGTTTTAGAACTATTTAATTCTTTCAACTGGTCTTCCCTGCCACAGGGAATCCCTCCTCCACCACAGACCAATGTTCATATTGTGAACTTTTCATGATTGTTCCACTTGTGACGTGTGACATGAAAGTGGTATCAATATTAAGATGAGCAATTTTGCCTTCAGTTTTCCTTAGAGTGTTGCAATCAAACTGTGCAACACTCCAGTGGCATATTCACCCACTGATTTCATCAAGGCCTTCAGCTGCCTATGTTCTGCCTTGTCCTTTAAACAACCTTGTCCATTTCTTTTGCTTTTGTGCAATTTCTTCCAGCGGAGAATGTCTCATTCTTTTTAGAGTCAATCCATTTCTAAGAGTCATGGAATCTCAGTTATTTATCTGTCTTCTGTCCTATTCCAAAAACACAGCTGTGATGCCCCTACATGCCCCTATTAATGACACTAGGTGCTGACATACTGTTCAGAAATGGATCTATTCCCCCAGTGTTACTAAACTTCCATGACATCTGAAAGTGAAGCATATGTGCATGTACAAACTGTGGCCACCTTCACCTCCATCTTTTTCAGATCAGTTTTAACAGCTGCTGTGACTTTCTGTGCATTAGGGGATGTCATGATCCTATTTAAAATTAATTCTGAAGAATTTTATAGATCTTTTTCCCTCTTAGACACGATGGAAAACTTTTTTGTAATGTGTCCACCTGCACACTAGTTACAAGCTGTGCTTGAAATAAAGTCATTTAAACTTAATTCATGTGTAGTACATCAATACTGAGGAATGGTTAATCTTTACTCACACTTCACTCACAAACTTGTCCTCTAGTGATGTGTTTTTATTTCTCTCCCTCTCATTTCTCCAGATTTTCCCCTGGCTGTTCATTAGTGATTAATTTTGAAATATTTTAGCAATTCAGTCATCCTACATAATTTAAATTTAAGCGCCCTCACAATTTTTCTACATCCTTTCTTTCTTATAAGATATAAAATCAGATCTGTTCAATCTCATGTTGGCCAGCAATAACTCTTTCTGTCTCTGTCATCTCTTAGCTGCTTTTGCCTTAAGTCTTTCACTTAGTGTGATAATATTAAGTAAGGCCTTTCCATCATTGTTAATTGTAAGTGTGACTGTGAATAATTATTCCACAAATTTGCAGGGTTTATTTCACATTTACAGTGGAAAGGGTATAATTTCTTTTAAAACTACGGTTAGACCTTAATTCACAATAAATAATATAGATGAATAAAAGGTGTGGAGCCTTCTGTGACAATAGTCATATATGCAGAAAGATCACAAATAATTTTCGCTAAAATCAGCAGAATTATTCCAGATTCAGCCCACTTTAATAAGAGCAGAAATAGATACAACACATAAACCAGGCAATTTCCAATGCAGGGTACTCAATACAGCTCATTTCACCTAGTCGGTGACTGCATATTTTTGGCACCCCAGGTACATTTGCAGAGCATCTGAGTCTGGTTATATTTTTGGCTTCATTTGTGTGTAGTAAGCAAGTACACTACCAAAAAGCAACCTCGATAATTAGTAAAGTCTGTAATAACATCTGGGTACCAGTTGGTCCGCACAACATCACACAGATGTAATTCTGCCTCATTCTGCTCATAGTATACATCATTAAGAGTGAATCCTACTTATGACACTCAGGGATAAAACAATCACTTAAATTTTTACCTGTTCTAAATGAATTCTAGTAATTCATCTGATTAGCAAATGGTATTTCTCCAATGAGAGATTACTATGCATACATAATTTAAACTAAGGAAATTAGTTGCATTAATGCATTAATTGCATCCACGTGGCCAGCATCTCAGGAACCATTTGCACATGCCTGAAGGTGTTCTTCAAAAAATAAGGGCTTCACAAAAAAAGAGAAGGTAATACAGGTGTCTTCTCTAAAAATCTTCTGTGTAGAAGTGACTTAATGGAAGAATTTGAGTACAGGACAAAAGAGGGGAAAAGTCTCAAAGAGATGATTACCTAAAGATCTACTAGACATGTGCTATCCCACTGCAATCCATCCACAGGCCAAGACCTTCTGACTTCTAACTTCTGGCCTAAAGCCAAAGTACCTGCAAAAACAAATCAGGTGGGCAAAATAAAGGCTATACAATTTAGTGATTTTCTTTAGAATACAAGGAAGTACGAATAAAAGTGTTTATGGTGCTCCAAAATAAAAAACCTCAAAAGGGCCTATCACCGATGAAGCAGTGAGAAGAAAGGACCCTCTGAGAAGAACAAGTATTTAATTGTAATACAGAGTCTGAGGGTGAACAGAAGGCCTGATTACAAGTTGGAGTTTTGAAGAGTAACTTTTGAAGAGCACAATGAACAGCCCTGGATGGAAGAAGTAGAGAAGTCTATTTGAATCCAGACAAGTTGGTTCTTTCTGGTTTTGAGGAAAAAAGCAGAAAATTCTATGAAGTGTTTTGTGTTAGAACAAGAAAATTCTGAAAGACAAACAGACAAAGACTTTTTTATGTGACCAACGGTTTTATTTTCCTGAAAGAGCTGAACTTCTACAGTTGCCTAGTGAACCAATTTCTCAGCAGAGATCAATAAAAATGAGCATCTCCCAATGTCAAATGAAGAACAGACCTCAACATTGCTATAATTAACTTCCTACAATATTTTAATTGACTATAGTCTTGGGGGTTTTACTCTTTATTTTCCCTGGTTTTCCTAGTCTTCTTTTATACCTTTGTAAATGAGAAGTAATCTTTGGGAGAAATCAGCATGAGGAACTAGTTACATAGTGAATTGTATTGGAAGAGTGTTGTTGACACATAGGGTAGATTGAGATATCTTGTGACGACACCTGTGGAAAAGGAGTCCATTTGCAATGGGACAAGGGGGCTATTGGCTTAAAATGGGTCTACTATTGAGGGCAATATAACCATGGTACTCTATGACTTCTGTTACTAGAATATTTGTATGCTTCACTACTATTATTCACATTACCTCTATGAGGCAACAAACTGCTACAAACAGCTTCTTTCACAAAGGGAACTAAGACACAGCAGGATTGTAGGCAATTTGCCCATGGTCACACAGGATTTATGTGATGGAACAGGGAGCTGAACCCTTGTTTGTCAATCCAGCCAACACTTCAAAAGTACAAGACTGCCTTACCTCTCTAGGCCTCTAGCCAAAACTCAAATTGAACTCCATTGGGGACTTTTTGTAAACTGTTCAGATGAATATGTCCTTCCAGGTATTCTTTCCTTACAGGTAGTGTGAGGTGGGAAAAAATGTAAGAAATAAAATAAAAATAAGACTATAATGCATTTTAAAAGTATGAGTTAAAGGAGCTGTATCAAGAGGAGTTGTGGGTACCAGCCTTCCTTAGATTATTAATTATACATTTAAGGAACCTCTTCTCTAAAGGTCTTCAGATAAGTTTTCTGACATTTTATGTTACATATTTCAAAAGGACTAAAAGCTACTGGAAGACAGTACAAAAACCAGAATATTTGTGACTCAGCTTTGGTGTACTCCCTGTATGTTAAGAAGTGTTATCTTACAAACATTATGGTCCTTTGCAAAAAAATAACAAAAACCTAATTCTGCTGCTGACATGTTTCCCCCAAAGTGGCATTTTTAGGCACTGTTACTTGAACAGTAAGAATGCTCCCTCTGGCTGGGAGCACTGTCAGCTGGCTGGAAGTGGGTGACAGGCAGGAGGGGGGAAAACTTGATTCTCACCTAAGGTGAGCTGATACTAACATGATTTGGGCCACACAGCTAGTATCAGCTATGCAGCTTCTGCTTAGGATCAGAAATTTGTTCTCTTTATTAGGTGTAGTATCTTTCTAACGTTATTTATGGCCCTAGCTCTAACCGCATTCCCAGAAGAAGTAATATTATTCCAGGAATAATATTACTGCTGGAAGTGTTCAGTTCAAATGTAGTACTCCTGGCAAGCCTGTGACAGCATGGTATGCGTATGCCTGTGTAGATATATGTCACTGTCTCCACTTATGCATGAGGATGTGATTTTAAGTATACTTATCTATAAGGAAAGTGGTAGCTTTTATTCCAAAAGTATATGCAGCTAGAACAAAATCACTGTAGAGGTGCAAGGCAAGGATTAAAAAATGTGAACTAATTCTATAAATCCAAGTCATATTTTTTATATGACAAATAACCATTATCAATCTCATGCTAAGTGAGTGTTTATAATTTCAGAAGTCAAAACAATTGAAAAATTTAATCCTTTATCATAAAAGTCAGCATGACAATTCATCCCTCTCAAGTGCTGCAGAGCCCTAATTTCCCAAAGCCAATTCATTCTGGAATAATAAAATGAAAAAAGTTCTAAAAATATATAAATGTTGTATTTTTTTCTCAAGTGATTCCACTCTCTGAAGCTGCATCTTATATGTCTTTTTTTAGTTCAACAAAGTACTCATGTAATTTTTTTTCCATCTATACTCTACATTGAAAAACAATGCTGAGAATTAGACTATACAATCCTATCTATTCCAAAAGAAAAATCAATTGAATGATGATGCCATTCTCTCACTTCTTTCTGAAAAATAAATATTAGTTGGAAAAGTGATTCTTAGCCTGCATATCAAATTGCTCAGATCTCTTGGGGTTTTTTTAAAATTAATTCCTTGAAAATGAATCTGTCAAAACATTTTTAAAAAGTAGTATTGAAAATTCATTCCTGTCTTAAACTCCTCTTTTGTGGATGGTATCTCTGAATTTATTTATGGTTTCTTAAGAAAATTTCATAAAACTGAGATTCACCATTTTTAATAATCTCTTCTGTGGACTTTAAATTTATGAGACAGCCACAATACACCAGAGATAACCCGGCAGACACTGATTTTTTCAGAAGTGTTTCTTACTTCCATTGTTCTTTAGAAGTGTCTCCAGCGTGCCATGCACAAATATGGTTTGCCTTTGAACGTTTGTTTTCCATCATTATGCATTCTTATTTTAACAAAGAAAATGAAGAAAAAAAGTCTCTATATGTTGGCATACGTAATGGAGTGAGGTCTGAGTGGCACATTTTTTTCTTAAAAAGGACAAATATACATTTTAGTCAAAAATGTGGTTCTCCTCTTTTGTTTCTTTCCTTCTTACAGATTTCAATCTTAGGGAGTCATGGCTAATGTTCAATGGCCTGCTTTTATGTTCCATCTTTCATGAAGAGGAATAGGATTTTTTGGCACAGAATGACAAAACAAGTGACACCGCTCAACTTCGAAAATTGGCAACAGCAGCAGTAAGCAAGTTCTTCAGGGGCCACTGGCAAATCAGGATCATCAATATAAGCAAGCTGTTCTCCCAGGCATTTAGTGGTGTGCCACGTAGTTAACTGCTTCTCCATGCAGCTTTAAAATGGTAGGGGAGATTACTGCATGCTATTGAATGTCACACTGTAACAGGATATCAGAACATAAGCTCAAAGAACTCGTCAAAGCCTGAGCAGGTTATCACCACCAGGAAAGGTTTTCTTTTAACCTATAGACAGATCAAAAACATCGTAAAAGGGAATAATATTGGCCTATCATATCTAAGTGTTAATGAACAAGCAAATTTGTTGAAAGTACTAGATCTGTTACACTTTATTCTTTGGAATTGAAGCCTGTATACTTACACAGCCAATTCTGCCCTCTCTTCTCGCTTCTTCTGAAGTAAATTTTGCATTGACAAAGTTTTCTCAAAGAACAGGATCTGGACAGAGGAAAGTGATTCAAGATGGTACCCTCAATAAAAGAAAAGCAAATGAAACTCTATAAAAGCCAGTCAGCACAAACAAAGGACTAGATAATTGCAGGTCTACTTTGGTTGCTAGTAAGCATGTGCACAGCTGTGCAAACTAGCTGTGAAGCAAACTATTTCTTACCTGGACATGGGTCTTAAGGGTCTGTAGCCTAGGTAAGAAAAAATCTATATAAAAAACTGGGCTTTAAGTTCTTTTGTAAATAAAAAAAGGGTTTTAAAACAACATTTTCCATAACACTAATTATAGTATTATATACACAGACTAGATTTTGCCTTAAAATATATACAAGTATTAAAAGAAAATACAAGACTACTTCCAACTATGTTTAAAAGACACATGTTGAAAGGACAGAGGGTTTTTCTGTAAGAATGTCTCTCTCCTTTCTCCTGCTTATATCTATGCACACAGGATACCTCTTTAATTTAAATCCTCTCAGTCAGAACATGGAATTGAACCCCTCATCTTCAGTAGCTGATCAAGAGCTACCAGCATAAGAGGGTATGCCAGCCCTTACTCCCTGGAAAACTGTCATGTCAATGGCTTTATTAAAATTAAGCTTAATTAAGATTGAATTTAGCACCCGATGAGGAAATCTGGCTATCCTTCAATCCTAAAAAAAAAACAAGTACCTGAATTTTAGAAGTTACTCTTTTTTTTTTTTTTTTTGTATTTACTGTGCAAACAGGAGGGATGATTTTGGTTTTACGATTATCTTTTTTACTGTACGAATAATTCAAAATACTAACATTGTTTGCTCTCAGATACTGAACACAAGGATGGCTAAGGAATATCATACACTTACTAAACATGGCAGATTTTTCCACTTTCAGTTATGGGAAATTATGTTTCGAATTAGCCTCCTGTATTTCAAGGAAGTGCCCTTTTAGCTGCCATAACCCACAAGAGAAAAGAGTTCAAGCTAAATAAAAATAACCTCAATCTCTGCCCCACTATCACAAACTTTGGAGATGAATTGTAGCACTCAGCTGCCAAATCATAGAATCATAGAATCAAAGAATGATTTAGGTTGGAAGGGATCTTGAAGATCATTGAGTTCCAACACCCCTGCCATAGCACAGACACCTCCTGCAAGACCAGGTTGCCCAAGGCCCCATCCAGCCTGGCCTTAAACACCTCCAGGGACAAGGCCTCAACAACTTCTCTGGGCAACCTGTTCCAGTGCCTTACCACCCTTAAAGTGAAAAATTTCTTCCTAATGTTTATTCTAAACCTGCCCTCTTCCAGCTTAAAGCCATTCCCCCTCGTCCTATCACTACATGCCCTAGTAAAAAGTCCTTCCCCAGCTCTCCTGTAGGCCCCCTTTAGGTACTGGAAGGCCGCAATAAGATCTCCCCGGAGCCTTCTCTTCTCCAGGCTGAACAGCCCCAACTCTTTCAGCCTCTCCTGGTGGGAGAGGTGCTCCAGCCCTCAAATCATCCTTGTGGCTCTCCTCTGGACACGCTCCATCATGTCCATGTCCTTCTTATGTTGGGGACTCCAGAGCTGGATGCAGTACTCCAGGTGGGGTCTCACAAGAGTGGAGTAGAAGGGGCAGAATCATGTCTCTCGACCTGCTGGCTACACTTCTTTTGATGCAGCCAATGATACAGTTGGCCTTCTGGTTTGTGATTGCACATTGCTGGCTCATGTTGAACTTCTCATCCACCAACATGTCAGGTCCTTCTCCTCAGGGCTGCTCTCGGTCCATTCCCCGCTAAGCCTGTATTTGTGCTTGGGATTGCCCTGACCCAGATGTAGGACCTTGCAATTGGCCTTGTTGAACTGCATGAGGTTGGTATGGGTCCAGCTCTCCAGCCTGTCCAGGTCCCTCTGGATGGCATCCCTCCCCTCCAGCGTGTCTGCTTCGCCAAACAGCTTGGTATCATCAGCAAACTTGCTGAGGGTGCACTCTACCCCACTGTCTATGTTGCTGACAAAGATGTTGAACAGTACAGGTCCCAGTACTGACCCCTGAGGAACGCCACTCCTCACTGCTCTCCACTTGGACATCGAGCTGTTGACCACAACTCTTTGAGTGCGACCGTCCAGCCAATTCTTTATCCACCGAGTGGTCCGTTTGTCCAATCCATGTCTCTTCAATTTAGAGACCAGGATATCGCATGGGACAGTGTCAAACGCTTTGCACAAGTCCAGGTAGATGACATCAGTTGCTTGTCCCTGTAACCCCCTTGTAGAAGACCACCAAATTTGTCAGGCATAACTTGCCCTTGGTGAAGCCATGCTGGCTGCTACCAATCACCTTATTTTCTATGTGCCTCAGCAGAGTTTCCAGGAGGATCTGCTCCATGATCTTGCCAGGCACAGAGGTGACACTGACCAGCCTGTAGTTCCCTAGGTCTTCCTTATTTCCGTTTTTGACAATAGGGGTAATGTTTCCCCTTTTCCAGTCAGCAGGAACATCGCCAGACTGCCATGACTTCTCAAACATGATGGCTAGTGGCTTAGCAACTTGATCTGCCAGTTCCCTCAGGACCCACAGATGTATCTCATCAGGTCCCATGGACTTGTGTACCTTCAGGTTCCTCAGGTGGTCTCGCACTTGATTTTCACCTACAGTGGGCAGTTTTTCATTTTCCCAATCCTCGCCTTTGCATTCTGCATCATGGGTGGTGTGGCTGCAGTCTTTGCCAGTGAAGACTGAGGCAAAAAAGTCATTGAGTACCTCAGCTCTGTCTCTGTCCCGGACAACAAGTTCTTGCATTTCCTTCCAGAGAGGGCCCACATCTTCCCTAGTCTTTCTTTTCTCGCTGACATACTTATAGAAGAATTTTTTTGTTTGTCTTAATGTCCCTGGCCAGATTTAGTTCCACCTCAGCTTTAGCTTGCCTAACCTGATCCCTGGCTGCTAAAACGATTTCTCTGTATTCCTCCCAGGCTACCTACCCCTGTTCCCACTATGGGCTTCATTTTTACTTTTGATCACGTCCAGGGACTCCTTTTTTACCCATGCAGGCCTCATGGCTTTTCTGCCTGCCGCCTTCTTTGTAGCAATGCATCACTCCTGAGCTTGGAGGAGGTGATCCTTGAATATTAACCAACTTTCTTGGGCCCTTCTTCCCTCCAGCGCTTCATCCCATGGCACCATACCAAGCAGATTCTTCAAGAGGCCAAAGTCAGCTCTCCTGAAATTCCAGGGTGGTCAGCTTGCTGCGCACCTTCCTTGCTGCCTTGAGGATCTTGAACTTGACCAGTTCATGGTCACTACAGCCCAGGCTACCCTTGAGCTTGACACTGCCTACCAGCCCCTCCTTGTTGGTAAGAACAGGATCCAACATAGCTCCTCTCCTCGTTGGTTCCTCTACCACTTGGATAAGGAAGTTGTCATCAATACAATCCAAGAACCTCCTGGATTGCCTGTCCCTGGCTGTGTTACCCTTCCAACTGATGTCAGGGTGGTTGAAGTCGCCCATAAAGACCAGGGTCTGTGAATGTGATGCTGCCACTATCTGTCTATAGAGGGCCTCATCTGCTCAGTCTTCTTGGTCAGGTGATCTGTAGCATACCCCCACTGTAATGTCCCCTGCTCCTGATTTCCCTTTAATCCTGACCCATAGGCTCTCACTCAGCTACAAATAATACAATGTCTTTTAATGTTGCTGAACCTATTCAAAAGAGTGCGTCCCACATTTCAGACTGAAGATTTTCATCCTTTAAAAATATGCAGACAGATATTAAGAATCAAAGCATACTTGCAACTTCACTATAGAGACTTCCTGCTGCATTGAAAAAACAGTGATAAAACCATTCTCTTGATCCTCAGTTGACTCACCTTCTATCAGAGGAAATCTCCAAGACACAAACTGTCCACCAAGAAACTTTACCCATTGCAACAGGAAAGATAATCTGATTGGGATGGTGGGGGGATAATGGGGAGTCTCCCACTGTCAGTACAATCTGCCTGGTCCTAAGGAATGGCAAGTACTGGAATATTGGCCACTAGGATCATTGGCAAGTAATGGTGAATGAGAGACACTGCCTTCTCATTACATTCTGCTTTAAGCGAAGTCTGCTTAGATCAGATCATTTGATTCTTACTTTAGTTTAAAAGCAAAGGGGTCAGAGAAGATCTAGCATTTTTTAATTTTTGTGTATATACACGTCTATGACTGAAAATTGATGAGAACTACTATAACAGAGGTTTTATCAGTGAAGCTATGATGAAAAACCATTACTTTCCGTAGCTTTTTAAGTCATATCTGACATCTGAGTTGCTCTAATTTTGTCCTAACAGTAGAGTAGATATACAGGGTCAGAGTGGAAGCAGAGTCACTACAGCAGACCAGGACCCACTTCAGAAGAATGATTACTGGAAGTTCTTCACATGAATGAATTATTACAGAAAAGTTCATGATTTGCACCTTCAATTCTCTTTTAAACAATTCCTAGATAAGTAAAGAAAATGGCCTAATGAGGATCATATAGCTGACATTTTTGCTGTATCCATTAAACTGAAAAAGAACTCCTGATCATGGTGATCTTCCTTCTGTGATTCTTATGAAAAGAAAATCAGCTTCTGAAAAAGCAGGGTATTTAAAGTTCATTTCATGCCATAATCGAGGAAGGAAACTGACGTCAGAGGAGCTAGGAAGAATTCATACCTAGAATTTCACAGGCAATTTCTATGTTTTAAATGACACAAAATGTTAATTTTAGGAAAGGCCAAGTGATATGCATGCCGATTTCCTGTTATTTGGAAATTTCCAATATACACAGCTAATGTATTTCCAAGAGTATTTTCTTAGACATCTATACATTCAAAATGTATTTTAGTCAGTTAATTTCATAATTTTCTCCTAATTCTTTTCCCCTACTGCAACACACTGACCTGTGTACAGCCCACAGGCTCATAAATAAACCTTTCTGTCAATGGCAATTTTGCTGCTAAACGTATTTTCCTTGAAAGCTTCTTTGTTCATTCCTTTACAAGCCAAAAAATACGTACCACATTATCCTTGAAATAAAAGGAACTGATTGAACATAAAGGTGGTTCTTAAAAAAATTGACCTCCAGCAGAGCTCACATAGGTGATAGGATAAAACGAGCGTGTGCTTTTTCTTTGTCTAAGAAAGAATTAATAAATCGGCTACTTGAGAAAGTAAGTAATATTCTTGGGCTGGTATGAGTCCTGTTAACAATCACCAAAAACAGTGGACTAGACATAGATGCCTCCGCACTTCAATGGGAAATGATTGGTGATTCATCTTAGTAAGAGTAGGAGCAAAATTAAAATAGAGTGGGAAAAATCACACAGAATAGTCACTGTCTGGTTCACTCTAATATGCAGCAATATTAAAATATGATACAATTGAAGCTCATTTTTTCACATCATCCTGCCTATGTCATCATCATTCTCAATCTTAATAACCACCAGCACATGCTATTTAAATCATAGTGGTAAAATAATACTTGAAGAAATCCTCCCGAGTAGTCTCTCCTTCTAAAGCAACCACTGAATCTTAGACAGATAAATGTGCAGAAGTGTGGTCGATGTTTGGTGCCCGTTTGTATTCATCTGATCCTTTCCCTACTCACCGCTCACCCCAAAATATCCTGCAGTCCTGCTTTTAGTGTTAGCTAGATTTATAGTTTTCCCCTGTAAAATGTATTTTTCCAAAGGACGTCTTTTACAAGACAGGTTCTATTGCTTATACTTGCATAATATTGTCTGTCCAGTCATTTCTAGGAATTGATGTAAGATTTTATGTCATTAGATATTATTTGCACGCAAACAGTCTCTCTAACTTGTAATTGCAGTTCTCTCTTGGATATTTGAGTGACCATTTGATAAATCTCCCTAAACCGACTAATCTAAAAATCCTTTTGTCATTAGATCAGAAAAAAACATGGGATTCTGAATAAGACTGTGGTTTGAGGTGTATATTGCTGTGGAGAATTAGATATTCCATGAAACCATCACAAGAGATTTCATTTTCCAAGAGACCACAAAATGAAAGAGAAGGGCAGGGTGAGTGAGAAAGAGAGTAAGAGAGAAAGAGAAAGAGAAAGAGAAAGAGAAAGAAAGAAAGAAAGAAAGAAAGAAAGAAAGAAAGAAAGAAAGAAAGGGAAAGAGAGAGAGAAAGAAAGGGGAAGAGAGAAAGAGGCAGGAGGGAGGAAGGGAGGGAGGGAAGCAAGGAAGGAAGGAAGGAAGGAAGGGGAAGAGAAAGGGCGCTGCTGCAGCTTGTGGTCAACACCACAGGAGAGAAGGGAGCAACTGTCTCCCCAGTGACAAAGGTGCCTTGCAACAAATATCCCTCCCTGATGGAGCTCCCAGCACCCTATTAGTCCTCAGTCAAAATGAAGCTTCAGAGTTAATATTTCAGCAAGATAAATACAGGAAGTTCATCCCTGTTTTGTCACCGTAGCACGCTTTTTCAGTCTCTAGCAGGGACAGCAGAGCATTAATTTACAGTCTGAAGGCCAGAGTCACAAGAAGAAAAGCCAGAAACTTTCTAGGATTTTTTCCCCCCTCATCTTTTCTTCTTTAAGGAAGCATTGCTGCTTCAGATCATACAGAAAAATATGAGATTCTTTCTACCTATTAGATCCAGTCATGCATAATGACTAATAATGATAATAATAATGATGATAATATGAAATAATACTGATGATAATATGAAATTAACTTCTGTGGAATAAAATAAAACCTGCTCTATCTGACCCCCATGAGTAAAATATGATATGGGGCTTCCATGGCTTCGGTAAGTTTAAATAACACATGAAAGTATTGCAACATAAAAGCGTAGAAGTAGGAGTTACAAAATCACGTTTCCAAAGGGAACTTCCCAAGATGTTGTTTGCAAATACAGCATGACACTCCGAAGTAAAGCAGATGAGAAAATTAAATACCTTCTTTACAGTTTTCAAATGCTAGACAGTTATAGTGTTTAACAGCAAAACACTTTGTTTTGGTTTAGACTTCTGTAGATCACAATATTTTAGTACAATATAAGCACTTTGTAAGTAAGTATAAACAAAACATATAAATAAGAGACCATATATCAAAAAGAAACTTAACAATATAATTTTAATGTTGTTGATGAGATAATGAGAATGTTGAAACAATTTTAGATTTATTATCTCAAGTAATTTTTCTTGTTTAAGTAAATTCTGTTGTTTGAAAAAGATTGAAAAATATTTAAAAATGCAATTTAAAAATACTTTCTAAAAACATTATTTACAATTTCATTGTTCAAGTTCAATTGTAGGAAAATAATTCAGTTAAATATTCTCAGTGGGTGTTCAAATGTGCCAGAAACACATTTGATGTGCTAATGCAATACTAGTTTGAAAAGTTTGCTCTGTCTGTTCCCTCATACACAATGACATAATATTTAGAACCTATGGAAACTGAAAAGAAGGTTAGATACTATACTCTGTCACCCAATAGCTTGAATCTATCAAGTAAGGAAAACCTCTCTGTGTATATTAATTTCCTTTGTTTGAGCTAGACATCGGATCCGAACTATTAAGAGGAACTCAAGCAAAGAGAAAGTTTGCCTAATAAAAATGTTTCATAATTGGAATAAAACTAAAGAAACAAAACTATATAGACAAACCTTTTGGCTAAATGGCTTTTTAGTATTTAGCTAGGCACAGAGCCAAATTTTTTCTCCGTAAAATTTTGTCCTAAGTTACTAAGATACAGTTGAGTATTTTACAGTAATGGGTGTCATTAGGACATTTTTACAGTATTTGCAAGGAGACACAATTGCCGGAAAAACGGGTCAGTATGCCTACTTAAAACTCGCTGGCACCTTGAGGCCTGGCATGCTCCTATGTTTTGCAATCAAGAGGACTGGCTAATGGGGAGAAAAGGTCTGGTAGTTCATGAAGCTCCTGCTCAGGCTTTGGCTAAACACACAGTTCATGCCAGGGCATGATGTGTGCTGGGAGCAGCATCATTAGGTCACAGAAAGAACAACCCCTAGTCAGGACACACTGGACAGGAGTAGTTACAGGCCCTCCTGTAGCCACTATCACCTGCAGTCTGCTGTCACCTGCAACCGCTATCTCCTGTATCTTTGCATACTTAATGACAGTTTCTTCAGAGTTCACCAACTTATGGAAATGATTTAAACCAGACTTCCAAACTGGAAGTTATAAATACACCAGCTTATCCAAAAAGTCTTTTGAAGTGGATCCAATAAGAGCCCAACCAATAAGGATTTCATGCCTCTCGGACATCTGAACCATGATGGAGAAGGAAGAACGAGCACTGTATCCACCTGCTAGGTAAGCGTTTTGCTCATAGGTGCACAGGTTACTGAATTGTGAACTAATGAAGTAACAAATTAGAGAATTCATGTTAGACTGCTCTGCACAAAGATTAAGCCCCTGTTTGATTTGTCTTTTTTTCAAGCCAATGAGCTCATAAATCAAAGCTTAATTTGCAAAATAGGTTGTTACATAAATTTGAAAGATCCAAGCTGGCCATGACAAGAAAACATCTAGAAACAGCAAATTAGCCAAAAACCCCTATAACGCTCTGAAACACTTGTGAGAGGAGATCCATACACTTGTGTGCTTCTGACATCAGCAGTAAATGAGCATCTCACAAGTCTTACTAGGTCTGCTATTCTCTCCCATTGCCAGCAGATTATGTAAACCAAAGACAGTAATTTATTTTCTCTCTTATGCATGTTACTTATAAATGTACGCAAAGACACCGTCTCTGTTTCAGGAAGTCATTCATGGGACTTGGCATATGCTGAAGAAATATTACTGCATACTTGCCTTGTTTTTGCCATCTTCGCTAGGCCTTGGCCCCTACAGAGTACAAAGGACTTGGCTAATTAGCCTTTTTTTCTGACCCTGTAAGACCAACCATGTTTATATTCTTCTATAAACAGTTGAATGACTTAATTGTCCTGCGTAAAAATTTGAAATGGAAGATTAAATATTTCCTTTGCATTTGATTAGATGATTTTAACGCATGACTGGATATAGATACTTGCTTTAGCTGGTAAACAGGGTTTTTCTCATCTGGTTCATTGCATTTTGTAGCAACCTTATTTGCCTCGTAACAGTAAAAATATAGAACACAATATGTCATTAGAAATGCAAACCTTATAGTTTTACACATTTCACTAGGAAATTGCATCACACCTTAGATACAAGACACTGATAAGATCACTTACAGCCCAATCTTTATGACCCAGTCCTTTAATGGGATAAAACCATTTGAAATGGAATAGAGCCTGGTGTTGTTGATTCACTGTTCCTGGGAAGGGTTATTCTAAAGCAAAGGATTAAAAGTCAGATGTTTAAATGAGGAAAGAAGGTATAGCTTTACAAAAATTTTTTGAGTGCCTTCTAAATTCTGAGACAGAATATCCTCTGTGGTTATTTCTTTCATACAAAAATATATACAAGACATACCTGAGAAAAAAATGGAAAAATATAATCAATCTTTTTTTGAGTACTAGTCATTGTTGGGTCACATCACAGCAGAGACAGTACCGTTCAAAGATAAATTGTGGGAAAATGAATATTATTTGTTCTCCATCCCCATTGTAACTTTTGCTCTATGCCTATTACAGTGAATTAGAATTTTTGAGTGAAATCCAATCAGTATAGGCGGCTTTCAAATAGCATTCAAGCTTTTAATGAACTGATCAGAATGAGTTTAACAAATCCTTCATGTGCATAGAGCCTCTGATTACAATGAAACCATTCCAGCACATCCCTGGGGTATGACAGAGCCTTTGAGTAACAAAAATTAAACTGCTTGAATATACTGCAGATACAATGAGCTGCTTCAACCACAACTACATTTGGGCAGTTTCTCTGAGTCAGCCAGATTAGCTAGCTGATACTTATCTAAAATGAATGTAATTTACCAACCCTACATTTCAAATAGACAGCAAATGTGTAGGGAGTTGTGTAGAGTTAATTCATATATTGATGCTCCCTGTTTCAGACCAGACAAAACACAAATCCTCCATCCTTCCTGTAAGTGCCCACAAGAAGTGTTTCTCTGTATTTTGCCAGAAAGTTCACATCTGATTTTTTGTACTGAAGTAAAATACATTTACAAGAGAAACAAGCACTGACATCTGTGTGTTGAGAACAAACAAAAATAGAAGTGGAAATGTTTGGTTTTGCTATAACGGTGTAGTTATAAAGTAAATCTCATTTTATTGGTTCTTTCTGTGTGCCGTTCAAAATTATGTGTGTTCGTGAATAAGAGAATGAGAAGCGAGTAAGCATTTTTGTGAGGATCCAGAAAATTTTTCATTTACAGGGAATTTTTAAGTTCATTTTGCTTGAGAGCAAGGCTACCTGCTGGATGTATCAAGCAGAGAAGAAATTAGGATCTACCCTTTCCAATGGATATTTAGTGAGGACTATTCACATTTTCATACAATCATAGAATCATAGAATGATTTAGGTTGGAAAACACCTTTAAGATCATCGAGTTCAATCATAAATGTAACACTGCCAAGTCCATCACTAAACCATGTCCCTAAGTGCCACGTCTACAGGTCTTTTAAATACTTCTATCACCTATAATAACAAAGATTGGCCAGTTTGAGGCTACCTTTCAGGACAATGAGGAAATTTAGCTAGTGCAAATTAGAGTTCACAATTTTTTTTGTGAGAATATTCATTTACATTCTGAAAACTTTATGGCCATTCGGTTTTATCTCTAGGCTTAATCTGTTAAGCCTTGTACTGCTACTGAAAAATGATCTTGACTTTAGTACATAAGACTTTTGGGGATGTAGACAAGCCATGAATTTAAGCACCAGGGTAGATCATGGTGCTTGATTCCTGGATCTAACTACAGGTTAAAACCTATGCACCAAAAGGACACAGAGGCAGATTCTGAATGTGGGTAGCAGAACCAGGACAGATAGATAAAATATTGAAGCACTTCACTTTGTTCAAGACAATCCAAACAACAGCATCAAAAAGATTGTTTCCAACAAAGTTAAACACCTAGAAAATGTTTTACTGTTTCCTTGGATGAGTGATGGGTAACTTCAGCCTTTTAAGAAATGCAGTTGAGAACAACACATAGAAAATTAAGTGTTGATCCAACAGTTGGACCAGCTGAGCTGGATGAAAATGTCAACAGACCAGTCCTCCTCACAGAGTTCAGGACTTCTGTTTGCAAAAAGATCTGAAGGTTACGTGGAAAAAAAGCCCCAAAACTAGTCACATTTTTTTAACTCAGTAAAAGATTTGATTTTGGCCTGGCTGAAAAGTTCTAATTCATGTTTCGGATGAAGTTTAAGGTTATTGGGGGAGGGGAGGGGTTGTGTGAATTTAACCAAAACTGACCCACCTTCAAGATTTTTGTGGATTTTCCAGTCCAATAGAAATAGTTAGTCCTTGAAAGTAATTCCAATTAGCTGAAGTGATATACACCATAAGTGAGAGGATTGTTGCTTACTATAAACAAGAAGTGTCTTTGGGTGATGCAAAAGTATTCAAATACTGGTTTCTAAATTCTGAGGGATCAGACTATCCAGACACTTATACAAACATAATTTTTAAATAGATTTGTTCAAAACAGAAAATCAGGCACCAGCATATAGATACTTGGATTATCAGAATCCGGTGTAGCCTTTGGGCATATCTTGTACAGTTGATACCAACCCTGTGTTTCATGAATATTTGTCTTATGAGCACAACTTAGTTTGAATTCAAATAAAATTCCTCTGCAATTTCTTTCTTGGAAATCAGGAAACATTCTGCTATGTGCACAAACAAACAATAGGCTTTCCTATATTTTCTAATTTATTTTTAATTTAAAGGAGTCAGATAACTTCCAAGTTATTTCCTTCCAAAGTCTATGTCACTTCTGGTTTCCTACATACTGAATATCATGGTAGATTAAATTATGGTCCAGATTTTAAGACATGTGGATTCAATTTAATTATAGTGATTTATTATATTGTATATGAAGTAATACAATACAACAGAGCAAGAATACATGGAAACTACCACAGCTTGTGCTTGTACTTCTCTTGGGTGGTGCTGAGGCTAAATATTTCAGTGGGCAAACTTCAGGTACGTTTGGTTAACTTTCTGTCATTCATAACCCATTGTTTATAACTATTGGTCGTTTACTGTTCTGTGTTACTTGACATTATTTATGTCAAATCACCAGAGTGTCTGACACGTCATTTTGTAGTCTGACATGAGGATGTAATGAAATAATGAAATGTTAAAGATCAGTCTATTTGTCTTGGCAACCTAGAGCCACTTCAAACATAGATAGCATCTAATCATCATCCAAGAATAACATTGTATGGAAAATGGTACATTTCTCTAGGCCCTTACTTTCTTCTGCAGCAGTCCAGAAATGTGCTAAGACTCAATCTGAGTGGACTGCAATCACACTGAATTGTTCACACCTCATTTTGCCCTCGCTCCTGCTGAAATCCTCCACCTGGAACCCAGGCATGCTGTCACAAGTCATACTGGCAAGTTGAATGTCCATTATGCATTTAAATCTCAATGTAATTCTATTATGCAATCTATATGTAGCTCTAAATTGACAGCAGACATGTCAAGCATAATTAAGTGTAGCAAATCTTTTTCCACAATCAGAAGCTTTTGGCACAAGTAATTCAGCATATTCAAAACAGAGTATTTGAAGTTTCTTCAAGCTGAGGACGACATACTTGTGAACTGAGGAAGACCAAGATGAAATGGTTTTTAATACACAGATGGATTTATTTTAAAGTACACAACTCTAAGGTAACTTCTCAAGAGGAAACCTGGCTTGGAAAAAAGATTTTGTGAAAGATATCCTCTCTGAGTGGCAAATTACAGCAATCTTCAGAGTAATGCTTCTAGGTAAACTAATGTGAAGTCAAAGACATCTTTTACTGAAGGGAGTGCATTACTGTGTTTCATTCAAATGAAAGAAAAGTGCGGCTTCTTATTATGCAATTATACAAATTGTGTCTATGGTTATGCTAAAATGTATATAATAATTGTGGTAGTGACTAGTGCATGAAGGTTACATACTGGTTTAAATTTTAACCTTCAATTTTGGTAACTGAACTTTTGAAAAACTTCAGTCCTTCAGTTTCAGCTTGATTCAAAATCTACTGCTCCCAGTGGAAGTTTATCTATATTCAACAGATCTTTTGGAAAACTTAGTGGACTTGAGATCAGCCCACTGAAAAAAATTCATACTTCTAATTTAATCCTTATTTTTATTTAATCCTGATTTATATTCGTGGAATTTACGTTCTACTGGAAAAGTACCTTTGGAGGTAACAATCATTAAATAAATATATTCATTATATCTGCTTATCTTCATTTCTTATATTACATGGCAGGACATTGAAGATACATAAGAAAAGGCCAAGTCCTCTTCTGTCTCCTACATCATTGCCAACTGCTGAATGTACATATTCCTACATAATCTTTATTCAAGTTAATATGTACTTCAAGAGCAAAAAAACCCCGTTAGTTAATAATACATAAATGACCTGAAAGAACTGATTAGTTCATTTATATATTATGTAACATAGATAGAAATTTGCCTTGATTTGGAGGATGTTTTATTCTGTGACAGCCAGCTGAGCCAAACTGCCTGGGCCACCTTCCACAGTCCCAGAAGTCCTCAGAGCATTACTTCACATACCTTAGCTAAACCACCATGGCTTCCATTATTTCAGGCCATCAACTGAGAAAAGAAATTAGCAACTTCATTGTCCTTGCATTTGATGGGACAGATGAATTATCTGAGGCACACCTTCACTCCAAGCTGTAGTCAGGGCTTTACATCTCTCCAGATTCATGCAGTTCTTGAGTAGGCAGACAGAAGAGTCCAGCTATGTTAAAAGCTCCAAGTTGCCACCTTGGAGTTGTCCTCCATGTTGTCACACACCCAAAGCTATACTGAAAATAACAGTGGTGACTAACCGGAATTGATATTCTTCACTCTTAATAAAAGCACTGAAACCTGACAGATACTCAGAATCTTTGATACAGACTGACAACTATGAACAGATATTGATAAGAAATACTTCCTACTTCTGAAGGAAAAAAGTTAAAAAACAATTGTTTTGTCTCAATTTCCATCTAATCAAATTTCTAGTAGTTGCAATGTCTCATGAACTTGAAGCAGTACGTTTTAAATATATTACAGCTTGTTTATGTCTTCGAGTCTGGAACACTTTTCTAAAAAAATACATTTCATTTCAGTCAGGTGTTTGAGATTTGTTTCAGAAATTATTTGCTGAGGGTCCTTGTATTCAGCTGTATATCTAGCTAATTTTAACAGTTCCTCCTGACCTGGAAATCTAGGAAGATTTTCACAAAAATGATGAGTTAAAGAAACAGATAAATTGTATAACAATAATCTCACTATTTATCCACTGAGAAGGTTTAATGGGAGAGCAGTGTGTTTGTTGTTCTTTCAGCGGGGGCTGTTATGGAATACGTAAGTGTGACTTACTTTGGTACAAACTGATGAACTAAAATGGTCCTGAATAAAAACACCCATTATAACTATAATGAATTAGTGTTCAAATACATTTCAGTTTTTCGAAGTCTTGAATGTGACCAGACCCAATTAATAACAATATTATTGGCAGAGTAAAATGTGGTTGGTGATCACATCATGAAAACTGTGCAGTGCTTGCAGTTAAGTCACTAAGCATGTTATACACATTGTTGTATGCAAAGTTAGTTTCTCATACTTTTTTTTCCCCTAAAACTTTTAATTTAGAGAAATGTGCATAGCCAGATAAAATAACATATTTATCTTCACCTTCAATTTAGAACAAACCAGATTTCTTGTATTAGTGATCATTTTAAGTGACTATTTCTTGCCCTTGCTGTTACATAATTCACCAAGTCACTTCCTGATCAAAAATGCATAAAAACTTCATAAGGAAACTACATAAAATCCTGCCTGAAAAAGGAAAATGACTCCCCAGATTGCTAGCTTTGAAATGACTGAGATATGTTTTCTGGGAAAAAGCACAAATCTGGTATGATTTATCTCACCTGCTTCCAGATCTCCCATAACTTCTTTGATTTTTATCCCATGTGCTTGTTCTTTCCTGCCTGAAAAGGCTGTTTCTAAAATATCATAATGATTATAGTATAGCTTCATGGAGCTTACCATCTGCAGCACATGTGGGTAATGCACATGCATATCATATATCTTGATTACAAATTGAAATATTAGCATCTGTAAATGCTAGTCCTCGTCATTTTGCAGTATAACATCTTTATAAAATTCCCTGTGTATGTTACTTTGATTCTAGCAACACTTGTAAAAGTACTTAGCTAACAAGAGTCCTTCATATACACTGTTTAAGGAATTTCAAGAGTTTCAATGTAAACAAAAGCATATTGCACAATATACTATCTAAGACAAACTCATTTCACATCTTTGAACAGCTTATTAGATAAACTTTTAGCCAAGTTCTAGGAGCTTGGTCTGCTCCAGCTGGATCTCCAGTTTGCTTGTGAGATGTGTTTGCATTCTTCAAGCAGGGATAACACCCTTCACACATTGTCCTTTGCACAGTAGCTCTAATACACAGGCAGAGTTGCCATGCAACAAACCCCCTTCTTTGTTGGATAACCGGCAACAAATCCACAATCAGAAAACAGACCCCGTGTTGAGGAGATAGAAGAGATTGTCCATATTAATCTTTGTTTTCCTTTCCTTCCTTTCCAATGATTAAAGTGTTTGAGGGTGGGTGGAGCTTAATGAAAAGGCAGGGGAGAAGTAAAGGACTCTTTATAAAGCTAAGAGATTTCTAAATATGGGAAGTATCAGTAGAACAAAACTTCATCTGAAATGCAAATGTGGTATGGAATGTACAATAATTGTTGCAAACAGTCATGTAATTATTGTTAATGGCCAACGGAAAACCTGCCCCCTGCTCCTGCCAGCAAAATCATATCATGATCTGCAAAATCCTGTTTTCTCAAAGACACCAAGAATACAGTTTATAAGATAATTTTTAAAAAGTGACTGATGGAAAACTCACTTCCTTTTTGAAAACCAGCTCTTTTTACAAACATTATGTGAACTAGTCTCTGTAGACTTCAGCATTTATGTCAATTGGTCATATTTGGTAAAAAGTGGGATTTCCAAAAGCAAGAAAATAAAAGCGTTTAAAATTCAATATTTAATCTATGTTTCTTTATGGAATTCTGTTTCCTACCTTATTCTTCTTCCATCAATACTGCCCAATTCTTCTGCAGAATATTTCTGTTTGTTCTACTTTTGTTGGATTACACATAGCCCTTTCTCTTAAAACAACAAGGAAAAGTGCAGATGCTGCTGTCTCCATCCCCTGCTATTACATGCATTGGACCATCCACTAATTCTTGATTACACAAATGATAAACCCTCTCTGTGAGTTACTGAGCCAGCCTGCAGGCTTTCTAAATGCTCTCCCAAGTACACACCTCCTTAGATGCGTGCTTCTAAGGCATGACTTTCTTACAAGGCCAGAATCTAAAAATTAGAATTTTAGATCACCAAATTTAATGATTTGTGTTCATTTAACCCTCCTTGTATCAAAATTTGTCTGTAAAAATAGACTTGATTTCAATATTTAGCAGAATACTTTTGGTTGGTTGGGGTTTTTTTTGTTTCTTTATATTGTAAGTTAATTGCAGGTATAGTGGAACACAAAAAAAAATTAATTTGGAATAAAACTGTTTGTATGTTTGCTTTGTCTAAATAAAAATAAGATATAATTTGAACTATTTTAAACTGAGTTCTTCTAAAAGCCCAACAATTTGATGTTATATGTGTTTTAGAAGTGTGATACAAAACTTACATGCCCTGTATTTTCCGTGCATTATCTTCAGTTAACGACCGTTCCCTGTTTAAAACTTCATGTGGCAATGATACCTGAAATTGGTTTAAAAATTTCCTCTACTAAACTAAAATTTAAAAAAAAAAAATGTCTTTTAGTGAAGTGTAAAAAATTATGTCAATCCAAAGGTTGTTTTGAAAAAATTAAAATATTTCACTTGCAAGAATTTGCAATTAAACATTTTCATTACCTGAATTACTGTCCTCAATTTGTAATCAAAGCTAACTTTTAATCAAAGCTTAATTGAATTTAAATTGCAAAGTTGTTGTCTTTCCAAAACTGTATTATTTAGTAGCTGAAAGCAGTCTCTTCTGGTTCTGAGCTAAACCAAGAATTATTTATATAGGTCTGTTACCTGAGGGCAAGAAATAAAACTTGTATGTTTGCCATGGCTCGTTTGACTTGTTCTGTTACAATTGTGTTCAAAATCAAATATCTAATTACAGATAGAGGGCACAACCATTCAAAACATTTTGTGGGTTTCGGTGTGAGAAAGCACAAGACTGTAGCTTGTGGGATCCGGTCCCAAATATGTATCTTTATTTTTTAATTTGACTGTTTTTGCTTTTAATTGAAGAGCCTTGATTGTGCCTTTTTGAACTACCTAGACTAGCTTTGAGTTAAAGTGAACCAAGATGAAATCTCTATAGCCAAAGATACATGTCCTGTCCTATGTCAGTGATATGCATTTATACAACATGCAAAATGTAACCTTTAAGCATATCAATTTTCTTGAACTAGAAAATTAATAGGTAATCCTCAGCGCAAGCAAGGTAATATTCGCTTACTTACTGAACTCAGTGGAGTTTGACTCTTACCCCCAGCTGGCCTTTAAATTGCAAGAAACATACTTCCTGGTTTTGGCTAGCCACATACTTACAGTGAGGGGTACAGGGACATTAATCCTCCTATTAGCACCATCTAGAGCAGTAATACATCCTGTAGCAGTTAAGCAAGTAAGAAACATATGGTTCTACAGCTCTCTCCCCATTTCCCTCCCCTTCTTCCTTCTTACCCTAGTCAGATAGGGGGTAGATGCATCCAGACTCTGTACTACTGTTCTCAGCTGTAACTGTCATGAATTACATGCAATACAGAGTAATCTCTTTCCACTGATACTACTGGTGAACCAGATATGTACAGGAGGATTTCCAAATCTCAAAAGTGATCCTAAAGAGTCCATTCTTGATGTTCATTATGCTACATTAAATTCAAGAAATCTGAAAGTTCTATTTTTTGGAACCATTTTTAATTAGCTGTTTGACTAAGGATTAATATAAAACAAGGTCTCTGCTCTGGTCATAAAGTAAGGATTATCATATTTGGGACACAGTGACAAACAAGATGTGTAATCAAATGAAATAAAAATTCAGAAGGCAAATCTTCTTTTGTTTCATTATATACTTGTTTGAAGAAATGATCAAACACCACCATACTATTAATTATTTTCAGTGAATACAGTTTATTTTGGGTGAATTTATATTCCTGAAAGTTAGTGACTGCAAAAGCTATAACAGTTCTACATACTTAAAAGATCACCTGGAATACAATAGAAGAAATGCTTTTAAACATATGACACTACTGACTTTTTAAGATTAGGTTACTTGTCAAGGAATCCATGATGAGTTTGTTTGTATTTATTTTTTGGCATTTACAATAATTATAACGGATTGGCTTCTCTTTGTGGCAGTTCACAGCACTACCTGAGTTTGCAAAAATGAAGACTATCACCTCCAAAAGTCCCGGGGGAGGGTGGGGGGAAGAAATGTGCCTAGCTAATTGAGTTTTCAATTGTCAAGTTCCCAGATCATTACTCCCTCAGATGTTAGATACCTGGCATCATCACAGTTAGAAGTAGTGTCTAGGTAGAGATCACACCTTGATGAATCAGCTATGCTTGCACTATGTGCACTTCTTCCATTATAAAAGGAAAAGATATCCCTGATTAGAAATCGATGATGCAAAACTAACATTAACATCTGAGACACTTTCATTATGACGATTGCTTCTTCTTAATTCTGTTCCTGAAAGTCACCTAGAAGTTATACTGAACTTGAGTCTGCAAACAGAATACTTTATACACTATACAGTTATGCTGGGTTAAAGGCTCACTCAACATCTGCATATAATTCTACTTATAATTTTTACTTACTTAATTCACAGCATTTTCTAGAAAGATGATGAGTAAAAGGCAGCTTGAGAGTCCCATAGGACAGTCAATACCTAGGATATCATCACTCATGTTAAAGAGTCAATGTGCTATTTTAATCACCTTCTGAATTATAAGACCATTATTCAAGGCTGAAACATTTTATACTTTGAACTGCAAGACATTTATATGCTGCAGGAATTCTCACATTTTAAATTGACTCTAAAGGAATAATGTCTGAAAAGCATCTGTTGTTTACTTTTGAAAAGAAATCTAACATTGTGTTTACCCACAGATGGGATGGATTGAACACCATTTTCTACTGCAGAACTGTTATTGCCTTTCAACAGTGAAAACATTTATCTTTGGGGGCAAAATTCTTCCCGGGAAAATAAGCAAGAGGAAAAGTTGGCAGGAGGATCCCTGCTTGAGCCTTGCATGGTTTATGTGCCTTGTAAGGGCCAGTATGATGATGATGCTAGAGTCTCTCTTTACGGAAGTCAGTAGTCAGAGATGGGAAGGAACCCAAAACACAGAGTTATGAAATTAATAACATCATTGTTCAACTTAATATTCTAAACAAAACTGAAACAACAACAATGACCCAAAAAATAAGTAGAGGCAGTCCCTATATTTTAATCTTGTTTTTTTCTCAGAAAGCAGAGTACCTTCAGCAGTGTATCTGATGCACATTGCAAGGTCCCAATCCACTGATTTCAACAACAGGTGATAGACTGCATACTAAGCCTTCAGTGCATGTTGAAGCAGAGGATTTTTAAGCTTTTTTTTTGTTTTCAGATCGGTGCGCAAGTTTTATCTTACATTTTTTCAGATTCTTCATCACATTCAGTTCTCTAAAACTGAGGTACCTATTATTGAGTTTCAAACATAAATCACAAAGGTGATATAAAGCACTTTTTCCTGCATTCATTTTCTCAAGTTGGCCAAATCTGAGGGTTGGAGCCAAAGTCAGACCTGGGTCTCAGAAGAGTAAAACCAGGGTTTTGCTGATGTGGCTGGAATGCCTCTGGTTCGTAAACAAGGTCATCTAAAGGTAATTTAGGCAGCTCTGCATAAAAAAGCAGTCAGGAATGACTAGCTCTGATCTTCAGGTCTGGCTACTCAGTATTGCACATAGAGATTAAGCATTTTCCATGGCTTTGTGGAGTTTCCAGAATCCCACAGTGCAGACGGCTGCTTCAGATAGCTGAAGTACAAGTCAGTATTGCCTTTATGCCAGCCAGGAACTGCTGTGTGCCTGGGGGATTTCTTAGCTGCCCCCAGCTGTGCAAATGGATCCAAATGAAAGTGAGAACCTGGCCAATTATATTGTCATAAAATTGCCATTAAAGAATTATACAATTCTTCATTAAATCCTTGGCTTCCTATTCATAATTAGAGATCTGTGGGTAAGTAGAATAATTTGAGCATTTGCAGCGGAATTACTCCAGGTGTTGTTAAACTAATATGATGTAACTGACATGTAGCATATTGCTTATTGTCCCCTAGGACCTGCATGGAAAAAGCATGTTGTATCTCCTGAGGCTAATAAGATGGGGAAAACATTTTAATGAGAAAACAGAACAGTTTTAAGTAGCATTTTAACACCATAATCCAAACTATACTTTTGCATTTTATGAATAAAATCACATCCTTGGTGTGAAACAGAAAATATAATTAGGATATTTGAACCGTGGAGGTTTTGTCAAATATCAGATTATAAAATAATACAGATGAATAGGCACCTGAATAAAGGCATTACAACTCCAGACAAAAATACTTACAACGTGGAACAGTCAGCCTGTTCACAAAGAGCCCGCCAATGCACACCTCCATGGATGCACTTCACTTATTAAGAAGAAGAGTTTTGAAACTGGGGGGGAGCTACCAGAACTACTGAATGCTTTGTGCTTGCACTGAGGGATGATGACAACCCAAGCAAGTACTGTGTGTGCCCTGAAGGCAGCTGTATTGGCTGCAATGCAACACTGCTGACATTCCATCCTTGAAGAAGAGCATTACATTTTTAATCTATTGGTATCGAAGTGCAAGAATTATTATTTAGTTTGTTTCATAGCAATAATACTTGAGCCAAGGTTGGGAAAGGTTTGTTTGAGGAGCTCTGAACAAGATGTGGAAAGAGAGGCAGTTGCATTAAGGAAAAAAAAAAAAACAACCAAAAAACAAACAAGGGATTGAACCTGAAAAATTTTCTGCCACAAGTCATTGAAATTACTACATATACCATCTTCCCAAAGGGTAATTTATTGACATTCTTCTGAACTTGCTACAGGAATATTTTTTATTTTCATCATTAATGTTAATTGAAATATTACCATACCACTTTGTAAGCATAAGAAACTACTATAGTTCTTTGGACAGGGTCCTAAATTCATGTTCCTTCTATGTCTTCCCAAAAGAACAACGGTAATCTGCTGGGAACAAACATGTACTGCACACACCTTTGCATCCACATTTAAACATGCTTTTTCTGAGAAGAAAGAAGAAAATTTATGAATCGGTAAAAGTCTGCAAAATCTTTCCTGTCATTCTAATCCAGCAGCAGTGATAGCAAAACATCAACTAGCCGAATTACACGTGTCTCGTGCTGGAAGATATGTCAGACTCCTGAGCAGTGTTCCGTCTTTTCTGAATAGAGTAAGCTTGTCCTGAGAGTCTGATGCAAACAATAAACTAAATACCAGACAAGCTTCTATTTCCATGGTGAGTATTGTCATGATCACAGACTGAGGTCTGCATTTCAAAACAAACAGTACAAAGTAAAAACTATATTTTACTTCTTTGGACTTAGGAAGCACATCTTGAGAATAAGAACAGTACAAATTATATCGTCTATGGATTCAGCATAGACAATTAGTCACAGGATTGATTAAACACTGCCACAAACTCCCATGATTAAAATATCACCAATTCCAGTCACGTATTGGTAAATCATTACACGCCAGCCTACTCTAAGGATTTTAATATAAAATAGACTACTTAGCAACAAACCCAGACTTCCTCTGTTCCATTTAGAGATCATATAAATAAATGAAGGTATCTGCTGGAAAGCTGGTCAAAACAGTTATGGATGAGAAATATTGTAACTTCAAACTAGGGAAATTTTGGTAAATGTGTCAGTTTCTATGAAAATGTCAATGCCAAGCCTGGGAATTCAGAGAAGAAAACAAAACAAAACAAAACAGAACAAAACCTGCAAGATTTCTGTAGGCAGCACTTATACACAGGAGAAATAAATAACATGAATCCATGTTCCTACTTTCAGTCAACCAGAATAAGAACTAATTCAGTCCCTGAGTCCCACATAAGCACCAATGTCATCAGCCTATTAGTTATTCTAGGACTTACTTGCCACCTTAAAAAAAAAAAAAAGATGGATAAGTAAATAAACAGAAAACATGGTCTCTTCTGTGCAAATTGGCATAAAGACAGGTTATGAAATGTCATTTCTGACACAATAGAATTTCTAAAGCAAAAGACCCTAATCTTTTGCCTCTTTTCTCCAAGCCTATATAACACAACTGCAGAAGACAGGGAAAAGGTGAAAATCAACAGCTAGCAGATTCTAAGTAGGCCAATTATACTACTTATCCCAGCATGCATTCCTATACAGTGCACATAACTGCATGATCTTTGTTATGACTTCTTGTCACTTGTCTCCAAGTCTCTACATTCTGGGGTTTGGTTGTTTTATTTTAGTTTTTTTTTCCTTTTGGTCACATAAATGAGTGTATGAGTTACCTATTTCAAAACATATTTTAACTTGTTTGGAACACAGATGATTTCCTTTCATGCTTTCATATGGGGCCACAATGTTCTTAGCCTGACATGTTTTTGTGAAATGTTGTGGTGCAAATAAACAACAAAATTTAGAGCAAGACCTGACCAGTAGTTTTCCCATGCAAACCAGTTGTAAATCTGTTGCAAGAAATACAAACTGGTTGACATTTACCAATACTCCTTCCCAGATTATTTTTTATTTACTTATTTTTAATTAAAGCAAAGAATATAATTTGTCTTTTATAAAGACACCTCATGGAGGATTTTTCAATTAGCTTTATGGTTCTTTAGCTTGGATTTTCAGAGAACCGAGAAGACTACTATTAGAGCACTAAAAATGATTTTTTTTCTCTTCAGTGTTATTCCTCCCATTGTTATACTTGATCTCAGTGGTTCCCAGTCAAAGAGTAAGGCATCACTTGTGTGATTCAAGCACTCTAAAGGTAAGACACAGCCTTGAGCTTAAGATAATAGGTGCTGAGGTAGCTGCACTGGGTTTGTGAAATTTAAAAAAGTTTAGAACATTGGAGGTTCATCAGGGGAGTCTAAGCCACAAAAAGGTTGTGAACATCTGATCTACACGAGTTTCCAAATGTAGCATTTTTTTTTCTCTTTCTTTCTTTTTCTTCTTTCTTTTTTCTTTTTTTCCTTCTTTCTTTCTTTCTTCCTTTCTTTCTCCTTCTTTCTTTCTCTCTCTTTCTTTCTTCCTTCCTTCCTTTCTTTCTTTCTTTCTTTTTCTTTTTTCTCTTTCTTTCTTTCTTTCTTTCTTTCTTTCTTTCTTTCTTTCTTCTCTTTCGTCTCTTTCTTTCTTTTCTTTCTTTCTTTCCTTCTTTCTTTCCTTCTTTCCTTCTTTCTTTCCTTCTTTCTTTCTTTCTTTCTTTCTTTCTTTCTTTCTTTCTTTCTTTCTTTCTTCTCTTTCTTTCTTTTCTTTCTTTTCTTTCTTTTCTTTCTTTCTTTCCTTCTTTCTTTCCTTCTTTCTTTCTTTCTTTCTTTCTTTCTTTCTTTCTTTCTTTCTTTCTTCTCTTTCTTTCTTTTCTTTCTTTTCTTTCTTCTCTTTCTTTCTTCCTTTCTTTCTTCCTTTCTTTCTTCTCCCTACTGATCATCTTTCCTGTTGCTGCCTGAATTTTGCTACCTGGGAGTCAGAGCTCCTCCAGGAGCAGAGTGGTATGATTTTATTTTCATTATGCCAGCAAGATGATTCTCTTGTTCCATTTGCAACATACAATCTCCATTTTACTGTTATCATGTAATTATAAATTTCTAATGGAGAAAAAAAGTGTACAGTAATATTTTGATTTAAATGTATAAATTGTTCTGTAGCCAAGACATTACTGTGAACCTCAACAGACACTCATTCTGTTCATTGTTCCTTATTTTTATTGTAGTCTAATTTGCCAAAGTATTTTTTATACTAGCATTCTGGTGCCTTTCCAAATATAATCCACAACATCTCAAATATTTGCCATCACATTAAAAAGTGCTAATTGTTTTTTGTACATTTAAAAATAAATCCCGTTAAGACATTTTTCACCTTGAAGTTTCTGTATGTCGTCAGTGCTTCAGAAAAGCCTATATTTTCTCACAATGATAAATGCAGAATATTTCCTGTGCTCAGAGATATATATTCCTCATTATTTAATATTTAATAGATTCCTAAACAAGCATAAAAATAAAACGTATAGTCCCTGCTCCAAAACAATTGCAATATGTTAACTTCAAGTACAAAACACCAATTTTATAGAACAGTTTTAATGGAGAATTAGATTCAATAAAATATTGGCTTGCAACTTAAATGATTAACTCGGACTGTGATTTTGAAGATTTCTGTTCAGTTGCTCACTACTTTGCTGTCTTTCTGAGATACTCAATCAGATTTTTTCTGAAGGTGGCAACCTGAATTTTGAAACTATACAGGTGGACTGAAGATATGAACTTCAGTCTCCCACATCCCGTACGAGAAGTTTATAAGCAACAGAATGTAGTATAAAAGAAAGAGGCAGAAATACGTCTCATTTCGCCTGGTTATGCTTTCTAAATAAATGTCTGACTCCAACTTAATTTTTGAAAAGTAAAACCAACAGCTATGTCCCAAAGAGGTTTATATCCGACATGTGTCTGGTAAGTGGAAAGGCCACAGCTGTCTGTTGTCCCCCATTCACTAGCTTCCCGTATTTTGTCTCCAGTTAGGGGAACTGTTACCTAAAAACTTAGCACAAAGACCAAGAAACATTCTCATTAGTTTCACAGACATGACTAAGATGCCTAAGCTCAGACTCTGCTACTCCATTACTAGCTTGGGTGTGAATTGTCCTCAAGAATTACCTCTCTGCATGGAGTCTATAGGAGCATTACAGTGAAGGTTCTCCTACATTAATGCTTGTTTTGGTGCATTGATCAGGGTGTACACTACTGGATCCATCTCCAAGATCTCACAAATTGCTTGTATCAACTGAGATCATCAGATAGAATAAGGGATGTGTTGAGTCTGCACCAATGAAGCTTAATTCTCGATACTTGGAGAACAAGTATTAAAATGACAAAAAAAATGCAGTTAAGTTCTCACCTAACATAAAGTCAACACAGATCTGGCAGATACTTGATATTACTACAATAAGAAGGTCCCTTGAGAGGGTCAGGATTAGTAATGAAACATTCTTTGCAAAGAAAAGCCTCAGTTTGTACAACAATGTACAACGCAAGCAAACTGACTTCTATAAACCCTCTTCACCTATGACAATTTCCTTCCCTAAGCTGACTTATGGAGCCCAGCCCACACCAAAAGAGCCTAAACTAAGGTCTTGGAAGAGTTCATTTGTCATAAATATTCTGGTCGCTTGCCCTCTAAAAGTTGAACCCATTCAAGTTTTATGTATGAAAAATAAGTCACTCCTATGCTTTAGCCAAAGAACAGAAAAGAAAGATGCTACCTCTGATGCTTCCTAGCATTAGTACCATCATATTGACAATGCATGCAAGGTAACGAACATAGATGCTACAGGATGTTAGAACACCTGATGTTCAGACAAAATAAAAATCTGCACTTTTCCCACTGACCGCAAGACTTGTTTAAAGATTCTCTTTATCTTTAATGTTTAATTCCTTTTCCATTTACATCATACATGGGTTTATAACAGGTTATTCATTTGCTTCCAGATGAACAGGTAATGAGAAAACTTTCCCATCCAAATTTTGACCACATTTCTAGGTATATTATTATCCATTATGTAGATGGACCACCTGAATTTTCATCTTTCACTCTGACAAATATGTTCTTAGTGCAGTGAATACTGTATTTGTTGGCAAAATAGTTACACTCTGAATTTTCTATTTTATGAGGATTTCAGGTATATTATTTTGTGATTATGAACCCATCTCTGTCATTTGAACTACTATCCCTCTTTTATTGTCAGTGGAATACTGTGAAACAAAGAGAAAAAAGAGGGAAAATCAGATTCATCTTTATACCCTATGTTAGGATGAAATGTCAGATTTTAAAGATCTTATATTGGAAGAGGAAATGAGTTATAATTTATATGGATATATGGCAAGGGACAATATTAAAAGTATGTATACTTTTATACACACACAAATCCATGTATTTAATATACTTTTTATCATGTACACACAAGGAGGAAGACTATGAAATTATTGCCATTTTTCAGTTGCATACAGTCCTTCTACTATATCTTGTTTCACTGTAAACTTTAAAAGCATGAGATGGACAAAGAAATATTCAGGTTTTGAGACCCTTTTTTTCACAGGAGATTGTCACAGTGACAGTACAGAAATAGTTGTAACTGTCTCTCCACACATCTATCCTATCTTGATGTAAGTAGGAAATGTACAACTTTACTTCACATAAATACACAATTTTGTCTCATTTTCTTTCCCTCTCCTTCTTTTCTTTTCTTTTCTTTCCTTTCCTTCCTCCCTGTATGCATAGGAGGATTTTATTCCTGTGTATTCTATCTCACTATCTCTTCGACAAGGACTCAGGACCATGTTTTTCTGGGCTTCAGTAACTCAAGTAAACATGGTTCATTCTGCTAAGATTTCCCAAGTGTATTCAAAAGAATTATACAAACCCCAGTGTTTAAATCCAAACCCTAGCATGTGGTAAAAGTGCTGAATAGCTGTCAGGTAATACTATTGGCTTCATTCATCTGCCCAGTTAAAGGAAGTAAGGAAACTATGGATGGTGTAATAAATGTCTGCCACATGACATTCTAGAGCTTATCTCTTGAATATTTCAATTTTGCTTATAATTTTCTTTAATTGTATTATGTTTCTCACTCCTTTTTTTTTTTTTAGAAAGTATACTCTCTACAAAATCCCAATTTGTTGAACCACAGGGACTGCTTCTAAATCCTTGGGCCAGTCACAGGTAAGTCTACAGGCATCTGCCGTGTTGGCTGGTTAAATACTGTCAGCAGTCCCTGCCATGCTCCTTCTGTCTTGCCACTTTGCGGCTCTGAAGCTGCCTGGGATACAGGTTCATGAGCCATCCAAGTGATACTCTTACGACAGGTCTTCATCACATGAGGAGCACTTGTCTGCTGAAAAATCCAAAGCTGTAGATATGAAGAAGTAGCAGATGCTGTGGGGAAAAAAGTAGAGGTTTCTAAGGTCAATATCACCTCAGATGAATGCCTACTCCCATCCTGTAATGGACCATGAGCCACCAAAGAGCTGTTTTCATCTCTGTCCCAGTACTGCTCAATACTTGACCAGAGACGCCAGGGTGACAGACCACTCCTGATCTATTGTCCTGTGTATTTTCTGAAATACAGAAAAGCAAAATGCCTTTTTTTGATAGCTTGCACTATTTGAGAATAACAAAGCAGAAATGGAAATGATTAGTTTAAATCCAGATCCTGAATAGAAATGTGCCTAAACAGCAGGTGCATTTCTGTCCTTTTGCTTACAGCTCCTCTCATTGTGATTTCCCTCTGTCTCCTGTGCCAATCTGACTGCTGGCCTAATCCCCTTTCTCTGCCAGCTCATCTCATAGTTTTTCATTATGCCTCCTCTTGGCAATGCAAAGTCTGTTTTCCCATGCTCCACCCAGCAAGCACCTCACTGATCAATAAGGCAGCCAGCCCCCTGCGCACAAGTCACCAAATAGAGCAACCCAGACCAAATTCCAGTTTAAGTTTCCCCACTCTCATTATTGTACTGCACGGCATCTCCTGGAAACCTAGAGGGAAAATTATGGAAAAGGCCTTGCTTGTTGCCTGAACAGAAAATGCCTGCTTCACCCAGCCCATGATAGCTCTGTGGAAATTCAGCATGCTCACAACAATCAGTATTGTAAAAGAATTTAGCAGTCAGACTCTGACAAGTTTTTCTGATGTTGTATGAACTGCAGTTTCAAACAGTTATACAGTTGTACAGACAGTTAAATCTGGACAATGTCTCTTATAATCTCAAAGGACATTTCCTCTATACTCAGTAGCTTGCACTTCAGCAAATACCACCTTTTTTTGTAAACTAACACCTGAAATGGCATACCTACACGGAGTTTGGTTGTTCTTTTATGTCCTTTAAACAAAGGCATGCAACCAGCATGAAAATTCTGTCCAAAATGGTTAAAGCTTGGCAATCTTTTAAGATGAGGTCAAGGGTTCCATAATAGAGACCATTACCAAATTAACATTAGGTATCATTGCCAGTGCCATCTGTTGCTTAAAGCACTTTCAGGAAGAAAAATTTGTACAATGCTGGTGCAACATTATGTTTTAAATGAAAATAGGTCACGATATAAATGGCAAGTAAGAGCAAAAGATTTGTGGGGTTTTTGTTTTTGTTTTGGTTTGGTTTTAATTATGACGTGGAAACATCATACATTGTCTGTACATCTGCCTCAGGAACTAAAGCATGAAGTTCTCTGCCTTCCCCTGCACCCTTGCCCAACCCTAACAGTATACTCCTCTACTAGAGGTGGCATTTAAAGATAGAAGCTCATTTTCTGATCTCTGCAACTTCAGTTTCACACGAACATCAGATTTACCTGTCAGCTCCAAACTCCAAACATGGTGTGCCACTTCAGTGTTGTCTCGTGCTGGACTTTGCACAAGCCAAGCAGGTCTAATTTACTTCTTTTTGTCTGTTTGGTAACTGAAAATGACTCTATTACAGCCAAGTAAGTCAATGGCTTAGAAACTTGGAAATGAAGGGAGAGAAAATTTGTGTTTATTTTTTTATATTCTTGCAATTTTATAATTTTGCTCACCATTTCAAGCTATTTTTTCTGCAATTAGAAACTGATTGTTAGACTCTAGAGATATACAACACACACAAAACAAAAGCCACCCAAAAACATTCCATTAATGGAAGGAGGTGATGGTTAGCAGTGTAACTTCCTAATGCGTGTTAAGACTGTTATCAACAGAATCTATAGTCCCATTTCTGCTTTTTCCTGGAAAATCTAAATCATCCTATAGAGAACAGATAGTTAATAACATTACAGAAATAAATGGCCCAATTGCTTCTACCTGACATACTTATTAACCATATGAGTCTAATCAAATACAGAAGATTCTTGTAAATGAACTAGCACAGACTAACCTGGGGTCTTGTTTTTGTATTGCAAACATAATGATTAGCAGCTGCCTGGAGCCTCTAGAAAGAAAACTGTGAGAAACTGAAACCTTTATTTAAGTCTGCATTTTTGTTGTGAAAATTAAGGTAACATGCTTTTATCTTTCTGTAACTAATCAAATACAGGTGGAGAGGAGCCAAAGGGGGAAAAATGAAAGCAAAAGCAATACTATAGTTCTAGTGTTTATTTGGGATGTAAGTCAATCTCATAAAACAACAGACACTAAGTCACTGGGCTTTCATAAACTGTCACGTTGTCAAATTAAAAAATATTAACGTTTTATATTACTCCCCATTTTCTTTTAAAATAATCCCATATACAGGGATGGAGCTAATGTCATACGTCTGCAGGAAGACTGTGTTAACAAAATAGCTTAGGTTACTATGGTTAGTTTCTGAATGACAACTACTCTGTATTTTTTAAATATATTATAATAATTAGGGGTTTTTTTTCTGGAAAATTTAACCTTTTCTTTTAATTGGAACCAAACATAATTCAATGTATTTACTGAGAATGAGAACAAATTTCAAACAATATATACAGTAAAATAACAAAAACAAAAACCAACAAAAATTTATGAAGAAAGCTGTCTAAACTCCCTCTATTTCATATTTATTGTTGTTGGCATGCAAAATGAATATTTGTTTATTTACGGTGAACATCCTACATGTTCCATTATATTTTACTTAAGTTCTATACTGTCATGGTTTCAGCTGGGAAAGAGTTTCTTTCTAGTGATTGCTGTGAAAGGAGTATCAATAATACCTATTGGTTTTAGTTGTTGCTAAGTGATGTTTACACTATTCAAGGACTTTTTTCAGCTTCCCAGAGAAGCACAGACAGAACGATGGAATGGCCAATGAAATATTCCATACCATAGGTGTCATGCTCAGTATAGAAATGGGGGTTAGCCGGGGTGCAGGGATCTGCAATCACTGTTCCAGATGATGCCAATTCACTGGGCGGTGAAGTGACCCCTGTCATTATTATTATTGTTATTATTATTACTATTTTTCCTTTTCTGATATTGTTTTTATTAAACTGTCTTTATCTCAACCAATGAGGTGTTTTTCTCTCTTCCCCCTCCTTTTTTTTCCCCTTCTCTCCCCATCTTTCTTGGGTGGGGTAAAGGGAGGGGGGAAGCAAGCAGCTCCATGGTTCTAGTTGCAGGCTGGGGTTAAACATGATAGTCACAGAATCACAGAATCGTCAGGATTGGAAGGGATCTCTGGAGATCATCTAAGTCCAACCCCCCTGCCACAGCAGGGTCACCTACAGCAGGTTGCACAGGACGGCGTCCAGGCGGGTTTTGGATGTCTCCAGTGTGGGAGACTCCACAAGCTCTCTGGGCAGCATGTTCCAGTGCTCCGCCACCCTCAAAGGAAAGAAGTTCCTCCTCATGTTAAGACAGAACTTCCTGTGCTCAAGTTTGTGCCCGTTACCTCTTGTTCTATCACTGGGCACAACTGAAAAAAGACTCTTCTCATCTACCTGGCACCCTCCCCTTAAGTATTTATAAGTATTGATAAGATCCCCCCTGAGTCTTCTTTTTTCTAGACTAAAAAGACCCAAGTCCCTGGGCCTTTCCTCATAAGAAAGATGTTCCAATCCCCTAATCATCTTTGTAGCCCTTTGCTGGACTCTCTCCAGCAGTTCCCTGTCCTTCTTGAACTGGGGAGCCCAGAACTGGACACAGTACTCCAGATGTAGCCTCACCAGGGCGGAGTAGAGGGGGAGGATGACTTCCCTCGACCTGCTGGCCACACTCTTCCTTTTTGGCACCCACCATAGGGCTTGAAGGGTTGAGATAATAACAAACCTGATCAGGGCACATTAGAACAAATTTGTCATAAGCGTTAATTGTACTGGGTTAACAGTCACAGTGTTGCTCTCAGGGTTGCATCTTGTAACACGTAACCTGTTGTATGTGCTCCCTGTTGTGCTGTTCATCATACCCGCGAAATGGATCAAGACTATCATTTTGCTGTGCCTTGTAGTGTGGGCTTATGGTATGATGAAATCAAGTGTGTTGTGTCTGTACTTGTAAATGATTAAGAGTGATGAACAAGGCGAAACGACAGCAGCAGTTTCATCTTCGTACTTCAGGAACCTAGCGGAAACTTTTAGTAATTAAACTTTTTACCTTTTCTCCTCAGAGAACTAATCTGTGTGGGAGACACCTTTCTTCACTTCCCTCTTCTCCTCCAGGGTAATTACAACAGCACTGGAGAATTTTGAATACCCTGGGGATGCTTGAACCAACGTGTTCCTACTGCTAGGTTTTTTGAATGTGTTCCAGATCTTGGTATTGCTTAGGGTTAAACATCGGTGTGTATGCAGGCGCACTATTCCAACAAGTACTGCAGCTATTCCAACCCCCATGATGACCGCTGTAGCTACTCCAATCCCCACAACAAGCGCTTTGGCTAGTCCAACCCCCACGATGAGCACTGTAGCTATTCCAATCCCTGTAACAAGCACTGTCTACTCCAACCTCCATGATGGCCACAGTGGCTCTGGACCAGAAAACCAAGCCATGCCAGTATCAATCACCCCTATACAGAAGAGGAGATATACACAAAAATTCAGTTCTCTTAGGAAAGGATAAGATGAACCAGGATCATCATGAGAACAAGAGGAAGAACCAGAGGTAATTACCTGATTACCTGGTCCCTGGGTGAGTGGTGAGATACACGAAAAGTTTTCAGCTGACATCCAGGTAAGCACATTGTCACCCGGCTGCTCTGATGCTGGGATAATGGGGCCAGTAGCCTGGAATTAGAGGGTAAGGAGGACCAACAGCTGGGATCTTTGTCTAGGGAAGGGGGTATTGACAAGGAGACTGGAAAAAAAAACCATAAACTCTCAACATCTGGAGGTGACTTCTGTTAGCCATAAAGGAAAGGTATCCCTTCAAGGAAGATATTATACTTCACCCAGGCAAGGGGACCATCATGGAGAGAGGTATCCAGTACCTGAGGAAATTAGCTTTGTGGAAACTGATTTATCCTGACCTGGGAAACCCACAGTCAACCACAGATGCAGATGAAATCTGATGTATCCATCCCATATGGTGGAAGTTTCTACAGAGTGCACCATCACCATATGGCAACAGTGAGCTAGGGAGACAAAGAATAACCAACGGTAAATGTAATAGCTGGCCAGCTCCAGCAATATGAAGAAAGTTTTTCTACTTCCCTTTCCACATCTCAGCTGTGGAAAGACAGTCCACAGAAAATAAAGGCCAGTTCAAAAAAACGTTCTGGGAGTTCCAGCAACTCAAAGATGATAGGTCCTACTCTTCACCTGTACAGAATGGTGCCTCAGCTATTAGGACTAAGGATTTTCCTGCTTAAGGGAGAGAGTATAGAGGGTACACATCATGAGGCACCCTGTGTTTTTACCTCTGCAACCATGGTAAGGACATGAGGAAGTGGGATGAAGAACCTACCTCAAATCTACAGTCACGGGTACATGAGAATGCATATTCCAAACTACAGTCTGATTGTAAGCCTTCACTATCAAGTGACCTGAAAGAAGAACAATTTTAAACAGGACCATGAGCAATGACAAGCTTTTGAACAAATTAAACAGGAAATAGTTCATGCAGTAACCCTTGGGCCAGTCCAGGCAGGGCAAGATGTTAAAAACGTGCCCTACACTGCAGCTGGGGATAATGAACCTACCTGGAGCCTCTGGCAGAAAGCACCAGGGGAGATTCGAGGTCAGTCCCTAGGGTTTTGGAGCTGGGGATACAGAGGATCCAAAGCCCACTATACTCCAACTGAAAAAGAGATATTGGCAGCATATGAAGGGGTTTGAGCTGCTTTAGAAGTGGTTGGTACTGAAGCGCATCTCCTCTTAACACCTTGACTGCTGGTGCAGGGCTGGCTGTTCAAAGGGACGGTCCCTTCTGCATATGCCATGTGGATGCTACGTGGAGTCAGTGGGTGACATTGATAGCATAACTAGCTTGAAGAGGAAACCCAGTTGTCCAGGAGTCTTGGAAGGGATCATGGGCTGGCCAGAAGACAAAGATCTCAGAATATCACTAGAGGAGGAGGTGATGCATGCTGAAGAGGTCCCACCATAGTATAAACTACCAGAAAATGAGAAGAAAAACACCCTGTTTCCTGATGGATCCTTCCATATTGTAGGAAAATATTGAAAGTGGAAGGCTGCTATGTAGAGTCCTACACAATGAGTCGCAGAAGTTGCTGCAGGACAAGGTAAATCAAACCAGTTTGCAGAGGTGAAAGCCATCCAGCTGGCTTTAGATATTGCTGAAGAAGAAAAATTGCCAGTACTTTATCTCTATAGTGACTAATGGTGGCAAATGCTCTGTGGGGGTGGCTACAGCAGTGGAAGCAGAGCAACTGGCAGCATATAGGCAAACCTATCTGAGCTGTCCCACCGTGGCAAGATATTTCTGCCCAGATAGAGAATCTGGTTGTGAAAGTATGTCACATAGATGCCCATGTACCCAAGGTTCAGGCCCCTTAAGAACATCAAAACAACGAGCAGGTGGATTGGGCTGCTAAGATTGAAATGGCTCAGGTGGCAACATAAGGATGAATTATTTGTAGCTCAGCAAGCCCATGACACCTCAGGCCATCAAGGAAGAGACGCAATATATAGATGTACTTGTGGCCTGGACTTTGGTGGACTGGTGGATTTGACCATGGACACCATCACATAGATTATTCACAAATGTGAAATGTGAGCTGCAATTAAGCAGGCCAAGCAGTTAAAACCTCTCTGGTATGGAGGAGGATGGCTGAAATATAAATATGGGGAAACCTGGCAAATTGATTACATTACACTCACACAAACCCACCAAGGCAAGAGCCATATGCTCACAATGGTGGAAGCAACCTCCAGATGGGTAGAATTTGTGCCCCATTCCACCACCTGGAACATTATCCTGGGCCTTGAAAAGCAAGTCTTATGGTGACATAGCACGCCAAAGAGAACTGAGTCAGACAACAGGACTCATTTCCTAAACAACCTCACAGACACTTGGGCCAAAGAGTGTGGCATTGAGTGGGTATATCACATATGCTATCATACACCAGCCTCCAGGAAGACTGAAAAAATACAATGGACTGTTAAAAACTACATTGAGAACAATGGGTGGTGGGACCTGCAAGAATGGCCCAAATTAATGAAGAATGAACTTTGAGGAAACTGAGTGAAGTACAGTGGTGATGGAACCAGAATTGGCTTCAGCAACTGGCACCTGGCAACTTTCTCGAGATTGACACCTCCAACCTGCAGACCATGGGCATGGACCATGTCAGATACAGCAGTTGCAAGCTCCAGATGCAGCATGCCACAATTCAACTCCACACACACTGTGTCTCTAGTCCTGCCCTGAAAGATTCTTATGATAGATGGAGCCCAAAGTTATGGACTAAATGAACTCAGTGGACATTTTAGAGAGATGGCCCACAGACTAAGGGAATGATATCTGGATATGTGTGTGTATATATATATATATATATATTTCACAGACAGGAAAGTGGTGGTGACTACGGAAAGTGAAAGGTCTGGGCATGACATAAATTGTATGGAATAAGGTGTGGATACTGTCCTGGTTTCAGCTTCTCCCTCCTTTTTTTTCCCCCTCTTCTCCCCACCTTTCAGGGGGGCAGGGAGTGGAGTGTGGGGAGGAGAAGGAGGAGGGAGTGAGCAGCTGCTTGGTTCTAGTTGCCAGGTGGGGTTAAACCACGTCATATACACTAATAGGTTTTGCAATCAGTGAGATGCTTATTCTGTCTTTATTTTATGAAATGGGAATTCTTCCCACTTTCCTTGTCCCGACAGATATTCTGTGTCAGTCCAATCTTCATATTAATACAAAATCCAGACATAACCATCCTATTACTTAGCCAAGCCTGCTTCTTAGGGTAAAAGAAAAAAACCAAAGTGGTAACAGACTAGAAAAAAGCAATGCTTATTCATATCAGTGGACAAAAGGATGGAGGCACCTGGCCTATAGGCAAGATTGCCTTACATGTGACATGTGTAATGCAATTCCACCCCCTTAATCTCCAATTGAGAGGATTCTCAAGCATAGCTAGTCATTGTTGTGTTCAGTCTAAATTCTAAATACCCTTCTACCATTCAAAATCCTCACTCCCAAGTAGGACACACTGGCTCCAGATCTGAGCAGAAGCTTCCAAGGTAACTACATGGTGGACTTTGATGTCCAAAACAAAAGTTTAAATATCTAGCCTGTAGGATACAGTAGTCATTTTTTTATATTTAAATTTTTATTAGTATGTTTCCACTATAATTACTATAACGAAAATTACCGTAACAAAAAAAAAAAATCAGATGTCTGTCTAGGTGGTGCTTCAAAGTACTTTCTTTTTGATGTTATGAAGTAGAGCACTTATATAGCCAGTGACATGCACTCGCAGTAGATGAGGCTGTGCTTCATCTCTGGATTGCAATGAAGTTTAGGCAACAGATAAATCCCTAACTGTCCATATTTGGACGTTTCAGACAAAAAAAATTCCACAAAAGAGCTTTCAAGCCCTAACACAGGGCATGCTATGAGTTTTGGACACAGTGAGTGTCAGGCAGCCACTGGAATACAGCTGGCTGGTTCGCATACAAAAGAACACCTTCCGTATAGAAGCCTCACCTGAAAATAAGTATGCATCTAGGATCATAGTTTAAAATGAGCATAATTACAATGTAGACGTCTTACATGTTAGCCAGCCATGAGCCAAATTCATAGTGCAAAAACCACAATAGAGTAAGTGGTTTAGAAAACCGTGCAAGTCAAGGGTATAATATACACAGATATTCTTGAGTACATATAAATAAAGATAATATTCCTGATCACTGGGCTGCAAGAAAGTGTTGTAGGAAAATCAAGGAATAAAAATGTTCAAAATAAATTTCCAAGATCACAGCATGCTTAAGAGAGGCCTGAGAACTTATTTGCATCCTCTGTGAGGTTTCTTTTGTAGAAAGGGATAAATACCACCACTGCAGAGGCAGAAAAAAAATCTAGTTAAATAGATTGCTCATAGTAGTTAAATTATTGCAAGAATAGCTGAAACAGTTTTGTGCTATGCAAACCAAATTCAGACCTGGTTTAAGTAGATACAACTCTCTTCAACAAAGTTGTGCAGGTTTGATTTTAGAGCTTTTTCATCATCATAAAATAGTTACCCTGTGTCACCTAAAATCAAAAGTGTTTTTTCTTCTAAGTTCTCCCTAATGAGAAAGTGAGCATTAGTGATCATTAAATGGATATTAAGGTGCTGAATCAAGTCATGTGCCACATTCAGTGTGAACCCTGACTTCTTGCTTCCTACACTCCACTGGGAGCTGCACCTTTCATCCAAAGAGGCAAAATGTATGTTTTATTTTTGTAATCGTTTCCCCACACCACCAGAAAACCTTTCAAAAAAGAAAAACATCTCAGGGCCTGTTGCTGAGTTGAATTTGTTAGGAAGAATATATTAAGGTTACTGTAAGTTACATACATAAAGGGAGAGAGAAAAAGAAGAACCTGGGCATAAAGAGAAGCTCTTAGGTGCTGAAGAGCCAAACATTAGGTATTGTAACAAAGAAAAAGGGGCTCTGGAGGAAAGATTTGCAAAGCTACAGTAACAAAAGTGTTCTGATGGCATTTTTTCAACTACTAATGAAAGCAGCATGTAGTTAAAATGTAAACGTTTTTGCCCCGAAGGCCAATGTATTATGCTACTGCATTACAGCGACTGTATGTATAACGTATATTTGTGTAAATAAGACACAGCAGAGAACCTAAAGGGCTCAATTCTTTTTTCCTTAAGGCTGATGTCAATGGTAGCTCTCTCTGACTATAACAAAACAGGTTCAGAGTACCAGTGAGCTGAGCTTATAAATCGATTTATGCTGGCTGTGATAAACTTGTGGAAGCACTGGGACGGTACCATACAACACACTGAGTAAACTGGAGCTAAATTTTAGATAGCTAACTTCTCAGAAATTCTCCAACCTTTTACCTTTCAGAAAATCTATGTATCTACTTTTGTAGTCTCTTCTAATTTTTGTTTACAGAACTGCATTCCCAGATCTCATAATAAATTAGATATATTTTGTATTTAAATGCTATGAAGTAAACTTATTCCTATTCAACTATATTTTTTTGGCAGTGCTAATATTTTATTAATGTTAATCTCAGTTACTGTCTAATTTGATTGTATTTATTTACAATACACAAATTTACAATTTATTTACCAGTAAACAAGTCTTTACACAATGTAAAGAATCCTTGGCTAGCAAATGAAGTGTTATGAAAGAGAGGAAATTTGGTAGAAAACAACGCTTTCAAATTATATTTGTAAAAAACAGTAAGGAGTATTGTGTAAGACATATTTTCCCTTTTTCTATTCTTTGTAAATATTTGTGTTTTCAGAATTTATACAACTGAAAATGACTCCTGAATGCCTGGCTCATGGTGCCTAATTCAGTGGCAAAGGAAAATTATTTTGATGTAATTTGCATGGGTTTTTCGTTCTTGCAGTTATTCTGAATATATAACATGGATGAATACATTTTCTCTCTGACTACAGTTCCCACTTCCTCCTTTGTCTCAGGGCTATTTTCACATACCAATTGTAATGCGTATGAAAACAAAAGTATCATGTACTTGCTGTTTCAATAGGACAAAAGAAGCTAGAGAAACAGATATTTATTAGTCTTTCCCATTCTTTACACAATGGATATAAAAGAGTAATTCATTGATGTGTGCTTTGCCCTGAAAAAAACAATTCAATACCTTTACTAAAATAAATCTACATTTTTTTCTGTGATTTCAGGAAGGAGTTCAGGCTAAGGCTTTTCTATGGCTCTTTATTCAGTGTTCACCTTAGCAATCTGTATTTAACGTACAGAATCTTGGATTTTTTTCCTTCATGAAAAGAACTTAAGTGATCAAGTTAATTTACTTAACTAGCATGAGAATTAGTATCTAGGATCAAATCCAACTGAGTGCAATGTTAATCATTTATTCTTCTTTTCCTTCCAGCAATAGGTGCTAGATGCTTTTTTAATAAAGATACTTATCTTCTTGAAAAGCTGGTATAAATAACTCCAATATACAGGCTTAGCAAAATTAAAACATTGTAAGCATGTCAAAGCAGCTTTTCTTTTTCAGCTGTGCCTTACAAGTAAAGACAAACATGTCACTCTAATAACAATCTTTCAGCACCTGACCAGAAGGTGTATTCCATGAGAAGTCATAAACAACCATACAGAGAGTTGGTGAAGTCTTGAATGACACTATAGAGAACATGTACTGTGGCAAACAATGAAAGAAAACTGCAGATGGTGTGAATCATAACAGAGATTTCAAATGAAGTTTAGCTTGTCCTTCATTAACTGATAAGAACACATTAATTTAATTCATTTCAGATCTCTTGTTTCTTCAACATCTAGGCACTACCTACCCCCTCAAAATAAGTGAATACTACATCCCAAAGTTGTGCAGGAACTAAGGTTTCAATTTTAGAGTGTTTTTTGAAGATGTCAGAACGTAATCTGTTTTGGAATGAACAAAAAGTGAGCCCGCAAAATTTACCACAAAATGAACTTTTAAAAAAATATATAGTTTCAGGTCACTTTTCTTGTCCTCTTTTGAAAAGAAAAAAAAAGGCATTTATTGCCATTTTATTCAAATTATTCATTTTTCATATATTGATATGATTACGATTAAGCTGAATTAAAAGATATTTCAAAATAGAAATGTTCTGTTCTAAAAAAGCAAACTTATTGAAGACTTCCAATTTTATTACATTTTCAGTCAAAGGTAACTGATTCCTATGAAACCTCCTGCCTGTTGCTACCAACAGTCATTTGCTGAAAGAATACTCCAATGGGAACTTCCAGTCAGCTCCACTACAAATTCACATCACCATTAAGTAATTTGCATTGACACAATCAAGGTGAAAAAACAGAAAAAAGAGAAAAAAAAAGGAAACATTCTTGAACATGCAATAAGAGTTTTCTACTTTCCATGTTTCTTTCTTCATTCAAGGACAAAATGAACACAATTGGGGTTAAAATATAATTCAGGTTAGAGCATTTATTTATCATAGAATCATAGAATCAAAGAATGGTTTAGGTTGGAAGGGACCTTGAAGATCATCGAGTTCCAACCCCCCTGCCATAGGCAAGGACATCTCCCACTAGACCGGGTTGCTCAAAGCCTGGCCTTAAGCACCTCCAGGGATAGAGCTTCCACAGCTTCTCTGGGCAAGTCCCTTACCACCCTCAGAGTGAAAAATTTCTTTCTAATATCTAATCTAAATCTACCCTCTTCCAGTTTAAAGCCTTTCCCCTTGTCCAACCACTACAGACCCTTGTAAAAAGTCCTTCCCCAGCTTTCCTGTAGGCCCCCTTTAGGTACTGGAAGGCCGCAATAAGGTCTCCCCAGAGCCTTCTCTTCTCCAGGCTGAACAAGCCCAACTCTCTCAGCCTCTCCTCATAGGAGAGGTGCTCCAGCCCTCAGATCATCTTTTTGTGGCCCTCCTCTGGACTCACTCCAACAGGTCCATGTCCTTCTTATGTTGGTATCCCCAGAGATGGATGCATTACTCCAGGTGGGGTCTCATAAGAGTGGAGTAGAGGAGAAGAATGACCTCCCTTGCCCTGCTGGCCACACTTCTGATGCAGCCCAGCATATGGTTGACTTTCTGGGCTGCGAGCGCACATTGTCAGCTCGTGGCACTGGAACAGGTTGCCCAGAGAGGTTGTTGAAGTTCCGCCCCTGGAGGTGTTCAAGGCCAGGCTGGACGTGGCCTTGGGCAACCTGGTCTAGTGAGAGGTGTCCCTGCCTGTGGCAGGGGGGTTGGAACTTGATGATCTTCAAGGTCCCTTCCAACCTAAACCATTCTATGATTCTATGATCCTATGTTGAACTTCTCATCAACCAGCACACACAGGTCACTCTCCTGAGGGCTGCTCTTAATGCATTCACCATACAGCCTGTATTTGTGCTTGGGATTGCCCTGACCCAGATGTAGGACCTTGCACTTCGCCTTGTTGAACTTCATGAGGTTTGCACAGGCCCACCTCTCCAGCCTGTCCAGGTCTCTCTGGATGGCATCCCTTCCCTCCAGCATGTCTGCCTTACTACACAGCTTGGTATCATCGGCAAACTTGCTGAGGGTGTACTCGATCCCACTGTCCATCTCACCAACAAAGATGTTCAACAGCACCAGTCCCAGTACCAACCCCTGAGGAACACCATTTAGTAATTTTTGAATTCAAAGGGTAAAATCTATGTTTCTTTGCGAGGCTGTGAACAGATTCTTGTAAGACCCAGTATTTCCCAAAGTTCCTTATGGCTTTTGCAAAAATTGGAAAACACTCAAATTAGACAAAAAAAGTTACCAACTGTAGATCTCAACTTGGAGATAGTTTCAAATCCAGAGAAACCAATCTATGTCTCTCCTTCTAATAAGAAAATTTGAGAATTCCACTTATGCATGTCATTCAAGACCCTAATTTCTATAATAATTGTACTAAAACATCTTTATTGCAATTTCAAAGTTTATGAAGGGGAGTCAAACAGCTGTTAAATGGTGGACGTGTTCATTGCTTTATCCTGGAATGTGATGTCTGGTCTTTTTCCCTTTTTCAAAGTTTTGAAGGTACAAATTTTAATACAGAACACCTTTGGCTTTGAGCCTTTCAGTCTAAGCCTTTCCTTTACAGGAAAACAGATTTTTGTATCCAGTATTCTTTTAGGAAGAAGTTTGTACCTGAGTACAAGACTCATTGTGCATAATGAGAGGACTAATTAAGACGACTATGACTAGTTCATAATTTAAAACTTCTTTTTTTTTGTGGCCTATTCTTTACAACATTGACATGTGTAAGTAAATTTCTGAAGAAGTAATCAATTAAGTGTATCTTATTTTAACATTGCATCACCTCAGCAGGATACTTTAATATTTGAGTGAATGGGCTTAATGTTCAAAACATACCTGAGAAGAAAGAACAGTTTTAAGGCTAATAACTCCTATAGTACCTTGTTTATTTCATTAGATCCAAATAGTGATGCCATCTTTATTAATTTCTCTGACTCTAAAACCACTGTTAGTAAAGGAGCTTCTACACTTGAGCTCTGGCTACTTAACTCCTACAGTAGGAACATTATGGGTAATAGAATTAATTTGGGCATGAATTGGCTCCAGATGCCTTGCAGGAGCAGTTCTGATAATTTGGAAACCTGGCAAAGAGAAAGCAATAAGAATTATTTCTGTGTGGATTACCCCAGTGCTTAATAGTTACCTTGTGCAAGAGGAAAAGGTCAAGTAACAGTGTCCACATTTATGTAATATTTTCTCTCTCCACCCTCTGGCCATCACAAACAGCTGAGTGAGATTTTTATTAAACAAAACCCTGCAATGTTTGAGACTGGAGACACTTTTACATTAGATATTTTCCTGATGGGTCAGTCTAGTTCATATTATTGTCATCTATTAGTTCATGAAGTCCACTGGAGACTTCAGACACAGAAAAACCATCAGTATATGATCATGCACAGTTTAGAATAACATTTTGTCCTGGAATCACTGTTCCTTTAGTCTCCAGTTGTCAATCTTCTTTGGTCAAATTACAGTGAAATCAGGTATCATTACCTACGCACAGTGAGGTGGTTCAACTATGTTTGCACATGCAGGACAAAGAAAGTAGTCATTGCTGGGCTCTAATTTCTTCCTTGAAGTATTTTTGTACATTTAGTACAAATCTTGAAATAGCATGACAATCAGAGACATGCACTATCTTCCAAGTAGCTAAACCTTCGTGTGTTCTAGCAGTAAAAAAAAAATGTTGTTCATGCCTACATGGTTCAAAAGTGTGATTACAGTAGTGAAATTATGGGCCAGCTAATTTAGTTTCTTCATTGCTTGCAAAACAAATAATAACTCTGAGGACAAGACTTATGAAGAGAACTCCATGCATTTCACATGTATTGTCCTGTCTTTCCACAAAGATTTTAAATCATTACATTTACTGGAAATACAATTGATTAAATTCAGGTCTCCAAAACAGGAGATTTCACTGCAGCCTGGCTGATAAGCAACACTTCCAATGTCCTTTTGTTTTGTAGTGATTTTTTTATTAGTACTAAAGTTTGAAGTGCCAAGAAAAAGAACAGGCTTTGTATATTATCAGCTTATCTACATTCCAACCGCAGCTGTTTCTTACCTCAATTTACTTCTGTCTCTCTTACTTCCCTTCCAATTTTCAGCATGCTAAAAGGACACTCTACGTAGACAGCTTCAACTATTCTGCCTATTCTAGTAGTCTAAGCTGGTTCTTCTCTGCTCCAGCTTGAATATTTTATATCATATGCCTCTTTTGGCTCATTCTACATAGGGGCTTGGTGTAACAACAGAAGATGCTTTCCTAGCAGCACCTGATGTTATTCCATATTGTAGAAAGCTTCCAACAGATTTCAAAAGGAAATTGGGATTTTAATGAGAATTTGCTGTTCATTAGAACTGAAGAATAGGTAGAAACAATCTGAATTATGCTTCACAATAAAAATTATTGAGCTGTGAGGAGAGAGAGTGACACACAATGACTTTCCTGGAACAGTAGACACTTCATATTTCTTCATATTATAGTGAAAACATAGAATAGCCTTAGCGACTTTTTGGTGTATCTGACAATCTCCAAGTTTGAGTGATCTACAGAATACATCTAGAAAAGATATGCAAATATGCAGATATGCAAATTACAAATTACATGGAAAATAGAAAACATAGGACTAATTTAGGCACATCCCAGATGAGGATCCCTTCAGAAATATCATAAACTCCGTCTCATGTTTCACATAAATTATATGCACACATATAATTTAATCCCTTTTGAGAGTGACTGATCTCCTCATAATGATATCCAGAATGTTTCAGGACCAAGAAGAAAATTGATTGCTTATTAGTAAATTTAATATTTTAAAAACACGTGATCAGGTGATGGACTCTGACTACAACTAGTAAATGTACCTTGTTTTAAAGAGTTTGAAAGAGAAAGAAACATAATTATTTTGCTTTATAAAAATCTAGGAAAAAAAGAATGCAAATATCTTTTTGAATGACAAGTCAGTGACAAAAATAAAAGCTAAGGCTGTAAAACTCAATGGCCACTTGCATGAAATTGTAAAATGAGAGAAGTTTAAGAACAGTTTTAAGTTATGCTAGGGAATACTTATGCATCTTGTGTAAAAATACATAAATTTAAAAGTTAGTTCTGTACTTACAATTAGAACAATTGTAATTACATGGTTGTTACACTTCACTAACATTAATCACTCAAAGTTTATACTTTCAGAAAACCATTGCACTAATTCATGTAATGTCTGTGTTCTAATTATTATCCTTACGTGAGCATGCTTCCTACTTCGAATTAAAGCACATTTCTGCCATTTAGTTTCACTATTAAGTTTATAGCTTTTATAGGTAAGACAGCAGATTACCTCTTATCGGTAAGACAGCAGGTTTCCCTTCTATAAGGGAGAATTAATGTGGAGAAATTACACGTCTTCAACAGCAACCTAGTCTAAGGCGCTATAGGCCCAGCCTTGTTGCCCTAGACCTCATTAAGAGATACTTCCCAGTTATGTCCAGCAGAACTGCAAAATGAGCAGAATAGCAAAAGCTGGAGTGCAATAAACAAAAGTTTTACAAACTCCATTGTCATTTGGATCCTGAGATGAGTGGCAACTGTAAGTCAGACTACAATTAAGGGTATTGACATCTACATCTCCACCTAAATATTAGTAATCCCAAAAGGATTTTTTTTAATACTGGAAACCACTTTTAGCTTCTCAGATCTTTAATGAAATGTAACCTGAATAAAGACTTGTTTCTTTATCAGCAAATGTGAGTGTGATCAGTTAATCAGCCATAAATATTTCTCTGCAACAGACTTATGGCTATTGCACAGGCATGATATACGTTCTTGCAGTTTAGATTCTTTGGGTTTCTGTAACACAACTTTGTGTTGCTGCCTTTTGCAATTCCCAGTTGTGGTCCCTAATCTTCTGATTATTTTAATTTTCCTAGATAGTTTTTTAACTCTTTATTGATTACATTTTGCTTAGGATACCTTGAGTGATATTTATATAGTTTATGTGATATTTATACCAACCACTAGTTTCATATATAACGTTTATGCAGGGAAGTAGTTCATTCTAAAACTCAAAACCTTGTGAAGTTACGAGCCTCTATCATGCCTTGTAAGTTGAACATCCAGAGAAGAAGCTCTCAGGGGAAATGCTGAAAATCTTTTTACATGTAGCTCACGTATGTGCTACTGTATCTTTCATATTTCTCTTTTTATCACCTTTTTTCCCCTTATGCACAAGGCCAGGGAGTTATAACCATGAAAGAGAATGTGTACCACAATCTTGAACATGTTAACCCTGAGGTGTCGTCTTCTTTAGAGAAGAAAGCACAGCACAACGGAGTGGGTAGTCCAAGCCAATTTGAACACCATCGGATCATATGTCTCCACAATTACAATCTCTCACTGTTCCTCCCACTCCTCCCTTCTGTTACTTCCCAACAGAGATATCCCTGTGTCTTTTCCTTCCCCTTACCAGAATACTCTCAGGTCTACCCAGTGGCTGCACCCTCCACTGTAACATTCCTGCCAGATGGCCCACATCTTTATGATGCTATTTCTTCCATCTTTCCTTTCTTTCCAATTCAGCAATAACTATACCTCAGTCCCACTTTAAAAGTTCAGTTTCTGCCATGTCATCTTTTACCTGTTGTTACTGTTGTCAGTACCTCACATTTTACCATGACAATTCCTCTACTTCTTCAGCTTCACCATCATACTCCAAAACACCCCATCTCCCCAGCCTACAATAAACTTTCCTGTTTCCTTATCTTTTCCAATGTCTCACTCCTAGAAGTACAATACCCCCAAATTATCTTCCTGAGAGGAAAACACACACTGCTTTCTTGTTTGACCAACAACAGATGAGATAGATAGATGCACGCATGCTGACTGATAGGCTGCAGGATAAGAAAACTCTGTTGTCTCTCACCATGAACCACACAAATGTTTACAAGTCACGGGTGGCTAACAGGTTATATATTGTAGAACCAGGAATGCCTGTGAGTTAAGAATATCACAGAAGCTGAAAAAGCAGGCACATGGTAAAAATAGAATTATTGAAAAAGTCTCCAGCTTTTATGTTCTCCTAAAGTTTCTGGGAGACATTTACATGCCATTACGTGCCTTAAAAATAAAATTGTGCTAGACTAACAACTGTTTTTGTCGGCTCAGCCAGTAGATGGAATGTGAGAATATTTACTGAACTGGAACCAGCATATAAAATTGATAGAAAACTTCTATTTTTTTAATTCCTATGGGACTGAAAGCTACAGTCAAAGCTCCACACTGATGTCGAAACCAAGCCAATTCTGGACACGGTCAGAAGCAGAAATTTAAGCATTATAGTGTTGTAGGTATCTCCAGCATTAAGCAGCAAATTAATGGGTGTTCTGGGAAACAAAAAGGGTATAAATCAGCCAGAAGCAATCTAGACATGACTCTAGCAAAATTCACTCCATAAAATATAGGCATTTTTCAACAGAATTTGGATAAATCTAGATGGCTGTCTTTATAAACACACCTGGAAGACATTACTACTGCACTCTGCATGCTCTTCCTGTTGCAGCAGCAGTAATCTGATCTTCATAATTAATTTTCTTCACACCTATAAACTTTTTCAATGCATATGCTTAAATATTTCACTAATTCCTAAGTCTAGATACCATTCCTACCAGAGAGCTGTATGTGGAGTTTCCAAGTTCAAATCCCAGGATTGGTTTCAGCTTCCTATGCCAGCAGAAATTGGAAGCATTGTTTCGGGAATGGGCCATGTTTCATTTCTGCAGTTCCCTTTGGCTTTGAGAAACATTATCTATACAGATTAAGTGTAGCCTTTCATAAAGTTGTGAGGCTACATTTTCCTAAGTTCTGCTATTTGGTTGGCTGCTGACTGTTACAACTAGTTGATAGCAACTGTAAAGCAGTGTATCACAGCCCAAATTATGTAGCAGATTACATAGCATATTTATCCTAGTTCATACAAATAAGGAAACTGATATCTAGCAACAATAAGTAACTTGCCCAACATCACAAATTTAGTCAGGCTAATTGGCAATTTAGAGACCAGGATATCGTGGGGATCTTGAAGAATGGAAGGGGAACTCTTGTCATTGCCTTGGGAAACAGAATGTTACCACCCAGTTCCTATCTCCCCACCTGTGAAAAAGCTGGTAAAGCTGAATCCAGCTATCCTGGGGAGGAAAATGCAGATGCATATGGACAAACTGTCCTAAAATGCCATTTACAAAGAAAAAAACGTGTATTCAGCAGTGAAAGAATGGATTCATTATTCTGGACTAATGGCAATATTTAAGGCAGATTGATAACACATAAGGTGATATAAATCAGTGTGAAGAATTTTCACATATTGTTACTGAACATCACCTTATATACTCCAGTTGGAATTCATTCCAGTGAAAGCTCATTAGAGAAATTGTGACAACATAAACCTCTGGAATGCATATATATACACGATCTCAAAATCAGCAATTCTTTACAAGTGCAAGGGAAAATGAACAAAATATAGAGCATTGCATTTCACCACTAACATTCTTGTGGGAATTAGGACTTTGGAATTGAGAAAAACAGGAATTTAAAAAAAATTGTCTTGTGATTTTCTTTAAATATACTGACACAATAAAAGCCTAAAAACAACTTTCTTTTTTTTACCAGTGATTTTTTTCTTCTATTGTTTCTTTCTTCTTTAAATATTTCTTTTTACTTTTTTCCCATTCTGTATTTTCCATTTCCTGGCAACATTTTGCCTAAAAGAACAATTGCAAGTGATTACAGAAAGATAAAAAAATTAGAGGGAAAGTTGACCACAATATACAGACACAACATATAGTTTAATGCACTGCAGAATGAGATATTATATCTAATTTTATCTTAGTTGAACATTTAAATATACCTAACAAAAACATCCTTAAATCCTTACATATCTCTTCTCCCTTCATGCAGACTTCATTTTGGATGCTAGTAGAAATTTACTGAATTAAAGAAAGAAATGTTATTTTCAAGCTGTTGAGCACTTACTATGTTAGAGACTAATTATCAGTGTGGTTTACTCTCCAGGAAACACAAATATTACCGGGAAAGAAAAATTTTAATGGCTCCCATTTGCTGAAGGATTAGCCAGAATTTGGTGAGTTTTCTATACTTGAAATACCTTATATTTAACAAGATTAAAACCTTTTCCATGATGAAAACAAAGATAGTATATATAGCTAACAAAAAAATTATAACTAGAAGTTATAATAAATTTGTTTTCAGAATTCTAAAGAAACACAGGAAACAACAACTTAAACATAACAAGATCTGAAAGACAATCATAAAAGTCTTAACTGCAGTAAGTTAACATTTCTATTTCATACAGAATCATAGAATGGTGTGGTTTGGAAGGGACCTTAAAGACCATCTAGTTCCAAACCCTCCTACCATGGGCAAGGACACCTTCCACTAGACCAGATTACTCAAAGCCCCAGCCAGCTTGGCCTTAAACACCTCCGGCTTCCACAACTTCACTGGGTAACTTGTTTCAGTGCCTCACCACTCTCCCAGTAAATAATTTCTTCCCTATATCTCATCTAAATTTACCCTCTTCCAGTTTGAAGCCATTACCCCTTGTCCTACCACTACACTCCCTGATAAAGAGTCCCTCCTCATCTTTTCTGTAGGACCCCTTTAGGTACTGCAAGGCTGCTATAAGGTCTACCCAGAACCTTCTCTTTTCCAGGCTGAACAAGCCCAACTCTCTCAGCCTGTCTTCATCAGAGAGGTTCTCCAGACCTCTGACCATCTTTGTGGCCCTCCTCTGGACTCGCTCCAACTTGTCTATGTCCTTCTTATGTTGGGATCCCCAGAGATGGATGCAGTACTCCAGGTAGGGTCTCACAAGAGCAGAGCAGAGAGGAAGAATCACATCCCTTGCCCTGCTGGCCATACTTCTTTGCATGCAGGCCAGGATGTGCTTTGCTTTCTGGGCTGCGAGAGCACATTTCTGTCTCATGTTGAGTTTCTCATCCACCAGCACCCCCTAGTCCTTCTCCTCAGGGCTGCTCTTGATCCATTCACCATACAGCCTGTATTTGTGCTTGGGATTGCCCTGACCCAGATGTAGGACCTTGCACTTCGCCTGGTTGAACTTCATGAGGTTTGCACAGGCCCACCTCTCCAGCCTGTCCAGGTCCCTCTGGATGGCATCCCTTCCCTCCAGCATGTCAACTGCTCCACACAGCTTGGTGTCATTGGCAAACTTCCTATTTCACTTCAAAGTGTTCAAAGTTGAGATACGTCAATGAAATTATCTCCTGTTTTTATCGTCTTTACACATGTAAAGGCTGGAAGCAAATCAATAACTCATCTATATTTAAGAAAAAGAAAGCAGCAGATTTTTCAGCAAGTGTGAACTGGCAGAGCTTCAGTGAACTATAGCAACTTATAGCAACTCAAGATCTGATCCAAGCAGTGAAATTAGAAACTATTACAAACCTACATGTGTGAAATGAAATGCAAGATGCTTTTGTCCCTTGGTGAGAAAAAATGGTGCAATGTTTGCACAGATTACTAACCACACATATTTTAAACACTCTACCTATTTCATGCAAGGAAATTACGATGGAAGTCAAACAGAAAAAAGGACATTTGTTAACTGAATCTGAAGAATACTTTCAATACTACTGGTATAAAAGTAAGTCATGAAATCATAGAACTCTGCAGAGGTTTAGTGAGTCACTGTATTATTGATGGTAACATTCTAAATTGGATAATAAATTGGCTTAGTGGTGTTGCTGATGGCCAGAGGAAAGTGATAAATGGATACAGATGGAGCAGGAGGGTGACAAGTGGATTGTCAGTGGGATCTGTGCTATGCCTAATCTTGTTCATACAGTACTGCATATCACTAACCTTCAAAGCAATTTTTCGTCAGCTTAGTGATTACCAGATAGCTTGAATCCATTTCATTTTTTTCATAACTCAGGGGAAGTATCTATTAAAATGTGAAATTTGAACTGTTTAATAAGCCTATTTTTTTTTATTTTCTGCTACTCTAAAGCTACAAAAAGATTATGGGAATAAACTGTCAAGAGAATTGTTGGATTAAAAACTTGTAATTTATGTGAAATTATTTAATAATTTCGAGAGTCTGTGATAACATGATTACAAAAACACTTTTTCTGTGTACTTTCTCAAATATAAAAATTACTGGAAAGGATGAAGCTAAATTTGGCATCTATACCACAGTTCTCATCTGATGACAGTGTTAAAATAAACTAGTATATTAGGTCATTCCTTGTGATCTGTTGTCTTCATCCGAACTGATATGAAGGTAACCGATACGGAGTACAAGCTTGCAGCTGCCTGAACACTATGTTGTTTGAATAGAAGGCAGCATCTCTCTCTGCTCAGTGTAAAATCTTTGCCCTGCACTTGATCTAAGACATTCAGGTTTGTTATGCCTCAGTTCACTACGTGAATCAGATCCTGAGATGACATTAAGTTGGTAGCTTGATTAAGTTGGTAGCTTGATGATTAGAGCTTTGCCAATTATACCAGATAAATATCAACCAGAAGAGAGTTCTATCATCACTAAAGTACAGGAAAAAGGGAGTAATATGTTCAAGTTACAGAGTCCAGCCTGAGAGAGCATTAGTAAATACACTTGAGTGTGGATAGTAGTCCAGGAAATGCATTAGAGGGAGTTACAGGAGGACACCCAGTAATAAGCAGTCAGTAAGACTACAGGAAGTCCACCTATGACCAGAGGAGGCAGGACAGCTGTCTGAGGGAACAAGTACTGCAATAAAGCTTTTGTCATGCAGTCCTTGCACTAAACTTATCTGGACGGACAGGGGCAGTCTGGAAACTATGAGTCTGACACCTGATAGGGTCACTTAATCCATATCTTTTATACCTGAACATCATGGAACAGTAGGCTATTGAAAATGCATGACTGATTTATGGAGTGCATTTAGAGTCTGTAGTCTTCAGCAGTCAGAGTATCTATGTCATTTGTGTTTGAACAATTGTTCATTTATCACAAACTAATACTATCTTAGTTGTACTATCCTGTATCTAATAACATAGTAGATGATTCTGTTTGGTCAATCATTTGCCTTGTGCAAGAACCACAAAAATTAGAGAGGTTTCAAGAAGACAAAAATAAGGCAGCAAAAGACAGTTAGTGGGATAGACATTCCCAAAGATTAGAGATTCCTACCCCAGCAGAAATAGCCAAAAATTTTAAGGCGACCATACGGGCAGATCAATAAGATTTACATTAGTCTGTAGTTCCCGGTGACTGAAGAAAGAAAAATCTTCCTGCCCAGGATCTCTTCTCCTCTTCTTTATCTGCTTATGGGCTTGTCATTTCTCCCATAGCAGCAGGTATCACAGTTAAGTCAGACATGTTCCTGCATTTTATCTTTTGTCCATGTATTCAGAACAGTAGTAACAATGTATGTGTAAGAAGACTCACAGAGGCCTTATTCTAGCCAAACACAGCTTTCCTTGGCTTCACGATTATCATTACCATGCAAACTACAATCCATTCCAAGTACGTAGCATGTTCCTTTGCATTTCTTAAGAGACCACTGCAATCTCTTTTAACATCTGTCAGAGTTCAGCTTCATATATACAATATGGAAGCATATATTTGAAAGCTTTACATATTACAGGAAAATTTGAGATACATTTGTAAAATCCAGTCTTATTACCCACTTAGAATGAAATTGTGTCCTTGTCTGTAAACCAGTGCTAATTCTGCATCTACAAATTAGCTGATGGTAAATACATTTTTAATGATTACAACCATCCCTCAGAACAGATGCTTCCTGAACAGTTTTGTACTTGTTTTTCTGGTGCTAGATCTCTTAAATAAGTTGGCAACAATTTGTTCAGTTTAAAAGAGAATTGTCCACTGGTGCCAATTTTGTATTGACATTAAACTTTAGTATATTTGGCCCTTAGTTTCTCCCATATGGGGGAGAAGTTGCCTTTCTTACGGCTTTTATTGTTTCATTCATCCATAATTTATGTGCAGATGGAAGATTCATTCCTTGACTCACTCATTCTATATTAATAAATAACTAACGCTTGTACACCCCTAGAGTTGTACAGCCCTTCAGGGTTAATTTCAGAGGCAAAATAGCTCAGTTCCCAAGCAATTCTTTGGGAAAGATAACTGCTGTGGATCATTTATGTGGTTATAAAAGCAGATCACAGATGGATCATTTGCACAGTTATTGCTACTGTGACTCTTACTTACAACAAAGTTGCAGAAATGAGAGCAGTATCTGCTCTTGAGTAATTCTCTAAATGCGGAACAAAAATGGTAAATAATGAGAAACACAGAAACATCCGCTTGATGATAAGGTCCCTGTCACAGAATCTGAAAATTAATTTCTCTGAACAGAAATCATGAGTGAAATTGAAGTTCTGATTAAAAATAAAATATTTCTAGTCTTCAAGGCTGTGGCTGTTACTTTGTAAGGCTAATACTGTTTAACAATATTTTCTGCAATCTAAAAGAACCCAAAATTTGTCATTGCATTAGAGGAGATTCTGAAAGAAACAGATAAACTTAATCCCATAATTAACCAATTTGTTCATGAGAAAACGAGCAGAAATTTTACAAAATATATCTTCCTCCAAATTCCATGCTACCTCCCAAAGCTTTTTGGAGACTAAGCCTCAGGCAAAAAACCTGACAATTCATATTCTGTCAGTAGTACATGTAATCACACAGTAAAACTGGGACACATGAACACCACATTAAAGAATTTGTATTTAAATTAAAAAGAATATCAAAAAAGAGTTTTCTATAGCTATGTACACTTTTTACATTTTCAAGTTATATCACCTTTGTTTTCAAACTGAAGGGTTGATAAGATCCAGAATCTTGTAGAGTTTAGAGTTTCCAATAGACTGTTAAGTCTAGTTCAATATTAATTGTGTAACTTGCTATTGCTTTCAGTGGTCAACACCTCAAAACTATTAATTTCTTTCTCTACTTTTCTTTCTGGAGTTTTCCCATACTGGTTTTTTGAGGGCAGGAGAGAAGGGAGTTGGTTTCTGTATCTGTCTGGACAAGTCTCTGAAAATTGTTTAAACAAAAAAAACTGAAAAAAACCTGCATGCCCTAAATATTTTCATACAACTTTGGAAAGCATGGTATCTGCTTTAAAAAAAAACAATTAAAAATCATTGTGTCTTAGAAATATAGAGCTAGAAGTAACTTCAAAAGATCACCTAAAACATTAGCTGAAACTGACTTGGAATCAAGTGCACGAGGCCCACCCCTTGTAGTTGTTTGCCTAATGTGCTCTTTAGAGATCCTAGAGAAGAAGATTCCATAATCTAATCTTCAAGTGCAGCGTATTCCAAGGATTTACCACAACAACTGGTTTTTGTGGGTTTGTGTTTTTTATTCTGATACCTAAGGCAAATCTCATTTGGTGTAAATTAAGCCTGTTCGTTCTTATCCTTCTTCAAGCAAAGCTGATGCACATTTTCATTAGCATGTCAGAACACAGCTATGTCCTTCTTTAGTCTTGGGTTGGGGTTTTTTTTTTTACTTCAAAACCCAGTTCTTTCAGCCTTTCCTTGTAAGTCATATTTTCAAAATCTCTGACTATTTTTTTCTTTCCTCTGGGTTGATGCTCTCAAATTTATCATAAAAGGTATTTCTAGCTAGCCAGAGTACAGAAAGCAAAAATCTCACAAAAGGTCACACGAATGGAATAATCACCTCCAGGCCTTTCATATGACTTTGCTATTAATACATTCCAGAGTCACATTTGCATTGTTTCAAACATCATTATTGGAGTTCAAGGTTCCTCAGATCTTTTTTCTGAAGTTCTGCTGTGCTCACTCATTTTTCCCATTTTGAAATGTGTTTTTGTATACTACTTTCTGTTTGCCTTTACTGAATTTCTTGTTGATTTTAGATGTTTTTTTCAAATTACAAAGATCTTTTTAATTATAATCTTGTCCCCTGAGCCTGGCGTCTCAGTTACGTTTTATAAACATGCCCTACACTCCATCAAGAAAATCATTAATGAAAATAATGATTTTCATTATCTATTGAGTAAATATTTTCTTCCCACCTGAAGCTTTGTGACATGATCATTTCCACAGCAACCAGTTTTGATGTCAGAAACAAAATTATGGCCTCATAGAGGTACAGCTGGAATAAATGAGCTCTTAGGAGCCAGATTTCATGCATATGTACATAGTTAAGCAGTGAAGTGTCAGGGATAAATATAGCATTTATACAATATATAAACTGCAGCCAATAACTTTTACTCATACAGAATTCCTGCTTGAGCAACAGCAGCATAATTAGCCCATACAGTTAAAGAGTCTGTTTGAGAAAGACTTTTTAAAATGAATCTTCTTCTTTATGTGTTAAAACTCACAATCATTAGGAGTTGTAAAAGTTTACCATATGGGATCAAAAGCAAAAACATTAAATTAACACCAATGTGAAAGTACTGCAGTGCATTTTATGCACCACTGACATTTCACTAAAACTTCATCTGAAGGTGTGGAAGACACATGCTAATCTCTTGGCACAACATTTAGCTCTAGAAGATAGGAAGCAGTAGGGTATCCAGTCAAACAAAGAAAACCCTCATGAGCAAAGGTGGGAGAATCTTTTCTTACATAGCTCCAAAAATATTAACATGGGTGCACAGAGCCAAAGCAATTAACACTGACCATAAACATGCCAGTGAAACCCTGTTCTACAGAAAAATACAGAATTTAAATATTGCACACATAAACTAGACACAGAAAGGAGGAAAGGCTATCCAGCTCCTAGAACGGAAGCTGTGTCCTTGAGCAGATGTCTGACCATGCTGCCCAAATCTCCAGCGCACCATCCGCTTGGGAATGCAGGCTTCCTGAGAAATCAGACAATCAGGAACCAACATCCCAATGTCAAAAACACCAAAAAAAACCCAAAACAAAACAAAAATTCAAAGAATTATATATCTTTGTTTGAACATCCCTGTTTGAGGTGCTTTCTTCCCACAGAAAAGATGACATTTCCTTAACAAGGTGAATTCCCTTTTTAGCAACAGCCGCTAAAACCCACTAGCATTTAACAGAGCTGCTCTGTACATTACTTTGTGGTATATCAGATCATAAGGAATACACTTCTTCTAGGAACCTGTTCCCTTCACTCCTCTCAGACACGGCTACTCTTATGAAGCACCATTATTCATCTGTAACATCCATGTTATATAATTCTCTCAGAGGTCTTAAACAGAGAGTAAATATGAAAAAGAAGGGTAATTTTATGGACATATCAAAATGCCTGGTTAAGTGTTGCTCTGTTTTGCTGACTGTGTAGACTTTATTTCAGGTATACAGCCACATCTTTATCTGTGCTTTTCTGTCAAAACTGGTGCTTGGATTATGCCCCGTTTTACCTACACAGTGCTGTTACAGGAGCAAAAAGTAGACAGTGACCTTAAACAGGTCAGTTGGTGTTCCCCAGGAACTCCCCTGACTTGTAAGGTTGTTGTAATCTGCACTTCTTTGTTAAACAGAGTACCACCTAAAGATTAAGAAGCCCTTCATGACAATCTACAGTTTCCTGTTATAGCATTTCTTTCACGACTAAAGGCTCACTGGCCTTCATAATTTTAGTGTTCTTATCCAACATTGCAAAGTTTGCGGTATAATTGCTTCTATCATTGGGACCATTTATTAAACCTCTCAATGCATGTGAGAAATTATGTATTTGCTAACCAAGAGCTATTTTAATGAAGTTCTGTGGAGCTGACACTTAGCAGTGTTTCGAATGTTCTTGCAGTTCTTTGTTTAATTTTTCTTCTGTGCTTGATTTTTCTTACCTATCTTTAAAGTTTTAATAAATAGACTTAGGGTCATCTGTTACCATGGATTTTCCTTCCTTGCTGAATAAAAACAACTCTTGACAACTCCCTAAAGGGGTTTCTCCTTCCTTGTCTGCATATCCTTTTGGAACTATAAGAAGGTAAATAAACTTCATGGGATGAACCAATGTGACTTTATGAGACCTCTTGTTATTAAGTACCCTATTTCCTGACAAAATAAACAGAATTCTGTGTTGCTTTTCTGTTTTCCTTTCTTGCCCTTTAACTAACTTTTGCTATAAATATCTCACTAATATGAAGCAAGGATTATATTATGAACCTTAAACTTTGTACAACTATTTGCTTATAAACAAAGTTCTTGTGCATGGATGGTGCAGAAACCTCTGACGTGCTTAAGATTTTGTCTGTAAATCAGCAATAGAAATAAATCAGGAACATCTCAAGATGAAGTGACTAGGGTTATGAAGTGTAGACATTCTGGAAGCTGATCAAGTGTCACTGGAAAATCAAATAAATATCAATCCATTAAATGCTTAACATAAGTATTTCCCTTTACATATATAAGCTGTTGCATGGAAATGAAAAGGATTTCTTACCAATGTCATGACTTAACCTGTTCTGTGGTATGCATGAAAAAAAATTATGTTTTACTTTACTTTCTTTAAAATATTCACAGTAATGTCTGTAAAGGATTATGGGGCACAAACTGGAGCACAGGAAGTTCCATCTTAACATGAGGAGGAACTTTACTCTGAGGGTGGCAGAGCACTGGCACAGGCTGCCCAGAGAGCTTGTGGAGTCTCTCACTCTGGAGACATTCAAACCCCACCTTGACGCCATCCTGTGCAACGTGCTGTAGGTGTCCCTGCTGTGGCAGGGGGGTTGGACTTAGATGATCTCCAGAAGTCCCTTCCAACCCTGACAATACTGTGATACTGTGATACTGTGATCTTTTTAAGTAGTGTTAGTGTCAGGAAGATGATTTCATGGACATTGTCAAAAAGATACCTACAAACTCTAATTACATGTCCTAATGATTTAATTAAAGTTAGTGCTGTACATGAGATCACATAACTAAAACATATAAGTAAAAGTTATGATTTGTAATTAACTAACAGAAAGTGCAGTGTGTTTAATTTACAAGACATATGAAAGTTGATTAACTATGTATTGCATTGCCACTGTGGATCAACTTTAAAATGATGCTTGGCTATTTCAGAAATATTTTTGTCAAACTGTCAAATCATTGGCTTCTTAGATTCTTTTTTAAAGATCTCAGATATTTTCTTTAGATATTTTCAAGTCAGAGAAGAGCTGTTTCTCCATTTTTTAAGGTGTAGATCAGAACAAATCAAGTAAGTAACCTTGAGGGTAGATTGGCTCTGCAGAGAGATCTGGACAGGCTGGACCGATGGGCTGAGGCCAATGGTATGAGGTTCAACAAGGCCAAGTGTCGGGTCCTGCACTTGGGTCACAACAACCCCATGCAGTGCTACAGACTGGGGGCGGAGTGGCTCGAAAGCTGCCTGGCAGAGAAGGATCTGGGGGTGTTGGTGGACAGCCGGCTGAGTATGAGCCAGCAGTGTGCCCAGGCAGCCAAGAGGGCCAACACCATCCTGGCCTGCATCAGGAATAGTGTAGTGAGCTGGAGTAGGGAAGTAATCATCCCCCTGTACTCGGCACTGGTGAGGCCTCACCTCGAGTACTGTGTTCAGTTTTGGGCCCCTCACTACAAGAAGGACATTGAGGTGCTGGAGCGTGTCCAGAGAAGGGCTACCAGGCTGGTGAGGGGTCTGGAGGACAAGCCTTATGAGGAACGACTGAGGGAGCTGGGGTTGTTTAGCCTGGGGAGGAGGAGGCTGAGGGGTGACCTTATCACCCTCTACAACTACCTGAAGGGAGGTTTTAGAGAGATGGGGGCTGACCTCTTCTCCCACGTGGCAAGTGATAGGACAAGAGGAAACGGGCTCAAGTTATGTCAGGGCAGGTTTAGATTGGATATTAGGAAGCATTTTTTCACTCAAAGGGTTATTAAACATTGGAATGGGCTGCCCAGAGAGGTGGTGGATTCACCATCCCTGGAGGTGTTTAAGAAAAGGGTAGATGAGGTGCTTAGGGACATGGTTTAGAAGTGGGTGTTTTTAAATCAGGGTAGGTTAACGGTTGGACTTGATGATCTTAATGGTCCCTTCCAACCTCACTTATTCTATGATTCTATGATTCTATGATTCTATAAGGTAATAAATTTCTAGGTCGGAGAAAGTTTACTAAATCCTGTTGAGCAAATACTTTAGCTACTACATCAAACATCCATCTCACAAAGCTACCATTTTACACTTCTAGGTTAGTCCACATGTAGGCTGCCTTGCCAGAATTGTAACTGAAATTGAAAAATTTATTGCTGGCTAATTCTCCACCAAACAGCTAATTCTTTACAGCTTTCTTAATCTCAAAGATAGTATGACCACACTATTTATGGATGTCTTCTCTGTTCACTTCAATAACAGAAGTTTACTATCTTGATGCTCCCCAACTCAAGAAAACCTCCAAAAAAGAGTATTTGAGGGATTCCTTCTATGGGATTCTTTCTATCTCTCAACATAAGTCAAAAAGTTAATAAAAAATGTAAAGAAAAATTTAAGTTAAACAAAGGTTAAAAAAAAAGTATTTGTTGACTTGATGGAATTTTTTATTCTTTCCCAAAATATAATTTAAGCTCCAGCTTTTATTTCACCATATTTCTAATCTCCTTCTAATTAATTCATTTTCTGCAGGTCTTATGATACATTTCCTAGCATTTAAGAGTTTCGAATATTCAAAAATTAGAAAAATAGATAAGAATCTACATTCATCTTGGACTACTGAATTTGGAAAGCATTCATATGAAAAGAGAAGTAGATAGGATTTTTTTTTTTTTTTTGTCAGCAGTACTAGGTTTGGTTACTTTTTCTCCATTTGCAGTTATTAACTAATGGTTATTGCTAAATATAAGGTCATTTTTATTTCTATGATAACTGTTCCAAAAGGAAGTGTGTAAATTACTAATTCAAAGAGTTCTCTGTAGAAACCTCTGATCTAGATTTTCTGTGTTAAAATGTTGAAGTTTTATTTCTAACTATTAACATTTAAGTCTTCAAGAATACAGTTATACTTTATGACATTTAATCTTAGCTTACATTTTTATTTGTCCTTGAGAGACTGTGGTTTCTATAAATTTATTCAGAGATTTATTCAGAACCTTTTTCTTTTGTCCATTTGCAGTTAGCTCTTTTTAACTGTAGCTCAATCAGTTTTTACTTACGTTACTGGCTTAGAAGTACCACACAAATCAGTCCAGACTATCATAGTTTTAACTGATGCAATGTACAACAATCACTGTTTTTCTTATGTGTAAAATTGAAGGTGAATTTAACCCTGACCTCAGCTTTGAAACTCAGAAAACACTGTTGTATATACCACATACCGCGGTAGTATTGCTCAAACCAAACTACCTAAAGAAAAGCAACTATGTAAGCAAAAGACAATTAGGAGGTTTAGAAGCTGGAAAAAAATAAAATAAATAAATAAATACATACATAAATAAATAAAAGAAGACAAAAGAAAAGAAAAAAACCCTCCTTGCCATGTTATGAAAAATAGAGGAATATTTATTTTTTACCTGTCAGTAAAAGATTAGTTCAAGATATGTTCCAGCTATGCAAAATGGAAATTGTCCCACATTTTTAAAAATTGCAAGGTAATAGTTATAGCAGCAAGGTTTCAAAAGAAACATTGTTTTCTGTAAACTAGTTAAGGAGTCCTTATCTTGAGTAGGTCTTCTGTTTATGCTGCTCTATTGTTCTATAGTCTACTGGATAAGGTCCTCCAAAAATCTCATTTAGTGGGGCTAAAGAGAGTCTATATATATTTAGTTGTATTAAACTAATTGTTTCCTACAAGAACACACCAGACTAACAGACCCCGCCTGAGTAATGGTTTTTAACCCTTGCTAGCATTTAGTTAAACCTATCCCCACTAAGAAGTTTCATGGTCATTGCAAGGTACATTCTCCCCCCAGAATATAACAAAATCAAAGAGAAGAGATGGTGAGTCACACTTCAGGCAGTTTTTTGCAGCTGAGAAACAACCACATGAAGCATATGAATTCTATGAAATGGCCTGCCTTTCTGGTTCCGAGTAGCTGCAAGAAAACTAACCTCTTGGTGTTTCTGGCAATAGGTTTGGCAAACCCACAGAGGGACCCTCTGATTCCATAACCTGAAACTGAGAACATGTAAACCACCCTCAGGGTTTAAATCATTTCATAATTCCTTCCAAATCTCAAACAGAAGTTTGCCAAGAGAATGTTAAAACATGGTACTTCTATATAAAAAAATTTCAAATTCTTCCACTTTATGTAGCTCTCAAACAGCTTGCCTGGTATTTCTTGAAAATGTCTGTTCTGACATACATCCTGTGTATACCATTGCAAGACTAGTTTTGTCTAATAAAGTTCAAAATCAAACTTATTCTAAGGAATAATACATTTGTATGAAGTGTTGCAAATAATACCTATGGTACACTTAATAAAAATTATAATTAACAGTATTGTGATTCTATAGACCATCCAAGTTAAAATTTTTATAGCATATTCAAAACATTAACACATTTAGTACATGACAGTTGAAAATATCCCACCCACTTCAAAAACTGCAGTGACATATTCCTATATCGCTAGTGACCTGAAGAGCACTCCTTAATACAAAAGAAAATCACTGTCCTATTGCATGTTTCTAAGTAGTTCTGCTGGTTTAAATGTATCCATGAGTGTGACAACAATGAATTAATTATTTAAGTTTTCTGAAAACCACACTTTGTAGATATCATTAGCCTGTACCACAGAACCACAGCTAACTCAAACATGTTAGAACAATTTGATTTTATAATAATGACCATTTTTATGCATAACTTCACATAAGCTCAGAGTTGAGCTACCCAAATACTGTAGGCAACAGTGTCTTTCACACATTACTCTCTTCCACATTTACCTTAAGATTTTTTTGGAAACAAAGTTCACCTCCATTGTTTCCATTTTTCACACAAAAAAAAAGTGCAAAATTGAGAAGAAATCATCAATAAAGTAATTCTAAACATGGTAAAAACTGCTCCTGTCTTTTTTATCTTCTGTGTATTTTTGATCTTCAAGTGACTGTGAATTTAATACATCCCTTACTCATTTATTCATTCATTCATTTCTTAATTACTAATCAACGAGTACTGCAATTGTTAAAACACTGTTCAGATTACTTCAGTGCAATAATTTTCAATCACACAGATCTGTAAGCAAGTCCCTTTGCAATGAATGATAAAACTTGTATTGGCTTCAGTGGGATGGGTGATTGTCCAGCAAGTGCAAAGAGGATAATGTAAATATTTACAGTTCATTCCCCTGAAGAAGTCTAGCCTAGGCTTCTGTTTAGGCTGTAGAACACGAGAACAATTGCCAGCATCATCTCTGCAGAGATCATAGTGCCAGTGGAGAACTCCTCCCACCTCAGGCAGTTGCTGTAATATTTAAGCATCTCTCTATACTGTGAAGATTACCAAAGTATTTAAAAGCAAAACACTGAAATAACATTCCCAAATATTTTCCTAAGAACATTCCTTTTTAATGGGTTGGAACTGGGCTAGAATGGCAGACATTACAGAAAACTAGATTTTTGTCTCATCATAGCTTCACTTAGCAGTAAATAAAGGAAATAAAAAATAATGTCAATTGGTTTTGCTTGTATCAGAAATGTTTTCATCCAAAAACGTCTCTTACTTAAGTGCTCAGAATATCTGAAACCCACTCTTTGAATATACTTAGTTTTTCCTATTTTATTCAGATCTCATGTTTTACCCTGTAAACTTTATTGATACTTTATAAATTAGCTATTAGCATTTCTAATAAAAACAAACCACCCTCCCTAACACTTTAAAAAAACCCCAACTTCAGTACACGTGATCACTCTGTCTCCCCTCAAAACGATACCACAATGGGAGTCTAGTAATCCTAATTGCTAGATATTCACAGTGGACCATTTTTTCCCAAATCCATAAACTGGCTGAGTCACAATATCTGAGCAGGATGTCAACGTTTTATTGTATATGTAAATTGAGTGAGCACTAATCTCAACATTGACTGAGGATTAAGTAGATGGTGAGAAAATGGAGATCCCCTTGTACCCAGCAGTCCTTATAACTGCTAATTTACTACATGATGCTAATTAAATGAGGCTGGCTTCATAATGGAAATATATGGTGCCTGAGTAGAAAAGCTGTTAACACAATTATATCTGTTACACAGGGGGTGTAGCAGATTGCAATTATTAGAAGACTGAGTTTAAGGCTACTTTGTGTACTCTGATGTTAGCAGTGGCTTTTATACTCCTTCACTTCCCAAATAACACTCAAACGGAGAGTTAAAACTTCTTTTTTCTCCTTACAGTTTCAAACACATGCTTTATAAAAATTAACTTACTCCCCTAAGTACTCAGTTTCCAAATGCAGTTCGTTCATAACAGTTAAGGCAATTGTGGATATCCCTGGGCATCTTGTCAAAACATTACCACATCCCTCCTTTGAATGATTGGTTATGTAAAAGCCCCATCTCAAGCCACGCAGAGAAAGCTGGCCTGCGAGAACAAAAAAACCAAGCTCTGCCCTGTACCAGCGACTGCCTTGCCTGTCACCCCCTTGTCACTTTCTCAGGAGTTCGTGGAAAAATGTCTATAGAGTTCTCTTAAAGTCAAAGATTTTCTAAAGTAAGTCTGCATTACCTAACTTTATTAGGGGGTTACATTTCCCAGAATCCTCATTTTCACAAGCTATAAAATATGCCATATTCCATGATCGGGGGCTCTCAAAAACATATTTCAAAACAGCAACACATGATGTTAAAGTCAGGCATATCAGTGTTTCAAATTCAATTCAGCACTCTAAGAAAAAATAATTAAGAGATAATGTTCACTGTGGAGGAATATTCAGGTTTTAAAAAGCTTTTGCAGATGATTAAAAAAAAATGAAGGGATGCCAAAGCATTTAATAACCACAAAAGCTGTTTATTGTGAGTGTTTTCCAGTACCATGAACACTGTGTCTATTAGACAAAGAAAAAAAAACCTCAAAGTCAAGAAACAGAAACATAAAAATGGCTGACATTTTTTCTCACAACTTCTGAACACTTAAAACTTCTCTGCTGTCTGCTGCTACAAGTGCATTTTGAAGGGTAATGACTCCCAACCTTCCCTTAGGAAACGTGCATTTAAGAACCTCTATTTCAGTCATTAATATCCAAACTGTATTTACTTTAAGCCAACCATCCTTTCACTCCCAGAAGTGGAGATCCAGGGAAGCCACAGAAATACTGCAAAATACTGGGGAAAAAAGGTATGAATGAACACTAACTAGCTTCACAGCAGTTTACTTTCCTGATTCTTTTTCTCTTAAAGCATAAACACAATGCCTGAATGCCTAATGAAATCTTCAGCACAGTGTAAAGACTTCTTTCTTCAATACCTTTTTGTTCTTATTTTCTTCCCATTTGCTTCCTATTCTTTCATGTCTTTTTCTTCTTCTGCATTTCAGATTCTTGCTTGTACTTTTTACGCTCACCTCCTTTCCCCTCTTGTCCATGCTCTTAGTTCCTCCCCAGTCTCTGTTCTTTTCTCAAAGCCTTTGCCACTCATTTTCCTTGCTCAGATCATTGCTTCAGTCTCCTGGACTCCCACCTAGATCTTTCATGCAGAAAGTGTTTTGCCACAGGTTTGAAAAGCAAAGTGGTGTCGACCACCTACCCATACATTACATGTTCCCCCGTTATGCGTTCATCTTTTCCTAACTCTCAGAATGAGAGGGGGTAAGATATAAGAGGGAAGGAATGAAAGTATCAGCAGCTTGGAAGGACCGAGAAGGGACCAGGAGCCTGTTACTTCTCTTAACTTGGAGAAAATCATTGCTTGATCGAGAACAACTTGCCAAGACTAGTTCTGAGTTGTTCTTTTCTAAGTCATCAAAGGCTGTCAGTCTGATGTTACTTAGGAGATCTAGCTGACAAAAAGAGAGGCTTGAGGGAAGGTCTTAAAATTTTGTAAGAATCAACATTACACTTGCAGAGAAATGGTATGTGTGCAACTTTGTGCAATCAAAGTATCAGATTCACTTTGCAGCCAGTCCACTTTGTCTAAGTGCCTAATTTGTTTAACTATAGTATATTGCTGGTGTGTGTCTCAGATCAAGTGAGAGTAAGCATTTGTCTTCAGATTGATCGTGCCTAGTTCAATGCCTAAGCTTTAAATAAAGTTCACTAACACATCTGAATTTCAATTCTTAAGCCAGTTTTGGACTACATCTCTAATTTTGCTATAATGAAGTGATAAAGAAGATTAATGAGAACTCTTTCTCTACCAGAAAATGCAAAAGGGTATTTCACTGTTTGACCATGAGCTGGAGAAGTCCGCAGTGTGAAGTCTGCTGGAAGACAATGCTACAGAAGGCAAATCCCCACATGGTGAGGTGCCAACAAATGTGTGAGCATTATAAAAAATGGTTCTTAATGATGGGCTAATATATGTCTCAGTCACCAGTGTCAAGTGACCTATTTGTGACAATTCACCTTGTCTGATGTGACCATGAACAACTGTTTTGCCACAGCTAAATGGTGTAACATAAAAGCTAGGGAGACAAAGGAAGTTCAAGTCATTTATGGTCTACCAGTCCCATAAAAAGCTCTGCTTTACTCTGTTAACAGCAAAGCAGAAACTGCAATACCAGTGAAGCACAGGAAAAAGCCAAAAGGACTTTATTAAATTTGTAAGATTTTCCATATAACAACCACCTTAAATGTGCCTGATGAATTCTTCTGTTGTGCAGGCTCTTATGCTGTGTCATTCTTTGAGTACAAATAATCACTATGTCATTAGAATAAATGAATAGCAATTGTAGTAATTGTATCATGACCTGCTGGTGATTGGACTATGGCCATCTAATTGCCTGTCAGTGTTCAGGGGCCCAGATCTACAGCTGCAACTGATCATTATGGCACAGGGAAAGGGCTGTTCAAGCTTATTCACCTGTGAGACAGTTCAGCTTCATACAATACAATTTAGAACAAATTTTAGGTAGCTACGATTTCTGGGGGACACAGAAAAAGTGAAGCTGCAATACAGCACGTAGCAAGGATGAAAAGCTTTCCCTGTGATGCCTTGTTGCACTCATGTAACCCTTCTTAGTACAGGCTTGCTGGGTTTAGGACCAAAATTCACGCTAAGCAGGGTCCACCCCACTTGAAAACTTCATCAATTTTCCTGCAGCACGGAAACATTTTCTCCAGTTTTGTGCAGCACTGAGCACGTTGAGGGCATTCAACAATTCATCAACCACTTACACTAGCTAAAGAGAAAGAATCCAAAGCTTACAACGCCTGCAGTTATAAAAACAATATCCAAATTCTTAGAAATTCTTAGAATTCCTACTTCTTCTAAGTATGATGTTTAAATTTTTTTAATGCAGACAGTGACTTTTTAAACAATTATGCAATCTTCCTGATGTGAAACCTGTGCATTTTAAAGGCAGTTATTAGAATATTTAAGTTGTCTGGGTTGTTACTGTTTTAGAAGTATTCGTACACTGAACAAAACAATCATATACAACAAAGACAGTGAGCAAGGATTTTCTCACGGGCCAATGGGATCAAGTCTTTAAAAATAGTTTCTGTTACTGGTACAGATAAGAAGTACCTCAAAGGCCTTGGGGATTAACAGGTTTCTTGAAGAGGGGAAAAATGTGTCCAAATAACTGAATACAAAAGTAACTCAGCAGCACTTCCAGTCAAATGAGAAACTTCTCCCTCTAAGACAGGCAAACAGACTGTCAGACCCCTAGGGACAGTTACAGGGTGTCTAGAAAATCATCAGCTCACAAAATATTCTCGTATTAACATCATCAGGCCTGCTCATCCACCCTACCCCAAATTGCTATACCTATGTATAAAAATAGCAGCCTTCTAAAAGCGTATTAACAGGATGATATGCCTCTCTTGCAAAAATGGCAGTGCTAGTAAAATTGATAAGAAGCCTAAATTCTTCTGCCTTCCACCAGTACACAGCTAGAATACTAATTGCCTTCTCCTAACCCTCAGCAGATTTCCCTGTTCCTTGCCCTCCTCCTCAAGGATCCTGACACTGTTGGACAACACTGCTATCTAGATGATTTACTCCTTCAGTGGATGCAACAGGGAGAACTCAGCAGAATCTTCAGTCTGAAGGGAGTTTGGGTATCCAGGGGGATCACACTGTTGAATTCTGAAAATCGTATTTCATAAACAGATTACACATGATTTTGACATGAGATTCAATTTTCTTACAGTAGACAGAGGATCAGGCTCACCCAAACTCTGTTCAATGCAAATGCCAGAGTAGTGAAGAGGTGATGCTTCTGAGACACATTGCCTCTTCCCTGATCCCCTGCCTGACTGGTTTCCAAAGTGCTGGCATGCTTTAAGTTATGTTTCAGATCTGTTGCAGTAATAACAGTGGTCTCTCAACATCATCTGCACACCCTAAAGAGACTGACCTCTCAAAAACCACCCTGTTCCTCTCAGATAATTTCATCTCTCCAGCAGTGGCAAAACCATAGCACAAAACTAGTCGTAGACAGTATGTAGAGGAAAAAAAGCTGTTGTTTCTGTCTGTACTTTGTACTAGTTGTACAGTCAGACCTAGCAGGTGAAGGTCTGCCTAGAAACTACTGCATTTTTTAATTAAACCACTGTTTCGATACAACTCTTATTTTAACAATCATTATAATTGGTAGTGAATGTATAGGAAACTCACCTGTTAGCTCAAGGCTAGCATCTTTTTCCTCATTACTAATATATATTTTACAATTGTTGGAGCATTTATTCAAGCAACATCTAAACTTTCTAAAAAGTGTAACAAACTGCTTGGTCTTTCATTCCTGCATAGTGATTTTCCAAAGTATCTTGATCAGAAAAAATATTTACAAGGACAATAAACTGTGAAGGCCAATAAAATTTAATCCATACTAAGTTAATAATAGATTGTTCCATTTCATTTGGAGCTTTGTAAGAGAAAATACTGGGTTTGGATTTTCACATTTCAGCTAGCCATCTAAGACTAGATTACCCATATCTGCTCTATTCTGTGTTATTTACACTTAAAACATCCTAGTACCATCAGATAGGGAACATTCTCCAAAAGATTCTAACAATAAGAAACCAGGTTCTGGACTGATTGCTAGGGACTATTACTTACTTCCATCCCATTAGACCAGTACAAACCATTAGCACTTAGTAGGTTGAGAAGAATAAAACACAAACATCACCTATTCTCCACTCTGTGGCTGAAGGTGTGAGGAGAACAGGCACAGAACTGATACTTAGCAATATCATCTTACCTGGGGAAAATATGAAGGGGAGAGAGGCAGTGTATAATGCTGTTTATTCCTTGTTCCTGATTTTTGCATTGGGAAAATCACAAACTGAACAACATACACTGGCAAATTTCACATCTTTTCTGTTTTAAATAGGATTTTATATATCATGTACACATATAATAGGTATAAAAACTTATACCTGTACACAGGGAGATTATGGATCTCCTGTCTCTTCAGTTGTTGATATTATCTTTTTAAAAAACAGAAGAGAGGAAATCTTACTCTAACAAAACATTTAAATGGGAAAAAAAACATCTAGCTCCACATCAGACTTGCTTTTGGTGTTTAATATTAGCACTAAACTTCCCATGAAAAACATTTGTTTCTGTTATAAAAAAATACTTATAAAAGGTCTGCTCTGGGGAATGAATAACAGGTGCTAAGCACAAATACATTAAGGGCCAAATTGTCAATGTCTTAAAATTCCATCCTAGGACTGTGTACACACTGTCTTTTGCATTCTCAGAACCAATGTTTGGATAAGAAGATTGGGTATTCAAGCATGACGTTATCCATATTTGCACAAAAGCACCCATTTGTGCATGTAAAGCTAGTTTTGGGTTCATCTGTGTACTGGGGGTATTCACCTGAACCCAAATACTCTTTTACAATATATGTCAATTTTTGAAATCTTAGCCTTCACTACAAAGCCACAAGAAGTCTGCTTCACTTTGTCAGAGAAAATCTAATTTGCTATCCTGCCTCACGGGTAGGAAATATCTTGCCCCAGCTAAATCAAATAAACATTCCTCCCTCTTCTTTGAGATGACTGGGACAGAAATGTGGGTCTTTTGCAGATATGTACCCAGAAAGGGGCACGAGGGAGGAGAGGAGAGGAGAGGAGAGGAGAGGAGAGGAGAGGAGAGGAGAGGAGAGGAGAGGAGAGGAGAGGAGAGGAGAGGAGAGGAGAGGAGAGGAGAGGAGAGGAGAGGAGAGGAGAGGAGAGGAGAGGAGAGGAGAGGAGAGGAGAGGAGAGGAGAGGAGAGGAGAGGAGAGGAGAGAGGAGAGGAGAGGAGAGGAGAGGGGCAGAAATGTCCTGGCATACATTTATAGCTAATTTAAAAGTCAGATAGGATTACAGTGTCCATTTGTGGGAGAACACAGCTATGGCACATAGCTCTCTTCATGTCCCCAACTTTAGCCTTCAAACCATCTTGCATGCACTTCTGAGCATGAGGCTAATGGCTGGGAATCCTTTTTTGACTTTCTAATAACCAAATAATCTGCCATTCTGATGCACAATGTTCAGCTGACCTAATTGCCTTAGCCAGCCTTTCTGCAAACATTGGCTTTGGTCAGACAGGTCCTTTTAAAATCTACCATACACGTTTCGTGACATTTATTTGTGTTAGTGAAGGTTTGGGTTCTCTAAATACTGCAAAAAGCAGAATTTCTCCTAAATACACCACATTTTATTATCACCTACCTATTTCTTACATATTGAAAGGATAGAGGCAATGACAGATTTTAAATGAATGTAAGTATGGCACATACGTACCATGGATATAACACTCTTAAAATAGTATTTGTTTTCTTCAGCCTCACCTGGGAGGTGTTTTAATTCTCTATGGCTAAAGAAAAAAGAAGAAAAAAGAAACAAAACTGCAGAAGGATTCTTGCTGCTGCAAAAGGGGAGGAGAACATTTACGTTTTCATCATATGTAAAGGCAGAAAAATATTTAAACTTGCTGTGGCTTCTAAAGCTCAGCTATGTCACTTTAAGGCATCTTGGCCAAAATTTTACTTTTTATCATAATTACCTTCCAAGATTTTGACCTCAGCTAAAAGTATTCACTGCAAGTTTTGGTGAATTAGCTTAGACTCAGTCTATGTGGACTGATAGTCAAATAATAGCTCCAAGATAAAAGTATCTCTTACATGTTATAAATAATGCTTTTGTCCACACTGCAGGAACCTTTGGACACTGTCTCAGTGCCTATCTCAATGCGTGTTACATTATTATTTCACTGGCAGGTACTGAACACATCCTTGTTTGAAGACACATACTGTCTTAATTATATCACACACTCAAGTGTTTCGTGCTCCTCTGCAGACACTGTTACTTGGGCTATAATTGGATTGCTGGCACACAGCTGCAAACCCAATAAAGAATCCTCTTTCGGTACTGCCTAAAATGTTCTGCTATTTCATGAGAGCTCCTTACATGGCCTGTTTATCTTAGGTTTTTCTGAATAAGTAAGTGGAGAGGAAAGGCTTACTTAGGGTAGATTTCGATCTCAGCTGAATTCAGTGCAAATTTTCATGAATGTAAGCATATTGGATCATTAAAGACTTTTGCTGTCTTTCGTATTTTGTCAAAATTTAATCAGCTGAACTCTGCGTGTGTTGAAAGGTTTCAGGAACGTGCTGTCTCATATATATATAAGTGCAGGAGACTAGCTGTGTATCTACACTTATGAAAAGTGCTTTGTGCATACCTTTTTTTTTTAAATATATTGGAATTTGTCCTTTTTAATTTCTTTAGTATTATAGTATATGTACCATATTTTGCTACAGTTGCTATAGGAACTGTATGTTATTGAATAGCAGAAAACATCTGGTAAACAGGATATAAAAGACTACAGATTTGGACTCTCCTTAGCTAGGCTTTGGATATGTTTGGACTTTTGCAAATTATCCTTTGTGAAAAATAAATCTAATCCTGTTGTTTCCTGTTTGAAAGCTCTTAATGCTTATCTGTCCTTTTTCTTCACAAACTCGCTTGTTGTCAACTATACAGCATTGTCCTCTAGAAGAGAAGTTAATGAACCAAATAAAAAGGTACATGTCGTGGTTTAGGCCGAATCAGCTACTGGGATTGTGCGGGACCCCATATGGGACTGACAGATACTCCCCCGTATCCCTCTTCTAAGAGAGAGGTAGAGCAGGGAAAAAGAGACTTATGAGTTTAGAAGGAACTAAACTACTTCAATGAAATATTAATAATAAAATAAAAGGAAATAATGAAATATATACAATACCATATCAAGCTCCCAAGATGACAATCACGACACCGGCTGGCACTGGGGCAGTCCCAGACCGGACACAGTGACAGACAGGAACTGGATTCCAGATCTGCATCCAGGATCGGGATCAAAGGCAGACAAACAGACAGAGTCCTACTCAGATGTCAGCCGTTGAAGAAAGAGGGCTGACCCTTTGATCCCTCAGCTTTTACACTGCACAGGAGGCAGATGGGATGGAATACCCTGTTGGTCAGTTTTGTGTCACCTGTCCTGTCTGCTCCTCCCTGCACGTGGGACTCCACTGTGCTTTCCGGTTTCTGACCCTCCAATGGGGCAAGTAACAAAGTTGGTTGGCCTTGGTTGTTATAGCAGTAAGTATAAGCAAGATCCTCTCTGCATACCATGCCTTGGCATCAGCTATAAACATAGGTCTTATCCCTCTGAGAGAGCGAACATCGTCTGCACAATATGCTGTTAATTTCAGTAGTTAGAAGAGGCCCAGCTAAGAAGTAAAGTTACTGAACGAAATTGGTCCTGTTTTACCTCAAACCAGGACAACACATTACCTGGAAGGATACTACACAGGACACTCCAGAAATGGATTAACTACAGGGGAAGAAAACCTGCACTTGTGAGTATTTTTATAAATCCAACCCAGCAGGCATGGCATAATATTGAAATTACTTTCTTTCTCCCTCCCTCTTTCAACTGTTAAGCTATCCTATCTCATTCTCATTTTTCCCCTAGCCTATTTTAAGAAAATATAAATTCATGAAAGAAATTATGGGAAGCTACATGCATTTAATTTGTAAAACTGGCAGGACAGCATTACAGATAGCGTAAGTGTTTTCTTATCCATGAAGTTTCTTACCTAGGGGAAAAACACCTTAAATAACCATCTCAACACACTTGTCACGTACACTCATGTCATGAGATTCAGTGTAGCTTTTGTAAATGTAAATGTTCTTAACTAAATAATGTATAATAAGAGGCTGAAGTCAGCAATACCTACAACAGTACCAACGTGTTATGTTCCATACATAATTACTAGTCACTATGGTACGTTAGTGAAGGAGAATACTTTTGCTTAAGAAGTAAGGTTTTAAAAATATGGCCTAGGTCATTTACAAGCTTGCAGTTGCTTAGATGAAGCACTGCTAGTTGTGTACCTAACACCATGAATTTGAAACACCTGACTGAAAGAGGTCTTGTGCTGGTAATGCAAGCTATCTGTTTCACCCCTCTTACTTCTCTGACCTCTATTCTTTCACCTTTTCTCCAACCCCATCATCGCTTGGCCCACTGCAGACAAACATCAGATTGCTCTGCCTATACTTCATGCTGACATGGCATGAGCTGGCTCTGATTCAAAAGGGGCAGGGATGTTTCTATGCAAGAAGGCAAGAGGTTTACCAGTGGGAGAGGAATAGAGCTTAATGTATCTTCTATTAATTCAGGGCAGTCTTGATCCCTTACGTTTAGAAAAGCTCCGAGTCTATAGGAACTTGTATGAAAGTCTCAATAAGCTTTGAGAATGCGTCAAATAAAAAGTCAGCTTGAAACAGGCTATACAGTTCCTGCATCCCAGGGTGGAAGAGAAGAAATGGGAAGGAGTTTTTCTCAGGAATGCAGGTGTTTTACTGGTCCTCTGTACTTTATCTTGCTGTCCCAAAAGTATGAGGACAATAAGGTAATAGGTTTCTGGTATTTTTTGTGCCATTAAACAGATGTGATTTGAAATAAGATGAAACTAAACCAACCCCACATACTGCATATAACTAGGTGACATATTGGATATCTCAAGGCATGAGATTTCATTGAGTTATTAGTCTTTCATCACTCTTTCTCCCCTATCTTCCTGTCTGTTTCTGACATCACAAACAAACCCATTATCTATCCTCTTCAGCGAATGAAGGATAAAGTGACTTATCAAAGTGTCTCTTTTCGTGATGCTTACTGTTATCAATCAGTAGGTTTTTCTTCCCTTTTTTTTTGATTTAGACATAAATCCCTTCTTTAGAAGGGATTTCCCTCCTCTGCCTCTCTCGTAGAAGAGGGGTAGGGAGGACTATCATTCTATGTTAGGCCTAAAATGTCCTTTTTACCTATGGTTAACGAAGAGCTTGTTTGTGGTTTTCATGTCTCTCATATTTTTGTGTTCCAGGCTACTACTCATCGTTCTAATTTTCTCTTTTGTGAAAATAAGGGTGTGGAAGCAGAAGCATGAAACAGAGTGTAAAATGACTGAAGACTGAGAAAATAAAGTTATAAACAGAAAGCAGTGCTTTTTAAACGGGAGTAATAACCTCCAAGTTGTAGTCCTCACAACAGTGTAATTTCATCATGGAATCCTGGTGTCCAGATTCAAAATGAAAGAGTTATGAGGAGAAAAGAAGGAAAGAAAGCATGTATGAAGAGTGCTGACAGTAAGAAGCTGGCACTTTGTAGTGTTCAAATATACAAGCTATCATGTTTAAATAGTACGGATACCAATGCCCCCGTGTACAACTTTTGAACGATATGCAAAGAAACAAGAGAATGTCAGGAAGAAATGTTGCCTTAGCATGCCATACCTGTATTTAAGCATTGCTTTGCATCTATCGGGACTATCAAGTCAAGCACATGAAAAGATTTATTACTCAGAAACCTCTGAAAGTTTCTGATTGGAAATTATAAGCTGAAGTCATTGAGGATTTGGTCCATTTTTCATGTAGAAAATCAGGACTAATAAGTTGTCAAAGTGCCTCTCAGATGCTTCTGGTTTGCAGGGCTTTTTCATGCTCCATGCAATTTGATTTATTTATCTTTGCAGTTCTCACTTCTTAAGCAAGCAGTCACAGTACTGAATGCTGCTAGACTCTGAAATGTCCCTTTTGAGCTCGTCTCAGCATACCTCCATGTCCTCTTTGCTCTTTTAATTTTAAAAAATTACTCTTTTGCTGTGCATTGTAAATTTATTTGAGAACCACCATCAATTATTTTACATTGATTATTGCCTAATTTGGCTAATTCTGACATCTCATCTGATGCTATATGCCAATAACTTTTAAGTCTCCTCCATTAATACACACTTAATGGGTAAGAGACATATGTAGACAGGATGTCTGAAGTTCTTCTTTTATCACACAAAAACACTTATTAAGAGGGTTGAATTTGCATGCACTGAAATGAAGATTAATCTATCATAATGACAGCACAGTTTTCAACCTCAGGAAGCAGGGATAGGAGTGAATTAAGTGATAACCCAGATGGCTTTAGTAACAAAATGACCTTTTTGCATTTCACATCAGTTATTTACAGCTTTTGTCATCACTGTATTTTTCTATTGAAAGCACACCCAGGCAGATCATCAATAGTTCCATTTAGAAGAAGGGGAAGCAAAATGCCCACATTGTGATGTCAACACGCTGCTAAAATAGAGTCTGACTATCAAAAGAGTAGGTTTTTACTCTGTGCCTTAAAAAAAGGTATCTGGCCTGTCACTGAAGAAGTGGAGCTGTGTTTTTAAATACGTCTTTGCTGACCACTTAATACAGATTCCAGCACAATCTGTTATTACGGAAAGCAGTGATAAAGACAAAAATGGGACCGAGGTATCTTTATCTTACTGATCAAAATGGTCAGCAGATTGAATTTGCACATACCCAGTCATTCAGCTGATATTATGATCTACACAACGCTATTTTCAGTGCTGTTGTTTACAGTTCATTTTCAGTATTCCTGATTTGTTTGCTATCTCCCTGCTGCAATAGCTTGGATGACAATTAACACTAGGATTACATAAGTATATATACTATAGATGTACTAGTAGATTAATACATTAACATAAATCAGTAAATATATATATTTGATGTCATCTACCTGGACTTGTGCAAAGCATTTGACACTGTCCCACACGATATCCTGGTCTCTAAATTGAAGAGACATGGATTCGATAAATGGACCACTCGGTGGATAAAGAACTGGCTGGATGGTCGCACTCAAAGGGTTGCGGTCAATGGCTCGATGTCCAAGTGGAGAGCAGTGACGAGTGGCGTTCCTCAGGGGTCGGTACTGGGACCCGTACTGTTCAACATCTTTGTTAGCGACATGGACAGTGGGGTAGAGTGCACCCTCAGCAAGTTTGCTGATGATACCAAACTGTTTGGCGAGGCAGACACGCTGGAGGGGAGGGATGCCATCCAGAGGGACCTGGACAGGCTGGAGAGGTGGGCCCAAGCCAACCTCATGCAGTTCAACAAGGCCAAGTGCAAGGTCCTACATCTGGGTCGGGGCAATCCCAAGCACAAATACAGGCTCGGCGGAGAATGGCTGGAGAGCAGCCCTGTGGAGAAGGACCTGGGGGTGATGATTGATGAGAAGCTCGACATGAGCAAGCAGTGTGCGATCGCAGCCCAGAAGGCCAACCATATCCTGGGCTGCATCAAAAGAAGTGTGGCCAGCAGGTCAAGGGAGGTGATTCTGCCCCTCTACTCCGCTCTCGTGAGACCCCACCTGGAGTACTGCATCCAGCTGTGGAGCCCCCAACATAAGAAGGACATGGACCTGCTGGAGCGTGTCCAGAGGAGAGCCACGAGGATGATCAGAGGGATGGAGCACCTCTCCTATGAGGAGAGGCTGAGAGAGTTGGGGCTGTTCAGCCTGGAGAAGAGAAGGCTCCGGGGAGATCTTATTGCGGCCTTCCAGTACCTAAAGGGGGCCTACAGGAGAGCTGGGGAAGGACTTTTTACAAGGGCATGTAGTGATAGGACGAGGGGGAACGGCTTTAAACTGGAAGAGAGCAGGTTTAGATTAAACATTAGGAAGAAGTTTTTCACTTTAAGGGTGGTGAGGCACTGGAACAGGTTGCCCAGAGAGGTTGTTGAAGCCCCGTCCCTGGAGGTGTTCAAGGCCAGGCTGGACGTGGCCTTGGGCAACCTGGTCTAGTGAGAGGTGTCCCTGCCTATGGCAGGGGGGTTGGAACTCGATGATCTTCAAGGTCCCTTCCAACCTAAACCATTCTATGATTCTATGATTCTATGATATTAACTATATATATGTATTTAGTGTCAGGTATTAGATATATATAAAATATATACTATTACATACATATATATATTAGGTGTATGCCACAGTTGGATATATATTACAATTAAAATTAAGATGACTGTGTCTTTTTGCGTTCTTTTTTTTTCCTTTTGCTCTAAAGAGAAACCAAAATAAGTTGAGTAAGGGAAAGCATTACTGTGCAATCTCAGAGGGTTTTTACCACCTAGAATCATAGAATCATAGAACCACAGAATAACTCAGGTTGGAAGGGACCCATAAGGAACACCAAGTCCAACTCCCTGCTCCTTGTAGGACTACCTAAAACTAAGCCATATGACTAAGACCATCTTCCAGACACTCCTTGAACTCTGACAGGATTGGTGCCAAGACCAGTTCCCTGGGGAGCCTGTTCCAGTTATTGACCATCCTCTCAGTGAAGAACCTTTTCCTACTGTCCAATCTGAATTTACCCTGACACAGCTTCATTCCGTTTCCTCATGTCCTATCGCTGGTCACCAGAAAGAGGAGATCAGCACCTCCTGCTCTGCTGCGTCCCTTGAGGAAGTTGTAGGCTACTTCTTTAGATGAGTCATCTCTCCCTGAGAGTCACCCCACCAAAAGAAAAAATATTTTTTTATTTCAGTAATTCAGCATAGTAGGGTGAATTCAGAGATTATTTTCTTACTCCTTTGCCCTTAAATGAAGACTGAACAAAAATGGATTGGCACCTTAGGGGAACAGGTGGGATCTTCAAGCGCAACCAACAGGAGGTGAAAGATATGCAGGCAAGCTGGTGAAATAGACATTCGCTTGGGAAATCATACAAAAGTTTAACTTGGGTCTCCAGAAAGAAAAGCCCAGGCCACTGATGCCCAAGATGAATAACCAGGACTCTCTAGCTGAAGTCAGTAACAACTCATATCCTCTGTGGCTCATCACAGAAGGTGGTCTGTAATGAATGCTTAGCCATAGATCCAGAGGACAGACCAAAAAGATCAGTATTTATTTTAATCCAGTGATCATTACGTACCATGCATACAACACAAAGGAGCTGAAAGTACGTCAGCTGATAGTGACAGCAGTCTTATAACGACCTTGCACAGTCCAGCTTGTCACATTCAGGTCAGAATTTTACCTTCTCAGAGCCTCATTTACATACAAATTTGTCATTTGTGTAATGCTGAGTTTTACTGAGCTTAGATAATGTGAATTGCATCCTAAGGACATAAAATAAAGCTTTGTGCAGCTCTCCCTCCATTTACTCTCTACAAAAAAAGAGAAATGCAATTCAGCCTTCGTTCACTGAGCAAACATGTAGATATACATACCCTAAACTGAAATGCCCTTTTATGCAGAACACCATCCATTGCAGCGTGAATGGGTGCTATTACAGTTCTCATGCAGCGGATTCCTTATTGGAATAAGCACCAGCTTCAAAACCTGCTTGGAAAGACACTATTACACAGACTCACATGATCTAATGCAAACACTACCTCAGGGGTAATTCCTGAACAAAAGGGAAAACAGGACCTTTCTTGATATAATTTTATGTACCATAGTATAATCCTTCTTCATATTCATTAGAACTCACTACAAAGGAGAGGAGAAGGTGTTGAAATCCCTGCCTTCAATGCAACCTAATTCAGACCCTTTTAAAACAGTGAGTATAGATTCACCATTAGGGCAGCAGGGACAGCTATAGGACCTCTGCACAGTGTAATTTGAACACCCTCCCGGTAGCATGTATATCACTGTTAATAACAGCTCCAGTGCTCTGACACGGCTCAAGCATTGCCAACTTTAATTGTATTTCAGAAGGGCAAACAGCTATATACATTATTTGACTACATTTCCTTTTCATTATTATATTATACCTTATTGGGAAACTCTGAGACATCTAAAGAGAAAGATTAATTTCCAATCTCATTTCCCAGTTCTCAAGGGACAATATGGCCCTGAAGTTTAAAGATTAAAGTAACTCAACTTATGAACAAAAATAGGAAATAAAATGGAACTCTGCATCAGGTCATTGTTTGCTAATGTTTATATATGCATATACTTCGTCACCTTTGCCATCTAGACTGAGTGCAATTACAAATACAGAGTTGGTTGTCTCTTTAGCCCTTATTTAAACAGACAGAGTACTTATGCAGGGCAAGACAACAAAGTCAGCTGTCGGACCCTGCACAGACATACTTTATGTATGCAAATAAATCTGCATAGTGTTTACAGCACTACACCGGACACTACACTTTCTAAACTGGTATTATTCCCTTGGCTTCAGAGAAATTACTCCTAATTTAATTGTCTATAATTAATATTAGAATCAGATCTAGTTTATTTCTTCAGATAGAAATACCTTTTTAGTCCTCCAGTTAATCCATTGGGTGAGTGGTTCAGGTTTATAGTTTCCCACAAATAATACAAGGAGACTGCGATGCAGTGATTGAGCTTTCTGTGAAAATCCATCTTCGGGTGACTCGAGAATCTTGAGTTAAAGGGCTAGAAATTGTGCCTGCACTGTATTTTAATTGTCCTACTTTCAAAGGAATGCATTTACTTGGAAATAATTTACATATTTGTCTCAATTCCTGTGAAGGCACTATCTACTTCCCTAGTACTTTTATGAGGATTATCTAACACACTATCAGAAGTAAAACCCACATAAAACAAAATTGACATTTACCTGACCTCCTGATGAAAGCTATAATAACATCTGTTCATTCTAAATCTTTCATTTTATCTCTTTCTCATATGTTGGTAAAATTAAGATAGGCTTTGTACAACTCTCTGAGGTAACCAAGTCCCAAATCACTTAGGAATGAGACCCTCAGGTTAATTCTAGCTATATTACACCAGCAACAGAAAACCTAGCCCTAGAGTTTTATAGGTTAAAATCAACCTCCAACTAGAAACTAACAAGCTGCTGGTGCAGCGTGCACACTGACTGAGTACAATTAGCATGAAACTGCACTGGAAAAGTGGATATCACTATTCTGAAACAGCTTCAATTTCCAGATGGTCCTATTAAGATGTAGCCTCGAGTATTGCAAATCATATGACTGTAGTCTTTGGACCCAATCCTCGGTTGGCACTGAGTCTCATAACTAGGATATTGCTCTTTATATTTAAATAGTATTAACATGAGGCCAATTCTTACAAATTTTGTTGTTCCTTAAAGGAAGATTAACCTTTGAAGGTGTTTCTGCTTGCTACTGATTCATATGTGAAAAAATATGGTGGTAGAATCTCCCAGACAATTCTTCCTACAATGCATGTGTGTGTACAGAGACGTAGAGGGATAACACAGTTCAAGTACTGTGTACTTAAATTCACCACCTGTAATATCATGCTCAGTTCTGATACAGTGCCAGAAAACGTAGCACCAGATTCACCACCAAGAGGACTCTGCATTTCATATCTCTTACAATATAGTTTCACCTGGGTGTCTTCTGGATGTTTTCTCCTGCTACTCCCTCAGACTCCAGAAATCCCATAGAAATGTTGTTTAAAGGAATTTCAGGAAGGGGGTGAGTGGAAAGAGTGTAATAACCACATTGCTGGGGGACACCCCATTATCCAAAACACATAAAATGAGTGTAGGGAATCTTAAAATGAGAACAAGGAAAGAACTCTGCGGAGATCTATAGGAGAACAAGATCAGCCACAGCTGCTGCAGGTGGCTCTGGCAGTCATCTTTAGCAATAGGTACAATTAAGATATACCTCTAAGGACTCAACAGGCTTATTAGATATTCCAAAGCCAACTAAGGCACAAAGGCAGCTGGGAAAATTCTTATGGGTAAGTACAGTCTTACTAAAGGGTCTGATTGTTCAACCTTCTTGTCAATCACTGCTGTTATCTACAGCTTCAAGTAGCCTTCTTTTTTAAGCTGTCTGACTTGATCTGTAAGAAAAATGAGTAACCTAACAGACATCCCATTCCTTTGTGGTCACTGGGGTGTTCAGCTGCTCTTGCAATATCCTGCACCACAGTTCAGTTTTCTAGGATACGCATGAAGGTTTTGGGACCTGGTAGTGAGAAGTGTCGGGGAAAAGCATCTCATGCTGACAAGCCTTAACAAAGTAAATTTCCTGGCATGTTGCAGGGCTGTAGGGAAAGTGCCTAAACCCTCAGGGTTTATGCAAGGGATTTCAACAGGTACTCACAGCAAACACGAGATACTTGAAACCACGCAGGTCATGCTCACATGCTGAATTCTGTGGTTTCTTATCATATCCAAAGCAATGGCTCCACATATAATCAGTACTTAGCTTTTCAAAGCCCAGCTAACTTCAGCAGTCTTGAATATTTATTTCCAGTTTTAAATAGAATGGTATGGCTTAGAGTCATAGCAGAGAATCCATTGCCAGATCTGCCCTAAACCCCAGAAGTCTGGCAGTTTGCTTCATACTGTCTGTACTTCCCTGAAGGACTGCATTTTCTGCATTACCATTTTTATTGACGGTTCCAGTTTTAATGAGCAGGATGACTCATCCAGTGTTTAAACTATTACAGTATCAAATTTTAGAAGAGAGAAGCAAGAATTGGTTTCTAACTTGTACACTCTAAAGACAATTTTCTATCAGAAGTAGATGTCATTTCTCTCACTTTTTATGGTAGTTATGCAAACCCATAAAGGAGAGGTACGGAGGCCTCAAAAAGATCACAGGCAGTCTGGAAGCTCCAGCTCGGTAACATATGTAGCTAATTGTTATCTTTGTTACTACAAGAAAACTACTTAGTACTGCCTGTAATACAGAAAATTAAAGGCTATATATAAAAAGGATACGCAAAAGCCACCCACTACTGCAATAAAGGAAATGCGATTAATCACTACATGTGCTGCCAAAGAAAGATTTGCTTGTGGTAATTATAGAAAAATATAACCTTCCATGGGCAGAAAGGAGAGTAAAAAAATGAGAATAAGAATAAGTAGCAGAGTGCAGCAGGCACAAGAATACAATTGCTATGCCTTTAATAAGTTATCGAAGTGCCCTTCCTGGCTACTTACTCCAATCCTTCCTAATCAGTTGGAGGTTTTTATTTATTTATTTCCTTCTGTCTGGAAGAGTAGTTGCTATCAAGGACAGCAAGCCAAGCAGAAAACCTTCTGTAAATAATATATATCCTTCTACCTTGACTATACTCTCCAAAAACAAATAAATAGAATCATTGACTGATGAACTTGTATGTAGCCAGGCTTGTTTTTTCTCCCTTTCCAGATATCTGTCCCTGGCTTTGATTTGCTTGGTTTTGCCTCTTAATGCTTTTTGCAGCACTGACAATAAAGCAAGCCTGTCCATTGGTCTTCTGTTCGAGTGTACTGCGTATGGACAGTACTAGGTAGGAAGAAGGCTATTCAGTTTTTAATGCCTTTAAATGCTTTTCATAGTTTGGTTTCAGTTTTCTACTTAGAGACATATTTTCCCTGCTTCTAGTGTGAAAACAAATAACAGTACACACCTTTTCTTCTGTTTGCCATATTTCTATGTCAAATAGAGATCTGAGGTGATCGAAACACTCACTCCACACTAAAATTAGAGTCCAGGTTAATGTCCACAGAAAGGAGAAGGAGCTCCTCCACTCCCCTAGATGGTAAACTTGCACAGGTAGGGAAGACAGAAACATGACCAGGCTGATACTTCTAGTTAACTGCAGGTAAAGGGAGAGTGATCATTTTGAAAATGTAGATACACTGTCAAAGTTCAGAGTCCACTCTTCGTTGTATGACGAGCACCACAGCAAGTCAGTGTTTTCTGTATCCACAGAGTTCCACCCCTTCACAGCAACAAAAAGTGATGCTAAAGCAGACAAACAAGAAAAATTGAGGCTCACATCTCAAATAAATGAATACTTGCATTTGAATTACTGTATGAAAACATATAAGCCCAGGTACTCTTTTAAAATAGGTTTCAAAAAGTTTCCCCCCAAGAAACTGAATTCAAATGGTGCATTGAACGTACACCTTCAGTGAGGAGTGCAATACAACACTGGTCCCTTCAATGTCTGAAAAATGGCCTCGGAGTTACAGGGGGCTGTGAGCCTCAGAGGAAGCTATCTGATCATAAGGTAGCCTGGCAGGCCTTGTGTCTGAGTGTAATATCAGATATGTTCTAGTGAATTGGAAATTCTTGGTGGTAAATAAAGAATTCAGCACAATGGATACTCAGTAGGAAGAGATTCAGGGTCATAGTTAAAGCCTGTCACGGGCAAAGCAAGGTCGCCCTGGGACTGCTGCAACCCACTGAGCCCCAGGACAGAGCAGCCTAATTCCAGCAGTGACTTTTTTTCCTGAACTCAGATATCAGGCTGCATGTGAAGATTCACCCCAAAGAGTTCACTTTGTCTTTCTACAGAACTATTCATAGTTGCCCGTTGTTAACTTTCTTTTCTGGCATTTCAGCCTGCTTCTCTGAAATGACAAGAGTGCAATGCAGACTAGTATACTAGTTTCTACACTCAAATACTGCATAGTATGAGGCTGTCATGGATGGCAAAACACATTAGTTGTGAATTAAAATCTGCTCTTTATGCAGAAAGTTTCCACAGAGTAGCGGTCCAAGCTCCATTTCCTTAACACTATTCATGCAGTATCACCAACAAGAATTTTAAAAAGGAACAGCTTCATTTTATTACAAGCTTTAGATAGCTCTCCCTATCTCAGACAGCTTAATAAAATTCAGAGGTTACTTTGAAAAAAAAAAAAGCCTGGAAGGATATTGCTTTTGAAATGTAGACCCAGCACAGGTAAATGATGGTTAGACAAGAGTCCACACACCTGGATCATTGCTTTGCCCTAAAGGTAAGACTAGCAAGGTTCATATAAGGGAAAAGAAAAACCAAAGGAAAAAAAAATCTCTTCAGGAGATAAGAGCTGTCAGTAGAAACTTGATAGCACAGAAATAAAGAATAAGAAAGCTACGAAGAGCAGCAAATAGCTAAATTACCTGTAGGAATCTGTCATTACGCTTCTGGAACATTACGGTAGTTAAAAAAGGCTCTATTAATAATGTTTAGTGGTTCAAAATATCTAGGAAAGTTCATCCAGCCTGATCTCTTATAGCTGCCACTTTAAAAACAGCTTCCAAACATCCTTTTTTTTTGGGTGACTAATGTTTTGGACCTGTGCAAATCTGATAGCTGAAGAACTCATACTCATGGAAAGTGGGAAACAGATTGAAATAACTTTAAAAAACACCTTCTAAGTATATTTATGTGTATGCATACACATACAAAAAGAAATCCTTATAGAATAATGGTTTGCATCAATGACAGTTTACTTTTTTCTGTCTCCCATCACTAGTTGGGTGTATTCTGTGTTGCCTCAGCTTACACATGTAAAAAGGTGAACACAGAACATTTAGTTGGTTTGCTTAAAGACACAATCTTTGCTGAAGGTAAAACAAAAACCTTCTGAATTCAAAGGCAATGTTTTATACATAAAATTCATCCTTTCTTTCCTTTCATTCTATACTATTTGCAATTTTTAACCTCTTGTTGCTACTTATTTAGACAAGCTTTGCATGGTGAAGTGGAAAGAAACAATACATACTGACAGTGGACTGATTATGTTTTCCAATAGGTGTTTTAGAATTTTGACTATGATCATTAGGAAAAAAATTGTAAGGTAGAGTGGAATTACTATTTTCTTTGGCCAAAACAAAAAACAAAACAAACAAACAAGCAAGACCCAAACCACCCAACACAGAAACAAAAAAACCCACAACAAAACAAAACAAAACAAAAAGTAAATCCTACTGTGAAGAAAAAACAAACAATGGTAGGATTTTAGTAGCACAGATATTGTACATCTTCAGAAAGTCTGTCTTATTACATTATTTCTCTGCAAACTTCATAATGATAACTTATCTGAATTTGTTACAATGTTATCTCTTAATTTCCAGTCATTTGATTTTGTATTTTAAAAGTGCTTCCCTGAAAAGCTTCACAAGAACATTAAATCAATAAATGTCAACACCTTATACAAAACAGAGATGATTTATTTCTCTACTTGGTCTAAAAAGATAATTGCATGGAAATCTGATGGGTACAAATAACATCTCAAGGTAACTAGATGAGTCAGTAACAATGTTATATACAGTTCAAAGGGTAAAGCAAAAAGCCAAAGGCACAAATTTTATAGCTGGTCCTTGATAAAAAATTGTCTTGTATAAATGATTCATATTTGTTGATACGGTCTTGGAGGTGTAGTTAATAATTTCTCATAAAACAGAAATTATTTTGGAAACCTAGCTGAACTGAAAATGTGTTTTCTTTTGTTTGCTTTTGTAGCTGCCTACAGATTGTCCTGAAATTTTACAGCTGTGTGTCCAGTCCGTAACCTGTACCTCCATGTAGTTATTTGAAAGGATGCATAGCCTAATTCATACCATTAATTACTGCTATTTCTGAATGCCCTATAGAAATTACAGAAAGCCAAGTGTAGGCTAAAAACAGATATAGTTTGTACTTTTACTCATTTTTCTTGCACAATTTTTTGTAGGAAACTGTCTACAGCTTGCATTTTTTTTCTCTTCACTTTGCCTTTGCATCTATCATCAACTTAGCTACTGTTCCTAGAAGTACCAATCAGTGTAGGAAGGCTGTTATGTAGAGGTAATTTTTACATTTCTTCCTGAACATCTTGCATATCTGTAGAGAGAAGTTTCATGTCATAGTCTGAGAACATGTCTCCTTAAAAGAACATTTGTGGCATTCTTTCCCCTGTTGTCCGTGGGAGAGCTTTACCTCCCCAATGAATCTTGACAGTCAAGAGATGAAATATCTCAGACAACCTGCTTTCAAGTCTAATGAGACCCCTGAAGATCAAGATGTGGGAACTTGAATGTGTTCATTACCAGGACATTAAGGTAATACTGTATAAGGAGGTTTAATTCTTAGTGTGAACCTGAAAGCTGTTGCACCTGATGTCATTGACTTTCCGAGACCATTTGAATTTGAGACTGCACAGAAGCTGTACCTGCTTTACAGGTAGTCCAAAGTGCAAAGGCATAAGTGAGATGTTACTGGATTAAAAGACAGAAAATATGTTTTTAAGCCTTAGAAACCTTTGAAACATAAAATAATCCTTCTCATATACTTCCGTATAAAATCTGAGAATGAAATTGTTAGTGCTGTTGTACCAAGAATACAGCTCTTCCAAGGCTGGTGAGATTTTACTTGCACTTTTTACATACTTTTTACTATCCAGGCTTTGGCTCCAAGGCTACCCAATACATGTTTTACTTAAAAAAAAAAAAAAAAAAAAAAAAAAAAAACAAACTAATAAGGTAGGAACTTGAAAAATATTTCAACCTACATGATAAAAATGTGTAGAAAACCAAGGGTAATTTTACAGCGTTGTTTCTTTTGAAAAATTGTTCCTAGGTTTTCATACAGTACCAAAGCAAGACTGGGATACAGTTGATGTCTATAAATAAAAAGTAAAATATAGCTAGGGATTCAGCATGAAATAATGGCATTTCTTTCCCATGCAGTCCTAAATAAAGAAATTAGCCACGTTTGACAAATCACACACACAGATTTGGCACTTACAGTAGGTGTTTATGAACAGAACCAGCAGAAAGATTTTGGAGCATTAAATCACACAGATCATTAAATGCTTTCAATACTGCTATCATTTATTGCAACCACCAGATGGAAAGTTAAGGAGGAAGAAGGCAAAAGTTGTCTAATTAAAGAAGATTGTGGTTTTCTTTTCAAGCACTAAAATTGTTCAGCTGTCCTACCTTATATTCTTCCTATGACAACATTATACCAGCCTTTGTCTTCAGAATATTTTCATTCTGTGGTCCTAATGCAGATTTCAGTCAGGCATTACTCAGAGAAACTCTAACTGAATTCAATACGACTTGGCTACTTACAAACAAGAACCTTATATTTTATTCAGGCTGGTCCAAACCACCTTCTCTGTAGGAAAATTCACTATTTTACCAATGATTCTGCTTCTGTTTTTCTTATTCCTTAATTTTCAAAGTTCCATACAACCCTCTTACCCAGTATGGTCTTTTCAGAACCTTCCACAAGCTGTTAACTTTGTAGTCTTTGGGGGTTATTCCTGCACAATCAGTCTTAGGACGCACTTCATGAGTCACCAGAAAAGTTAAATGCCAAAGAACTGGGTTTAAGACTGTAAACTGCTAAAATGCAGAGAGAGCTAGATAGAGAAGGGAATATGAAACACTTCTGCATGTCCCAGTGGAAAACAAAGCAAAAATCCCATGCTAATGTTGACTGAAGCAAGCAAACTAGAACATCCACATGCGTGCAACATAATAACATATAGCCAGATGTACCAATTCACATCTGGAATTAATATAGCTGCAGCATATAGAACATTTAAGAGCTTCTGCCACATGAAATGTTCTTAGACACATAGCTGACACATTAAGTGTTTGAGTACAAAATCAGATCAAAAATATGCTTGCAACACCTGAGGTCCCAGACTCAGTGTAGATTTGTATAGAACAGAAATGTTTGAGCTGTTCAGCATCTATCTCAAGCCTAAACTCCAGAGGGATTCCACAGCTTGCATAATTTGTGTAATTCAAAATACCTCCCCAAATCCTTTTTGGTTCAGTGGACCAAACAACTAGGTGTCTTTGTAACAATTTGCTTGATTCAGGCTTTTGAAAAGTAAATGGGACACCTAATTACAGCATGAGGGAGGAAGGGTGGTGAATATAGGTAAATTGTGATGGTCGTCACGAGTAAGCAAGAGACAGGCTGTGCAAGAAGGCAGAAGACAGATTCAGAACCAGAGGATGGCAGTGTAGCTGGGCAGTGATTAAGCTTGCTGGAGGGTCAGGTGTTAGAGATGCAGATGAAGTTCAAGGAATATAGAGAAACCAGCAGCTTTTGAAATCATTTAACGGGAATCTGGGAAGCAGAAAGAAAAAGGGTTTTAATGAAGTGAAAGCAGTAAAGAGAAAAAGGAGAATTTCTTTATCTATCAACACACTAAAGTTTTAATACAAGAAAACAGGAGGGGAAATCCATCCATTTATATCTTTATAATCCCAAGGAACCTCTGAAGTGATATTAGAGACAATTTGTGTCTTTTCTCCAGCAAAACACAAACCTCTTCAGCAATCTCTATCTATCTGACATGAGAGTGAAATTTGTTGTTAAATGCCAGAAACTTCCATAAATTATGCTTCCATGGCACAGCAACACAAGTCAAAAAACCTCTCCCTGAAAATTGTGAAGATAAAGATTAAAACCAAAAACATAGAAGGAAAAAAAGGAATGTATGTCACTAACTGTAAGGACTTTCAGCACTCTGAGAGCAGGTGTTCCCAACAAGAGCTGCAAAGGGAAAACTAAGACAGGGTCTTGCACAAGTTGCCTAATCCTAAGGAAAGGTGCCCTAAGACTGTTCTGCTGTGCAGAAGTGTAATGAAAAATGTTTTGGTCTTGACCACTGACGTCTTGGTAAAATATAGCAGCATTTTTCTTATTCAAGTCAGTAGAGTTACAAACTCAAATTCGTGCCGACTCTATTTTATGAAGAATAAACTGGAAGACAAATCTGTGTGTAGAGAATAGCTGAATTAGTTGCATGGCAGCCTATTTGTTATCATTTTAGATTCCTCCTAAATACTTATACTCTGCTGAAGTATTTAAAATGCAGAATCGAAATATCTGCATCAATGTCATATCGTATGGCTTTCTGAGTACACAGCTCCTAAAAGATGAGAATGCCTAGATGGTGAAAGTTTTTTTCAAAAAGTCCACAACACAGCCCAGTACAAGTCTTGCAAAGGCAAACAATTTACAAAATTGTAGGGCATATTTTTGTATAGTACTAGTTATTAGGAAATTCAACTAATATTTAGGAGCTCAATTTTAGACTTTAAATCTTGGTCAGACTGGAACCTGAAAAAAAGGGTAGTCTGTTGCGTATCAGCTTGATGATTATCTGTAGTGGTAAAAAATAAATTGCTGCAGTCATGGCGTTCAAGCCTAGTGGAATCGGCTTTGTACTAAAACCCAAGGGATTGAGCCCCTCCAGCTTCCTTTGTGTCCTTAGTTTGAAGCACTGAGAGCACAAGAGACAATGAATAGCTTTTTCAGGATTGTAAGAAATGGGAGCACTAACAAGAAGTGGAATGTATTAAGAGATATGCATTATCTACTTTCTAGAAATTAAAGCACTTCAGTGCTTCATTAGGGTGAAGGCTGACACCTTTCCAGTACGCTCCGCAGAAAACCTGTTCCTAGGTGTTGTCCTATTCCCGTATGTTGTGAGAACACCAAGGATCCTGGCTGCCATATTCAAAGTTCAAAATATTTTCTGTGTTCACCTAGGTCTCTCACTGCTGTTGCCATGGTGCCAACAAAAGCCTGAATGCCACACAGTATACATACTCGTTGAACTCCACAAAGGATCAGTGGGAAAAACAAGATATGTACTTGTAAGTACTCAAGATCACAATAGGACCAAAATCTTTGAAAAGCAGCTGCAGTGTTGTTGTGTTGACACATGGCCAAGCTGAAGGTGAAAAATAACCTTAATGGTCACAAAAAAAGCATTGATTTTCTTGCCACTGTTGATCTGAATAGATTTAAATTATTTCTGCTTAAGACAACTCTATGAAAAAGTTAGCTTAAGAAGTTCATTGTCCAATTTTCTTTAAGCAAAAGCTCTGTTTAGACCCCTGCCGTACTAAAAAAACCAAAACACAATAAAGCCTTTGTATGTTGAAATGGAACTGAGAGAAAGTGGACATAATGTCATAACCATGTATTATGTATCATTATGAGGCAAATGGGATTTAAACAGATTTAGGCTGCTTATCCAAAATAGTTTTACACAACTGCATAATGGTTTGAGGTTTGTACAGAAAGCAAACATTTGAGCTCTAAAAGTAATGAGAGTGCTGTTTGTAGAAATTTTGCAAAAATGAAAAAGCAAAAATGGGGAAGAGCAAAAGATCAATCCAGCAAACATTTAGTTTATTCAGCTACACTTCCTTGTCAATCAGACAACTTTAAAAACTTTTCTAATGTATTCCTTTTCTCCTCTCACATTGTTTCTCTGTCCTGTGCAGCTCCATATGCATTTTTTAAACAGCATACAGGAGGGGCTAGTGATCATTTTGCCCTCAAACAACCCAGTTTGTCCCCAGAAGGCATCCACTAGAATATTATTACCTATAATTCTTGGTGCAGGCCATGTGCAGGCACCTGGAAAAACTGGGGGAAAGAAAAGACAGAGAATTCACTTTGCATCTTTATAATGCCCTTGGAACAGGTTCCTTCCACTGTCTCTAAAAGTAATTATATTGAAACAGATCTGTTTCTATCACTGTGTACTCTCCCAAATGCACACCTAGATTTGCACTGCAAAGCATGTGATAAGGAAGGAAGGACAGCATTGGACTGCTTCATTTCCATACACAAGGTGAGGACATAGCAGCTTCTTTCTGATGGAGGACAAAGCATGACCATCAGCAGGTGTATGTCTTTCTCTTTTCTCCTGTGCTTGCAGAAAGGATGGGGCAGAATCTAGCATTAAATAAATAAATAATGAAGTGTGTACAATTTTTTTAAGCCTTGTAATTGACAAAAACTGAGGAAAGCCATTAGGATCTTTTTTCTTGCCTAACAGTAATATGTGAAAAAAATTAAATTATTGTTCCTTGAACTATTGTCAGAGTGGCAAGCATGAAATTTTCGTATATGTTTATGTGAATATAAATGTATATTTGTGTGTATGTTACATGGTCTTACGAGTATTTTAATGAAAAGGGGTGATTCTGGAAGTGAGATAATTACTAAATTGTGATTTCCTTGGTGATTCACATATGTCTAAACTGTGATTCCTTTGCTTTGGCAAGTTCTAGGAATGCTTCTTGGACCTTTCCTCCAAGAATATTTCTCTTTTAGTAGCTGGCTTTCTGCCTTCTCCACTCCCAGCAACCTCTAGCTACAATCTCAGATCTATCATAAACAGGAGACTGGGTCAGATGGCTGCAAGCTAGAACTGTCCAGCCCTAACAAAGAGGATTTAAATTGGCAGTCCTGCCATAGGAAGTCTAGCTGTGAAAGCTTCCATTCTGCTCATGTCAGAGTTCACTTCTGTTTGAACAGGCATGACTTAATAACTGCGCCTTGGAAGTGCTGCTGTGTGCATTTCTCTTGAGAACTTCTCCTGTGGAATTTTGGATTAAATTAGAATTTATACTGGATCTGTTAGTGGCCAGTATTCCTGTTATAGCTGAACAAGTAAAATTATTCAGCAGCTGTTATTCAAGAAGTATCCCATTTTAACACACATTCTTCAAACAAAAACACTGAACAAATAGTGCTGTATGAAACAGAACAAGCATTTTTTTGTCCATTAGATGAAAATTTTACACTTGATTGAATGCCTGATCTTTGAACAGGGCACTGTAGTATGCAGGAAAAAAAAAAAAGGAAAAAATAATAAAACAAAGAGTAGTAGACATTTAATTGGGGTATCAATTCTAGCATCTCGGATACTGGAGTCATGTGAAAACAGAAAAATTTTTGGTTTCTCTGTGAAAGTCCAGACTAACTCTGACTGGAAGAGTGTTTCCTCCTGGCATCTGAAGAGAGTCTGAAACACTTTCAAGGAGAAAAACAGACACAATAAATCTCACCTCCTTCAACCACAGCCTCTTCTTTGATAGGGAACAGAGGTGCCTGTTGCCAGTTTTAGTATTTCTTCCTCTGCTACACACATGGTTGTAAGAAATATAAAGATGATTGTTCATACTATTTCCTGTACGATTCCACTGAGAGTTCATGGTAGAGACAGAAACTCAAAGGACAGGGACATGTACCATGTTAGTGTGCTTAGGAATGCAGCCACTATTATCCACTTGAGAGTATAATATAAAGTTTTCAGGTAATCTTATAAATTAAAGCTGACTTTGCTTCACAGATAAGTAGACTATTTTGGTAACATATATTGTGTTGAAAAAAAATGGCTATGCACATGGGACATATAGCTGTGGAGCCTTGGATTCCAAAGACTTTGTTTACATTGTTTTCTCAACGGACATCTCCAATTATTCTGATAAAGTTCCTGAAATACACTGTCACACCTAGGAATCTTATCCACCCTGAAAAGACCATGTTTGAATAGAAGGTATACTGGTTTATTATGATAGTATTTTCATTTAATAGCAGTACTTTATGTTGTTTAGAGAGAATAAATCCCATGGAATTTGGGGTTTTGTGAGCTAAACAAACCTGATAAAACATTTAGTGTGAGAAATCCACCTGGATTTGCAAAAATATTCTTTAGTCATTTTTCATTTTACTTTCAAAAAAGTATCAATCAATTATAGAGAAGGGGTATGTGTCAAAAGAAAGAAAAAAATATCACAGAAAGACATTGTTCTATACTATTGTTGAGCACGCAAAAACATCAACACAAGAAGCGCCAAAGTCTTGGGCTGTGGATCAAAATCTGACTGCTCATCCTGGCCTTCAAGTCACTATATCATAAAAACTCTTTATATACTCCTTCATTTCTTTTCATGTACTCCTTTAGACCTTATGCTCCACCAAGGGTGATAATTCTATGAAATTAATACTTCATGCATTTCCCACACAGGCACTAATTTCACAGTTTCTTTCATGATTCTCCTATGTCTTTTGTATCGTGACTAAGCTTGCTCGTTAAGTCACTGTGCCTTCTCCAAATCCACTTTAAAATCTCATTTATGTTTTGTTGCTCATAAGAACAGAAAGAAAAAATAATTAGTCCCATTGATAAATAAGCAGTAATTAAGCCTTTACAGTATACATATGCCTCAACAAGCAGACAGGTAATACTCCCGTCATAATTTTCATCTGTATTCTTTTCCTCTCTGTTGGTGAGGTCATAAACAATAAACTGAGTTTTGCAGTGAACAGTCTTTCAGGGTTGAGGGTTTTTTGACATCTAAAATACTTGATTGTACTGAATACAAATTTGAATTATTTAAATTCCATCTATGTCATCTCAAGAGGTTAGAGTTTAGTTGTCCCAAACCCACGCTCTCTTTTGCTGATCAATATACTCAGAAAATTTGTCTTCTCTAGATTACTTTGGCCACAACTTTCCTTTGATGTACTCTTTCTTCTCATCACATGGAATGTCTAGGGTACATGATCGTCATTACTGTCAAATAGGCTGTCATAGAGCAAAAAGCAGGACTGTGAAACCTGTGTTTAGGCATCTTGTTTATGTCTTTTGTTCATTACTTAATGACAGATCTATAATGTATATTTTTTGTATTGTAGATTAATTTGGCTTCTCTGTGGTAGAACATCTTAAGATTACAGATATTTATAAATTATGACAATAGATTCAGCAGTATGATGCAACAAAAACTAAAGTGCAACTCACAGAATGTACTGCAAACTGCAGCAAATGATGGATTCAATATCATAATGGAACTCACCCAGCTCAAATCAGCTGCAGGCACACTATCTTTTTATTGCTGCAATGGTATTTTGCTAGTCTATATAATAGCAATATATATTATATATTATATATAATATAATAGCAATATATATTGCTGTTAATCGAGTACTTCTAAAAACCCCTCTTTGCTATGTTATTATTGCTGCTTTTACAATGGACCTAGGATGGTCCAAAGCTGCAGTAAATATCAAACCCCAATTGTGGAAGGTGGTGTTATGAGAACCGATTAAATTCAAGACGAAATGCACATATCTCTTTGTTTAACAAATACCCTTTGGTTGTTCAAAATAAAGCTGAGAATTTCAAAATGTGGATACCATAAAAACTCTTTTTCAGTGTGACCCTTTAATTTTAATAAAAAATAAATAAACAAGCAACATTAGTGTTTAACTTGATGTAACAACAAGAGACTGTTGGCTAATCCAACCCATAAAATTATAATAGGGTAAAACATACTAGACTGAGCATCAAATGGAGCAAAGATGGAAGAGAAAGCCTGAGTTTCTAATTGCTACCATACAGTGGAATATACCTTACTCACCTTCTGATTTATAGAACAGCAAAAAAGCAATTTCAGAACTATATGCATATTTCTAATTCATTCTTGGCAAGTTCACTTTCATATCAGCCAGATGCTCTGCATTTTGCAGTAGCAATCTAAATCTCTTGTCTGTTATAATATTTCGTGACATGCTAAACATGTTCATTCATGCTAAACATCTATATGCTTGTTGATGTGCAAGCGAGCAATCCAACAGGCTAAACTGACAAGATCAGACCAGCGGAAAGTTTTTATTACAGGTTTTCAGATGGACAGTTTCCGATTTCCTCTAAGTAGCTCATCAAGGTAGAAATGCACCACTGCAGGCAGCAATTGCTTTGCCTTTTAGCGGAATTGGTGCAATAACATTTTGTGCCAGATTTCTCCAGAGGTTCATGCTTTTGAAAGCTTGAGTCATGGTACTTCTGCCATTGCCACTGCTGGGAAAAGCTAAGCAGAGCGAGAAGTGAAAATTGTTGGAGCAGCTGCCACCTGTGCTATATATGACTGAGCGGAAGCTGCTGTCATGTCAATTTTCTGTGCTTTTATATGCCAGGAGACCCACACTAATCCAGCCCATTATTTACTTTTGCAATGTCACACAGGACCTGTGGCCCCTGAGCCTTTTTTAGTGTTCCAGGGTCCCAGAGTAAGAAGATCTTTACATCCCAATAAAAATTTGCAGTGGTGGTAGTTTTCACTACAGCTTTCTGAGGCACAAGGAAAATAGGTTGGAAAACAGAAAAGTTAGAAAAACTTGACTGAACCAGGTTTTTTAATATTATAGATCACATCCTTGGCTGAAGTAATTTAGGAAGGCTTAGCAGCCTCCATTCAATGAACAGTGACAGTTAGGTCTTTCAAGAGAACTGAAGCCCCTTCATAAAGATTATATCTTATGCAGACCACCTACCATTATGCCCAAACTCTTGAAATACTATAAAATATATTGTTTTGCAAAGTATTAAGAGCAGCTCACCGATAACTTGTGTTTAGAAATTTTATCATGTCATTTAACCAGTAGTTTAGGTAGCTACCTTTAAGCAACGCCACTTGAAAATCATGACTTATTGTCATCTGATTCCTGCTGCAGACATGGAACCAGGACAGAAATTTTCCACTTCCTGATTTGTGTTGACATGTGTATGTAGTTACTATATCAGTCTGGATGGTGCCAGATGAAAGCCCTGATGAACTTTTACATGTGCTGAATGAAAACATCTTCATTTCCAGATTTCTGCTAAATGTAAGCAACAGTGTACTCAATACTTGCCCATAGCAATGTTTGGCTAAATGACAGTCACCATGTGTATTTCATTGTCATCTCTAGAAAGGACACAAACTAATTGCTTAGTGGAGGACAAATACAAAGGCAGGAATAGAATACGACTCAAGTGGGGACGACTGCTAGAAAAACAGCTTTAATATGAAAGAAAACACACCAAACTGATAGATTCTGATAGCCTATCTGGTATGAAAGACACATTAGAATCTGGAGGCTTCTCTGTGTGCACGGGAGCTAGGCTTCCTGAACTCTCACAGTGTAAGTGGATGTACAGTAAAAAATAAAGTGATAATATCTTTTCTAAAATCATAGATTTTATCATAATTCAGATGATTATAAGGGGCTAAGAAGGTGAAGTGAAATAAAAATTGTCTCTAAAAATTATTTGTTGTGAAAGAATAATAGAAAGGAAATTTTGAAACCATATTGGGGTCACTGTTTTCCATGAAGAAAGCAATATTAAAACAATCATCAAATCAAAATATTCTTCATCACCTTATTCCATTTTAATATTCTGTCTCTTGTTAATGATACAGAATACACTTTCCACTTTTAAGTTTTCAGTTTTAAATTTTCAGTTTTATACTATTAGCATGATACCACTCTATAATCACAACAACAAATATTATTATGTATGTGCCACGCTGGGATATGGCCATTTCTCAGCTGGTTGAAGCAATATCCCAGCAAGGCACATAGAATATCTTATTTTTTAGTGTTATAAGTACTTTTTATTTGCCATTAGGAGACAATTCCATATTTTTTTATATGAATATTAATGGCTGATGTTAATTTTTTGTGCCAGAACACTTGTACGAATGCCAGCTTTTTTTGTGGGTGTTTTTTCCCCTTCTCTTAGATGTTATTGATTTTCTTTTCTTCTTACTCGGGGATTTAATTCATCTGGAATACACATAGAATTTTTACACCAAGAGAAATTAGTTTTGTAAACATGCAAAGCTGAAATTTTGGGGAATTTCATCAGGGTGCTGACACTGATTTTTGGTGTATCTTTGAAAGTAGTCTTCATGCGATTTATTGCCAAAACTTGTCCAACACACAAATTTGAGTTTAGGACCTGGCAGGACAAGATCACGTTCTCCAGGTCCTTCAAGGGAAAGCCAAGATACAGGGACTCAAATAAGACAGAGTTCTTTCATCTGTCAGGTCTTTTGGCGTTACCTGAAGGAGCTAGCTATAGGAGTAAATGCTATGCCCATACTTTTCCAGTGTTGCAGATGTACAAATTTAGTTTTCCTAGCAATATATGTAAATAATCTTGTAGCAAATATGTCCACCTAGCACAAGATTAAGGTAATAAACCCTAACATTTTTTGCCTTCAAGACAATCTACAGGCTCTTTAACTTTTATATGTTGTGCTTGGGCAGTTGGAGGACATACCTAAACCACTAAAACATACTTTCACTAGTGCCAGTCAGATAAGTTCATGGTCTCATGTTGCAGCATTTGAGATCTCCTGGTTAGACACTATGCACAGTTTTATTAAGTACTTACAATATTACTAAATGTCTTTCCTACTGTCTTTTACTTAGCTGACATGGATTAGCTATTTTCCTCTTAGTATAGAAATTCTATTTTCCTGCCTTAACTGTGTTGTTGATAATATTGTTCAGCAAAGCATCTTACAGAACACTCACTTGAGCACTGCAGATTGGCAAATGGTAAACGGTTTGTAGCAGTGAAAGTCCTACAACACCATTTCAAGGACTGAACAGTTTGAGAACCATTAGCACAAATGAACAAAATGAAAGGCTATTTAATAAACACTACTACTTTACCTTTTAAAACTCTCTCACAAAGGCCTCTGTTTAAGATTTATTTTCTTAAAAAGAAAAAAAAAATTGTTTTTAGCAAGTTATTTTACCACACTGTAAATTAGAAAAACAGCCCCCTTCCACAGAAGTCAGAACTCTTCGGTCCTTTCAGGGAGTAAATAACAGTTTGTATTGTGTTATCTGGAAAAATAAAATATTATGCTTTCAGATTTTGTATTCAGCTGCAGATTTGCACTGGGTTTAATGCCTCTTTATTTTCCATGTAAATGGATTTTCAAAATTGTTTCTGTGGAAAAGTGAAGGCATTTTTTTTCTATTTTTCCACTTAATGTCATTGAGCTGGCATTTGAGTGAATTATGAAAAATCAAGAACCTGAAAGCTATGGCCCTGCTGAAGTCCATTGTATAGTCAGAAGCAATTTATGCAGAACAATGAGAGAAAATCCAATAGATCTGGAAATGTGCACAGAGAAAGCAGCAATACTTTGTTATATTAATAATTTAGTTCTCATTTTCATCTTAATTTTTCATATTTTGTTGAGTTTTGCCCTCTTACAGAGGCAACCACAGCATGAAAAATGCCCACTAGCACAAACATTTTCAGATAGTTTCCGCCATACTCATACTTGAGTTTCCTGGAGTTTGCTACAGCAGCAAGTTCAAGCCGTTTGCTCATGCTCAGTTTTCAGAATGGCAGTGACTAAGCACGTCCTTTGCTATTAAGACAAGACAAGAGAAGACAAGGTCCAGTTCAGCCAAAGTATTCTGTTCCTAATTCTTACTTACGACTCTAATTCCCACTGAAATCAACGACAGCTGAACATGGAAATGCCTTTGTGAATTGGAGCCTTTATTTCCTTGTTTACATAAAGAGACACAGCTACCATAGACTTTGTTGCATAAAGGTTGTGGCTATTAGAATCTGCCTCTTGAAAGATCTAAGTGGTTACTGATTTTGTGTCATGTATATCACAATATACATGACCCAAAATGTCTGAAATGGCATGACAAAAGGAACAATTAAAGCTGTTGCTAGCAACCAAAACCTCAATCACTTGTTTTCTGCTGGAGGAAAAGGTCTGTTTTCTTAATTGTTTGTATATAAAGTTAGTCATACATACTTATTATTTTTTTTATTTGATATTTTTAAAAAGGGAAGCAAAATCTTCTTTCTGAATTGCAAGCATGATGAGTTAAAAATATGCGTAGGACACTGGCTTTTCATATGAACCAAAACCACCTCTAATCACATAAAACAGAAGAAGAGGAAAACATAGCAGATTCTTCAGCCACTTGGATACTTGCAATTTCTACAAACAACAGGATGTCTTCTCCTGTTGGAGAGCTTTGAAAATGTCACAGTCCAGGCAATGCCAAAGACTGTTGGAGTGTGCAGTGTCAGAATGAGACTGCTGAAGGCTAACAGGGAAACACACAACAAAGACAATGATCAATTTTCAAGATTTCTAACCCATGTTCCAGTGGAATCTTTCACTGCCAACTTTGCAGTGCCTGCTCTGTCATATAGTTCATTTCACTCCACAACTCACAACCAAGTCCCAGAGGCTGTTTAGCTTGTATCGTGGACGTAGGTCTAGTGGAGTGAGGAGGAGAAAGTATTGGTCATGTACAAGTTCACAAAGTTCTCAGTCAGATATTGCTTCCCTGTGTGACAAATAAAAGTATGTTTATAGTTTCATCTTGAAGGTGTCAGTAGGACCAGAATGTTTTGGCACCTGCAGGGAGACTGAGATTTTCAGTCACCGGAAACTCATTCCAAATTTATTTATTTTTCTCCTCTCTGTGGATTTTCTTCTACAACTTTGAAAGACTGCAGTCATCCGCAAGTCATATGGTAAAATAATTTCAGTGTCTTCAGAATATATTTCTTTTTACTGTGGCAATGAGTGTCACTGAAGAAAAGAAAGAATTTGCAAATACTGCAAGTGTAAAAGAATGCACTGAATGTACCCCCATGAAAATCAAGCAGACTAGTTAAGAAAGGTTCTGAAATTTTGGAAATGGCCATCAAAATCAAAGTGCTCTAAAGCATCATACTGGGAAACCAAAGAGAAAAAAATGATTAATTTTAGCCTATGCAAATCCTAAGTATCCTCTTGGTGCTTTCAAGACTCTTAGCATCATGCCATCTCAGCACTGTGCTAATTAAAACTTTCTGAGCTTTTAAAAACAGCCAGACACTGGTTTGTCACATTTTCTTAAAAATTCTTTGGGAGTGACAGGTTTAATCTCCCACGAACAAATGAGGAACTTGCAGAGTTCTTAGAGGAAAAGCTTCAGTAATTCTACTCTTTTGGCTTGAGGGAAAGTCTGAGAACAGCTTTTTTAGGAAGCATGATGAGTGTCCCTACCTCAGTACCCAGCAGTTAGAGCAGTAATAAAGTTCCTTTCATAGCTAGAAACTTTAAATGAATCTCTGAAAGAGCTGAGCACAAATAACTTCAGAGAAGTGCTACTTGTCACCGTCTCTCTGGATTTCAGATCAGCAAACAGATGTCTCCAGCTAGTGGCCACGATCTCATCAGAATACAGCATGAAAAATGGCCTCAGAAATAGGTAATATTAGAAATTACTAGCCTTTTTCATGTAGAAAAAAATATTATGCATCATATAATACTCATGACACTCTCTTCATAAACATTCCCAGCTTTTAGGGATGTATTTCTGTAAAGGCAAAGGGAATTGAAGTAAAGGTTCCTAGTTCTTCTCAACTGAAGGCCACAGAAAAGAACAAAGAAAGAATGTCACATTTGTAAATCCTGTCAGAGAACAACAACTGTTTCTTTTCAATGTAAACTTAGAAACCTGGATCTGTGCCACTTCAAGACACAATTATTAAAATAAATTTCTGTGATACTGTCTTCTGTCTTTGGTTCAGAAATGCAGGCTGGCACAGAAAGCAGAGTCTACCCATAATCACTTTCAGTTGTGCTAGCTGAAACCCGAAGATCCTCTACAATTCATAAAGTCTGGCCATTGCTCTTCAGAGTGAATATCAGGTGCTGGTATTTGAGATGCTATGTACACACCCTCTGATACGTTGTCGTACCTAAGGTAAGTCAGTGTAATCTGCCCTCAGGGAACATAAATAAATGAATATTTTGGTTTAAATATTTGAGTCTTACTTTCTAAAATTCCTGCACTGCCATGTTGTTTAGAAAGAAGAAAGGAGGGACAGTCTAATAAAAGACAACAATAATAAAAGAAAACAATCCCAACAATCAGAGCAATCCCAAGCACAAATACAGGCTGGGACAAGAATGGATTTGAGAGTAGCCCTGAGGAGAAGGGGTTGTGGGTGTTGTTTGACGAGAAGTTCAACATGAGCTGACAATGTGCACTTGCATGCCAGAAAGCCAACCACATCATGGGCTGCATTAAAAGAATCGTGGCCAGCAGGTCGAGGGAGGTGATTCTGCCCTTTCTACTCTGCTCTCACGAGAGTCCATCTGGAGTACTGGATTCAGCTCTGTGGCCCCCAACAGGACATGGACCTGTTGGGTTTACACCAAAGGAGGGTCATGAAGATGATCAGAGGGCTGCTGGAACACCTCTTCTGTGACAACTGGCTGAAACAGTTGGGATTGTTCAGCCTGGGGATGAAAAGGCTCCGCAGAGACCTTATAGCCTCCTTACGGAACCTAAGGGGGGCCTATAGGAAAGGTGAGGAGGGTCTTTATAAAAGGGCATGTAGTGATAGGACAAGCAGTCACAGTTTTAAACTGAAACAGAGGAGATTTAGACTAGATATAAGGAAGAAATTCTTTCCTGTGAGGGTGGTGAGACATTGGAACAGGTTGCCCAGAGAAGTTGTGGGTGCCTCATCCCTGGAACTATTCAAGGCCAGCTTGGATGGGGCTTTGATCAAGCTGGTCTCGTGCGAAGCGTTCCTGCAAATGGCTGAGGTGTTGTAACAAGATGATCTTTAAGGTCCCTTCCACACCAAACCATTCTATAATTCTATTTTTCTATGATTCTGTGATTTATAGTGGGTAGCTGTGCAAGGAATTGGTAGATTCCTATCCTCAATTCTGCACTGTTAACTGTATTTTGAACTAGAAAGTGAGCCCCTTCCACATTTTTATTTTTCTTTTAATGAATTCTTGGCTTTCCAAGACTGTTTTTTTATGTTCTGCTGAAAGTCTAATCATCTTGTCTTTAAAGCAAAGCAGTAATTAACAGCAACCAGCTAATACTCCCCTGAAAGTTGGTTCTGGTTCTTATCAGATCTCCTAACAGAAGGTTTATGAGCTGAAAAATGAAATGCCTTTTGCAGACAACATAAAAGCTACACTAACTCATAAATCCCATGAAGGTAAGCACTACTGGAGTAATACTGTACACTGCCACTGGGCATCCATCACAAACACCTATGGAGCACAGCAACCAGAAAAGGGATCCAAAAAGCCTGCTGTCAATATGGCTGTTTGGACATCCCTGGCATTTTCTCTAGGGAATGAGTTCACACTACTCTTGCATGTGCCTCAGTCAGTAAGATAAAACTCAGACCATAACTTTCAAGTCATACTACATTCTTAGTTACTATAGTGTTCACTGTTTTTCACTGAGTTGTCTGCATTTTATGAAATAAAACATTCAAACAGTATGCTTGGACAATCTTGTAGTAGGAATGTAAGTACCTTAAGATCAAAAGTCATGATATTTTGTGATTTAAATAGCTCTGTAAGATGTATTTTTAATGCAGAAACCCCTTTGTAATTTATTGTTAGAACTCTACATGCTTCTAAAGCATAAGCACTTTTTTCTGTTGGTATTCACTCGTGACCACAATTTTTTAATGTATTTATCTTGCAGACAAATTGAGACCCGAATCTCATTTTGCTTTGCTGACGCACCCTTAATGGGTTCTACTGGAGTTAAGAAAACATGTATTTAGTGGTTTAAGGAAAAATCTGGAAAAGAAGGTTTATTATTGGTGCTACTAGTTCTTTTTCATCAGGCATATTTGTGATACATACATACAGGGCAAGAAAGTTCATTTACCAGGCTTCAATTACCAGATTGGCACTATAAAGCACGAGTATATTCTCCAGGAAAAACTAAATCCTTTAAATGAGCTGAAGTAGCTTTACAACAATCTGTTAACTCAGAATGAAACCATCAGAGTGTCCGATTTCCTGAAGAAATTGTGGTTTCTGGCAAAACAGTTGAAGAAAAGGCTTCCCAGACAGAAATGGAAATGAAAATTCATAAAAAAGAATGAGTACCACAAAAGGTCCTGTGGCATAGTTCTAGTGGATTTAAAAAAAAAGAAAAAAAAAGGAAAAAGTATTTATTCTTCGAAATCTTTTAAGAATATAATTTACATGACTATATTTCTCATGACAGAGAATGTTCTCACCATATGACTCTTGAAAGTGTTTAAAGGTACTGTATCCTGAGGACAGAAGGGCATCAGGAAGTAATATGTCTATCTCCTTCTCTCCCATCCATTTGTATAAACAGCCATACAGCCCAGATCCAGACTCGAGGAAAATCAGGAGGAGCCCTTCCACTTACCAAAAAAGACTTTGAATCATAGGTGTTATCTCACTAAATCACAACTGAGATAGCACTCAGCAAATGAAAGAAAGTATATGAATCACCACTAAGTGATAGATGTTGAAAGGTTTTAACCCATTAAATCTTATGATAATTTCTACGAAGTAAAAATAAAGCCCTAAAATACGAATTTTCTTTGCCTATATTAAACACAATAATCGTCTTGTTACAATAACTATCTTGTTACAATAATCATCTTGTTACAATAACCCTCAGTATGCTTGTTGCTGATATAAATGTAACTCTCTTCCTAAATTTTGAGACCTAACAAATCTCTGAAATGTAACCACAGCCTCACCACATTGTGGTGTTTCATTTTATCACTTTCAAATTTGCAAACTGTTGTTTTGAATAAAACTACTCACCTAATTATTCACGTCTATCTAATCTTGCTGCCGCATCTTACCCTTTCCAAGTTCTACCACTGCATCAACAATTTTTACATATTCATTTTTCCTTGTCACAGCACAAGTCTTTCTCTTGCAACTGTTCTTCTGATGACCTTCATATAGCTAAAATTCTAGAGGCTCTGATTGCCCTTAATTATATTGTTTTCTTCTCAGCTGTATGCTGTCTTTTCCATGGTATTGTCAGTGAAGCAATCCAAAATATATTCTTGGCTTTTATTGATGTCATAGCAGAATAATTACTTATGACATTCTCTGATTGATCTAAAGTCTTATCTCAAGCATTTTGCAGTTTTCTGTTAAATAGTTGTGTTCTAGACTCTCTGCTGATGGACATTTTTTATGTATCACCACAAGAAAACGCTTTGTTGTGTTTTGGGGTTTTTTAATCCTTATTCTATTAGTGTTGAACTGAAAAACTTACTCCTTATCTATTCGTTCCTCTAGTTCATGTGAATCATCAGAATACATAACTTAGCCTTCTTTAGAAACCAGGTCTGGTTGAAAAGCAAAGTCCCATATTCCTTCCTGCAGGTCACTGATCAACAGAGTGTGCAAAACTATCCTGCTAATGATTCCTGCAGCCCTACTTTTCACCTCAGCTGATATCATAGAATCATAGAATCATAGAATGGTTTAGGTTGGAAGGGACCTTGAAGATCATCGAGTTCCAACCCCCCTGCCATAGGCAGGGATACCTCTCACTAGACCAGGTTGCCCAAGGCCACGTCCAGCCTGGCCTTGAACACCTCCAGGGACGGGGCTTCAATAACCTCTCTGGGCAACCTGTTCCAGTGCCTCACCACCCTTAAAGTGAAAAACTTCTTCCTAATGTTTAATCTAAACCTGCCCTCTTCCAGCTTAAAGCCGTTCCCCCTCGTCCTATCACTACATGCCCTTGTAAAAAGTCCTTCCCCAGCTCTCCTGTAGGCCCCCTTTAGGTACTGGAAGGCCGCAATAAGATCTCCCCGGAGCCTTCTCTTCTCCAGGCTGAACAGCCCCAACTCTCTCAGCCTCTCCTCATAGGAGAGGTGCTCCATCCCTCTGATCATCCTCGTGGCTCTCCTCTGGACGCGCTCCAGCAGGTCCATGTCCTTCTTATGTTGGGGACTCCACAGCTGGATGCAGTACTCCAGGTGGGGTCTCACGAGAGCGGAGTAGAGGGGCAGAATCACCTCCCTTGACCTGCTGGCCACACTTCTTTTGATGCAGCCCAGGATATGGTTGGCCTTCTGGGCTGCGATCGCACACTGCTTGCTCATGTCGAGCTTCTCATCAATCATCACCCCCAGGTCCTTCTCCACAGGGCTGCTCTCCAGCCATTCTCCGCCGAGCCTGTATTTGTGCTTGGGATTGCCCCGACCCAGATGTAGGACCTTGCACTTGGCCTTGTTGAACTGCATGAGATTGGCTTGGGCCCACCTCTCCAGCCTGTCCAGGTCCCTCTGGATGCTATCCCTCCCCTCCAGCGTGTCTGCCTCGCTAAACAGCTTGGTATCATCAGCAAACTTGCTGAGGGTGCACTCTACCCCACTGTCCATGTCGCTGACAAAGATGTTGAACAGTACGGGTCCCAGTACCGACCCCTGAGGAACGCCACTCGTCACTGCTCTCCACTTGGACACCGAGCCGTTGACCGCAACCCTTTGAGTGCGACCATCCAGCCAGTTCTTTATCCACCGAGTGGTCCATTTATCGAATCCATGTCTCTTCAATTTAGAGACCAGGATATCATGTGGGACAGTGTCAAACGCTTTGCACAAGTCCAGGTAGATGACATCAGCAGACCTTCCCTTGTCCACTGCCACTGTAACCCCTTCATAGAAGGCTACCACATTTGTCAGGCATGACTTGCCCTTGGTGAAGCCATGTTGGCTCTCGCCAATCACCTCCTTGTTTTCTGTGTGCCTCAGCAGAGTTTCCAGGAGGATCTGCTCCATGATCTTGCCAGGCACAGAGGTGAGACTGACTGGCCAGTAGTTCCCCGGGTCTTCCTTGTTTCCCTTTTTGAAAATAGGGAATTGAAATATGTTTCCCCTTTTCCAGTCGGCAGGAACCTCGCCAGACTGCCACGACTTCTCAAATATGATGGCTAGTGGCTTCGCGACTTGATCTGCCAGTTCCCTCAGGACCCGCGGATGTATCTCATCAGGTCCCATGGACTTGTGCACCTTCAGGTTCCTCAGGTGGTCTCTCACTTTATCTTCATCTATCCCTTCCACCAATTTCAAGTCCCCTGTTTCTTTCTGATGGCACTAGTAAATTTCTTTCACCTTAGTCATGCATCTAGAGACCTTGGGAGTCACCAAAATTCATTCCAAAATCAAGGATTGATTTCCTGTTTGGCTGAATATTTAATTGTCTTTAAAATTTATGGTTTTGGTAAGTGTTACCTGTTTCTGGTGAATTGATGTTTCTAATTAAAAGACAAATTTTCTTTTTCATTTCTAGCTTACCTCCTTCCCTACTTTCACAGTCAAGTTTAAAAATTTATCATATCCTAGGTCTTTGCCAGATTGCCTCTCAAAGGCATAGTACTAATATTGTTTTATCATTTCTCACGTATTCAAAGATTATAACCTCGTTTGGCTTTTCTTTGTGTCTTAAAGATTTTTTTCTGTGATTTGCTAAGTTTCTGTTGCATTTTCTAGAATTGTATTACAGATATTGCTTCTTCAAGATCCTGCTAACTTTTTTATTATTTCTGGTGAGATACCAATTGCACAGTATGTCTTTATTTCATAGGTGATACAGTTCATTAAAAAAAAAAAAAAAATTCGTTTTGACCTTTGTTTCTTTTCTCAGATTTTTTCTCCTTATGGCAAACATTGTCTTAAGAATTTATTATATTCAGATCTATTGCTTCTGTTGGTATGTTTTGCTGTTAGTCTTTCTTTGCAGATAAAGCCATTATTATGTTGTCTATACTTTAAACTCTTGACTTGTTTTGATATTTTTAATAATCTCTTGTATGCTTCTTTCTCCAATCCAAGTTCCAGAAAGCTGTGTCATGAAAAGATGACGAATATATAAACAAAGTTTAAATATTGGGAATCGTATTGACAGAAATTTTAGGCACACAAGTGCCTCTGAAGTCAGTAGGGTTGTAAGTGTCAGGATAGTGTCTAAATTCCTTAATGTGTCTGACTTTCTGTTTTGACTTGCTTTTACAAATGTGTTACTGCTTTATGGCTCCATCTTTATTATTTTCAGAAGTGTAACACTTTGAATCAGATTATTGTTTATTCAGAATACCTGAAATCCATGGATTTATCAGTTTTCTCCCTCAGAAGCACCTAGAGAGACATCAAACTATTAAACAGTAATAACAGTTAAAACCTTCTTAATTGTATACTCCTCAAGAAATCTATTTCTTCTACAGCGTAAATTATTCTATCACCACTTGCATCCTGTCAATGCAAACTTTTACTTGAATTAAGATGGATTAATTTAACTGGTCTGGGTATTATACCCATTTAAATACCTAAAAACTGATATGGGAATGCCTACAACTAGTTTGGCATCTAAATGAATTCAGTCATCAGCCCACTTGATTAGAAATAACACACACCATTTCACAAGAAACAGATAACATTCAGCAAACACAGATTATTGGTGTTATGGCCTAAATTAACTGTGCCTGCAATCAGATGCAGAGAGCAGAGAGTTACACACAAATCAGAATTTGTAAGTAAAACTCAGAAAAAAACAAAGTTTGGACTGAATATAAAACAGCTCAAATCTTTAAGTAAACCTTTCTAATTCAACACATCTGGAGCTACATTCTCCAAGAGTATTGAAATGGGCATTCTCTTGATTTAGTCACCATACAAAAGTATGGATATGTATTTTGTCTGTTGTTAAAACTGTAGTGTACGCTTCTCCAGGGCAAAGGCTGAATCATTTAATATTTTGTTCAGTAGCTAAAGAACACATTTATTTGTATTCCCAGGGAGTCTATTGTGGGTTGTTTTGTTTTTGTTTTTCCACTTTGGTCACAGTCAAAAACCATTCATCAGAAAGTTGGTCTTCACACACTGAAAAAGATTATCTAAGGCCCCGATCCTTGAGGGTAACTGAATGAAAAACTGAACAGTGGTCATTAAATTAATAAAATCAGTTAGGTTAGGACCTGAGTCACAATGTGTAGTACTTAAGTATTTTATTGTAGCTTACATCCTAAGGATTTTTTGTTTTGTATTTATACTTTTGTTCTGTTTTGCCTGTTGCCATCAACTGTTTTTTTATTTCATAGCCTCAAGAAGATTTCCTAATTACTGCGCCTGAAATTATAGCTTCTGCTGCGTCATCAGTCCTACTAAGCCCCCTGTCACTATTCTCCTCTTTCTGGGAACTGTGAAGATTGCATTAAACTGTCACACCAAAAGTCTGTTTTCAAGTCTCCTGTCTTTCTCAGTATCCAGCAGGTATTTACGGGGAGAACATTGGAAACAGTGACAACAGCACTTCCAGCTCCAGTAACTAGAGATGTAGGAATTCCTGGCCCAAGGATTACACCCAGGACTGTCATGTTAGAGGTCACTAATGAAACTAACCCTTTTTAAACTAATTATATTTGGTCACAAAAGGATTCTGGAGCAATGAATAATTACTCATTATCATGAAAAAAGCATTTCTTTCTGTCTCATAGACAGATGTTAGTTGATCATAACTCTTTTACTGTGATACATCATAGTTAGTCCCTATGTGCTTTTTCACAGATTTTATATTTTTTATTCATGTCCCCCTTTTTATTCAGATCTCTTTTGAAAGGTCAGAAGCTCCAGTCGATGTGCTCTGGTTTTCAGTTAACACTAACTCAAGAATGGCTCGAAAATTGTAGCTTGCATCACTTGCCACAACCAAAATTTCCTGCTTTCCACATGTCTAATCTCTCCTATCTGGAATCCATTCCAAGGGGGAAGGAAAAAAAAAAAAGTGGAGGGGAGGTGGGGTGGGAGGGGGCAGGGAGAAGCAATGTGAAGACAAAAAGCCTGATCTATTCCTGTAATTCTTTTCCAAGAAAGTACATTAAACCTGTTATTATCACAATTTTTATTCCGGAGTCTCAGGACTCCTTTAACTATAAATGTACAAGCAGTTTATTAAACCATGATGTATACTGTTCTACGAGATAACAAATCCATGCAAGCAACATATGAATGGTAATGAAAGACAAAGGAAAATATCTCCTATGAGAAGGTAGTTTAAGTAACTTATTCAGTAGCATTCATGTGAAACATTAACTAGACAGACACTAAAAACAAAGAGTACTTACGAGTGAGACAGTACGAAATGCAGTGTCATGGATATTGCAGCATAAGTGCCCCCTTTTTTCGTGGTTTTTACAGCATGATTGAAACTAAGTTTACATACAGCCATCAATTTGAGAATCTAGATCAATTTTCATTTGCATAAATACGTTCCAAGTAACGAAGAGCTAAATGCAAGCAGTAGTGTTGCCTGTAGTTTGTCCTGTGATAAATAGGAGAAAAACGGTTTAATAGCAAAAGCCATAATTATCCACAACTCACAGTTTACAATTAGTTTTCTTTGACAGTTAAAGTCATAAATGCCAGCTTTAATCATGTGTTCAGGTTGAATTAGGTACTGCCGATGCTGCAAGAGATCTAATCCTCTTTCTTTCCTTCTCATAATGAAATAATAATGCAAATTCACCACATTGATGGGACGACCCATGTGAATTTATTATAGGCTTGGAGAATTCTCTTGAAAGGGATAAATTCTTTCTGGGTACAGACTTGAGGTAATTCAAACCAGACAAGAAAAAAAATGGAGCTGTCATCAGAGGCCAGGATATGGAATGGATTTAATTTGTATGAATAGGCTTTTTAATAAGTATAGCAGGGCTAAGCTCCAGCTTTACTAAGGGAATATTACTGCTGTCATTTTCCAAATCTGGATGCACTAACTTTATTTGTGGGATGAAGATCAGCTCCAAATCTCATTTATTGTTACACTGCAGCTTGCAGTGGACAAAAAGATACTGCACAGTGGGCAGACCTAGTGGCCAGGTCTTCCAATTATTTGAATTAAGACAAATGAAACAATTAGCTCGTTGTAAAACCATTTGTGGTACTCAGTGACACGTACCAACCTTTCCTGTAGAACAAACTCTACCATTTAGTTAATGCTCAGATTTTTATCAGGTAAGGCTTGTTGTCAATATGATAGAATACTTAATTATTTTAACTTCCAAGGGCCATTTCAACTAGTGGGAATATATAACATGACCTAAAAGGGTAATTTTTCTCAGTAAATAAATAGATCAAGAACACAGAGATTGAAACTAAAAATGACACAACACAGATGTAAATTTTAACTATGTATTACATCACTGTAAAATACATTCCAATTAGTGAAATAAAAAGATTTCCAAGCTAAAAAGAAAGTCCTAATTTCATTAAGTAACTGTCAGAAGTTTCGAGCTATCTCCATGGGGTTCGCAGACATCATTACCACTACCCTGTTTTACGAAACTACTGTTCTGGCCACAGCAGGCTGCCTACATTACTAACACTAGGTTTCCAGTGAAAAGACAAGGCAAGAGCCTTTAAAGAGTCATGATAAAATGAACCCCTTTCTTTTTACTTACTTGTTTGTATGAATTATCCAAAGCATGTTTTCAAGTTTCTCAAACAGAAGACCCAATTTTCTCTGCAAAGATAATGAAACCAGTCTTTCTCATCTGTCTTGCATACAAACAAATCTTCAACACAAAAATCAACTTTATTCACAATCTTGCCAAAACTTTTAGCTATCTGGTTTAACAGCTATAAACACGTCCTTCTTGGATGATCAAAATAAAGCCCAATGCCAAATGCTCTGTCACGTTTCTATGCAAAGTAATATAATATTTTACTTCATATATTCTTTTTAATTTCATTTCCTGCTCAGTCCAGCATGACTAAAAGTTTCCTCTTAATTTTGGTAGAATAGGAACGTACGGCACTTCTGCTGTATGGCATCAAGCTCTGCAGACATTATTGATTAGCAACTAAACCTTTTTTCCTTTACCATTTAATGCCTTCAGCACCTTAAAATTTCAGATGAAATAACACAGAAATTAGAAATCTTTCTCCAACCATGATTACATAATTTATAATTTAATTAAAACAAGGAAAATGGTCATTTAAAATTAAAGTGAGGAATACAGAGGGATACCAAGGAAGAGATACATTTGGAACAAATAATAACTTTCCACTTAGCTCCACTCCTACAAACCCTTAGTTATGTGAAGAATTTAGTCTGTTGCATCTATTTACTTTTATTTTGGTCCTAAATTTTTTTTTATGTATAAGGATTTGCAGCAGAAAAATTGTGTATAATAATGGTAAAGTAATAAAGCCAGTTGAAAGCTGATTGGTGCTGTTTAAAGATCTGTACTCTTAGTCTACACTGCTGTACCTGAATATACGCATGGATGATGCCACATTGATAGGATGTATGTTTGAATCAGGAGAAAGGGTTATTGGACAGTGTTATTTAAAGAAACCATTGCACGGTTGTCTGAAAATGACATGTTTAGTCATAATAGGAGTAGGTAGTTCACAACTTAAATACACTGGCTCTGTGAATGTCACTGCTGAACCATCACTTTGTACAGTATCTAGCAGCATGTATGACCACTAAGTTCAACCAGAAAGAATACTATGTTCATACAAATGATACCTGTATTGATTAAATGAGACCCTGAAGCTGAAAGCAAAGAAAATGATCTGACTGAATGGTCACCTTGTAAATAACCTGAAGAATATCAAGCAAAATTACTTACATTTATTCATACTTTACACTAGTATTTACAAGCATGTCACTCACTTTTTCAGGAAAAGGTATGCATCAGATTATGATGAATCAGTCTATGTTCTTCGACATCTATTGTACTGCATTTTGTAACAAAATAATTTTTAAAAAGCTTTCAACTATAACATAGTTTTACTCAAATTTCTTACGCTTAGGTGTTGATATATAATCTGGTTTCACGCTATTCATTTGATAAACAACTTTCTTGAAGTTCTATCTGTTATTTGCTTTAAAAATCTTCCTTATCCTTTCTATTTCACTCTTTTGAACTTGATCTTCTGCTGATAAATGCACCTCAACCTGTTAAGCCTCACCAATGTCATTCTCTGATCCAGCAGTGTTCTCTAACTCAACTGGAAGTGACTATTCTTTTATGGGATATATGGTCCCCTCATCTTTTACCAGAGGTATTCACATTAATATCACTTGAAGGTGAGGGGTTGCAGCGTCTGTGTAACAGAGTTAGGGAAACAAAAAGTGTGTATTTTCTAAAGGGGATGTTGAGAGTTAGACTTGTAACTCTTCCAAACATCTGCCAATTTTTTCATACTACATTTAAGTAGCCAGCACTGCACTGCACATGGAGAGCTTCGGAAACTGAAATCTGTCTAAGTAGGAGCTTGGCATCAGGAAAACCTAAAAGCTTCTAATCATTTTTTCCAGGTCCCAGATCCAGGCTAGGAAAAGGTTTTGGTTAGTTCAGGAATAACCAGTGCATTTGTTATTCTAATAGTAACTATTACAGTTCCAGCGCTTTCTAGAGAGAGTATTAAAATGAAAATACTACATAGTCTTTATTTTATTTCTGACTTTCAAATATATTTTTTTATTTTTTATGGCTTTCTATATATGAATTTTTCATATTTGGATATCAATATCTGAATATTTGTCTGTGTTGTTTAGGTTTCCATTAAATTCTTCAGCTATAACTTGCAATTTCCTGTTGTTTTCATCTTTTTTTAGAGCAAAGGTTAAGGTTCTTTTTATTTTCATTATTCTCTCTCAATGTCTACATTTTATTTTTCCTCATTTATCTCTTATTTATGTCTTCTAAACTTTCTTTGGACTTTCTACCCAATTCTCTCACATCTTTTCCAATCTCTTTCCTTAAATGCAACCTTCCATTCAACAACAGAAAGACCAAAGATAAACCTCTTTTAAGAATAAAAGACAGCCTTCAGAAATCAGCCACTGCATGTGCTCATTTATCAGAGTGAAATACATTTTTGTTTCCCAGAATTTTATAACGAAACCATTGTACAAAGAGGTACCTTTTTGTTGTTTTAAAAATTATAGCTCTTTTTCAGCTATTAAAGGGCAAAAAAAACATGACTGGAGGAAAACTACTTGATTTCCCCTCAATGCTTCCCCCTCTTTGCTCCCACTCTCACCTTTCTACTCAATATGTCACTATATTTACTTTTAATTGCGAACAACAAATGTTGTCCTGAAGCAATTTTTATTTTATAGCTAAGTTAGAAACCTTTTAAAAATAAAAGTGCTAACATAACCTTTAACTGCATGTGAAAATGCTGTTACCACAATTTTTGTATTTTCCCCCAGGTAAATGAAACTCCAGTACAAAAAGGTGTTTCTAGTTAGGAGAGAGATAGGTTGACTTCATATCTCAAACTTAGCCTCAACTTATGTAAAATTGCCTACAGCATGAGATTTTCAAAGAATATTCATTTCTACAGCTGTTAAGAGGCCATCAAAGTGTGAGGTCCTACCAGTGGAAATAAGACAAAGCCTGTTGGTACACTTGTTTCTGACTTTTTTTTCTCCTATATATGAAGAAAAATTAGATTTTGGAACATTTTGAAGTGATTAATATGCCGTACAAGCAAGCAAAAGGCATAAAAGGTGAAGCTGTTTTATTTATATACGAGAAAGGTACTATACATGGATACTCAGTTCAAGTTTTCCCACTATGCAGAGGGCAATATTGGAAGAACGTGAGGACAGGCGGATTTCTGATATCCTTTGTCAGAATGCAAGCTAGGACATTTAAAATACTCAAATGATGTTTGCTGACAGACTTCTTAATAATTGTGGGGTTTATATCAACATAGTATTTCAAAGACCACAAGGGCTTTGTGCATGCTAGCTTTTCTTCCCATCTCTGAAAAGGAACCACTAAAAGAACAAAGGTGGTTGTTACAATGTGAAGCTGGGTTGTAAAAGGGACTCATACAGTGGAATAATGTAGAACATAGCCCTTTGAGGAAAATATCTGAGATTCAGTGGCATGAAAGGTGCCAGGTGAGCTTCCACTCCTCTTTTCTGTGTTTTCATGGTATCACAGCAGATTCAGTTCCACTCTGTGCACACTCATTTGCTAGAGCTCATCAGAGGTTAATCTTTCTCCTGTCATCACCCACATGCAAACAGGAAGTGACCAGCTTGATGAAGGAAAAACACACTATGCGGAGAAAAGTTTGCAGTAAATTACCTCCCTGATAATGAAAATATTTTCATTGTTTGACCAGGTTTTCCTGCATGTTGCTGGAATCTTCAAATGCACCAATATGCATATGGCATATGGGTCAGTAGGAAAAAGATCGTACATGGATCACACAGTACGTGGAATAGCAGCAGCAGCAACACCCATAAATAAACTGCTTGCTTGTATTCTATCCTACTTACATCCCCCATACCTCACACAATAGTGTTGCTTTGTACTATTACAAAGAGGCTCTCCATGGTGACCAAAGGAGAGGCTGAATTTTTGCTTACAAAAGACAATGCAAATAATGCTCTTACAATTACACACTGTAAATGTACAGTAGTCATTACAGGAATACTTATCTAAGAAAAAAAAGATATTTTTCTGGTGTAAAGAATATAAATGTATTAGCTACTTTGACTTCTGTGCAAATCACATTCACCCTTTAAGGCACTCTGTCACTTTTCATGTGACACTGTTGCTGAAAAAACTAGCTGTATTCATCTCAATGCTGAATTATCCATTTCTGCTCTACAAAGGAGCAAAATTGCCTTGATTGTTCTGTATGTTACTTTTCCCCTTTCAGGTAAAATGCCAGAGCTGAATCATGACTCCCATAGTGCAGGCCATTTTTGTCAAAATGAAATGCATAATTAACAGTTAAAACAATTGAGTTGTTTTGCTAATCTCTTGTTTCATAGTCCTAAGATTAACTCCACAAGCCATCTTTCATTATAAATCAGATAATCAGCACTGCTGCATTGTTTCTCAGCCTACAGTTGTATAGTGTTGAATATCCATCAGATTTTCTTTAGTATTACTACCTTTTTATACTAACATTTTGTTGAATTTTTAAACAATAATTACATAATAAAGGATTAAACCAACCAAATCCCATGCTGCTGCTGAGTAACAATGAAATGCTTAATTGCTAATAATCAACACAGATATCAAGCGGCTTTCTAAGTATGACTATTATTTATAACAACTACAATGGCCTCATTTATGCGGGGAAGACGGAAAAAAAAATGCAGTGCACATCCAAGTGTAGATATTCACACATAAGACAAAGATAACAACAAACAATGGAGAAATCTCAAGGATAACATTTTTTATTATAGTACGTACGCATGAACATATCTAACAGCCAAAGGATAAAAATTCCTGCTGTTTTCACACTGAATGAGATTTAGAGAAGGAAACCATATGCTCTCTGACAATCTACATCCCTTCTGTGTGGAAGGAGTTCCCTATTTGCCTGGAAAGCTGTCAAAGACTGGGTTTAGCATCATCCTAGATAGGAATATCAGCTTTTCCTGTGAACTGATTAGCTGAAAGACATGAGAGACTTGGTAATTTCTAATCTGGATCAGCCACTAGGGAAAGACAGTCATACTCATCTATTACCTTTGCAAGAGCAGAACAGACCTTAGAAAGTATTTTCCGGAAATTCTGTGAGTGGAAACAGTACGAGGGATTCACTAAAATTGCATTCAAATTCCATTCTGTGCATCCTATAATGAGACATTAAACTCGGCGGGGGCGGGAGAGATAGGGGAGGAAGAGAGGGTGGGAAATGAAGAATGAATCATTTTGCCCAGAGATTTTTGTTTTGCAACAGAATATTGCAATACAGACTTCTTTGTAGGTAATTATAAGGAAGTTAACTAGCATTGTTGACATAATTATAATCAGAGGCTATTTCCTGAAGTTCCAACAAATCTTTTTATAGCCTTACACACTTTGTCAATACTACAAAAAAATCTCTAGACCCAGATATTCAATACTATAAATTTCCATGATATCTATGGAAATTTTTTTCCTAAAAGAACTAAGATTGCTGAAGGGCAGATATGTCTATTAACCCAAACCAAGGTGCAGGACTGTGAAGATGTCTGTTAACGCACATGGTGACTAAGATTGCCATTATCTCCTGCCTGCCTTTGCTTCTCCATTTTAAGAACATTCTCTGCCAGTTTTGATCCTTGGATCCTCCACTGAATTGCCACCTGAAGTTTCTAGCAATATAAACTTCCCCAAAAAGTTTTCCTAAAACTGTTTGCTTCTATGCCGAAAGTGTTGGAATCATTTCAGTGTTGAGTAACTAGGTGTCTAGCTCATGATCAAATATATTACATTATATGTACTAAGTATTTCTCCATCAAAATCTCCATCTCCATCAACAGCAGAGAATTCTCAGGGAGTATTCGGGAAACTAGAGTGCATTCAAAACACAGCAGAGGAAAAATCATTGATAATTATTGTGTGTTATATAGTTGGGTAATTGCTATACCATTCACACAGAATGTGCAAGACTCACTCATTTGCCAGAATGTATTTCTACCCATAATTATTTAAATACTTTATATCAAACACGTAATATTTGTGTGTGCAGGGATGGAAACCAAATTCTTCTCCTTTTCCTCCCTAAAATAAAGATCATATTCAGTTTCAGGGAGACCTTGCAAAATCGTTGGGGAAGATGCAATTAAGTGAGCATTTGTTTGACACACAGGCAACAGTCTGATGTAAGAACCCTTTCTGCCCCACTGCTGAAGAAACCCAGGGATCCTCTATATAGACACAGCATTGTTCTGTAAGTATGATTAGTCTTGTTTGGCATGAGTAGGAGCCTTGCCAAATTCAAAACCAGATTTGTACTCTTCTGCTTTTGATTTGAATACTGGCTTTTCCTAAATTTCATGTATTACTTTGTGTGTATTTTGAAAGTGGGAAAGTAACATAAATCTCAGGGGCTTTCTGCTCATAGTGAGAGTATCCTCCTTCTCCTACAATGTCTTAGAAAAACAGGTTTTGCTTTTTCTCTAGTTGACTAATACTAGTCCTTGGAGCACTGGAGTAATTCCTGATCTAGGACATGATAGACACCCTCGCAGAAGAAACATCTGCTTTGTTGGTTTACTTTTCAGTAACTCTTTTAACTCTATAATCTATTTCTACATGTGGTGTTGTGATAGCAGAAAAGTCATAGCTTAAACAGGTTACATTCCATATTTTGTTTTGTAATTGAAAATAAAATATGCATGTAAAACCTACCTTTCTTTCAGTTCATCGGGGGTAAAACCTGTTTCATAGTTAAATGAGTATATAAATGTTGCCCTCAGCATTTTAATTTCTTAAGAATTATAGTATTCATACTATGCGTAGCACCAAAAATATCAGAGGCTTCAGTCAAGTCAGGAACTGTTACTGTGAACTGGAAAATATTTCTTCTCAAGCACAGACAATCTAATAAAGTTCAAAAAAAAAAAAGTTCCATTAAAATGGGGAATAAACAAATATTTAGCAAAGGATAAAAATATCCATAATTACAGTAAGATTAACTTTTGCCTATTAAACACAGGGAAAAAAAATTCTTCCAGCTAAGCAGACTGGTAAACAATAACAGAACCAAAGCATACCATTAAATCTATTTCATATCTACAGTTTCAAATTGAAGCCTAATATATAATAAGAAACAACTGAGCCTTATAAAAGCAAACATTCTGAAGCCTCTTCTTTTTTTTTAATCCGCAGTTAGAACGAGGCCAAATATATACGTTTTTTTATTAAAATTCTAGCACGTCAGTAAGCTGGCAGAAACGTACATGAAAGTAATAATTGTTACAAGTTTTGAGGGAGGACTTTATAAATATAACTATTTGAATTAGAAAATGATTTTCAAACTTGATGTCTTTTGAGGGAACAGAAAGAATAACCTATGGGAATATGTCAAGCTCATACTAGCCATCACCACTTGATTTTGTAATTTTTCTTCTGATTATTAAAAACTATGTACAGAACAAATATGATTTTTAAAACTTTTAAGAAAATAATACCTAGTTATACATCAATTCCATAAAATGTAAACTTTCTAAGAACAATATATGAGGGGGACACACACACTAGATTTGTCAGACAGATTCAATAAATTTAACAAAATAAACACACTGATCCATTATCTAGCTATTACTATCAAAGCAAACGCAGCGTGGTTGGTTCTCTGGTTTGTGCTTCCAACCTTCCTACTTCAAAACTCAAAGGGTCTCCCAAAAAAACACAAATGCCTGCTTTGTTTAATAGTCTCTTTATCACATAGAAAAAGTGTTTGTCTATATTGTGTAACAAAGATGTTTTATTCCAATTCATTTGACAATGGCAAAGATATGCAAGAAGGAGCTTTTCCTGTTCATGTTTCACGTTTTCCTCAAAAGCAAGGACTCTTTTCCTATGAGCCATTGCTTTCATCACATCTGAAGGAAGTAATATTCTATTGTCTTGAAACAGTACCACTTTTGTGTCTTACAAAATGCGTACTACAGAAAACAAATTTTCTCAGAAGAGCCAGTAGTAAGAAATAGTATCCTGTACTAAGAATAAAGGACATTCATTAGAATAATCTGTACACAATAGTCTTGCAAGAAAGGATTCAGATAAATGTTTTCCTAATTTCCGTGGTTTTATCTTGCTTTTTGTGCTGATCAGCATTTTAAGTCAAGAGATTTTCCTCACAAGAACATCATCTTTTTATTTCACTGCTCTTAGGAAACTAGTTTATCTAGTTTACAATATCTTCTGACTAGTGACTGACTTTTTTAAACTCCTTTTTTGTACTTGTTTTTATACAGTGTGGGTCACAGTAAGACCAAATCCTGGCTGAAGTATTGGCAATTCCCTCATTGCAAGATCAATTGGTAGTAACGGCAAAGAGATGATCACATTTTGCCCGTCCTAAACAATTTACTTTGAAAATAAATTAATCCATCCAACTTTTTTTGACTTTTAATATAATTTTATGTTTAATGAATGCGGTTAGGGTGTCTTTGATGCAAACAGGAGGCATATTTTTCTCTCATCTTTCTAAGGTTCTCTTTACTTTCTCAAGCTCACTGCAATTCTTTATGTGACCATTCTAGACCTGATGTACTACTACGTCCTTAATTTCTGCTTGAAAGATAAGCGTGTCAGTTGTCTCAGGAGAATTGCCAGAGGCCAAACATTCTTTTAGAATAGGGACCCTCAACACAAAGGCAACAAAATCACAAATGTAGAAAGTATCTAATTAACAAACGTAATAATGTCATATGCACTAGGTACTTACACGGATTTTTTTCCATGCACACATGTATTGTACAGGGTGCAGAATTGCTCTGCCTTCTCTGAATGCTCTTGCAGCCATCTTTCTCGCCACAGGGGAATCCCAACCTTAACATCATTTGTCACACTATAAAGCATGATATTAGTCCCTTTGGTCTCAGGGTGTATCCGTGGTACAAATAGCTTAGATATAATGCCACATTTATTTTCTTTAGAGTGCAGCAGAAAAATGTGATTTTCTTTTCAGCTTTTCATAAAAATTATCTTCTCTAAAAGCAAATTCAGTAAGCACAGATTTTTACTCACCGCACCCCTGAAAAATCAAACAGAGAGCCTCTACACAAAAACTGCAACAAAGGATACTGTGCACAGCTGGTAGCAATCAAAGGCCCAATATACCCTATCACCAGAGGGACCACTTGTCAGGACTGCCGTATGACAAATGGCATAGGAGAAAACTAAGGTTTTTTTCCTTAGGAATTAGACCATATAGAAAATAAATTGACACAAAATAAATATGCAATAAAGTAAGAAGTTTTGTTATTTTAAAATGTATTAAACTGTCAGCTCAGGACTTCAGTCCTTGGTTCAGTATCATGTTTTTCTAGTTACTGTAACAGACACTTTGTCAATAAATAGTGGTAAAATTATTAAAATATTAAGATGAGTAAAACAAGAACAGTCTGGATTAATAGCTCTGAAACCTGTTAGACTGAGTATTTACGTTTTTAGCTGTGAATTAATAGAGTACAAAAAGGTCCAAGAAACTCCATTTAAAAGTATGCCGTGAAAGCATTGCCTAGATAATCATGCCTCTTGCACGTATAAATGTCTAGGAGAATATGGTTTATTGGCTACTGTAACCAGTAGGCTTACAACTTCTTAAGGTGCAATAGCTATAAAAATGAGAGAAGCCAGAGAACGTGATAGTGGGAACAGCATAGATAACTGAGTTCTTCCTATTCTGGCAAGAGACTTGCAGCTAAATTCATGATCTTACCCAGGTGTTGAACATAAGCACTGAGATGTCATTGAGATTGTTTAAGTACCGCTCAACTGACATCTAAATCTGCAGATGCATACAGTTCTGCAGCATGTGAACTTTCATATCACTTACGTTTCTGAAGGGGACCATTGACCAAAACCTTCCTAAATCCTAAAGCTGTACAGCCCTTTCTTCCATTTCTGTACCTGTAGGATGTTTAAATCAGGTATCACTTGAATTTCAGGGCTCTGTTTAGTAAATAGTGTCACAACATATCTACTTGAACTGGTTTTGCATACACCCCCTCCTGTACGTGACTTATGAACCTGGTCATGCTTCTGAATTCTCTGATTGTTACATTATTCAGTCTGGGGTGGAAATTACATCTTTGAGACTTGGGCCAAGAGATGAACCTATCTTTCCCACCTACCAGGAAAACAGTCAAACTCTGTTTCAAATCAAAGCAGACTAGAATCCATCACTTAAAGCTAATCTAATTGCACTTCGGGGTAAAACAAGTGGTGCATCTGCTTTGCTACTGCATTTTGCTGGAGATTCTGACAGGGCTTAGAGTATGGAACCTGCTGAAAGTCCTGTTGCTCAGCAGTAGTCTGACCTTGTACACGTCAGCAATAGAAATTTTATTTCTGGCATTGAAACGTAAGCATTCAGCTTAAATTAAAGTTTAGAATATCTTTGCTGGTTGCTTGATAGGGGAGTTAAGTGCCTTCCTTTCAGATCTCCCATAGATTTGGCCCTCTGAATCTCAGCTGTCTGGCTAGAAAATGGGTATAATAGTTCTTCCTGATGCACAAAGCATTCTCTGAAAATAAAAATTTGGAGAATTATAAAGATCTCAGATATTATAGAGTTTCATATTATCCATCTGCTGGAGCCAGAGAGGTTGCTTAGTCCGGGTCTGCATTCGCAAGCTAACCGAAAAACAGCAGTGGCTAATTTCTCACCTTTCTGTTCATATTTAACTTACTTAGAGTAACCAATAAATCATATTGGGGCTTTACAAAATCCACCGTGTTCGTAGAGGAAAGTCTCATAAACATGAGGATTCATAACTACATCAGTTTGCAGTGACTAATTGGGCTGGACATTGACATCACTGGAACATGACCCCATACTGAAGCAACCATAAAGCAACAGTGAAAAGCTGGGAGCTTGCTCACAATAGATAGCGTAAATGGGTGCTGCTGCAGCATTTTAACAATCATCCTGAGTAATCAATAATATGTATACTAAGGCAATTTCCTCCAAACTAAAAGACCAGTATCCTTGAATTGGGAAGTAGGAAGCAGCAATACTGTGCCCAGCTGCTCCCCTACTTACTTTAGGTCAATAAGACTAGCAATAATGTGTCTGAGAATAGGGAAGGTCTTTAAAAATATGCAATTCCTCTCTTACCTTACACTGGCATATAAAAATGTAACCAACATAGCCAATTTAATGCCAACTCTGTGTAATAAAATAATTTTGCTTTTGCCAAGGTTGTCAATTTGTTAACAAGAAAAAATAAGGAATAAAATAAACTCTCAATTAAATGCAAAGGATTATGCCTAAGACCTCGCCTAACAGTGGCCATACTTGCATTTAATTCTCTAGGGAGGAGAATGACTTGCAAAAGCGTCATTACCCATTATATTCTGCTGTCATTGACATATGTTGGAGTTAGCAAGAATCAAAATCTAAATCTGTTACCATGCAGTTTAACCTCAAACCAGATCTAAATCTGATTACAGACAAAAGAACGTGTACTGAACAAAGGATTTTTTTGACCAGTCTGGAGACTAGACTGATTCAATATGGTCATTCACTGAAAATTAAAAAAAAATAAATAAATGAAATTCCACCATGTCTGAAGAGTTTTCAGCAGCAGGAAAGGCAAGAACTGAGATTTGTCTACAATGTCCCAGAGAGCTAAGAACAGAGCTAGAGAAAAACTATATCACAAAAGAATAATATGAGACATGCAATATTTAGCTCTATTTTAAAAAATAAAACTTAAATAAGTACTTGTGTTATGTTAAGTTTAGTGAATATAAAGACTCCCAATAAAACCTCTTTGTGTTCATAAGCATAACATTTTCTGTGAAGGATACAGTCTGTTGAAGAATACACATGCACAAGATACTAGCATCCTTTAAAATATATGTGATATTGTTCTGGTTTCAGTTGGGAAAGAGTTAATAGTCTTTCTAGTAATTGTTGTGAAAGGAATGTCAATAATACCTATTGGTTTTAGTTGTTGCTAAATGATGTTTACGCTATCCAAGGACTTTTTTCAGCTTCCCATAGAAGCATAGACAGAACGATGGAATGGCCAATGAAATATTCCATACCATAGATGTCATGCTCAGTATATAAATGGGGCTTAGCCGGGGGGCAGGAATTGATGATCACTGCTTGTGATGGAGCCAATTCACTGGACAGTGAGTGACCCATGTCATTATTATTATTATTATTATTATTATTATTATTATTATTATTATCATCATCATCATCATCATCATCATCATCATTATTATTATAGTTATTTTTCCTTTTCTGTTATTGTTTCTATTAAACTGTCTTTATCTCAACCCATGAGGTTTTTTCCTCCCTTTCCATTTAATTTTCCTCTTTCCGCCACACTTGTGGGGTGGAAAATGGAGGGAGGCAGGGCTGTTGATCGAGTAGCTGCACAGTCCTAGCTGCCAACTGCAATTAAACCTTAACATATATTCATAAAACAATTACAAAAATAAGTCAAATCCATTGATTGATATAGTTTCCAGGTTAAACATGACATGAGAGAAAATTATATCAGTAAATAATATTTGTTTTCGTTAAAAATAATACTGAAAATGGAAAGCATAGACTTACCTGAGCTGTTGATCTTTGGTTGTTTCTCAAACCCCAGACTTCGGAAGAAATTTCACACTATTGGCCTGCTTACACTCACTGGACAGACTCTTCCCCAATATCTTCATGGAGAAGCTATTGTACTGAATTATTCTAGTCCAAAGTCCATCTTTATTTAATAATCTAAAGAGACCCGCTCCAATTAACAAAGTTAAAAACCATGCCAGCCACAGGGTTAGACTCATCACTGTATAAATGTGTCTGAGATAGTTGCTACCCGTGATACAAGAAAGAGAAAAAATCAGCTGTGAAATACCTCTTCCTGTCTAATCGATATTTGGCACCTTAAATTCCAAAGCAAGAATATAATTACTTTCCTGATGATCAGCCACATTGATAAAAAAAAGACCTGGTTGGGGATATTACCTAAAGAAAACAGGAAAAAGTGCTGCAGCCTTCTTTTGATTTTACAGGACAAACCTTGCTTAGCAAAACACTCAGACTTAAATTGTATAGATGATAAAATATTTATAATTCGGATATTAAAATATTTAATATATGATTGAAAAAAGGAAAATGCGTTGTAGTGTTATTCCCCCGAGACTTAATTTAGCATAATACTACCATATAACCTTCATTTAGAAATATATATATATTCAATTTGAAACATGTCTTCCATTTTCCTTTTAAGAGTTTTTTGCTTTGAATGCTGAATGCCAATAATATACATACTTTTCAAATGTGGTACTTGCAAACGGTAAGATTGGAGCATATAAAGGATTCTTCTTGTTCTCACATAAAGGTTACTTAGAGAGGGAGTGGATCTAATGGGAAAGCATTTTGAGAATTTGCTCAAAAGAAAGCCAGATGAGATCAAATTTCTTCTCTCAGTTCACAAAGCTAAACTGAAAGGCCAGCTTGTCAGCAAATGTTTAACTACAATGAAATTCATGCCTGCCTACAATACACTAATTGGATATTTCAACATAATTTAAGTATGGGAAATTCCACATAGTAATCCTATAGCAGCCTTACACTAAATGCTGGTCTGAATACAATAATCTCTGGATATTCAGTGTCAAGCTCCTAGGAAGACTTCTGTGGTGGAGCCAAAAAGAACTTGAAGTTTGGAAGCAGTTCAGAAAATATGATGCTGATAAACAAATACTTGTTAGACCTGTAAAAAAGGGGGGGAAGAACTATTATCACAACGCAGAATGCAACACGAAGTGAATTACCTTCATGAAAATTTAATGTAAATGACACTGAAGCAAAGCTAAGTTTTATGCAGCATTGTTCAAAGGAAGCTGGTAAAATGACAATTTATAGAGCATTTTCTCTTTCGTGTTTGCCATAGGATACAGCAGTAAAATGAAGGAAAGACTTTTTTCAATTATTACTTTTGCAGAATATTTATATGTTTACAACTTGAGTATTGTTTTTTAGAGTAGGGCTCTCTTGTTAGAACCATACCTATTTTCTTCCTTACATCCCTATTTCCTTCTTCAGGTGCTCTATAGCGGACATCAATATTCCAAATCCTCCTCCACTACACAGCAGTACCTGCAACACTTCTTAGAGTCTAATCTGCATTGATTAAAAATGGTTGTCTATTTAGATCCTCAGTCAAAATGTTTCTTTAAAGGGAGCAATAATACCTAATTTACTTTCCTTTTGGTTGAAGACTTTGAACGTCCCACTTGGCAATAAAACTGCTGTGGTTTACTACAGAGGGACAAGATGTGAACAAGCACCTGCTCTGAGTTGTAGTATGAAAGGCTAAGTCTATGCCATAACGAGGAACTGTCTTGGGAAGTTTCAAAACTATGTTTAACATGATGACTCAGTTGCTACAACCACTTTCATCCCATTGTAGACAGACTTGGATTAAATGGCCATCTACATATGTGGTGGGTTTACCGTGGCTAGCTGTCAAGTGCCTACCAAGCCGCCTCTGTCACTTTTGCTCCTCGACTGGAGAGCGGAGAGAAAATAAGATGAAAAGCTCAGGGGTCAAGATAAGGATAGGGACATCACTTACCAATTACTGTCATCAGCAAAACAGAGTCAACTCGGGGAGATAAATTTAATTTATTGCCAATCAAAAGTCAGAGTAGGATAATAAGAAATGAAAACAAATCTTAAAACACCTTTCTCCCACCTGTCCCCCTTCTTCCCAGGCTCAATTTCACTCCCGATTCTTCTACCTTCTCCGCTGGAGTGGTGCAGGGGAATGAGGAAAGGGGATTGCAGTCAGTTCACCTCATGTTGTCACTGCAGCTCCTTCTTCCTCATACACTTCCCCTGCTCCCGTATGAAGTTTCACCCCCTGGAGACCATCCTTCATGAGTTTCTTCAACATGGGTCCTTCCCATAGGCTGCAGTTCTTCACAAACTGCTCCAGTGTGGCATCCTCCACAGGCTGCAGGTTGAATATCTGCTCCACCATGGACTTCCATGGGCTGCAGGGGGACAGCCTGCTTCACCATGGTCTTCACCACAGGCTGCAGAGGCACCTCCTCCCCCTCCTTCTTCACTGACCTTGGTGTTTGCAGAGTTGTTTTTCTAACATACTCTCACTCCTCTCCCAGCTGCAGCTGTGCAGCAGTTTTTAGCCCTTCTTAACTATGCTATCCCAGAGGCGCTACGACCATCACTGATGGGCTCAGCCTTGGCCAGCAGCTGGTCCGTTTTGGAGCTGGCTGGCATTGTCTCTATGAGACATGGAGGAAGCTTCTTGCATCTTCTCACAGAAGCCACCCCCATACACATCCACTTCCAAAACCTTACCAAGTAAACCCAGTACAACAGATTATATGACTTGAACCCCATGAAGCTGGCGCAACTGCTACCTTACTCATTCTTGGCTGCTAACATGGCAGAAAGCATGTGGGGTGAATATTGTGTCTTAGGAAGTCTTTTATGTGCTTGTAAACTAAGCCATCCACCATTTCTGAACACTTCAATAGTCAGAACAGTGTGTCATTTATAACGAAAGTCAGAAAATGTGCAGTTAATAAACAGGGGAACTGAAGGAAGAGAAAGGACTTCTCATGGTTAAAATCAGTGGAATGTGCTTCCTCACTCCTCCCCCCTCCTCAGACTGAAAACATCTTCCAGCCTCTGTAAAAACATTAACAGAAATGGCCGAGAGCCTAAGAACAAGAAGGTAGTTCAGAAAGAGATCAAGAAAAAATGTGGACATGCCTGTCCTTTAATTTGCAATGATAAGGAGTTTGTCAGATGAAATACTCTATGTGCCATTCTGTAGATATCAAAGTTTAGTGCTTCAGTAGTCTGGTAGCCTAAAAATTTCTGCCTCTCTTCAGCCTGAAAGCGTCTCTGTTCTTTTGTGGAGTAACCCCTATGGGATCCTCCTAACTGATGCTATGGCTCATTTGGAGAGACACTTCCACATATTGAGAAATACATTAGAAAAATCACAACTAATATATAGTAAAAGAGCAGAAATTGAAGGAGTAGATATGGAAAATTGATGCTTCGTTGACAATTATTAACCTGTTTCTCATTAATCAGGAGAGAAATGCCTTCAGATAGCTGTGCAGTATGAAATAGGGTTATTTACATTTGGCTTTTGTGTGCATTACAATGCTTGGTTTTAGTTATTTTGAATATATCAAGATATTGTTTTGCTTCTTTACTTATTAAACACTACTACTCCCTTGCTGCCCAGACTTTCATCTTTTAATACAGCCTCCAAAGACTCTTTAGAGAATGTATATTTGAGGTATCATTCTACTTACAATGAACTGTGTTGAAAAGTATCATCAAGACTTTAGCACAGAAAGAAATCTTCCTAATGATGGTAAATGGTCTGTGGTCTCACAAAAAGAGTCACATATGTTGAAAGTTTCAAGCCATACAAATGAAATATCCTTTCCCTTTTGCAATTCATGTGTAGGACGTGTAGAATCCTATTGTTTTCCAGGCCACCAACTATATGAACAATTAAAAATAAAGGATGTTATTTCGTACATATTAGCTAAATAAGTAGCTGGTATATATTTTAGAAGAAAATGAATAATATATCTGAATTATTTAATCAAGATTTACGTGTTTTTTTTACCCGCAGACAGATGCCTATCAACATCTATGGGAATTATCACAGTTTGCACAGGTCACCTAGTTACCTAAAACTTTCCAATAAATTGTTTCCAGGGTTTTGTTTTCTTAAGTTTTCTTTCTTGATTGTTTTGAGCCATCATACAATGCTTGTTCACAACCTATTGGTCATATTCTAAACTCCAGATTTACAGTCTGAGCTGCTAATTAGATTTTCATATCCAGGAGATAAGCTTTGAACCTCTTACTGAAAAAAGTGCCATTTAAAAAAAAAAAAGAAAAAAGAAAGAAAAAAGAAAAAAGTTTTAAACATCTGAGGCATCTTTCTGAGATAAAAATAGATTAATTAACAGAATTTGGTTCCAGCAAGTACAACGTAAGAGCCAATTTAGTAATTCTTCTATGAAATTACCACAAAATTTTCTAACTCAGCAGACTGATTTCTTGAATGATGTTATCCTTATAAAAAATCCTCTCTGCGGCTTAGTCCTTCTTTGCACATATTCTGATTTAAAGTCTATTAATTTTCCTGACAAATAAGGGAAAATTTGTACAATTTTTTTTTCTTTTTGACCATTGCTGAAGCCTCAATGGGAAGGTGAGGTGAAGTCTATTCTACTCTCAACAGGACTGCTAATTAACCTTCAGCTACCGTTATCCTCAGTTAAATTTACTTAACCTCTACAAAGTTTAAGGGCATGTCTAGCTACGCAAGGCTTTGTAGTTCAGAGAAATGCAAGACTTAACTGAGCAAGTTCGGTAATAAGAAGCAGTCTAGACATTTGGCATCGAGCTTCTCCGGGACTGATTTGCCCCACTGGATGATGTACTGTATCACTGGAATTAATTAGTTCATTATCTTTACAAAATATTAGAGCATATCGTTATACTGACTTGATGGGACTCAACCACAGGTTACCAGTGACGGTGGTCAAAGACACCACCTTTACTGTTTCTCGCAAAGGGACAAGTACTTCTTTGCCTCCTTCTTTTCTTCCTTCATGTGGAAGGAACCAAGGCCAGAGAGACAAGTATCTGCTAGCTTTTGAGATGATCAAAGTTACCAACACACCTCTGCAGCATGGGCAGAGATGACATGATCATGCACATCTGGAGCAGGATTGCAGCTGGCTGGAATGCCCCACTGCCTCAAAGGGGACTACCAGCACATTGTGCGGGTGACCGACCCTCCTCCCTGGTCCCAGGTAATATGATCCATTCAATGGTCTGGAGATCCTTTCTTCTGTGTGACGTTCTTGTCACAGCTCTGACTTTTCTTGCTTCAGCACCTGCTCATGCCTAAATCTTCATTCTTATTTCTAACTTCAGTCTTCTCAGGATGAATTCATAGTTCCCATTTCAGCTTCTGTTCCTACTCCACTACTGTCCTGGCCATACAGCATCAGAGGTGCTTTCGCAGTTACGCCATACAGCTGAGTCATAACTTTAGGACCATGGACTAGATTCATGTCAGTGAACACTGAATTCAGGATTTTTTTCAGTATGAAAGTCACACTCAGATCTGACAGAGAATTCCCTGTGCTGAAAAACATAAAGGTATGTATTTTACTGCTAATTAGCACATTTTATGCAGAGTGAGTGTCTAAAAGTGATTAAGAAATCACTTTCTTGTGATTCATTAATGAATGTGGTTCATTAAAGAAATTACCACTTTTTGCCAAGTTACGTTTGAGACAAGAACTCTGCTTCAATCATGCATGCCATAAATAGGCACAGAAACTTACCCTCCAGTACCTTACCCTACATCCCAATATGGAAAAAAACAATTGAGTTAGTTCAATTGCTAAAGGACAAAATCAATGTATTTTCAGATATCCTGTGTAATAACCTCCATATCTACTGAAGTGAAGAAGCCTAATCCTGGTCTCTTAGTTCAGACATAGTTCTCTTCTAGTTTTAGTGGTTCTAGTGTCCTGCTTAGGCTTGAAATAAGCATAAGAAAGATACCCTTACTATCCAATAAGACAAAAGAAAAGTGGACAAAATGTTCTTATACCCTATGATTTGATTCAAAATTAGGAATTTCAGTTAGCCAAGAATTCTGCTGGGGATTCTGAGAACAAACTCTCCAAAGGTTAGATCCTTTATTCCTTCCTATTTCTTGTCTTTCATAGTCCCCTAAGGAAATCTGGCCCCAGAATCAGAGTGCTGCAGGCATCAGACAAGCCTCAAGTGTTTACTGTCTCATCTTAGAGGTTTGAGTACATCATATCTGCTGTGGAAATAAGCCACAATCTTCCACACTGAATAACAAAATCTCCTGATGAAGTCCTCAAATTCATTGAAATTATGGTGATGTTAGAATGAAAATTAAGGATTTGTGGAATTTACAGAGTTGGACATAAAATCGGGTGTAATGATTCACCAACTAAGTGTCTAACAAAATAGAGTAAGAGAGAAACTGGGTAACTTAGGAATCTCAAATTTCCCAAAAGATCAGCACGTAATAATGTCACTTCCTTAGTTTATCTCATGACAGCAAAGGGAAAAGTTGTACCATTACTTTAAGCAAGAGTTTGAAGTAGATTTTTTTTGTGTGAACAATGTTTTCATTGTGCAGACAGAAATCTATCAATAAAAATTAGAAACAGGAGGTAAAGAGGAAACAAAAGGAGAAGAAAACCATTTAAAATGTTTAAGAAAGAGGTTAGTTTCTTTGTCAATTATGTCCAACTTAGTATGGTTTTCATTATCTAAGCAATAAAAGATTTAGAATAAGGGAGTGGTTGTCATGAATTGGAATACTCTGTGTCCATGACATCCAGGACTGTTACTATTTTATGATAACCACATATCCTAGAATAAACTTTTCTACCATTGCAATGAAATAAGGAATCTTTATAGTATGAGCCAAGTATGTATTTTCCTTGTTTGTAAAATTTAAACTGGCAGTTCAGAATGTTTAACAGCAGTTCCAGCTGTGACTTGAGCTTCATGTGGATTAAACTGCCCACTCACTATGACAATGAGGCAACCAATCCAAACTACACTTCGACCTAAGTAGTTTTTTCAGTCTGCTGTAATGAACCCCAGACTGAAATTTATATGCCGGTCTGCAAACTCAAAATGGCACTGGTTCATCACTCCTTTGGGTCTGTATATATATATGTAAAAATGTACAGGTACGTTTGCTTAACAGGTCAGCAAGCACGTAAGAATGGTGGACTCACTCCCCCTTTTTTGTTAAGATTTATAAATACTTCATATCCAAAGAAATTATACTAGCATAGAATTACACTGGAAGAATTCAAATGTTGTTCTATAAACCTGTTAGGTTCCCCAGCCATACAAATGAAAACTGAATCTCAGCTTCTTAAACTAAAATAACTTTTCTGCTTCAAGAAGTAACATTTCCAGAAGCTGGCTTTTTGCTAAACCAATGTAATTAAAAAGCTCAACTTTTGAGCTCTAAAAATCTTACTATCTGTAATTGTGGTAGGTTATGTCTTAACAGATCTAAATTATTAGTTAGGAAAAACCCTTTCTAATGGTACACAAAAGTCATCATTTTTAGAGAAAACATAAATATAATTATAAGCAGATCAAAAACCAAGGAATATGAGATGCAAGCATTAGAGATATTGAGAAAGCATAAATAATTCAATGTTTAAAATCTTGATTTAATATTATTTCTGGGAGAAAGAGGTTTCACTAAACTTCCCAACAACTTATCCCCTAATCTCTACCGTTTTCTAAGAGGCTATGATTTACACACAAAAAAGTATGTTTCCAAGAGATCAATTCATGGCAAAAAGAATGTAACAATGATAATATTTTTCTTCTGGTACCTAATCTCAGACTTGCCTAATTTGCCTAATTTGTCTGCCTTGTCCCAGGAAGTAGAAGGGGACTTTGGAAATTTTGAGTTAAGGCCTGGGATGCTTTAAATATAAAGGTAGATTTGAAAACTATGGAACTTGCCTGTAGATGAAGCAGAATGCGAAACTAGGACAACAGAAATCTGAATTTGAACATTATTAAATTTCCTTGATCATGTCATTCTCAAGTCTACTAACAGGTTCTTCCAGAGAGAATGAGATCATAATGGTTTAAATAAAAATTTAGCATTATTTAGGGATAAGTCTCCTTGTTAAAAGCTGCTTACTTGAATATGGTTTAATTTTTTACATTTCATTTTTGAAGTTGTATGTTGTTATTTTTCATTTGCGCGTAAGTGCTAACTCAATTGCTGAGCGTTTGGGAACCCAGCCAAGGAATGTAAAAGCCAAACATAAGGAAAAATTTATGATGAATGTTCATAATATATGAACAATATTGATACATAAACAGCAAAATAGAAAATGTTTCAGAAATGTTTTTGACATCAACTATCAAGCTATTAGGAAAAATTGCTTGTTTTCTTCACTCATTATTGCTAAAAAACCACTGGTACATAAGAGTAAGCAGTTGAATTGCATGTATTTTAGAATAGAGAAACCTGGTAAGAATATGGAAAGATGTCAATAGAGTTTGAAGTATTTCCTTCTATAACACTTTTATTTGCTGTCAAGGCCATGCAGAGCCCTATGCAAATACACTTAATTAATATTTCAGGTAACAAGATGTAAAATATCCATGGAAGTCCTTTAGTTGGTAATCAATCTGGGGATAATGGATCGTTGAAATCTTCCTTGTTTCGAAAGATTCTTCTTCTACTTGATATAACAGAAATTCTGTTTTAAAATCAAGGCACATTTAATCTGTCAAACTTTTCGTAACACTAATTGGCAGCACAGACATATCATCAATCCACTATTGCATTGCTGTTTGTCTATAGTCTATACCAGCTCATTTAAGCACCCCTCATGTTTTTGTGTATGCCCCATACTTCTGACATCTGGGATGATGGATATTCTTGTAAACAATGTAATTAGTGGTTAAAACTGGGGGAACCTCCCATTCTCTGCAAAACAGTGCAGACCTCTGCTGAGTACTGAAAATGTGCATGAAGTTCCATGGAAATTAGCTTGCAAAGAAATTAAATTGAAAACCTTTCTGGTCAGTTTCTGCGAGAGTGGTTGACTAAGGAAATATTAGAGTCCAAAGAGTAACACATTAATGTTTACCAGAAGTGTAATGGAAAGAGAATTTGACGTGCAGCAAACTCATAGCAATAGCACATAAAACCACAGTAATTGTGGAAGAAGTCCACCAAGTCCAGTTACTTATTATGTGTGAGCAGCATTACCATGAGTATAGAAATTTTTGTTGAAAGGCATGCCCAGACTTTCCCCTTATTTCAACAGTATCACACAGTTACGAATGAAAACTTTCTGGAGCAGCACAGTGAAGGATGACACTTTGCATTTTTTCCGTGTAATAATAGAGGCACCATGTGACATCCTCATTACCACAAAGATGCCACAGGTATCTCCTACTTAATCACAAGTGAAAACAAATAATCTCAGTCGCTGTGATGTGGCAGTTGCTGGTTAATATTGAATTGTTGCTGGTAAGCCATAGAATCATTATCGTAAACATGAGAGCAAATACACTGAAGGAAATAGGTAAAATATATTATTATGGATGTATGTTCTATCACAGACCATCTCATGATCCATTATAGAAATAAAACTCTGTCATATGTTAGTAAGTGTCATTGCTGTCTTCTGGGATTCTGATTTTTATCTTTTCTTGACCTTTTTTATTCTTTCATTCCATCCTTTATTCAGTAAGCAAGGATTCCAGAAGAAGCCTGTGAGAAGCTCATAATGGCAGATAGTGTTGAAGGGAATTGCCTTCTCTGTTTAAGAAATCTGATTGTCCATCCCAAGTTAAAATTACCGGAGATTCATGAAAATTTATGCAGATACAAAATGGACTGTAGAAGCTGGAAACATTAATTACAGTGGAAACAAACTCATTTATAGCTGTGAAATAGTTCAGGTTAGGCATACTAAAGTAATAATTGAAACTCCTTCATTAATATTAGTGATATTCTCATGCAAAGTGATTTTCATCTGTGTTCTGTTGAGCAAAATATTTTTGGTTGTATTTTTATTTCTACTGTAGGGAAAAAGAAACACAAGCTATTAAATATGACATATAGCTTGAAGAATAATCCTGTTTATGAGGCTTCAAGTATGTTAATTATCAGATGTGCTTGAACACAGTTTTAGTCTCCAGTTTCTTGAAAACTTTCTTCAGTTTTCCTTTATTCATTTAAAAAAACTCTATAATAGTTCTAATGTAAAAAGAAAGTGTCGGTGACAGGTTCTCTTATGAGTTAGTGTATCCTCTGCAATAAAATGTACTGTGAGACTGCTCCAATTTAAAAGAATAATTCAGTAGCCTATTGTAATGGTTTGGACTGTGTCTAACAGCTTTTTCAATGAGCTTTTCAATAATACAATAAGCTGCAATGCATTGGCTTGTGGCAATATTTCACTAAATGTATGTGGTGGAAAGTGAACTTACAGCATTGTATTGAAACAGGAAAAGGGTGAATTTTACAGGGTTTGCTTTATTAGTAGCAATTTTCATCTAGGTTCACTGGCCACATGGGGATCCATCTGCTGAAATTAGTCTTCGAAGGGTAAAGCCACAGCCCAGCCTGTCTAGCTGTATTAAGGTAACAGACTACAAAAAGGGCTGGAGCAAGAAATTTCCACTTCAGGGCTGGTGAACAGTAAAAGAATGTGTCTGCTGTTGGCAGTATCAATCCTTCATCTCTTGACATGTCATATAAAGTCCGTACAGCAAAATGAATGTGTCACTGTAGCTCAGCACTGCCGGTTTAGCCCAGCAAAGTGCTGTGGTGTGTTTCTGCATGTACTGGTCTTCAGGAAACTAATTCATTCAGAATCCCTGGCTCCATACTCTGCTTGCAGGTGCATAGTGACATCTTGCTGATTCATCTTCAATTTAGTTGGTGTTCCTGCTAGCTAGAGAAAGCTGGCACAAACATGCTGCTCACACCTCCCCATTGCTAGCAGGAAGTTCCCTTGAAAGTTTGGCCCAAGACCTTAGAGAGGCTTAGCTTTTTGTAAAGGTTTATTTAATCCTACTTGCATTTCTCTCTGAGGCCTCAGAAGAGGAAAGGGCTTAATTCTGTGCCTTAGACTGTCAACAGTGTAAAACTTAATATGCATTAAGACTTTAAATGCCAATGAATCATATTATTTGCCCAGTGTTCTCATTTTCTTTCACAGTATAGAGGACAGGTCACACTGTATCAACCTCATCAATACAGGTAAGTATTTGAACAGGACATCCTGTAAATATGTCTCCTGAAAATGCTACAAGCCTTTATTTAGTGTCACTACTTTTATTGCGGACTGAAAAGTGACCCTAAAGGTAGAGGAAGCACTGGTGAAAATGCTTGCAGAGCTTCTACTGTGGTACCAGTATTGTCTGTAGAGCTCCAACACACTACAAAGAAAAGAGGAACATTCCTATTATTTGCAAAAGCAAAAGCAAAACCAAAGACATTAACAGAGAAGACACCAGATAAATAAAAACCTGTGTTCAGAAAATGAATACATCATATTTTAAGATTTGGACTTCTGAGCAGAGTTAGAAAATGCAGACAGGAACTGTGAGCCAAATTCACCACGTCTGTGAAGCTGTGATGAATTCTTCCCAGGTTTTACAACTGCATCACTCTGTAAAGAGCCTTCAAGTAAGAAAAATTAAATATATATAGATGGAGGAACTCATCCACCCCCATATGAATTCATCCTTAATAATCCACTGAAACTCATAAAACATAAACCACATCAATCCCCCTCAGTATATAACTAGTTATTAAATGCAAACCCCAATATACCATAAAACTCAAAAGAAAATGGGAAAATGACACTAGCAGTGTACTGTGAATATGAATGTTATAACATATGGAGGACAAGTTTAAAAAACAGCAAGACATGCAGATCTAAAATTAACACACTGCAAGCTCCTGTGGAGATTGTACTGGACTTCAGAAACAGGATACTAATTATGTTTAAGAGACTTTTATGAATATTGGGGACATAAAAAATAAACAATGTGTTCCTGCAGTGCACTTAAAGGTCCTGATTTCAGTGACACCACAGTTTAAATTTGGTGTAAAACGTCTGCTTTCCCTGCCATTTCTTCTTCTTTGTTGCTTTTGCTACTTTGGGAGAAGGTCCTATCCCATGCTGAGAAGACAACTCCTTGGGGACATGTTCCCCAGAAGGAGAGAACTATTCCAACAATAGTCTCTTCCTCTGCATCAACTTAACAGATATATTAAAACAATAAGATTAATATGTTTGTTTACAGAGGTTTTTAATCCTTCTTGGTTGGCAAATGCTGCTGCTCCCCTGCAGTGATGAATGGAAAGAACACTTTGTAACCATAGCATATAATCTATAACATATATAATGTTACAACTCACATTCACGTGCAAATTTAAATGGCTACTCAAAAGAAAAAAAGAAAACTTAAGAGGGGCCATCCTTATTGATACTTGTCCAGGGAATCTGCAATTTCGTCTGACGTTTTCAAGGATCTTTTGTCACAGCTGGCAGAAAGCCCCATTCTAATAATGAGTTTACAGGGGGAAGTTCAGACACTTTGGACTCTGCTTCTGAAGTCTGAACTGAACTGTCCAGAGGTGTTCTTTGGCTGTTCTCATACAGTTTCTATTGCAGTTGGCAGATATGTACCTACGGCACTCCCTAAATTGTGTAACCAGTTTCATAAAAGTACGCTTAACTTTCATGGCTGCACGGCGTGTTACTCATAACTTTTACAAAAATGACAACTCCCACACTCAAGCTTTTTATGAATTTTAATGAAGCAGCCACTTCCATAAGTATTACAGCTGCGGCAAATAACACCATTTGTACTAGAGCTCAACTATGTAGCTGTTAGACTGTACACGGTTTTTCTGAGCCTTATAATGAAGGTCACCACAGTAACTAATCCACACGATAAATTTTAGCCACAGTTGGTTTGTCCTCCTGCCATGCTCCTATTTCCCTCATTATTTTTCTGAGCTGCGTGAGTGAGCTGTTTGGAGCAACACCCAAACACCCTGAACACCAGGTGATCAAAGGAGCTAACCAGAAGGGAACATTATATTCTCACATGTTTGCAGAGCAGACAAACAGCAAGAGCATGAGGCCTTACCACATCTCTTTCTTTGCAACAGGACTTGTTTGCAGGTGCTGAAACAACACTGGTGTTAGCACAGTTTCCTTCTTGCTGCGTACTGACCTTCCCCCTGTACTCCAGGTTGAAGTTCATTGGGGAGCTCCCATGCTGTTTCCTCTCTCATCGATGCCTAATTTAGCTTTTAACTAGTCCCTCATGCTGCCAAGCAGTTGTTGTCCACCTTTTGTACTGAAAATTGTACCTTCAGTGCATTTTTGCTAAGGTCAATCACGATTTAGTTTTTAGCCAATTATCATTTCAGAAATTAATTTTCAGAAATTTCAATAACTGTAGGAACATCAGTTTTTCTAATGAGTTTGTACGGCTTAAAATTTATTGATATATGGAAAGAAACATGTTTTCCTCTCCAAAAAAATCAAGCTCTTGGTTGACCTGATATTTTGGGTGCTCTAAATAAGGGTTAAAGTCAGTGATATTTTAGTCCAGGAAAAAAATTACTCACTTGTTTAAACCATTCATATCACCACTTTCAAAATGATTTTGGTTGGAGCAGGCTGATTATAATCTCAAGGAGACTGAGCCTCCCTTGAAAATATCACAGTGCTTTTATTAAATTCACTTGGATGAAAGTTAGGACCGTCTCCTTGAACTGAGTACACAGTCATTGATTTTAAGAGTGGCACTTCATTTTGTTATTTTTAGAAATGCTCCCAGAAAAAAAAGAAATGTTTATTTGAACCAAAACATGATTTTCTTCAGCTAAAACGTCTCAACAAATTAAATTTGTTTAATCTAAAACTATTTTATTTCTTCAGCCAACTGGAAAATCAATGATTCAAGCAGGATCTCTCCAGTTTAGCTTAAGGGCACTGAATAGAACCCACTCACCAAACAGCATATTTTTAATCCTTTAAATTGTTGCTAATGTACCAGCACTCATTGTTTAAAATAAAAGCCAGCTTCCTTGGTTCCCTATATACTCTGTCACATTTTTTCCTAATAGTAAAAACTAAGTAAAATAGTACACAAAGAAAATCTGAACAGTATCTAACTGGTGTATTCACTGTTTTATCTGCAAGCTTATGGTACAGTCAATGCTGTAGTGCAGATTTGAGATTAATCCACAATAATGTATTAATAGAGTTACATTGTCTGTTACTAAGTCTGTGTAAAGCTAAGGTAGTCTGACAAGATGCCAATTTGGAAACTTAGAATGAAGATAAAAGAAAATCCAAAATCAATGTAAGTACACGGAGAAAAAATATACCCCCCTCTTCCAACTCCATGGACAGCAGACCAGGATTGAATAGGGACACATGGTTGTTTTGCCAACTACACGATAGTCTCACCACTTTGCCTTTAAATTCTCATTTACTGACCAGAAGTGGTTCATGATGAGCTGGCAGTGGTTGGTGATCATTTGGTACTAGTACAGTCTGGTTGTTTCCGGGTTGCAATACCTTTCCGAGCTGCTCCTGAGGAGGAGAAGTTAAGGGCCACTACTTTCTCAGACCTGTGCCTACACACACTTAGAATAACCCCTGTTGTCTAAAGAGCAGAAATAAACTGGTCTTCATACAGATTCATACTTCTATAAGTATATGTGTTATCAAATGTTCAAAATACAGCCCAAAAGTAGACCCTTTTTGTAAGACATTTTCTTCCTACTTCGCTTTCAATAACAATACAGCCTAGCAGAATCCAGACCCAGATAAGAGCTTACAATCCAAATAAATTTTCAGGCTTCTTTTACAGTAGTCAAAAATCACCTCCAGATTACACATGCTGATTCGCAATGGCTGGGATTGTTACTTTACTCAATCAAGCTTATCGTTTTGGAGACAAAGTCATCCATGTGGCATATGTGCAAGAAAGGAACTTTAATATCTAGTGGAGTGCTATAACAATCAGAACCAAGGACGTCTCACTTACTGCAGAATCATTTGCATTTGGTAACAGAACCAAGGACAAATAATGAAGTCCTGAATCCTTCGACAAAGGGAAATGTAACAAATGACCCAGAGCAACTGCTGTTAAAAATCAGGGAAGTGTTCAACTCATAACGGGTCTGTTTCCCCAGATGTAGGCTCTCAACTCTACCAGCTTCAAAGTTACACACGTAAAAAACACAATTGCGAGTATATAACCATATATTCAGAAATTATGCACTAGCATCTGTGATGCCAATGGAATTTGCCTCACTACTCAAGCTCGTATGGAAGTAGGTGTTATTTAATAAGGAAAAGCTCCCTCTGTACATATACAACAGTACATATAGGAGGTCCCCACACACTGCAGTATCAAATTCTGGACTATTCCCTGTTTCTGTCTTTATATTCCTCTGAGACAGGAAAACATCACTAGCTCTGTTTTACATTAATAGAGGTGTGTTTCCTACATTGTCTTTATCAGTTTTATCTGAGTATGGTTCAGACAGCTGCCCTAAAATGCCTGTAGGATGTATTTTGAGTTCTGCCATTTTATGTCCTGCTTTATTTGGTTTTTTTTCTGCAAACCCCGATTTTCTACCTGCAACTAACCTCTTGCAAATTGGAGCTAGAATATACCTAATACCAAGAAGCAGGGAACATCAAGGAAATTATGCTTGAGACATAGGTTAAAACCTGAGCTAGCAGGAGAGAACAGATGCCTAAGTAGATAACATCCAGAAACAGATATAGATACAGCACTCCTCCAAATCACAATGTCTTACTTTTAGGTAGCTGGCTTTTGGTCCAAACTCAAAATCTCATCACAGAGAAGGGAGCTGTTTGAATTCTTTTTTTTTTTAATAAGATCTTAATCAAGATCTTTAGGAAGGAAAAATTGTTACCTGCATTCTTTCAGTGAATTTGGGTTCGTGCTGTATACTTCCAGGTGAACTTGTCTTTCTAATGTGTTTCAGTCAAACAACACTGGTAAAACTGGTGTGGTGCCCAATTTTATGAAACAGTTGTATTTATACAAAAGACCCCATCGCCTGTCTGGTTTAGAATGTATGTGGGACAACCACTAGGATTTCCATATGGCTGCCAGGATGGCTCAACTTTTCCATCGCAGCCTCTTAGGCTGGGCTTGTAAGGTAGAAAAAGGCTTACTTTAAAATTTCATCAAACTTAGGTGCACTTTGGGTACTGGCAAGGCCAGCCATGAACAGACCGACTTAGGAAAGAGTAAATTATTCTTGTACTTTGCTGTGGAAACCTCAGTTGGTTTAAGTGTTACATGGGAGTCTTAGGATCATTCCCTTAGATTGATTCTGGTATCTTTTTCTAGACCTAGCCTAAGTGCTTTTACTCAAAGTCACATCAAAGTTTATACTGTGGAGTTTAAAGCTATTACTATAAACGCTTTCATTGTTCCTGTTTAAAGATAAAAGGTCTGATTGCTCATTTACAAGCCCACAGTTGAGCCTAAAATCATGGAATAGAAGAAACCCTGCAGAGAAACTAAACAGGTATGTCTTATTGACTTATTAGCTCTTTCACAATGCACTATTGCAAAAAACATACATAGATATTCATTTTTTTGTTACAGCTACTTCATCCACACTTAGAGACTGCTTCTGACAAGCTGTGTTTTGTTACAAGCAGGCACACTGAAAGAAAAAAGAGGGCATCAGGGGTTCGGTTCCTTCTGCGTACAACTCTTCTGCAACAGCACAACACAAGAGCAATCGTGGACTCTTGCCAAGTCAAGACAGGATTGGCAGCTAACACCACTGCAGCCACATTTTGAGGAGCCATGGTACAACTTGTAACTCACACCAACTCACATGGAAGTGGGTAACCTACCTGACACCTTGTGGAAATGGAGCACAAGACCCCTCACACTCTTTCTTCATTTGCCACAAACCTCTCCTCACCTCTGTGATGACCTGTGGGTTCTGGGCGCACACATAAGGCTTCCTTCCTGCACATGTGAATGGAAAATGATCACACAGCAAGAGAAACCAATACGGTCACACATAAGGTCAGGCATTTTGACCTTAAGTGATTTTAGCTGTTCAGCGAAGACTGGCAGCTGTAGTAAGAGGCAAATACAGGAGGCATAATGTGCATTTCTGGAAGATGTTTTTTTAGCGATGCACTTCAGCAAATCTCTGTAGCATCTTGCAATATGACCAAAGAATTTCTAGCTGAAATCTGAAGGCAGCACTATATATAATACATTATCAGGATTAGATCCTTAGTATTCTCTTCATGACCAAGCAGTCTCTAAGAAGTTACATAAATTCAAATGCAAACACTTTTCAAAGTAGCCTACTCGTAATTTCAACATTTATACCTCCATAGAGCAGTTTAAGCCCTTATGCCACCCCAAATATTATTTGAGATGATTTGAAATTTTATGCCATTTGAAAAATCTGAGATGGTTTAGGTGATTATGGCACCAGAGGACTTAATGTGCCTTAAAACCATACACTACTATGAGGTTTTTAGGCAATTTAAGCACTTATGCCATCATAAAACAGTTTGAGTGCTTAGACTATCTTGAATGCTTAAAGTGGTCTAAAAGTTCAAACAACTGCATCGTCTAGGATTGTTTGAACAGTCAGTTCTTCACCAGAATACAGTTTGAGCATAATTTGTAAATTATCTAAAAATTTTCTAAGTGGAACATAACCTAATAACTGGATAAAACTTCACAGTAATTACAAAAATACCTTTACACTATTATTATTATTACTGTTACAGAGTTAATTCAAGCCAACATTAGCACATTTCCACCACTGATCAGCACTGTTCTCTAAAAATACAATTTAGTTTCTAATTTTAATTTTAATTTCTAAACGCAGCAAGATTTCTGAAATCAGGGAATCAGTTGCTAGTGGATTTATCTTAATAGAGACTCACCTAAAGTTTTCAGTGTTGATTATAAACATCATCAAATAAAACATGCTACTTTTATATACATTAAAATGATACAGTCTGCCATACCTAATTATTCTAAAATATTTCCACCTTTGATTGGAATGAAAATTTAGAACTTTTAGCACACAAATAAAGAATATTTTTTTATGAAAACAATATACGCTTCAAAAATCATATGTGTGCAGTGTTCTGCATGATACACTGTCACATACCAATCACTTTCTATCACTGTAGCCATTAGAGTAAAGAAGTTTCTTGCAAAAAAGATTATCTAATAGAATAGGCTAATACTATTTGTAGATGGTGCAGATACAAAAATTGCTATAATTAATACTTTTGTCTGTGTGTAACTTCTAGATATTCAGCACCATTTCACTGCTCTCTGCTGCAGATGTATAGGGAACACCGTAAAATTTGAACTATTTTCTACCCAGCTCCTACTAGACAAGCAACAGCTTCAAATAAAAGCATAAAATCTCGACACTGCTTGTCAGCCTTATTGGCCACATCATGATGGGATACAAGAATGAACTTGATGGAGGGAGCATATTTTTCTCTTTCAGCTGTGCTAGTGCCTCTATGTGGTAAGAATGGCAAATAGTAAAACAGTACAGCAAGTATGCAGCATTTCAGCAGTTAACTGAAATCAACCAAGAATACTGGTAGATTAGTTGGTTAGAATTTGCAAAAACAGAGTATTTCAGTCCCATGTCTTACTCATCTACTTCCAAGGTCCCTAAAGTAGGCATTTGGTTTCACCTTTATATGCACAAATTTTCTGTGTTGTCAGCATCTAAATAAAAGCATGAATACTATCCTGATGCTTGTTCAGGCACTAGTCTTTCTTTGAAGACTATTGCCCCAAAAATCTCTTTAGATCTAGAATGCAAAGTACTAAGCCATGCTGGGAAAATTAACTTCACCAAAGCTCCCATCACAAAAAGGAATCCGATACTGCTTGTACACAGCTCTCATTCACTAATGTCTTCTCACCATCTCCCACCAATTTCCAGATGCCTACAATAGTATTTCTGTACACACACATTAAGCGACATTGTCTTATTACGCTGTATTTTTTATTTATGGTAATGAGACAAAATTGCTCTAGCAAAGAACAGAATATTTACTATTCTTGTGGCTAAACAACATCTGTGGAAATCTTTGTCGGTCAGGATCCTGAGCAAACTGCTAAGTCTTACTGGCAAAAGTGCATTCATACACACAGAGAAGTACCTGACCAGACTGAAAATTCTGTCCCTATTAAAATTATACGGGATGTACTCTGAGCAGACTTAATTGGTATTGGTATGGGAGATGAAGTATCAGTGTAATACTCCACAATTAGTTGTGCAGATCTGTTCAGTCTCCTTTACAAGTTCAGCTCTGTGAATAGCTTCAGCAAGTTAAACCTTAAAAGCCATTCAGACGGGATTCAGGCATTATTCTTTAATTATTATTAAAACTGAAATCTATAGTGGGAGAAAAAAGCAATGCTGAGCTAATCACACTCTTATTCTAGTCTCACAGGGAGACTTCATTTGTGAGTTTCCCAAAAAGGATGACATAGCTGTCATGGGTTCATGATTCCCACAATGCATTTCTTTTTCTCTTCATTAATCTGTCACTAATTCAATCTGTGAAGGCTGTGTCATAATCATATCTTACATTTCTCCCCATTACTGTGGAACAAATTACAACATTTTTCATTTCAGAAAGACTCCACTATTATTTCTTCTGTTGACAACAAGTTCATAAGGTAGAGCTCTCAGTCCTTCCAGCCCCTGCCCCTACTTAAAGCCATTTCTTGAAAACATAGAAAAAATTTACACAGAAAATAATAAGGGCATTATATCATCCCTCATCACACCTATTACAAGGATGTTAGCTCTTGAATGTAGGAAAATAATTATTCTTTTTCATGACACTGTTTCTTTCATAGTTGTACTTTAACCTGTTTTCTAAAAAAAAAAAAAATACCATTCATAATGAAAATTAAAACCTGAAAATGTACATGATCTAAGCTAACCAAAATACAGAACTCTAGCTTGGTGCAGAATTATTATTGTTAACGGTAAAATGAAGCCATTTCTGAGACTGGGTTGTTCAAAAGATTAATAATATCAGACAGTTTAGCACACACAAATCTTTTCATATTCATCAGCAGTTGTCAGAATTGTTACCATCTGATGACTGCTTCCCATATGAAATAAAATGGATTTGGTGGTCTCAGTCATTTTTTCAGGAGACCCTAATCCACTTCACAAAACATAACTGCATTTGGCACTGAATGACTAAAGGGCCAAATCTTGAATATTTAAACAACCAAGTTAACTTCTCAGTCCTAAAAATACCAAATTCAGGCATGTGATGTCCACTGGAAGCTTGCAGAATCACTCACTAAACTGAGGCTTTTAGTGGTGCAAATAGTCTTTTATTCTCCAGGACCACTACTCTAAAACTGAAATACTACCTAAAATGTGATTGTGAATTTATCATAGAGTAGTAAGGTTTATGTCATCTATGAAGTAAGGATGCTGACATTTTAAATATATTCTCCTGACAGTGAGACCTGATTTCATTTGTATATTTCCGATCTGTGATCTTCAAATTCATTTTGCTATTACAAGGACCAAATCTACCCATCCTAGACATATAGTCTCAAATACCAGAATACTTGGGATGTTATTGATGGCAGAAATTTTAACTGTACATCAGTCTACAGTTCATTTCCTGATTTGTTTGATTGCCTAGAACTGTCCTGAGTAATCCTGGGATATATCTATGTTATGTCTACATTAATTCAGTGAAATAGGAGCTGATCGGTAGGTTGAAGCAGCTGGTGTTTGGCCCCCACAACTACATTATTTGCAGCTCAGGGCCTTTTCTTCAGACACACTTAGTCTGGTCTCCTGGTATAGCACACCATATAAGTGTAGCCATGTTGTCCAAAAAAACAACCAAACCCTCAAATTCCAGTGAAAAGTTGGAACACATCTGGGGCACACCTGGAGTGAAGGTTTCAGTTTAATTTTTTTTAAAAAGAAAACTGTTTCATGCACACCAAAGTTCTGTGAATGGAACCAGCTCTCTGTAACTGGAAATGATTGAGAGATACATTTCAAACTGCACTAGTGTTCCAAATCAAAATGTTAACTTTGAGGGAACTAACATTAATTTCTTTTGTGTTCCCAAAGTGGATACCGATAGATCTAAGCAATGCAATAAATGGAATCAGAAAACCAGCAAAACCAAAAGTAAAGCAGCTTCAAGTATTCTGAAGCTGTAGTGCAAAAGTTATTTTCACCTTCTGCTTTAAGCAGTCCGCTATCGTAAGAGAAATTCTGTACATCTGTTCACTATTAACTTGGGTAGCTGCTTTATCCCCAAACACTTCCTCACAGGGTATACAACTGATCATTAATGTAATACTTTCCTTTTGAACAGGACGTAGATGTTCTGAAGATCTGTGTTTTTTCTATTACTCTAAAATCTCTCACTGTAACAGTGCCTCTAGGGTAAATGTCTCCTTTCCTGTGCTGCTTTTGTTTTCAGCTCGCAAATCTACAGAGGAAGCTGTACCTTCAGTTTAGTTTAAAAAAGTCGTACACAAACAAAATTTGCCTTTTATTTGGCATTGCAGCCAGGTGAAGGTTCATTTCTGAAAATGAAGCCCTAGAGCTGTAATTCACTGTTGGTAGGTCATGCTGTCCAGAATGGCTTTGCTCTGAAAGATGATTAAGCATGAAATATTCTTATTCTAGATAGTTTCTTGGTGTGATTTCTACCTTGGTAAAGCTGATTCGATAGCATAAATACAGGGGTTTTTTTAATCCCGATTTAGTCATTACATTTATTATTGCATTTATTTTAGTTTCAGAAATAAAGTCAACTCTTCCACAGCAGAATACTAGCAAAACCCTGTATCCACCGTGTATCATCATCAATAGATATTTTTCAATAAACACCATTTCATTGCTATCACTGCAATATCATAGTAGTCTATTTCTGAGCTGTAAATTTAGATAGGTAGCCTTGATGGGTCATATTTTGCGTTACTGTGCCTTATTTATTTATACAAGGGATAAGTGAATACACATCTCTTAGACTTCTTGAGACATTCGTAGCTGTTGGTTGATAGCTGTATTAAAGAAAGACATATTGGTATATAAATTACAAGCACATAAAAAACCTCTGTGTATCCATCCATATCCCTACATCTGCAGCCACAACATGCAAGTAGAGATTCTACAAGAAGCTTTCAGCATGAACAGCTGAAGAAGAATAGGATAAACAATGCTTCTCCAGGCAACAAATTTGTTTGGGACCACAGGTGATGGATGGTAACATCAGCAGCAGAAAGTAATTCCAGAACTTCACCCGTTTGCCACCTCTGGAGCTCCAGCACAGAAGGGAAACAAGTTTACCACAGCAAAAGGGGGAACCATGCCGTGATTGTTGCTGAATCCCACTTTTTTACCTGACGCTATCTCAGAGAGGCGTTTAGAGTTAATTTTTCTCCTGCCTTGCCCTTTCTGTTCTATAGATCACGTACATGACTTTCTAAAGGACCCCAAAAAAATTCCTTTTTGCATTTAACATTGCTGTTCTGTACCAAAAATATGGCTGATATAACTTTTTTTATATCTGTCTTTCCCACACAAAAAGTTTCATTGTTTCTTACACTTTTTCCTTTAATTTTCTGTTTTGATGATACAATTTTTCCAATTTTTTGTTATTTTACATACTGTAACTATCCTGCTACTGACAGCTTCTGTTATTGATAGATTAATAGTTGGAATTGTGGAAACACTGAACAAATACTGTACCATTTTGACTTCCTTTAATTAAACATTTCTGTATATTTGATTTTTCATTGGATTTAAAAAAATAAACATTACAATTTTGATTTCCAAGAAAGAGTACCATCCTGCAAACCTGCATAAGTTTATGTGAGCATCCTGTCCGTTGAAGTTAGCATATGTACTTAAACTGAAATCTTGACATAAAACACATCAGTGTTCTCAGGATCAAGATCACCGTTTTCGATTCTCTGCTTCTCTGCCTCTTTTCAATGACATAACAACTAATGCTGAAGTAGAATAGTGGGATGTCTTCACTTGCAGATGCACAGGCCTCTAGCAGAGGCTTTGTGAAGACCTGACTGAACACCAAAAAGCCAAATTATTCTGACTAGAGACCTCTGCTTTGCATTGACAGAAACTTCCCATTGACACAGAGACAGTATGACAGACATTGCATCTTGCTGTTCCTCTTCATTAGATCACTTATCCTGTTTCTCGTGAATCACGGCTGCGTGATAGTCCTCCAAAGTATAGTTGCTGCAAACTTGTGTCCACACCAAACAGCATTGGACTGATTAGTCTTTCACAGAATGGAAGAGGATGAAATAACATGAGCATATTAGACAAACCTGAGCTCTATTTTCTCCACAACAATGCATGAAAATTATGATATAAAGTTAAGACAAGCAAAGGATCTGGGACACAACAGTGTCAATAATTTGTGCATTTTCTGTTATATTGTTCTGGTCTGAGGTAAAACAGAACCAATTTTCTGTTCAGTAATTTTGATTTTCAGCGAAACCTCTTCTAACTAACTGAACTCTCTGAAACTAACGGCATACTTTTAAGACTGTAGTCCACTCCCAGATTGATAAGACCTGATTGTTTATATTTTATTCTAAGGAATGATATGCAGAAAGGGTCTTGCTTATACTTATTGCTATAACACCCAAGGCAGGCTAACTTTGCCCCCTTGGAGGGTCAGAACCAGAAAAGTACAGAGGGGTTGCACCTGCAGGGAGGAGCGGACAGGACAGGTGACTGAAAACTGACCAACAGGGTATGCTATCCCCTCTGCCTCATGCTCAGTATAAAAGCTGAGGGATCAAAGGGTCAGCCATCTTTCTTCAATGGCTGGGATCTAAGGAGGACTCTGTCTGTTTGTCTGCCTTTCATCCCGATCCATCCATTCCTGGATCCAGATCCACAATCCAGCTCCTGTTTGTCACTGAGTCCAGTCTGAGACTTTCTCTGTGCCTGCCAGTGACCCAGTCATCATCCTGGGAGCTCAATATAGTTTTGCATATGTTATACATATGTCATTATTTTATTTTTTTATTATTTTACTATTTTTTCCATTAAAGTAGTTTAGTTTCTTTTTTAAACTTGTATGTGTCTTTCTCTCTCTCCCTCATCTCCTTGGAGAGAGGTGGGGGAGAGCATCTGTCATTAATTTCAGTGGCCAGTCAGTCCAAACCATGACATATATGCAGCAGTTTGTGGTTATGTATTGTTATTTGCGATATGGTATCACCAGGGAAACTAATTATGCCATGGATTTCATGTGCAGAATCTAGTTGTATTGGCTTGCCTCTTGTTCTTTGTTGTAACTAATACTGCAGATGTAATCTCATTCAGAAACTTTGCAAGAAGCACTTGCATGTTAATCCCAACTGTAGGAACAGTAAAAAGTTAATTGCTTTTCTAAATGAAATGCAATAAGGAGGAAAGTTTTTTTCTGTTATGCTAGAACAAAATAAAAAACTCCTTGCAACTGAAGAGTTTTTAGTGCAGTATTAAAATAATTCTTGTTTAATGAGAGGATTCTTTGTTCGCTGTCTTTCTCCATATGTCATTGTAAAAATCTGTGTTTCAATACAGGTCTGACAGACCTCTTTGCATTGTATACTATCTGTCATTTCAGCTGTCCTTAAGAACAAGAAAACAATAAGGAAGATCGATTTTTTGGCCTACAGATTTGTCCCGGTTTCAGCTGGGATAGAGTTAATTTTTTTTTTAGTGGCTGCTATGTTTCAGATTTAGTATGAAGGGAATGTCAATAATGTATATAGATTTAGTTGTTGCTACGTGATGTTTATACCATTCTATACTTTTTTCATCTTCCCATAGAAGCTGAGAAGGAGCATAGACAAAACAATGGAATGGCCAATGGAATATTCTGTACCACAGACATCATGCTCAGTATACAAATGAGGGTTGGACAGGGGGTAGGAATCTGCGATCACTGCTAGAGATGAGCGGGGCAACAAATTCACCAGGTGATGAGTGTGACTTATGTTGCATTACTTTATCTTGTATATTCTTTTACCACTATTATTATTATTTCTTTGGGTTTTTTTTTTTCTAGTACTTTTTTCTTTCTATTACTGTTTTTTTTTTCTATTAATTGCTTTATCTCAACCCACAAGGGTTTTTTTCCCTTTCCCTTCCCTTTTTTTTCTCCCTCTTCTCCGTGCCCTTCTAAGGGAAAGGGGGACAACTGTGCAAGTGGCTGTGTGGTCCTAGTTGCCACCTGGGTTTAAACCACGACAGGATGAAAAAAGAAATAGTATTTAAAATAAGGTCTAGGCAATACTCTTTTTCAAAAACCGAAATATGCTGTACAAACAGTAATGGGCACTGGAAAGAAGTTTTCTTCACTGTTTCTATTTTTGTTGTTATTTACAAAATTCCATAAGACAATCCAATACAAAAAAAGTAATGAGAAAATAAGACTCATTAACCTGAATTACTTGCATTATACACAACTGTAGCATTGTTGAACTAGTTCATTTTATGCTCTAGTGATCATCTACAGGTAATCAACATTCTTGTGGAAAGCTTGCGTAAAACTGCCTTAGGAATTAAAGCTAAATATATAGCACACTGTGTTGGTAGGGACTGCACTTCACAGAGCAATTCTCTGTACATTGAACTGTAAAGATAAAAGGTAGTTTCCAACTATTTGCCACTATAATTACACTATCAGATAGTTTTAGAGAACATACCATGGCTAAGTGCCCAAAATGCAATGGATAATAGGCAGCAAATTAATTAGTTATCAGGCTTTTCAATCGCAAGGGAAGTCCTGTTCTTCATGCTATCTTTTCTGACACGTTAACCTTGTGTTTGTAGTATCACTTTGGGCCATGTTACTGCAAGTATCAGGACAGGCACACAAGATGACAATTTGATAGGTCATCTTGATATCTCCCTTTTCCTATTACAAAACAAACTGTTCTTTAACGGGCAAATCTGGGGATAGAAATAACTGGGGTAGCCTTGTTGTGAATTTCCCAGCATCAAATTTATGAAAAATTCAGGCTCTACTCTCCCAAATAAATCATCCTGTGAGTCAACTGCTGTTTGTAGTAGCATGTAAATAGAATTCACACATGCACATACCACAGCCAAACATAAAGGAGTTTTAAATCTTTCCCTGGCAGATTAATTCAGTGATAGTGCCTGATATTTTATTGAATGATGTTTCGTAATGCTCATACTTATGGTTTTAATAACAACATAAAAAGCTACTCTAGCTTGGTTGTGAGCCCACCTTTTTCCAGACTGTTCCAGCTTTTCAACTCAGTATATCTCATCATTAGTCAGTATTTTATAAGACAAATAAATGAGTTTGGAAAGAAGAAAGTGGAAAAGACAGCTAAAAATGGTTTTTTTTATGTGTCCACATCATGTTTTGGGGGAGACATCAGTAGGGTTTTTTTGTTGAGGAGTTAAGTAAGTAAGTCCATCTTCTCTTGTTGTTTATACCCACCTGAAATACTTACCTGTGATTACCTAAGAAAAATACAGTAACGTCGCAATTGAAAGATGACTCCAAGTGGGAAATAGCATCAGATGATGAACACTTGTGGGAATAACTCTCCCTTTAATTCAAGGATCCCTATTAATAAAAAAAAACAAAGGAAGTAGAAGTACCTAGAATATGACGCTTCAGGACAGAAACTCATTGAACTTTTCCAAATATGTACCATTTTGACTGTATTCCCCACCAAAATTTTGGACTTCAACAGAAGAAAGGAATTGAATTTCATTACTTTTTTTCCTAAGTGCAATGCCCCAAGTATAAAAAACTTTTATCTAAACAACTGTCAGACATAAGCAACTCTAATAATAATTATCTTTAACAGAACATGACAAGAGATTTTCAAGTGCACTAGATTTCTCCTCAGGAAAAATAAGTTGCAGTGCTTCAACATTTATTCCCACCTAATGGAAAATTAGTCTTTGGATACATTGACATATACACTGCCTCATGCATTTTCTTTCATCAGAGCACTGGAAGGCCTCTTGAAAGTGTCCACTTCTGGAGCTTGGCAGAGGGTTTTTCTCAGGAGTAACTAAGCAGTTGTTCTCAGGAGAACACTCTCTGACTTGCCTGGCTTAGATGTTGGATGTTAACAGCAAGGGAAAGATATTTTGCCTCTATAAAGTGTGGCCAGCAGGTTGAGGGAGGTCATCCTCCCCCTCTACTCTGCCCTGGTGAGGCCGCATCTGAAGTACTGTGTCCGGTTCTGGGCTCCCCGGTTCAAGAAGGACAGGGAACTGCTGGAGAGGGTCCAGCAAAGAGCTACAAAGATGATTAGGGGACTGGAGCATCTTTCTTACGAGGAAAGGCTCAGGGACTTGGGTCTTTTTAGTCTAGAAAAAAGAAGACTCAGGGGGGATCTTATCAATACTTATAAATACTTAAGGGGACGGTGCCAGGTAGATGGGAACAGTCTTTTTTCAGTGGTGCCCAGTGATAGGACTAGAGGTAACGGGCACAAACTTGAGCACAGGAAGTTCCATCTCAACATGAGGAGGAACTTCTTTACTCTGAGGGTGGGGGAGCACTGGAACAGGCTGCCCAGAGAGGTTGTGGAGTCTCCGACACTGGAGACATTCAAAACCCGCCTGGACGCCGTCCTGCGCAACCTGCTGTAGGTGTCCCTGCTGTGGCAGGAGGGTTGGATTTAGATGATGTCCAGAGGTCCCTTCCAACCCTGACGATACTGTGATACTGTGATAACCCTACTACAGATACCTCTGCGTTGATTTCTTCCTTTCTTTTTTAAGGTACATATTGGCCACCCTTACTCCAACCTCTTACACTCACCTTTAACCCCACATGGAGTTAAACTGTCTCTTAGTACCTTTATATGCCATTGTGAGGCTAAGCAGCCATACCATAAGAATTTCAGCAACTGACGTAGAACATGTCAGAGAACCAAAGCTGTGAGACATGTTCTCCTAACACTGCAATGTAAGGCAATTTTAAAAGTAATGTAAATAATGACCCATTGATTTTCACAGAAATGTAGGCAGAATCACTATCTATTGCTGGTATATATGTATAGAGGAGTGTTGATTAGATTAAATTCCAGAAAAACAGATTCTCTTTGAATTTCTTGTTGTCAGAAAGTGTTGTAAGGTAGATAATATATTCACATGCAGACATGGGCTTATTTAAGAGAGAGTGTTTGATCGAAAGCTTGTCTGTTTCAGTGTTGTTTTGACTAGACCTTACATATTGGAACTGGGGTTGTTTAGCCTGGAGAAGAAGAGGCTGAGGGGGGACCTTATCACCCTCTACAACTACCTGAAAGGAGGTTGTAGAGAGGTGGGGGCTGACCTCTTCTCCTGGGTGACAAGTGAAAGGACAAGAGGAAATGGGTTTAAGTTATGTCAGGGGAGGTTTAGATTGGATATTAGGAAACATTTTTTCACTGAAAGGGTTATTAAACATTGGAATAGGGTGCGCAGGGAGGTGGTGGATTCACCATCTCTGAAAGTGTTTAAAAAAAGGGTAGATATGATACTTAGGGACATGGTTTAGAAGTGGGTTTTGTCAGGGTAGGTTAATGGTTGGACTTGATGATCTTAAAGGTCCCTTCCAACCTCAGCGATTCTATGATTCGATGATATTGACAAGACAGGAAGAAAGCTTCATGATCATGATTTGAAGAGAACCAAATTCATTCTTAATATATCTCCAGCAATTTGTACAGGCTGTGTTTTCCCATAGTGTCATCATTACCATACAAAAATACAACCAAGGACCACACCATCCCTAAATATAAACTTTGCAAACAAAACAACTTTTGGTTCTAGGCTGGACTTTCAGATCAGACTATTCTACCACCTGCACAAAAGATCGTCTTCATTCTCCATTTTAATAGATCACATCTCAAATCACTGAATGTCAACATTTTGTCCCTCAAGTTCTGCCTTCTTGAAATAGAGAGCAAGCCAAACAGTACATCACATAAAGGCTTCATTCTGAAAACTTTATGTGTGACCTTCTCCTCTTGTATATAAAATCAATCCCACATGAGAGTTTTGAGATTAACTTCATTGGACACAGGAGTTAAATTTAGAGACACAGATAAACAACTCGCTAAAAACCAATAGATGAAATATTCCAGTGTGCTTTTAACTCAAGTCTGACTCCCATTTATAAAAGACAAACAAACAAAAATACCAACATTCAGATCCACCAGGATAAGACTAACTGCATACTGAAATCAAGGAATGAATGTCCAGATTTTTTGTTACTTGCTTTTTCACCCTGCCACCTTAACTATCCCTTTTTGTTTCTTTCTTGGGCATTCCTTTATGCAGACAATACTTACAGTACTTACAGGTTGATGTTGAATAATTTGCAAGTTAGTCATTTTTAAAGACAAGGATGAAGTTTCTACCAGGAAGCTGGCAGTAAAACACTAGTTCTGGAAGGATTTATTATGAACCTGAGGTCCTGATCATCAACTACCATTTGAAGAGTTTTTGGTTAATCAACCAAGAAGACCTGGAGTCTTAGTCTCAAGTAACACAAAGGAAAAACTTTTCTGGAAGTATAATAATTATTTCCACAGATCCCAGAAAACAGTGGGGATACGAAGAATTAGGGGAAAAATTTTATAGAGAAGTCTTTCCATTTTTGTCACAGATTGATAAAATGACATAGAAGATGCATCACTGGAAGAGTAGTATCAATCTGAATAGGCATATGTCTGAAGTAACAAGGAAATAAAGCGTTGCTTGGGCTTTCTTTTACATAGTCATGCTGAGTCCACTTTTCTGTTGTGTCCCATATCTCCAGTAAGCAACCAGAAATTACATTTTAGATAACAGATACCTGAGATCCATTACTCTTCCTTCTAGGTCAGTCAACTACTCTAGAAGAAAGGCTGCAGAGACTGTTATCTAGTAGTGGATTTTTCCTCTCTCTTCACCATACAATCTCTAGAATCCACCCCTAAAAGACATCAGCTAGAACTTACTATAAATTTTCCTACTTCCTGCACTATACTAATGGCATATAAACACAATAAATGCTTACTTCCTCACCTCTGTTGCATACAGGTCAAAGACAGAAAATATTCTAAGCTTGTTTTGCTGGTGCAAGTCAAGACACCCTTACTAGATGAGTCAAGATGGCTGGAATCATCTTCCAAATACCCTGCAGTTTTCTGATGTTTTATAATCTGAATGTTCCCTTGGGTGGGCCCATGGCACAGTAACACAGGATCAAATCAGATTATTACACAACTAAATCCAAGAGAGAAGATGTGTGTACGTAGAAAAATGCCCTCCTCATGACCAGTGCTAGATCAGGCCTTGCAGACAGTTTGTCTTCAATATGACAGCATTGCATTTAATGGTTCCTCTCCCAGTTATGGCATGCATTGTCATTTCTGTATGGTTTCTGGTGTGCAATGAACTCGGTCAGTACTAGGCCACCTGTTACACTGAAGAATGCCATACAGTTCACTATTAGAACTGGTAAATAATGTGTAATCTTCTGCATCAAAGTCAGTGCTGTAGTTTTGATGATAAAGCTCTCTTCAGAAGCTGAGAAGATGTCAGGGATCAGAAGCAATCTGTTCCATGACTTTGTCATCTTTCTGACTATTGGCTCTCCTGCATTAGAAGGCTTATAAAAAAAAATTCATGTAGTTGGATTACCTCGTATTTTATCCTATTCTAGACTAATGAAAGTGCATTCATGCTAATATTAACTTCATCAAATTACAATGTAAGTAATTTTCCTTCCCGTCCTGCCATTACAAAAGCCAGCCTTTCCGCATTTGCAAAAAGCTGTATGACATACTGACACTTTATACATGCAGCAGAAAGACAGCCAGACCATGACTTCTAGGCTGTCCTTCACATTAAAAGGGTGAATGAACAGTTCTGTCTCTGCTGAGCCAACGCAGCAATTTCATTTCTCTAGTAACAGTTATACCCCTATGTCTCCAGTTCCTTTGGATGACAGTACCAGTGCAAATGACACAGGAGAGCAAAGATAAACTTCTAACAAGAACATTAGGTCATTCCCAGTAGGAAAGGTTTACCCCCCACACCACATTTAATACACATTTGTCCTTCATTTTAAAGAAAAAAAAAAGGGGAGCAAGAGGAAAGAAGGTGGATTCACACCATCAATATGAATGTTTTCCACCAAAGAAACTAATATAACAGTTTATCACATACACGTGTGCATTTCAAATATTCACCTTTACATGGTCTCTGCTAAAAGAGGAAGAATAAACTGATCTGATTATTAGTTATGATTTTGTTTCTATCAGTCCTTCTGGTGAGCTCAGTATTTCCCAGTGTATACAAAACCAAGAAAAAAAGGGTTCTCAAATCTGATTTGTAAGCTACAGTGATTTTATTTTCAGGTGTACAATTTAAGAAACTGTAAATGAGCCCTTTTTTGCAGACTAAACATTGAACACTGAATTTCTTCTCTCTTCAAGATGTTTTGTGTTGCCAAAAAAACAAGACACTCATAATCACTGGCTGATTTTAAAAACCCATTTCATTGTTACATCAGAAAATTAATATACCAAGGAGTAAAAGTGATCTGACACAAGGGTTGAAAAACAAAACAAATTATCTAGACAAACGGTAACTACAGCTGTTACACTAATACCAAGTTTTAATGAAGACCTAACATCAGTAGTCATATTCAAATTTGTTTACCTACACAAATATTACTGTATGTAATTCCCTAAATGGATTTACTTTGGTGTAAACAAAATCTCTGATAGGCTCTAAAACTCTTCATTTTTATACTGAATTACAATATTTAAAACCTGAACTGACAACTTTGACACTGAATATCTCAACTTAATTATATTTTTCTTTTTCTGTTTTTCTTACGTTATGCATACCTGTGCAATAATAATTATATTGACTAGCAAATCATCACATAGAAAAATTTTCCACTAGCTGGCATGTTCTGTAGAGAGATACATTTGTCAGTCAGTTCTATTACTATTTGTAAATTGCTCTCCATGGAACAAAGTCACAAGCATCTGAGCCATACATTTTTAAAAGAAATGTTCCTTGTTTTATTGCCTAAAAAGGCTGAAGGAGAAAATAAGCCACAGGCAGGGTCATTAGAAAAATAAAATATCCCAATGCTGCTTCTATGTAAACTGCATTACTAACTTTAAATAATTTCATCTTGAATGTTAAGAACAAGTCATAAATCACGGGCACTTTGAATGTATGCCTTTTTCTAGAGCAATTATGTATCTGTAAACCTTAATGCAAGCAATGAAGAGAAACCGGTTCTTAATGAACAGCAGGAATTCAAGAGAAGAAAAACAAGCAAAAAAGACTAAGAGGCCATCTGAAAGCTCCCTACCTTCCAGCAACACTTTTCTCTTTCGGCTAGAATTCAAGTGGTCTGCTAACTAACTGATATTTTCCCCTGCATCAGACTAGAGCCTCACAAATGTTGTTTTCTCCTTGTCCTACAAAAATGGAGTTGGAGTTGAAGAAAATCTTTCCACTTTCACCAGGCTCAGTTTGACTTATGTGGTCCTACATCTTCAGTACTTCATAATCACACTGAAGTTCAGGCAAGTGCAGAAGTCTAGCAAAAGTCTTGATCGTAGGATTAAGAAATTTCTACTAATGCATATGTTACTGTGACTTTCATTTGGAATATAAAGTTTTTTATTTGGGAAATGTCAGTTCATCTCTTTAACTACTCTAGCTTAAGGCAACACTTGCATGTTTTATAGACAGCGCTAAACATCTGTTTGTACACTCTTCCTTTCATAAGATGATTTCACATTACATTTCTATTAGAATCATCTCTTCAGCTGTGGAGATTAGTACCTCTTGGGGTCCTATTTGGCAAAGTTTTTTGAATCTTTCTCTCCTTTACTTTTGCCTGCAGCTAGACATAATAAGGGAATCCTGGATGCTAAAGTCAGAGGTGGCTCCTCTCCTCCTTTCTCGTACTTATAAAGAAAGAAATACCAGAGCTTTAACATTGTGTAATACATACTTTGTTGGTAAAATATGGATCAGAGGCCAACAACACAGCACCCTGGAAAATGTAGTTTTTCAGCAGATTATGAGTCTATAGCTCTTAAACCATTAGATACTGAGAATGTCATACAGATGGCACATTCAGTCCCTGCGGAGTGATGTTGCTGTCAGAAACACTGTACCAGATGTACAACTAAGGAACATCAGCACTCATGGCTGGAATGAAAATTCTGGGAGGCAGAGAGAAGTGGGAATGCACACAAATGGATCAAACTTAATGGATATTGTGACAGTCCTTCCATAATTACAGTAAACAAATTTAATGAAAATGAGTCTCTGTCATCTAAAATCATAACTATAAATTCATCAAATGTATGAAATTCTACATATTAAGAAAAGAGGCCTTACCAGTATTTTTTTTTTTTATCTTTGTCAATAAATCTGCCCTTTGCTAAATTAAACATTGGACTACAGAAACTTAATGCTACTATCTTTGGGAAATTTAACATACAGGTGAATTTCTGAAACTTCTTATAATGTCTATAAATATTGTTTCAGTTCACCATAAATAAATCAAAATTATGTTTTTCACCATTGTGAACAACAGATTAGTTCTCCATCAGTGTAATTTATAACGCTTGCTAAAGAGTTTGCTAGCAATCAGTATCTGAAAATTATGTTATTCACCGGTCTAATAAGTTTTTTATACAACTCTCTCACAAAAGATTTTACAAGCTTGATAGACCTATCCATTTTCAACTACTGCTCATCTGCATCAACTGCTCAATGGTTTATTTATTCCCAGTAAATCTTTCTTTACTTATTTTCTTCCTTCTGACTTTAGTCGCATTGGGAAAGGCCCTCTATTACAATATTCATTGACAGTCTCCTTCACCTGACTTTTTCAAATAGATTAAATTCTGTTTCAAGACAATACTTTTTTTCCTGTTTTTTTCCTGTTTTCTCTCTTTTCTCCTTCTTTTCCTGCCTTCCAAGTTGCAATTGGAAAATCTTAACCGGAAAAAGTGTTTACTCAGTACTGAAATCACTGCACTGAAGGATATTTGTGACTTCTCTGACATGTATCTTTAGGGTGTCAATTCTCCTGTGGGGATTTTTTTCTGTAATTTCATGGCTGCAGACTAAATCCAGTCAAGATAGGCTCATGGCAAGAGTGTTCACTGGAAAAGGATGACATAAGCAAAACAAATCATACCATCTAAATGAATGACATCAAAAAAGAAAAGTATGGAAAATAATATGCTAGTATTAGCACTATATATAATGTTCAGTTTATTTTATTACAGAAGCATTATTTTGGTACCTCTACACAACGTGGTACAGTATGGGAATACGCTTAACTGCACTGTGGAAACAGTAGACCTAACTATCAGGCCTAATCAACACATTTTTGTAGGGCAAAAGTGGCCTTTCTCCCACCCATAAGACCTGTTTCAAAAGGCAGCTCCCTAATGAGAGTTAACATTAGTTTAAAATGTAAAAAATCTAAAAAGTGACACTTGTAGGATATAACTACATCCCAATCAGCTCTCCTTGCTCATACTGTACAACCTGTACTGATACTGCATTATGGAAAAATTTCCTGATTCATTGTGAACTTGTTTTCATTGAAATAATAAATCTATATATTTTAAAAACATACCACTGAAACGTGATTTTTAGTTCATCAACAAGCTGTTCTTATCTGATCTAGAACTGAGCAATTTTTGAAACTATTTTTCTATTGTAAAATCCTGGGTTATGCTCCAGTTTTCATTTTAAAAAATCTGAACAATTTTATGTCTAGTTTTGAAGCAACTTTTTTTTTTCCCCTTCCCTTCCTTTTTCCCTTTTGCAATTTCTCCAAATTCTTGACCTTGAAGATGCAACCAGTTGGCCAGCTGAGATAATAAAGATTCACTGTAATTTTGTGAGTATGGGCAGCATTTTAGTACCAAAAAGTGCTTTTCTGAGTGGTACTTCCTGAACTTCCAGAGTAAAGATAGAATTCCCAGAGTCTCATAAATCTTTACCTATTTCTTGTTTGCACTGGAAGTAGTACAAAAGTACACTGGCTCACACCTGCACAGCAGCTATACGGAGACACCATGCAAACAGTTGGGTTTTTTTAAAAAAAAAAGTGGAGCTTTTAAATTTCAGAAATAATTTAAGAGAAGTTAAGTGTTAGATCCAGCTTTATGAGAACATATTTTATGTTTTTATTTTATATGGGATTTCTCATCTGTAATTCTACCTATTAAATATTTCTATTCATTCAACAAAACAGTTTTATTGCAGGTGCTCTGGTGATTCCATAATTTATAAACCATGTATTCAAAGCAAATATAAATTTATTATTAATCTCATGCATATATGTATCTTAGAGACTAGAGAGAATTAAGTACATGGTAGACAACATCATGGGTTTCCCAACCAGAATTCTAATCAGACATTTTTTGCTACCTTTCCGTAGTTTCCTACTTCCAACTGTCAAAAGTCACACTTCAGATAATATTCTTAATTCTTGTAAAAAAAAGTGTTTGAGGAGGAGATAATTTCAATGAAGGGAAGGTGTGGCCTGCATGTACTGAGTTATTCTTGACAACATGCATTATGTCCTTCCATCTCGTATTTTGTTTTGGTCTTACTACCAATAGCTAACTTCCAGTCTTTAGAGAGCTGCTGCTTTTTGTAAACACTTATCCACTGCTGACTTTCCTTTCTTGCAACAAAATTCAACTAAAGTAAGAAAACTGAAAAAAAAACATGTATTCCTTCCATTCGGTGTATATTTTGGAAGGGCAAGGGAGACTGTTGATGAGTTGCTTGGCTTTATTCTATAAATAGTCCATTTTACCTACATAACAAAAAACTAATAAAGCACCAACTTGCCCTTAAAGCCAGAAAGATAATTTTCTTCTTTCTTATGGTGCTGTAATTAAATGGAAACAACAACAACAAAAAGAGATTCTATAGCCTTACAAAGACACTGAAGAATATGATAATAGAGACTCAACAAACTGACATTTAATAGCGGTCTCTGTGAAAATAAGATATATCTGCAAACTACAGCTGAACAGATCTTCCTAATTGAATCTCTTAATTAGCAAAACAGTCCTCTGTTCCTATAATCTAGCATAACTAATATTTTACCATCTAATCAAGCTGAGTTGTTTAAACTGGAGTGACACTGCAGAATCCAAAGTCTTTCTTTGCACATGGATTTCTGCACAGATTCTTCATTTCTGCACTTTTCTTTTAATAGTACATTGGATATGCTTTGGGAGCAAGAAATTTAAATCTTAGCATAGATCTTAAATGATCTGTGCAAATAATGATTGCTACTTTATCATAATAGACACTCCAAGTCAACAAAAGACTCCTTGTTATAGCATTTGCACTACAGATGGTAGGCAAAGCTTATTATTTGTGTATTGCAGACATTTCTTCTCATTTGCAAAGAGTTCTAATCAGCATGATTACTGCATTTTACTATTAATATCAAGGACTTATAGTTCATTTAAAAGTGCAATAGGTAAAAGGGTACTGCAAGAGAAAGATTATCATCTGTAAAATAGATAAATATTATAGTACATCATACTGTATCTCCTTGTATTTAAAAACTTGGAAAACTGACATGTAATTCACATGCCCAATATGAAATTTGCATAATTTATGAAAACTTAATGCTATGATGGAAGTATAATGAGTCTTTGAGGATATAATTGTTTTATCACTCATGCAGTTCAAATCCCACTCTTTAAATTGACCCTTGCCACTCATTCTGGAAGGCAGTAGCAAACAATAATTTTACTGACAATGAAAGTGTCAGCCAGAAAAAAGGACATTTGTGAATGTTCTTGACATCTTAATCCTACAGAGCATACGTCCACTTAAAAAATATATCAGTAACTTGAGCTACAATAGCCAAGAAACATAAAGCAACCTGTACCTAATTAGACAAAGAGATTTTAGTGGATTTGTAGGGACATATGAGGATTTTAACAAATAGGAAAACAAAGGAAGAGACTATGGTCATAAACAAAAATTGTCATCATTACAAATAAGTGCTCTCATCTTGATAAAGAATATGCTCACTGGATTTTCTTTTGTAGGTACAGACCACTCTAATTCTGTTGTGTTTCTGCACCTCTAACACACCTTCTGACTGGCAGCCTCCAGAACAGGGTGACTTCATTCAAATTTCATGTTGGGAATTGTTCTTGCCCCACTACTTCCTGAATCATGCCTGAAAATGGTTTGAAAAAGTGTTATTTGTAAACCATGCCAATGACTATGCCAACAGTGCCCTAGTACCCAGGAACATTCTATGGCACTGTTTAGTTTAAGTATAGCCAAACACTACAGTTAGGGACTCATAAAACTGTAATTATCTCCCAATTTAAGCAACCAGCAGAAAAAAGATAAAATACAAAATTCAAATATTTACAGTCAAAAGCAAGTATTAACTGTAAAAATCTGTTAAATTAACATATCTAGAAGAAAGGTGCTCAGGAACATTTCTGTCTTTATTGCATAGGTGAAGGAGAAAATCCCATGAAGTTTGGAAGCTAGAGACTTAAAGCATCTTAGTCTCCAGATAGTGCAACTCTGCAAGGGTTAATGAAGTTCAACCTATCTCCAGCATTCCAACATGTCTGTTTGTTTGAGATATGCAACCTAAATAAGCCTGAAGGCTATTCTAAATTGCATCAGCTAGACTAGTGTCTCCAATATTCATTTATAATTGAGTACTCCTAGGTAGATTCTTTTTTTTAACTAATCACAACCCTATTCTACAGCAAAGGAAGAAGCAGAAAAAAATCTATTTTTAAAATTAAAATCTACTTTTATAATTAAAAATTATTTTTATAATTAATAGGGAGTCTCTCAATCAATGCATTTGCCAAAACTAGTGGTGATGGTTGTTTGCAGCAGTGGCAACTAGTTGGCCCAGCTCACCCATTGACAACTCCAGGAAATTTTTAAAGCATTAACACTGTACTTGGAAAAAAACAAAAACAAAAACAAAACCAAAAACAAATACAAAAACAAAAAAACAAAAACAAACAAACAAAAAAAAAAAACAAACAAAAAACACAAAAAAAACAAAAACAAAACCCACCAAATAAACAAATCATATTACACAATCTTCAGAATCTTAAGGAGCAAAATGCACCTAAATACTTAATTTTTGAAGTATCTGTGTTGTGGTGGCCTTCAGAATGAAACACAAGTCCGCCTAATTCAGCAGCAGTTGAGACAGCCAGTCCTTGCCAGATGCCAGGAATTCTTCAGCAGTCTACATACAAGATATCGAGAATGCAAATGATTATAAGAGCTAATCTTTTCATAGGTGAACAAACAGATAAAGAGTAAAGACAGATTAAAGCTCTCAGAAGCAGGTGCAATACCTGTTGCCAAGAGTGAAGGATCTCCTGAGATTCCCTATGTTAAGTATTACCTGGACTTGGGGTACTGCTTGTAAAGTTACATAATAAACATTAGTAGGCTACATATACACACAGCAATGAGGATTCATTGTGGAAATAATATAAATATTGAAGGAAGGTTTCTTTCGTGTTTACTTAGACAAACCTCCCAATTATATTGGTAGAAAAGAACATGCAGGTTTATTTAAGGACTGATGATAAAGATTATCAGTCCAGATGGCTGCGAAACTTTCCTTCAGCAGAACTCATGTTCAAAGGGAAAGCAATCAAGACAAAAAGATCTGATTAGGAGAGAAAACTTCATCAAGTCACAATAAAAAGTAACACCTTTGGTAAAGCAAGATAATTGGTTAAAGTGCTGTCCAACACCAAAAAAGGGGGTGGGAAAGTGACAGATCTGCAAGCCAAACAGAGTCTGAGTTACTTGCAAGAATGCATCCAGGCATGTATATATACTTCATGTACACATACATGTGTGTATATATATATACACACATGTACACATACATGTATATACATGTATATATATGTATGTGTACATATATGTATGTGTATATATTTGTATATATATGAATATACGAATATATTTATATTTATTCAATGTATCTACACTTCAGCTTTAGACAATAAAGTTAACATATGTTCTCCTATGTTAACTTCCCTATTCTGTTTTAACTGGGAAGCAAATATTCAGGATGAAGTAAAACTAGAGGAAAACAAAGCTGCCAGCTGAAGTATGAGCAGTCAGAGTATAGCTCAGTTGGAAAAAAAAAACCAGCAGAACAGTTAATAAGACTCTGTTAGGACAAAAGATGATTCATGATGGACACAAAGTGTACTTACTTAATTCATATTGTCCTTCAATCTGCTTTGAAATATTTACTAAAAGTACATACTGAGAAATACAAAACTTGTTGTGATAAGTGGCAGCTTGGAGAGGCTAAAAATCAAACTGTCCAGAACTGAGGGTTCTTGTCATCAGAGATATAATTTACAAAACCCATTTGATAGTTGGAAAGAAAATGCTAGTTCTCAATTGTTTACTTGATTCACAACCCTTTACTCTAATACACTTGACTACCGTGTACTACAGTTCTTCATGCAATCCTGTTCTGGAACCTACAAAGAAAGGCAAAGAAGCCCTGATTTTTGTCAGAAGTTTGTTTAAAAATTCTATTTTAGTGCCTACAGGTTTCATTTTTTTTCCTTCAACTTCAATAGCTCACTTACTTAGGAACCAAAGCACCCCTATTTATTGAAAAAGACTCAGGGAATGCTTCGTTAATTGAGAGATTGAATTGATTGGTCATTCTTAGGAGTTGCATAATTAGATAAAATGATTATTGTACACTGTAGGGAAAAATCCTTTACTGACCCCCTGAGAGACAGATGAGGTGACCTAATTGGTCTTTTCCATTTCTATTTTCTCTGTTTTAATGTAGCTCTGCAAGAGTAAAAAATCTAATGAAATGTATTTGAAATAAACAGAGATTAAAATTTGTTCTACAGCCTTTCAATAGATCACATCTATTTATTAAAGGAATATTTCTGCATTTGATATACTTGAAAGTTTGTGTTTTTTCCTATCCATGTTGTAAAAATTAAGGCTACATCTATCTGTTCAAACTGTAGAGAAATTCAATGCACTGCAAGATCTCCTCACATTACTCTATAAAAGAGAAATCACAGCAGTGTTTGTCTGAATCTGCTGATGATGTTTATGCACACTTTATCCCCTCAGCTGAATGTGGAGTAGTCAAGGTAATGAGACAAAAAGTAAGCCGGATATTTTATTTTTAAAAGAAATTAAAAATAGTAGAGTCTTTTTCAATAACAGCATCTCTACTCATTTGTGGTCAGTTTTTTCAGTCTTTAGTAAGCCCATAAAAGATCATTTCAAAATTACAATGATACAACTGTTCTCAAAACAGGGTAAACATTAAGCATGTTTCAGAAAGGGAGATATAAGTATCCCAGATTGGAGAAAAAAAAAAAAAAAGAAAAAAAAAAAAAGAGACAGCAAATGAACAGGCAGAAGAGAAGGTTGAGGACAAATTTTCATGACACTACAAAGAAGGAAGAGCACAAAATAGTTCAGTGCAAAGTAAAAGGTACCCAAAATTAAAGCTTTTCTACATTTTGGTATAGGACCACAAACAAGTCAATTTCTTCTGAAAAAGTCAAAATCTAATCATTATTTATTAAACTGCCAAGTTTCAGTAAAAATGGCTTAGTGTGAAAAGAGACATCAATATTTTACAGTTACATAAAGAAGACATCAAGCTCTTTAAAAAAAAAAAAAAGTCTCTCAAAAATAGATGCAGGGGGTTTTTTTTGATGTGAAAATTTTCTTTTCAGAAATTTTTTCAATCAATATTCATTAAAAGAATAGGCCACAGATGGACGTACAGGCTTACCCTACCACAGAAAAAAATATAAAAAAGATTCCTTTCTTGTTATCTCTGTATTGGTATTCACTGCTTGTCTCACCCTAAAGCACATTAAACTGATTAGCTATGTTTATTGACATAATAGTTACAGATCAGGACACATGTTGAGAAACATTATATCTTATGAATAGGAATTATTATTTGGGTACTACCACGAGCACTCATAAAGTAAAAGCTTCACAACTTACTTTTCCATTGTTTCAGCAGTATGAGAAATATCACATTTGTAAACTGATACCTGCTTCCCTGGAAGCTTTTAGAACATTTTGACAGTACTAATAGCATCTGATTATTCCCCCCCTGTTTTGGTAAACAACAGAATAAATAAAAATATAACTGCTATAAGACAAACACATCCTATTTCAAATTGACTTTGAGCTTAACTGAAAAAGGCAGATGTTTGGGTTTAGTTTTGATTAATATAATAAATACGGAGGAACACAAGTAGTTACCTACTTAAGAAACTTTATGTTATTCACTCTTCCTGTAAGCTCTATCTATTACTCAATTACTTATTTCCCATCTATAATGCAATTGCACAAAAATAAAGAGCTTTTCCAGAGACATAAAGTTCATTCACTAAACTCCTTCTTGTTCCCAGGTGACGTTACCTGTATACCTATGGGTATATATATATAGATGGCAAACTTGTATAAACCCCTAAATCAAAACTACACAATTACAAAATTAGGATTGTTGGTGAAATTAAAGTTATTTAAAAGAAATACAGTAAGAGTTAAAAAAAAAAAAAAAAGCTGTCAGAATTCTAAAATTTCCATTGCAGAATCGTTAATTTTCACTCTACTACCTTACTTGAAAGAAATTTCATTTTCCATTTCTATTTTAAAACTTTTTTCAAAAAGAGTTTACAACAATTATACCTTGACTGTCACCTTTCCAAGAAGTATACCCAAAACATGTTTGCCGTTGTCTTAATTTTATACACACAAAAAGCAGACAAATAAAAAAAAGATTAAAATACACTTGACAAAGAGGACTGTGAATATAGAGCTGTATGTCTCTGCACATCCATGTAGAATCAACATATGAAATCTTCATAACAGAGTAAAAATTTTTGGCATATCATAGAAAATACTCATTTCGAAGAGCACAGACTTGTTTGTGCAAGATCCAAGAAGCCAAATATTTTTCATTCTGAAATAAGCCCTACATCCCCTTCTAAAAATAGTTTTTTGGTTGATGCCAGCTTTATTCGTCTAAAACACAAAAGCCCCTGGTTTTGTGCAACTCATCTGACCACAGCAAAATTATGAAAGAAATGGTGAAAGGGAAGACTAGAGACACTATCACGGTAGATTACCAGTCCTGACCACATCCAGAGCATGTAGTTGAACAACAGATTTTAAACTACTCTGTTTAAAAGAGGCTTGCCTGACAGTCTGCCTAAAAAAGTCTTGGAAAATAACTTTATTTTATGCTTCAGACTTTTTGATTTTCCTTTTGTGTTCATCCTTCATAATCTGACACACGTTCTGGTTTTTTGTATTTTCTCTATTTAGCTGAATTTAGTCAAGCTTTTTCCAAATAGGCTTTTTCACATTTGTACACTCCGGGATAATTTAACTTCTTGTACTTAGCACTGTTTCTTTATAAGACAGAAACCTTTTTCCTTAAGTCCTTTTGTCCTGAGAAAATTTTTTCTACTTGTAAAATTTTACCTACTCATTTTCTGACCTTACTTATATTTGCATTCTTGAAGTCCACTATTTTTACCTTTCTGTTATTTCTCCTTTCTTTGCAAAGGGTTGTGAACCGTTACCTGAGTTGTCTTGCACTCTCACAGTATCAAGCAGTTTTCCTCTGAAGGTTAGAAAGAAATCCAGAATAGTTTTCCCTCCAGCTTCAAACCTTGAAATTCTCCTTCTTGTGTACCAAAACCTCCTCTCCACCTTTATTAACTTTGCAGTAACAAGAAGATGGAAGGGACTGCAACTAAGTTGCAAGACATGATCAGAATTCAAAACTGTCTTATCAGACTGGAAAACTGTTAAATCAAAAAGAATTAAAATCAGTGGGGACAACTGCAATGACTAAGACAAACTTGTACTTAGCTATTTTAAATAAAAGGAAATTAAGGGTGGAGTGAATCACAAGCACAATACCTCAGTAAAGTAATTTCTTTGAAAAAAGGCAAATAAGTAAGGTCTACATATAAGGTTGCAGAGTATGCAAAGTAGTCCCTCACACATAATTCTGTGCCCAGTCTGAAAGAACACCTTTAAAGAAAGACATCAGTCTGGTGGACACCAAAAAGAATGGTCTGGTTTCCTTGTCTTGTGATGAAAAACTGAGAATTAAGATTTGTTTATCCTCAAGAAGAAAATATTGATAACGGAAAAGGAGCAGACTGACGCAAAGAAGAAAGGAGCAAATTTGCTCTTTATGTTCATGGAGATACTAGTGGTAATTTCAAAACAGAAATTCAGGCTGGGCATTATCGAAAACTTTCTGTCAGCAAGAGCTGCAAAGTACCTTCTCATATTGCCTAAAAGAAAGCAGTCTTCAATTTTGTCTTTATCTAAAAATGTTAAAAAAAAGTCTCACATATCTAGCTGGCAATATTCATCTCGCTTCATGGAATATGGAAAAATTAGGCAGCTCTTGAGAACCCTGATCAGCAGATAGCCAGAGCACTATACACAGAGCCCTGAAACAGAGCTCCCCCTAGATTTTTCCAAAGCCACCGTAGAAGTCCACTCTCATTTGCATTATTTTCAGGAAAAGTGTCACGATGCACCTTCTATTATATAATGTGTGCATGTGTGGTCGTATGAAGGGGCAAGGGTTAAGAGAAGATAGCAACTTGATCAATAAAGACATCAAACTTTTCCCTTCATGGGTCTGAGGAGATCGTGATGGCCTTTGTGAATTTCTGTCAAGCTGGCAATGCTCTTTCCCCTACCACTTTTCCCAGGCAGCCCTCAGGCACAGACAGGGAACAGGATAAGGGCAGAAACATAGCAACGTGCTGCTGCTTCCCCATGTCAGCCCAAAAGCATGTTGAAGCCAGCTCCTGATGGGGAAGGCAGAATACTTTGCCTTCTCCCAGCCTGGAGACTGCTTTCTCTGCCCAGAAAGCAGCCTGCCCAGCAGGAAAGCTCTGGTCCTGAAGACAAACATGCCATCAACAAATACACTGAATGTGGTTTAGAATGTAGCACAGAGTAACTTCTATGGCTTTAAAAATATGAGGTCATATCCACAGCTAGCATAGCTCGGTAGTCTCATTGTTTTAAACAGATCAATCATGATTTATGCCAGATGATTGTCCAATGCACACAACATTGGTTCTTTCGATCTTTGAATTCTTGCAGCATTACTAAGGCTGGTGTTCTGAAGTAAAGCAGAATTTTTGAAGCTGTTATATCTCATGTCTTTACCAAAAAGCTTTTCTAGCTCAGAACATGTTCATAAACATGCCAGCTTCACAGGTCTAACCTAACACCCTACTGTGCATGTTATTAACCTGTGCAACTTTCCTCTTTAAATTACCTTTTTCATGAGTTTCCTTCCCCAAATCTTATTTAAACCTTTCTTCTTTTAAAATGTAACCTCCTTTTGATCTTGGATATATAGGATACCAACAGTTATCTCAAAGCATTAATTCCATCTTTGTGTAGAGCTTGTCTGTTTATCATTTGAAATTATTAGTTTAAATTAGATATGAAGGAAGGAGAAAAGGTAAGCTTTAAGCAAAATTACTTTGACCAAGAAAAGTTGCAGAAAAGTGTCATCTTTCCAGGCATTTAATTTTGACTGATATAAAGGTGAAGATAAGAGAAAATTGCACTCCAGACTACAGCTTACATAAAAAATGCAAGTAATACACATTAACAAGATTTTGGCTTTTGACACAATGAACTGGAAAATAAATGGGCATCAGTGCCTGTGAACAATAGGAAGCATACTCAGACAAACTGAAATGTATGAAAAATACTTATAAATACTAAACACAGAAAGACTTTGCTAGATCAGAAATATTCCTAGGTGAATGCCAGCTGATATAACCTAATTAAAGAACGTGAATGTTGTGAAAATCACCATGGGAGCTAAAAGGAGTAAAAACAGCTTTACATGCATTTATTCCCAGTTTTGAGGGTTATACAGAAATAGCAACAACACAGTTCTCTAAAGAGTTCATGAATCTCTATACATTCTTCTTGTTGCAACAAGGTCCTAATTTAGGATCTCTTGCTAGCTGACTCTTTGATATATCTCTTTTCAACTAATTATTAGTACACTTTTAGAGTCATACCAGGGACAAAAACAGTGGTGGTATGGCATGTAAGCAGAGACTTTTAGAAATGCACTCATATTCCAAAGCAGTGGATGAGCAAGAACCCAATAAATGAAAGCCTTTATAAAGCAAATTTCAAGAACAAGTCTCAAGTTTTCACAGAAGTGAATCCTTCTGACTTTCCAAATGCTGCATGGGATCTTAATGCCAACTGACTGCACCTCAGGAAGCAAAAATCTCAACTGTATGCCAGTGACAGCAGCACACATGCAGACAGGCTGGTGGGTAGGACATGGCATCAGGAGCAACAGATCATTCTCTTGAGAGCAGAAAACAAGTGTGCTTCTGGGCTTTTCAGAAGATTTGAAAAACACAGCATTGTTTCCTCTCAGTGTTTAGTTAAAAGTAGAAAAACAGTTGGCTGGCATTAAAAAGGAGAAACCTAGTCTGATGTACTGGTGATGTTACTTTACTACAATAGCTCCCATTCTATTAGCAACTGCTATTTGTGCAGTCTTATACCTCACAACCCATCAATAGTCTACATCGATTCTCAAATCTAAAGTGGTTTCCATTTTTTCATGCAGTTGATGCTTTAAGGAGAAGAACACAAATTCACACAGCTATCAGATCAGCTAAGAGGTGATGAGTACTGGATGAGATGAAACTTCTTTCCAAGTCTAACTGAAAGTGACAGGAAACTATGAGCTTTCTTGGGGACTGTTTCATCGACACCTACAGCACCAAGAAGCAAATTAGCAGCAAATGTTAGTTTGCTTTGGGGTGTGGGACTTTTTTTGTCTCTATTAAAACCAAAACTTTCCCAAGTATTTAAGGATCATGAATATCATCTACCTACCTTCATTAATGTATTGGGGCAGTTTCTAAAGCAGTTATAATTATTCCAATTAGCTTAAAAAGGGGTATAAGGATATATATGATTCTTATCTAAAATGCTGTCTTTTCAGAAAAGATTGCAGGTAATTGATAGATCTATCTTCTAAACAATACTGAACATTCCCAAAAGATATGTGGATTTTCCTGCAAATTACAGGTTTTTGGATGCCAATAACATAGCTATTTTTGAAACATTTGGTGTGGTGTGCTCTGCCCATCAGATATGATTCACGAATACAACTCTCTTAAAACCATCCGCTCCTTTAGTCATGTGCAAAACATATGCCAAGCTTTACTTCAACAGTGACAACTGATGCACCTGCCTTTCCTGGCCCATGACAGTAGATATTAAGATTACACATTAGAAATTTGTTTACTTCTCTGGCCCAACTGAAACATGACTTATTCCTGGCTGCTTAGCTCTTCCAAAACACACAGCACCTATTTCAGTAATTGCTGAGGATGTTGAGTATGTAAGAAGAACAAGAATACCAACGATGCAATCTTTTACGGTCACCAAAGAGAGTTTCGCTGAAAAGAAACCTGAAACTTTTCAAGTTTTTGAAAATAGCAGATATGCAAATTTGCCTTCCATACAAGACCACTGCAGTATGGATACACTGCAAGAGAAAGCAGCACAAAAAGTGGCTAATATTGCAGAAACATTGATAGGTTATTCTGTTGAACCATTCAGAGGAATATTTGGATGGGTATCAAAATGAGACAAATCCAAATGAATATTGCAAGATGTACATGAAATAAAGGACAGATTGTGCACTTACATCGACTCACCCTTGGGTTCAACTGCTCTAAGGGAGATGTGTCCTGAGCATGCATGGCATATAAACATTGGCTCTTCTACTGTGCTGGCTATGCCCTTGTGAAGTGGTGAAAAGCACAAAACAATTCCTGAACCATTTTCTTTTCAAGCCATTTTTTGCAGTCTGAAGCACTTTCTGGAAGGATGGGAATGTGATAGTTTCTGCCCAGTGGAGGAACAAAAAAAGGTGCCATGAACAAACATGAGCACTTGAAAAGGAAAGAAATAACATAGTGAGATGGGACGGTTGAGATGTTACTTCATAGCTGGGATGCTATGAAACAGAGGCAGTAGAGTCCATGGAATACCAGTTGGAGGACCACTTTATAAACATGCAACATCCAGAGATGGCAAAAACAGAGGCAGATTCCTGTAAAGTTTCTCCTGATAAGCCAATCACTGAGCAATTGATAAACATTTCTGAAAAAAATGAGTTCTGCATTCACTCAGCTCAATTGTTTGTTGTTTTTTGAGGTTGTGCTGTGCTATCGTTTATTCATCAGTACGGCCTTAACTTTCCAATAGTAACTCTGGTGACAGAAGTGCATTGTAGATATTGGAGTTTCTACAGGTCAGCACTAGCGAAGTAATTTGTAGTTACTGTTGTGTTTAACAGGTGTTAATAAATTACATTTAAATGGAAGTAGGATGGTAAGGCAATAGCTCATTCTGCACTGTGCAGTCTCATGCTCTGACAGCAAGCAGTATGGCATAGCTTGTAGTCTCATAGGCAGCTCTTCAAATGAGCATCACCTGTAACACCATAATTAACTTCCATAACTATCATCATTACTATTTATAAATAATCTTCTATTTATAAACACAAAAAATGTAGAAAATATGTAAGTATATCATAACATCAGCAAAAGGCTGACCATCTTAAGTATTTTTGCACACGTCTCTGTAGTCATTGTTCTTAAAGACAACAAAAAGATTCTCACCCTAAAAGCTATTCTGTTTGGGGATTTGCACCAAAGCAGGTAACCACTACAATGGGTTATAATCGGCCACATAGGATCCTTTTGTGTGACTAGTCACTCAGCCCAGCAGAAAAACCACAGCATTAGAAATGTAGACCTGTTCATAACTATGAAGGTCCCACCAATAACTGGTGCGAATGCTGGATTTGCATAACTAGCACATGCTAACTTTGCCCTTGTCTTTTGGGCCAGCAGGAGTGCTATATACAATTTATAAAGTTGATTTAAATCTTCACGGTTGGGTTTACGTGGAAAAGAATCCAGAAACTTCATTAGGGCTAATTTCACCCTAAGGTTTTTATTCTGCAAAGATAAACTCATGCTTAATTTTGAGTCTCATCCATTTCTGCAAAGCTCAGCTGATTTACAGAGTTGAGCATCTTTTACGTGTTTTGTCATCCAGCTCTTTTATCAATTCTTTATAGCTGTGTAAAAACAAGCAGAAAATATTTCTCACTGAAACAAGAGTTTTCATCTGAAAATTTCAAATACCTATTCCAAATATGATTGAAGAGCAAGATTTGCTTGTGTACAGAATACTATTCTAAATTATAAGCAGTACTGTTTCCATTTGGCAACTTAAGAAACTGAAGTACTGGTGGATATGTGATCAAACTTCTATTTTTAAGTTAGCTTTATTTTTTTCCACCCTTAATTTATGGGCATAATTTCTCACCAGGTCTTTAAACACCTGAAAACAATTACTGGCACAAAAAGATGCTTATTACAGGGCAAATTGAAAATCTGCTGCTAAATTGTTTCCCACAGTCAAAAAGCTATTGAGTGAGTCAGAAACAGAGCCCACTTCCTAAATCTATGATTATTGTTCTGAAGGGGAGGCCATGTTACTAAATTATAGAAGCAAAGTTATATAGCATTCTTGGCTTCCTGACTTTTTACACTTCTCCTTTTCACCCTCATATACTTCAGGACAGAGTGCTGGCTTTATGATGCATTTTCAGAGAATGGGCTTGTTTGGTTGTTTATTGTATACTACTCCTATTCTATACTTTTCATTCTTCTTGTCTCGCGGTTTATGTTACCTAACCTTGTGGACTAATCTTTCAAATTCATTTCTAGTATAATACTAACCTTTAAGATGCCTACTAACCCCCTATTTTACTGCCATTGGTAAATTTAATCAAGAAAGAAAAAGAAAAGGAGGGAAAAAGGGAAAAAATATCCCTATCCATAGTACTATATTTGAGCCAATGAGCTATCCGAATGAAGTCATCAGATTTGCGTGAAACCCCTCCTCCCAGAAAAAAAAAATAAGAAAAACAATTTAAAAGCCTAGTTTCAGGAACTTTTTGCCTTTCCTGTCTTATCTAAGTCACAGCTGCCATTATTACTAACAAAAAAGAACAGTCTAGATTTTCTACTTTCAGTTTTGATACCTCTACCACTATTTCAACACTCTATGCGTATGACAGCAATCTGGTTCTACTATCATCCACTTCCACCAAGGTGGCTGGTATGGGGGATCCAGAGCACCAAAGACCCTTTGGATAGTCTCTCTGGTGTGTGGGATAGTTCTTCTCATACCCAGAATAGAGTCTGTTCTGTCCTTTTTTGTTAAATCTAAGCATCATGGCTATCAAGATGATCAAAGGACTGGGAAGCCTGCCATATGAGGAAGGGCTGAGAGAACTGGGTTTGTTCAGCCTTGACAAAAGGAGGTTTAGGGGAGACCTTTGTGGTTACAAAGAAGATGAAGACTCCCTTTTTACAAGGAGGGATAAAGATGAGGGTTAATGGCTACAAGTTGCTCCTGGGGAGATCCTGATTGGACAAAAAAGGAAGGTTTTTCACTATGAGAACAATCATCCATTGGAATAATCTCCCCAGGGGAGTGGTGGATTCCCCATCACCGGGTACTTTTAAGATTCAGCTGGACAAGGTGCTGGGCCATCTTGTCTAGACTGTGCTTTTGCCAAGAAAGGTTTGACCAGGTTCCTTCCAAGCTGGTGTTCTATGATTCTATGATTCTATGATCATTATCCACCACAGTTGATTACTTATGGTGTTGCAGTGACCCAAGACCTACAGTATATGTTGCATACTTCTTATGTTTTTTTCTTAAGCAAATCACAATAATACACTGTCATGTTTTACATACAGCATACAAATCCTATAGTAATAAAAGTCAGAAGTGAAATGAAGGATAAACATAACAGTTAATGTAAGTAATGCAAACCAGGGCTGGCTTTTCTTCTTCAATCCAACAGAAGACTCAATTTTCATAGCTTTAGAGCCTTAGGCCTTATATGTATACGAACATGAGTATTCTTGCGTTGGCTTCATTAATGTCAAGGGAATATGTACATATCTGAGGTACCACAATATAGTCAAGAATTTTATGCACAATGTAAAAAGTCTAAAGCACTGGCAGATTTTTGTCTTTCTCTACATAGATTAAGAGGTCTCATTAATCAATCCAAACCAATCAATCAATTTCATTCTAAATGTAGATGTAACAGAAGCCACTGCTGAGTAATACCAACTAGTTCAATTATCCCCACTGGAAGAGTAAAAAAAAAATGCAAGCACTTAAGTTTTGGTCCTCAAAGAAAAAAATTTTTGAAAGAACTAGAACCAAATGAGACTCAAATGTAAATGATATTTTAGTGTGATATTTACCCCCAGGCAAGGGTATGTGTCCCTTCATCCAGAATCAGATCAAAAAACACTGGATGCTGTATCCCTGCCTTTGGTATGATTGTAGCAAAAAGAGTAAAGACTGCACACATTTCCAGTTTTTTAATTACATTCAGAAGAAATACACTGTGCACACAAGCAGAAAGGTAACACTTGTTACACACCTGCAAAAGAAATACAAAACATTTGATGTTTTCTGTTACAGGGCCTAAGGCATCAAACGGGAAAGCACAAGTACAGGAGAGAGAAATCCTGAATGAATAAGACAGTGAATGACCTAGAGTTTGAACATGTGGGAGTGATGAGAGAGCAAGACAGTGTTAAACTCTTACCTTCATCTTCTTCCCTATGGGCTTAGAGGTCAGTGAACCATATTACCTGAATATCCTGAAAATGCAAATTGGAGTGTGAAGATGATTAAAAGAGATATCAGGGCTTTGGGACAGCTAGTACGGGAATCCGGAACACAGATTATTTTTTCTTTCCTACTTCCAGTTGGGGGCAATGACATTGAAAGAAACAGATGAGCTCAGTCTGTTAATACGTGGCTCTGTGGCTGCTGTCACTGCCACAGTTTTGGTTTTTTTGACAATAAAATGGCCTATGCGGCACCAGGCCTGCTGGCAGCAGGTGAGGGTTGTCTCACTCAAAGGGGGAGAAGGGTCTTTGCCCAAGAGTTAGAAGGGCTTATTGACAGGGGTTTAAACTAGACTTGATGGGGGAAAGGGGCATTATCAGGCTTGCCTGTGACAAGTGAAGGGATGATGCACCAAAGAAAGAAGAACGGGATGCTAGCGAGGGCCCGCAGCCGTTTCCTCTGAGATGTGCTGGCTATACTGTAGCACACTTAAAGTCTTATGTAGATGAGCCAGGAGCTCCTGGGGTAACAGGAGCCAATAGGGAGACACCATTAATACATGTCAAAGGAGTACTGCCTGGAGAGCAGCACAAAGTAATTACAACTGCTCCAGCCAAGTCAGCCTCAACAAAGACATGGCTGAAGTGCCTCTATGCAAATGAACGTAGCATGGGGAACAAACAAGAGGAGCTAGAGAAGTGTGCACACCTCCAAGGCTACGATCTCACTGGCATCATGGAAACATAGTGGGATGACTCCTACGACTGGAGTGTTGGCATGGAAGGTTACAGGCTCTTCAGGAGAGACAGTCAGCGGAAATGAGGAGGCAGTGTTGCCCTATACACCAATGACAAGCTGGAGTGCATGGAGCTCAGCCTAGGGATGAATAAAGACCTGACTGAGAACCTATAGGTCAGGATTAAAGGGAAATTAGGAGCAGGGGACATTACAGTGGGGGTATGCTACAGACCACCTGACCAAGTAGACCGAGCAGATGAGGCCCTCTGTAGACAGATAGGGGCGGTATCGCGTTCACAGACCCTGGTCCTCATGGGCAACTTCAACCACCCCAACATCTTTTGGAAGGGTAACACAGCCAGGCATAAGCAATCCAGGATCTTCTTGGATTGTATTGACAATGACTTCCTTCTCCAAGTGGTAGAGGAACCAACAAGAAGAGGAGCTATGCTAGACCTTGTCCTTACCAACAAGGAGGTGCTGGTAGGCATTGTCAAGCTCAAGGGTAGTAGTGACCATGAAATGGTCGCGTTTGAGATCCTTGAGGCAGTGAGGAAGGTGCGCAGCAAGCTGACCGCCCTGGACTTCAGGAGAGCTGACTTTGGCCTCTTGAAGAATCTGCTTGGTATGGTGCCATGGGATGAAGCGCTGGAGGGAAGAAGGGCCCAAGAAGGTTGGTTAATATTCAAGGATCACCTCCTCCAAGCTCAGAAACGATGCAACCCTACAAAGAAGAAGACAGGCAGAAAAGCCAGGAAGCCTGCATGAATGAACAAGGAGGCCCTGGACATGATCAAAAGAGAAAAGGAGGCCTATAGGGAGTGGGAATAGGTGTGGGTAGCCTGGGAGGAATACAGAGAAACCATTCGAGCAGCCAGGGATCAGATTAGGCAAACTAAAGCTCAGATCGAACTAAATCTGGCCAGGGACATTAAGACAAAGAAATTTTCTTAATAATAATTGTCTTTCTACAAATATGTCAGCGAGAAAAGAAAGACTAGGGAAGATACGGGCCCTCCCTGGAAGGAAATGCAAGAACTGGTTATCCGTGACAGAGACAGAGCTGAGGTACTCAATGACTTTTTTGCCTCAGTCTTCACTGGCAAAGACTGCAGCCGCGCCACCCATGATGCAGAATGCAAAGGCAAGGGTGGGGAAATGAAGAACTGCCCACTGTAGGTGAAGATCAAGTACGAGACCACCTGAGGAACCTGAAGGTACACAAGTCCATGGGACCTGATGAGAGACGTCCATGGGACCTGATGAGAGGCATCCGTGGGTCCTGAGGAAACTGGCAGATGAAGTTGCTAAGCCATTAGCCATCATATTTGAGAAGTCGTGGCAGTCTTGTGAGGTTCCTGCCGACTGGAAAAGGGGAAACATAACCCCTATTTTCAAAAAGGGAAATAAGGAAGACCCAGGGAACTACAGGCCAGTCAGTCTCACCTCTGTTCCTAGCAAGATCATGAAGCAGATCCTCCTGGAAACTCTGCTAAGGCACATAGGAAATAAGGTGATTAGTAGCAGCCCGCATGGCTTCACCACCAAGGGCAAGTCATGCCTGACAAATTTGATGGCCTTCTACGAAGGGGTTACAGCAGCAGTGGACAAGGGAAGAGCAACCAATGTCATCTACCTGGACTTGTGTAGTGTTTGACACTGTCCCACACAATATCCTGGCCTCTAAATTGGAGAGACATGGATTTGACCAATGGACCACTCGATGGATAAAGAACTGGCTGGACAGTTGCACTCAAAGAGTTGCGGTCAACGGCTCAGTGTCCAAGTGGAGAGCAGTGACGAGTGGCGTTCCTCAGGAGTTGGTACAGGGACCCATGCTGTTCAGCATCTTTGTCAGCGACATGGACAGTGGGATTGAGTGCACCCTCAGCAAGTTTGCTGATGATACCAAGCCGTTTGGCGTGGTAGACATGCTGGAGGGGAGGGATGCCATCCAGAGGGACCTGGACAGGCTGGAGAGGTGGGCCCATGCCAACCTCATGCAGTTCAACGAGGCCAAGCGCAAGGTCCTACATCTGGGTCAGGGCAATCCCAAGCACAAATACAGGCTCGGCGGGGAATTGCTGGAGAGCAGCCCTGAGGAGAAGGACCTGGGTGTGCTGATTGACAAGAAGCACAACATGAGCCAGCAATGTGTGATCGCAGCCCAGAAGGCCAACCGTATCCTGGGCTGCATCAGAAGAAGTGTTGCCAGCAGGTCAAAGGAGGTGATTCTGACCCTCTAATCCACTCTGGTGAGACCCCACCTGGAGTACTGCATCCAGCTCTGGAGTCCCCAACATAAGAAGGACATGGTCTCGTTGGAGTGGGTCCAGAGGAGGGATCATCCACAAAGAGGATGATCAGAGGGCTGGAGCACTTCTGCTATGAGGAGAGGCTGAGAGAGTTGGGGCTGTTCAGCTGGGAGAAGAGAAGGCTCTGGGGGGACCTTATTGCGGCCTTCCAGTACCTAAAGGGGGCCTACAGGGGAGCTCAGGAAGGACATGTAGAGCATGTAGTGATAGGTCGAGGGGCAATGGCTTTAGACTGCAAGAGGGCAGGTTTAGATTAAATATTAGGAAGAAATTTTTCACTTTAAGGGTGGTAAGGCACTGGAACAGGTTGCCCAGAGAAGCTGTTGAGGCCCCATCCCTGGAGGTGTTTAAGGCCAGGCTGGACGTGGCCTTGGGCAACCTGGTGTAGTGGGAGATGTCCCTGCCTATGGCAGGGGGGTTGGAACTCGATGAGCTTCAAGGTCTCTTCCAACCTAAACCATTCTATGATTCTATGATTCTATGATCCTTATCTTTTGCTTCCATTGCCTACTTAATTTCCCTTCCTTGGATTTTATATGACATTAACTCCTCCACACTGTTTTCCATTTCCTTCCCATAGCTAAAATATTAGACTTGTGTTTTTATCCTGTTGGATTGGGGTTGTTTTGTGGAACTATGAGTTTTTCCCACTGTTCCAAAGTGGCAAGGTGTCATGGTCTTCTTCCACTTTACCTGCAGTTTTAGGGAGTTTTCATACATGCGGAAAACCATAGCCTTGGAAAGTTTAATGGTGGAAAAGAAAAGACTGTGAGCTAGATGGTATTTGTACGTCATGTTCAGTGAATGACTGAGGCCAGCTCTGAGGTTTTACCCTAAAAAGCATCTCAACAGTTTTGTGAACTCAAGACTCCTCCAGAAATCTCACTCTCCATACACAGAGTAAAAAAGAGAATTCATAAGTGTGCTGAGTAAGTAACAAAGGTTTGCACAGAGCTGTCGGTTGTATAGTAGCCTTAGCATACTTTGAAGCCTGTGAAACAACTAATAACGGAAAAATAAAGGTGGGTGTGAAGAACCATTCTCCATTTTTTATTTATAAGATGACTTTCTGTCTCCTAAAACCCCCTATGTGTCCTTATTTTCAACTATGTATCCTGAACAATGAAACAGTTGTGAATGATGAACTGTAAAGACAAGAAGGGGGGAGGGGAAACCCAAAACTTGGAGATACTACTGGTATCTATTTTATTTATATAGAATATGCTTTGCAGGGAGGAAATATGGCAAAATATGTATGTTAGCTGGAAGTAGGTAGCATGTAGAAAACATCTACATGATGCTTCAGTGTACCTCGCTTGGCTAACAGGGCCATTAAACACAGATTTGATAAAGATAACAGCCCCAGATATACTCCTTCATCTATAATTATTCAGAGAACAACCTTGTTTTTCAATAAAGAGTAAGAGAATGATGTTGCAGTTTGGTTGGATGAGAAAAAAGGGAATTGCACTCAGTTACAGCTGGACTGTTGCTCTAGATTAAGATTCTCAAAGAGAATGGGAAGACGATTCCATCTTATTAAAGAAAACAAAATTACATCTTACTGACCCACCATACTGGGCAACAAAGCAGTTTCTGATTGGCCAGTGAACATCCGGTCACTTGGCCATGGTGAAAAGCCTGTCATTCAGAATATACTCAAAGCATTCATTACACTAATTTGTATAAGGAGATGAAGGGACACGTTTCTAACGCATTTCTCTTTGCAGACAAGTGTTACAATGGGAAACCTGATCAGGTGACTGATATGGCTTTAGAGGACAGTTTTCTGAAGGGAAAGGAAAACCTTAAGATAGGCAGAAGGGTAATTTAAGAGATAATTTGATTTTGTGAACTCCATATGATTCAAGAGGCTCCACATGAAGTGTTGATGAGTGTCCATAACAAGACTGAAGGGATGGGAGGTCAGAGTGGAGCCTTCTGCCTGTTTCTGTCTGTCTTTGACTTTTGTTCTTGCAAACTCAAAATGCATTCAGTCAGGGAGGCACAAAAGTACAGTGAAATGTAATTTAATGCCTAAAATAATGTTCTAGTGCTGTCTTCGTGTTAACATTGTCAAGCTTAATATGTCATTCCCTTACCTGCAGCAGTCCAAGCAATCTTTGTAGTTAGAATGAAGTTTCCTTATTCTTTCTAGAATATCATAGAATTCTCATGAAGCTGAAGAGTGGATAATTTTGAAAGAGAAATACATGGGATAATGCAGAGGGATTATGGTTGGGGGGTGGGAGGCAGATAGGGTTAAAAAATCACATTTGAATACATTGAAAGGTAGCCTTCTGAATATATTCTGTGCCGGGGGGGGGGGGGGGGGGGGGGGGGGGGAGTGGTAAGGGGGGGCGGGGAAGACCACCACATAAGAGGGGAGGAAAACTAATTATTTTAATTTCGCAAAGAGGTAACAGAAATCATAAGTGAGGAAAAGTATCCTCCCCTTTAACCACTGTCAACATAGTATCATTTACTCTTCTCTGAGTTTGTCTTTTTGTAACACTAGTTATATCATTTTATTATAATTAATTGACTAAAATTTGCTAGCTAATCAGTAATGATAGCCTTAAAATACAACCAGAAAAAACCCTTTCATCTTTTAACATATCAACTATTAAAGTGAAGAATCTGTATGTTACGAACCTAGCAAGGGAAGTGGATTTCAAATATTGCTCATATGTTACTACAGATGGTTAGTTAAGGATAAATCTGCACATGGAGTTAGCTGTTGCTTCAGCTACATCCCATATTGTACAGCTCCTGATTGTTCAGATTCTAGGAGCACCAGTCTGCCAAACTAACCAGGTCTTGCTGCTGCCAGCCTCATCACAGGCTAATCTTGAGCTTAAACACGGTTGTGACGCTCGGAGCAGGGACTGTACCTCCTGCTTGCCTTGACTGCAGTGTCAGTGGGCTCAGCTCAACTCCCAGGCTCTTCTTTTGGGTTAGTACCTCCTTCTTTAGACATCATTTTTTTTTTTTTTTCAGCTTCATGAACTCTACAAATCCTATTTTCAGGGGCCAAGCTTTCCATGTGCATTGTGTAATTCTGTGTTAAGGGTAACAAAACCCTGCACTGACATGCTGAAGTCCGTCTATAGCTTACATCTTAACTTAAAACCTGTACATAGTCCTATCAAGCCCTAGGGGATAATAAGACAATTAGTGTACTGTAGAGTTTCCTTAACTCTTAGGCTGTGGCTAAATGCAGATGCTATGCATTCATACACGTCATTCATGCAACATATTTCTTAGTAGAATTACAGAACCATGTAAGTTGGAAATAGTCTTCAGAGGCTCACTAGTTGAGCTCAAAACAGGTCTATTCAGAGCAAGTTGCTCAGGGCCATGTTCAGTTAAGTTTTGGCAGTCTGCAAGGATGGAGATCCTACACATCTTTGAGCAACGTGTCTCAGCTTTTAACCGCGTTCATTGTAGATTGCTTATGGTAAAGCGAATGAGCAGAATAATGAGTGTTCTTCTTTAAAAGTTTTTTAGATTCTGTTTAGAAGAAAAACAAGTTCACTGCGTTTGTAGTGAATATCTACTAATATTCATCTGTACATGCCTGTATTGTGTGTATTTTTTGACAATCCTCAACTTAGTACCCCCTACTGCTTAGCATCCTATCAGGATGGACTCTTCTACTTACCTCTGTGCTCTTTCCAGTATTGGGTTACAATGCCAGCCTGTTATAACAATAATGAGTTGGCCTGGATTAGTTTGTTTGTAACAGGACTTTTCTGAATACTACTGTAGTGTGTTTCAGCTGATGTGACCACATAGATCTGTATTATGCACTGTCTTTCAATGCAGTTGACCATTATACCAGAGGGGAAAAAAAAGAAGAAAAAAAAAAAAGAGAAATAATATCATCATAGAATCATAGAATAGTCTGGGTTGGAAAGGACTTTTAAAGGTCATCTAGTCCAACCACCCTGCAATAAGCAGGGACATCTTCAATGAGATCAGGTTGCTCAGAGCCCCATCCAACATGACCTTGAATGTTTCTAAGGATGGGACATCTACCACCTCTCTGGGCAACCTGTTCCAGTGTTTCACCACCCTCATACCCTCATTCTAAAACATTACTTCCATATATCTGTTCTAAATCTACCCTTTTTTAGATTAAAACCATTACCCCTTGTCCTATCCATACACGCCCTACTAAAATGTCTGTCCCCTTCTTTCTCAGAGGTCCCCTTTAAATACTGAAAGGCCACAATAAGGTCTCCCCAAAGCGTTTGTTGAGTGATATTAATTGTTTAGCATAAATAAGCAAGATTTAAGTAGAATAAATTACTTAGGATTAAAATCTGGTGTGATTTGTGCTGCTTGCTTAGCCCCGCTTGACATGAGTAGCTAGATTTGCTGAAACCTTTAGGCCATGAAAAAGCTATTCTTCTTAGCAATTTTCCTAGCAGATGGTAGAGTGTTGTTTAATCTTTTAGCATGAGAAAGAGCTGGGTGTCATACTAATGTTTTGGTAGTGTTACTCTCAAGTCTGGGACTCTTTGGTTCCCCATGTTCTGCCAACAAGGACAGGCACAAAAGGAATGTAAACCAGAAGATACAGAGGGTGTAACCCTCAGCTGAAGCTGCAAATCAAGAAGATCCTGCCTGCCTGGACAGAGGAAAAGAGTCCAATTAGATGTTAGAGGACCCCAGACCAAAAATCACCATTGGACTAAAAGTTGTGTGGATAGTGCGTGAAAAGCATGAGAGGCACGTGTATAGATCACAAGGGTATAGTTTCCCAGGGATTTCTTTGTTCAGGGTCCCTCTCTTTGGAGGCAGCCAGCCTGGGCCGTACTTGCTGCTGTACCTTCTAATTAAATTAATAATTTTATGAAATCCGACGCCTGAGAGTCTGCTGCGGGAAACCTAGGGTTGAGCCTGAAGAAGGAGGAAGCATGCCTGGAAGTGTGTGTGTGTGCAACACCATGAATGGTGTGTGAATGCTCAGGCAGCTGCGTGTCCTTTAGCAGCCTTCTGTTCTCCAGGCTGAACAACCTCAACTCTCTCAGTCTGTCCTCATAGGAGAGGTGCTCCATTCCTCTGATCATTTTTGTGGCCCTCCTTTGGACCTGCTCCAACAGGTCTATGTCTTTCCTACGTTGAGGTCTCCAGAGCTGGACGTAGTACTGCAGGTGAGGTCTCACCAGAGCAGAGTAGAGGGGCAGAATCACCTCCCTCGACCTGCTGGCCACGCTTCTTTTGATGTAGCCCAGGATATGTCTGGCTTTCTTGGCTGCAAGCATGCATTGCCAGCTCTTGTCCAGCTTTTTATCCACCAGTACCCCAAGTTCTTCTCCACAGGGCTGCTCTCAATCCCTTCATCACCCAGCTTGTATTGATACCAGGGCTTGGCCTGACCCAGGTAGAGGGCCCTGCATTTGGCCTTGTTGAACCTCATGAGGTTCACATGAGCACACTTCTTGAGCTTGTCCAGATCCCTCTGAATGGCATTCTGTCCCTCACATGTGCCAACAGCACCACTTAGCTTGGTATCATCAGCCAATTTGCTGAGGATGCACTCAATCCCTCTGTCTATGTCATTGATGAAGATATTAAACAGTACTGGTCCCAATGAAGACCCCTGAGGGACACCACTTGTCACGGAGATGCACACTGCTTAAATGGTTCAGCTCTGCTTTCTGCTTTTTTACACCTATCTTCATACTTCTGCTTCACAGTTTTCCTGCTTATCCTGTTTGAGAGGAATTGACAGGAAAACGAGTTACCACAATTCATCTTAGCACCTGTGACCCCAGCCACACTGCACCAATAAGCAAAATAAACCAATCACCACAGACCTTCTCTAGCTTTGTCTTAACCCACCTTTTTCTTGCTCTTTGTAAAAAAAGGCATCCTGAACTGGACAATCCCTACTTGTTCAGCAACAGCTGAATAGGACTTGTTGTGAGAAAAGCTGGTAGGGAAGGTTTCATAGTGCAGCTTTTTCCACTGGTGGGTAGGTGGGAGTCTCTTTGCATTCACAGTGTTGTTATATAAATTTGGAAGTTTCAGCCAAATAATAACTCCTCATTTGTCTTTTCAGGCTACCACTCCTATCCTACCATAGCAACATCGTTCATTCTTTAGCATGTACAGCAGAGAAACTCTCTCCCATTCAGATACCAGACTTGACAACAAAAAATCAGATCTTAGATACGTAATTCTGTGCAAGGCACAGAAGACACTGCATTAGTTCCTATATCCATCACAGTATTTTCATCATTACCTGTTGGGTTTTTTCCCACCCTTTGCTGAAACTTTAGTTCTCTTACCTTTTTGTAAAGTAATTTCAAGCATGTAACACTGGGCATATTCCAGATATCTTATAGGGACAGAGGAATTTCAACTGCAGTAATTTCTAGGGCACTTTTCAAATTAATTAAACTTAAGAAATATATAGACATTCTCAACAATCATCAAGGTCAAATAGGTGCTAGATATGGTAAGCCCCAGATGGCCCAAACAGTGTTCAGAAAATTCCATTTACTTCGCCACACACTGAGCATATCTAAGCTGTGGAGACCATAAATTTTTATGGCTCAGACACTGGACGAAGTGGTCTGATGCTTATTCCAAGATCAGCGATGATGCCCTGTCAGGCATGCAAAATGCCAGCTGGGACCATTGAGCTCAGTAATATCAACGAACATCTTGCAGGATTCCCTTTAGCCTTTCTAAATATGCACGCTATCTGCTTTTATCAGTGTCAGGCAACTTGGAGGGAAAAGGCAGGAAAAAAGAAAAAGAAAAAACAAAGGTTATGAAATATTAGATGAAGGTGTCTACGCCATTCAGTGCACACTGCATTAACCATACTTGCCCTCACTCTGAGCCAGCTGGAGAAATACTAGCTCAGGTACCAGAAACAGTCCAGACTCATAGCCATAGAACACTACCTCAGTTAATATCTTGAGTTTATTTCATACACACCATGAACTATATGTATAAGCTATACACAGTATTACACAGCCCGATTTAGACACACAAGTGGTCTCTAAGTCAAGGCTGGACTTTCAGCAGTGAATGGAATTTCTCAGGGCAGAGATACAGACAGGAATATGTGTTTTGAAAGTAGGAAAGGTTTCATCACAGCCATGGAGCTCCCAAATCTGTGAGGGTCAAGATCATAGAAAAGTCTGAAGAGCATTTTACAGAGATCCTCAAATTTCCAGAAAATCTGCTCTAAGACTCTTTCTTTTCTCACTTAGGACTACATAGTCAAACACCTCTGACTACAAACTTAAATGATCTTATCTACCAAGGACAGATGCTTTAATAAGGAGTTGTAGGGAAAAAAAATATTTCAGAAGGTGTAACTAGGACCGGTGTAGCACATACTAACATTTATCATTGGAGGGTGAGTTGCTTTGCCATGGCAAGATCTATTTCCCGTCAATATCCCAGCTGCACCTCCCTTGAGAAATTTGACAACAGCCCTCTCCCACAGGTTAAAAAACTTTTGAGAAACCTTTTTTGAAGAGCTAATACTGCTGTATCAATGGTTTCCTTGCTTTAAATATTATTAATAACTTATATTATTTTGAGATAGTCAAAGCTGGTAATTTTGAGTGTTGCTCTTCAAATTGCTGTTTTCACCGCTTTTAAAACTGTCTTATTACCACCACTCATATTCAGGGTTGCTTTTACTTCAAACTCTAAGACTTTTTGGGTTATCTTATCTACATTTTAATGAAAAGAGTGACTCTAATCAACTGTGATGAACAGTACTCATAGTTTACAATTTTCATTATTAATACCAACAATAACATAACCATATTCCATGTGGTATAAGTATAAAAGCTTAGTCCCTAGAAACAGCATTTTCAACAAAAATAGGGTTATGGAAGGTGTAACTAAATCTTATTGCATACAGAGGAATTACATTGTTAGTATTTACACCATTTCACTGAGTATTTTGTTATATTTCCAGGAGCTATACAGAAATATTACATACAGCACTAGGAAAATTATATGTCTGCTGAATTTTGGCTGTGAGATTAAAAGAAAATAATAATAGTTTTATCTTCATCATAGGCACACAGAACTTCCTACATCATACTTAACTGATACCATCATTTTGAAGAAGATGCCTCAGCTGGGCAGGGTGCCTCTACAATGACCAGTGTAGGGGGTTCTGGTGTATGAGTCCTGAGATCTTCTAGTTTCACATGTCCTAACCTTTGATTAGAATTCCCCTTTCTCTTACATAAGCTGCATAGTAGGCAGCCCACAGCTTTTATCCAAGAAAGGTATTTTCTAGGCTGTAGTCTAATCATGGCACACCTCTCCCTTCGAGCCCTTCTACACCCCCAAGCCACCTTTCATTGCTAGGCGAACTAATATAATATCTTTCTGTGGCACGTGACCTGTTAGCCAGGGTAATGTCTAATAACCTGTGTCCCAGGATATCACAGCAGAGGCTGTCACCATTAAATTCTCTTGCTGTGGTAGTGGAGCAAAACTTTTATTATGTATTACCTTTTGTTTCACAAATATGTATATACGTGTATATGCCCGAGCTCTCATGACTCCTTCTGCATGTACCTCCACCAATATTAATAATCCAGTCACAGCATGTGAAGCCAGACAGAGAAATATCTCATTCTGATTTTGAAACCAGAAGCTTGGCATAGAGCAAGGAAGAAGAATGTGGATTTCATCAATTGTCCCATTCAGGTAGTGTCATTGATACTCTCCAAAATCTAGCAAGCTTTGAAATAACACAGTAACAACCTTTCCTTAATAACTGTGCAATAGTCTTCATCACAACCACTCTAACAGTTTATTTGCCCACAACAAATGAGCTGAGTGGCTCAATGGAAGATGACAGATTTCACAAGACAACACTTGTGAGGTTAAGGCTTTCAGGTTAATATGTTCACATGCACCAGAATGCTGTGGAAGAATCAACACAAAACCTCAGAAAATGTTCTGTTAACCATGCTGAAATGTTGTTCATATCGATGGTTTACAGCACAGCCTTTTGCCCTCTTCAGTACTTGTTTCTTGAGCCAATAAACATTGTTGCACTAAGAGAAAGCAATCCAAGAAACTGATCTAAGCAGCTGGTCAGCGTCCTTCTCATCCTCCTCATTGTTCTCCCACTGGAGCTGTACTCGTTTATCTATCGGTGGTGTTGCCAAAACCTCTGCAAAAGCTGATTGGTGGTCTTTGACTTGCAAAAATGAGGCTGATTGTCAGCAAAATGTCAAATATGACTCCACACACTGCAGCTCATTTGAAATGATCACCATCACAGCACTGACCTTGAAAATGGTGAAGGTTAAGCGATAAGAGATAGATCACAGGGATTGTGTGCCCCAGGACTTTCAGATTTACATCTGATTCTGCCCAGTTTCAGTGCAAAAGTAGCACAGAAGAGTCACTGAGAGCATAACATGAGAGAATCATGTCAGGTGAAAAAAAGGTATTCATGATGCACTGGCTGCATAGTCATGGCTACTTTGTAGCACCATATCATCAAGCAATATTCAGCTCAGCATCAACTAGCTATGCCAAATATAAATAGGGGCTAAATGCTTCAACGACTGTAACAAAAAACAGTATCTGCATCACTTCCAAGTATGTAGTGGTTTTACGCATCTTTCAAGTCACTTAAATGTTTAAATGTCACGAGCAAATGTGTGTCCCCAAATGCAAAACAAAATCACAGAATGATCAGGGTTGGAAGGGACCTCTGGAGATCATCTAGTCTAACCCGCCTGCCACAGCAGGGACACCTACAGCAGGTTGCACAGGATGGCATCAAGGTGGGGTTTGAATGTCTCCAGAGTGGGAGACTCCACAACCTCTCTGGGCAGCCTGTGCCAGTGCTCTGCCACCCTCAAAGGAAAGAAGTGCTTCCTCATGTTTAGATGGAACTTCCTATGTTAAAGTTTGTGCCCGTTACCCCTTGTTCCATCACTGGGCACCACTGAAAAAAGACTCTTCTCATCTACCTGGCACCCTTGCTTTAAGTATTTATAAGCATTGATAAGAGGCCCCCTCAGTTTATTTTCTCCAGACTAAAAGACCCAAGGCCCTCAACCTTCCCTCATAAGAAAGATGTTCCAGTCTCTTAATCATCTTTGTAGCCCTTTGCTGGACCCTCTCCAGCAGTTCCCTGTCCTTCTTGAACCAGGGAGTCCAGAATTGGACACAATACTCCAAATGCGCCCTCACCAGGGCAGAGTTGAGCAGGAGGTTGAGCTTCCTCGACCTGCTGGCCACACTCTTCTTGGTGCACCCCAGGATGCCATTGGCCTTCTTGGCCACCAGGGCACATTGCTGGCTCATGGTCCTTCTGTAGTCCACCAGGACTCGCATGTCCCTTTCCACAGAGCTGCTTCCTAGGATGTCAGCCCCTAATCTGTGCAGATGCATGGGGTTATTCCTCCCCAGAGGCAGTACCATACACTTGCCCTTGCTGAATTTCATAAGGTGTCTCTCCACCCAATTGTCCAGCCTGTCCAGGTCATGCTGTATGGCAGCACAGCCTTCCAGTGTGTCAGCCGCCCCTCACAGTTTTGTGTCATCAGCAAACTTGCTGATGGTACACTCTATCCCTTCATCCAGGTCATTGATGAATATATTGAACAGGACTGGACCCAGTACTGACCCCTGAGGGGCACCACTAGTTACTGGCCTCCAACTAGACTCTGCACCACTAATCACAACTCTCTGAGCTCTCCTCCTTACATCACCGATTGACTCTGAGGTTCCTATTTCCCATGTTCTTCAAACAACTCTCTACCAGCCTCCTAATTCTCATTGTAGTTCATGTCCTATTATAGCTAACTGCCAGCCTAGTTACACTTCTATCTTAAGACTTATGCACATAACAGAACAGATTTGACCAAGGCTTGACTAAGAAATAGTGAGTTTCTCTTAAAATCTATATACTACTCATAACTATTCTTCATACCAATCTTGGTCAGCTCTGAGAAAGCCAATATTCTACCTAAGCTAAACATTGCTCCATGAGGCAATGACACCATCCTAAATGAAAATCTGTTAAAAGAATACACCTGCTAGTGGGAATTACCATTCTCTATCAATAAGGCTTTGCATTTAACAGGTTACTACTTTATCTTTAGTCTAAATATCTAGAGGCTTTACCCTTTAATTTAATGTATAAATTGATTCTACTCTGTCTCACCACACCTAATGAGCATATTTGGTTCTTTGTCAATAAAAGCTAATGATTAAATGAAGACAGTTAATCAGATTGAAATAAAGATAAGAGATATTTCTTTCATACCAGACTGGAATACGCTATTGTCACTGCCTTTATTTGTGGAAGAAAAGTTATATCCAGTCTCTTGTATCTTGTTTGATACCAACAGGCAACGCCTTCAGGCAAGTATTATTTCAAAGGCTATGCAAAGGTATTCACATATGTACTACTCAATTTGTGAGACAAGGCAGTGGTTCTACTTTGTGTACAAATCCTCATTATACATCAAGGAAAGCAATCACATCCTGCCCTTCTTTCTGCAAATGATAACTGTTTTCAGTGCTAACAGAAAAGCCTTGAGAAATGCACTGCAACAGAACAAAGGGAGTTTTACTCACTTTAGCAGAGCTTTAATGTATATCTTCAAAAAATGTATGGAAGCATTAATTTCTTTGGAATATGAGTGAAAGAAGACAGAGACTTTAGATGTTTTCACTAGGGAATAAGCAAGCAAACTAAAGAAATGCAGCAATAAGAATCATTACTTTTTTTCCCTTTTTATGGTTGAGAAAGTTGTATAGTAGACATTAGCACAAGTCCACATTGAATCCCATTGAAGATTGTGATAACACTATGGCTCAGAATTTGGTGTAAAAAGTGAACTTCTCTGTGTTCTAATATGTCTTAATTAAAAACAAAAAATGCTATGCAACTTGCATTACCACAGAACAATCATAAAAGAAATAGAGTATGTGTATACACTAGGCAAAGACAGGAAATAATTTTTTTTTTCACAAAGAGTTATTATTATACTTTGCTTTCCACTCAGTTCTCAATACAAACTATTTATATAAATGAAAAATATATATTCATTGTAAATGGTGTACATAAAACTTACAGAAGCAAATCTCTGGATTTTGTTCCCCCTTATTTCAGAACTAAGTGACTATTGTACCTTTATTCTTAAGCACAATGAAAGTTTTTTTAATATTTAATAGTTTGGATTGCATATCGATTTAGTGGAAATCATTAATTACACAGTAAAATCAAACGTGTGTGAAAGAAAATTAGACAGAAGAAGGAATTCAATCACAGTAACAGTTTTACTTTTAAGACAGGCATTGTAAAATGTGCCTGTACTGCTTATCAGTGAATCTCAAGTGGTAATTTTTCAAAAACTCACTCCAGTTTGTTGTTTAAAAAAAAAAAAAAAACATAATTTGCAGACACGAAAATTGAACCTCTACTGCTGATCTCCACTGACACTTTGGACTGAAGTCTGAGACTGTAATCACTCAACTGGAATGCAGATCTTCGAATTATCTTGGCAATGCCTTCACGCTGGGAATTACTATTAGTTTGTGGATCCATTTCCTCTGTACCTGGTCCTTTAAATTGATCTGTCTCATGGCTAACCTTCATGTATTCCAATACCCCAAAGTTAATCCCATGTCTTTTCTTGACTCCCTAGTAATGGGCCACCCTACCTATCTTCACCAGAACCTCATTCTCAGGAAGTGAGAAATTTTCAGCCTAGATGTAGAGTTTAGTACTTTATCTCAGAAAGGATGCTGGAACTACTAATCAGAACTATGAACCATGCCTGCAAGTCATAGACATATTGCCAGCAACCTGTTATATTTTCCCCAGTAAACATTGTCTCTGTTGGTAGCCCAAAAAATAGCAGTCATGATAATAAATAATGTGCTTGTATTTTAAACTTCAGCCCCGTTGCAGCCAACAATTCTCTTACCCTGTTGTTTGCATGACCCTCTTGAAAGTGAAAGAGTCACTACATGTTTTAATTAATTTACCGTTCCAGTGGAAAACAATAACATTTGTGGAGCTTGTGCTCCAAGCCACGTATTTTAACACCTTTTTTCCCATCAGATAAAATACAGCATCAATCTACTCTTTCATCTTGTTGTTAACTCTAATCATCCCAGGACAGAAATTTTAACCTTACTTGTAATTCAGTACTCAAAAAGTCCTAGATCTCATCTCTCTCTGGCATTAAAGGAATGTGATATACCAAAAGGGTGTACTTCATGATGTCATGGAAAACCACCATGGGTCCTGTACTCTACAAAGGGTACACAGATTTGCAGGAAGGTATTTCACTTCTTTCAGCTGCCAACAAAATTTTCATTCATATCTAGAGTGAAACTATAACAGAAGCCAGTTCAGCTTTAATTTCTGACTAGCAAAACAGCAGTGTTTGTGGTAGTTTGTCCTTAAACCAGAACTGTGCTTTAAGTACTGGGTAGTTACCTCTTAAGGGGCCCTGTCTTTGAAAAGGTAGTTACTCTAATAACACAGATCAGAATGGATCAGAATTAGTTTTCCACGTTTCCTTAAGGTTTCCCATTATTTTATCGTTAGTTTATGAACACTCAAAATGAAGGGTGGCATCTACTTCTATCCTTAGATCGTTCTTTATCTCATTCATTTGCTACATGAATGGCTGTTCATGGCTTGGAGAGCCATAGTCTTTGCGGGGTAAAAAAACAGCTGGATGGCCAGGTCCAAAGAGTGGTGGTGAATGGAGCTAAAACCAGTTGGCAGCTGGTCACAAGTGGAGTTGCCCAGGGTGCAGTATTGGGGCCATTCTGTTTAATATCTTTATCAGTGATCTCAACGAGGAGATTGAGTGCACCTTCAGTAAGTTTGCAGACAACACCAAGTAAGATGGGAGTGCTGATCTGCTTGAGGGTAGAAAAGCTCTACAGAGGGATGTGGACAGGCTGAATGGATGGACTGAGGCCAATTGTATGAGATTCAACAAGGCCAAGTGCAAGGTCCTGCACTTGGATTGCGACAACCCCATGCAACACTACAGGCTTGGGGAAGACCGGCAGGAAAGCTGCCTGGTGGTAAAGGACCTGGGGGTGTTGTTTGACAGACAGCTGAATATGAGCCAGCAGTGTTCCAAGAAGTGACCAAGAAGGCCAACAGCTTGTATCAGAAATAGTGTGGCCAGCAGGGCTAGGAAAGTTATTTTCCCCCTGTACTTGGCACTGGTGATGCTGCATCTCAAATACTGTGTTCAGTTTTGGACCTCTCACTACAAGAAAGACATTGAGGTGCTGGAGCATGTCCAAAGACGAGCAATGAAGCTGGTGAAAGGCTTAGAGCACAAGTCTTATGAGGATCGGCTGAGGAAACTGGTGGTGTTTAGCCTGGAGAAAAGGAAGCTCAGGGGACACCTTATTGTTCTCTGCAACTACCTGAAAGGGGTTTGTAGTGAGGTGGGGGTTGGTCTCTTCTCCCAAGTGGTACATGATAGAACAAGAAGAAACGCCTTCAAGTTGCACCAGGAGAAGTTTAGATTGGATATTATGAAAAATTTCTTCACCGAAAGGGTTATCAAGAACTGGAACAGGCTGCCCAGAGAAGTGGTTGAGTCACCATCCCTGGAGGTATTTAAAAGACATGTAGATGTGGCACTTAGGGACATGGTTTAGTGGTGGACGTGGCAGTGTTAGGTTAAGAGTTGAGCTCAATGATCTTACGGGTCTTTTGCAACCTAAATATTTCTAAGATTTTATGATTCTGATATATATTAGTTACTAAAAATAACACTCTAAAATATTTTATAAAACATATATCATCATCTGGGTTACAATTCAGCTCATTTTAAGATCTCCTTTAATCAATATGACTCCAGTGTACAGAACTGGGAACTTTTATTACCCATAATAAAAGTTCTGTTACATTGTCTAATGTAAGAGAGTAAGGAAGGCTACTGAGTTTCTTAAACATCTCTCACTGGGTAAAAGCATTTTTCACCGTATCAGAAACGAGGACATTTGAAATATGTGAAATACAAGGCCTGCAAAAATACTTCCAAGGCTACCACCTCTTACTATATAGGCCAGTAAAGATATAAAATCATGTGTGAATGTCTTGAAACAAACAAAGTAAGAAAAAAAATTGGAAAAACCATAAGCATATGTTTGATATATTTGAAGCGTATATTTAGATATTTTAAATATATGAGCAAAATATACAGATGGATTGGCCATATGGTTTTGCTAGGGCCAACATACACAAACTGTCCAAGTAAAAATCTAATTCTTAGACACGGCTTTCTGAGGGCAATGGTTTAATACAGATAGAAAATGCCTAAGGGTTAAGCAACACTGCAGGTATACAGGGGTATACCAGCTGTAAAACCAGTGACCTCAGTGGTGTAACAGTAGGTAAGGATTTGTCCTACATGTTCACAGATTCTGATAATATCATAGCACACATAATCCAAAAAAAAGTAAATTATTGCTCATCCGTGACTAAATATCAGTCTGGAACCAAGACAGCAGAGACAGCACAAAATAATCCGAAAATATAACTGCAGACAGAGGCCAACTCAGTATGGCTGGCAAATCTATGAATTAATGCATGATTTCAGCAAATCCCATCATCCAAAATAAACATTTGGGTATGGCATCAATTTGGGACCAACAGATCAGTCTTTTTGCAGTATATCCAATCCAATCCCACAACTCATCAAAAAAATAAAAAGACTCACAAGACCAGCAGAACTGAGTGGGAAATGGTCAGTGAGATAAGACAAGAATCAATCAAGGCAAATATCTCTTACCTAGAAGGTAGACTCCAGCAGGAGCACCACAAGTCATAGATATATTATTAGATAAGAGAATTTTTCTCAATTTCTAAAATTATTTCCTGCATTCAGAGCTCTGGCAAAATACATTGCTTTATTACATTTTTTTAATAAAAATAAAACCTGAGGATCCTGTACAAAGACCAGCCTGGAGAATTCTATTTTATAGTGCAAGGTCTAGATAGGATAAAAAGAAATGGGAGATCTCAAAGGTCAGTGCTTCAGGAAACTGTCATTGAGGAATATCTTATTTTTGTTTTAGTAGTTTTTTGTTATTTCTTTGATTTTTTCAACTTTTTGTCCAAGATCTCAGTGATAACAGCCATATAGTGTTGTCTTACTTACCAGCCAGGTCACCTGTAAAATTACACTGGCATCATGTTTAAATAACCTCACCCTCAATGGGCAAAGCAAGGTTGCTGCTGACATATGAGAGACAGAAAATGAACATTGATTTTTGTAAATAATTGCTCTACGAGGGAGGTTATTTTTATTTCATAGCATTTGTAGCCTTTTCATTTAGCTAGTGTTTAACATGCCAATGACCGGTCCTGTTTCAGTAGATCACAGAGACAACAGCTGAATTCTGATAATGGGTTTAAACCTTCATTATTTATCACATCATATGTTTCTGTCTTGTTTCATTAAGCAAACAGAATTAAGAAAAAGATTATGCTATCTGTTGAACTGAAGACATGCAAAGACTGTACACAGCATGTTGGTGAAGTCTGTGTGTGCAAATGTAGATATATATCCATAGCTGTCAACATAGGCAAGAAATGTGCTGATCTGCTTTATCATCTCTGGGTTAAGTACGTTTTTATTAGAATAACTTATTTCAGCATGAATTATTTTGGGAATAAAACATACCTGACGAGTTTTTATTTGATTCTCTAGTTCCTAGCAAAGTCAGAGTACTTAAACTTCCAAGCACAGATTTGCATTTCAGCTGACCAAACCCTGTGGTGTTGAGGAGTTAACAAAAGTCACAGTATTTGCAATGGGACCATGGAAAAAAGTGACAGCTCCCGTTGTGACTTTTGAAATGAGAGAAACTGTAAGATAATCAGTGGAACTAGGATTAACATTAGCAAACAATTGTTTTGACTTGACATTTCCATCCCTGATGACACTAAAACATTAATTAAGTTTAGCAGCTGTCTGACATGTTGTATACAAGCTGTTGGGACTATACTACAATTGTTGATGAAGATCCAGGCTAAGCTCCTGAAAAGATATTCTAACCTTTGCAGCTTTTCTCCACAGAGCAGAGTTAACATGAACAATAATAACTGAGGGTACTTGTCCTGCCAAAGCCTTGGAACAGTAAAGGTAAGAAATGTTTGGAAAATATTTTCCTTTATTACAGCTATTCTCCTGTAAAATCTGTCAGACTATTCAAAAGTGGGTAAGACACAAAATCGTTAAGAAGTTGAGCTGATACTGTGAGCAAAATTTCTTCAGAATAGTAAAAAATAAGGAATCTGTTTATTTAGGCAGGCTCAGGAATTCCAGGCAAATAGGGCATGAGGTAGTGATATGATACTTCATTTTTCAAAACTGCTAAATAATATTTATGCTTGCCCTAAAGATCTTGAAATAATCTCTTACTTGATGTTAAAATAACCAGTACAGTTATCATGTTGCATAGTAAGATCCAGTGGTTGTAAGGTAGTACCTGGGACTTCCATAGTGTTTTTGGAACAACATCAATCCTGATGTAAACAGTTGCCAATTTCATTACTCCAATAATCAGGCACCTTCAGAATGTAATTTGTTAATGATTTTCAAAGCATTCTATAAATGTGAACTATTTAATCTTCACAGTGTTATTATAAATAACTCATAGGATTATTTGTATTCTTCAGTTCAAAACCACTAGGCACATGCCTTGGCCTATTCTTGTGTCTAGTCTTTTAGTAAATGCAAATGTCAGAAAATGAATTGGTGTTTCTGCTAAGAGAATCACTTGTTTCTTATTCTATATATTTAAATTGGTTTTAATCATCAACACTTCATATATAACACATCCTTTATCCCTCCCCACTGCACACACGCTCTAAATTTAATTAAAATAACTGAAATGAAACTACAGATAATTTGTTTTTTAAATAGACTGCCACATGCTCCATTTACATAAAACCCATTAGTTTGCATTAAATACAAATTAGCTGCTGATATGAATTAAATCACATATAAATAGTCCAGAATAGCCTCAAAACCACACATTTTAATTAATATAACAGTTAACCAGATTTATCTGTAAGGTAATCAAGACTCTCACTCATTCATTTTTCAGTACAATAGGCCAGAGAATGAAGGGCTGTCCTGTAACACTGTTATTTTAACAGTGAAATAAAGGCAGAGAGAAGGCAGGAGTAATGCTTGGATTCAGGCATTTATAACAAATTGTATTGTTTTAAAATGATTCCGCAGCTGCCAAACCAGAGGCAATACGAACAAGATCTACATTATAGGGAGAAAATGAAGATGCCGAAAATCTTTTGAATCTTTGATGTCTAGTTGTTACAGAAAATTAGGAGTCTTATAAAGGAACTGTGAAGCTACTCTTTTTTTTCTAGCCATTCTGAACATAAAAGTAAAATATAATATGACAAAAGGAGTTTTTAAGACACTTTTTAAGTAATTGTCTTATGTTGAAAACAGTCGCGCAAAACTCAAGACTCCCAACGTCTCTCTCCAAGAGCTAGAAATACCAGCAAAATAGTGTCATTCCTAGGTAATCATTTCCTCATCTTCAAAAAATGGGTACTATAATACTTTCTTTATGTGGGAGTTCTGCACTTAGTGAGAGTATTGAAAGAGAGCAAAACACTGCCAAAAACTCATCTTAATGACTCTTTGTTAGTAAAAGTTTGCTAGGTTTGTACCTACACAGCACGATAAACCACATATTTTGGCACATATTTTGGGAACTTTTCAATGGAGGCTTCCTCCAATTGCAACACATTTTGAGAGAACTTGGATTTAACAGCAACAGAAGTGGTGTCCCTGAGCTTCTTATGGCAATCCAAAATTCACAAGATTAGAGGTTTCTTTAAACTGTAACATTTAACAAATGAAAGAAATAGCACCCTGTGGAAAGCAACACATGACAAATTCAGTTCCACTGTAGCTAAAGAAGAAACTGGACACAAAAAAATGGGAGTAAAGTAGCCAGGCTGTATAAATTCTTTGGCAGAATAGAGAGCAGTTGAAGTGGCACTAATGGAGAAATTGTACAACCATTACAGGTTTTGAACAATTTAGGCTGTCAATGTTCCAGATGTTGCAAATGATTCACATGATATTGCTGCTGCAGCTACGGCTATAGGATGTAATAGAACCAGACTGGCTACACAGTGGCAGAGACAATACTGAAAATCTGTGGATCCAGTTTAGCATCACCTGTAAGAAGCTGAGTCACCTCATCATCATATAAATAAGCCAGGTCTGAGTGACTCACCACCTTGCTAGATCAAGCCCTTTCTCTGCAAAAGTTGGGTTGGAATTTGCCTTGCATGCAGCCAGTGGAAAAGGTACTCCTGAATGAATGTGACAGCATTAAGCTGCTGTTTGGGCTGCTTCGTGTTTGCAAGATATGGCCCTTAACTTACATTTTTTTAAAAGTAAAGATGCATTTTCCTTAATTATACTTTCAGCTGAAGGTATATCCAATACACTGGAGTTTGAGTTAAACATCAAAACCAAAGTGCGTCAGCTGATTACAGGATTCCACACAGTATACAAGTATTTATATTTAACAGAAGAAGAATCTGATTTGATGTCTCTACAATATAGATTCAATCTCTAGGATGAATTTGGCATGCATATACACTCAAAGTAATTCTATTCTGTTCAGTCAGGAAGAGCAGAGCATAATTAGCAAAGAATTAGTCATCCTAGATTCACTGATTCATCTTGGCTGTGTTTTCCATAAAGCATTAATATACAGTGCATAACATGCTATGTGTCTTAATTTTAAAATGATTTAGGAATATTAAAGGCACAGTAATGTTCTCTAATATAGTACAATCGACACTAATATCCCAAGGAAATATACAAACAGTACAATCAAAAACAATTCTTACACTTTTAAATAAAAACAAGGAAAATATACTACATGATGGCATCTTTTAAAAGAAAGAGGAATATTCCTTATTCATATTAAAACAAAAATATTTTTAGCACCACATCTGCTTAACACGGATACTCACTCATACATTTTCCTACCCATAGCAATGGAACAATCCTAATTCCATTTGCATTACCTCAGAAAGGTAACTATCCACAAAGATTAAGAAGTTTTACCCCGTGAATATCAGTGAAATTAGCAGTGGAAAAAAGCCATTTTGCTTCTTAAAAGCCAGGTTTTGTGGTAAATTATGTATCACAAGAAACAGCAGCATGGGCTATGTCAGTTACATCCCTGTCGTATTGTATTATGAACTGTCGTAAATATGACTGGTCGACTGAAAAAGTTATGGTGTATCACAACAAAAGTTAGAGCATGAACAGACAAGTAGCCCCAAAAATATCGAAACATTTTTTAATAAGACGAGTTACTTAATACAAGAAACTTAAATGAAACAAAACCTAAACTTTTTCAAAAATGAAATGACTAACGAAAGAGTCAATCCTTGAGAACCTATAAGTACAACCAATCGCAATCAGAAAAGATTTGTGAACATATCATTACTCAGGATTTGGATCAAGTTAATTGAAAAACATTCAACTTTCAACTGTTTTGCTGTATTTTGGCAAATAAATTTGTTCTCGAATTATAAAAGTCCAACAAAGATTATTGGATGATTATGCTGTGGCAGGAGTGCTTAGATAGAATTGTTCCAGATTAATTATTTTCTATAATCTAAGGTTATACCTCCCAGGAAAATCCTTGAAAGCAGATTTTTCCTGTAATGCTGCACTGTCCTGTAATCAAACAATAACTGTACTGATTTCTTTGTAAAAAATGGATTCTGAGTAAAGCCTTAACATTCCAAATTAACTTCTGAACATAGGAGATTTTGAAAATATAGAACCTTATTAACAGTTATTACTTTTCCTCTCCCATCATCAGAAATCTCTTACATCACTTCATTGATTTTCTAAAATACACCAAGCCAATTTTCTAAGACAACGGAAAGAAACACAGAAGTTACTTTAAATTGGCACTAATTCAAGGCCCTACTAGTTATACAAGCATCTTTGAAGTTATATTTTAGGAAAATCTAGCTGCACTAAAATGACATTGTAGATACATTTTGCTTGGTTTTGAACAGCAGTTGCACCGTAATTAGTGCCACTTAACGGAAAAATGTAACTGAGGGGCATATTGTTATTAATCAAATACCAATATAAAGCTGGCTGCTGTAATAATGGGAGCAATTATTGACTGATGAACTGTTCAGCCTGGAAACTGACCCTAACTAAATCTCATCTTTTTAAACAGGAGCAGACAGGTAGAGAGCACAAAATAACTCTGTTTCTAGCACTCCCATGACATAGGTCTAGTCCAGGTAGTATAAAATATAAGGCATTACAATTTCAAGTAAAGAACAAAAGAATATAAGAATCTTGTGACCTGAAATTATAAGTCAATACAACAGTCTGCCTTCAACAAAAGTTGCAAGATTTACCCTCTTCTAGACACAAAAGCTTGTGACAAACAATGAAAACTTGCCAAGGGTGTGTGGATGACTCTACAATGTAAAAATTGTTAGGTCTTCTCTCTAGGATCTGAAGAGATCTTCATGAATTATAACTTTGCACAGGTAATTAAGGAGGAGTTAAAGCCAATTAAAAGTTTTTGGAATTCTCACAATTCTGAGGTGATTATCTGCCTAGCATTTGATGGTTTTTAAGCCATGTACATAGTGCTGGACAAAGTGGTAGCACCTGTCAATTCTGCAAACAAAACACACCCAAAAAAGGCAGGGAAAAAAGGGACGCGACTTGTCAATATTCAAGTAGAAATTCAGCCTATCAGCTAAGTGTTATGGCTGTTGCAGCAGACTAGAAATGCTACAGGAGCCACAACTACCTTCACAAGTAACTGGACTTCATCCAGGACTTCAGAAAGAAGTCAAGGTACGGGAAGAACTTCGTAGTAGTAAGCACTGTAACAGGAACAAAAAGAATCAGTAAGCACAGCAAGCTTATCTTGTGTTATGTGTCATTATTAAGCCAGCTGATAGAGGAAAGCATCCTTGCCTTTCTACAGCTGTGAAGAAGCAACTTAGAGACAGGAATAATTTGGGAATAAAGTGTCCCATTTTACACCAATGATTAGGATTATTGTATAAGCAAATTTGAATACTCAAACTAATAATGTCTGCAGTGAGATTATTAACAATATGGGGGTTTAGACTATGATTATTAGATATCTACTTTGACTTCCGACTAAGCTGCATTGGTGAAGTCGTATGTTCCTAGGATACATGCTGATTTGTACAGACGTGATGTAACAGTTCATATTTTGAAAATGGCTAATTTCTATTCCTCTCCTTCCAGCCACATAAATAAGAGCAGGGATGTAATGGCCTGAAAACTAAAGAATATATCCTAGCATACAATTCTCTAGCAGGAGATTAATAAATGTTAAACCCTTTATCTGAGTTTGTGGTTTCATGACCAACTGAAACTTATCTAAATTTATGCTCTTGTTCATCCCTGCCACAGCTGAGCAGAGGTTTCAGGATGTTCTTCAGATCATTACATAGGATTTGTGATGTTGATTGGTGGCTGGGTTTGAAGGTTTAGGGGAGATTTTTTGAACAAATAAGGAATTACTAGGGTTCACAAACAGATATTATCCCTAAGGGTTTCAGTGCAAATAGAGAAACAAACCCTGGACTATTGTCAAAAAAACTAAAATAATATTTTCAGGCAGTAAAGTTTTTGGCTAGGTCATACCTCAGTTACAAGTATGGAATGATATGACATTTAGATACACAATCTACTGAATTATGCTTTCCTCTGATTATATATTCTGTATCCAAATTACAGTTACAGTTAGAGCCTCTAGGCTGTATTGGCAGACCTTGCACATATTCTCAAATACTGTTGATTCATGCATTAGACTTGGGATGAGAAATGAACTTGCAAGTTGTCAATAAGGCTATTTATATTTACAGATTTAGTTATTTTATTTGACACAGAACCAATGGAAGAGAATGAGATCACAAAGGAGACACTATCCAAGAGATCTTTTAGGATTTCACAGCAGAAACAGAGTTTGTGTAGGCTTGTGTTTCATTTAATTTCCTTTCACGCTACACAGATTTCTATGTTCGAGGATTTTTTTAAAAGACCTGTGTTCACTCTATGTTATTTGAAGAAAGGACCGATTTTTTCCTTGGGCCTTTTTACAATCCACTTTTACATTCCTTTACAATAAAAACTGGGAAGGAGAGAGAATGTTTGAAAATTAATTTGCATTCACACCTGTTTCAGACATTTTGAATCTTAATCTAATAGCATTTATTTGCCTGAAAAAAAATGAACATTTCTTTTACTAGAGACTATGAATGAATGCCTTCTCCTTGCACAGCAATCTTGGGGATTATGTTAGTGGCTTTATTTTGTCAGGAATCCACCCTGAATCTTCATATAGTCACATAAAATTGTTACACACTGGGACTCGTATAAATACTAAATACATCACTACGGTATCAGATTGGACAAAGCCAGCAAACAATGGCCTGGAGTAAATGCAGAGCTACCCTGCCTGTCCAGAGCACCAGGGCACTTTGCCCATGGCAGGCTCTGCGCCACTGAAGCCAGCTGGGGCACCCTGCGTTAAAAGCTACCCTAAAAACATTTTTAATTATCCTGAGATTTGGGTCAAAGCTAAAACCCTCACCCTGCAGTAACATTAGCCTCTTATAGTCCTCACTATCAATTGACAAATGGAAAAGTGAAAATTTTTCCCTATTCAAATGAGCAACAAAGATTCTCGTTACTTGGTTGCTATAATTTTTGTCCAAACCAGTTTACAAAGAATGCAGCTCTCCCCTTGATGTTCCTCCTGTCAGATACCCACACATTCAGCTCATTCAGCTCATGCAACTCATGCAATATTTAGCTCATTCAGGCAAGGAGATGTTCTTTTTTCCACTGTGTTATGCTGCTATGTGGACCAGGCGTGTAGAGGAATAAGGGCTGTTAGGTTAAAGAGGCTACTAGCACCAAGTGAAAATTAGTAGAAAAATCCAAGATAATAAGATTGTAACAGTGAAAATAAACACAGATAATCTAGTTTAATTAAAAAGAAAAGAGAGAGAGAGAGGAGGAGACTCATAAATTAGCTTTACACATCAATAACTTTTAAGAAAACCGATTTAATGGGTTCACCCATTAATGTGGAACATTTTCCTCCTGCTATCTATAAAACGCAGTAGTTACTTAATATATCACATGAACAAAGCAAAGGATCACAGAATGGTCAGGGTTGGAAGGGACCTCTGGAGATCATCTAAGTCTAACCCCCCTGCCACAGCAGGGACACCTACAGCAGGTTGCACAGGACGGCGTCCAGGTGGGTTTTGAATGTCTCCAGGGTGGGAGACTCCACAACGTCTCTGGGCAGCCTGTGCCAGTTCTCTGCCACTCTAAAAGGAAAGAAGTTCCTCCTCATGTTAAGATGGAACTTCCTGTGCTGAAGTTTGTGCCCATTACCTCTTGTCCTATCACTGGGCCCAACTGAAAAAAGACTCTTCTCATCTACCTGGCCCCCTCCCCTTAAGTATTTGTAAGTATTGATAAGATCCCCCCTGAGTCTTCTTTATTCTAGACTAAAAAGCCCCAAGTCCCTGAGCCTTTCCTCATAAGAAAGATGTTCCAATCCCCTAATCATCTTTGTAGCCCTTTGCTGGACTCTCTCCAGCAGTTCCCTGTCCTTCTTGAACTGGGGAGCCCAGAACTGGAGGATGTGTGCTCTGAGAATGACAGGAATGGTTCTGTGAGTTTCTCAGTTAAGACAGATAGACATATGCTTTAAATGACCCTGCATGTGAACAGTATCCCACAGTATTAATCCTTCACAGATAAGATAAATACATTAATTATATTTCAAGTTCATTCTACTGCTATTTAGTAACTGATACATCAGATAACTACACTTACAGACCTCTGACTAGAATACTGCAGTGCAGTCCCTTAAAATCAAAGTTCAGATTTTTCCTTGCCTGCAGTTTTAATCATCAATGCACGTTTATATATGACCTCTGTCATGAGAGATACCAAAAGAAAGGATTCTAGGTAACAGTTAATTAGATATGTGCCTCCTTAATTATAACAATAATTCCATTCCTAAGCCTTTAGACTTGCTATAGGCTTTTATATTGAACTAAAGATATTTCTAAAGCCTTTTGTCCTTTTTTGAATATATTTTTGCTGAAGTTACTTGGAGTCCATAAAGATAATAATTACTTGTTCACTATATTTTAAAATTCTTTCTTGCGTTTTAGTTAAAGCTTTTTTTTTTAATCTGTATTTCTTATCTAGCTATCTAGTGAAACTTAAAACTATACCATTCATAAAATACACAACTTGCAAAGTGATGCTAACTCGCTAGTTTTTTACCTTTTTTTTTGTTTTTACAAGGAACCACACAAAACAATTACATCAGTCTCATATGACACGGTGCCCCAAAGCAAATTTGATTGGTTTTAGTCTTTAAGATCACAACATGCATTTTTGTGAAGAAAAAAAATGCCATTCAAATGCAGGCATACAAGATCTGATTTTTTTTTACACTACTGTAAGTGAGGAGTAATGCTAACGAGCGAACTACCAACACTCCCACAAATGTGTTGTAAGTGATATAATAGAATATATTATTTTTATCCTTTCTGTTGTACATCTGCAAATATTCACACTCTTAACTTCTTAGATACATTCTATTCTCATCAGCCTCATTCACAGTATCACAACATTGAGTTATGTGAAAGACCTTCTTTGCCAGAATATACATGTATCAAAACTTAAAAATTCAACGATAAATTTAGGAGATAGACACGTGTTCAACAAATTTATGCATGGCTCAACAGAAAATATTTGCCTATACAAGTATTTCAGCATTTTCTTACCACAGATAATGAAAGAAAGGCTTAAAAATATGAGTCCCTACAAAACAATAAATGTCTGCTTGAGTCAGAGCAATTCTATGTGATTTAGAATTAGTGTTTTCTTCTGTTCTTTAAATTATAAATGTTTATCTGCTGAGGCATGGTACAAAAATATATGTAAAGCCCAAATCTTTAAGCTATAGCCATGGAGAATCATCTAGCCTATTCATTTCTAAATGTCCATATATTACATACTAAAGCAAGATAGAAAATCTTTACTGAAATTGCACCTACATAGGTTGAACAGGAATTTTTCCATTGGGTGACTCCCTGTTCATCTGGGACCTAACTCCCTTCCTTACAATGTGCATTTTGGTGCAGCAGCTAAACGTTCTTTACTTCTTCAATAAGGAAGCTAAAGCATGCAATGTTATGTATTTTATTATTTTTTTTAAAATCCACACCTTTTAAATGTTGTATTATCTTTACCTCCATATTTAGACTTCAATTTCAACAGCTCAATTTTTTCTTTTAGCCCGTACAACAGAATAATATGCAAGTTCCAGAGCCCAAAGCATTCCCATGCACTGTTTAACAGTTTACACAGAGCCACAATGCCTAAAGATAGTAAGATCATTAATAAACTGCGAATACCTCTTATGATCTGGAGTCAGGTACATACCAATATCTCTTCTCTAGTTCAAGCACAGGGGGTTTTTGCATTTGGTCAAATACTACTAATGAGGAAGTTTATTACACTTTGGCACAATTTTTCTGCACAACTACTTTCAGTTTATAATATTTGGGTAAATAAAATATATTTTGTTTCAGAGAAACTGCTTAGGTTTTATTATCTATATTTTGCTGATCAGTTGTATGGAATATTATATATTTCTTATCAGATAATTAATTTCATAGGTTCCCCTTTGTTGACACAAAGACTGCTCAAGATGTAAGCATTGTCTGTTTCACATATTGACATAAATGAGACTGACAGCTGATTTAAATACATTGATCAAGAATTTTCCTAAGTGTTGCCATCCCAGAGAAGTTTTGAAGGATATTTGACATAGCCAAGTGTAGACAGAAAATGCCGCATCTTTCTCATGCTAAAGAATAATGGGATACTCAAATAGGCAATGGCAGCTTCTTACTTGCACGAGTCCATCGTATGTTTCTCAGGGCATCAGAGCAGTAACTATTACTGAGGGGGGATCGGCCCTTTGCTTTGGGGCCAAGAAATTTGGACCCTCATTTTTGAAAGGCAGCAGGAACTGCAGGCCTTGCTTTACGGTTCCTTCACTGGCTTTCTCACCTGCTCCGTCCATTTCCCCAGCATACATGCCAGACCTTTTCCTGCTCATTGCAGAAGCCTCAGTGCAACCCTGATTTGCACATTTCCTTTTGCTCAGGCTTGACTTGGCAAACCCTTAAAAATGTTTGATAGGTTATTCCTTCTTCTAGCAACAAAAAGTAAGAATCTCCTCTCCTTGCCAAAACATGTTGGGTTTGTTCACCAAATGACCTGGGTAACTATAACCAGACATCCCATAAAATGGACCTTGTAAGTGTAAACCGAATGATATAATAATCACAACTCCTGTCAGGACATTTGAAAGAATCTGCCATAGCTGTGACATTAACCAAAAAATCTCAACACATTTCAGAATATTTCAGCAGTAACTGGTTCCCTGTTATTCAATACTGACAAAGTTTTAACTGAAACTGCAATGCTGTTTTTATATGAGCTATAAAACCAGGCTCTTAGTTACTGATGATGTTGCATTTGTTTTATCCCTAATGGCCTAGCTTAAATTTCAATTGCACAACATCCATCTAAATTTCATTTTGCTGTCAGTTTAGCTCCCTAATTGTAGTGTGAAGTATTTAACCACACGTTAACCACGCGTTTAAATTGATGTGGAATCCCCTGCATTTCTTTGACAATCTTTACTTGCTACCCAGAACTGATTGTTATGTGACTGTCTTCTACCTGCCTCATCACAACCAACAAAATCTTCTTTCACAGAGGAACTCCCTATATAACACTTACGAAAAGTTGTATTTTAACAGATATGTTAGTATTAATATTACTACCATGTTGATATTGACGTTAGAATCATAGAATGGTTTAGGCTTGAAGGGACCTTTTGAGGTCTTTAGCTCTAACTCCCTGCCCATAGCAAAGCTAAACTTTTTGGCCATTTTGTTAGGCATACTTTATTTTACATTTTTTCTTAAATATTCATTTATGTTTTACATATAGCTTTTGGTTTCCAAATGAATTTACCACTCAGATACTGAGGGATGAGCAACATTGACTAAGTAGGTAGGTATAGGCATAGGTATGTGGTAGTCATCTTCTTTAATCATGCCAAAGCCTCCTAGCTCATTCCCTAACATATTGCTAAAATCCCAGTTCAAAGAGCTCTGCTGTCAATGGGAGGCTGCCAGCTACCTTATACTATACCAGAACAGTTTTATTAGAGGAACAAAAAGGGAAAACAGGATTTCAAAATTTCCACTTTTGAGTTTTCATCATATCGTGATAAAAGTTTGTGAAACAAATCTACCCTTATTCCTTACATCCCCTAATCTGGAGAGGAAAAAAAAGTTGGTGGCCTGGATGCAAGAAGTGACTGGGAAGCTAAACAGATCTTAAGCAACTGCTCTGTAAGGATAAGGATTTGGAGTTTAGAGCTCATACCCACCCAAATACAGAGCCATCAAAGCTGTGAGGTTCTTCGCCGCTTGCCCTCCTACTTCCCACGGTATTTGCACCTTCACAGACCTAGCAAGATGCTGTGGGCTGCCCTGGGGAAGTCTAGACATCTACAAAGGCCAGGCAGAAAAGCAACCACCTCCTCCAAGAGGCCCACTCTGTCGAGCAGTTTCATATCACACTTAACGTGTATCACATGGAGTAGATGTCTTGAAGCACAAGGTGAGCAGAACAAGTTATTAGCCTGGCAGTTAGAGCACTTTCCTGAGAAACAGGAGTTAGACAGTCAATACAACCTTGAACATGAGGGTATGCAACCAGCCTCCTGCCCTTCCTATCAGATCCACAACACTACCTGTGGGGTTTTTTTTGTGCTGCTGCACAGAAATAAAAGCAAAATTCATAGAGCCCAAAAGACGGCAGAAGAGGGTATGCAATTATATGGTGAGGAATCACAGATGGATTAGAAAAAAAGACAAGCAAGAAACAAACTGGAAACAGGGAACAAAATTCATGGCCTGTCCTTTTCAGTTAGGTAGCTGCACACCCGCTACTAGGCATATTCACCACAGCCACCACTGCATGCCTGAGTGGGAAAAAACCTGTTAGGACAGTTTTCCACACACACACTGCGCATGCTTCTGGAGTACACACCAGCCTTCCTACACTAGCCAATAACAAAAAACAGATATACAGCTGAGCTCTTTGGATGAAGTAATCCCACCTCATGGTCTACCCTGAGCAGAGACCTCACTGAGCTGGCTTGTTACTAGACAAGTACATGCCTTTTGCCCTCAGTCAGGCACCTCATCAGTAACAAGTGCTCTGAGGAATTTCATTCCCTCCTCATATGGGACACAGAGTGGATTCCACCAGGGAACCAGGCTTGAGTATCTGGGCATCCCTGTTGATATCTGGCCTTTTTAGTGGGTCTTTCATTCGTCCTCAAGATTTAGAGTGCCGTCACAGCAGACACTGACTTCAAGAGCAGAGCAACATTTGACATATGTCTATACCTACCTACATTAAGATCTTTGAGAAGGATCACACTTACACCTGCACAGTTACATTTACTTACTTTACATTACTGCTGCAACAAGCTTCCTATTTCTGCCTTATGTGGAATAATAAATAAACATCATTCAGTTATTCCTGTTCACATGCCTGTCTGGATTTTACATACCTCTGTTATATATCCTTCAGACATCTTTTCTGCAAGTTATACTTTGTTTAGTCTTCTGTAGAAATCATCCCATACCTCTGATTATCCTTGCTGTCCTCACTCTCTCCTCCTGCTATGCCCTTTCTGAGTTAATGGGATCAGTACTGCATGTTGTAATCAAGATGGAACATATTTATCAGAAATACAATTACCTAACATTTCACTCTAAGTGAGCATTACACTCACATGTTGTCCAAAATTACTTCACGATCTGCTTCCGGAGTAATAGCCATTTTCACTGAATGATAAGGGCCCACATTTTGTATGTATCGTTATGGATACTTCCCCATTCCACTATTTACATTGCTTTACATTTAAAAATATTAATTAAAATTTGACCCTTTGTCACCTACTCACCCGTTGTCACCAGAATTCACCTACAGTTAGCTTTGCATTTATTTTCATTAATACTTTTGTAGCATTAATAAACTTCTCATTTGTGATTTTGTAGCATTAATAGACGTTCTCATTCATCACATATGTACTTTCAAGGTTTTATCTCAGTATGTCTATCCATGGTGGTCCAAGCATATATTCTTGCAGAACCCATTCATACTTTCCTTTCATTGTCAAGCCTCACTATGTACCAACATATAGCACATTTCCTAAATTTTAGCTAGGTATTTAAATTAGAAGAGCATTGTCTTTCTTTTTCAACTCCCTTTTAGTGGAGCTTTTGTCATGGGGCCATTTAAGAAAGTTTTTAGGAAGTTCATTGTATCGGCTAGATCACTTTTTCTGTGTGCTCGCTGACTCCTCCAAAGACTGGGCATGACTTCCCTGTGAAAAAGCTATACTGATTCTTCCACATTACTTTTACCCGTATGTCTACTAATGGTATTCTTTATCATAAGTTTTAATGAATTCCCCTAGTACAGCATGCAGACTTGATGATCTGTATTTTTCTAGATTTTGCAAGAATTAGGTTTGAGGGGTTTTGATTTTTTTTTTTTTAAACACAACATATTTGCCATTTTTTTCTGGTGCTGATAGTTCTGATAGACTATACCCCGATTTCATAGATTTTCATGGAATCATACCTGAGTGCTTTACAAGTTTTAGATAAATATCGTAAGACACCAGTTTGCTGCTCCTCATTCTAATATTTTGTTCTAACTCCTCTTCTACTGACACTTTGCACAAACCCCTTTCTGACTCACTCCCTATAATAAAATGCTCCACTGTGGGAATCCCCTAAATCTCCTTCATACTAATCAGTGAAACAAAGAATTCTCATATGTTTACGGTAATAAATTACGTTAGCCATATACAGTTTCCATATTCTTTTGTAGGCTTCTTGCTTCCACTGTGTTCGAAAGGATTTCATCACTAGTCTTCATGGCTTACAAAGTTGTTCCTCAACTTTTTTAATTATCATTTTGTCTAATCCTAGTTTAATGTTTAACTTGCCAAAGCATATGCCCTGTTTCCTGTTTCGAAATTACTACCACTTTTTGAAGATTTATTTTTATTTCTAATAATAGTTTTTGCTGTATTGCTTCATCGTGATTCTTTTGAGGTGGAGTCTTTTTTTCTGATAGATATAATGCCTGTGGTCTGTAACCTCTAATATAATGTCTTCAGCACTTGCTAATAATTAACTCTATTAGCTGTACTTTTTAATTATTTTTTTTAACAAGCTTCTCCTTTTTTATGGAATTCTCTTTTTCACAGCTCAACATTACACCCATGGGTATTTTTAGAGAGAATTTTTTCACTGATGCATCTTGAATTTGATTATGTAGTGGGGGCAGTTCTAGAACAGCTCTTCAGTTTTTGAGGTGAGTTATGTACATTGCTCACAACTGATGGACTAAGTCAACAACAGCTTCTTCTCTTTTGAGGTTTCTATCTATTTACCGCAAGGTGTTAAAATTTGTGCATTATGTTTTATTACTGGGCTCTGCTTATTTGTCTAATTGTGGTAACTGAATCATTCTAGTACTCCTATGGAGTTTTCTGCCTTCACAGCCTTTTTCATCTCACACTGTAATTTGTTTCTGAGGACCATTTGCTACCTTCAACTTATGCATGTATATGTAACCTGTCCGTCCTACTCTGTGCAGTAAACTACAAAGTGCTAGTCCTCCCCTTGACTCTGTCTACATTTTTATGTGTTGTACTTGCCTCACTTTGTCTCTCCTGAATTTTACTTTTTATTTTTTTAGTTAAAAACAAGTTGGATGAAAGAAGGCACAGTTTTATTTGTGCTTCTTTTGTCTTGTCTAAGGAGTAAAACATGCCACTTTTGTCTGGGATTTCCTTCATTTGAGGACAAACAATTAAATCTGAATGAGTAAAAGATTAATAAAATAAAAAAGCTTGTTATTTCAAATATAAGCTAATGTCTTTGAATTATTCAATTACATTGTCCTACAGCTATTAACCAAGGACTTTTTGATGACAGCTGACATGCCTTAGAATATCACCAAGGCCACCTTACTCAGAATAACATCTGAACTTTTTCACTGTTTGCTGAGTTACAAATTTCAGAGAAACTGTTGACTCAGAGATGCAGTGCATTATTATTTAACCCCTCTGTATTTAAGATGATAAAAGCTGTTTGAAAATACAATGAAGTGGCCTCTTGTTCTGATAAACAGAGATTGTCATCCTCATTTAAAAGATTAATTCTCTATTTTCATTTTCCCTAATTTTTTTCAAAAGACCAACACTGAATACAGCATTTGGGGTCATTTTTCCCCCCTTCTTTTCTTGTGTAAATAATCCCTTTGGTAACAGATGACAAGGGAAATCAATTTACCTTCCTCTAACGAACAGTGACAGTGTAAACAGTCTTCTGCTATGGACAGAAACATCTTTTAAGATAAAAAGGAAAGTCAAAATATTTTTGTTTAAAAAATAGTGAAAGAATAATAAATGCAAAATTGAAATATTCTAAATTCAGAACTTCATACGCTAGATTTGTAACAACGTACACTGGTGTTATTATACATTTGACCCTTATTACTGCTGTTCTTGCACTGCAACACCAAAATTAGGAAAGAATAAAAAGAGAGTTCCATACTTCCTTGGTCATTTTGCCAATTATTTTTGTATGCTTGTAATTAAAGCCATTCTGACTTTCCATATCAACCTTGACTTGCTGAGATTAATACCATAGCTTAACAAAAGAAAAGATGATCTGTGTTGCTGGTAGATTTTTCACATATTTTACAAATAAAATTAGATGCAGCCGATAGAGCAAGCTGTAAGTACATGACATTTTACCAATAAGTGTTTTTCATTATTTTGAAGCATGAATAAAAATCCTGCCACATCAAATCTTCTAACTCTGTTCCATATGTCATTTAGGATTTGAATTCTGCCAGTACCCAACCTACCTGACAAGAACCATAACTTCTGTTACAAAGTACTTTATGTTTGCATACTGATCCATTTAACAAAATACCGAAGTTTAAATACACCACGTAGTAATAAATCCCTTGAAACTTATGTGTATTCAGAAAAAAACATTCACTGACTTTTGTATCCTTGAACATGAACAGGCAAATTGAGTCAGATAGATCAGGTACTTGTATTCACACCTGTATACAATTCCACATTCAACCTTTCAGATCACATTTAAGGTTTTTAAAATATAGTAGGAAAAGTTTACTGCTCTGAAAGCTTACAAAATATGTAAAATTATGAAAATGAAACCATATATAAATCAATTACAATCTTGTCATTAACATCAATAGTGACCTATTAGACTCTATAACTAAGATGTTAGTAAAGATTAAGAGCTTTGCCAGCATAAATGTACAACTTAGTCCAGGTGGGAGGCATCTTTTCCTCAACTGGGGAAAAAGTACTTTTATTTCAAAATAAGGATGCCTTGATGAGAAAGTGTTTCAGGGTAATTACCACAGTACAGTTATACTAATATGATCATAGTGTATTTCCATGTGCAAACATTTCCTAAGGCAGTCCCTTGTTACAAATGAAACTTCAGAGAATAATTGTTTCTTTCCTCTTTTTTTTAAAAAAAACTTTCTAAAAATATCCAAAGTATTTCTGTATGAGATATAAAACTTTATGAGTTGGGAAAGTGTATCACTATGGTTGAAATAGTCCAGGATGCACTATTTTATGTGTGTACCACTCCCAACACAATATATCACTTAGGCAAGGAGCTCAGTAGGATTCAGAAGATTACACATCTGTACATTTTCTAGTGTCAAAAAATCTACATTAGCTACATTAAAAAAAAAAAAAATGGGTGAGGGCTGATAAACCTCAGGGTTAAGCTAGTTTTGAACCACTGAAAAAAAAAGTTTAATTCATTCTATGTATATCTATTATAATAAACTCGTTTCTGCTCTGAAGTTGCTAGTAATTAAATAAGATGTTTGACTACACGTGCAAGTGGTTTGATCCAACATAATCTGACATACTGATCCATATATTTGTACATGATATGTAAGTATCATACTACATTTTCTTATCCTTTCTGAACCAGTGAAGGAATTTAAGCAGTGATGTGAAAAAAGTAGAAAGTTAACTGCAAAACACTTTAGCAACAGACACAAAATCCCAAAAAACCCAGTAATTTGTCCAATTATCCCTTTGTGTGTTGTTAATTGCATAGAAGTTAAACAGTTTTATGACCAAAATTAACATTGGATTCTGAAGTTCATAATGTATTTTTAGACATTTGTAACAGATACATAACAGTAAATGTAGTTTTTCTGCATTTGCTATTCAGATGATGGTGCAGAACCTAAAACTCACCCAATTTTCCAGTATGAAGGAACGTGCTCATTCATTTGGAGAAATAGAAAGCTGTTGCAAAACAATTTATTTTGCTTTTTCAGTTAAGCAGGAATCGAAAAACCCTTTCTGGTTTTGTGCATTCTTTCTTTCATTGGCAACTGACTATAATAATATCATAATTTCATTTTATGATGGACCCAGCAGTTTCTCTCCCTAATAGCCTTCTTAGACTTTCAGTATCACTGTAATGATTGCAAGACACGAATGCCTCCTGCAGTGTTTAAAGTGGCTTCAGTCTATAAGACATTTTTATAAGCAAGTGACACTTCCTTGTGTTTTCAGTTCTCCAAAATAGTTTAGAATATACATTATGAGTTCAAATACATGTGTTAACTAATAAGACTGCAGTACTGCAAAGAAAGATTTTATTTTTTTCTTCTATGAGATTCTTTGTTAAACTTCTGTTGCATCTCATTGCAGTGTTCAAAGAAACTAATAAAATGTGATGAGATATAAAAAAGCATATAAGGAAATGGTTTTAGATATTGGAGGTTTCTTCTAAATTGGAAACACACATTTCAGGGAAAAAAGAAAGGAATGTTGCTTTTTCATTTCAAGAGGGCTTCATGTTTTTAATCTTAAGATTCTATACCAAAATGCCAAGCCTTTCCTAGCTAGAATGTTTCTAAACCATGGCTCATCTAATTTCTAAATTATGGTTCATTTCTGAACTATGGTTCTGCTAAATCACGACTTTAGAGGAAACAGTTAAGTTCCTCCAGGTTCATAGCTGCTCAGTTCTTTCAAACAAAGAAAATGATAACAAGGTGTAAGTAGCCGGGCTGTGATTGTCCGCTTTGGCTAGGTAACTGATGTCTTCTGTTTATGGAAGCATATATTGTTCATCACCAGTTCCTGGGAGCCAACATATCCATATTTTATGCATTGCAATGAAAATAGAGGAGCAAAATATCCAGCTCTGACAATCTGACATGTTAAATAAATCCAGATTAGGGGATTTTCTATTGCAAAGGGCAATCGAATTTGTAAATCAGGCTCCTAATGGTTCATGTAGGGCCTAATAAGAAATGAAGACTGGTCTTCTGTTTATCTTCAAATACAGTAGAATATAAGCTATATAAGCTATATGAGTTATAAGATAAACCGTAACACAAAAGAAAAAGAACTATGGCCTGAATACGTTCCATCTATAAGGATATGGCCATCACGTGTGTAATGAATTTTAATTGTCCTTACTTAACAGCTGTCTCCTTAGGGGTTTGCAAGTGGAGGATGGAGAATTAAATGTTCAGGAGAGACAGGCAGAGCAGTCCTAAGTCCAAACCGCAGCAGATAATAAATATTAAGAGTCTCTATGTGATAATAAAAGGGAAGAACAAGGGCATTTCAGAAAGATGTCTGCTGCAGACCACCAAACAAGGAAAAATTAATTATTAATTCTTTTTAAAAATAAAAGCCTGATAACTATGGAGAACAGCAAAAGCATAGAGACTGGTGTTAAAAATGAATCTTATTTACACATTTGTTAGGAAACACAGATGTGGGTAGGCCTGCAAGATTTTTGTGTGTGTTCTCTGGAGAAAAAAAAAAAATGGAGAAAATGGTGAAGGAAGACTTCGTCCAGGTGGGATTCTTCCCAGCAGTTATAAAGTCAAAAGCAAGAAGTGACACTAGATCAAATCATGAAAAATACACTTTAAAACAGAAGAACCTGTAGGGGGGATCTTAGAAGAAGTGAGTCTAAGGGAAAAAAAAGGGATAATAGTTCCTTAAAAGAGGTTGGCAAGTCTTTAAGAAAAAAGTATTATATGCTCAAAATTAAATGTAAATTTTCCTAAGACAAAAGAAGACAGAAAGTGCAGCAAATGTCCCTCATAAACCATTCACTGTCCTTAAAGTCAAGAAGGAAGCTCCAAGAGAGTAAATAAAAAGGCAAATGTTTAAGGACAAGTAGAAAAAAGAATCAGAAGCACATAGGCCGAAAATTAGAAAGGTCAAGCCTCAAAATGAGATAAAACTAGCAAGGATCATAAAAGGCAACAACAAACCCTTCTACAATTGGATTAGGAGGAAACCCAAGCAAAGTATCAGTCCATGCCACTATAGGAACTGGAGGCTAATGACAAACGACGTAGAGAAGTCTGACATGTTTAATGTCCTCTTTTGTTTCAGTTTTCACTGGAAAGGTTACGTTTAATCAAACAATTAAATATCAATGACAGAAGGCAGGAAGAAGGAAAACAGACCCAGAAAGGGTTTTGTTGTTCTTCACCTACCTGCGTCTGACAAAATTCACCCGCAATTATATGGAGTACTGCCTGGAGCAACTTCTGTTTACCTTTGAGAACTCTTGGAGGTTGGCTAAGAATCTGGGAGCTGGAAAAAGACAATCAAGGATAACAAAGTGGAGAAAAATAAGGGAAAAAAGAATGTTCACTCATAAATTAACTTCAGTTACTTAATTTAGGTGGTCCAAGGATTCTGCAGGATACAATGTCCCTATACACTGATAAGACAAGGAAGGTAGTTCTGTCTAAACATACTTAACTTATAAAGTAGATCAAATGAACAGCATGTGTCTTAAAAAAATGACTATTTCTTATGTTGTATATAATACCCAAAATAGTAAGAGCTGATGCTAACTACAGCATGGTAAGAGAAAGATGGCAGATTTTTTACCTGCATAATACTAGATCTTCTGTGGTTCTTCTACCTTGTCACTTGCAATAATTTGGGTTATTACAGCATAGAAGCAGAAACTTCTGGTTAGCCACCTCCTTGAGACGTTTTTATTTTTATTTATAATGTGATTCTATGGGTAATTTCCTGACTTCCACAGAAAAGTAAGGTTTATGAACCACAGTAAAAAAGAGGGGATATGCAAGGCGACTTCAAAGTGAACTCCTCCTGAAATCAAGAGGTGCCATAATTTTCAAACTTCTTTTAAAAAATCTGCTTTTAAAATATTTAGAAATAGTTAAATTGACACTAGAGAGTCTGAGCAAAGACATTTCATTAATTTGTGCAGATAATGAATACTTAATGTTAAAACATATTTTGCCCTGCCAGTAAGCAAAGAATTACCTTATTCAAGTTGCTATGATTTAATGACATCAGATAGCATTAGAATTGTTTTTGGAAAGCTTCGTTTCCATTTTTCTGAAAATACTAGATATATTTCCTGACCTTTTGGGTAACATAGATAGCCCAAAATGAAATACAGCACAAGGAGCAATAACTTGCTTTTGTCCTATTATCTGAGTCATTTCACATCTATTTTTATTTCTTTTTGACAGTTGCTTACAGGAAGACAGTACAGAGCATGCTTCTGCATATAGTCCAAAACAGTCCATGAGAACTCTTTTACATACACTATGTATGCAGATTTGTGCTGTTTAAAACGTCTCCAGTGAAGAAAACAAACTCTCTATCAGACAGAGATTTGATCCACACTATTCTTCTAAAAGTGGCAGTAGCTGAGTTTTCAATACAAATTTTGTGTGATTCTGTGTGGGATATCAAGTCTTCTATGACACCATGAAAAGTATAATGTTGGTAAAATTTAAAAACAAAAATGCATCAAGCAATTCTCCATATGGTGTCTCTCCCAGTAGAATTCATTTTAATACGAATAATATGCAATATATATATAACCTACAGAAATCAATTTGCTTGTAATTTATGAAAGCAAAAGAGAACAAAGGGTAAGCAGGGAGACCTATTTGCCTTCATGCCTATTTTGTCCATATTTCACTCAGAATGCTTGGTTAACATAAAACAAAATTTAATGTTTACAAATATTTTTGTTTGCAGGCGTCTGCAGTCAAATGATACCAAATCATGAGTGAACCCAAAGACTATGTTATAAAGCTTTGTCAGAATGTTGGCCACTAGAGAACTTAATGTCTGGCAGATGCTCAAGACTAATGATATGCTCCCCACTACAATTAAATTCTAACATCCTGAAAACTAAATATGGGCACAAATTATATTCTAATGGGTGCCAGCCACTATTTTTGTGGCTCAAATGACTTAAGACATGCAAAACATGTCTATGTTTTATTTTATGACTTTAAAGCATTGTATAGACTATTTTTTTTCAGGCTGCAACTTGCATTTCCTGATTCAGGAATGTGTAGGTATTGTTGGCTTTGTCCAATCAAAATGGTTGTCTTTAAAACTGTATGAACTTCTAGTTGCATAGTTCTTCAGAATAGTGAAGAGAATGTGAACAGAATTATTCCAGAAACAAAACGCAAGATCAAAAACTTTTCCAGTATAAAAAAGGTGAAGTAAAAAACTATCAATCTCTTTAACTGAATTCTGTAGTGAGATCTTGTGTACATTCACAAGCCATGCCCAATGAATACAAGTACATCATCCACTACTTACTCCTGTTGCCAGGGAGCACTGGGATTAAGTGAAAGATCATAAGGAATGTCAACAGAAGATTGCACAGAACAGAGATGGAAGTAATTTTGTTGTACATTTTGCATATATTGTGTATCTTGTTAAGATAACAAATTGAAAATAATAAGAATTTGCATAATCCATTTGGACCCGGGTCCACTCTTAAGGCATACCTCATTCACAGCTGCTATGTAAACAAATCAAGTCTCATTTATGCTTATCCCTAGACCAGCAGCCTTCATTTTTTAACTAATATGCCAGACTTTCTGCATTTTTAACAGTCATAGCAAAGTGATTGTGTTAAGTTTGGCAACAATTAGAATTGTTGATTCTGAGCTCATCCTGGGGATATTTTCCACGCATCATGGAAAATGCAGATCCAGCTTTCCTGTGTCCACTTTAGCCTACCACCTTTTAGATCTGACCTGTGATCTCAGCTAGATACAAACTTGTAATAAATTACTAGACTTGAAAGCTGAGTCATACATCATTTGAAAAAGGAACCATTTCAGTCTATGCAATTTTGAATCAACCTATAACCTTCATGTCACTGTAATTTGCCAATGTAAATGTATGACTGGGCTGTTTTCAACTGCACTTGGAGCATAAATTGCTAGAATATCTTAGAATATATGGAGGAATGGATGTCAAAATTTTTTGCAGGTGGTTTTGTTAGATTTATTTGGTAATAAACTGCAGGCAGAAACTTAATACTTAGCTAACATGATCATCCTATATCTGATTCTTAATTATATGCTATACAAATTTTGTCTGAATTTACACTTTTATCACATACATACAGTTATATAGACAAGACATTTAAAGTAAACCAGTTTATGTGTGTGAAGCTGTTTTTATAGAGAAAGAAACACATACTGGAACCTGGTTTTGCTTTTTTCACAACTATTTTTACACTAAAACAAAACAGATGTAAATAGTTTTCATAAAGGATTTAGTATCTACAGTAGTGATTTGCTGACAGTTTTGCATGTTGATACCAGTTAGAATACTAAAATGTAAACTACAGAAGACAATGCATGCAACAATCAAGTATTTGAAGATAAATTATAAGTATTTCCCTCCATCCTAACAAAATGAATTAATAAAATGGTATATAAAATGCAAGATGAATTGCTCCATGATACATAATCCTACCGTACACACATAGACCAAACTTTGGAATTTGGTGTGTCTTACCTGCCTGTGGTAGCAGATTAGATTTGCAGGCTTGTGTGAGTTGGGAACATATACGATGATCCTTATTCACTAGCATACTTCAGCCCCATGACAGCTACACTGGCAATCTGTGAAAAGGTAAGTTAATTCCTTGCTTCTACTGCAAGGAAATCATAAGGGAAGCAGAGAAGGAATATAAAACCAAAACAAAAACCCAACATAGAACACCTATTACCCTTACAGGTCTCCTCACTCTCACACCAAACTAGAGCAAAATGCCCAAGAACAAATCTATGATATCCTATGAATGAAAAGTCTATCTATTTTGAGTAGGTCTACTGGATACTGTACAACTTGCATGAAAAATTTTTCCTGGTAGTCCTAATGAACAGAGTGACAACGTAACTTTGTGTTTGGCTATGCATGCAGGCTGCGTAATGCCAGCCACAGTATATGACTACTGCATGTATCATATAGAATCTGAGCAACCCACACTCATAATTAGTAAGCAACATATTGTGAGGGTTTGTAATGTTTCCTGAGTAAAAACAATGAAAATAATGTTGGTAAATAGTAAGATTAGCATTCATACAAGTGTCACAGATCTTCTGATAAATCATGTATAAAGTATTAAATGAATGCTTGCAGGAAAAAGTTATTGGATACACATTTAAAATAGTGTTCAATAAAGCTGAGCATTGTGGATTTGAATTAGTTTATTTGAATCACAGCAGTGACAGTATTAGATCATTAAAGGAATCCAATACTGTGTACTGAAATTCATATTTCAACAATATAAATTATAGGGAGAGATATTTTGACACTGCCATTCAGAGCAAGGCTTGACCTCTTACGATGTAAGTACCCTTGATTATGTTTAAGAGAAAAGTAATATAAAATGAAACTATTTTTAAATCTATAAAAGTATGAAGAATTTACTTAGAATATCTAGGTCAAGAAAGTTGAGAACATATGGTAATAAGGTTAGTGATTAAACAATTCCACAAGGATTTGAAGAGTGACTGCCTACACAGCTTGTAAAAAGAGAGCCTTTGCTAAAATATACATGCTCACATATCCATGCTTGGAGCACGTATAAATTATTTTTCTCTTCAGTGAAACATTTCCTCCCTACCACTTGTTGCGATTTTATATTTATGCTATCACATAAGCCTTTGCTTGCATTCTCATTTTCACTCTTTTCATCTGACAAAAAGTTCACAAGTGTGGGGAGAATTGGCATTCTTCTGCTTGTGGCCATGACAAGATTCAGTTCAGACGATGTGAAATTCAAAAAAAGAATAGCTTCAAACATTGCTACAGCTTCCACAGGAAGCCATGCATTAGTTAAATTGTGTACATAATATCAATTTACAGATCTAAGTTTGAATGGAAACTAGAGACCTAACCCACACTAATTAAATCTTCTACCTAAGTGCAGAAAAGTGAGAAGCTGACACTATAAGTCATAGAATCATAAATTCATAGAATGGTCAGAGTTAGAAGGGACCTTAAAGGTCTTCTAGTTCCAATCCTCCTGCCATGGGCAGGGAAAACTTCCGCTAGAACAGGTTCATCAAAATCCCAGCCAACCTGGCCTTGAACATTTCCAGGGATGAGGTATCCACACCTTCTGGGGAACTTGTTCCAGTGCCTCACCACCCTCAGAGTAAAGAATTTCTTCCTTATATCTAACCTAAATCTCCCCTCTTTCCATTTAAAACTGTCACCCCTTGTCCTATCACTACATGTCCTTTCAAAATGTCCCTCCCCATTTTTCCTGTAGACCCCCTTTAGGTACTGGAAGGCTGCTATAAGATCTCCGTGGAGCCTTCTCCAGTCTGAACAACCCCAACTCTCTCAGCCTGTCTTCATAGGAGAGGTGCTCCAGCCCTCTGAACATCTTTGTGGCCCTCCTCTGGACCCGCTCCAACTGTTCCATGTCTTTCCTGTGCTGAGGACTCCAAAGCTGGATGCAGTACTTCAGGTAGGGTCCCACCAGAGCGGAGCAGATGTGACATCATGTGCAGCAATAAAACTAGGGGACAGGTTGGAGGGGGAGGCGGGGGGGTTGCTGCTCAGGGGATAACTGAGCATCAGTTAGTTGGTGGTGAGCAATTGTTTTCATTTGCATCACTTTTCTTTCTTGGGTTTTATTCGTCTCTCTGTTATTTTCCTTTTCATTACAATTTACTATTAGTATTATTATTATTTTCATTATTGTTTTATTTTATTTCCATTATTTAACTGTTCTTATCTCAACCCACAAGTTTTTTCACTTTTACCCTTCTGATTGTCTTCCCCCATCCCACTGGGTGAGAGTGGGAAGGGAGAGGTCAGGGAGTGAGCAAGCGGCTGTGTGGTGCTTAGTTGCTGGCTGGGGTTAAACCATGACAGGAGGGAATTTGCAGTCACTGAATTCAGTCTCTTCCTATCACAGCCAAACATTAATCTCCATCATAAAACATTGACATCACATCATACTGCTGCTCTTGGGAAGCTTTTGCAAAAGCTCTACCTTGCCATAGCTAGACTGAAAATTAAGTCTTATACATGTAGACCAGTGTATACTCACAGAAAAAAGTCTTAACAGTCCATAGAAGCTTCACACAAATTTGAGCAAAGCATCAGCAGATTATTTGAAAGGAGGCAGCAAAATATGGCGGCAATTCTGCCCCATTCAAGAGCTAAGAGCACAGGAATAGCTTACTCAGGAGAGATGCAACCCCATCTTACAACTTCATGTTGCCTCTGTTCTTTCTCTCACACAGTGAACTTTGTATTCCTGTCTTTACAGAGGCACACTTTCACGTGGCCGAAATAAGGAACCTAAAAGGGATTTTAATTGTCCCCTTGTAATCAGCAATGCTTACTTATGAGCTGTGGGTAGGATAAGTACCTGCTAAGGTAGTGCTTAGGTGGGTCCAGCTCTACACTTACATGTTTCCCTGTGCCCAAGGGCTCATTCTTTAATCTTATTATGCAGTTAAAGCAACAGGCAGAGCCCGAGAAGAGCAGGGACAGAAGTCATGATGGAATTCCAAAAGATTATTTTTTTGTGGAATAAGATTTAGTGGCACTGCCAACAACAGTGAAAATAGCTGCAAATGTTAACTTGAGGTAAAGTCAAATGTTGGAAGTAAAACGCTTGAGGTGAAGTTTTCCACTTGAGACACCTGTCTCATCTTACTGTTTTGAAAAACAGATACTTATTGTATTGATCCAGATAAAAGCTGCTCTAGACCACACAAGGCATGTGAACATAAAGTGAGACCTACAACACTCAGGAGAGATGCCTCGTAAGAAGCCACACTGAACTGATGATGAGAAAAGGATTTAGAGGAGAACTGAAAAGGCCTCAAAGGGCAAACTTAGACCTACTAATCAGCTTTGGATACACCCTGGGAGCCAAGACGAACCGCTCCAGTGCAGGCACATTCACAGCAGAGCCAGGCAATCGTGGCAAAAAGGGTTTTTTTCCTGAGCTTTTCTGAGGCGGGAAATGCCAGGGCAGCACAAGGACCCACAGGGAGCCGGCAGCTAGCACAAGGTTGGCTGACGAGGCTGAAGGGAGGCCAACAGCAACAGTGGCCACCCTCAGTCCCCTAAAAGGCAGCCCTAGGGAGCGCGAGCAACCAGGAGTGCCACCACCAGGATGGGCAAACAGGGTGTGGCATATCAGCCATGGTGTGGCACGGCAGTTTGCAGGGAAGTTCACATGGGAGGGCATGGAAAGCTCTGCCAGGTCAAGAGGTGAGTTCAGCTGGTGAGAGGGAGCTTAGCCATGGTCTCCACCCAGCAGAAAGCTACATCCACTGCACTGGCCAGAATAGATGTAGCCACAGACTGAGCTCCCATGGAAACATTCAGCCACCCAGGTCTCAGGCTGCATGGAGTGCTGGAATCTTACATGGTCAAGGCTAAGGAGCATCAGCAGGTGTGAGAAAGGAAAACTCGTGGAATCACTCTCTGACCTCACTGAGAGAGAAACAAGGCCAGATACCAGTAAAAAAAGAACATCAAAGAGATCCCATATTCTCCCCCTACCAGCCTGAAGGTGGTGGCCTAATAGAGATCTGTGAATGGAGACAAGCCCGTGCTAGAAGCTGCAAGCGAACCCTCTCCTTGCCCACCTTGCCTATCTAGGCACCTCTGTACAATAGGTATGAGGCTCTGGATAAGGCAGGCCAGCCAATGGATGATGTGGATGACAGTCCAACTATACCAGAGGAGTTTTCAGGATCAGAACAGGCTACCCCCGGTATAACAACCACCTCCACAAGGAAGAAAATATGGGTTGTAGTTGTAGGCGACTCCTGTCTGAGGGGAACAGATACACTGGGCTGACCTTCCTCTTAGGGAAGTATGCTGCTTCCCTGGGGCCCGGGTTAGGGACATCACTAGGAAACTTCCTAGCCTGGTACAGCCCTCGAACCGTTACCCACTGCTGCTTTTCTGTGTAGGTGGCAATGAAGTCAGCATATAGCCCAAGTATGAAGAAAAGAAACTTCAGGGCCTTGGGATAGTTAGTAAGGGAATCTGGGGCACTGGTTATATTTTCTTCTCTCCTTCCAATTACAGGCAGTGACATTGGAAGAAACAGACGCACTCAGTCTGTTAATACATGGCTCCATGGCTCCTGTCACTGTCACAATTTGGGGGTTTTTGGAATGAGGTGGCCTACATGGCACCAAGCTCGCTGGTGTCAGACAGGGTTCATCTTTCTCAAAGGGGGAAGAGGGTCTTTGTTCATGAGCTAGTGGGGTCATTGACAGAGCTTTAAACTAGACTTGATGGGGGAAAGGGGCATTATCAGGCTTGCCCATGGCAAGCCAAGGGACAACACAACAGGATTTGAGGGACAGGGTGCTAGCAAAGGCCCTCAGTCTGTTGCTCCGAGATGTGCTAGGTACACTGCAGTGCACTCAAAGTCTTATGGAGATGAGCCAGGGGCTGCTGAGGCAATAAGATCCAAGGGGAAAACACGAGTAAAATATCTCAAAAGGAAGACCACCTGGACAGCAGCATAAAGAAATTGCAGCCACTCCAGCCAGTAAGTCAGCTTCAACGGGGACACAGCTTAAGTGCCTCTATGCAAATTCAGTTAGCATGGGGAACAAAGAAGAAGAGTTAGAGATGGGCGAATGCCTCCAGGGCTATGATCTCATTGGTATCATAGAGATGTGGTGGGATGGCTCCTATGACTGAAGCATTGGAATGGAAGGATACAGGCTTTTTAGGAAGGACAGACAGGGGAGACAAGGAGGTGATCAATGACCAGCTGTAATGAATGGAGCTCCAGCTGGGGATGGATGAAAAGCTGACCAAGAGCTTATGGGTCAGGATTAAAAGGAACGCAGGGGCAGGTGACATTACAGCAGGGGTCTGCAACAAGCAACCTAATCAGGGTGGTGGAGCAGATGAGGCCCTCTATAGACAGATAGGAGCAACATCATGGTCACAGGGCCTGGTCCTCATGGGAGACTTCAATCACCCCAATATCTGTTAGAGGGAAAACACACAGTGGGGCACGAGCAATCCAGGAAGTTCTTGGAATATGTCAATGACAGCTTCCTTCTCCAAGTGGTAGAGGAGCCAATGAGGAGAAGAGCTATGCTGAACCTTGTCCTTACCAACAAGGAGGGTCTAGTGGGGAATGTCAGGTTTGAGGGTAGCCTTAACTGCAATGAATGGTAAAGTTCAGGATCCCTAGAACAATGAGGAGGGTATGCAGCAAGCTCCCTACCCTGGATTTCAGGAGAGCAGACTTTGGCCTCTTGAGAGATCTGCTTGGTAGGGTTCCATGTGATAAAGCACTGGAGGGGAGAGAGGCCCAAGGAAGATGGTTAGTATTCAAGGATCACCTCGACCAAGCTCAGGAGCAATGTATCCCAACAAAGAAGAAGTCAGGCAAAAAAGCAGGAGGCCTGCATGTATGAACAAGGAGCTCCTGGACAAACTCATACAGAAAAGGGAAGCCTATGGAGGATGAAAGCAAGGACAGGTAGCCTGTGAGGAATACAGAGAGACTGTCTGATCAGCCAGGGACCAAGTTAGGCAAGCTAAAGCCCAGAGAGAATTAAATCTGACCAGGGGCAACAAGAAAAACTTCTGTAAGTATGTCAGTGATAAAAGGAAAACTAGGGAAGATGTGGGCCCTCTCTGGAAGGAAACAGGAGACCTCGTCATCCAGGATATGGAGAAGGCTGAGCTACTTGATGATTTTTTTGCCTCCATCTTCACTGGCAAGGGCTCTAGCCACACCGCCCAAGTTGCAGAAGGCAAAGGCAGGGGCTGTGAGAATAAAGAACTGCCCAATGTAAGTGAAGACCAAGTATGAGACCATCTAAAGAACCTGAAGGTACACAAGTCCATGGGGCCTGATGAAATCCATCTACAGGTCCTGAGGAGCTGGAAGATGAAGTTGCTAAGCCACTTTCCATTATATTTGAAAAGTCATGGCAGTTTGGTGAAGTTCCCACTAACTGGAAAAGGGGAAACTTAACCACCATTTTCAAAAAAGGAACAAAGGAAGACCCGGGGAACTACAGACCAGTCAGTCTTACCCCTGTGCCAGGCAAGATTATGGAGCAGATCCTCCTGGAAACTCTGCTAAGACACAGGGAAAGCAAGAAGGTGATCAGTGACAGCCAACATGGCTTCACCAAGGACAAGTCATGCCTGACAAATGTAGTGGCATTCTATGACGGTGTTACAGAATTGGTGGATAAGGGGAGACATCATCTACCTGGACTTATGCAAAGTGTTTGACACTGTCCTGCACAATGTCCTTGTCTCTAGATTGAAGAGACATGGATTTGATGGCTGGACCAGATGGTGGATGAGGAACTGGCTGGATGGTTGCACTCAAAGTGTTACAGTCAGCAGCTCAGTGTCCAAGTGGTGAGCAGCGACGAGTGGCATTCCTCAGGGGTCGGTACTGAGACCATTGCTGTTTAACATCTTTGTCGGTGACATGGACAGTGGGATCGAGTGCACCCTCAGCAAGTTTGCCGATGACACCAAGCTGTGTGGTGTGGTCAACATGCTGGAGGGGAGGGATGCCATCCAGAGGGACCTGGACAGGCTGGAGAGGTGGGCCCATGCAAGCCTCATGAAGTTCAACAAGGCCAAGTTCAGGTTCCTGCACATGGGTTGTAGAAATCCCGAGAACAAATAAGGGCTGGGCAGAGCATGGACTGAGAGCAGCTCTGAGGAGAAGGACTGGGGGGTGTTGGTGGATGAGAAGCTCAACATGAGCTGGCAATGTGGGCTCACAGCCCAGAAAGCCAACCGTATCCTGGGCTGCATCAAAAGAAGCACGGCCAGCAGGTCAAGGGAGGCGATTCTGCCCCTCTACTCCACTCTGGTGAGACCCTACCCGAAGTACTGCATCCAGCTTTGGAGTCCTCAGCACAAGAAGGACATGGACTTGTTGGAGCAGGTCCAGAGGAGGGCCACAAAGATGATCAGAGGGCTGGAGCACCTCTCCTGTGAGGATAGGTTGAGAGAGTTGGGGTTGTTCAGCCTGAAGAAGAGAAGGTCTTCATGGAGACCTTGTAGTGGCTTTCCAGTACTTACAGAGGGCCTACAAGAAAGCTGGAGAGGAACTTCTTACAAAGGCATGTAGCGATAGGATGAGAGGCAATGGCTTCAAACAGGGAGAAGGTACATTTAGAATGTCAGGTAGAAAATTTTCACTCTGACGGTGGTGAGACACTGAGACAAGTTGCCCAGAGAAGTTGCTGAGGTCTCATCCCTGGAAGTGTTCAAGACCATGCTGGATGGGCCTTTGAGCAGCCTGGTCTAGTGGGAGGTGTTCCTACCCATGGCAGGGGGATTGGAACTAGATGACCTTTGTGGTATCTTCTAATTCTAGCTGTTCTATGATTCTCTGAAACAGCTAGAGTGGACAGAGTTAGAGAAATTTATTTGAAAAATAAACACTGAGACAGAGAAACAAAATAAGTAGTCCACGGACACATGTGCTCTCTTCTTTTGTGACTACCTTCCACTGAATCCAGAACAAGTAGCACAAATAAAACTGTTCCTCCTCAACGTTTCAGAACTGCGATTGAAGTCTTTGGGAGCAGTGTTTTAAATATCTGGAGCGCTGGATAATATTGAACATGACAATACTGAGGGAAAAAAAAAACAAACAACCTCTCACTGACTTAAAATTCTCTAAAATTAGCAGACAATATTTATCTTAATGTGTCTGTGCCTCTGCTCCTTGTACATAAGTGGAAATAACTTTCAGAAGAAATATCAGCCTAGGTTCACAAACATACCTGTGAAGTCTTTAGCTAGTACGGTAATGAGCACAGCAGAGATGAGGGAAGTAAAAAATGTCTTCAAAACAGAATTTGGAGAACATGTAGTAAGTAAAACACGGTTTTGCATAACACATGTAGACACAAAGCTGAATAGCTGGCCATTGAGTGATATCACTCACCAGTTGCACAGAACAAATCTCAGATCAGACAGCAGTGTTTAACATAACAAGAAACTGCCCCATTGTGCAAATGTGCTTCAGAGCAATACTATTTTCACAACCTTCCTAGTTTTTCAGCATTTCACTTTTCAACCTTAACAATGTTCTTTTCATATGATTTTCTCATGGACAAATATATTTATGTCAAGTTATTTAATTAAAGTAGCTACAGCCAAAGAAATACAGCTCAGTCTCCCTATATGTTTTATCTACATAGACTTTGCTTAATCTCCCTGATAGCGCAGTTTCAAATATGTATTACAAACCTGCTTTCATGAATGGATGTGTTAATAATAATACAGCCATTTGTATTCAAACTCCAGCTATCTCACCTTTAGGGACCCTTTGTCTCAGAGACTTGATTCATTATTAGTATAGCTAACAAGGTTCCAGTTTCTCAATATCAGTCTCCTATTTAGTTCTAATTTGTAATATCACAACCTTTGCTTAACCTCAGCTGCAGAGAAGTCTTCCTGATTGTATTTCTAGACAGCAAAGTTGCATTAATTCCTCAATGCAGATTTAGATCAATGAAAATAAGATGTTAAAAAGTCTTTTTTATCCACAGAATTTGATATGTTCTTAGTACCAGCACCTCAGTACATCCCCAGGATATGAAAAAATCCCAGTTGTTCATCTTTTTGCTCCAAGTAAAAAGATGCTTATACTTGAAGAATTTCATAAGCAGATCTGTATCATGAACATTTCCAGCTTTTCGAACAGCTCTGTCTTCAGCAAATGTTATGTCTGAGTTATTGCTGAGCAATATATATATATAAGAGCAAAAGTCTGAGATATAAAGGAGAATATCTCAAGCTCAGGACATACTCTATAGCTTTAATAAAATAAAATGCTGCTTTCCCAAGCACATTTATCCTATTGTATCATTATAGCTCATCAACTCATTTTGTTAGAGTGATTTATGAAGACATGCAAGACTGTGAAACAATCTATCATTTCTAAGAGTCATTCAGGTGCTAATTTAGGTACTGAATTATTTCATTACAGGGCAAAGTAGTCATAAAGCTAGCTTCTTTTTTTTCAGATGTGATTAGATTTAAGAAAGTTTTTCATTTAGCATAACCGAATAGTCTAGATATACTAATAGAAGAAAATTTACAATTTTCCTACATTTGGCATCAATAAAATAAATGAGAAATGTTTAGATTGTACATGTATTCTTCACACGTTGATCACCACCACTGCTCAGTGTTAGAGAGCTATTTAGATTTTTCAGGCCTAAACTTCATGTGTCTTCCTAGTCTTGCTAATAATAGATATTCCACCAAACCCTCTCTTTTTGGATAGCATAGACTCATATTAATCTACACAAACATACAAAATCTTTGGCTCATTTATTAAAGTTCAGTAACTTTAGCTCATGCTAAGATTAAAAAAACCCCAACTGTTAACAGAATACTATAAAATACATTGCCCAGCAAACAGCCAGAACCACTTCCTCATTGCTTTAATGATTCAAGAGATATTACAGGATAAGTATATCTTCCTGTCTTACATTTGGCCCAGCTACTTCCAAACATATCTTCCAAACACATCTTCCAAACACAGAGCTAGAGTGAAAAATTTTTGCACATTTGGTTCACATGTAAATAATAAGTATAAAAATTCAGTCAACTCCCATTGCTTTTCTTACAAAAGAACCTCAGCAGAAAAGGAATTTCATTCTTTGATGCTGAAACTCCAGGTTGATAGGCTGAATGGACAACCTAAGCCCAAGCATCTTTTCTGTACAAAGATGAGCAATGACCAGCTTTAAGGTTTATAGCAGATCATTCAGACAAAATGCCAGAGAGAATCCTTCTGTTATACAACTTAAAGAACAAAGTCAATGTCACAAGATGGAGTTATCAGATATGTCTCCATGTTTCTTTATGTGGTACTAAATGTTCCATTTTAGGAAGAAATGTATTTTTAACAGTACAGGATTCTGGACAGAGGGATTTTTTTGTCTCTAACTGGACTCAATGCCAACAACAGAGCCAGAGCTTAGAGGCAGATGTTGGCTTTGAGTTGAAAGGTCTTCAACTTTGTTTCAGGGCTGACACATACAAAAACTGATGGAGTATTTCAGACATAGTTATGCAAATATGATCCTGCATTATGTAAAAAGACAGTCATCATGATCGACAATACAGGAGAAGGTTCTTACCTCAGTTTCCACGCTACTTTAAGTTGCAAACTCACACCTGTTTATTACCATATCTTAAGGGGACCATCTACCATCTAGTGCTTGCTACTTTGGCAAGACGAGATAAAATAGTATCCTAACTTTGATGACTGCCTGAGAGCACCTACTATATCACATTTGCCATATTATGCATATTTTTTCACATAAATGACTCAGTTTCCAGTGCTGATTACTCTCTCCTGGTCTTGATGTCCATGCCATAACCATAAACATCAATCCAGAGCTGCAATATTTAGAAAACAAATAATATTAGAGGGGATGAGACTAAAATATTAAGTAGAAAAAGTAAATCAAATGTGTATATCCAAAGTGACTGGAACAAGAAACATATGAATTCACAAAGGAGGTACAACTAGTTCATGAAAAGAGCTGTGGTAGTATTTCTGGCTTGCAGGTAGGTTTGTAAGTAGTACAATAGTTCTCGTTTGCATACATTTCCACATTATATTTTTTAAATAAAACAAAAATAATATTTTGGCTCAGAAAAATACAAATATATTAATTGAAGCAGGAAAAAATTGCCAATCACACAAGAAAAACCTGAAGTAAAGCATCTGAGGCTTTAAGACCTCAGTGAAGATTTAGAGAATTTTATCTTATCTGACCTAGTGCCTACATCTTAAGCCTTTATGACTTGCAATAGATCTATAGGTTGTGCTATAACAGCAAATGACATACCATCAGCTGCATTTTTCCAATGATGTCTGTCTTTGCTTCCTAGCCATTTCTTTGCAACCATTTTGCGAATAATTTACAATTTCATTCTTTATCTTCAGAAGTTTCATTAACAAATCAAATAAGTGAGAGCCATTTTCAATGCTTAAAAGATGCATCAGATCTATTCCAATTGTTCATATTAAATTATAAAAGAATTTAAATGTAAAAAGAAAGTGTTTTGAGACTATCATTGAACCCTCTTCACATTCTTTCTTAATGATACATACGTTAGAAATAAATGGGAAAAAAGAACTCTATTTTTTCAAAGAATCACGTATTCATTTAGCCATATGAAATCCTCCTTGCATAAAATAGAATCATAGAATCATAGAATTGCTGAGATTGGAAGGGACCTTTAAGATCATCAAGTCCAACCATTAACCTACCCTGACAAAACCCACTTCTAAACCATGTCCCTAAGTACGACATCTACCCTTTTTATAAACATCTCCAGGGATGGTGAATCCACCACCCCCCTGGGCAGCCTATTCCAATGTTTAATAACCCTTTCAGTGAAAAAATGTTTCCTAATATCCAATCTAAACCTCCCCTGACATAACTTAAACCCATTTCCTCTTGTCCTTTCACTTGTCACCCGGGAGAAGAGGTCAGCCCCCACCTCTCTACAACCTCCTTTCAGGTAGTTGTAGAGGGTGATAAGGTCTCCCCTCAGCCTCTTCTTCTCCAGGCTAAACAACCCCAGTTCCCTCAGTCGTTCTTCATAAGATTTGTCCTCCAGATCCCTCACCAGCTTTGTTGCCCTTCTCTGGACATGCTCCAACACCTCAATGTCCTTCTTGTAGTGAGGGGCCCAAAACTGAACACAGTACTCGAGGTGGGGCCTCACCAGTGCTGAGTACAGGGGGATGATCACTTCCCTAGTCTGGCTCACCACACTATTCCTGATACAGGCCAGGATACTGTTGGCCTTCTTGGCCACCTGGGCACACTGCTGGCTCATATTCAGCCGGCTGTCCACCAGCACCCCCAGGTCCTTTTCTGCCAGGCAGCTTTCGAGCCACTCCGCCCCAGTCCTGTAGCGCTGCATGGGATTGTTGTGACCCAAATGCAGGACCCGGCACTTGACGTTGTTGAACCTCATACCATTGGCCTCAGCCCATCGGTCCAGTCTGTCTAGATCCCTCTGCAGGGCCAGCCTACCCTCAAGCAGATCAACATGCCTGCCTAGTTTGGTGTCATCTGAGAACTTACTGAGGGTGCATTCGATCCCCTCATCCAGATCATTGATAAAGATATTAAAGAGAACCTGCCCCAGCACCAAGCCCTGGGGGACACCATTTGTGACCGGACACCAGCTGGATTTAGCTCCATTTACCACCACACTCTGGGCACGGCCATCCAGCCAGCTATTTACCCAGCGAAGAGTCCACCTGCCTAGGCCATGAGCAGCCAGTTTCTCCAGGAGAATGCTGTGGGAGACGGTGTCAAAAGCTTTGCAATAATCCAGGTAGATAACATCCACAGCTTTTCCCTCATCCACCAAGTGAGTCACCTTATCATAGAAGGAAATCAGGTTTGTCAGGCATGACCTGCCTTTCACAAACCCATGCTGACTGGGCCTGATCACCCTGTTCTCCTGCATGTGCCGTGTAATGGCACTGAGGATGATCTGTTCCATCACCTTCCCAGGCACCGATGTCAGACTGACTGGCCTGTGGTTCCCTGGATCCTCCTTCCGGCCCTTCTTGTGGATGGGTGTCACATTTGTCAACCTCCAGTCAGCTGGGACCTCCCCGGTTAGCCAGGACTGCTCATAAATGATGCAAAGAATGAAAAGAATACAACTAGTTTCTTTGCAATTTTGCATAAAAGTAAGTGCGATTTTCCTTCTCCAGCAATCCTTTTTTTCCCCCAAGATTTTCAACTTCTTTCTTTTGATATGGACACTTCCAAATTATCTAGGTTGCCTACGATTAAAGATTAACTATCACCCACATCACAGTCATCAATAGATACTAATTGTTTCTATTTATCTGTCTCCAGGTCCTTAGATATCTAACTGGGCTGCATGTAATTGTTCCAGTGCTAGAAATAACTAAGAAGCTGGAAATAAAACGGCTATGTGAGAAAGAGCCCATTACACAATCTGTTCTTTTTTGAACAGTAAACATAATCTGTACTCTGCTGTAGAAGTAACTGCCAGCTCATGGATTATTACATTGCTGATACTGCCCTACTACTGCTAAACCAACAGAGTATGCTCTTCAGTACTTCTTTCAACAGTAAAAGGTGGAAAAGCAATGCTTTGGAAGAAAAATCAAGCAAGTCAATGAGTTTTTTTCCCAGGATGTGAAGCAGGTATAGGTAGTATCACTCTTGTATTGGAAGACTCCTATCAGTTCTTAGAGATTTCACTCCATCTTTCTCCTATTCCATCAAAAAAAATCATTGGTTTAGTGCTTGTTCCCAAAAGATGCAGAAAGAATTTTTTTCGAAATGTCTTTTAAGCAGTCTAGAATCAAGCATTTACATCATTAATTTCTGTAAAATGTTCCTGTTGTTATACAGACTTCAGTATCTAGGGAAGACATAGCGAAAGTTGCAATTAAAGCGATTTCATTAAACACATTCAGCCCATTAAGTTGTTCAATTTTGCATTAAAATCATTATTATCTCAAATGTAGCAAGAAAGATATTTGGCAAGTGGTGACAGTTGGAAACATAAAATAGACATATGTTTTTCTTTACAGAAAACAGATATGCACATCCTCATATTGAATATGTAAATTTGTATGTGTAAAGCTTTTCCTTCTCCTTATACATTTTCACTCTTATAAAATATTTGCCCAAGTTTCCAGCTTTCTTTATGGAAAACTACTGTAGCAAATTAAGTTTAATAGTTGCATCTTTTCACTATAATGCTGTCACAGTTTGAGGTTTGACCTACGTCTAGTCAACTAGTTAACTTCCAAAGTTACTCACAATTAAACATGCTAAAATCAGATAAATGCTGTTTTGACTCCAGTTTGAATCTGCTTACAACTAAAAACTGTTACTGGTGATTATGACAGGATAATAATAGGTCTAAATATCATTGCCGACTATAGAAGGAGGGAGTTTCACATGCTTTCACTACAGCTGTTACTTAGCAGCCAAACAGCCTCCACTGTAAACCCAAAATCTGATTGTGTTACATCTTCGTCAAGCACGTAGCAAAAACTGGCCTCAAACTTACTTACATGATCAACTGAAATACATTACTTGCCTATTAAAAAGAAAATATGATCTCTAAAAATGCTCTTCTACTGTGAAAAATTATAGCAATTGTACAAAGCATGAACTGGCTATAAACAGGACTGGAAAGATAAATTGTTCTCCTGTGAGCTCTCTAAATTCCCTGACCAATCAAACACTATACAATTAAATGGCAAGCAATTTATTTTTACATTAATTTAGTCAATCAAGACCTATAGAGAATTACAAAGAAAAAATTATAGGGCAAATTCTCCATGTTCTCATTGAGCAGGAGACCAGCATTATTCCATTAGCTTCAGAGAATCTACACCAGACGAGATCTGGCATCAGAATGTGCTCAAAGCTTCTGAACACTAGTAGAAATTGCATTATGAAATTTTTAATTTATATTAGAATTTCATTAGAAATGATGCAAGGCTTGTTTCCTCAAGTAATTATTTCAGCAGAGGTGGACCCCTTGGTCCTGTTCTTTCCCCAGGTACAAATGCACTTTGGCATTGGACCCAATGCTTCACACCTTACTCAAGCAAAGTGTCAGAGGAATTCTTCACAGCAAGAGGTGAGACTGACTTGTTTACAGAGGGGGTTTCTAAAACAGCTAAGTCTCATCCTTTTTTGTTTGTTACTTCTTATAAAAAGGTAGAAGTATACAGTATTCAAAATCAAAAGTAAAAAGTTGAACACTGCTGTTTTCACCAAAGAAAAATGCCATTAAGAAAACTACTTAAAGATGTACAAACGCAGGATCTGTACAAATATTTTTAAAACAGAAAAAATACCAGCTGGGTTGTCCACATAGTCAGGAGAGCATGTAGACACAGTTCAAATGGGAAATCAGGGCCAAAAGTTGTACCTAGGAATGCAATCATTGTGTTTGAAAAAAACAACGTAATATACAAGCAGAAGGAACTTTAAGAGGTCACTTGTTCCGCCTCTTTGCTCTCAGGTGCTATACCTAGATGATCCTGACACAATCTCATCTATCATACCATCACATTTTCTTCAACAAAGAGGAATATGTATTATTCATTACACAGTAATATAAGAAGGTACCATACTCCAGCCAGTGAATTCTCATCAAATTCTATTTCTCAACATTCAGCACTTCTTCAAGGCAACCCGTTAGTTGTCTGCCTTTTTTGATACACTTGAGCTTTTTGTGCTGATGGATTACTCTCATGACCTAATTTTTAATTCAGAAGCTCACTTCTCTCCATTTATGCATGTTAAATACAAGTACTAAAGTTTGGGTTTAATTGGATTCATTATTACTCACCCAAAAACAAAACTCCCTGTAGTCAGTCAATGGGAGTCCTTCAGACTTCACCTCAGTAGTCATCCTTCTTTGACAAGTTACCATGTAACCCCAAGTCCTTTCTAAGCACAACCACCAATGACTTTTCCTTCTAAAGATGAACATGGATAGTTTGTCAAAAATTTTCAGCAAATATGAAAAGTATCTCAAAAATGAGCACACATCAAAACCACATTGAAATAAGTGCTAAAATATTCTAAGAGATGGGATAATTCTGTCAACAAAAAGTATATATAGCAGAGCTAGATCCACAAAAAAAAAAAAAGCAGAGTATTTCCCAATGGTGTCTAGGGGTATAGCATATCTCATTTGGTGGGACATCATAGCCTGTATCTCTGCCCTCAACGGGTACAGAAAGTAAGAGTTAAGTTCTTCAGATTCAGATAGTATTAGCCAAGTGCAGACAGTTAAAAAGATTAAGCACAGTCTGGAAGTGTCTGTTTCACTACATAGAGTAAAGAAAGGAGATGGACACATAGGGTGAGTACTTCAAATGTCTGTATCCTCATCTACTAGTGCCTGTCAGCTTGGTTATATGAACCCAATCTTAACTAATCTTGATTGTCACATCTGAGGGATTATTCAACCACAGGAGGAGAGAACACTCAGAGATAAGAGGTTTTCATTTGTTGGAGTCTTTTTGCCAAAGAAGTTTTACTTTGTGTAAAAGGCAAAGGTAAAGCAAGATGAATTCCCAGCCTGGTTTAAGACTGTTTCTCCAGTAAAATGGAGCACTCATGAGTTAGGGGCTCTGCACTGTTGACTTCTTTATACAAAGTACATCAATGTCAGCAGGGTATTTCCTCTCCTCCAACAGTCTGTTGCCTGGTGCTTAAGGAAATGTTTCTGAGGTGGAAATATAAGTTCAAAAACCCCTCAAACAAGGGAAATAATTAAACACAGATTTCTGAAATCTTTGGTGAGTGCTGAGCTATGTCATACAGGACCACATCACCATTTATTTTATTTACCTTAGACTGCAATTATATGAATCAACAGCACTCAATATCAGTCTAAATAGATTTTCTTATGCTGGATGAAAAGTTAAGTGGTTTTAGCTTACAAAATGTTGAAGAGAAGGAAGAAAAGGCAGGAAAGAAGGCAAGGAAGGAAAGGAGATTAGAAAGACTATATATGTTTTCCTTGAAGAAAAAAAAAAAAAGTAATATTGCAAAACACTCAACTAGGAGGGGAAAAAAACCCCACACATTAGAACTTTCTAAAATAAGTACTTGCAAAAATTGGACATAGGAACTTCATTTTTTTTCAGACAAACAACAAGGACATATAATATAAAAATACATACTGGGAATAGTATAAATGACAGGATACAAACAGAACAACAGCATGTGCTTAAAAACTTGATCGGGAAATAGGCAATTGGCTAAACTGCCCAGGGGAGTCCCAGTTTCATCACCTCAGTATAAACATTACTCAAAAGATGCAGCTGCAAAGTTACCTGATAGAACAGATCTTCAGAAAGAAATGTTCAAGCATGTCACTAAGGGCTCCTGAATGCTTTTCAGTTTCACCATTGCCCTTGCTGGGAATACCTCGCCTTCCTGCATTTCATTACCACTAAAGAAACAATTGTATTCCTTATTTTTCACTGACAGAAAGATTAGTTTGCTGAAAATTAAAATGAAAAAAAAATCCCATTGAGATCTCTGGTATAAGAACACCTGTGAGATGAGCAGCATTAGAAGTCGGAGAGATTTGGTAACAGAACGTCACAAGGAAAAGCAGCAAGATGAGATTTTTTTCATACTTTCAATCTCTCTGATGTTGGTTTATAAAGCAGATACATGGCAGGGCATGGGGACAAAATATTCTGAAACTTTTGTCTGCTTGAGCTTCGTAAACTATTGACTAACTTTGTGAAAGCTGGTGCTTTGTTAGCTTAAAGTGAGGAACTGACACATACAATGAAGGTGTTTCTTACGTGAAATGGTTTTAAATTATTTTCTTGTAAACATTTTTCAACATATAAGGCACGGATCTCATAGTGCCTTATGATTAAAATTCTTAACACCTTCATGTGCATAATGATACTACCTGTTACAACATTTTATAGACCATATATCAAACAACCGGTTCAATCAATCTGAAGTGAAACCACCTCTGGTGAGAATACCATATCTGCTCTTTTTAGGAAATCTAACAGGGGTTGATAGGGCTCATAGAACAGAAGGTGTACAGGGAAAACACAGATGAAAAAAGGCATACTGGAACCTCATCGAGATAGCTATGTTGACATTTCACACTGCCTTGGAAACTCAAGTAGTCAGAGAATATGAACTGCTTCTACTTTGAAAAATGACTACCTGAAATGAGTATTTTCATACCAAACATGCTTTTCGCACTCCTTCAGACCCTTACTTTTCTCACTTTATTGAATGAAAAACAAACCAAAACCAACCCTTCCCTACTGTTTATTCCCTGCAGCCCCCAGAAGCAGGCAAATTTTGTGTGTTCTGACCACTCCTTTGTCCACAGCCCAGCTGAGGGCATAGCCTCCTCTGAGTAACCTTATACAAGGCAAGAACTGACCATGTCTTTCAGCTGGTAGGTGGGCTGTCAGGCTGAAAATACATGAAGCCATCGCTACTGTTCCCATCTCACCCAAGGTTTCCCAGAAAGATTCACATCCCAGAAGAATATTTGAAATAGACACCACTGAAACACAGACAAGACCTTGCTGTGTTTAATTAACATAGGCCTCAATAAAGCCAAAAAGCCAGTTTACACCTGCTGAGTCTGACTTGAATACAACTAACACTAAATGTGACACGTTTTTTTGCTAAATATAAAAGCAGGTGTCTTTGGATGGCCCCCAAATTCTCTTCAGTTTTTCTTCCCTGATGCTTTACTACTATGTTTTGTGTTAACCTTTCAGTTTAAAGCTGCATCGCACATGAGTATTCTACATCAGAGGGTGATACTGTGGGTGTTTATTTCTATTCAGGAAGATTTCTTCCTGCAATTTTCTCTTTCTGGGGAGAAAAATTAAGAAAAGGGCACCAAAACAAAGTGATCAAATCTTTTTTATGATCCATATCTGGGGATACAGTGTTTTGAAATACTACCATGTTTTGCTATTGTCTCCATCATGGAAAGTATTTCTATCTCATTCCGCAATTAATGCCGAGAAGTTTTAATCACATATGATCCAATCATGTTACTCTTCCAATCCTCTTTATCTTGCTGTGTCGTTCTGATGTCTCCCTTGTCCTGCGGGTGTGAAATCTGCACTATTATTAGCTCATTAGGTCTTCTAGCCTCTGGCTCGGTTAAGAATGATTCACTATATTTCTTAGCCATTGACAGTTTCAATTCCTTAACCTCTAAATTTCCCTTGATATATAACTATGTCTTGCCCCTTCTTATTTCAGCCTTCCAGAATATCCCTTGGCACTACGTTCTGAAGTCAGCCCCATCATCCCGTACGTAGCAAAACTAAGTATAATTTTCCTCTGCCAGTCAAGCTTTTAATTCCACCAATTTGTTCTTAATTCATTATAAGTTCAACTAACTGATTGAATTGGGTTTTTAATATTTCCTCATACAATGAATAAAATATCTTCCTACAGTTCTGATTCTATTTTTTCAGTTTAGATTGTTGGATTTAGATACACCACTCCTGTTTAAAAAGCTCATAAAGGTTTTTAAAACAGACATAAGAAAGTAATGACTTCCCTACCAAGGTAAATGCTTTCTAATTTGCCACTAACTGCTTAAGATCTCACAAATAAAAATTTCCTAACGAATTTTGAGCATTTTTTCAGATTATGCCTAAAATCTGTGCAGTACAAAATTAAAAGCCTGAGCTAAATTCCCCTAATTCAATTGAAAGACTACATTTAACTTTAGTGATATGGAAACCAAGATCGCTGGCTACCTCTTTCTTATAGAGCTGATAATATTGTTCACTCCATAATCTTAATGTTTATCTCTCTAGTTGCCGTAGAAATGGGCTCTTATGTGAAAGATCATTTGTTTAATTTGAGCCCCAATTACTGCACTACCAAAGCATATTCTAGCTCAGTCAGACAAATTCAGAAAAGTCTGCTTTCTCATTCACAAAATTATTTGCATCAAAATGGATATTTGCATAAAAAAATGATAATTTCTTAGAACATCCAGAGGTATACATCTTTTTAAAAAAAACAACTCTGTTCACCTGTGAAACCCTAGTTACTGGTATCAAGGTGGCCATTGACCTCTCTGTGCAAAGCGTAATCACAAGAATAACAGCCCATAGTTAAGGGCAACGTATGACCACTGAGGTGTGGCAGCTAGGTTCCGAAGGCCTCATGTCTGCCAGCTGCTAAATAGAAGTGATGAGATTCTCAGAAGTTCTCTGCATTTGCTAGTCAATCTGTAATTAGCTGTAGCATAGATATTCAGCATCTATAAATTTCAAACCAGAAATGTGTATACACATATAGTATAATACCCCTTAGATCCAACATTCTCATTAGGTTCATCCTACTTTAACTACAGCCATCTCTATCACACTTGTTCTCTCCTCCCCCTTCCCCATATTCTCTCTGTAATACTGTCTCCATCAATATGCTGCAGACCTTTTACTAAAAACAGTGTGCCTCTTTCTCAAACAGCATGGAAGGAAAGTTAGCAGGAGGGAATTTTTTTTTACACCTTTGAGAGTCTTTTACATAGAAAAATAGTAACTGAAATCTAGGTCACTAATAATTAAAGCAATTAAAGTAGCACTTAAGGTGTTGTGTATCTCAACAATGCATTGTTACAGAGGGAATGAAAAGGTTTTGATACCAGTTAAGATGGGTTTTTTAATCCTTCTTTTAGTTCTTAACAGAAAGTGTTTTATTTTGCGGGGGAGAAGGGGCAAAATGAGCTCTCCCTTTGGAGAATTTTTAATGCTTCCCAAGACTTCCAGAAACTTTAATTGAAAATGTAAATGGGAGAACCTGTTGTTTTATTAAAAAGTTTATTTTATGAGTGGAAATTACTTGTCTCTTTTCAGGTCAATCCATTTTTAGGCTACAAGAAAATCTTAAAATCAGGCTACTTGATGCCCTTCACAGCACAAGATACAGAAACACATCCAGTAATTTTGCCATCAAATCTTAACTTCTTGTTATAGTTGAACATATTTTCTAGACAGACATTTACTGGTAGGGACTACTATATTTTCAGATAAGTTTTTCCACTGGCTGAATGTCCCTGCTGCTTTTTTTGGTAAGGTTAAATAGTTTTCCATTATCAGATATGTATTCTCTAGGTGCCTGTAGGCTAGTCTTTTCTCAATTAAGCTAAGTAGATTGATATACCATAGCTTATGACTGACAGCATAGTCCCTCACTTTTTACAGTGAACCTTCTAGAATTTGACATCAGGAATGGACACAGAATTTTATTCATATTCTTACAAATGTCGTATTCAGAGGTTTTACTCTTTCTTACTCAATATTCTTCTTTTACACTTACAGTTTGTTCTCTGAGCTTTGTAATAGGACTTCAGTTAGTGAACATGTTTTTAATCCTACTTCCATTTCATGGTCACAAATGTCCAGTACAATGTTGCCTACTTTGTAGCACAAGTCGTTTTTTCTCAGCAGAAGCAACCACAAATATTATTGGAGTCCATATTTAGTTGTAGTAAAATTAAATATATTTAAGCAAACTTGTGCTGTCAAGCAATTCTATCTTTCTTATTTATTTTTCAAAATATTAACACCTTTCTCCACTTCCCTGGAACTTTCTTAGCGTTGCCTAGATTGCTTATAACCCTTTGGCCATAACTCTGACTATTCAGAGTTCCTCACCTAACTCTCTTACTACTTTTCTGTTCAAATTGCTGTGTCTTATCACAGACAGATTGTGTGATGTCATGATACTCTACAAACACAAAACAGTAACAGTGATTCTATACCCAGCCAGACAATTTTATGCAGTATGTGGTCTATGCTGGTAATAGGATAAGAGAGAGGCGGGGAGGAAAGAGAGATGAAACAATTTCTGTGGAGCTTGTTGTCATTAGATGGCCTGGAGGATCTTTCCACCACTAAGTGTCCTGTTCCCGGGCACAAGCCCAGTACTTCATTCCCTTTTATCTTCTTAGGACCCATCCAGCCACTTCCTTAGAATTTCTGTATTAACCATTACTCAGTGTTGGGAACAAGACAAACTAGGGAAAACATCATGTCTTGATTCACCAGTCCCCAAAACATCTCTCAATGGCATTAAGATACATAAAAAGAGATACCCTTTTCTGTGTTTTCTTTTTTTTGATCCTGCAGAACCTATAAACTACCTTGGATTAGTAGTCCAAAAGCCATTGTCTTCCTATGACCTACAGTTTAAGGCATCGTAGTCCATTTTTTAAATGTTCATTAAAAAAAAAAATCTATAAAGCTTTAGGTTTGATAGGGTTCCTTCAAGTTTGTACAAGAAGAAAGGAAGCAGATTTTTGTTCTGTTGCACCTACTTTGTGATTATTTTATAGTTCAGTATATCCTAATGCCTAACTATTTATCTTCATTTGGTAAATCTCATACTTCATTAAAAAGATTTCATAAAAGCTACCTCTGCTCAAATCCTTTGCCAGTCCACCCAAAATCTCAAGAAACAGAAAAGTTACTTTTGGTACAAGATTTGACTGGTATGAGTTTACCCTCAGTCTTTGAAGAGAGCCACGAGTTGGCCTATACATTCATCTCCCAGACTATATCACTGAATAGATGTCCTTAAATCTTCCCATGAGAGGAATTCATTATTAAGCTTATCCTGAAACTTCTTCTCAGACATATATCTTGTGCTTTTTAGCTTGTGTATTATTATAAACTGTTTCTAATTTTAACTTGTGAGAGCAATTCAGTCACAAAAGAACATTCACAAACTTCTCTATGAGATTTCCCTTCTTCCCTTTGTTTTTAAAGGAATCATAATGTACCGAACAGGGTTTTTTCCTAAGACATCAATTTGCTGGTCACAACAGATGAAGTAGGATTCATGACTATCTGGAGTTAGTTACCTACCTTTCATATACTATCAGTGTATTACTAATTTCAAGAAAAACTAATTAAAATTCACAGGGCCTGGGAGTTATAATTTGTGTCTGCTTAATAAATTAAAATTCCACTGGAAAACACGATCCGTCTTAACACACTAGATCCACCTGCAGAGCTAATCTACTCCTCATAATGCAGAATTATTGAAGAAATATCAGGCATTGTATCATATTCATCTATTTAATATATAGAGTTAATTCTGGAGGCAGAATAATTTTGTTTGGATTTCTTTTAGCATGCACACATTTAAGTTTGCAACAGAGAAACAGACATATATCCCAGATGAGAAGGTTCATGTACAGCTGAGCTGAGTAAGTAGCAGACAACAGTTAAACTACAGTTACATTTTGGAAACAGCCTTTGCTCATTGCATCAGTCAGAAACTTTACAACTTAGAAACTTCTTTCTTCCAGGGAAGAAAGAAGATGGTCAGAAAAAATAAATTCCCTGGAGTCTGTCAAGCGAATGCTTCTGCTAAATTCAGATTTATATCTCTGTGGTGAAGGTCTCTTTTATGACTCAGTCTTGCCCTCTTGTTACATCTTGTTACATCAATATCAAATGGATTTCATATGTGCAAAAATAGATGGCCTCCCTCTGAGGTATTTGCCAATGTAGTGTCACTGCAATGTATGCTATATTAATGATTAGGTTGTTAGCAGGAAAGGGAAAGTAAAATTGAGAAAAGTACAACTAGAACAAGATTCTCTGATTCTGCTGTTTCACATGGCATGAAATTTCACATTTCTCATTTCTGAGTTCACAATGTGAAATGTGCACATTCATACACACAGAGTCCTTATTGTCTTCCAATAGTACAGTGGAGCATTTCCCAAAATTAAAATCTTAAAAATCCTTTCAATCAAAACATGTTAAGGCAGAACTAGTAAGTAAAAACACTGTACAAAGAGATAAATCCAATGATCTGTGAAACTAAATATGGAATGCACAGTATATTTCAGCAAATGGTCACCAAAAGTGACGCCTTTCTGTGTGTTTTGTGCCCTTGAACTTTTAAGATTTTATTTTAAACATGTTAGGGAAAGCCTGAGTTACCTCACACACTAATATTCATTACTGTGGCAGCTTAGTCAAAATCAAACACACAACAGTATGAGATCTAAAGGAGAATCTAGGCTTGACAGTGAACTCTGGGGAGAAAGTCTTCTGGAGCCACAGAAAGCGTTATACTATTGCTTTAGATTTACTGCTTACATTATTAAAATGCAGGTGGCTATTAATAACATAAAACAAATTTTATGAACACAGAACCAAAGAACCTTTTAGCCCATTTCCTGAATTGTAAACAAAGACGTCCGTATGCAGCTACTGAAGGAAAAGTAAAGAGCAGAGTACTGTGTAATCTTTATTGGATTACTCAGAAGCTTTAGCAAAGTTACCATCAAAGGCTGTATAAATCAAAAAAAACAACTTCTATAGGAAAGCGATCAACATCTAAAGAGAATGTCTTTGTTCCTTAAGGTTGTACAGTTAAATTTAGATATTTCTGGTAGATTTTTGATGCAGCATATACTTAAATAATTATAAAAATCTCACCTGGAAAATTTGTTGAGGAATTGATTGGATCCTTCTCTTGTAGTGCTTTAGACCAGTTAGTAATAATGTTATGCCCCACTTTTATTCTGCCTGCATCCTGTTGATAGGTGAAGACATCAACAGTACAAGTGGACTGTGCATCTTAAGACACCATGATGAACCATTAATCTTTTCTACTTCAAAATAAAAGTTAAAGACTTCCAATTGGTCTATCGCTATCCAATACATGCTGTGCTTTGGTTAATTAGAGTAGCCGCTAAGTTTGCTCTTGGGAGCTTGGTTACACAGATGGCTATAAAGAAAGAATTTAAAGAACATTTTATATTCTAACTACAATAAACCTTTTTTTCAGTATATTTGTATATGTTTGTTCTCAATTTATTTCAATATATTCCATAAAAAGCCAATGCTAAAGTGACTGTACGAATGGATTACACCTTCAGCAATTGATCATAATGTTAGAAGCTGTTTAACACACAAAGAAAACATGGTTATTCTATACAGTTTAAGGTGGTTGTACAGGAGATAAAAATTCCTCTTATCCTTTATCTTAAGGGTATTGTAAAGCTTAATTAAATAAGGCTTACAAAGTACTTTGAGCCACTCATGTCATGAGTTGAATATATACAAGATTCTGTTCTATTTTTAACTTTAAAGACAGCAATCATCTAGTTATATTTAGCACTATATAGGTAACAGTAGATAGGAGCCTGACTTCTGCTCTGACCCTTGCTTGTACAGGTTTCTGAACCACAGTGCTAAACCTACCATCTTAATATCCTTGAGTAAAATACTGTACTAATTTTCTCAAAAAAATGCCTGAGTCATATGAGTTCTGATATACAATACAACTTGCTTTTGATTTGGGGGGTTTTCATTGTTTTTGTTGAGAAGGAACAAAATTATTATAATATAATAGTTTCTAGCATGCAAAAACATTAAGTAAGAAATTTGGAGTATATGACTAAATGACTATACCTCATGTGATGCAGGTCACATGGGAGTTCACTGACTATATTTTATGTTGGTAAATATCTATCACTATCACTTTTTTCACTGCAGATGTGGAAATTAAAACTCTCAGTCTTCACAAAATTCAAAAGTGGATTTCCTGAGGGCAGTGGGTGGCCTCTAGCCACCTCCTCACCCATTACCAGCAGTTGATATGGCTCATGCATCTACATCAAGCAATGTAATCACAGCAGTGCTCCTGCCTAAGGGGCCCCTTGGTCAGATCAGGGCTTCATCTACTCTTTTGCTAAAGCCCGTGCTTAGAGAGATCAGAATATCTCATAGCAACAGATTCTGTCAGCAAGTGCCTACATATGGAACAAGGTGTTTCCTGAAATCAGGGTCTAAAACTGTTAAAAGCAAGCCTGCTTACAGGAAATTTAAAGCTACCCTGCCCAAAATTATGCTTTCCAACAGCCTTTCTTGTGGCATACTCACTGACAAAGCTGGAACACTGCCTTAGTATGGGAATAAATAAATGAAAATGAAGGATGCCTCCTTATCACCAGCCAAATGCTCCAGCTTAGCTGGGGGGTTATCTTTCTGAAGAGCAGGACAGGGCAACTTTCAAGGGATGCAAATGCTATGATTATGACCAGGTCAGAAGTGAAAACAGACAAGAGGAACCTCTTTCATTTTCTGACGAGCTACTAGAAACTGTCGTGGCCCTTCTCAAATATTTACGAAAATCTTATAAAGAGACTGTCTTTATCTCAAGGAAATTTGTTGATTACTATTATGAATTCATGTACTCTCTTTATTGATCACGGCCATACTATTTAGAGGAGGCAGTAATAATAAAATATATGTGTATAAAAATTGTAGCCATTACCATAAAAACTATTGTGTACGTAGAAAACCAAACCCAGAAGAAAAATATCTGTGCAAGCTGAATACTTTAGATTTTATCTTATACTGCTTCTCTTCTTCCCTTTCCTTGACTGATCTATTAATTCCCTGATTAAAAGTCCAATAATAGATCTTCATTCGTATTGACTTCTCTAGAACATTTGTGCCACCAGATTTACACAACAGAGCAGTCAGTCTGACAGCTCCACGGGGCAGAGATTCTTTACTGGTCTGGCTAGCGAGACAGTTTCTAACAAAGCCTGTAGTGTTTTATTAAAAATAATGTTGTCATGCAATTACAACAGAAATAAACAGGAAAGCTGCTTGTTAGTAGGACTAGGAATTCAGCCTACCTAAATGCCCTGCAGTTTACAAGCAGCACAAATGGAAAGCACAGAGACCTGTTGAGACAGGATGTGGTGGTGTGTCAGACAGTCTGTCTTGTCTTGAATGGGTGGAGCAAAATTTGGAAATGCTTTTCTATAAGGAGTTGTCATCACTCCTCTTTGGAATCTAAAAGAATTCAAAGAGAAACAATATCAGTTGTAGAAAGCTGTCTTTGATTCTTTATCATATAACCACATGGCAATCACATACGCCTCTTCTGATAAAGCACTTTTTGGATTTTTCTTACACTTGATGTTTCTCATGGACTCTCTGCAGTGTAATTTGGTACCTATCTGCACATTTTGCCAAAAATTAGACTGAAGCCCTCTCATTAACTTGTACCAACAGAATTTTATTTTAATTAAAGCAATAAAACCTTAAATAATCTTATGACGAACAAAGGCTCTTTCAATATCATGGAAGTTCATAGCAGCTTACCTCTTTAAGCAATGTCACCTAATTAGTCATACCACTTTCACTGGGAGACCACAATTTCATCAGCTGGGAAGAAGACAAAGGCCAGTTTCCAGAACTGTAACCTTGCCTCAGAGCCCAGCTTGCAAATCCACTCAGACAGACAGAATAAGAAACAATAGTGAATACATCCAGTATCCACAGATTTGATGATTGATCGTCCATTTTCATATAAAGCCAACCCTGTAATATAAACAGCTGTCTTGGCAGAACACACAGTCTCCCCTCTAGCACATACTGTTGGCATACGTATGCCAGTTAAGTGTATGTTTACCTCTCATAAAGCTTCTATCTACTTTAAAGCAAAAAGGACTCCACCAAACACCTTTCAGGGTACTCAGCTTCCCCTCAAAGTACAGCTGCAAAGTGAAGGGCTGGGACTGGGCTTTGTAGTAATTTATTTCAATAATCTCTATTGTCATTAAATTCCAGAGGTTGTTATTAGAAATTTTCTGCACACTTTTTTTCACATTCTGTCTCTGAGGTCTTGATCTCAATTTAATTCAGGCAATGAAGTACGACTAGCAAGAAAATAACTGATGTTGCTCTGCTAGGTGTGTTGTTCCTTTACTACCTAATTTGCAGAACTGGCATCAATGTGACAGAAACTGCACTGATGACTTCCAAAAACCCACAAAATAGCTAGACTTGCATAATGCCCTTCACCACAACCACAGTCCCTGGAGAACAAGCCATCCTAGTCTTGCTGTAAAAATCCTGACTTTGCGCTTCCATTCATCCATCATGCCTGCAACTGCACTCATGGGACTATGAGAGTTACTGGAAACAATTTCTGCCTGTACACCATGTCTACTGTGGCTCCTTTGGTGGGAAAGCTAAGCAAGTGAGCTCAGAAAGAATCAACAAAAATCAGTGCCCTTCTCACCTAGAGATAGGAAGAGTCAATGCAAAGTCAGAGGGAGATCAAGAAAAGTCTTGTGGAGTCCCTAAGAACCGCTGCAAGCGGGAGATTGAGCAAGGTAAGTACAAGGACTAGAGAAAAACACACTGATTGTGGGAATAAAAGTACTGCTACTGCAGAAAACCATCATCAGTGGGTGAAAAGAGACTGCTATGTCTTGCACAACTGGGCAAGACCGGTGAATGTTTTGATCCTGTAATGAGGCTCAAACTTTGGCAACGACACTGTATGCTGTCTTTACAGAAACTGGAGGGCCTTCTGCAACCCCAGAGCTCATTTTAACACTGTGCAGTGTAAAATAGACACCCATGAAACAGACCAGTGCGTCATCTGTGACAACAACCAGCTTTAAGCATTTACATAGATACTCTTGCTTAAAGATATTCAGTTTTAGTCTATCTTGCTAACAAGAAATACACACTTTACAGATTGTAAGAATCGAGTAAGTATGCAGATTTAAAGAATTTAGCAGTCATGTCACTTAGAATTCAAACCATCAGTCACTACCGGTTTTATTTGAGCAATATTGTTCACTGATAAATTAAGAGTGTTTTTTAAAGTCAATATCTGCCTTGAGAAAAGATAGGTCTGTCTGAACAGCTGTCTCATCCTGCATACAGAGATCCATGAAGAACAACACTACATGACCTCTTTCTCACTGATGTATTTCTTTAAGTTAAGACAAAGTTGTAATTGCAGCAGCATCTAAATATACAGCAATTATTGCAAATAATTTTTGAAATCCCTTTATATGTAATTTTCATATTCACAGTGAGATACGCAGCAACATTGACAGGTCTCTAAAATTCAGCATACTTATCTTTGAAAATATTAGCTGCTGTACCTTTTCATGTCCAAGTTTCAAGTTCCATGAATCTACTCCACACTTACTCACTTGCTTAAACACTGTGGTTTTTACTGTTGGTTAGATACTCCAGAACAGAACACTCCTTTTGGACCTAGACAAACAATAGATTTTCACTGCAGGTGCTTTTTAATTGTTGAATATAACATTTAAAGTTGAATAGACAAATTAGCCTTACAAAAATGCTCAGACTCTGTTAAAAAGGTCAGGTAAAACTTGAAGAGAAAATAAGTGCAAAGAGAGGGGAAAATCAGTTAATAGGGAATCGAGGGAGCACTTTTCTAAAGGGTTCAAACATGAAAATCCTGTGTGCTATTGTAATATGAAACCTTAGTGTTTCAATGCAATAACTGGAGATGCAGAAGTCTCTTTTTATTATGAAGGCTGTTTATGTGAAGAGCAAAACAGACAAGAGAAAGCAACGGCAAAAAAATACTTGATGGGCACTTTAATCTTCTATTAATATGCAAATTTTGTTCTTTAGGACCCTAGAAAGAGATATGTTTTTTTCATAGGCTATTTGAAAAGTGTCTTACTCTCCCAGAGGTCCTTCTTGTATGAATCCAAGTGAAACACTGTATTTATGCTAATTCCCCAGATACTCCTGTATGCACCATTTTCTTTTTGAAATTATATGGAGTTTATTGAACCACATTTGTAAAACATTCCACAGCTGATTTCATTCTAAAGATCTCCTTTAATAAAGCTGAATCCCCTGTTGATCTGTGTCATGTGAGAATGTTAAGAAAATCATCTTCAACCACAAATGAAGAAATGAAAAAGTCTGTATGAAAATTTGGATATGAGCTTCTGACCAAAAATGGATACTTTTATCTTCATAATCAACCTTAGTCACATATATGCCCCTCGAAATACACAAAAATATTATAAACAGTGTTATTTTCTTTAGTAAATGCCACTCTTCAGAAAAAAAGGCAGCTTTAGTGCAGGAATAACATCTTTATTGGTATATATTCAAAAATGCACTTCCTGATTTCCTTTATACTCAGTCATAAGTGCTACTTTCATAGTGAAAGACAAAAATAAAAACAGCAAAATCTTGCTTGCTGCTGTCAAAACGGAAACTAGGAATTTTTTGTTGGAATTTTTTACTGTATTTATATACTTGGGCTCCTTCCACCTTTTCAGCCTGCAGCAAGTTGATCATGTTCTCTTCCTATTTTTTTTATTGAAAGGACAGAACAAGATTATGAGTTAAAGTCTGCTTCTCTTGCAATACTCCCTCACCTTCTTTGGGTTTATTCATCACTAAGGAAAACTGGTTTAGCTCTAAAAATGGTATGCGGAATTAGGAATCATGAAGTTTGAAGCCTTTTTCTCTTATTATTTGAAAGGCTGTAAAGATTTGATCTGACTTTCCACTGTGAATCCTCTTCGTAACCGATCCCACATGAATGCCTTCTTGCTCAGATCCCTCATGGAATGACAGCTTCAGCTATGGATCTCTTTTGGCCTTTATGAATTGGGGATAACTCCATCACTGTGAAATGTATAGCTGTACTTTTGTACAGCTACAAAACTGGTGAGGGAAGGAGAATTATACACTGGAATTCCACCAACACATCCCATTAAAAGAGAGCACTACATTACCTTTTATCTCCAGACAAAATATGGAAAGTTAAACTGGGCTCCATAACATGACCATGAAAAAAGGTAGTCTTTCCTAGGTCTACAGACAAGAGTTAGAGATTCATTTGATTTATTACTTTTTTTAACATATTCCTCTAATATTTGTTATTCGCTATTGTAGAGAGGACACATATCATATACCTTCCCAGAGTTCTTTGTGCTTCAGCTACCCAGAGGTGAGCTTGACACAGTTATAGACACCTATTGGACAAAAAGAAGGCCTTTGGACAAAAGAAGGGGCAGGTTTTTGGCAAAAAGAGGAGGCAGGACAGGCAGGGTAAATGCAGGATTACATAAGCTGAAATCCACTAGTGGTGGAGAAGGACCTTAACAGTGACAGTAGCTGTTGCAATTCTTTTTACCAAAAGACAGTTTTAAAAACAACACAAAAAACAACCAAAAAAAAAAAAAAAAGGAAAAAAAAAGAAATTAAAATTAAAATTTGGCCACAATCAAACAATTTAGTTGGCATTAATTTTGTGAATTAATTTAATCTGACCAGACATTAGTAAACACAGTGATTGCCATACCCTGCAGGGGAGGATTTAAATATAAAACACAGAAGTGAAGAATGAGAGGGGATGTGGTAGACAAAGTGATCACAGCCAGTAAATGCGCTGACAACACATTTTCCACAGTCAGCTCCACGCATTTGTGAGCCACTTTGTTCAGCATGCAGAAGTCACACCAGAAAGGCTTTCCATGTCTTATATCCTCACATTGTCATGGGGCAATTTTTTCACCAGTCAATGCTCCCACTGGCACTCAAGCCGGCAAAAATACCGCCATGATTCTGTGTGTTTTTAGAACTTTTGCAGTGGGGATAATACTCCCCAGATGGATGGAGGCTGAAGTGGCCTTTATGTCCTGTGTGAGAATAAGACTCCCTTGGCTAGAAAAAAAGGCTTTTTGTTCTGGTAGATTATCAGTATTCCTCAGTGGGTAATTAATTGACTCATGCACACATGCAACTTCAATAGCCACATTCAGCCACAGTTTCTGTCACTTTCCATGCAAGAGCTTTCTGCCCTCAAAGCAGAAGGAGCTAAACTGCACGTGGTCCATACCTTGAGCTTGCGCTTTCTGGATTTAGTATATTTAACTAACCTGGGCTCAGTTTCTGACTGAAACCACAAAGTTTCCTAAACTGTGCCACTTAGGGACTGTTTAGGGATGGCAAACTGTGGGCAAATGAACATGACAAACTGTTAGGTTGTGTGATAAAAGATGGTCTGCATGTCCAAAAAGAAGCATAGAGACAATGGCAGAAGGGGGAGCTGAAGTAACACCCTGCCAATTTAATTCCAGGCCCATTTACACAAGCCCAGAGGAGTGCAAAGACAAAAAGGTATGTGGGAACCCAAGGTTCTCAGAGGGAAGGACACCCTGTCCAGCCCCATCCCAAGGCTGTTCCAGGAGAGGAACTTGCTGATGGGGGGATGAAGGGAGTCCTGGCTAACCTGGAGCAAGGCAGTGGAGGAGTAAGATGGTCTGTACCAGCAACAGGAGCTAGCCTGTGGCCTCAAGGACTCATATGCCCAGGTGCCGACAACAGGGGAGACTAGGATCCAGGGGCAGCTAGTGGAAAGATCCACACTCTATCTATATATATTCTCACCAAGGTACACCTCCATCTTGATGAGCCAGAGAAAGCACCAGGATGTGGCCGTTGGTGCTGTTTGAGTTCATATGAGTGCTCGGTCTGTATGTCTGTGATACGTGTGGCCAGGTGTGTATATCTGTGTATGTGTATATCTGGTTTGTGTGCACGCACCTAGTGGGAAGAGATTTTCAGCCTCGTTGCTGGTTGGACATGGGGACAGGGAGCTGTGGCATCACCACCTCCTTTGGGCTGTTGGATCAGGCACAATATAGTTTCACCTAATATAGACAAGTAGGAATGCTTCTCTGTACCTCAAAGTGCTAAATATGACCTACCATTGCACCACTAGCAAAACAGAATAAGAAACCACCCATTTTTCTGTTAAAGCAGATTTAGAGATAACAGACAATGAGACCAATTTCATTTCATAGGTGCTGCAAGCAGGTTGTATTGGCATGTCTTGTAGAAAACTGCGCTATCACAGCCAGATTGGTTTCACCATCCAGATGGCCAGTCCTACCTGGACTATCTCCAGGTGCAGAGAAGGCCATGACTGATTCCTGTTCCTCAGCACCGTCCACAACACATGTCATATGAGAAGTGCAAGGCTTGCTGGGGCACAAACGTTAATACAGAGATTCTTGTGCTACCCACAAGAGTTTTTGGGCTTTTTACCTGCAACCAGCAGGGGAGCAGAAGAGGCAAACTAGTTAAAAGCATTCAAAAACTCTGCAACATCTTCTGGATATCACTGCTTTATATTATGATAAAAATAAACCGTGGTAACTCTTTTCACTGAAGCACACAGAGATGCTGTAGTGGGTGTAATCAAAGTAACTAAGGCTCACCAGCTTGAACTGAGCTCTTTACTGCTCTAGTTAAACAATACGCACTTTAGTTCATTTATAGACAGCTCAGGTAGGTCAGCATCTTTAAATACAAATAACATAGCATGCACTGACACACACGACAGAGTAGTAAATCAAGTTTTAGAAATAAGAGCTTAACAAAAAACTTGAAGAAATCAGCAGAATGTCAAAGAAGACTTTAAATTCTGAAGAACTTTTTGTTAAATTATCAGGATCTGAATTATCCAACAAGTTTAGTAGCAATGTTATACAGAGACATTCTTTGCTGTACCTAAAGCTAGTGGTGTGCAAGACAGTGTGTGTGTGTCTTAAAATGAAAAACAAAATAAATTCTCTTTATGGCATAAACTGAGCTGTGGCAAAGACTAAATGACCTTCAAGTTCTCAAAAAGGCAGCCTTACAAAGTCAGTTCCTAAAAGTGACAAAAATATTACCGTGTAAACAGTTGGAAGAAACAATTAACAAGAAAATCTGGATTATACAAAGTATTGGTCAACCAGATACTTCTGGATTTTTCTCTCCATTGCTGTAAATCAAGTTAGCAATTTCTAACAAATTGAAGGTTTTGACTCCATTAATTCTCACCCCCTCCATCTGTGCATGTGTATGTATGAATAGATCAGTCTGTGAAAAAGAAGTCAGTTGACAGAAACACACTATTTTACTTATTTAGATATACAACAACTTAGTTACAATGCATCCATCCTATGGGTTGTACGCAATTTTAAAAGTAGTCTTTACATCCAACCTTGCTCACTGTCTTACGATCCTGGTTTCAGCTGGGAAAGAGTTTCTTTCTAGTGATTGCTGTGAAAGGAACATCAATAATACCTATCGGTTTTAGTCATTGCTAAGTGATGTTTACACTATTCAAGGACTTTTTTCAGTTTCCCAGAGAAGCATAGACAGAACAATGGAATGGCCAATGAAATATTCCACACCACAGACATCATGCTCAGTATATAAATGGGGGTTAGCCAGGGCACAGGACTCTGCGATCACTGCTCGGGATGATGCCAATTCATTGGGTGGTGAAGTGACCCATGTCATTATTATTGTCATTATTATTGTTATTTTTCCTTTTTGTTATTGTTTCTATTAAACTGTCTTTATCTCAACCCATGAAAGTGGTATTTTTTCTCCCTTTCCTCTCTTTTTTCTCCCTCTTCTCCCCACCTTTTGAGGGGTGGGTGGTGGGGGACGAGCAAACAGCTGTGTGGTTCAAGTTATTGGTTGGGATTAACTCACGACACTTCCCTGTAAAACAGTCAGAATAAAAAAGTACAGGCTAAGAAAAAATTCCATATTCTGCTCCATATTTGTGTATGTGTGCCTAACTCCCAATAGTTGTTTTTCAGTTAACTGCAAATCACTGAGAAGTAGGTTGACATATAATGAAAATATAAAACAGTGCCACACAGGATTCCTATCTTAATTCAGAGACTGCTCAAAAAGTAGGTAACCATAGAATACAAAGATGTAAGCGGAAGATAAGGACGCTTTTACATAATAAGTCTTTTGATCTTATGTATGCTTGTGTATGTCCTTAATATTACACTGTGTCCCACTAAATCAGGAAGATTATTTGCATGTATAACGCAGCCGGTGTTACGCATCTCACAGAATCATAGAATCACAGATTGATCAATGTTGGAAGGGACCTCTGGAGATCATCTTGTCCAATCCCCCTGCCACAGCAGGGTCACCTACAACAGGTTACACGGGACAGCATCTAGGCAGGTTTTGAACGTCTCGAGTGGGAGACTTCACAACCTTTCTGGGCAGCCTGTACCAGTGCTCTGCCACCCTCAAAGGAAAGAAGTTCCTCATGTTCAGATGGAACTTCCTGTGCTCAAGTTTGTGCCTGTTACCTCTTGTCCTGTCAGTGGGCACCACTGAAAAAAGACTGTTCTCATCTACCTGGCACCCTCCCCTTAAGTATTTATAAACATTGATGAGATTCCCCCCACCCAGCCTTCTTTTCTCCAGACTAAAAGACCCAAGTCCCTCAGCCTTTCCTTGTAAGAAAGATGCTCCAATCCCCTAATCATCTTTGTAGCCCTTTGCTGGGCCCTCTCCAGCAGTTCCCTGTCCTTCTTGAACTGGGGAGCCCAGAACTGGACACAGTACTCCAGATGTGGCCTCACCAGGGTGGAGTAGAGGGGGAGGATGACCTCCCTCGACCTGCTGGCCACACTCTTCTTGGTGCACCCCAGGATGCCATTGGCCTTCTTGGCCACCAGGGCACATTGTTGGCTCATGGTCATCCAGTTGTCCACCGGGACTCGCATGTCCCTTTCCGCAGAGCTGCTTCCTAGGACCTAACCTGTACCGATGCATGGAGTTATTCCTCCCCAGGTGCAATACCCTACACTTGCCCTTGCTGAATTTCATTAGGTTCCTCTTTGCCCAACTCTCCAGCCTGTCCAGGTCACGCTGTATGGCAGCACAGCCTTCCAGCATATCAGCCACCCCTCCCAGCTTAGTGTTATCAACAAACTTGCTCATGGTACACTCTACCCCTTCGTCTAGGTCATTGATGAATATATTGAACAGGACTGGACCCAGTACTGACCCCTGAGGGACACCACTTGTTGCTGACCTCCAACTAGACCTCCAACTAGCTTCCTCTTTTCAGCTTCAAGCGTAAGTGTGTCATTGCTCCAGCCACAGAGTCTTAGGTGTTAGGTTAACCTGAGATTTTGTTAATATACATTTTGGTGCTTTGGCCTAGAAACCTCCTTATTCTAGCCATCAAATTTAAAAAATAAAAATAAAAGGGTCTGTGGAAACAGACTCTCGACTCTGAAGTTCAGTGGCATCAAAGGATCACATTTTGATTTTACTAAATAAAGAACTGTATTTGACTAAGACCCTGCAGATACATACAAGGAGTCATAAGGAAGAAGTTAGGGTAATGGGCTGACGTAACCTTTGCAAGATGCAAGGAATAAAAAGTTGGGTAACAAATGGACAGGTCTAAGTTTCCCCATTATTCCTGACAGTTGTAAGCATCAATATATTTGCAAGCTATTTAAACATCTTTTATTAATTTAAAATATCATATGGAAAGCTCCTCAAAAAGGTGCATGAGCAGGGTCCTATGTTTTACAATGAGTGTGATGTCCTACATCAAAGACGAAATAACATTACACCAAAGGAATGCTGCTCTCACACCTGCTCACATGAAACAGTCTATTATTGTTCAAAATGATCCACAATTACAAGAAAGACAAAAATAAAATGGATTTCTATTGATTTATAGCTGATAGGATTGTTTTATTCAGAATTCTTTACTGAGATCTGTACATACACTTAATTCTTACATATATGTGAGAAATTAGTGCTGAAAACAGCTCTTCCAATTTATCTATGCTTGCCTTCCCTCTGCTAACTCTCTAGAGAGTGCAAAAGATCTGATTAATCAGGATCAGATTAATCTGCACTATAAGAAGAGCATTTTAAGGCATCTAAAGCACTTTTCCCTTCCAAGAATATTTTTAAGAAAGTCTACTGTGATGATGGCTGAACATGACATTTACTTTTCAAAACAAAATGAGACTCAGTGATGCACTCAATCTTCAGTCAAACTATCCCTGGAAAAAGTGTGAGAGGCAATGGGAATGAATTAATCTCTCAGGTCATCAACTCTGCTCCCCTATTATCACCTAATCCCTTTCATAGGCTTACTGAACCTCATCTTAGAAGTTACTCATTGTCCCGGCTATTTTTATCAGAAGGCCATTCAAGGATCTTAATCCTCTAAAGTATGGATCCTTTCTACCCATTTTCAGCCTAAACTTACACAGGGCCAGTGTCCCCTTTCTGTGTCAATACCACCTATTGTCACAGCCAATGTTGTTTCCATCGCGATTACTCTCCCATCTTTTGCTCTCTGCCCTTTCTCTTCCCTGTCCCCTTTCCAACTCTCCTTTCACTAATAAGCACACTTTCCAACTCTCCTTTCACTAATAAGCACACCTGAAAATCAAACTTTATCTGATTTGCTCTTGTGAGGTAGACTTTTCAGATAGACTTGCAATTAATGGAAAGGAAGAAATACACAGCAGTTGCAAACATACCTTTCTACTATCCAGGAAGAAGGAGCTGAAAGTTTGTAGCAGTGGACTGAGCTGAAGAGAATGTGTGTTGGGAAAATAGCATCCACAGGTTGCAAAGAGTAAGCAAAGGAAAGCCGAGCAGTATCAGTGCCCTCAGCACCAGCATTTCTGCACATCTCTACCCACACTTGTCTTGATTGCACTATCTAATTTCCAAAGGTAGTTGTCCAGTATATCTGAAAACACCAAAGGACTACTCCAGCCTGAGGAATGGCTTGTGAGAGAAAATACTTGTAGAAGATCATATTCACAAACACGTGCCTTTATATTCTCAGTGGTACTGCCATCATCGGGATAGCTGTGTTTAGCCTGATGAAATCTAGCTAAGTTCTACCCATAAGAAGACTGCATAATGCTTTACCTGTGTTTTCAGTAGCATTGCTAATTCCTTAGTAAGTACAAAACTGAACAGCAAGAGTAATTCTAGAGCCTGTGTTTTGTAAATATTAGTTGATGGAAAGGAAAGGGTCAGGGAAAACCAAAGAGTTAGGAGTTTCGCATTATTTTTCCTGAGACTTGCAGCTTTTTATAGAGATTGGAGTTTATTATAAAGACCTCCTCTAAACAGGTAGTACTATACTGTTCTGCGTGGCCTTTCTAGATTTACCCACTGACAGTGTTTCTTCCAGGGTGACACTTCATTCGAAGAAAGCTATGTAAATTTTTATCATTTCAGTATTTTAGTAATGTGTCAGAAAGCTGTGGTATAAGAAAGTCTCCACCCTCATTGTTTCAGGTCTGTAAGTCTGCTGTGACTGATAACACTCATGGGTTTTGTTACATTCATAAAGTAAATTACATGAAAAGATATTGTCGAATATTATAACATACAATAGAAAAGCCATCCATTATTTCTCTCTGCTAGGTGTCTGAGAAAATTACACTTTTTGCATGGTCTGAACCTCGGGATACTTTAGAAGACTGATATAAGACACCAAAATAAACCCAAACCTTGATATGTATATGCCAGTTTTACATACTTAAAATATCCAACACAGCACTAAACTGGCTGGTTTTAAGTATGCACAGCTCCTTGAACAATTTGCATATGCCTTTTTAATTTCCTTTTTTAAAGAAAAATGTCAATATCACTTAACTGAGTCTTCAGATACCTTTTACATTTTGGTAATGTAAGACCTTTAAATGATAATGATAAGACCTTCAAAATTGTAATTTCACAGTTCTCTGAGAAGACAGACAAAATGCAAGAGCTTAGGCTATAGAGCGAATCTTTTCTCCAGAGCTTTTACATTACTGCTGATGTACAAAGGACATAGAAAACAGCCAGACAGTGATTTACAGATTTCTTTAGGTTTTTTACAGACGTGATAATAGAATGCCTCAGATAGGCAGCTTAGTTTATCATAACAAAGCTAACTGGTATAATCTCAAACTGAAACAATCAAAAGTTTTCATTGTTCACCTCTGTTTGGTGCTCCAGGCCTGAAAGTTTAACCCTCAGCTGAATATTCTGAAACCTCTAGCCACAGCATGTGTTTATGTGCACATGAAATTTCCCTTAAGGAAATTTTCTTCTAATAGTAGCTAAATTCAGTTTTGGTGGCAACAGTGTATGTTTTTAGCATGAGAAGATAAAGGTTCTAGATTCAGATTCTAATTCCCATTTATTTTTGCAATACAAGGTGTCTTGTACCCTGCCCAGTGAAACAGTAATAACACAAGTTCTAAAGGACTAGAAAAATAGTTCTTTCTGAGGATCACAAAATAAATGTGGATGATCACATGTGAAAGAGGGATTTCACTAACCTCAAAGAACTCCATTGGTTTCCAATTTAATTTTTAAGAACACATGTTTATTTACAATATTCTTAATTTACAGAAAATCCAAAAAAGAACAGAACACAGAAAGGTGGACTAAGATTCTATTCTCACAATTTATGTTATAAATATGCTCTGTTCTTCTTCTTTTAAACCATACACCCAGTTCCTTCTATATTGTACCTTCTTCAATTCCTGTTGCTGTTAGAAAATTTAAGCATTTATCAAACCACTGTGCTAAAAATGGGAAGACATCAGCAGACAGAAGAGGTAGGGACAGTGTTACATATGTAGTTGAAATGTTTCTCCTTTGACTCCAGAGTACTGCCCAAGGTGAAATTCTCCAGTGTTGATGCCCCAAAAATCAAAACCTGACTATTTCCTGTTCAAAGAATGACAACCTAGACTGATATTTGTATTCTGACCCTTGTGAACTGGCATTCCAAGAGGCAACAAAAATATTGTTGCAGTACAGTATAAAAGGTATAGAGACATTGTCTTTTGTCTATAGAGCAGCTTAAAAGTTCTGCAACAGGAAGCTATACAGGTCCTCCAGGGTGTGTAACCTGCTTTGCTGCTCACACAACACGTGTCTTCCCACCACCTCAAAAACGCAGCCCATGCACAATCACAAGAATCACAGCGATGTATGCTTCTTAGATACAGGTTTTCAGTCAAGTCACTCTGTTTAGCTGGTAGCCCCTAGGAAATCCATGTACCTGTCACAGCCTCTGCTCCTTTGAAGGACCCAGCATTCTTTATTTAACCACTTAACTTTTGTTTGTTACATACATAAATAAATATCATAAGAGTTTCTGCTGTTCTCAACCATCACAAGTAGCACTTAGATATCTTTGACTGACTCAAAAGTTAAAAAGTGTAGATAATATAAATACAATAAGTGCTTTGCTTACTCAACAGTAAGTAATACCAGGTAATTTCACCACAAACACTAGAAACTACTAAAGCAGATAAATATTTGAATGCTATGTCAGGCTTAGGAATTTTACATCCCATATTGTATTTCCCTAGCATTTGAGCATAGTCTAGCATTTGAGCCAATTTTCCGTAACTCAAATTTCACTTTTTTCTGAGTGTAGCACAGGCCTCACTCTTTCCTTCTACGCAGTACAAGATGAGATGATCTGGTAGAAATAAGGTAATATAATGATTAAGGTTAAGAACCATCTTTGAAGTATAGCGTAATTTCCTCATTTCCTTCCTGATAGCATTCTAGCCTTGAGAAAACATATCTTTACAAAAATTTAATGATAGTGCCTCTATTTACAACCTTCTTACTATCAAAAATCAAAGTAATTTAGTAGAACATAGTGGCAAAATTTAACTATGACATTGTTAGTAAACAAATTTCACTCACATCAGAAAGTGAAGTTTTCATGTATGTAATCATTTTGTCTTGCATAATGTTAATCTACAAAGCATTTGAATGCTTTATATAGAGAGGAAAAAAAGAGAAAGGACATATATGAGGACCCAGTAAAAGACGAGACAAAGTCAAGATCCAAAGCATGCTCTAGAAGGCATATACAGAATGGAGTAATCAATATTTCATGTCGCTAGTGGGGAAAACAAACACACACGCACCAAAATAAAAAAAAAAAAAAAAAACAAACAAACAAACAAAACCCCTAAGTTGTTTCCAAAACATAATAATACAAACACAAATTCTTGTTATAAAGATAACAAAGACAGAGTGAGTTCTATTTGCTATGTCTGGTAAGAAAGAGCCAACAGCAGAGAAAAGAGGCAACAAAAGCCAAAAAATATAGAGCAAATAACACAAATTCAGGAAAGCTCAGTTGCATAGTTCTATGTATATGTAAGAATAAGTCTTGAATTCAATGTATTAATGTATTTTTCACATGTTCCCTTGTATAAATGAACAGCCATATGCAAAGATCTAGCATAGTTCTAACAAACAGTGAAAGTACTGATACACTCACAGGTGCTCCAGCTAGCAGTTTCTTCTCTTGTATGCCTCCAAGGGTTGACACACATGCAATAATAGAAGGTTTATCTCCATCCAGCTGAGAATAAGGTAAAGGTTAGAAGGAATTCAGAAGTGCTTAATTAAAGCAGTTACCCTGACAAAATCAAGCAACAGTAAACATTACAGTACAATACAATAACTAGCTGCTTATAGTTATCTATTTGTCTAGACACGCTCTATTTCTGTGAACTCATGCTCATTTTCAAGAATACAGTTATAAACCTTTCTCACACACAATCCCAGATCCTTGCATAATTCCTTTGATTTCAGTGGAATTAACACCAGGTGGAGATCTGGGCCAAAGATTCAAAACTTCTAAAAGCTTCTTGGCACTAAATAGAGATTTCTCACAGTTTTGTCCTTTGTCTTTCTCAGCCTGGGCCCCTAGCCCCTCAAGGTCTTCTGGAGTTTGCTGAAAATCCAGACCTAGGGAGCAAAAGTTTCCCGCATTAGGTCCTGCCTCACTCCTTCCTTTGCTGTCCTTGGCCCTTGCCTTCAAACACCTAATTTCATGCCGGCTTTTTCAGATTCTTCTATCAGCATCAATCTTGTCTTCAAAGAGGAGGCCACATCTGGCCTACCTCAAAAAAATTGGCAAAAACCTTTTATGCCCAACTGCCAAAGTAGCTGACAGAGAGTGAAAGCTGGGTTTAGGGCTGTTCCAATACTTCATTCATCCTACCACTTACACACACACAAAAAACCTCCAAAAACAACAAACAAATAAACAAACAAAACAAAACCAAAACCAAAACAACAACAAAAAAACACACCAAAAAAACCCCACGTTTCACCCTTTCAAAGGGCAGAAACCTGCTTTACACAGATAAAGGAATCCTTCCCTGCCAGATGACCAGCCTAGTAAGGTGATGAATACACAAGGTTAGAAATGTTTCCTTTAAGTACTGCTCCAACTGTTGACTGCAAGCCAGTACTCATAACAAGGACTTTTGGTGTTTTTAAACTTATCAACGATATTATCGTCTAGTCCAGCTCAGCTGCCTGCTTCAGACCTATTACAGAAGTAGAATTAATTGTGATACAGTTTCATATACAGGAAACACTTCAAGGAGGTCCCTGTCAAGAGTACACTTGAAAAATGATTGAAAGCCCTTCTTCACATAGGGAATAAGCTTTGTAAATTTTCCAAACAGGAAGCAGGCTCGGGATAAGTCTTCTGAAGTGTTGAAACCCTTACAGTGGTTTTTAGGTAGCTTTTCAAGTTAGCATCTTGTACTTTTATGCTTCTCCATAGTTTTTACTGAGTAACAAGACTCAGTTATTTGCCAAGCATTTTTATGGCAGTTTCTTTCTCTATAGTTGGACCTTGGATGCCTGTACTATTGCCATGTGGCACAATGTTCAAAGGAGCTGATTTTTTTAATTAAAACAAACAGGATGCTTGTTTAACTACACTACATATAATATGCTATTAGTCTAAAATAATTTTTTTAAAATCCTCTTGCTCTACTAAGTGCAGGAATTATTAACTCACTACTACTTCTCTCATGTTTTTAAATTAGTTATGCAATGACGAATACAAGGTCTCAGGTAGAAAGATGTACCAAGTTATAAAACTGTTGAGTTTTTCCCCCACAGTTTTGTTCTTTCAAACTCTAATAGATTCTAACATCTGATTTTTTGCCAAAGTTTCTCTGAATTTTTGTTTCTCATCATATACCTACAGGTGCCGGTAGAGCAAAAGTATCACCCAAGTATTAGGCTAGACAGGCTGTAACATTTTCACTAACCACTTCTCTATATAACTCTCAAGCAAAAGAAAACCCAGAAAGAGACAGCAGACCTGATACTTATATTTTTCTAAAATATTTACCACCTAGGTATTTAAACAACTAGTTCTAAAAAAAATAAAAATAAAAAAAATTTAGATTGCTTTTTCCTGAGTCCTTCTGACTGCATCTGCCATATTGAGAGTTCACACTTTAAAATGTTAGCCCAGGAGAATCAGTAAGATACAAAGTTCTGTGCAGAGACTTAATAACTCTTTGGGGCAAAGGAATTCAGGAGTTCTGGGTTCCAGCCATGTCCTCTTGTTATAAGGATACAACTAATATTGTTTCTTGCTTGTAGTTCAGAAATACTGCACCCAAAATTACTGCAACAGAATAAGAAAACTTTTGAGAATGTTAAAGCTATCACATTTAATCATTTCCACAAGAAGTATGTGGTGCAAGTGCAAGTGTGCAAGTGTACAAGCGTCTTAGTCATTATGTTAGCAAGAATATATTGGTAGCAAGAATATACACTGGTACTTCCAGAGTTTGGTTTCATTTACATATATTCCTCTAAGCTTTACCCTATCCATCATGCTCCAGTGACTTTGATCTTCCAGCCCATAGGAGTCTAAACCTTTTGGATGGAAAGGGCATTAAAAAAAAATAATTTTTCCTTCTACAGTGGAACCAAGTTCTCTGTCAATGATTTCTTATGTGTTTTTGGTTAAAAACAGTTTGCACTATCTGAAACATTTATAAACATATCAAATTCAAGCTGCACTAGTCAAAAAAAAAATTAAATCACACTATTTTGATATTTTGGCTGTTTCTAAAGTAATTTAAAGTTATTTGTTAAGAAAATTAAAAAAAAACCCATAGTCTAAGAACATTAAAAGTTGCTAAGAATCAGGTCTTCAAAGCAAGAATGAGGTAGACTCAAGGAACAGAAGCCCCATGCAAGCACAGACTTCTAACAGTTCTGTTCTCCAATTAAGTTTTACTTAGAAAACAGCCCTCTACATCAACATAGCCTTGGACCATGCTCCCATCTCCTCATCAGTCTCCATTTCTCCCCTTTGGTGCCTGAGTTGACTATTTCACTTCAATGAAAGAGGAAGGACAGTTTGGAAGTGGGGAATCTATAAAAATTGTTCAGGCCTGTCACTCTGCCTCTTGCCCCAGCATAGCCAGCATGTCTTGCTGCTCCTTACTAGACCTACTCTGTGCTATTCACTTTCTTATTACAGACATCAGATACCACCAAATATTAGGCATCAGTCCTGAGTTTTATCTACCTGACACCTAATAGCTAAGCCCCTTGTTCTTGAGTACTGCCTCTTCCAGCTTATGAACTCACTTTCAGATACCTTCTGCTGGGGAGGTGGACTAACTCTGCAACAGGTTTTATTTATTCTCAAACTTCTTTCTACCTAAGAATGACTTTTTTGATGTTTTTTTTCAGAAAAAACAGAGCTCAGGACTAATCTTATCATGCAATCCCTAAGACAATTCAGGTACAGAATTTTGTGACTATACTATGCAATCACAAACCTTCAAACTTAAAGTGTCATTTCTCAAGTACCTGGAGAGGAGGGGATTCTCTATTTAATTTCAGTATAAATTTCTACTTTTCTAAATTAACTTTGTGCCTTATATTCATGTGTTGCTGGCTTCCCTTCACCCCAAGTTCCAGCCTTGTTCTCCCCGTTGCAGCAGAGGAAGCAGAGTCTTTGTACCTTCTTCCAGTTCAAGAAATTTAAACATACTGAAAGAATTCCCTTCCTAAACTGATCTCATTTTGTTTTCAGGGTGATTCCTGCTAGAATTTTAGCAAAAAATTGGGCAACTAGAGTATTTACTTCATCTATAGAGTTTAAAAAAATAGACACACAAAAAAGCTTTCCCATGTTATACCACAAACCTTGCCATGAGTAACGTAGATATTACCTGTGTATTACACTACTGTTTGCATCCTGTCTCGTTTACCTTGTAGGTTCTTCTACACAAAAATCAAGTGTTCTTTTTTTCCTTTGGTATATGCCTCACATATCCTTGGGCAACATCAACTGTTCTTGTATATATTACTCTTAAAATGCAGTAGAACTGTGTTTTTGGTGGTTACAATATTGGTGTGCACCAAGTTTGGTATGTTGGGTTCAAAACACTTTTGGTTCTAAAAATCTGCACAAACTCACCAGCCATAAATAACTGTGATTCTCCAGCATAAGCACCTTCTACTTTATTACTTCTAACCCAATCCACAGGTCAGATCCTTCATTCTAATTCCAAGCTAGAAGCCCTAGGCCTCGTTTAAAAATCATTTAGAGATCATTTAGATAGCTCACCTATCAGTTCATTTCATTTAAACCATCTGCTTTTCCAGAGTCTATTTCAGATGCAATTGATGGCTTCATAATTCTTTCAGGTCATCTCGTCCTCTTTTTTGTTCTGAGTGATTTATCTCTCATTTTGAAATTTAGCTACCCCGAGTCTTCCCAGAAGAGATTTAGGGAAAGAAGAGGATTTCCTGTTCTCATCTCTCTTGTCTACAGTCCGCACTGGTTCTGACTTCTGCATTGCTGAGGTTCCTATCCTAAAGTGAACTGTCCTCACCTTTTCCCTTCTAATTTTCCAGCTAGCACTTGGCCCAGACACTGTACCTGCTGTGTTGCAATCAGCTACAGAATTTTCCACAGCCCAATTGGCAGCATCAGACCTTGGGCTGGTTTCCTGACATGTTTGCAAGCAGAGGATTATCTTACTTTCTCCCTAGATGAATTTCAATAGAAAGTTCTGTTACTGTAAAAATCCTTTAAAGGTCAATCTTTTGACCAAACTCTGGGTCAGTTATTTGTTTTTCCTGAAAACCTGATTAATTTGCTGGTCCAGCTTCTCAGTTTCTCCAAGTTTTCAGTTGTATTGAGTATAATAGAGTTAAAACACTTCTCTCCAGGTAAGGATATTTCCTATGTTCTTGTAAATAGGAAAACTTATAATTAGATCCACCATAATAAAAATAGAAAACCCTTTTCTAGGAAGTATTAAACCACATGTCTTCCCCTCTGAGCAAGATCAGGAACAGCATCAGATCATTTTCTGTGGAAAGTACCAGGTTGGTATCTGCATTAAACCACACTACAGCTAGATTTCATGATCTGTAGGTCAATATCTACAGTAGCTTAATACAGTTATTTGTGAGCAAGTTCACTGCCTGCTTTTGAAATATTTTTTTTAAAGTTCAGTGTCCTCGAAAACAAGAGGTTGGCAATACTAGAACTTCAGACATCCTTTTGTGCATGGTGGCAGGCCTAATTCTTGTTACAAAGTCATTTTTCTATTTGTATTAACTTTGTACAATCTCTTCTGGACTTCATCAAAATAACATGTCAGTAATTCAACTTCTTCCCAGATAGCTACGACTCCAGTTCTTAAAGCTCTCACTTTTTGAATGGAAAATAGATGAAAATCACAGTTAAACTGAAACACATCATGTAGTCTACATTTGGATCAAATGAGAAATAGACTGTAAAACTTAACTCATTTGCTCTCCTTAAGCAGAAAGAATACTAAGAGAAGAAAGGCAAAAGAGACATGCAAGCAAAATCTTTGGGAAATGGTAGAAGAAGCTTTGAAGAGAAGGGAATACACAGAATCAAGAGAATGCATGAGAAACAATTGACAAGGTCACAGAACACACTAACATGGGAAAATTAACTAGTGCTCTGCAGCCTTTTGTGCAGTAGTTGTGGCTCAATGCTGTAGATAAGTATTGCTCACTTTAATAAAAGTAAATAGAAAGGACAACTTCTATTTTAGCTATTTTTCAAACACATTACTTCCTAGTGGATTAAATTGCTTTAGAGAAAACAAGTTGGGGGAATAACAGTTCTAGCAAGCCTGCCTGTAGGCACTTAGGTGCACTTAACATCTGACTGCTAACTAAATTCAGAAGACTGTGAATGGACTTTACGTACTGATTGGAAGAGAATTTTTCCCTGCAGATTGCAAAAATGGAGTTTTCCCCCTGAAGAATAAAAGGGAAAGGAAAGAGGAATGAGAAAGTGAATGAAAATGGAAAGGAACAAAAGGTTATCATAGAGAAAAGAGACATAGATCCTTTTCAAAATATTCTTAGGATCATTAAATTATTCAGTGCTGGTGAAGCTGTGGAAGTCAGTTCAATGTAGAAAACAAAAAGTAGCCATGCTCCACTAAAAGGATCCATCAAAGAAAATCTTCATTGCTTGCTTGTGAAGGGAGAACAAGTTCCAACAGAGACTCCAGGGTCTCCAGTCAGCCTAATACTTGCCTTTGTATCATTTCCCTCATTATATATATGAAATAACATAAAAGGCAAAATACCTGCCAGAGCTACCTAAAATTTACCCAGACTTAAGAGGAGAATTAAAGCTAATTTTAATCCTTTATCATGTAACTGAGTTACACTTAAGGGTCAATTTAGCTTCAATGAAAGCACATGTTCTGAAGTGTCTGAAAATTGCTGTACCAGCAGGAAAACACAGCATCTTTCCCATTTCTTCTTATGCTGCCCGGAGTTCTGGCACAGTTCCTGCTTTCTGGTACTGTAAAAATCTGGGAATGTAACATCACACCAGAGGGAAGATGCATGTCTGACAGGAATGGAAAGGAGGTAACTACTGTCATCCACTTCCCATCTTACACCTTAATAATGGGAGGAAAAAAGTCACATCACATGACAGAGGGTAGCATATAGCAGAAAGCTGCAGAGATAGCAACACTAGCAGTTCCCAGCTCTGGTTTGTCACACACTCCTTGTTACGGAGTTAAGGTGGTCACCTGGAGACACTATGAGACAATGTGGAGAATCTGCAAAATACCTATGTGGAAGCAGAAGACACAAGCACTGCAAAAAAACACGTGATCTCTGCTGGCGCATAATAAGTCCTTACTTGGTATGGTAGAACAAGATAATTGTTTGTTTTTCTGCTGAGTTAGTTAGGCACTAGAAATATATTTTGGACATAACAATATCATTGTAAATTCATCAACCTGTTCTAATTGAGAAAAAGAAGTGAGCAGCGGAAGGAGCATCCTGAAGAAAAAGCAGTACTACCTCATTGACAAAGTAACTCAGTGGTTTAGACCTTTCCCTGTGAGGTGCTACCAAAATTCACTTCCCTCCTTGATCTCTGGTGACCTGACCCAAGCTTCCTACTGTCCTGAATAATGCCTGAGATGCCAGGGTAACCCTCTGCTCTCCTCTCTGCTTGCTGAACTACGAACCCTCCTCAGAACATAATTTACTGCTGAGAAAATGTCTCTTTCAGCCCCTCTCCTCCTCAGGCCTTTTCCCTGGGGAATGTATCACTTCAGAGAGGATTTCTGGTATCCCATGGGTTTATTGTTTATGCCAAGGAGAAAATCACCAACAGAAGAGATGGAGACTACACTTGGCACAGACTATGCAATGACTTGACTGCTAGGGCATTCTTTGGGGAGTTCAAGTCTGCTCAGGCAGAGGGAACTTGGCTTTCCAGAAACCTGGCTAAGAGCCCTAAAGACAGGGCTCTCAGAAGAAAGGATCCTGCTTTTCCTAGCAGTATTTTAAAAATACCCTTTCATCTTCTTTTCTTTTCAAATGTCTGCAAATGAAATGTTTACTTTTGTATTGAATAGAGCATTTTGATGAAATGAATCCAAATTATTTTGGTTTAATTCTTGGTTTGGTTGCCAAAAAGCCAAAAACATTAATTATTTACACAGCCTTACAATGCAGAAAATAGCATTTATAGGTATTTTACAATATCAGCTTGGGGCTTTGCTTCTTTTCTAATATACAGTGTTGTTACTGGAAGCAGCAGTTTGACAGTCTCATAGAAGGGTTCATGAACCCTTCTTCTAGCTGTTGAAATTAGCCATAGCAGCAGATTGGAAGATTCAACATGCTCCATCAACAAACAAGTGATTCTCTAAAGAAGATTATAAGCAGAAGCCTGGCAGGTTTCAGCAGATTTTTCCATGCAGACATGTCAGTATATCCAATTCACTTATGCCGCTGCCTTTTACAAACTACAGTGAAATAGTACTTTTCAAAAAAATAGTGTCTTGCACAGCCTTGTCTCCTATTGAGTGGCTGTCTGCACTGTTTCTTTTAGTTTATTTCCATTAAATCTGAATCATTGTTACTTTTATTTCCCGATCTCTTTCACTGCTTTAGCAGAAAAAAGAAGAGTCCACATTGACTCATTGGTGCTAATATGAGTTTGAGAAACGGCACAGTCATTCGATGCATGCCAGAGCACAGATCTTTGATTACCTCAACTTCCCTGTGCTTATTGACGTCTCTTCCCTGACTTCTTTCATCAGCTTCTGAGAAACCTAAACTTCTGGGCAAGTAATGCTACCATTTTAGTAATTAGCATGAATATCTTGTGCCTAAGACAGGAAAGTTGCAACAGGAGCATGGATCAACTAGAATTTTTTATTAAATGCTAAAATGTCACACAGTTTTACTTTGCCTTAGCCAACCCCCATTCCAAGGGAAAAAGAAGAAGAAAATGATTATTCAGCAAAGTATGATCCACGTCATTGACAGCATGAGAGGATCTCATGTGATCTGACTTGACATAATTGCACAGTCTGTGTAGCACTCTTGCTTTCCTGCATATTTATGTCAATTGGCAATGACCCATCCCTCCCTAGAAATTACTGGACATTAATAATTACCTTCACAGAAGAGTAAATCATATTGGAAGCAGGACAGAATCTCATCTGGCATAAGCTGAAGTCAAGCTAAAACTTAGCAGCTCTGCTAGCACAAACGTGCACAACCCAAGTTTTACCTGATTTGCAGCTCTTTACGGAACAAATTACACTGTACTGCATAGCTACTTCAAAGAAATCTGAAACTAAAAAAGATATAAAGTTAACAATTACAGCAAGTACTAGTTTCTTTGATGATGTTCACAAAAGCAAAAATATTGTGTCAAGAGGCATACAGCTGAGGAAAATGAGTATCCGGATATAACCTGCATACTTACATACTTCAAAAAGTCAAACAGGTCTATTTTCAGTGTGTCCAGCAGCACGAACTATTTATCACAGTATCACAGTATCACAGTATCGTCAGGGTTGGAAGGGACCTCTGGAGATCATCTAAGTCCAACCCCCCTGCCACAGCAGGGACACCTACAGCACATTGCACAGGACGGCATCCAGGCGGGTTTTGAACGTCTCCAGTGTGGGAGACTCCACAACCTCCCTGGGCAGCCTGTTCCAGTGCTCCACCACCCTCAGAGTAAAGAAGTTCCTCCTCATGTTAAGATGGAACTTCCTGTGCTCCAGTTTGTGCCCGTTACCTCTAGTCCTATCACTGGGCACCACTGAAAAAAGGCTATTCTCATCTACCTGGCACCCTCCCCTTAAGTACTTATAAGTATTGATAAGATCCCCCCTGAGTCTTCTTTTTTCTAGACTAAAAAGCCCCAAGTCCCTGAGCCTTTCCTCATAAGAAAGATGCTCCAGTCCCCTAATCATCTTTGTAGCTCTTTGCTGGACCCTCTCCAGCAGTTCCCTGTCCTTCTTGAACCGGGGAGCCCAGAACTGGACACAGTACTCCAGATGCGGCCTCACCAGGGCAGAGTAGAGGGGGAGGATGACCTCCCTCGACCTGCTGGCCACACTCTTCTTGGTGCACCCCAGGATGCCATTGGCCTTCTTGGCCACCAGGGCACATTGTTGGCTCATGGTCATCCTGTTGTCCACCAGGACTCCCAGGTCCCTTTCCACACAGCTGCTCTCCAGGAGGTCAGCCCCTAACCTGTACTGATGCATGGGGTTATTCCTCCCCAGATGCAGTACTCTACACTTGCCTTTATTGAACCTCATCAGGTTTTTTTCTGCCCAACTCTCCAGCCTGTCCAGGTCACGCTGTATGGCAGCACAGCCTTCCGGCGTGTCAGCCACCCCTCCCAGTTTTGTGTCATCAGCAAACTTGCTGATGGTACACTCTATCCCTTCATCCAGGTCATTGATGAATATATTGAACAGGACTGGACCCAGTACTGACCCCTGAGGGACACCACTAGTTACTGGTCTCCAACTGGACTCTGCACCACTAACCACAACCCTCTGAGCTCTATCTGTCAGCCACTGTTCAATCCACCCCACTGTCCATTCATCTAACCCATACTTCCTAAGCTTGTCTGTGAGGATGATGTGGGAGACAGTGTCAAAAGCCTTGCTGAAGTCAAGGTAGACAACATCCAAGTATTGTAATTGAAGAGAGGAATTGATTCAGCTGTCCATAAATTCTGAAATGGAAATTAACTTTTACGGTAAGTAGGTAGTTCAGTGTATTTACCATGTCTGCGAACCTACTCATTACTTAGTCTCAGGTATATGCAGGTTAAAAAAAAGAAATCAGGTTTTACGTTAAAGTACTGCATTTCTTTCCCAAATTAGTTCTCCTTCTGGAAGATAATGCTTGATAGTTATCCATGTAATACTTTCATTATAACAGAATGGAGAATAACTGCATTAGGCGCAAAAGAGATATGAACTGTAAAGGTCGCTTTCCAGATAATGGGATTCATCAAGGAGACTGAGAAGATACTGGGCAAGATTCACAAAGAGCATCAATTTCTTTCCTTCACTTCAACAATTTGGGGGGAGAGAAGAAAGTCAGATTCACAAATTCAAAAGAGGTTTTCAGCTGGCAAAGTGATTTTAGTCCATCTAAAATAGATGGACTAAAAGCTGTCCATAGCTGTTGAATAGGCTTTTAGTGAGACTGTGAACAGGAGATGGTAAGCAGCAATGCCTGAATGATGAAAGAAAACTCCCAGATTCTTTCAATTTCTGCTAATATATACTCAATTCATTATTTTTACAGGGAAAATCGAGTTCCCTGCTTCTTTACACAAGTTTCTTTTCAATTTAAACCATGGTTATAATATTTTTCCTGTATTTTCATTTATACAGAATTTTCATCTCAGAACACTTTAAACAGGTATTATTTGCATTTTATACTTGATGAAATTAAAACACAGCCAGGTTAAGGGACAGTTTCTGTGTCATGTGCCAGCCTGAACCATCCCGGAGAAGCAAAAATATTTCAGTTGAAGCAAGATGCTTCCTAGATCACCCATGGTGCATTCATTGCAGGCCAACGAAGTTAGGGGAGTAGCAATATACACCAATTTTAGCATTTCTTTTTTTTTTTATCAGAATGAACCTGCATGTGAATGTCCTCTTTTGACACCAAGAACTGAAGGCACAGTAGTCGACCCTCATTTGAGTCATATCCACATAATCTTTTCTCCAACACAGTCCCTCTGCCAATACTAACAAAGTCCAGTCCTAGCCTTGCTCAAAATAAACCAGGTTTTCATCTACAATAGGGATTGCTGCTGAGAACTAAGTAGAAAATCTCGGTGTCTATACTTCTTTGATTTGTCCATTTTACCATTCAAACTAAGAAGGCTGGGACACACTGGGAGTATTTTCTTATGGTCCCAGCTGCCCTGTTTTTCCAATTCTCCGCTCAGATCTCTGATCTCAGCAGATCTTTGCAGGACAATAGTTGACATGGTCACCTTGCCTAGTCCTTCCTACTGCATAGGGGGATTTTGACACAGTTTTCAATGTACTAGAGAAGCATAAGAGTTCTCCCTTTTGAGGTGAATCGCTTGGGGGATAGAACCTCAAACCTCTGTCATCACACTTTTATTTTATTTAATTATTAAAACTAAAATACACTGGTCCAGAAGTACAGGAAATCTTGCATGCACCTGAGCAAAGGAGCGTGTCAACTCACCAAAGCTGACAAGAAAATGTGGACTTCATTTCCAGATGTGCCTGTACCTTACAGCAGGTGGAAGAGTAGACTAGAACTGTTAACAGCACTAATCAAGCTCACAGGCTTTGATTACATGCCAAAAGCAAAGCCTTGAACAAGTCATCAAAACAATGTATTCTGTAAAATGCTACTGCTACATACTAATCCCTACCCACTCCATCTCAGAAGAACAAACTTTCTCTAATGTTATTATGTATGTTATATTGTGATGCTGGTGATTTACCATCTGATACGAATACAAAAATATATGATAAGAGATATTAAGTGTTTCTAAGCACACAGATGACCTAGTACTAGCAAATATTGCAAATAATGAAATTCACAAGCAATAATAAGCTGGCAGAAGATTCGTCCTTAAAATGCATCTTTTCTGAATTGCTTGTATTTTCCCTTGGAGAAGATAATTTTCAATTAACTAGAAACCTGACTTAGCCATCTAATCATCTGAATATGGTATAGTTAGCGCACTTTTTTTTTTATTTTTTTTTTATGGCTAAATGCCACAAGGCAAATGAAATTTCCTTGGAGACACCTGAAACCAAATGCTGAATAATGTTATGGCCATGTGCTGTTAAAAGCTTATATGCCAAGCATCCAACTGCTCTCAGTTCTGAAGTAGAATGGACCAAAGATCTGGCTCACATTTTTATTTCTGCACAAAGTGCATTCCAACATACCACAACAGGTGCCTTTGACATTTCTTCTTAATACTAATCAACAGTTAACAGTCTTCTAAGAACCTCAGGGAGAAGAGATATGTTGTTTTTCACTGGAATTGCTAACCCCTTGCACTTCCATTATCGTCTTGCAGCATATAATTACTAGTCACATGGACTCTGAAGAAGGGGTTTGCACATGTCAAAGTTACTTTATTTTTCAGGAATCTTCAATGTATCAGATATTCATATATTCATGAAACACCACTCATGGCTAACTCAGTGGAGCTAGTGATGCAGTCAAATATTTCAAATTAGTATGAAAATTGTTAAACTCTTCTAACCCCCCAACCGAAACAAAACCCCTGAAAGCTTTCATTTTTACACAGTATTGGTGCAGGATTTTTCACTAATTCAGTCCATTGTTGGTGTTGGGCTTGGAGGACTCACTTTAGATTTAATTTCTCTTCAGGCATTAGCTAATGCAGTATTTGAATGCTTTGGTGTGTTCAGAATAACTTTGTTATGGACACAAATCCACCTGGATTCTGCTTGAAATGGATAGTCAACTTAGTGGATTAGCTGAGAAGGTAATGAAAATCTTTATAAATCAGTAGTCAGTAGACTATTGAACAGATCAGAGAGGGCTTTTGATCCGTCTCTAACTCATTAAAGCTACAGTAAATCCCACTGAACTCTGCTACAGTTCACTCTATGTAAACTCTAGTGAATTAAAGAACATTAGCAAAAAGTTTCCAGAAAGAGATACCTACCATACGTTAATGCATCTTGTTTCCTTGTTTTCCCAGAACTGACAAAAGTTGGAGGAAAAAGGTTCCTTCATTTACCTGAACAGCGCGCTCAAGCGTAGGCAGCCATTACTAAGACTGATATTTGAAAATAAGTTGGTAAACAGACTTGGCTGAACATTTATTCATATATAAAACATGTATGACTATTTCTAAATACAGCCCAGGCCCTATTAGAACCAAAATCCATGCTCCAAAGCCCATTAAAATCAAATGAATGACTCCCATTAATATCAATGGCTATTAGACAAGGCCACAAGCAGGGAAAATCCCCACTGAAAACAGTGGGAGTTCTGCCTGCATAAACTCCCCTTGGAAGCCGCTAGCATTTTTTCTTCTTTCATTTCTTCATAAATATTTTATAAACAAACCTCACTGAACTCAGAACTTGTACATATGACATTATGCAACACTTTGGTAAGGATCTTGCTGGTCTTTAACAGAGCTTTCTTGTACATATCTCTGTGTCACTTCAAGAGCAATCTGAAGATAGAATCTCCTTTGGGAAGAAAATGCCATGGTTTATCTTGACACTGTCACTATATGTAAGGTATGGTAGACTAGAAACAGCTGCTAAATTTAAGTGTAACCTATGTGTTAAAATGTCAAGCTAAGTACATTTTTACCTTGTTTCTGACAGAAGAAAGCAGTCTTTCTTTCAGAACTTACTAAAATGAAAAAAATTCTCCTTGTTTCCATGCACAAAAACATATACACTAAACACACTATTTAGTTGAATTTAGTAAATGCACTGGGAGATTCTGTTAAATGTCATTTGAAATGTCTTCCTCAGAATGAGAATGTCTACATTGCTTCCCAGGGCTAATGTTGTGGCTTTCCACCAGCCATTGTGCAATTAATGGCACACAAAAATAAACTGATAAACAGGCTTTTGTCCTTTGAATGCAATTTTTCATATCACAGACAGCCAAATGCTAATTAGGGGTAAAGGGATTTTTTATGTTTGTTTATGAATTGTGGATTTATAAAATATCACAGGGAAGCATAAAGCTCCCTCAAATGCATTTATTAGAGCATACACCTGGGATTGTTGAGAGAGTTAGCAAATGAAAGAAATTCTAGGCATTACCTAGTTAATTGTCATTTGTTCCTGTGTAACCATTTCCTTTAAGTACACCGTAGGAGATTTCTGCAAACAGTTCAAAATATGAGTTTCACCGTTACAACAGGCCACTGGGTTTTTTATATCATTTTTCCACCTAGTTTTAAGAAGTATGGTCTTTAACAAACGTGAGAAAGAATGTCATATGAGAAAAAGTTGAAAAAAATTTAGAAAATACATGGAAAATCTAGAAAATGTGCTAACTGAGCAATAACAAAAATGCAACACAATGCTAGACAATGACAAGGAAAAATTAAATGTTAATATCCAGATCTTCAGTAGGCCTTCTCCCACCTCTGAGGTCTTGGAGTCCTGGCACTGATGGCTTGTTGTGGACAGGATGAAGTGGTAGGGGAAGAATCTTTAGAATGTGATGTTATAGCTATTCCAGCTTGTGCCATAAACTTCAGCCAACCTTCAGTTTTATAGATGAAGATTATACCAGAGCAAATGACTGTCCCCACAGATCACATTAGAGAATGTGCAAGAGTCACTTATGGGTAGCATTTTTGCCAAATCACCCTAGAAAATTTTAGTGTGTCTGAAACAGAAAAAAGAGTGACAGAATAAGAGAAAATATGAAAAACAAATGGCAAATGAATGACAGATCAAAACAGGTGAGAAACAACATATGGATCTCATTCCATCCCTATGGCAAATATTTATATTTCTGCATTTCAACGTGCCTAAGATGATCTATAGGAGACCTGGGCTTAACTTTTCTAGACTGGTCATGCATGAGCAAAAACAACACTCTAAATATGAAAAATCAGCTTGAAAATTTACAGTACTGATCCATGCAGAAGAAAGCCTAACAGATTTTGTCAATTATGCAAATATATAAATATATTACAATTATGCACATTTACAAAACACTTTTTTTTCTTTCATAACAGGATTGTTGCTATTTTTAAAAAAAGCTTGTAAATAGGAGACAGTCACATTGTTTCGAGCTGAAGGTGAATACTCAAGGAGAATAGGGCTATGTTCTAAACTCTTCACACCACTCTATTGCAGGGAGGGCTGAAAAATGATGGTCTCAGCCCATCCAAGCATAAGCAGCTTACATGCAAGTCTCTTTGATATCTCCCACTCAGGACAAGACGGATTATGCCCAAAGCCTGATGGTGACAGCCATGTAAGCTACAGACTGCCAGATCTGACCACGTTTCAAGAACAATAAAATTCCCCTTTTTTTGTTGTGGGTTTTTTTTTTTTACAGAAATAAGATTTCCAGAAGGAAAATTAGGGTAAATCTGGATATACAGCAATTTTAACTACACCAGCAAAATTTGGTTGCACTGGGGAATGCAATTTTCAATCTTACTTTTGTCCTCCTTGTTCTATTGATTTAATGGATGAAGGTCGCTGGTATCATAATAAGGTCATAACTTTTCACACAGACTATGTAAACTCATGTCTCGGACTTCAGATTCATCCCAAGTGTAATTGCTTTGACTTATATTACACTTTTTAAATTGAACAAGAATATATTAAAAAAATTTAGTTTCAGCTAAGTTGGTGCCAGCTGCTTTGAGGGAAAGTGAAGAAACACGGACTGATAAGAGGAAGAATGAAATTTATAAGCAACCATATTCACTCAGATATGACATACACAGATGTTACTAAACAAAGTTCATTGACAAACCATGAATGGTCACTCAAATCCTAACAATGTTGCTACTACCAACATATTTTGGTACCTGGACATCATTTACAAATGCTGTGACTAATTTATAGAGAAAAGATTAATATTCCCTGCAAACTCTGAATATTCCTCATTGTTCACATTGTGTTTAGTAACATACATTCTTTGCACATATGAATATAGAATCTACACAGTAAGGAAAGCAACCATGCTGATTGTCAGGAGAATAAGCCTTATACTGTAGCTTTTGGGTTATTAGAAAAAGTGTCAGAAAGGTTAATCCAATTCCACACTATAGGATTCCCTCAAGACTCAAAAGCAAAACTTAAAAACGTATAATCTGGTCTCCTGTGTCTGTTAATCCTTTGCACCAATGATTAGTTCCTGTTTAGGTTAGCAAATAAAAAAAAGATTAAATGAAGGTTAAAGGTTCTCTAAGCCTGTTTCCTTTTTTTTTTATTTTTAATAAATCATTATGCTAACAAAACTTAAGTAGAGTTTCAGAGTAGCAACTGGAAATCTCCCTCTTATGATGAAATAATGTGTTCCTTGAATACATAAAATGCATTAGGCACAGTCTCAAATAAAATCAAAGCTGGTAGGTTACAAGGGGCAAACAAATTAAGCTTTCTTTTAGATTTGCATCAGCATCTGAGCCCAATAACATGCTTCTTAATTGAATAGTAAGCACTGTCAGTCAACCCCAGCCGAAGCAGCTCTGATTATGTAATGGCTTTCAATTGTGATTATTTCAGTCTAGCATATGGAATATTTCACATCACACTTTGCTAGCTTTGCTACTGCTGACATCTTAATCTGAAGTGGAAGCTGTTTAAAGTCCTATGATCTCTCAAGTGTTCTAAAATATGAGCTATTTAAATATGTATTGCCCAGCAATTGATGCCTATCAGTAACAACAGCCAAATGTTTTGTGTACCATCTGTAAATTTATGGAAAGTAGTTCTGCTGAAGAGTTAAAGGGAAAGTCCGAAAATCCTCCTTGTTTTTCTGTCTTTCAGGGGTGATATACCAAATTTCTGGTTCAATAAGTGAACTACTTTTGTTTTGAACATTTGTGGAGTGACCTCTCTAAGCCATTCACCTCTCAAAGCTCTAAAAGAGTTAAGGCACCCTACAACAGTATTTTTGTTACATGTACTGATCTGCTTACCTGTCCTTCTGCATAAGTATAAAGTCAAAGCTACATGAAAATATATATACAAACTGACAAGATGTAAGATAACGGTGTAATTACTGGGAGATCACCCTTTTAATTGTGTACTTCCTCCTCCCCCATTCTTCATACTTCTTTTTGGGTCGGTGGAAGTGCTTTTGTGTTCCACAGTACCTGATACACTGTGAGCAATATGAACAAATATAAAGTAGTAGAGATTACAGTAGTAATTCTGCTAGAAAAGAAAACAGCATGCCACATCTGCTGCATCAGTACATTATAATTCCCAGCAGGAGCAACAGGGTAATTTCTCTCCCAAGGAAGAAAAAAAGAAAAACAGCAACAACAAAAAACCCCAACAACAAAATACTGGCACAAGCTACAAGCCAAGACAAGATCTGTTTTAATACTTTGATATTTGCATGTCATTTGACCAATACCTGATGTATGCCAGGTCCTACAAATCATCCATGAAGTGGAATATGTAAAAGTGCACTCTAAATTATACAGAGCATACCTTTCTATTCATGGATCATTCTTTATTTTAGAAATATCTTATCACTTCAATGCAGTGTTTTGGGGTTTTTTTAATGTTGATAGGTGATGTAGCTGACAGAGAATGAAGCACTTGCCACTCCACATAAAGGATTACTGAAATGATAAACACATCTCTTTCTTAGAGATCTTTATAAAATCTAAACACTCCCGCACTTTTGTTTTCTATGGCTCCGTTTTTAAACTGTGCTATCTCTCACACGGCAGCAGGGAAGCAGTCCAAAGGCTCGACTGTACTGGAATGCTTTTGATGTAAACTCTACAGCCAAAATGCATGAAGTCACAAGGAACTGTGAGCTGATGAAAACATGAACCACAATATATGAATGGTTTAGTTTACCTGTGTAGTCTGTGGAGCTGGAAGCTGGCATACTGCTCTTTCTAAGAGGGAGAAACAATACCATTCTCCCTGCAATTTCCTCCCCTTAACTCATTCTAGCAGAGACTTTAAAGAAAAGCAATCCGTAAGGGCATAATGTTCACAAATCAATCAAAAAAAATCAGATACTGGTCTCATTTCATTCAACAAACGTTTTGCCAATGGCAGCAGCTGAAGCAGGGTAGGAGTCAAAGATTGTAAAATGCTAATCTGGCATGCAGTCTACTCCATCTTCTTGTGAAAAAACTGCTGTGTCCAAAAAGGATAAAACTATGGCTGGAAGGAATACAAAAGCGTATGACTATCATCTCAGTTTGCAAACAATATTTGTTTGTGCATGTCTTTGAAAACTGAGAAACTACTTCCTTCTTACATACACAGAGGAGCAAGATAAAACCAAGAATCTAAACCAGAGCTGATTTTACTTGTAAATTTCCTGCTTTTGTTACTAAAAAAATTTATTCTTAAGTTGCTAATTAAAAAGAAAATCTCTGATTTTCTAGCAAGCATTAATATGCAACAAAACTGATTTCTTCCTGATCCACTGCTGAATATGTTGAGTTCTAATTTCCTATTTTTGCCTTAGCTCTAATGTCATATAAGCATTGCAAGTAAGCATACAATTCCAATCTTTCAATCACTTTTCAATGAAAATTCTATTTTTCAAAAAGTGCATTTTCTCTCCCATAATTAGAACAGAACCCCAATCCTTTGTCCTTGCACTGTCAAAGCTGCAAAGTGCATCATCCTTTGCAGCTGAGATTTTTCTTTAAGATCATTCATGCCCCCCAGTATCTCAGCAAAATCTGTCTCTTTCCTATGTGAAAGAACACTGGCACTTGCACAGAGACGTCTATGTACCATTTGAAAAAATCTCATCTGTTCACCCCCCAGAAAGCAATTTTCTTTATCAATGAGTAAACGTATTTAGTCAATGTGGGGGTTTTGATTATTGTCATTAATTCATGGTAAATGTCAAGGAAGGATACTTGTGCTCCTGGGCTAGTCCATTTCAATGCAAAACTGATGTGTATTACTGTACTGGGTGCCTGTGCCCAGGGCCTTGCTGTGGGTGGTGGCTGCAGAGGAAGCCTCTGTGAGGAAAGGCTGGGCAGGGCATAGCTGAGCCCATCAGCCAAGGTGGTGCCGCCTCTGGGTGCATTTAGGAAAGGGGAAAAAATGCTTCCTGGCAGCATGTGAGAGGTGTGATGGAAAAAAGTGTGATAACCAGCCCTGTGGACACCAAGGCCAGAGAAGAAGGAGGAGATAAAGTGCTCCAGCCAGATTCCCCTGCAGTCCATGGAGAGGACCCACACTGAAGCAGGGAAACAGTGGGAGGAGGAAGGAGCAGCAGAGAGGAGCTGTTATGGACTGACCCCAGCCCCCATTCCCCATCCCTCTGTGTTGCTGGGGTGGGGGCCCGTGGGGGGAAAGTGGAGAAGTCAGGAATGAAGGAGTGAAGGTGAGCCTGGGAAGAAGGACGGGTGGAGGGAGGAAGGTGTTTTGTTATTCATCGTTGTTTCTCACCATCCAAATCTCTTGTAATCGGCAATAATTTAAATTCATTTTCTCCAAGTCGAGTCTGTTTTGCCCATCACAATAATTGGTGAGTGATCTACTTGTCCTTATCTCAACCCACAAGCCTTTTTCATCTTATTTCCTCCCCCCGTCCTGTTGAGGAGGGGCAGTAAGAAAGCAGCTGGGTAGGGGGCATCTGGTAGCCAGACAAGGTCAAGCCACCACCATTACATATCAATAAAACTAGATGTGACACAAATGTAGGCACCCAACTCAATCTTCAGCTTGATTTTAATGTTTTTGTTCATTTCTCTGAGTTCAAAAAAAAGGAAAAAAATCTCTGAGTATCTGCCACTTAACCAGAATTACAAAATGGAATGGAAATTTCAATAACATCATTCTTTTTCCTCCAAGAAACCTCTGTAAAAACAAAAGTTAGATAATCACCAATTTTTCATCATACTTTCCTGTTTTTCAAAATTATGTGAAGACACTCACCCATCTATACACCCTAATATTAAACCCGGACTGTTTCAGAGCAGGGATGGAGGGCATTACGAAGTCCTCTGGCACTGACGGAGCTCTGCCTGCCACCCCTTGTTACTTATACTAGTGGAGGTTCAGCATTGCTCTGCCTGACTGTGGCAAATGTTGCAAGAAAAGCAATTTACACACAACCCCTCCCAGCCATCTGGTATCAGTGCAGGCCCCACAGCACAGGTATTTTGTGTTCTGTGTGGATTTCCCCGCTTAGTGGGGGCTGCAGCCACTTTTCATTTCCCAAAGCAATTAAAGATACAGGTCATGCAGAGCTGAGACAATCTAGCGACTACTACTGCCAAGGTTTTTGTGAGATGAGCTAAGACCAGCTCACCATAGAAGCCTAAGTTCACAGTTTTGGCTGCAAATCAATTAAAGTAGACCTCATTGCATTCGACAGTATTGCTGAATCTTACATACCACCTATATGTGTGACTAAAAAGTGCCTTGACACACTTGAAAATAGCTATGCCTGCCTATAGCATTCATGCTAACAATAGTAGCCCATGTTTTCACATTAGATCACACAAATTTTGTAGCCCAGAGAACATTAATGAACAGTGCTACCTTTGCAACTGAACCAATTGGAAGTATTACTATTGTCACATCCTTAAATTTCAGACACAGAGATAATTTCACATTTTTCCAATCCATCATTTTGCGAACAAGATTTTGTTAACAACTAGCAGCCAATTGCTTAGGTGGGACTTAACAATAATAAACATCTTCCTAACTGTGAAACAGAGGGGAGGCCACATTAACAAACCCTGCTCTGCATGGAGCACTCCGATAGTCAATCAGATGGATTAGCCATTCAAAAAAGTTCACAAGAAAGACGGTTGCTAGTCAGCCTTATCACAGTACAGCCTCACAGACCTGTCTGTTGTACTCTGCCAATGCATGGCTTGCTGCAGGATTTTGAATGAAACTCTCTTTTCAGCAAAAAGTTCTTTCTAAAGCTTTCCTAGTAGATTTTCTACCAAATGCCAAAACATATAACAGATGTATATAAAATGTATAACAGAACCTTCATTTCTCCCCTTTTTTTTTAATCAGTGTCCCTTTTCTCCCCTTTTTCCTTCATGCTTTTAGTTACCATTTCCCTGTCTGCTTTTTAACATGGGAAAAATAAGTAAGTAGAGAGAATTCCAGAACAAAGTAAAGAAAAAAGGTGAAAAATGCAGTGATAATCAAGGTATGTATCCTTTTCATAGCTGAAGAGCAAAAATGAGTTATTTTAGCTGTTCATAAATATTTACCCTCTTTTTTCAACCACTGCATTCAAGTAATTTCCTGGTTTCCCAAACCATCGTTCAAGACAATTCTCCACTTAATGTGTATTCAATCAATTGAATGTGGCAACTATTAAACATGTATTAGACCAAGTAGATATTGTTAGTCAGAGAACTGTAGGAATAAGTCAGATATTGATTAGAGTTGAATTCAGTGTTTTCTAAACTGAATATACAGTATCAAAATATGCTTAGGTTTTGGGGGTTTGGGATTTGAGTTCTTTTTTTTTGTTTTGTTAGGGTTTTTTTTAGTTGAAAACATGGTGGCACTAAAAAGAAGACAAATACTTGAGGGGTTTAGATTTTGGGGAGATTTATTATTATTTTTGTACTTTGTTTCTGTCTGTATCCCTTCAAGGAATAAAATCATCAGCAGACAACACAGTGCTGCCCAAAAGCATCAAAAGAGACATATTGTCAGCAGCTGTGCTGGAAAGCAGATTTACAGGAAGAGAGAGAAAGACAGAGAGAAAGCAAAAGCAAAAATAAAAGCAAAAACAAAAGGGGAGGAAGAATGAAAGAGAGAGAGAGAGAAAGGCCCTCTGTTAGTACAAGGCTAAGAAAGCACTGCCCTCTTACTAAGTGTTTATGATGAGCACGTGAGTAGATAGGTTTAAATGTTTGATATACTCTTTCTATCAAGCTCATTATCTGGGACCATCTCAACAAAAAGATTAGTCAGACTGAATTAAAGCAGAACACATGTGTTTCATCTTTTTCTGTTTTTTAAAGAAAGTAAACATTCTCCTTAATTGCCAAAAGGAGGTTTTCTCATTTGTTGTTTTACAGATCCTTCCTCATACATGTGTCCCAGACATTTTAATAGCTTCCATTTTTCTATCCATGTAAACAGATATCCTTTTTCATTTTTCGAACACATACATTTCCTTATTATAGAGAATAGCCTGAACTTACATAAACATGCAATGTATGGAGACAATTATTTATATGTGTGTGTATACACTCGTGTGCATACACACACAAAACCGCAGAGTTATACGGGGGTATCAATACTGAGAGAGAGATACAAACACGTGGAGAGCTAAAGATTCACTATTATCTTGGTACAGCATGATGATAATGCTCAACAACACTGGAGTTGAACAACTGAAAATCTCCCTGATATAACCTCCAGTTTACATCTAAACTACAGTTTAAGGAACTTATGATATAGAGAGGGGCTTATATCTACCCAATAGGGACAGCATGGGAAGCATGGTGTCTGCATGAGCCAGATAATTACAATATTAAGGAAAAGAAATTCACACTATTCTAAGGATTTGTTTGTTGTTTGCTGGTTTTGTTTGTTAGCTTTTTGGTGGTGGGTTTTTTTTTTTGTTTGTTTGCGATTTTTTGGGAATTTTTTTTTTCACAAAGAACAAATGGATTAGAGATATAGAGATTTTGTCCAATATTGTCATATCATTTTCTTTGATAGCGCGGGAGCAATGGGATAGAAATTTATTACTTCATGAACTACACGTTCTTGTATTACATGCCACATAGTAATCTACTGTTTATTGTACTCAAGTGTAAAATATTTTGCAATATATGTAGATACATGTTTTCTATATGTTTCTGTATTTTTATACAAATGCATATGCACAAAGACATATGTAAGTTGAAAACCAATGTGCCTTTATTAAGAAGGGTAGTAGCAACCCCTGATTACTTTTAAAACCACCATACTATTGCAGCAACTATACAGTATTTCTCTGATTTATGTATTTTGGAATAAGTCAGCTCTCCAGGGAGCTAGGAGGACTGTGTGGAGATATATTTCTTATTTTTTTTTCTCAAAAAGTTATGTGTTTTACAGGGGCACACCTCTGTATTTTTTGCTGAAAACAACACGCTGAATGCATTTATTTGATGCAGATTGCATAGAATAATTGTCTTTACACTGTACTGAAAATATCTGGTACTAGGCACAATATTTTTTCCACAGTATTATGAGTTCCTGCTAAAAAAACAACAACAAAAACACATTCAGACATCATAATTCCTGTATATTCCCGGCTATTACTAACCCACTAACTTCCTATTTTTTTAGAAAAGAAGCTTCCTCTGTAAATAAACATTTTTTTTAATTTTTTACCCTGTGGTGTAAATAGCTCACTGACACACAGGATCTAGTAGTCTCCACTAACATAAATAGGATGATCCCAAAACAGTGGGAACTTAATAAACATCATAAGTAGAATATTCTTATAGTATTGCATTCAGTCCTAGTGTAAAGTTACAAAGGAAGTATGTTAGCAGACTTACATATTATGTATTAATTTTCTAAGGAAAGTAGGGTTTTCTGAGGTATTCAACCTGAAAAAAAAAGGGCTAAAATGCAGTAAGCTTTAAAAAAAGTCAATATAATAATATGCCCTTTTTTGATGAAAAATTTCATGTTGATAATCTATAAATTTTAAAGCATACTACCAACATTGCATCTAACATAGAAAAGTGCTAATTTCTTGATTAGGAATTATTCCACTCCATTGGTTTTACCTTGCTCATCTATCATACACAAAAAAACTATGGGCTTTTATTTCACCAACACTGTATTTGCAATGTGCTGCCTTCCCTCAGACAGTGGTTAGAAAAAGCCTACATTTCCATGTCTAGCACAGACTATAGCTCCCTGGCTCCTCTAGAAGCAGGAGGGGGAAATGAGAAATAGGATTTATAGGTAGGTGACTCTCTAGTGAGGCTAATAAATCCACACAGAGCAAGGATTATCTAGCCATAAAATTCATGACTCCGTAATTCCCTCACCCGCACTCGCTTCTATACCGTCTTCGCCCTCATGCACTCACACCCCTGTGATGCCACAGCCTCACGGTTTTCATAGGATAATGGTGACAATTCCCTTTTCAAACTGCCTTTGCTAGGTGGCCAGGCATGTGTGCTTCCTGGAGGTGTGTAGTGTAGCTCCAAGGAGAATGTCAGAAAACTCCAGTTATCACACCTTCAAAGACCTTTTTTCCACATTGTCAAATTGTCCAGGGAAGATAGCTCAGTGCTGCTATGCTGTACATCTCTTGCTATCTTTACCCTTGAGTTTGCAAGTCATCACACTGCAGACCCTGTGCACCTGAGTAGAGTAGCAAATTAAGAAATTGTTCCAGAGCTAATGATATGGCAGCAGTCACTGGAAAAATGAAAGGTAACACAGGTTCCAAAATCAGAGGCAGTGCCTATATAAAATAAAAAAAGCAACAGGAAAAAAAACCTGTATGTATAAATAAGAATCAGTTCTGTCTTCATACATCCTCCTCTTAACACAGCAACACTGCATGTGCATTCAAATGATGTCCCGTCAAAAATCACTACTGTACTTTATTGTACAGCTGGGTGTACACTCATACGCTGCTTTTGCAATTTCCCTGTTTAAAAGAAGATACAGCAACAGTGTGACAGATAGCCTGAAGCAATGGGTAGCTGAGAGTAGCAAGTAACATGTGAAAGCTAACAAAATAGTTTTTAAATATTCTAGTTCTAAGATTCTGATATTTAATTTCTACTGCCAAAGGCATATAGTAGATGTCTAAAGTGAGAAATTGCATTCTACCTACACTTCATTGTCTAGTAACAGCAATGCCCAGTACAGCTTTGCGGTGGTGCTTTAAAAGGGGTTTAATAATCTCAGTATGCTATTCTTCTTCACTGTTTCTCCCTTCCCCACAGCTGTGGCTGTTCCTTGTAAAAACCGCAGAGCTAAAGTCAAATATCTTCATGTGCCACTAAGATTTTACACCAAAAAAACCCTAGTTTTCCATTAACAAAAGAAATGAAGCCTAAAATAAGGTAAAAACAGATCCCTTTTAGATAATTCTGATCATTTTTTCCTCTTATTTCTAGGCTACATTATCTTTCACATGTTTTATTTCAAGCAAAAGAAAAGTATTTTCTTTTACCAAAATGGTGAAATTCACATTTATGAAGAAACCCTGACCTATGGTCAGACTTTTTTAAACTATGCTATTTAAACTACAGTTGTGATTAATTAACAAGAGCGTACAACTGAATGCCAGTAATAAAAATCTTCCAAATCTTGTTCATGCTGTTTGATGAACTAAGTGAAATCTTATACATATTTCAGCCATCCAGCTTCTTTTGAGAGTGTCACATACGGACATATGTGGACATATGTCCCCATCTGGAATGGTATTCATTGCCTGATACACACAGAATAAATTGGAGTACAGCCCAAGGGAGATAAATCTGTGCATTACCAATAAAAAAAAAAAAAAAATCAGTCATGTCTATCATCTCATTTAATGCAACTATTCATAACTATTTAAAAATAAAGTATTCTTTCTGTATCAGTGTTATGTACCACTTAACAGAACTACCTTTATGACTTGTAAAAATTGTTAAAATCAGGGATGCAGATACTAATGAAGCTTAAGGAACTGTAGTTTATACACTATATTTGCACTAAAATACACCAGGTCTTGAACAGAAAAAGTCAACTAGCAGAGAAGAAACCCCTTCTTTCGAAATACCCTAGCACTAACTAAACTAATGTATTTCAATAATTGACTTAGTTCAAAATTTTTATGTGTAGGAAAATAAGTTAATGCTTTGTGCAGTAAGTTCTGCACAGGAACTCAACAGAAAAAAAATCTAAACAATTTGATTCTCTAAATGTGAAGGATTTTATAATTATTCTGTAGGTAAACAGGGGATGTACTGTTACAATGCTGGCACTGTTAGGAAGTATACAAACAAAACAGACTGAATTGAAGATGGGACCACACTGCAAAATGCACATTGCCAGTAGTGTCAGTGTCAGCTTTCAGCCTGAGCCAAGAATCTGCTTTGGTTGTAGATATGCCATTTTCAGAGCCCATCTCTCCCTAAGCCTCAGGTGTGAGAATTCAGAGGGGATTTCTGAGGCTATCTTCCCCTATAAGCTCTTCTTTTTCTGCCACCAGCTTGAGACAGCAATAAAAAACTTTTTGTGTATCTGACTTGTTTAAAAATCAGAGCTGGTCAAAAACTCTAGGAGGGAAAAGCTTCTGATGGCACCGTTTGTTTGTTTGTCTGAAAACGCTGAGTTGGCAAAATTGAAACATTTGCTCCCACTACCTTGTCACAGACATCAGACGAGCTGGCTGGCAGCGCAGAGCTGCTCGGTCCTCAGGCACAAAGCTCCCCAGCTCCCTGCTCACCTAGCCAGCCTGCTGCTGCTGCTCAGACGCCTACCCTGCACACCCAGCACCCGCAGGCTTCCCCCAAAGGCCATCGGGAAATTCTCCATCTTCACACTTCCTTCTGATGGAGAGTGAAGTGCAACACCAGCAGAGTCAGAGTTTCCTACAAAACTGAAATTCCCTGCTTTATCAGCTGTGCTTAAAATCTCCACTACAGCTTTAGTGGGAAAGGTGAGAAGGGATGATTTTTTCTCCTGCCGCGTTATCAGCAGACTTTCATTATTTTCACATTCCCTGGACATCTTTTACCCTAAGTACAGATAAAGTAAAGTAGAAAATCACGGGATGAGCTCATCAGGAATCTATTTTGAAGCAATATAATACAAATGCTGAAAAAAACCCAGGCCCTTAAGGTATCATCCTAATCTGTCTTGAACACAGCATCAAACCTGTTCTAATGAAACAAGGTAATAATTTTTCACAAAGGAATTTGGAGGTTCAGTAGATCAGTAATACTGACATAAAAGGTCTTTCTAGATAATGCTATATACGCAGTGTGACAATTCTGCACTGAATAGCATTCCAGCTGTTTTCTGGAGAAGTCTATTGAAAATCTTTATTCATATTAATAAAGTCTGCACAGCCAGAGCTCTGATATACAAGAATTTTTTTAGAATTTGGACCCATTCTTTGTGAAACTATGTATTTGTGGGCACCACAACCTATCATTAGAGATGCTTGCAGAGGGCAGTTGACAGCAAAATCACAAGAAAAATATCTCCCATCAGGCTTCCTCAAATGCAGATGGGAAATCAATTTCTATATTCTCAGGATAGGATTCCAAAGGACACTCAGCAAGAAACTGTCCTGCTGGGGTTTTGCATTGTCCCTTGCAAGAACCAGGGGGATATTAAATGGACAAACTCACTGTATGGACTTCACTCCATTTCACCTACTGGATGGGGCTTCTCAATCATCAGAATAAAGATAATTTCTATTAAAAAAAACCTCAGGTTTTCACTTTTTCCAAAGAAGCTTTGTCATCCACTTGAGTGAGACAACGTCTTTGTTTTCAGATACTCATCGAAGACATCAGATTCTGGTGAGTGATCCCATTTGGAGATGTCTATATGAGACACATCTCTTCCTTCTATTAAGCTCTGCACAGAAATGATTTTGGTCTTATTAGTATAAACTAAAAAACCAAAATTTGATATAATCTGTAGAGGTTCAAAACAGTTTTATTGTTGTTGCATATATTTGCAAAGTTCCAATCAGCACAAATTCTGAGCATGCATCAGAAGTGCTGGATGCCTACTGGTTAAATATACAGTGCCTAGTGAAGACCTTGAAAATTTTGCTCTGTTCATGTGACTATTGTATTACTAACCCTAATAAACATTTGAGTTACCTCATTTACAACTCCTCGGATTCAGATTATTCTTCATTCCTGTGTAACTTATTACTGTCTGCCTTTTCCCCTAAAGATAGACCATGTTTAATGGCAATCTTATGTAAAATACTGCCTGCCATGAATTCTTCTAGCTTTAGAAGGGCAGTGTAATAATGTTCCACCAAATTTGTCTAGACATCAAACTCTCATTTTTTAAGATCCCCAAAGTTCTTCTAATAACTGCACCAGTGAATTTTGAACTCTGTAATTTATTTTTACAGGAGTATGGAGAAGTAAGAGTTGAATCAAGATAAAATTTTAGAAAAGAAAAGCACTGTAACTTAGAAATAGGACAATTTTTTTAGGTAAGTAAGGTAAAAAACTGAAGAACTAGAGGCATACCCAAATGTCATATTTCCAATCTGGATTCTAGGCACCAGCACAAGTCTTCTATGTTTTAGCCTATCCAACTTAGCACAGTACAGCACAAAATCTTGAGTGCTCAGGTAAACACAAAATTTTACCTAGTTTTTGAAAAGCTCTACTGTGCTGCAACAGATTGTCTTCAAATGAATGAATCATGACATGAGCCTGGGTACTTAGCTATGACATCTGTTATGTAGTAAATTACATTGCATGCCACATGCATAATGAAGAGGAAAGAGGGATTTTAGCTCCTAAAACATGCCTCATTATGTGATGGTGCACGAATGCAGGCAGTGACACCCAGGACAGATGGAAAGGCTGCAGTGTCATAAAATGTACAAATAATGTTGTTGTTTTTATCATTTGGAAAATGAAGACATTAACTCTCATAAGGATAAAAAAGGCAACTCTGCAGTGAATAAAACAGTAAGAGGTGGCAGACACACTGATAATTAAGATCTCTCTTAAAAATTGCTTACATGAATCCACTAGCAGGAAGCTTGACTGTTCTTCATAAGAAACACATTCTGTTTCTTTATTTTTCTCATTCCTTTCTTGGTGACTTGCATTTCAAAAACAGAGTGCACATGTTACAGATAATCATAAATCATTCAAATATTGAAAACTCCACTGCAAGATGATTTAGAAGACCAAAGTGTGTTTTCCAGACATGCAGATAATTTCCTATCATTATACAGTCAATTAGATTCATTAAACACAGATTTAACCACACAAAACCAGATTTGCAGGTGAAATTTTGAAGCTGCAATCCACCTCCATTGCTAAGACAAATATGGTGTGTATATAATGCTGGCACAGCCCACTTAGTCCATACTGACTTCTGAATGACCTACAAGGGCAAGTCCCCAGTAGTGTCATTTCCGAACTTAACATTAAAATGCAGCTGCCTATGTTTAGACATTTGGGCTGAGGCTCAATATTTAAACAAGTGCTCTAGGCACATAGACCAATATGCCTAATGTAAAACTCACAAGCTTGAAAAATGTGGCCTACATCATGTTAGGAAAGAGTTATAGCACTCATTGAAAACAGTAAGTGATAAAGTGGGACAGTCTGTTAAGAAAATATTTGGATAAGGCTAGGAATGTCTAACTAAGCTGTTTTTTATTGCTCAGGGATCAAGATGGATAGAATAGGACTAGGATATTTATGGTATTCCAAGAATGGAAACAAGTGAAAGGAAATTCTTAATTTAACACAGCAATACAGCAATTTCTAAGCTAGGCTCAAGTAGAAAACATAAAGCAGGTATAAGTAAGTGATAATAGTGTGTATTAATGTTAATAATAATAATAAAATATCAAGGTATATAAAGTTCTTCTAATAAATCATCAATATCATGACAACAGAGAGTGGAAAAAATGGCATTCCTTAAGATAGTTTTAAAAAAACATAATTTTAATCATGATAACAGAAGAAAAAAATTCCTACTTCCTTAACCATGAATTGGGTTCCTGTATTGACAGGCATTGTCTTTAAATCATGTAAGAACATTACTCTTCAGGACAGAAAAAAGGAATTTCAGTTAAAGGAGGTAATATTATTATTTAGCTGGAAAGATTTTAGAAGGTACTAATTTTCAGAAATTAAAAAATGAAGATGTGAAAATCTTCCTATAGTAAAAGTACTGTTATATCCAACTTTGCTTAATCATTTCCTTCCTCATTGTAGGAAGATTGTAGGAAGAGCTGCAAAGAATTGATAGATTTAGAAGTGATTTAGAAGATGCTTTTTTAAAAATTTTAGGTTTGTAATTTATACGTTCAGGAAACCATAGCCTAAACTAGGTATTTAAGCAACTTGAAGGCAGAATGATCCTGCTTTTTGCTTGACTATTATGTTGACAGACCTTTATTGTTGCATTTGTAAATCACTGAAGGAAGCCACACACCTGTGGTCTGGTTTCCCTATATTTATGTGGCAAATCAGGAGAAATTTGGTGAGATCTTTCATGAAAGGCAACAGATTCAGGCATTGCACAGGTTTGAGAATTAGAAGTTACTTCCAGCCCATTTCCCCAACTTTGCAAAGGTTTGGAGATACGGCTAGATAGAACAGTAAATAAAACTGAGTTACTTGCACTATTCCTTATTGTGAGGAATATAAGAGATATGTGAGGTATCCCAGCAGACTATAAATAGCATGACATGAAAGAAACTTAAAGTTTTCTTTTACTTTACTTTCCCCACACTGATGATTTAATTCAACTACAATCAGAAGAGCAGTGTTACAAGAAGAAACTTAGGCTTTCTCTTTATTCAAGGAGACCATTTTCTTTTTAAATGTTATGACAAATTAATTGTCCCAAACACCTCTCAACACATTTATTTTTTCAAAAAAAATATATATTGTATATATTCCATTGGTGCTCTATAAACGTTGACACAAGAATAATAATAGGGGTCTGTTCTGTACCATTTTAATCCATTTGCTTTTCTGGGAAGGCCAGATAGTACAGGAAGTGCCTGATATTGCCTCACATGCCTGGAATTACAGCAGGTGCTTGATTTATCTGGCAGATGCGGGCTGCTCTGCTTTGGTGTGCAGGTGAGCAGCCGGCCCTGTCTGCATCTGGGCACGTGCCCTGCGCACGCCGTGGTCCCCCTGCCCTAGCATTCTCCTCCCCACCCAGGAAGGGCAGATGGACCTGACAGCAGCCTTTCAGGGAGGCAGTGGGGAGTCAGGAGCTGCCACGTCCTTCCTTCAGCCCAGGAAAACCAGATTTCCAAGACCTAGGGTCAAATTCATACAATTATTTTGGTTTGGATGCAACTGCATAGTAACTACCAATGCAGCTGGGAAGCAGAAAGACTGCAAGTACAGAGGTAGCACATCTGCATTCAAATGGTTTGACCAACAGCTACAGTCGTTGGATATTTCTGTAATATCTGCGTTGTTCAAGACCCCATCTGAATTTGCAGACACAAGATCCCCTCACAGCACCAAACAGCAAAGACCATGAACGTAATGGCAGGCACTTAATTACCACATTTGTGAACTGAATGTGATTGATTAAAAATAAGATCAAAAAACACCTAAAAAAAAAAAGAAATAGCATATACAAATAGATTTGTACTACAAGAAGACTGTATTTGCACATTAAAATGATCATAAAGGTACAGGCAGAAGAGGTGTACAAACTGATTTTGCCTATAAGTCTGATGATTGAAAAGAATCCAAAAGGAAAGAGAAAGATTTTAATAACTCTGTGGGAAACTACTATGAGAATACAGTAAGAAAGAACTTGAAGGTATAATATTAAAACAGGTGGTAAAAGTATTTCATAACTCAGTATGAGTCTGTAAGAAAATACCAACATTCTTTCCTACCTGCAAACAGGAAACATAATGGGAGTAGCTAATGTAGGAAATATATATATCTGTGTATAAGCTGAAAAAATTTAACTATTCATGTATAATTTCAGCTTGCTAAACAGCTGATCATTACTGTATAGATGAAGTTGTTGAGGCAAATGCAACTAAACCAAAAATAATGTTTCCAAATGGCAACAGCAGCTGAACTTTTCACAGAAAGCATAGAAACAGAAGGCAAGAAAAGAGAATACATTTTCTGCAACTTGTAATTTTCCTGTAACGTCATCTCTTAAATCTGCAGGACTCTGGCAACAAAATCCTCTCTGAAATTGTCATTCATCACTACTTGAAGACTGGGGATACCTCCAGCAGCTCTTATGTTGGAAGACCTGACAGCCATTGATTGCTCATGGTCTTGCTCTCAGTAGTACCCAAGCCTGGGAGATTCTCTGAAAATGTCCCCAATGTCTGCAAGCACATAACTCAAACACTAATGTCGGAGAGACAGTTAAGTTCTATGTTATTGCCCAACATGCAGAATGACCAATGTATGATATTAACTCTTCATCATCACTGCAAACTGAAAAATGCAAGGTTTCCAGGAGAGGAAAGGAATGCAACTCTTGGGGCAGGGGGATGTCTCCCAATGAATGATGGAAATGTCTTGTCAGCAAAGGGTTCTCATCCTCTTCTCTGCCACTTTTCTCTGTAAAGAAGTGGAATATACAAGAAGCAAGACTGTAAGAGATTTCAAAATGGAGAATATTTGAGGTTGACAATTGGCATTTGATTTTTGTGGGAGTTTTTATAATTGTTCTCCATCTGCTTACTTTTCTCTTTCATTTAAAATAATAGTAATCTAGACTGAAAGTACATGGTGGTGTACAGAAAACATAATGAGAAGTACAGGCTTCATTGTGTCATTTCACTAATTCCTGAGCAAAAATCCAGACTGCATTATGCTGTCTTACATTAAATGCAGATCTTTTATACCTTTAAGTAAGCAACCTTATGGTAAACCGTCATGTTTAACACATGAACTAATCAATCTATGCCAAACCTTTGTAAGCTCTTATGGGGATTTTTTAGCTCTTTTATATGTGTCTTTTGCATTTATTCCTTCCCAGTCCTTTTAATATGCTGAACGTGTATCGCATCAGCATCACACCAGCACTGCACAAGTTAAAGCACTACGAAGAAAATGTTACACAGACTTTAAAAAAACTAGCCTTTTCTCTTGGATAAATACGTTACTGTTTGTATTTCAGAGAGATTTTATTAAAAAGAATATTATGGACCTGTAGTGGTCTGCTGAGTACATCAGTGTCATCCTTCTCAGGCAGATGAGCACATACCTATGAATCATTTGTTTAAAAGACATTCTAAGATGCACAGCACCTGCAAAATAGCCATGTGTTTGGGTGTATGTTAAAAAATCTTACAAAAATTGTTTGAAAAAAAGAAATTGGTCATTTTTCAAGTTTTTAATCAGATTTGACTTTAAATTTTGTTTGTAGAAATGTATTCTATCAAAAGCAACTGTGTGCTCAAATTGAAACATTAATCTTAATGCCAAACTCTACTACATTAATCAATGGGCAAGAGGTGCATGTGGAACAGTTTTCAACTTTATGCAAATCAAAAGACCCATAACTCTTTTCTTTCAGGAATTCAGTGAAATTGCAGGAAAGATAAATCATAGCTACACGACTACCAGCAAAACGAACAGTGGCAGCATCTTCACAGGTAAGGAACTGGATGCTGGTAAGCAATTGGGCACGGGTAGGGAATGGGTCAATTAGATGTATTGCACAATATTAGACTGTATTTCAGGAATGTTACTGACATGCTTAAGACTACTGGACATTCCTCAAAAGAAGACAACACCATTAATTAATATCAATGGGTGATTTTTAAAGAAAGCATGGCACTTTGGTGTCTGGAAAGTAAGATTGGAGATGAGTACAACACACTCATGCTGACCATGGTGGTACTGCCTTGCTGCAAGCCAGAAGCTTAGAAATTATTTTCTCATCTATTTAAAAAACATTTTTAAAATTTTAAGTGTACAAAAGTCGTGTTTACGGTGCTGGAGTCTAGATCAAAACATTCTGTTAAACACATTTCTATGTGCTTATTATTCATGTATTTCATATTTGTCTTGATTAGAGAAAAAAGAGTGAATATTTTCTGTTTTGCACAATTCTAAATGCAAGGTAAAGAATAATCATCAGGAAAATATCTCACAATCATATAAACTTCAAATTCAAACAACCAGGCCAGGAAAAGATAAAAAGAAAAGAAAAAATGTTGGGTCACAGAAAAGTTTGATCAACTGAATTGTTTTACAGGTGTGAAGGCCTAGGTAACCTCAGATTATTTCTAGCCTAAACTAAAAAGATGGTGCATCTCAAATGTTCATTTCCCATAGAACTTTCATATGAAGAATCAGTTTTTATAAGAATTCGTCTCAGTAAGGATGTTTTCTTTTTTAACTGCATCAATTTCCTGCTTTAACAAATAGAATCCAGTTCAGAGAATTTTATCACAGCAATCCAAAGAATTTCTCTGGGTAGTTTCCCTGTTGCTCTGTTCATGACCTTTTTTAACAATTGAGGGGATATAAGCAGGCAGTGGCCCTGAAGAACAATTAAACACCTAAAAAGTAGCAAAGTGGTGGGTGGCAGAAACTCAACAAAAATTGAGAGTCCCCATGAAGTACCAGTCCTTCTTGAGCAGTAAAAACAGAGTGGAGAAAAGAGTCAAAAACTCTTCAAGAGCGGTTCACCCTTGTGAAAATCTGAAGCAAGAAATGTTGCCAAAGGCAATCTCCACAATCTGTTGTTTAAGCAGCAACTAGGAATGTACAGCTGCCTAGAAGCATCGTCAAGTTGCTCATTTAGCTTTTGTGGAGGAGAAAGAGTTTCATTCATAAATCTAACCTTTTAGGTGTCTCTTGATTTTTCTTATTTTCTCTACCATCTATCCTCAAAAAAAAAAAGAAAAAAAACCCACAGAAAATTAAGCAGAATGTTTCTTCTTCTAAACACACTATGATCGAAGCTGTTTAAAGACTACTTATGACACCTTTCATTAATGTGATCTTCAGAGTTCCCAAAATTATGCACACAGCAGGTGTGCAGGAATAATTTGCATCGAGCCAATGTACACATAAAGCATAAATAGGATTTTTTTTTTATTACATATTTTTTTTTTGAATCTCATAGAATCAGAATCTATGTGCCATGTGTCATAATGCAGTAGGTAATAGTAATTCATTTCAGTAAAACACCAGATGCAGTTTTGCATAAAACATCATTATAGATCAAAAACCATTATGTATCAAAACTAGTAAAAGTCTGAAGTGATAACATATTTCTCTTTATCTAATTAAAGTGAGATAAACCCTTGTAGAGCAAATCAATTCTGATATGCTGCATTACGATCACTTGCTCAGTACAATAATCCAATTTGAAGCAATTGATCCAAGAAGATCAGATCAGATTTGCTATCAAAGGATTTTCATTTAGATTTAGAACCAAAATATCTTTACTGAAGTTTTGTCAGAACTCGATATTAACCTACTAATAATATGTCAAATCTTCAAAGAGGAAGCCATCTGCTGTAAACAGCACTGAATTATCCAAAGATTTCAAAGACTTCTCATGCCAGTCTCATTAGTGGGAAGATGAAATTGAAACTGTTAAAAATTCTTAATCTGTAAGAGTTGTAGAGAACTTCCTAGAGACACATGAAAACCTGTCAGAAAACTGGGTCTTTGTTGAGATTACATTAATGAACTTCCTGCCTGCTGCTTATTCAGATTTCACCTCAAACTAGGTATAGCGGGTTTTGCCCACTATCAGTACTTTTGAGATGACAGTTCTCTCAGCCATATCTACAAGATCTTTGAACCTTTTTTTTTTAAAATCCCCCAGAATGCTTATTTGTGGTGAATGGATCATTCCAAATGTCAGCTTTGGACTTCACTGGCAAAGTAAGGTTCTTTTAAATCTGCAGCTATTTTTAGATTCCAGAGCTAAAAAAATGCTGTTTCACAGCTGTAATGGAAAGGAATTCAAAATCAGTTTGAATCAAACTTTGAAATGTTTCATTGAGGAGAGAACTAAAATTTTATGCATGGATTTGTTGCTTATTTCTCCAATAGGCAAGGCCATATACTCCAGATATTAGGTAAATCTATATCTTGACTACAAGCTACCCAGAAGTTGAGTTCTATGCATATTATACCTGTCAGTGGGCATATAATAGCATGCATACTATGCATATGCTTGAATTTGGATCAAAACAAAACATTTATTCTACTTTCATCGTATCTTTTATTTTAATTCACAGCCTGACTACATCCTGCCCATCATTTTCTAGAGTTACCTTCAGTGATATTCTAGATAGAAAGCCGTAAACATTGCCTAAAGAGTTTGAAATATATGCCAGATTAGCTGATTGTTCTTTCAAGTCTTGCACCCCTCCTCCAGCAGTGACCATATTTGAGGTCTAAGAGGAAGACAGAACACTTCAAATGAGGTTATCAGGTTTGCCCTGAAGTGTGAAAGCTGATTACCTTTCTCGTTAAGTTACACAGCTGTATCTATTATTAGTGGTCATAAAATTATTCATCCATTTTGTAAATCCAACCAGTAGCGTTTTTTGTTTTGTTAAGCTCCTGTAAAAAATGAATGCTGGTTTGAATAAACAATGCATGTAAAAATAATTTGTTTCATTTGTTCTAGTATCTGAGAAGAGCAACAAAGTAACTCAGAGCAGTGGGACTCTGGGAGTTGGTTACTAACCTGTACTACTCTTCAACTGTTGGCATTTAGATTAACTTTCACAGCAAAGAAAAATGGATTTAGATTCAAATCACGGTGAGGAGGTGTTGGTTTGAGGATAGGAATCTGTGTTTGTTTGCAGGGCCATTTAAAGGAAACTGGGATTAAATTAAAATTAAAGATGTTAATCCTTTGATTTCGCTAGATGGTCTTGAGGGCTGAGCTCCCCCAGCAGCCCTGATGCCACCTTGCACAGAGCCTTGGGCACAGCTGGGGCAGCCTGGGTGGATGCTGCCCCAGCCCAAGCCTCAGCCTCAGCCCTAGGTCCTGCCATGAAGCACAGGCATGCCACAGCACACCTCTGAAGGAACAGCTCTTACCAGGAATGCCAGGAGAGGCACAAGTCCAAAGCCGTGGGATTTCTGAACTGGGCTGACAAAAACAGCCACTCAGTACCACTGCTGGCACAGAAGAGAACTAAGTCTACTCTAATACTTTGGTCCCTCTGTTATCAGATATTGTGAATACTGCACAAGGAATACTTTAAACTCATATGTAGGAAATATTATGTTGTGCTGCAAGTGCATCTAGTTCAAGGTTTTTCATGCTGAACCGTGTCATATTCTTATAAACATCCCCTAACTTCCGATGGTCCCAGAAAAAGGTCTTAGACCCCAGGACCATCTACAATGAAGCAAAAAGTAGTACATTAAAGACAGACGGGGAAATGCAAAGAAGTACTGAAATGGTGTTCAGCCTGATAAAAAGTGCCTTCTGTGCGCCAGCCATTTTATATTGACAAGAAGCAAGTCATTGAAGAGTATATTATAAGGAAAGGTGTTAAAAGAGAAATGCGTACAGACACATTTTCCTAATCACGAGGGATACTTAGAAAAGTAGAAGTAGAAAATGGAAGCTGGCATCCCAGCCAGCCTGGAATCTAGTGTCAATATTTTGACAATGAATTGATGTGTAGTAAAGATAGGTCAGGAAGCCTTCGAATGTTAAGACAGGCAACTTAGGTTGGATACAGTAGATAACAAGGAGCCAGATGGCACACAAGGAACTTTGCATATACAGAGGGTATTATGGTCAAAACGACAGACTGAAGGGATCACACAAAAATCATCCTTTCATAAGCATTCAGGATGGATAAAAGCAGGCGAGTTGTGTTTCTCAAATCTAGAGAAAAGCATTTTACAGGGATGAGAGCTTGGACACTTTCAGCTTTGTGGGTAGCTGCAGAGTTGTTTCTTGATGCCATTAGGCAGAAACAATCAATAAGATGTAGAAATAGCTCACAGAGGATGCTTTAGACACTGCTCTGTATATAAAATGACACTCCAATTAGGTGTCTGATTTAACCACAGAAATGACAGATTACCAAATCTCTAGATTAGATTGAAGACTTCTAAAATAGAAGAGACTACTGCAGTAATTCCGAATAGAATGAAAGCTCATCTCAGCAAAACATACAATATTAATATTAGGTTTTCTAAGAATAGAGAATTTAGTAGAAAGCTTGATACATTGTTTATTGCTCTTTACTATTACATATAGTTCCTCATTTCCAGATGATAGTAACCTGGATCTTTTCATCTTTTCTAATATGTTAAAAAAGTGCTATAATCAAGTTTCCATTCTCCACCATGTACTTACAAATTGATCCAGTCAAACTTCTTCTGTAAAAGTGAAAAAATGGTGATTTTTAGCCCTTCAAGTGTTTATCCAAAAGATGTTTTTCCAGTCCTTTAACCTTTAGCAATATAGTCTATTTGACTATAAGAGTTCTTTTTGGACTGAGAAAATAGGAATAAACTGACAGCAACAGTGGCCAATAAGGAAGTGTTATACTTAAAAACAGAAAAATCTTTTGACAGAACAGCTTACTTCTTGAAAAGTTCAAATGCTATCAAGAGAAACCGATTTGTGATAAGAAATCAAAAACTGTTTTGAATTTTTAAAATAAATAAAAACTTTTCATTATCTGAATTGTAATTTCAAACTATGCTTCCTTAAATATAACTGAAGAAATGTTTAAGGGTTAGAAAATAAATTCAAGCTAAAATTGAGAATTACATTCAGCTTGACTAAAACACTTCAGCTCATAATTTTTTTTAATAATTTGGTGACTAAGAGGAGGGCCACTTGCCAGGAAAACCACACCAAAGTAAGATGTTGCTACACCTCCCTAAATATATCCTCATTACTGACACAGGAGACCTATTTTTCAGTAGTAGGTCCTTGTCTATCTGACAAGACAGATTCAGTCCTTTTTCCAAGTAAACAAGCACTCAAGTTTTCTAAGTAGATGAAGCAAATGACCAGTCAGTTTGCCACTCCTGAAAAACCGCCAGTGATGATCTACTAAAGGATATTTTCTGCATCTTTACTTTTCTTTTACTTATTTGCAGGTACCAGAATATTAATGTCTTCTGCAGAGTAGATTAGCAAAGTTTCATTAATCTTCCCAGTCATTGACTGGGACACTTAATAACTTTATATTACCAATAGGTCTCTACATCACATTCAGAGCTAGTTTCCAGTTTTCAGTCACCTTTTGAAACATATAAGCTAACTTTTTTTTCATCCATGCCATGTATAACATGTTGGTTTGTACCATTCTTACTTCTTAATTGAAACATGTTGTACCAAATCGTACAGGAGTCTATTATATCAACAATTTCACCTTCATCAACTAAATTTGTGATCTCACACACATATACAGTTATCAAAATCATCTGACAGTTCTATTTCTATAAAGCTATATTGATTGTCATTAATTGTGTTACACTTCTTAAATCCTTTGTTAATCAAGTCTGTAACAGGTCTGTCATTTTTTTCCTTGGTGTTACGTTGACTAAGAAAGGAGGGTAGAGCTTGAAGGGGAAAATAAGTGCACTGTACTTGTTTAAAACAAACAAAAAAGACCTGGCAGCCATAAGAGGACATAAAATTAAAAGAAGGGACAACAGTAAAAGCAAAAAGTCTTTTTCTTTAATAATTGAGTATTATGTAGTGAAAGGAGGTGAAAAACGTTTTAGAGTAGAGGAGTCTAGAAGTGCCAGTGTCCAGTGAGACAAGGAACTTTCTCCACTGCAGGAATCAGGCATGTAATGGAAACAAAAAGGAAGAAGAGGATTTCAATCTAATTGCTGCTGCTGCTCTAAAGAATCCTCACATCCTTGGACACTGGCTGTACATTAAAGCTGAAAATCTTTGGTGAGACAGTGAACATATCTCCCATGATTGCATAAAGCAAGCAAAACAGTCTGGGTGGGGCTTTCTTTCAGCCTTCTTTTCAGAAAGAAAAGGAAAGAAAAGAAAGAGAGTACTTTCCTTCAGCATAAAATCTCAACACCATTTTAATCTGATGATGACTATAACAAGTACAAAATTTGCAGTTACCTTGATCTTTAAAGGTTGCATTCAGAATTACCAGCCTTTTATTCTTTGGGATTTATTTTTCTCTTTTATTTAAAAAAATCCCAGCTCCTGGAGACACCTGAGGGATAATATCAACTTCTATTTTTAAGAACCTTGTAGCAGAAATTGCCTGGAAAATGTTACTGAGGTACATCCAAGACCCAGAAGCCAGTGGCCAAATAAAACATTCCCCAAAATTCTTTATTATTTTAACAGCAGTAAAATATTTCTTCAGAGAGTCTTACAAGTGGAGTCCTGATTTGGACTTTTTAATGCTTGAAATCACCTAATCTGTTCCTTGAACTCTTACTATTAACTCTTCCCAACAAGATTTTACTGTTATAACTGAGCAAGACACGGGTATGGGAACGTAATTGTCTTTGGGTGCCTATAGCAACTTCATTTGCCAAATTTTCATGTAACTTTAACAATAAAATTCACTCGGGTGTTTTAGACTGCAGTGGTCCCATTCAGGATCCTGTGCAGCAGGGAGACAGGGTAGCCTCAGCAGCCTGCTGCTCACTCCTGGTGTCCGCGGTCAGGCCACATCACTGAGGTTGGCGCTGTGAGCTTCACACCTACCACGGGCCTTGCACCCACCATAGGCAACCCTCTTCTGTGTTTTCACTGCAGTGCTGATCTTTCCCTTGGGCTGTCCTTCCCCTCACAACCTTTGGTGCACAATTGCACTCTCATCTCTCTACCCGGGAAACTTTTAGCCCCACACAGCTCATCAGGCTCTTACCAATTCAAAAAGTAATGCAGTTTAACAGAAACTTCTTCCAGAATTGCAGATAAATCACATTGCCTTGCAACTGGAGTGAGCTCAAAACATCTGCACAGGCAGTTAGCAGCAGTTACCATGGTTCCGCTGATGCACAGAAACGTGTTAATCCTCTGCAACTCAGTTGTGTGCCTGAGATGTAGATCTCCACTGTAAGTAAATTGACACACTTTACAGCTAATGATGCCGGCATTACAAGGAAATACAAATGCAGTGATCAGGCATAATAACACAGTTTTTGCCTATTTAAATGAGAACTGCAGGCTGTTAGTTCTCTGAATAGCAGTGTATCAGACTGAAATCAAAATTTACTCAGACCTAGACCAAGGTACTATTTCACTTTTGCCACATCACCTGGGTAGAGCTCACTCCCTGTCCATCACAGGCACTTAGCCCCTTCACTTTATTCTATGATAGACTCTGCTAGCTAAAAAAAACAGGAGGACAATGACTGTTGTATTCTGATATTTTTTATAAAAGTAATCTATAGCTTTAATATCCTTAACTTTAATATTGCATTCTCCTATTCTCCCCAGAGACAAAAGTGACCTGCAAGAATACTTAGATGTATCCTTATGGCTTTGAGATGGCCACAGAACAGCTCATAAAGGACTAAGATGCAGGCTACAAAATAGAGAGGAAACACAGAAAAGTAAAGAACAGAGCACAAAACCTCCTATTGTCCATGAAATTCACTCCATTCAGAGAAAATCAAGTCAAGCGATGTCACAAAAAATGCTAGGTCCCATATTCATTTGTGGTTTTTACAACATGTCAGACAGTTCTGTGTCATTCCTTGACAATAGAGTTAATCTTTGAAGATAATGTCATGAAAAAGACATATTTTGCACTTACATTTTCTTTAATATACCTTCTTACTATAAAATACAAAGTAATCCAAAATTATCAAATGTATTTTTTTAATTAAGTAGCATGGCACAGATGACAATTTCTGAACAGATTATGATTTTAAGTCAGATTCCCATTAGGGAGTCTAAAATTGTAATCTTGTGACATCCTACATTGTTACTACACAATGACATCTTAGGCATATTGATAGAAAATGTTGACTGCAGTACCTCTTGCTATATCTTTTACACACCAGAACTAGGTATCTTTCAATTGACTTCACTAGGATTATGATTGGACCCTATACAGCATTTCTTATTAATCAAAATATTACCTGCAGTCAGCGTTAACATGTTTAAAACATGAATGCTGCTACTCACATTCAATATTCAAAAATTATTATGTCAATTGTTTTAAAGAATGTGTGCAATAGAAATTCTTCCCATGATGTTCTGTTCATCCGTAACACTAGCATGCTTTATTTGCCCTAAGTTGGACCAGTGCAATTTGCCATGCAACTTAGGCAACCTAAACATGTGTAATGATATATTTCTATGTATATGAACACCAGGAGGACATTCTCCTATTCCTACTTTGGGTTCAATCTAAGTTTTAACAAGGGCAGATAATCTAATTCAACCTCACTAAAAAGTCCGGGAAGCTACGGGACCCCCACAGGGCCAATAGATGATTAGTTAATAATAGAAAAGCTACCAGCTACTGAGATGAGCGATAATTAGAATTATAGTGAAGTATGATAATAGAATCCAAGTGAGTGGCTGAAATGATATTGAGAACCAACGATGGAAGGACCTCAGATCATCTGGCAAGAATACAAAGTACTCTCATGCTCTGAAGCCAACTTCTTTACAAAGCACATTAAACCTTGTCATTATTATTTTCTGTCAATGTCCCTTTCTCCAGAAGGTCTGTATGAAGCCAGCAGTCTGCAGCCCTCTTCACTTTCATTGCTGCATATCCTTGAAGGGGGAATGACAGAGAATCACCTTTCTGCTAGTGTGCTTCTGTTTACTTCCAACTTTTCAGGTAAGAATTGTTTCTGAAGGTGGTTCATTTCCCTGTGCTTGCTATGGGTTCAGCAAAAACCAGTAACTGTGAGCTGCATGTACTCTCTAAAGAGTCCTTAACAGTTTTAGAAGGCAAAGCAACAGAATGTGTCGGAAGTCATGGTTGTTTTCTCGGTTGCTTGTAAAAGCCATTCTGCACTGATGGTTAAAGAGCAGGGACTGCATCAGGAAATGAGAGCAGTTAGTAGATGTAGATAAACAGATTTCTGTGTCTGTATCATTTCCTCACACACACTTTATATATATGTGCATAGTGGGTTTTTTTCATTTATTAAGGACAAAATAGAAAGATATGTCTGATTGAAAAGAAAATATTTACCAATTCTATTGGGTTTGCATGGCAAAGTTTTGGTAGTGGGGGCAGCTGCAGCAGTAGCTTCTGTGAGAAACTGCTAGAAGTGTCTGGAATAATGAATTTAAGAAGGCAAAAAAACCTGCCGTGCAACTGCAGCTGGAAGAGACGAGTGAGAATATGTGAGAGAAACTCTGCATACACTAAGGTCAATATAGAAGGAGGGGGAGAAGGTGCTCCAGGCACCAGAGCAGAGATTCCAATGCAGCCCATGGTGAAGACCACGGTGAGCCAGGCTGTCCCCCTGCAGCCTATGGAGGACCATGGTGGAGCAAATTTCCACCTGCAGCCTGTGAAGGACCCCATCCCAGAGAACGTAGATGTGCCCAAAGGAGGCTGTGACCCTATGAAGAGTGTGCATTGGAGCAGGCTCCTGGCAGGACCTGTGACCTTGTGGAGAAAAGAACCCACACTGGAGCAGGTTTGTTGGCAGGACGTGTGATCCCGTGGGGGACCCACATTGGAGCAGTCTGTTTCTGAAGGACTGCACCCCATGGAAAGGACCGTGCTGGAGCAGTTTGTGAAGAACTGCAGCCCATGGAAAGGACTCATGTTGGAGAAGTTTGTAAAGGGCTGTATCCTATGGGAGGGAGCCCTCACTGGAGGAGGGGAAGAGTGGGAGGAGGAAGGGGTGGCAGAGACAATGTGTGATGAACTGACTGCAGCCTCCATTACCCATCCCCCTGCACCACTGAGGGGGAGGAGGCAGAGAAATTGGAAGTGAAGTTGAGCCTGGGAAGAAGGCAGGGGTTGGGGGAAGCTGTTGTAAGATTTGGGTTTATTTCTCATTATCCTACTCTGATTTGATTGGCAATAAATTAACTTAATTTTCCTGAGTCTAATCTGTTTTGCTTGTGACGGTAATTGGTGAGTGATCTCCATGTCCTTATCTCGACTGATGAGCCTTTCACTATATTTTCTCTCCCCTGTCCAGTTGAGGAGGGGGAGTGATGGAGCGGCTTGGTGGGCACATGGCATCCAGCCAAGGTCAACCCATCACACCAGCTGAAAATAGAACACCACATATTGAGGGATTACACAAGTGTAGCTCCTTTTTACGACACAAAAACAGACTAATAACTAAGGTTATTAATAAGCGTAAGAGACCTCAAAGGGTGTTCGTTTCCAAATTGCAGCGGGGTTCACTAGGCAAAACTCATGTTCACATCCTAATCCTGAGGTTGTTGAGAACATTTAATATTAGTTGCTGACATGCACTAGGCTCATCAGCAACCCACACCTATCAGCTCTGGCAGTGCATTTGAGCAGACATTGTTCTTGCTTTCAAGATATCAGAAAACGGATACGGCTAAAGAACCACAAATGCTACACTTATCCTCATGCCCTTAATCACATTGTAATTCTGAAGAGGAGAAATTGTAAAGGCAAACAGCAATAACATTTTAGGCCAAGCTCACCAGTAGGATGTCCAGAAACACGCAATTTGGGGTCCTGTAAGTACACAGTTGGTATAAAATTTCAGTGAAGTGGGGTCTACTTTTAACTGTGAGTGTTAGCAAGTCCCACGTGGCTTCCTCTCTCTGCAAATTGCCAGGGACAGGTGCTTAAGTGTCATCCTCTATGGTTTCCATCAGGATTTTGAGGAAGGCTTGGGTGAGGTAGAAAAGCAGAGCTGGAATAAATCTCTCGTATATGCATGCTCTCCAGCAAGATAGGTAGCACAATAAGTGAAAAAACATCTTTTAAGACTAATTTAAGGGAAACTATTGATGCATCGGAGGATGTGGAGTGCTTACAGATCATAGATTTAAGAGGATGGTCCTCCTTTTTGCAAACTTGAAATATAATTCGGCTCAAATTTCTGCATTTAAATGCTTACTGTACTGGACAATATTAATATTTCATAGGCAAATACAAGGATGTTGAAACTCATCTGGGAGAAAAGACTAAAGTTACATCAAGTCTGAATTACGCTCCATAAGGTTTTACTCTGGATAACAGGCTCCAGCAAGTCCATAAATATTATTAACTTTCATTTACCTGATGGAGTTTCTTTGGCTCATCAAAAAGGGATGTCCATGCAGAAAGTGGTTCATTGCCTTTATTTCTAGAAGCATGCAGTCCCCATATACACAGCCTCTAATGGCCTAAAGCCCAAACTTAAACTTACAGCATGCTTGCAGTGTGTCATATTCCATCAGGAGCCAATGTGCAAATAACATATTTCCATTTTTAAAGTCTGAAAAATGTCACAAAAAGCTTTTGGCATTTACATGACTCAGACAATCACACTTACACCCTCTAATTCTCTCTGCAGATAATTTCTAATGTTCAGTGTATAACCACAGCAGGAAATCAGGAATAACTATTAAAGTAAAAACTAAAGTTCTGCAGCATAGCCATTAAAGTACGCCAGACTACAGAAAGAGAGTATTTAAAATAACACTATTGACAGTTATTGCTTAAAAAGTGAAAATCAAAATGTAATGCACTTAAACAACAAATGGTCTTTACATATATAGGGACTGATTTACCAAAATTCAGCTCTGCAACTTGGTACAGATTAGTGCATCTGCATAAGTGAGCTTTTCACCTGTGTCTTTATGAAAAAGAAATTCAACAAAAATAACTCTTTGTCCATTTCCTATGTGGTATTTCTTTAACCACCATATTCAAAAAGGTGTGATAATCTGTGTTTTCTTCCTTTAGTACTTTAAAAGAAAAAAGTTAACAATACACCAGTTTCATGTCTGAACCTAATATGAAGACAGTATAGCACCCATACCTGTTGCATAAGTCACATTTTGAAACAGGAACCACAATGGCCAGCTGTATGAACTCACAGCAGCAATGCAAAACAAGAGCCCAACAGCCTGAAATCTGTCCTGATGACAGAGAGGAAGCGTAAAGGACAGTTGTCATTAGCAGAAAGAACAATGATGAAAAAGAAGCTGCCATCAGAGTGTCAGCAGGGAACATTTACTTCTTAAACGGGTATGGTTCCAGGATGGGATGGGAAAATATGAAATAAAACACAGTCACTCAGTTTGGGAAGAGTTTGTAGGTATCAGTGTTCTCACATCTTCCTTCCAGAACAAGAAGAAAGTAGCAAAACAAGGGAATAGCTGAAGTGGGATTGCAAAATGAGTGAGGGTGGGGTGCATGGTTTGGTGTGTGGGTGTTATGTGCACATATGCAGAAGGGGTGCACGTGACAGAAGGATAAGTATAAATTCACAGCTTTATTGCCATTACCGCCATTCACCAAGCAAAACGCAAGACACATACTTCAGAGAAGGAAGAGTTCAGTTTTCCATTCTTCAGCCTGCCTCATGTATCTTCTACAATTGCCCAATATGTTTCTGCTGTCACATATTTTTCTGATAAAGATGGGATAAGGTCTATAAATTGTAAGTCTCACACTACTGTTCTGGACTTTAATGTGGGGAATTAATGAGGATGTTTTTACTTTAAGACAGAAAAGGGCTTGAGAGAATTTTGAAAAGCTGAAATTCAGTTTAGATGCCTGGCAAGCAGAGAATCTATTTCTGAAAAGGAACAGATCAGACTTTTAGGTGAAGTGTACTTAAGATATGTAAGAGATACAAGGCATCAATTAACTTTGTAAAGGTTGAGCAATGTTGAAGAAGCAATAAAAGCATCAGGAAAAGAATTTAATTCCCTCAATGCTTATTCAGATCATTTTCTTTGAAGATTGACTAGTAGCATGACTACTGTTAGCCACTGGCAACTGAATCTACATGTAAAATTGAAAAGCAATTTGGCTACTCGATTTATGTAAGAATGATCATCACCATCCTCAAAAAGGAAGTAGAAGAGAAAATTAAGGTATATGGCTAAAGTTTCCAAATGTCAAAATAGTAAATGAAAATCACTGATTTATTTGGCAGCGGTTCTTTTGCATTCCCCAGTTGCCTCAGCTTGTTAGTAGTAACACTGTTTAATTCCCTGTTCTCTGTGAAGGACGTCCAAGCAGGACTTGCTCCAAATTTCATGAACAGTATTGATGAAATTTGGAACAGAAGTTCCAAAGTGTTCCAATGGAATTTTGCAGTTTACATGTCATATCTTTTTCCACAACTCGTCACATGAGTGTTTTCAACTCCTGTTTGAAATGCAAAAACCTTCAGAAAGGGAAAAGCAGGCAGAAAGAAAGCAAAATGAGAAAAGGAGAAAGACAGAAACAGCTCAGCAACATGCAGTACTTAGCAGTTGTAGTATGTAGGAAACGTACACAATGTTTCACAAGCATAGACACGATATAGGAGGTCCTGGATCTGTATATTGCAGTCATTGTAGGCATTGCTTCTCATTTTGACAGTCAACGCAAATTCAGTTGCCACTGTGATGCCAAGCTTCATTCTGAATCTATCTAATGTAAACAACAAAGGCATAGAAAAAGGCGTTATGATTTTGGTTTAAACCAGAGAGTTCGAATTTCTCATTTCCTTTTGCATTTGAAGGACTCAAATCACACTTTAAAAAAACCAAAAACAAAAACAAAAAAAGAAACTTGTTTGCTGTTACATAGCAAATACTGTAAAACCTAACCTTTTCATATTTTACGTTGTCTGTATGGTTGCTGGAAAAACAGAAAAGAGGGCACATTTGTGGCTGGGACATTTAACTCAAAAAAATAACACAGGCTAAGACAGACATTTTTCTAGCTTTATAAGACCACTGCTGTAATTTACATGACAGCTGTCTCTTGAAAACATTGGTCATTCATAAAGAAGCAAGAGCGTTGAAAGCCTTTAGAAACTAGGTTCAAAATACCAGGCTCCAGAGTACCATCTTGCTCTTGTAAAAAATGTGCTACAGTGCCTGTGTCATGGAGTCATGACTTTCTGGCCTGGACATCTACCATCCAAGGCATACTTGTTCTTATTCCCAAGAGACTAAAAATGAATAAGGCAAGAGGCACTTTGCAAAGCAAAATGAAAATTATTAATTCAGTAATAAGCCTGTTAGGTAGTTAAATGTGTGTGATTTTTTGAGTGTCAAAAAAGCTATGTATAAAAATAGGTCAGTTTCCAAGACAGCATAAAATCACAAGTTAGTACATGTCAAGAGGGGAAAAAGATACAGAAATTGACACTAGCCTGCAAACTATAGAAAATGTGCAACTCTGCAATATCAAAGATAAAAGGTGTCAAAGAATGCGTGTTCATAAGAAGATTACTTTAGAGAAGAAAATAATGGGTTTTGGTGTAATTCTTGCATTACATTACCGTGTAATACCTGTTACAAACACTCCCCATAACACTTTTTATTGCTGGAATGTTACCAGAGGTAAATTCAGAAACAATCTTAGAGTAAAAGGACTGTGTAAAGCTTCTGATAATTGTGACAAGCATTGATTAAATAATTTTTTGCACACAAGTGAGCGTTCTGCCACTACTCATAATATAACATAAACCCAGATGCTTAGCTGATGTTAAGCCAGAAACACAAAACTGGTGTTTTGTTGTGTTTTTTTTTTATTGACAGTGGTAAGTTACAGAACTGTTTGTTCATATATAATGATATGAACATTTATTATTTAGTTATAGTAATTCCAAGTAATATAGAGCCCTGGAATACCACAGCTCAAAGACACAAAAGTCTAAACTGATCAATCATCCAGAATGATTTATAGCAAGGCTGGTAGAAATTTAAATGGAGAAAAACAAGTCATTTGACCTGCAATTTTTAAGCAAGTAATTCCATGAATTTGCAGAAAGCAGAGGGAACTCAGAGGACTTAAGGGTTGCATCAGTTATACAAATCTTTCTACCAGGAGGCTTGATCCTTTAAAAAATAAAATATATGCATAATTTTACACAGCTGAATATTTCCAGCCAAATGGAGTGCAAAATTAAGTCAAAAGAGTTGAACACATAATCTAGAATGGTAGGAGCAGGTTTCTATGGATTCTGGAGATACTAAAGAAGAAAGGACGGACCAAGTGAAGTTTGTAACACAGAGTCATAAAGTTACATATTTTTTAGTATCATTTCTTTAGGTGTTTATATGCATTCTATCTGTCTGCCACTCACCAACTTTGGACTGTAAACTTATCCAAACTCATCTGAGTAGTAAAAAGATGAAAGATAATGAAGGTCCTGAAATCATACAGAACTGAGCACCTTGCTGGAGAAGAGTGTGGGACTCGTATTCCAGCGTACCCAGGAATAAAGTGGCAGGAACTGAGCCACTCTCTCTCCCTGAAGCCTGGCTGTTGGGAAAACATACTCATATGACACCAGATATTCTCAGGAATACGGGAGGGAGGTGAGTAGCAATACCACTCAGAAACAGATTAAACACAAGCCTGTACAAAACCAGATACCATGAGACCCAATATACATGGAAGAGCTGTTAAAAAAACTTGTATATACCTACCCTTCCCTTCAAAGTCAAGAACAAGTTGTTCATATTATATCATTTGGACAGCTTAGCAAACTCAGATCTTTACCATTAATACAAGGGACTAATTCTAAGTATCAGTGACAAGGTCAGGGCTAGGTCAAGGATGAATCATGACTAAGAAAATGCACAGAGTCACTGTCTTCGGCATTTTTTGTTTGGTCCTTTTCTTTCTTTTAAACAAGCAGCAGGGTTATATGACAAAGTCATCATTGACTGCAGCTTTTAAAATATGCCTTATCAAAGCAAAAACAATTTATTATGTTTCTGACATTATTTCATATGGGAAAAATGATAATTAGCTGTACCAAATTATCACCTGTCTCAGGATACCAATTTCAGCTGTTGTCAAGTGCTTGTCTCAGTTGGTCTTCCTTTCCCACATTTTGTGAGTGACAGTTTTTAAATTAATAGCAACTTTATATCATACATAAAAGACAACTGAAAAAATAAAAAACACACAAACATGTTGATAGCTGAAGAGTTTGACCACATTGTCATTCAAAAAAAGAGCAGTGTATAGCTTGCACATCCTAAGGGCCTCAAGAAATATGCCATTTCTCACTCCTCAAGACTGAGCAGCTATAACTCACAGCTTAAAGCAAGACACTCGCAGGCTTTCACACATGATCTTTGATACAACATCCTAAAATATTGGTTTTGTCTATTTTTTACTGTCAACTTGCTGAAGAATGAAATTCTTTTTACAACACAAAATTTAAGAGTTGGCAATATATTTTTTGCTCTAGTTTGATGTCTTCAGCCTCTGACAGTGGCTTTAATTTATTATAATGATTTCAAGGGGCTACATTTTACCACTGAGTGCCATAAGTTAGCACTAGACACAGAAGCCTGCCAACTCTAACGCATTGTGAATTTGGTGAGGTTTTTTTTCCTTATTTTTTTCAGGCATGAAGGTGCATGTGTCCTTTAAAACAAAATAACTCAAGATTTTGTGACTCTTAAGCAAGTTTTTCACCAACAAACATTTTTTCTTCAACGTGCATCAGCCAGGGTTGGGCTGCAATAGGACTACTTTGGTTTTAATCCAACAGTTTATGAAGGACTTTGCAAAAAAACTTGCAGCCAATGTGGTAAAAGCCATTTAAGGCAGTACGTTAAGGAAAGAGAAGAAAATAAATGAGAAGGCAAATCAAACATAATGAAAGCAGATGGGAAACTTTCTAAGGTGATCTGAGTCTCTATGCAAAAGCAGCCATGAAATGCTCTAATTGGAAAAAGCTCTTTACAGAGCTGATTTTTTTTCTGCTTTTGGAAAGGCAGAAAAGCTGGCACATTTGTGACTGGGACATATACCTCAAAAAATAGCACAGATTAAGACAGAGATCCCATATCCCATATTCCAAGGACAGGAATGTGGGATGAAGAAGCCCTGAAGTGACTGAATTGCGTTCTGGAAAGAGACACTTGAGCTTCTAAAATGTTAAGAATTCTATTCCTATTTCCTCTCATTCTCAGTGTGGGCAGCCACAGTCTGCACAAAACAATTGAAAGCATACATTGGCCAGTAGTGATTAAGAAAAGGTGTTGACAAGAGAAATATCATTTATTCTGCTGTGACAAGAAGCTGAAGCCTGAGCACCTAGCCAGAAAGACAGCTTAGAGTAACACCATCGCAGCAGTCCCTTGGGTAGAAAGAGTGTGGATTTCAAAATACTTTTAGTGGATGGATTTTGACTGTGTCTACGGTACAATAGCTGAGGTGAAAGCCACTTCAGCCACTTTCTCCACTACACAGTAGGAATTTTATATAAACATCAAACTGCATTTTTATTTTAGCTCCTTTGTGACACAAAGATACGGGAAGCAGGCACACCTAAGGAGAATAAACTAATATCGGTTCTGCAAATCATTCTACAGACAATATCAATACGAGCCACATAGCCACATACCATGTTGTGTTAGCAAGAGTGTAACCAGACTATGCAAGCACATGATCTTCCCCCTCTGTTTGGCATGGGTGAGGCCACACCTGGAGTGCTCTGCCCAGCTCTGCACTCCCCAGCACAAGATGTACATTGACTTACTGGAGCTAATCCAGTGCAGGTCCACAAAAAAGTTTATGGAACTGGATTGCCTGCTGTAGGAAGAGAAGCTGAGACAACTGAGTTTTTTATCTTGGAGAGGAGAAGCCTAATGGGGACTTTATCAGTTTCTGGAACCACCCAATAGGAAGAGAAAGAGAAGAAAAGAGCCAGACACCTCTTGGAGATGGACATTGGAAGGATGTGAGGCAACAGTCACAAACTGGCAGAAAGGAAATTCTGATTAGATATTAGAGGTGAGGCTAATTAACAAAAATCACAGTGAGGTTAATCAAACACTGAAGCAGGGGCTCAAAGAGGCTGTGAAGTCTTAGTCCTAGGAGATATGCAAACTTGACTCAGCAAAGCCCAAGGCAGCTAGATATAGTGGGCCCTGACTTGAGCAGGAGGTTGAACTAGACAATTTTTGGACATCAATTCCAACAATTTTTTTTTCCTAATATTTTACTCTATGAATAAATGTGGAAAATGTAAGCTGCATAGGGGCAATCAGCAAACAAAAGAGGCTTTGTCAATCACTTTAATCATACATAATTATTTGCCCAGTTGTGTGACAACTTCTCAGTTTAATCTCACCATAAATGAGTTTCAAGATGTGAAGTCTAAATCAAATCAAGACTGTGAATGTTCTGAGACTTGCCCACATTAAGTATATAATGCTATGTTATTCATCAGGCTGACAAAGCCTGTAAATCCTGACAAGTCCACACAGGATTTAAACATGCAGGGAGTTATGGTCTCTTCAAACACCATACGTAGGACCTAATAATAAAGATATATTAATCAATTTAGAAATCAAGATCCGGTTCACTTGTCTTGTGTTTTCTAGACACCATGAGTTCCCATTGTGAATTGTGTGAATCTAAACAAAGCTGTCTTCTTAACAGGCAGAAATAATGACACATGTCTGTTCCGGTCTCATGAATGCAGATCCTTTGGCGTCGAGGATGAAATATTTTATTAACAATAAATATGCTACCACTGTAGGCTTTTGAAGGAGAATCTTGTTTCGTGTTTCATTTCCCAGTTACATGGGTAAGGTTCTTTTTACTTCAGTTTGTCTGGCAGTTCAACAGTCTTCCTCCTAAATTTGTTCTTCACTTTTTATATCTACCACTATCTATCCTTTCCTATTATAACTATTGTCCAGCCTTTTATGAATGACTCATACAGAGGGAACATCAACCATATGCATTCATTTGTGCTGTTTTATGAAGAACCACTTTGTTGGTTATTGACATAAAACATTTGTGACAACCTGTTAGAAAATGAAATTTGCCCGACAAAGTTCACAGAGAAAAGTCTATCAAAATAGCCATCAACAAGGATGAAAAAAAAAAAAAAAGGCAAAACCCTTATGGAGTTCTTTCATATATTTCAAGGGATAGGAAGCTCTTTTAAGTTTGTAGGTCAAAGGCTATATGTAGGGCACACAATGTCAGTCAAGCAGAGGAAATGGTGCAGAGATCCAGAGAGAGTTTCATGTTTCCCCTCACCTCACTGCTGGTCCTTGATTGCCTTTTTTGACAAAGGGAGGTAATTCGACACAGTTTTAACTGAGGCATAGGGGGGAGGCACAGCAACAAAGGAAGGATGTGAAATAGGACCCTGCCCAAAAGAACAAGACAAAGGAAATGTTTCCCTACACCTCAATAACCCAGCTGTGACCATGCCAGAACAGTGCTTTGGCTACAGCAGGTGGTTTTATGGCTTCACACAACTTTTTTGCCCTTCCCAATAAAATCACAGAGGCCAACCATTCCTCAGCCTAAATTATAGATGTGGAGTCACTGAACAAGCCTGAGGACGCTTTGACTTGCATGAGCACAGAGCACCTCTGACTGCATTGCAGTACCTAAGATACACAAGGAATAGAAAGATATGGGCCCCTCAAAACACATTCATTCTTGGAAAATGAATGGAGTTTTAAATATCTTTCATATATACTGCAGTTCTTTTACACCCTTCTTCTTTTTCTGTTCTTTATGCCTTCTTTCACTCTTTGTCTCACCTTTTTCATTATGTTATTTAAAATAATGTACAGACTTAGAGGGAGGATGAGCACTCAGACCAGTAGAAACTAAACCGTACAAGCTTGCCAACTGCCAAAATCTCCTAATCTTTCTTCTGTTTTAATTCATGGTAAATGTGAGGTTTCAGGGTCACTTATGTTCACTTTCATGTCGACTTAAAGCAGAGCTTTAAAAAAGTGTTATACTCCAAAGACATTTTCCAACTATCAGATTCAAGGTCAATTAATATTAGACTCCATGTACACAGTCATAACCCTTTCTGCATCAGCCCAGAAAAAGAGTTGCGTGCTATTTTAAGGACATTCTACCATATTTTGGTAGAACATTTAATCAAAACCAACATTCATTAGGAAAGGGAAAAAATGAAGATTTTTCCTTTACATAGCTATATGGAACATGCTGGCATGTAATAACTTTATAAAGCACACTTGTTTTGTTTTGATATTTACTTTGATGGCTTATAAAGAGCACAGAGGCACTTATTTACTCTCTCACATTAGTTCAGACACATATGTAATTGTCTTTCTGTATAGTACTGATCTGTATCTACCAAGCTTCAGACAATACATGAATCTAATCAGGCTGCGTGTCAGTAGCTGGAAAATGCTACAGACCACAGGTACAGTGTTACATCAATACTGATATAATAAAGTTATAAAGTCATATCAATACAAATATAGATTTTTTCTGGATCCACACAGATTAGAGTATACTCAAGAACTCCAATAAATTGTATTTCAGATTGTCTAAGTGAACTCCAATGTCACAATCCTAACAGTCATGTATGTTGTTCTACAAATTTATTGAAATCAAAATGGAAAAGTTGTTTTTACCACATCATAAAACTGTCATTAACTTTTGCCTGTTTGACAGTCTTTTTTTCAAGAAAAGACCACACATCAGATAAGCAAGAAATTTCAAAATATTCTCAGGGTGCATAACATGGCCCAGTGTCTGCCATAGGTCGTATCTAAGTTAAATCAATTCTGCTAATTTCCTCACTTGCATAAACATATAACTCAAAAGCGTGGAAGGAAAGGGAAACTTTAAATGTAGGACTTAGGACACCACTTCTGAAATGGCATTAATGTACATGGTGACACTTTCAAAGATAAGCAAAATGTATGTTCATCAAACAACAATACAATGTCAAGCAACGGTACATAAAAGGAAAGAACAGGCTGACTTTTCCTCTGATTTCTGATGTGCATATAACATCAGAGAAAAACCTGTGAAATCCAAGATACGATGTAAAATCCTTATCGAGCAATGAATGGCTGATCTCTTCATAGAATCACTAATGAATCCGAACATCTACATCACAGTACGTAAGCTCTTGATAACTGTTTTTCATTTTTCCTGTTTCATGAGCCAGAATTTACATTGGATTCCACAGTTATTTAATTGACACCCACAAAACTCCTCCACCGTTGCATTATTCCTGTGTTTTCCCTCTGCTGTCCCAAACTTCCAAGATTTACTGCTAGTAAAAGAACCCAGCTGGTAGAAGATATATTGTTTTTAAAATACCCAATGAAGAACTACAAAATGAACCCTACACTACTCTAAAGCAGATTCAGTAGCCCAGCATTATATGAAATATATGGTATATGCTTGAATCTCTAAATGAATGTTTTTCAGTGTCTGGTTTAGACCAAGAAATCTCTAACCTATCATGTGTATATTTTAGGACATATGAGGGAGCACAGAAACATGCATCCAGGTATGAAAAATATTCCAAAAGGTTAGCTGACTAGACCTGTTCACACAATATACTTATTTGGAAGCGATACAAACGTCGCTAAAATATACATGGCTACTTGAGCTCTGACACAGAAGTGAACTGAATGGCTTTAGTTAGGGTTAGTAAATGAAAACCACACAAAATTCCATGTTTTCTGAATATTTTTAGGAATAAAAGAAGCCAATATAAATCATGCAGCTCTATGGTTCATATAGCTTGGGTTTATGCAAACAAAAGCAAAGAGTAGACCTTCCAAAACTTACAGGCTCCACCTGTGAATTTATGAGAAACGCACTGATACTTAGTACAATTAAATCTCATGCAAGAAAAAATAAAAGAAAAAGGTGGAAGCAAACTTGCTATAAATGTTTTCATGAGTTCAGTATAAATTCTTTTGCAAATTTGTAAAGCTAAAATAAAATGTCTAAGCTGTTGAATAAGACAAAGAAAACATTAGTATACTTTTTCACGTTTTCCAAATAATCAGCATGTAAACAACCAAAATGAGATTGCTGTTACTCCAAGAGTGGAAGGAACTTGGAAATCTAGTTACCGTAGAGTTCACTTCTGTTTCAGTCTTAAGAAGTAAAATAAAATATAATGTGCCTGTTGATAGGGTGCCAGAGATTTGCAGATAGAGGATGAGAGATGTTTCAGAAACCAAATGATAAAAAAGATAGCTAAATGGTTACCCCTGCAAACACTGAAGTGAGCAAGACCAGAAAAGAAATGTTCTGCAGTCGCTGCTTTGCCAGCTAAATATTCCGAGGCGCATAGTCTTCTCCTGCCCAGTAACAAATAGGCTGTGCAGATTGAAAGAACATGCAACATAACTGATCCTCAGAGCACAGATGGTCTCATTACACTAATGAAAAGCAAAGGTTGTCTTAAAGTGATAACGTAGAATATGAATATGGAGCAATAATTTAAAATAAAAACATTGTATTGAGACACTCCCTTCCTGAGGACGGTCTAGTGAACTTCAAATACTTTTGCAGTTCCTGTATTTGCTTGCTATGAAATTAATTCCCAAAAGATTTTTGTGAAATAGCAAAAAAAACTCCAAATGGTCTCTGCCGCTTTGTTACATGCTGTGTGTGCAATTTTAATGCATCAGGTTTGCTGTATAGCTAAGTCATAGTTTAGTGTTCTGGCATTCACTGGTCATCTATCTATTGCTTAGTCATGCAGAGGATGCCCTTCTTTCTCAAGAGACTCATGATATTCACTGCTTGGGCTGAATAAAAAGTATGGATTAAGACATTAGGACAGAGTGATCTTGGGTATAGTCTCATTTGCATCACACTCAGTGAAACACTAGGAAATCATCATCACCACCACAGTGATAATGTAGTACATGGGAATCAGGAGCTCCTGCTTTTGGTTTCAGACAAGGGATTTCACACAAAAACAGGATGACTGGGCTGAAATACATCCAATAGCTGTTAGCCCAATTTAAGAGCTAAGGAATGCATTAAAATGCTTTGTTCATCAAATCCTTAAGGGCCTACTAATAAAATACATTTGGGAACATTACAACGGTAATTTTGTGCAGTTTTAATTATATATTCACTGCTATGAGTAGCAGAAATAATAAGATTTTTTCCTCTTCTTTAATATATACCTGGGCCCTATTACATTAAAAGAGAAGGTGTAGCACCTCTCTCATTGGTTCTGAGGAACTTTAATGCTTGTATTTTAAAACACTCTTGAGACAACCTTCTGGGGAAGAAAAAAAAACCAAACCTCTGCTGGAAAAAGAATAGGTCCAGCAAGGTGACTCACTGTAACGCCAGTTGAGGTCACATTCAGACCCATGCAAAAGAACAGCCAGATTCCTGTGCATCTGCCGATGAAACAGCAGGTTTAGCTAAGCTGCAGAAAGCATAGGCATGTTTACAGCCTTTAAAAAACTGTGTTTTCAGCCACCATGAATTCCTGCAGCTCTTAATTTATTAGTTTCATCATTAAGAAAAAAAAAATTGGACCAATCCGTCTTTCCTAATTTGGGAAAATGGTCCCACTTTTGGGCCCCATCAAGTGGTAGTTTTCACAATATAAATGTGAGAGAAATCTAATATATTGTTGTTGTTTTGCTACTGTAGTATTTGTGGCAAAATTACTTCATTTATCAAAGTGAATCTGATGACTAAGTGAGGCAGGAACATGGCTGTGTCACTATTTTACTTAAATACAGGTATGTTATTCTAGTTCACCAAAGTGTTTCCTGGGATGATGTCTCATTTTGGGTTCTCTGCTACATCTAGGTTTTTGGAAATTCCTGCCAGTAAGGGCATGTATTTAGCAAGTATTTAGCTGTCCTGAGAAACTGCAACAATCTCCAAGGGATAAAAAACTTTGATAAATGTTTTTCCATCATCATTCTCCTGACAGATATTCATTTCGTGGAAAATGGTTGATGATCTCCATCAGTTGTAACTGACAAATCTTGTTTTATATTACATATTTGCATTTGAAAGGGCATACAAATTATGTGTGCCTATAGTCTGGATTGCGTGGCAGATGCTGAAGACCCAACTACTTCACCTGAAACAGTGAAAAGAGCATTATAAAGATCTCTGCAAAGTACTACAGAGACTGGAGGGAGTGCATTGGAGGACACAGTGACCGTACTGATGCTTCCGAGTTTGCCAAGAGCTGTCCTTTTCTCTGTCACCTGGGCCTTATAGGAGGGACCTAGTAGGAGGGGTCCTGCTTTGCCTTAATCAGAAGGACCCGCCATTCAGAGCTTAGTATTAGATGACAGAAACTCCCACACTATCAAATATCATTTGGCCACCTGGAGAGCAGCACGAAGGATTTGCAGCCACTCCAGCTGGTAAGTCAGCTTCAACGGGGACTCTGCTTCCCATGGTAGGATGGCTTTTATGACTGGAGTGTTGGAATGGAAGGACACAGGCTGTTTAGGAAGGAGAGGCAGGGAAGACGATGAGAAGGCGTTGCCCTCTATGTCAATGAACAGCTGGAGTGCATGGAGCTCTACCTGGGCATGGATGAAAAGCTGATCAAGAGCTTATGGGTCAGGATTAAAGGCAACACTGGGGCAGGTGACAATACAGTGGGGGTCTGCTACAGGCCACCTAACCAGGGTGGCAGAGCAGATGAGGCCCTCTATGGACAGATACGAACAGAACCACATTCACAGGCCTTGGTCCTCATGGGGGACTTCAGCCACCCCGATATATGTTGGAGGGATAACACAGGGGGGCACAAGCAATCCAGGAAGTTCTTGGAATGCGTGAATGACAACTTCGTTCTCCAAGTGGTAGAGGAGCCAATGAGGAGAAGATCAAGTGTGAAACCATCTAAGGAATCTGAAGGTACACAAGTCCATAGGACTTGATGGAATCCATCTACGGGGTCCTGAGGGAACAGGCAGATGAAGTTCCTAAGCCACTTTCCATTACATTTGAAAATTCATGGCAGTTTGGTGAAGTTCCCACTAACTGGAAAAGGGGAAACGTAACTCCATTTTCAAAAAGGAGAAAAAAGGAAGACCCGGGGAACTACAGGCTGGTCAGTCTCGTGTCTGCGCCCAGCAAGATCATGGCGCAGATCCTCCTGGAAACTCTGCTAAGGCATATGGAAAATAAGGAGGTGATCAGTGACAGCCAACATGGCTTCACCAAGGACAAGTCATGCCTGACAAATGTGGTGGCTTTCTATGATGGTGTTACGGCATTGGTGGATAAGGGGAGCACAACATACTTCATCTACCTGCACTTATGCAATGCATTTGATGCTGTCCAGCACGACATCCTGGTCTCTAAATTGGAGGCACAGGGATTTGATGGATGGAGCACTGGATAGATAAGGAATTGGCTGAATGGCTGCACTCAGAGAGTTGTGTTCAATGGCTGGATGTCCAAGTGAAAACCAGTGACAAGTGGCATGCCTCAGGGATCGGTACTGAGACTGGTGTTGTTTAACATCTTTGTTGGCAACATGGACAGTGGGATCGAGTGCATCCTCAGCAAGTTTGCCGATGACACCAAGCTCTGTGGTGTGGTCGACATGCTGGAGGGCGAGGGATGCCATCCAGAGAGACCTGGACAGGCTGGAGAGGTGGGCTCATGCAAACTTCATGAAGTCCAACAAGACCAAGTTCAGGGTCCTGCACATGGGTTGTAGAAATCCCAAGAACAAATAAGGGCTGGGCAGAGCATGGACTGAGAGAAGCTCCGAGGAGGACGGGGCGGGGGGGTGTTGATGGATGAGAAGCTCAACATGAGCTGGCAATGTGGGCTCACAGCCCAGAACGCCAACTGTATCCTGGGCTGCATCAAAAGAAGCATGGCCAGCAGGTTGAGGAGGGTGATTCTGTCCCTCTACTCCAGTCTCGTGAGACCTCACCTGGAGCACCGCGTCCAGCTTTGGAGTCCTCAGCACAAGAAGGACATGGACCTGTTGGAGCAGGTCCAAAGGAGGGCCACAAAGATGATCAGAGGGCTGGAGTGCCTCTGCTATGAAGACAGACTGAGAGAGTTGGGATTGTTCAGTTTGGACAAGAGAAGGCTCCAGAGAGACCATATTGCAGCCTTCCAGTACTTAAAGGGGGCCTAGAAGGAAGCTGGAGAGGGACTTTTTGCAAGGTTGTATAGTGACAGGACAAGGGGTTATGGCTTCAAGCTGGAAGATGGTAGATTTAGGCTAGAGATCAGGAAGAAATTTTTCACTTTGAGGGTGGTGAGGCACTGGAACAGGTTTCCCAGAGAAATTGTGGATGCTTCATCCCTGGAAGTGTTCAAGACCATGCTGGAATGGGCCTTTGAGCAACCTGGTCTAGTGGGGGGTGTCCCTGCCCATGGCAGAGGGGTTGGAACTAGATGATCTTTAAGGTCCTTTCCAACCTAAACCGTTCTATGTTTCTATGATTTGGGAAAAATCACTGTCCAGCCCAGTTTCCTGTAGGCATATCTTAAGGCACAGATCTTGCTATTTACATCCTTTTTTCTGTGACAGTCATAACTTCCTTTGCCAATTATTTATATTTATTATTTTATTATGTTTAAATTTGGTCAAAGTAAAGGTCAGATAGCCCACCCTCAGCAGAAGTTTCAATTTATTTCATAGTGGTACATGCCAGGTCTGATACCTTACTCTATAGTATGGCACCGGCCGCTATCTGAACCAAGTTACCAGAAAGAATGGATGATTAATTGACAATTTTTATGTTTGTGTTTACCATAAATATAAAGTTGAAATCTTTCATCATATTCTTTGTTCTACAAGCCTCCACAGTATTTTTTCTAAGAAACAGCTTCATTCTGTAGTCACTTTCATGATACTGCAACTTTTCAGTGAATTGATCCTTGTGAGCAAGAGCATAAAGATTAGACTATGGCGGGGGAGAGAGCCGTTTTTTTAATTGTGCTGTGCATCACTGTATCTAGATACTTCTGGCTTACTATTTTTTTTTTGCCTCTCTTTGCTTTTTAGCTTCCCTACAACTCGTTTATTTCAAAGATTAAGACAATTTTATTTAGCCTTTTCTTCATCATTTGTTCAGTTCAACAATTTTTCTTTCATTCTGTTTGAATCTTTAATTTGCATCTTTTTTTTCTACTTTAATGTTTGATATTTTCCTTTCTTGTATAAAGCTTTTGACCTCGAAAGTTATTTTTAATAAAGTTGCACTAATGTGACCAATACATGATATAACACAACAGTGGGAGCTATCCTTCAATTAATTTAATGTTTTCTTTCGCTTAATTGAATATTGACAAGCTCTTTTCCCCCCGACCTCTTATAAACACAATACAATTACCAGAAGAGCCTATATCTTATTATAATACTTCACAAAAAAGCTATACCAAAATGTCTGGGTCCATTTCGACTTTGATTTAGATACTTAGCCATGTTTTTTTCTTTTTTATAGAAATGTTACCACAATTTAAAATATTCTAAATAAATGTTACAGCTGTACCTGTGAAAGAGCAGGATTTTTGGGAACAAGGAGTATATTTATAGAATTTCATACTTTGCTCTGCATATTGCAAGTCTGCTAAGTTGGAATATCAATGTAGTTAATATTCAATCTAGAAAGTACTTTAAAATGCAAAACTAAAATCCATGCAGTTGAGACGGGAAAGACAAACAGAATTCAGATGCGCTAACAACTGAACCTGCACTTTGCAGCTTCCTCTTCTATGCCAGCTAGTGACAGAACACCATCCTCCAGATACCTCTGCTGTTCTCTCCTGTTAGTTCAACTTGCTTGTGATATGCTAATTGCCTGGCTACCAAGGACATCCATTGAGAGAGGGTACCGTACATACAGCACGTTTCAGGCAGTGATAGACTTCACTAGCAGGAAGAAAGGAGAGCCTTGAGCCTTACTTGTACTGCATTATAACTCATAATAAGTGGGAATATGTTTTCATTACTCCATATCACACCAGAAACTGTAAAGATGATAACAGATAGGGCAGCACTCTTCATTTTCGTCCGTATAGTGTTTGTATTGTTGCCTGAGTACAGTCTTTGGGTAGCTCAGAGCCAAAGAGCATACTTACAAATGCTTCTAAAATCACAAAACACAGACACATCACTCATACTAAAAACACTAGCAGGTATGATATGTTAGGCAAGTTGATTTGATCTTTTAGAAATGGTTTAGTATCTAAACTTTTGTATGCCATATATGAAGAAATAGTGCCAGCAGGATATTGAAAACCACAGAGAGCTCTGTAGGAAGCATTAGGAAAGAACAGGGCAACTAAATGAACACCCAGGGAAAATAGATACTATAAAATTGGATCCCTGCTGTATCAACCTTTGTGGATGATATTGCCAATTTGGAAAACAGTAGATTTCAGGGGGTTTGGTAACCAGAAGTTATATGGAATATTGCTTAAGTCTTTATTTTTGCATTGGAAACTACAACACATTCAACTGTAATAGAAATAACTCTGTCTTCCTAGTATCCAACAAAATTGTTGTCTCAGACTAGATTATCTATTTGGATTCACAGTAAAATTGTTGAAAGGTGAAACAGTGCAGAAACCATCTGTCAGCCGAGACTGAGGATTAATTGACACAATTTTCTTAACGTATTTTACACTTACACCTCATGTGATAAAACAGTGCATCTGTTACTCTTATTTCCTTACAGAATAAAAGTAACAAGGGATAAAAGCCACACAAATATAAATTAGAAGTGAGTTGCATAGGCAAAAATAGCTGTTGAGGTTTCCTTCTTCAGTTTAAGTTCAACTTAAGATACTAAATAATATTTCATGGTTGTTGAAAACTTAGTTGTGGCAAGTTTTTCAGGACTCTTAAGCTGAAACTTCAAAATGAAAAATGCTGAAATCATAAACAATCCACCAAAACTTTATCTTGTTAATCTTTCTGAAGAAAGTCTCTTTGCTAAGGAATTTTTGAAAATGCTAACTGGAGAGAGCTTGCAGTTGGAAAAGTCCCTTTCTACCTGTTAGTTTCTAGTTCCTGTAACAAATGAAAACGAGAACTCTTTAAACAACAATGTGAGAAGTTCACAATGTCCTCTCAAATGCTGGCTTCAAAGAAAATTACAATTTCCTAAAAGGATTTTTTTCCCCTATCTTTTTTTAAATGCTTTATTTTATCACGTTATTTAGTAAGCCTGTTGAGTAAATAATGTCATATCACCCTCTTGTTTCCTAGGGACCTGTAATTCTAAGATAAGCAGCCACTTCATTTTGCAGAAGGTTTCTTTTTGGTTTCAGAAATCAACCACAGCACATTGATTGATTTGCACTCAAATGTAGTTGTTCTGAAAAAGCTATGAAACCTTGACTCTCACAAGGTACAGACAAAAGCAGTTTCCAAAACATGCGTGCTTGACATAAGACAGCCCTGAACTTCAACATGTATAGTAAAAGAAAGATCATTTGCCCAAAATGTAAACAGCTGGGATACGTCTACCAGGGTCAGAAAACTTGGGTGCTAATCAATTTGGATTAATGATGTACAAATAATGAGTTGCACTTAAAACAACTATGTTGTCAAAACATTGCTTTTTTAATCCCTGATAAATTATGAAGTTTATAAAAGCAGATTTTTGCAGATAATTGAAAATTATTTAAACATATGTGGAAAGCAGATTAAGTGCGAATCCAGTGCCGCTAAAATAAACTGTGTGTCTGTCATGAATCTTTGTACTTCACCATTTCATAAATCCACAGCTAGTTGTATGTATATTTTTACTATAATCCAACTTTATTTTATGTCTAGACTTTTCATGTTAAAAAATGCTATACATGAACTCAGTTTTAAGGTCCTTTCAGTGCATCAGATCAGAACACATTAGGTTTTCAAACAAAACAAATAACTTCCAGATTGGATGACCTGTTTCCACCCGTCTCCACCTGTCTTAAATGGGAAGTACAGGAAGAACTTTCCTTAAGGATGTTTACATAGGTGCTTTATTGATAGGGTTGTGTCTTATTTGAAGCTGAGTGGTACATCTGCTTGATTTTACCAAAAACCAATAGTACAAATATTCTATTGCTTCACTACAAAATCAGTTCTGAAGTTAGAAGGAAACATACAAATTTCTGATAATTAATTAAAAAATCCAGATTTTTTTTTTTTTTTTTTTTATGATGAGTGGCTGTCTTTTGTAGTTTATTGGCAAAGGTTTGTGACATGAGGACAATGCCAATAAGCTCCATTTTTAGGCAACCAATAGGCTCCATTTTTAGGCAAGTACGGGTACACTAAAAATAGTATTTCTAAGCATCTATGGTGTTAAATAAAATTAAATTAAGAATAAAAACTGTAATTTAACGTTAAGTGTTCTTCAGCTGGCTTTCCTCCTTCTGCCTTCCCTTCCACAAGCATATGCAAACCTTTTTCTCAGAAAGAACGTCTTAGATCATATGGTGATACTGTTTTTTGTACTTGGAGAAACAGCAGCTGACAGCTAGGTGCTCACATACCTGAAAAGCTGTCTGCTGAGCACACCCAGCACAGCGACTCTACTCCTGCTTAACTGATGTCAGCCAGAACCATGGGTAGGAGTAAATCAAACGAAAAGAAGTAGGAGTCTGTAATTACTGATGCCCACAAAAAACATCAGTAAGAATCCTGGCAAAGCAAAAGTAATAAAGTGTTGAAGAATAAAAGGATTAGCAACAGGACTAGCTACAAGATTACATGTAGTGGTCATTTTAAATGCAAGTGTACTAAGTGTAAGCTCTGCTTCCTGTACTTCCCTACTGCTTCAAAGCTCTGCCTTTGCCAAAAGTTGTGTTAATGACTCTTTACTTTTTGCTGCCAGTAGTTTCCTGATAATGTCAACAGAACAGATATGGACAAATCAACTTCCTAAATCTAATAAAATGAAAAATCCCAAACATTGTTCTTCCTACAGCTCTGAAATGAAGAGGCTGACCTTAAACAGTAAAATATTCTATTCTTGGCATCTCTCCCTGTCAACTTTGTGGACTGCCAACTGCAGTGCTCAGAGTTTGTTGCCTTCATGGCCAGACCAGCATCAGACGAATCTACTACATGGCAACCAATAAAAACAGAATTTATGTGAAGATAAACAGCCCTGTGTCTGCTTCTGAACATCAATGACAAAGTCGTGGGTAATGTGAAGGTGGCAACTGGCAGGCTCAAGCGTTTTGTAATCCAGCATACAAGAAAAAGAAGCCGTGTTTATTACTGATGTGTCTTTGAAGGTACAGAATGCAAGTACTATTCAGTGACCTGGCCAAAAGATCTTCTCATTGTGGATCTGAAATCAGATACAGTAATGCATAGTTAAGGAAATAAAATAGTCTATTTCCTTCATGCTGGGCATTGTTTTTATTTTCAAAGTACTTTTAGCCAATGAGACATGTTGTTGCCTTCAAAAATACAACATTGGTTAAACATTGGTTAGACTCTTTTTTCACTTTGCAAAACTTTATTTGGAATTCCTAGGAAAAAAACCCAAAAGTATCTAGATCAGTGTAATAAGGCGAACAGCCACTACTATTTCAGACAACAGATACTATAATGTCCTCTAGCAATAAAAGTTGGATTGATTCACTGATTGGGAAAACTGTTGTTTCAATGCTTACATTTCCATCATTTTGCAACATTTTACATCTGCAGCTCTCACCATCAGGATACTTAAAGAGTAAGGGAAAGATCACACCTGTGATCCATATTCTCCATAGAATAGTCTAAATAATTCGATATTATGGAGTGGTGGAGTTACACCCCATAAACTCTTTGGCTCTACAAAAGTCTGCGCATACCTTTGCTTGTGGGAGCATTTCCTGTGCTTGCATTTACCTTCATAAATCCTTGCCCTTACCAAAACAGAGGGAACGCTCAAAAAAAATACAGAGATACTCACTTGAGTGAAAGTAAGTTACACCTTCTTGATCATGCTTGTATTGTATTTTGATGCTTACTTTCTGTAAATATTTAAACTGACAAACTGTCTGGCAAAGTATTGCAAGTTTTGACGAATGCTTTTTAATAGTGTCTACATGCTGCATTGGGTGCAAACCGTCAGCCCCAGATTTTTTCAATTTTCAAAAGCTGAGCAGTACCTAGTTTGATTGTCCATTAGTACCTCCTAGCATTTGGAACAAACACTTCCTTAGATTTAATTGAATCCCTTGTGCTTAATGGTCATTCCTCAGTTCCTCTCAGCAGAACTGTCCCAAGGCAGCTGCCTCCCCCAAGGTAGAGGGGAAATGCAATCTTGCAGCAGTAGCAGAGCAGCTGATTTCCTGTGAGGACAGGAGACAGAGCAGTAGGAACTGTTGGGCTGGGCAATGAGGGGCCTGTGGGAAGTTCTTGTAAGCTCCTTGAGTTTTCTCTCCTTTTAAGCTCTTTTTTTTCCTGCCTTGTGCTCCTACTTTTTCACTTCACTAGTACAGCCCGCTTCTTACCTTCCTCCTCCAGGTACAAATGAGGATTTAATCACTCTCCCCACACTTATCTATTTCTAACCCACAAGAGGTAGTGCAATTTCAGTGAGATTTATGTTGTGCTTCTTTTAAGTTATAAAACCTTCTTTACTCTAGCATAACTGCATCTGCATTAGGATGTCTGCACTGATGTAACCTACTGTTGCAGCAAGACTGTCCCTTTCTTTTTCAGACAGGCAGGAAAGCCACAAAAACTGCAGTTACAAAATACACTTCCTGGAATGTGTGAGATTTTGAATATTGTGTCCACAGAGATGTTATTAGAATTTATTTTTGCTTTTGTTAGTTGGTGCAAATTTATGTATTAAGTAGCTAGGTAAGCTTCTTAAAGGGAGTGATATACTGATTGTATAATATTAGAGGACATATGGGTAGGATTGCAATGCGCTCAAAGAACATAGGAAGTCTGAAGCACCTCAATGTTTTCTGAGATTGTAAGATCACAAGTTACAAGCCTTTTCACAGTGATGTTGCTCTCAGACCTTATTGAAACGCAACATCAAAGAGTGTCTTCTCCAGTAAAGTAAAACTGAGCTTGTTTTCCCTAAATTGAAAAATCATGACAGGCTTTTTTTGATATAGCAGTGAAATTAGGACAGCAGACATAGGGTGATTGTGCTTTGCTAAACCAGAAGCTTCTCTCAGATTCTACTTTGTAGTTAGCTAGATTACTTATTCCAACTGAAGCTCTCTAAACCTGACAAATTTTCTACTTTTTACCAAAATTAATTTGTACTGTGCAGAAAATTTTTTTCCAATATATTTACCAGGAATATGTCTGCAAAGTCACATAGTCTAAGTAGCCAGATTGCTTTTAATTTGAATGCTTAGGTGTTTGTTACCATGATTTTTTTTTCTTTTCCAAAAGTGATAAATTCTACTTGCATGATTTTTATTCTATCAGGCTTTCAATGCATCCAAAACTTCTACTAGATAATTTGGAAGTTCTTTTTCACTGCTTAGATGGTCCTTTGGAAGATTCAGGGGGAGGGATTAGCATTATGCTGCCAGTATCTGCTCTTAATGTATCTTCTAGCCACTTCAAGAACAATTACTTTGTTCCCAGTCCATGCATGGTCTAATTTGACAGGTAGAGAGGAAGGATAAAGCACCTGGGAGCACAGGGAAGGATAAATAATGTTATGCTTTCAGTGATAAGCACCCACATTCTCCCCTTCTTTGCCTCAGGTGCCTCTCACTCTGGTTGCAGCTCAGCCATCCACAGCTCCTCATCTTCTGTGCCCCACTCTCCAATGAGCCCTTCACCTGTGTAAAGTTATTAACACTTTTCTTCAGATTTTGGTATTACATTTAAACATTCACTCAACCGACAAGTAGAAACAGCAGCTCCAGGTGTCTAAGGCAATTTCTTTTGCCTTTTGGTGGAGTTGCCACAAATAATTTTTCTTTGCTTGAGTCCTCTCTCACTTCTTAACTTCTGAATCTCCTCCTGCCACCCAAAGAAACGGACAGGGTATGGGTCCCAGACACGCACTCGTGCTGTTTTCTCCCCATGGGCCAAAGATATCTCAGGTCTATTCCTGACCCAGTCAGTGTCAGGTGGTCTGCTTAACATTTTTATCTGTGTCCTTAACAACAACACAAGTTCTGTGTGTATGATAAATGGAGATTCTGTAAAAAATTGTGATCCTATAGATATTAAGCTCAAATATCTCCTCTTCCCTTGTTTTTCCCTTTCCTCATACCCTTGCCTCGCCTGCCCTGCTCTTTGCACACTCCAAGTCAGGAAGAACAGTTTTTGAGGGGACATATTAGCACGGCATTTTTCTGGCAAAGTCAGCAGCAGTGTCTCCAGTTATTTAATTATTTTTTTTTAAAAAAAAGCCATATTTCATTCCAGCAACATAACCAGAAGGTTGAATCCTTTCATTTTAAAAAGCGCGCTCATATTTTGTGACATAAATCTTAAATAATCATAAATACTTACAGGTGAACTACAGAGGGGCGTTGGTTCTCCACAGTCTTTTGTCTCCACTTTACTTGGGTTTTTAATTTACAGCAAGGAGGACAATCTTGGCTAACTGGGACTCTTGAGATTTTCTGAAAATAAACACGTAGAGAAAACAGGCAATCATAGGTATAATTGTGTCTTAGACACTTCTAAAAATGGTACTACGCAGAACAAGAGACTTCACTTTCTAATAGAGAGCTAGATCACGAGTGCATCACAGTTTCTGAGTCGGGATATGTCTATGTAACAAATTGCAGTGCCAGGCAAGGTTACTCACGTTAGCTCTAAGGGTGCGAGCTGGCAGCTGGCAGCAGGCCGGCTGCATTAGCTGGGGTTTGCGGCGGCTAACGAGCTGCTCCCAGGGGCACACTCTACACAGCAAGGCAGGGCATCGCACTAACATGAGGCTACAGCTTGCAGACACCCAGCGAGTTCATTCAGGATATTATTGTGGGGCACTGCACTACGCTACATTGACATATCTAAGTGGCTCTGCTATTTGGTGTCCTTATGCTCTGGAGGTGAAATAAAACACGAAAGGCAGACATCCAGCATACAGTGAACATTAGTGTGATGGACAGTCAGTTGACCAACCCAGTCCCACACCCCAGTCCACCTGCACTCTGTGACAGAGGCACAATTAAAATGGCACAAGTGTACCAGCTACCACAGGGCTATCAGTGTTTTACACTTACAGCACAGTGTAAAGATGGTTATATGCATTTGTACAAATAGAATAATCCAGTGATTAAAAAATCATGCTTGAATCTGAATTCTCTTTTTTTCACAGAGAAGTCATCTGGTTACAAGCTTTAATTAGGAATACACACATGTTCAAACATATTGAAGGCATTACAATCCTCTGTTACAGTATGAAGAAAAAAAGAGCTAATACAGGCCCAGTCTTCCTTGCACATACATAAGTAGTGCTGACACATTAATCTTTTCATTCAGAGATGAAAGAATAAGGGAGACTGCAAAATTTTTAGGGAGCTATTCACCCAATAGGAAAAGAAACAATAGAAAAGGAGAGACTAAAAGGTAAAACATACTTGACAGACAGGAAGTGTTCATCAATGTGTGAGCTGTGACACACCTATTCTGTTACATGAAATTATATTTTTAAGACTTTGAAGAGTCATCAGAATTTTGAATACCTTCATTTGAAAATAAAATTGGCATTTTTTAACTTCATTTTTTTCTTCATTAAATCAGTATTTTTTCTTATAGGAGACACCAAGTGTTAATCCATAACTTACAGCTGAAATACACATAAAAAGAAATTCAAATATACCTTTATAAGTCACCAGCAGTATTCTGTGTGGACTTAAGCAGCTCTTTTATTCATCTTGATGCACATAGAAAAGTATCTTCTCCCTTTGGCAAATTAAAGTTTAAATCTCACATTTGCAGCTAATCCCTGACTGTAAAAAAAGGAAGCATGGATTAAGAACACACAGAAAAATAATTATTCAGATGTACCTGCACCTCAAGACTATCTCCAGTTTCAATGCAGGACCCCAAACTATTGAAGTTTTCACTCGAAGAAGTAATGAACTTATTTGAACCTTGGTTAAGATCTGGCCTGAATTTGTAATAAAGTAATGAGCCAAATGAGTTTGGTTTTCCTACTTTTATGAGCATTTCAGAGATCTGGTGGTTTTTATCTAACTTTTCAGGTGGTGTGAAGCTGTGTCATTCATATGCAACTAGGACTATGACACAGTCCAGATAAAGTCTTACTGTGGTACACTTCAGTTAGTTAGTCAATGTAAGTGTTTTAAATAAAAATAAACGTTCTCAGACAAAAGTGTTTGGGGACTCTTAGCTAGCATCTTTTGGCAGTGCTCAGAAAGCAGCAAGCATGCTTTCCCATAACATTATCTTTACTATTTTATTTGCATTACAGTCATGTCTATAAGTGCTTCCTGGAAGCTGCTGTAGTCTAAATAAAGATCTAGGGTTTCACCTGTATTATTTCTGCTGATAATATACCGAATTAAAAAGAAAACCAAATATACTTAAAGAAATTATGTGAGACGTAGCAAACAGTGCCAGCATCAAGTTACTTTTCTAAAAAATGTGTTTCATTTTTTAAACAGAGGCAGACCAAACCCAAAACATTGCATGAGAACAACTGAGTGCCAACTAGGGCGAAGGGTGCTGTAAATCACAGACGGGTACTCTCTTGCATACATCTGTCTCTAGTTCTGACCAGTCAATGTGGAGAGAACTTCACTGGAGTCCAGAGGCACTTTGCGCCTCACTCTACTTGATGCCTGTTAGGAAGGTTCCCATTGACGCTGAAGTCTGTGACAGCAGGAGGTTCTACACAAGATGTTGAGAAACACAGCCCTGTATGTTGAGTTTCCCTGCTGTCTTACAGAATTATTTTTAAACATGTATGTACATATATAATATATATATTACTACTGTTCCTCAGTGCTATAAAACCTATGAAAGAGTTACGTAAAGTTCTGTGAACTATAGTTAATTTACAGATGTGTTTGATCCCTTTTAACAGTGAAGATGAAAAGAAGCATCAAGGACACCATTATTCTCTTTTTATAATAATCATGAAATCTTCAACGATAGAAAAATTCCACAGCTTAACCTTTCGTGTGGAAGGAGTTCCATTAGAAGAACAAGCTAATAGCATCTGATTCACATCTAAATGAGTCATTCAATTATGCCACAAGCATCAAGGAGGCAGAATGGGCTAGGACTTGAGGATAGTCTTGGCCACTGGATATGCTCTAAAAGCACCTAAAATCAGTCACTTAAGAACTGCAAAGAGAAAGGAGAGATTTATTATAGCATTCAGAAGAGCATGGCACCACTGCCTTTATATGCAGCTATGGAGAGTCTGTCCGTGCTCTGATTTCTGAATTGGAAATGGCCACATTCCTTCCAAATACAGGCAAAGAGGAGGAAGGGGAATAAACTTTGCTCTTTATGCCCTGCATCACACAATATGCTTTTTAGCAGTGCTTTTTCATTGTTTACATTTTCACAGTAAACACACACACAAACAAAACAAAAAAGGAGAAGACTGAAAAGCAATGTAATTGCATGAAATACTTGCCTGCAGGAGAGCACAAATCTTTCACAACTAAGGGCCCAGATCCATAGTCCACATAGAAGCACAGCTCATATTAAAGCAAACGAGTGCACTGCCACTGTGACAACCAAAGGACTGGAGTGTAAGAATGAAAAAAAACACACAGTTTCATGCCATTCTGAATGCGCAGAGTAAAATCATATCTACTACTATTTGAAGGTCACAAAGGGGTATTGGCAAATGCAAGATCCTGCAGCTGAGCACAAAACAGACCAAAAGCTTTGCACCAATTTTGCATTAAACACCGATCCAGTTTAGAAGATTTCCATGCCTTCAGCTACTCAGAGCATGCTGGGATGGCACCTGGATAATCATCACGCTCCTAGCCTGGCAGCAAGGGAAGGGCAAACTCCCTATTATTGACTGACACTTAGCCGTGTCAGGGAGACTAATTTGATCACCATGCATGTGTTCCTCATGAGGAAAATGAACAAAAGCAAAAATATGATTCCGGCTGCAAATCACACATAATCCTTGCATTTAGCAGTTCAGTTTAGTAATCTTTGCATCTACAATTGTATTAAGAAAGAGCAACTCTATTAGTTATGGTAATCTCGTTCTACCATTTTAAGTGACATGTTGTTTGTGTGGGTGCTTGCAGCTCTGCGTACTTGTATGCAAACAAATGGAAGAAAAGCCTGAATGCCTGCCAAACTTAAAAGGAAATAAACAGCAGGGAATGAAATTATTTTTTCAGATTTCTAAGAAACAATTACAAGGAAGAAAGAGTAAAACCCAAAAGTACAAGAAAACACTTAGCAGTAACTGAGGCTCCTTAGGACCTGGATCATGTTAAAGGATCTTTTCAGGTGTATCCAACCTTAGTGTATTATTGTAAATTCATAGATTTTTAAGGCCAGGAGGGATCATTAGTTATGATCATCCATTTTCATCTACCACGGGCTATAAAGAATTTCTCCCAATGAGGCCTGAATAAAATCTGACATTTAATGAAGCAGGAGAACATCTTTTAGGACACAGCCAATTTTCACATAACACCTTTGGTCCTGCTTATTCTTGGGAAACCTGTGCCAGCTGGGTATCCTCCTGTGCACATTTTAAGTATATTCATCACAGGACTAGCAGGAGTAATTCTCTTCCTTTCAGAGTACCTGAAGAGGAAGAGGAAGCTTAGATGGGATTTCAACAGTGGTCAGGGTCTCTTCCCTGGCATAAATTATATCCTGTGCAAGTGCATATTCATGTTAAAAGCAGAAATCCACAGGGAAGTCAGCAAAGCCTTTCACTCGCCATTTCAGGGCCTTATTCATGTCCAAGGGCAAGGAAAAAAAAAAAACCAAACACAATGTTCAACATGAAACAACAGAAACAATTAATGCTCAACCTCATGGAAAGGAAGAACAGCAAATGGAGAAACACTGTGTAATGAGCAGCCCATCTGAGACTGTAGCACAATTTGGTGCTTCTGTTGCTGGGTCTGATATTCTCCTACCCACAGCCTTTTTTCCCTGCCTGTCTTTTCTTGGCTCCCTGGTCCAGGTTCTCACCAAATTTTAAACCATCTACCTTGTTCATTGGACTCCTCTGTCAATAACAGAACAGCAGAGGGGATTATCACACTATCTGCTAGCCCTACTTCTGTGTTGCACATATGTGTAATAAATGACTTTGTTGTAATAGCAAAAATCATCAGTGAACTAACACTCAGAGATGTGGGAAACCTTATTTAGCTTGGATAAACAACAAGCCTCAACATTTTGTTTCTTTATTTCAACACTGAACCCCTCCTTTCTTGGCAAAACTTCCTTCCTTAATCTCCTTTAATGCAGAGAATAACCATCATGGATTAATCAAACCTATGATTCAGCTGGAGAAATTTAAAAGCCCGGTTGTAACATATAACAGCTATAAGACAGCTCCAGAAGTAGACAATAGATGAGAGCTGAAGTTTACTCATAAGCAAGGATACAATCAAAAAATATCATGTCTTCTGAGTCCTGCTTTCCTCCTGACCGTGCAGAGAAGCAGTAACCAGTATTACTCAGGCAATACAGTACAATAATCCCTCTGAGAGGCTGCATAGCAATTGTTTCAGGAATTTGCATTTTACCTCAAAACCCCACACAGGGGTCTACCTCACGTTGACAGTAAGCACTCTGACTTTCTGTTCAAGGAAAGTATTTCACCTGGGAATACTAACCACTACGTGAATGGTTTTTGTATACATGTATTATAGGCCAAATTTCTGTCTCCTATCTGAGAACAGATGTTATCCTGCTGTGACTAGAGGCAAAAAATGAGAGAGAAAAAAGAAGGAAAAAGCAACAAGAAGCCACAATAATTTTCCCCTAAATTGTGAAGGTTGTTCTTTCACCTTTGCAAATAGGCTGCATTTTTGTTAGCCTACTGTTACTACTCTGTGTTCTGCGTGTATCACACCAGGATTTTAAATACCCAATACTGATTTTTGAAATGTTTTGAATTACATGAATATTTTCACTGAAAAGCGTGTCTAAAAACTGAGCTACCACTAAGCTAACCTTCTGAAGCTCAGCATGGAAAGACTTCAAAATAGCATTTATTCTGAAAGTGAAAAAAAAAGAAAAATGAATTATCAGAATCTAAGCTGCAAATGATTCTGTTGTATTTTATCGTGTATTTCATTATGTATTTTTACTTGCTGTCACTGTTGCCTGGAAGTTTTTCTCTGGTTATTTCTAGAAAAAAACCCGTCTGAATTTCCAGACACAAAAGCACATCAGGATTATACCTGGTTCCGAGCTAGTGAAACTTAGAATATAAAACTCTCACAGCCTCTTAAAGCCCTTAATATTAGACTAAAGGTAAGTTTAATAAAGAGAAGTTTCAAGCAGGTGAAATACTGCTTCTAGTTTCCATTAGGGTGCGGTGAAAATTAATTCCTATGCAGAAAGTGCTTTGAGAACTTTGCATGAAAGCCATTACTTTGGTTAAGAGCAAACTAGTATTATTAAGTGTTATTAAAATAAATTGGAGGCAGAGAACATCATAAATGTTTCCCTGTAGGTTAAATCTGAGAACTGGTCTCCATTGCATTGTAGCTCAGTTTTAACCTTTAGAGCACCGACATCATATGCATCTCATTTACCCTACAGAGATAAGGCTCCCCTGGGCCTTCCAACCTCCCGGCCATGGCCTAAACAGCTAGTTGACATACTCTAATTACCAAGGAACTTCATAAGGTAATTTTGGACTACAAAAGGAAGCAAATAATAATTTCACATTTAAATTTGTTTTGTTTTAAGGATACACAATTGTAAATACACAACTGCGTGGATCAAGTTCAAACCTTTTAGTTTTGAAGCTTATAGTTTTGTATCATGACTCTCAAATCAGCATCTAACCATAAAGAAATTCCAAGACTTGGAAGGTTTTGCTGAAAAGGAATAAATAGAAGGAGCAGAACTATCAGTTTTCTCTCTGATTCTTACTGTTGGTTTTAGGGCTTTAAGATGCCAACTAAAGCTATTAAAATGCCAGCCCTGGAGACCAAGGTCCTCCGTGTATTCACAAAAAAAGTGTATCACAAAGCAGCATCAACATATACTTGCTAAATCTTCAGTAGTGCCCACGTGCAGAAGCCTGACAGGACTGTACTGTTCATGAATTTGCTGTTTCAAAAATCAGGCTGTATCTGGACATAGGTAAACATATCAATTTAAGTTACATTCAAGGACCTTGATGTCCTACAGGATTGTGAGTTCTTAGGAGCTAGGCTTATAAATACAAAGCAATAGTCATAAAGCCTGCTTAGAAAGCTATTAACTAAGGATGGTAGTAGAAAAGAGAATGTATCTGAGAAGAGCCTAGACAGGAATGATAGAGTAGACACTTCAGCTATTAACCCTGACATTTTTTGGTTTTGATTAAGATGTCAAAAATGGAGAGAGAAGTGTTTAGTTTATAAAAATGTTACTATTGACATATAAAAATTTTAAAGCTTTAAAAATATGTAAAGTGGCCAATAAAAGAGAATTCATTTTGTTCTCATTGTTCTCATAAGGGTTATTTAGAAAGGTACCTTGACGTAGGCAAAACTGTGTATCCTCTTGTGAACACCTGTGAACTGTTGAGTTTAATTGGGCAACAGCTGGTGCTGATTGTGGGTTTTCTTGCTGTATCTCATTACTGGTTTCCCCTTTGCTCTTTTCTTATTCAGTGTTACTGGTGTGTACTGCTTAGAGGACCCTAGCAGAAATAGTTAAAGATAGTCAAAGAAAATGATTGAAATTTTTTCTGTGTACATCTGCGTACTGTTGAGCCTACTCAGACTACAGCAGATGTGTGATTTACGTGGGTAGTGGTCTGGGGATATCACACATTGGCTGGCAGTCCTCACAGTATCTTTCTTTCTTCATCTAGGCATCAAGTTTTTCTGCAAAGGTTAGGAGAAGCTGTGATTTAAAGGTATTTATAGGCTAAAAGGCTCAAAAAAAGCACCCATAAAAACCTTGTCATTTTGCAATGGAATATATTCCTTGCTTCTCACTTCAATAAAATTATAAAGAAGTAATCATGTATGTCCTACTGCATTATCTTGCTAAGCATTCTCAGGGCAAAGCTGCTGATCCTAAGAGCCAAACTACCATCTTTTGCAACATTTAGGAGAATTAGGAGTTCAGAGAGAAGATATTTTGAGTGCTGACCTTGCCGAAAACAGAGAAACTCAGAGTGCACAAAGTAGGCAGATGAAAAATGAGTTTTTCTGGAAAAGAGTAATGAAAGAAAGTGAAGGAAAAAGGCCTCTGTAGTAAAATTATCAGCCAGATGCCTGTTGCAAAATAAGAACATAATTCTGAGAAAGACTGAAATTGATAACAGAAGAAAATACTAAAAATAGAAAAAGTTACTTACTAGTGACTTGAGTGAGACAGAATTAGACCTAGACTAGACTCTTTTGAAAATGGAAACTCCCACCTATTTTCCTGATACATAAGTTCTTCCACAGAGAGAAAAGAGGATTAAAATTAGCCTTTCAGCTAGTGCTGTTTAAAAAAAACCCCAAGCCATCAGATACAGTGCTCTGAAATAGCTATTAAGTGAGCACTCACTTTACTTTGAGCAGATAGTAAGTTTAAATATAGGTCAGTGAAGATTATTTTAATACTGCAGACATTCAATTGATATTTATAACTAGAAAACTTTCAATTTGTGTAACACTGCAACATATTATGAACATAGTACTATTTAAATTGATATTATTACCATACGATTTACACTAATCTACCATATTAAAACCACATGAAGCCATTAAATATTTTGTCTTTTTAATACTGTTTTGATTTCCAATGCCTTTAACACTAAGTTTCTTTTTCATTTTTCTCTCTTTAAGAATAGGAAAAAGAAAAGCGGGCAACAAAGAAGATACTAATGTTGTGTGTAGCAAGTGAAAAAAGTTTTTAGTAACATAAAGAACACTTTGGGGTATATGTATACTTTACTTATGTATATAATGTATAAAGTCTACTTTATCAATAACTGAACATATATGACAATCTTTGCACATGTAATGTGCAATGTGTAATGTTGCTGATGTAGTATCTCCCTAAGTGGTATCGGACAGAAATATATTTGAACCTGTTTTATCTTTGCGTAGGGATAGAAGTATTTAATATACAAATATACTCAGAAATACTTATACCTATGAAAGTACAGGACAATTATGAATATTTATAATCATGAATTGTGAAAAGTTGGAGTTTTATTAATTTGCGTTATCATTGATAGCTTTAGATATACCTATTAGTGTTCGTATAAATCTCATTAAGAGAGGTCCCCTTAGCAATGTGCTTTTACTAATTCTGCAGCTGCAGAAATAGAAAGCATTAAGGTGTTTTGAGACAATTTTCAGCTAAAGTAGTGTCCCTGCATCTAGCAAGACATGTTTATTGCAGCATTGTGTTTTATGTCTTTATTAACACAGTATTAACATTGTTATTACGCTCAGAAGAGAATTTTTATATACACAGAATACCTAATAATGAAGAAAGAATTTATTTACTGCTCCTTGTTAAGAAACATATTTGTTGTAACTTGACAGAAGAAACACATTCTTACTTAAATATCACAGTCTTTGTGTTGAATCAAATAAACATTAATATCAAGTTTACTGTCAGTGTCATGTTTCTGGTAACTCCAAAATTTGTAGCTAATTTAGACTATAATGTTTTAGTACTAAAATTTGGTTTGTCTACTGGGCTACTGGAGCTTCCACCTCGGCACGAGGTGGCAGCTAGGTTCTGTGTTTGGAAAAAAGAGCCAGCTTGTTAGGTAGCTGTTCCCAAAAGAAACTATGCATATATCCATCCATCTCTGTCAGACCCACCCATTTTCCTGAGTCAGATGCAATGATAGACCCATGACAACATCTCTCTGCTCCGCTAAATGGCTTCCTCATAAGAGGAAATATGACAGGTCGGTTCACAAGGAGTTAAATGTTTCTGGTAAAGACAAAAACAGATAAAACATTCACCAAGACTCAGAAATTCTCTCTTTTTAAACATCAGGTAAACGATTCTGGGACTGCAGCATTTAAAAAAAATCTAGAGAAACTTCCTGAAATTCACCACAGTAAAATTAACATATCTTTCCTAAGCTTGGTTGCAAATAAGAGACATGCCCCTAAGCAGCTTATAGCAATATCAAATAAAATAAGGCTATGGCAAGACACCTCAGTTTCATCATATATTTACCTGCATCTTACAGCTGCAGTGTTTATCAGAACCAAAGCCATATTTCCAAAGGCTATAGATTTTTACATCAAAGTCTTTATTCTTGGCAGAAACAACTAGCCATTTAGAGGAATAATGCTACAAATGGAGAAATACTAGTCAGTTGTTTTCAGAGAAAGAAAATGGGTTAATGACAGTAAAAGCAGCCAAAAGCTTCACAAACATCTTGTTCTTCCAAGACCACCATTTTTAGCCACTCAGATAGTCCTTGGAAGGTTTCCTTTAAGCCTCTATGAGCCATAAGAAAATTCATTGACTGATTTTAATATGAGATTCATATAACACGTGCACACACACAGTCACAGAAATCACAGAGGGGTTGATGTTGGAAGGGACCTCTGGAGGTCATCTGGTCCAAACACCCTGTTCAAGCAGCTCCAGCTAGAACCAGCCCAGGACCACATCCAGACAGCTATTGAATATCTCCAAAGGAGGTAAAATTCATAATCTCTCTGGGCAACCTGTGCCAGTGCTTGGTCATGCTCACAGTGAAAAAGTGTTTCCTGATGTTCAGGAGGAACCTCCTGTGTTTCAGTGTGCGCCCAGTGCCTCTGGTCCTGTCAGTGGGCACCACTGAAAAGAGCCTGGCTCTGTCTTCTCTGCACCCTCCCTTCAGGTCTTTAATATACATTGATGCGATTATTCCCTGAGCCTTCTCTTCTCCAGGTTGAATAGTGACAGTGCTGTCAGGGTTTCCTCGTAGAAGAGGTACTCCAGTCCCTTAATCATGTTCATGGTCCTTCATTGGACTTTGTCAGTATGTCCGTGCATCTCTTGATCTGGGGAGTCCAGAACTGGACACAGTTTGGTCCAGGCGTAGCCTCATCAGGGCTGAGCAGAGAAGAAGGATCAACTCCCTTGACATGCTGGCAACGCTTTTCTTAATGCAGCCCAGAATACCATTAGCCATCTTTGCATCGAGGGAACATTGTTGGCTCATGTTCAACTTGGTGTCCACCAGAAGCCCCAAGCCCTTTTATGCAAAGCTGCTTTCCAGCTAAGGCAAATCTCTGTATTCATAATAATAAAAAGACATAGAAGGAAATTACTATAGAAAAAGACAAGAAACAAAGAAGCAAATAACTATTATTTATAACCATTATTCTGTATTCACATATAATCAACAAGATCTAAGAGCCATATTCAAATTTATGAAATCAAGGTAGCCTACATATGTGTCTAAAATAAAACCTGGCCCAATTAGTTTTAGGTACATATTTGTTCCAGAAAGAGTCTATGCCCAGAAAGAATCAAAGCTTATCCCCTTGATGGGATAGATCAATTTAAAAATTGTGCCATCATTTTGTAGCTATCTTATTGCCTTGGGAATCTCCACCTCTGAGATAAGCAGAGGGTCTTTGAGTCTAATCCAGCTGAATGGGGTTCACAGAGGTCTGAAAGCTGAATCATCTCTTCCTGACAGGAGGAAATGCCATGAGGAGAGGTGATCACCGAGTAAGCAAAGATAAGGACCTGAAACATGAATACTTCTCATGCCCACACACCAACAAGTAGAAAGTTACATGTAAAGGAGTTCAGGAACCTGTCGGGTTGGATGGGAGGAAGCCCATATTTTTGAAGATGTCAGCAGACATCTGTAGAGGCAGCGCACAGGGCCTACCAGAGACACCTGCTGAGAGTATGATTCTGTACAAACTACATAGTATCACATCCAAAACCATGAGTCCTGCTGCTCAACAGGGTTAATTACCATTAGTGCAATGCTGCATTGATGGGGGTCTACACTGTTTCCAGATGCAGTCCTACCGTAATCATGTTATCTGGGGTGTGAAAATCGACTGTGAAATGCAAGTATGCCCCAAGCCTCCACAGATGCTTTGTAGCTAAGTCCAGGGGATATTGAGTCAGGTACGATCAGTAGTTCAACAAACTTATCAGTTTGAGAGATGAAAGCTGAGAGATATGTCTAAATCAGCAACCAAAGCCAATGTTTTGGAATAATTAAAAAAGGATTACAATGAGACAGGCTGATAAGGCCAACAGTGCTCAGGAATTCATTTCATAGCTTACTATGCCTATGCCACTGTTACTGTGGCAGAAATACAGAAAAGTGTCAGTAAGGAGAAAAATTATGAAGTATCCGACAACGAAAGGTGCCCTCAGTCTCCATTGATAAAGCTATAAATTGTAATTTTTCAAGTAGCTAATCTGTTATTACCAATCACTCTTTCAATTACATGGGTGGTTAGGGTGTCTAAGGCTGGAACTGAAAGTGAGGGAAAAATCACTATGGATCTATACACAATTTCCTATTTAGATTCTTCTAAAATTGTCCATACCAACTGCTAAAACAGCTCACAACAAATTATCACTGAATTCACAGTAAACCACAATAAATACACAATTCCCTTACTGCTTCCCACATGCAGCTGGGGACACAATCAGTTGTTTTCTCTTCTCTTCCTTGCTTTTCTTTTCTTTTTCTTTCTCCTTTTGCCTTTGTCTCTTCTTCCTGGGTATTTTTAGCAGCAGCTTTGGAAAAGTGAAGTTGAAAAAGTGAGCCTTAGACTTTGTTCTGAAGGCAGTGAGATTTGTGGTCTTTCTTATTTCCTCCGATAATAAGATCCAAACCGCTTGCCTTGGTGCCAAGGAAGCCCCACCTCCAGCTCCCACGAGCTTCACCCTTGACGCTGACAAGCTCATAGTTTCTGAAGGAACATGGTTGTCAAAAGATGTCATCAATACAAAGAGAGAGGTCCCCTCAGGGAAATCTTGAGTCGTGTTCATCAGTGGTCTTGAAGATTAATAATAGGACCTTGATTTTGATCCAACATATTTATAATTTCATAATAAATTTATTAAATACATTAGTTCATGAATTTTGTAGTTTCTTTCAGCTAAAATCTGAAAATTGGGTTATAGTACTGAGGAAGAAAAAGAAACGTAGCAACTGCCACTGAGTATGCTTAAATCATTGGAACATTATTATTTCATTTCTACCTTGTCTTCAGTCCAGGCACCCCTTGTTTACCAGCTTTTAGTTAATTGATGATTTCTCTATGGACAAGCAGGAAAAAGCTAGGTATGAATCTTTTTTTTTCCGTTTCGCATCCAAGGCAACTGAGAGACAAGCCTTGCCATAGGAACTGGATTTATGTATTACCCTTCTCCAGCTGTTCACCCTGCTCCTCTGCTGGAGTTATCAGAAGCAGGTACGAGCCAGAGTCTGAGAAGCTGTGGCTTAAAACTCAACATATCAACTTAAACGGAAGTTGAAGGTGGCTTAGACTAACGCACTAGACTCCAAGAAGTGCCAGCTGAGCAGTTTGGCACAGATTCACTCCTGCAGCCTCTCCCACAGGGGCAGCAATAGCAGCAGAGGGAAGTGGCAGTCATGCATGCACCAACCACCAGGGCTTATCTGTCAACCCCCTGAGTCACACATGGTGAGGTAAAATGACGTCACAGCGTACAAAACCAGGTCTCTTCACACGCATGTTGAAAGAAGGCTAAATTTTAGCTCAGAGATGGCTGATCGTTTCAACACAGATTGTCTTCTTTACCTTAAAGACAGGACTTTTTGTGGTCCAGCTACTTAGACACCTCTAGCCTCCGACAACTGTAACAATTTTCATTCCTTAAAATATTGCCAGCATCCATCTTAAATACTGATATCTTGACTATTAGAGGCACTTTTATCTCACTTGATCATATAAAGCCCAGATTCTGAGCTCTTAGCTGCTTCTACCAAGCAGGCCCCTGGTCTGACATTTATCCTTGTGCGCTTTGGTGGACATCTTTAATTTCAACCTCCTTTTTCATTTTGTCTGCTCTAATAAATGTGCATGACATATAGATTGTATTTTATAATGCTGATGGATGGTCTTAGCTCTATTTATGGTAAATCTCACAAGACTGGTCACTAAGTGAGTCATTGTTCAACCTTTACTACAATTTTTCATCATCCTTCTGACTGACATGGAAATTAAAAACTGTTGTTCTATCGCTTTCTTGTAAAATAAAAGAAGCAATTCCACTTGGGGAAATGTATTTCCAATTTATGCCTTCCTTATTTATTTTATCACTTTACTACAAGTGTTTATTTCTTCCTGCTGCTTGGGCCCAGAATAGAACTGCTCAGCTGCGTTTCCACATGCTCTTCTTATACTTGAACTCCTAACACATCATTTCAAAATAATGGATCAACTTATTTAAAAATTCCTTCTGTGTTTTCATTTGAAAACATGTCCTTTCCAACCCACAGTGGAAAGTCTCCATTGCTTTCACTGACAGCTGCATACAGCCCAGCAGTGAGGTGGTAATGAGGAACCCTACCCTGAACAGGAGGGGCAGTAATGTGGAGGATCATTGAATTGCCTTACTCCCAGCCTGGCAAGCAGCAGGAAGATCCCCAGGACAATGCTGAAGCAGGAAACCTGTCAAATGCAATGGGTTTTGCTGACTCGCTTGCTGGTACCAGTTCCTTCATGATTTCTTTAATTTGGCCTTTTCCTGTTCCTTTCTGTGGTGCTGTCGGCATTGCTGTTTCTTGCCCATTTGTCAGCTTTGATGTTTTTAAGGCATGCAAAGCCAATATGTCAGCAACGCCAAAAAAATAATAATAATAAATTCCACCTGATTATAATTCAACAAGAGCTTGTACTAGCTTGACTGTCCTTTACCTCAAGGCTACCTGGCAATACCATAAGGCCAAATTCAGAACTAATGTGTAGAGCAGCTTTAGTTCAAAGGCTTTGAGGCTGGGCTGATTAACCTCCCTGGAATGTCAGAGCAGTGTCCTGCCCCACAGCCCAAGCAGGGACAAGCTCAGGTGGAACAGGTGAACATATTCCCACTCCACTCCTTCAATACACCTCCAGGGATGTGAGTGGGGGACGCAGAGAAGACAGACGAGAAGACAGTGTGTGGTGCTATGCTGGAAGGGCAGCAGAGCCTTATGAGGGTACATCACATCAGCTTTACTAGCCTGATGATATCTGGCAATGTGAATGCTCTTAATGCCCTATTATTCTTTTATGGCTTGCCTGCAATGGAAAACTTCTGTTTAAGGTTGGTAGACCTTAGTGAGAATTAAAGCCAAAGAAAATTCCAGGAAAGCTGCCCTGCTGAAGACCCCAAAAGCAGGAATCCAGAACCCAGATGGATTCTGGGACTGAAATGTGGATTATTTTCCCTTCCTATTAAATGTCTCCAGGGGTTTATTTATATACATCATTTCTGAGTTCACTCAGCTCCCTTTTTTTGTTTGGTTGTTGTTGCTGTTATTGTTTTACAAAATAGATTATTTTCTTATAACATCTCCTACTTCCTAAAGTCAGTCATAAAATATTGCTTACACATAACCCCTGAACTTGAATTTATAGTATCTGTCCTCCAGCTACCCTGATATGGATTGGTGGCCACACTGCTTATGTCCAGTACACCCCACAGAAACATCTAATGGACTTGGCAGATCGTTTAATGAAAGGAAAAGAGAGGACTGCCTGCCAGTTTCATCTAGGTCAATATAACAACATAGGAAGCATTAATGGAAAATGTACAGATTAGTATAATAGTTGATAAGATTGAAACGGAGATTTAGTTTACAGAAAAGAAAAAAACATATTGATAGATTTTAGACTTCCACATTAATGGAGAGAAATATCGACAGTGGTGGAAACATCTCAGAGCAACTACGTCCAATATAAGGTAAAAATTGAAGAGCGTTTTAGAAAGTAGGGACTTGCAAAATTTCTTCAGAGGAGTAAGAACTTTCCATAATAAACACTTACATAACTATTTTGAAGAAATTTTTGGTATCATTGAGGGTAATGTAGCATTCCTCTTTCAGAAAGGTTAGTTTTCTTGTTTTTAAGCAAGATGCAAATTTTGACAAGCAGCCAATGAAGCAATAAAAGTTATTAAAAGATATGGAAGCTTTCTCTGATTCAAAAGTCATTACAGGATAATTTGAAGCAGATTGCAAGGGGTAGATTTCCTGTTTCTCTCCTCTGAAGAAGCCTATTGGTTACTTCTGGAAGAAAGTGTATAGTAACACAGAAGGTTTCTCAACAGAATATGTGATAATTATAAAAAAAAATAATTTCTGGCACAGGACCTAGTTTCTGAAAGAGACACAAATAAAACAATAGTGCCTTATCCTCAAAACATATAAACCAGAAGTCATGTCTAGAATGCTGTCTTCCTCCTTATTTAGCCAGCATCAGAACAAACAGGATTTTCTTGTGAAGACAGAAGTTAGTGACTTCAGAATTGTCCTGGTTTGTTTAACACAGGATTAATTTCTTTTCTAATGCTTGGGAAAACTGCACTTTTAGAAGACTCTAGTATGAAGTTGTGAAAATATTTACTTTACAGCCAGCTATGGTACGGGGGTTTCAAGGTCTTAGTGTTTTCAAGCCTAGCCAAGTGCAGGTGTGAGGAGGATTGAGACCCAGGTACTTGACCCAAGCTGGCCAACAGGAATTTTTCATGTCATGAATGTCACATTCAGTATAAATTAGAAAGTTTGCTGAGAAGTTTGCTCTCTCCGTTGATGGCTGCAATCCAGAGAACTTCTTGCCCCGGTGCCGGACCCCTGAGGCCTTCCCTTCCTCCCAAAGCCATCGCACTCCCAGTGTCCGACATTTGCTGACCACTGCTGGGAGTGCACAGCTTCCTACTGATAGAACCGGCTAAGTATAATCCTTGTATATTTTATATTGGTATCGGGATCAATATTGGTTCTTTAGTATTGTTAATGTTAATTATTTTGTCTTATTCTATTAAATCTGCTTATATTTCAATCCTTGAGTTTCCTTGTTTTTCCCAATTCCCTTTCCCAAGTGGGGAGGGATCATCGGGTGAGAGAATAATTGTCTGAACGAGAATAAATTCTTGTGGGTTCCTCAAACCATAACAAGAGTGAACAGGTATTGACTGAATCCAGAAGTAGTCAAGGAAATGCAAGATGATGGCTTTGTGTGTAGCTAACACACATTATTATGTTAGTCAAAACTACTTGATGTCTAACTGTCTCACTGTAACAACTGCTCATGTGGCTTCTCCTCTCTCTGGCTGCTTTTGCTTATGTGGTATGTGTACCCCATAGCCATGAAGACTGAGATGTCGAGAGCCTTCCTTCAATCAGCTGTGGAGGACTTTTCTGCAGGAGTTGAATGAAAAGAAGCTCTATTTAGTTATTTTGTCTGGACCACCACTGCAAAGTGTTCAAGCTCCAGAGTTATAAAACAGCTAGTCAAGCCAGGAATGTCTCCAGCCCTGGGCCAGGGGAGTCTCTGAGAAGCTGCTAGGAGACAGTATATAGAACAGGGTACAATAGAAGACAAAAAGTAATTTCCATAGAAATTGTATCTCTTGTAAACAGAATTTCACTTTCCAAAAACAGCAAATCATGACAGAAATGGCATTTTTTTGCAGTAATTATTTAAGATATGTGTTTGCTAATAGCCCTTTCAGGTCTTCATACCAGACATAAACAGAGAGAAAAAGACTGTCATAATGTCATTCTCTCAAACAACCTACTACATAGATATATCAGTTGAAAAGAATGTAGTTCCCTTTAAAACTGAAAATGCAGTCCAGTTTCCATCATGAGGGAGAGGCTACAGGCTGTATCACCTGGCAAGAGGAAGATGACACCAGAGTCCTCAGGCAAATCCCTCATGCAATACACCTGGCTCCAGACCAAAAATAATAACAAGTGTTTGTTCAGGAACGGTACATTAGTAAGAGAAAGAAGCAGCATGTTGGAACGGAAGTGTCTCAGAAAAACTGGTGCTGGAAATCTTATCAAGAAGTTCAGAAAAGGCCAGGGTAGAGGGACAGAGTGGGACTGAGAGGGCACCTCACTAAATAGGGTGCACAAGCAGTCCCAGAGAGGAGCAGAGTCTCTCAGTGCCTGTGGCGAGGGCAGCCTGGGCGTAGACCAGCTACCTTGCAAACTGAGGAGTTCAGGTAGGGAGAGTTCCCACAGTAATTCCTGTTCATGAAAAAAAAAAAAAAAAAGGAGAGGTAGGAGCTGTTGCTGCAGAAGATTCATGGTACTGAACTGCAGCAGATTCTGTCACTTCCAAACAAACTTGTGGAGAATAAAGTGAGTGTTGGTCTACCCCACTCTACTAGCATCACTTCACGTGGCAACCCTCCCTTATCTTCTGTGCAGGGCAAGTGATTCTGCTTTTTCTTGCTCTTATCCCTAAATTGCATGCAGAATTCACCCCTCACCAGAAACAGCTTATGTAAATTGTAGTTCTGTTCCTTTAAAAAGGCTGTGACTCTGCAGAATATTGAAGCTGTGACAGATGTGTTATGTCTCGAGAAAAGTGAAGTTGAGATAGTTACATGATTCAACCAAGCTTACATATAAAAGGAAGAAAAAGAAGGAAAAAGAAGGATGAAATATATAGTTGTTTTTACTGGTGGCACAACTCCCTATGGAGCTCACAATGACCAGTCAGTTCTCTCCTCCCTGTGCCAGTGGACCACAGAGAAATGGGCCTTTTTCCATCAGAGACAGCCCAACAAGTACTATCAGGTGGGAGGAGCACAAAATAGAGTGGAATAGTCACAATAAGTGCATCAAGCAACCATGAAGTATAGTTGCTGACTTTTGCTGCCCTCCTCAAAACTTTCCAAATACTGCTGCTCTTCAAAACTAAGCGCTGGTACACCCTGACTATCCAAATTCACAAACAGAAAATGTCAGCATCATCCCTCCCCACTCCTCAAATGACATGGCATTGCAAGCTTAGGACAGGTTGGAGTGACTGAGTCTATATGATGTAAAAAAATTACGACACGAATAATGGCTAGTAAAATCTTCCCTACCAATCCCAAAAGGGGGACTCTGGGGGAGGCAGCTATTAAAATGAACTTTGTGATCAAAGTACACAGGAGAAATGTTTGGAAGGAAATTTAATTTTGTAAGTTGCTGTCTTGTAGCAATAATCAAAATGACAGCACTGCTGAGAGTTACTCATTTCCTGCAGACTACCTAATTTGTGATTGTTGTAGCAATACGTTTCTAGAACAGCAGTAAAGCATTAGCTAAGGTTTTTTTTCCCTTTAATTTTGTCAAAGCAGAGAAGTAGGAATTTCCAGCCCCCCCTTTTCTATTTCTAAACACGCAACTTCATTCAGCGATCAAAATTGGACCCCTCTGCCCTATGCAATTACATTTCCAAGACTCAAGCTGGGTGTTTGTATTTTATCCTGTTGATTAATAGCATTCACATTTAAATGGTCACAACCAGCCTTTGAAGTCATTAACACCCCATTAAGATGAATGGGGTAACTTCACACCTTTTGTTTCAGTCTCTTGACTATGGAACCAACAAAACCGCAGCATATTGATTTACAGAGCAAAGACTACTTTCACAGTCATTGAAGGAAAAAATATGGAGGTTTAAATACAGGACAAGGCTTCAAAATTTGCTGAATAACTCTGGATAATCCACTATCCTGAAATTTCAGCACCTGGAGAGTCATTGCCACCTTAGTAATAGGGTAATGACATTTAAACCACTAATGAGTCTACCACAGTTTGCACCATGATGCAAATAATTGTCAGCATGAAGTTTCCATTTAACATCTTCTTAGAGAAAATAAATAAGTATTTGCAGCATCTAACTTCTCTGTAGAGAAAACATCTCCCTGGGTTTAAATATCTGCTGACTCTGGTATTTATTCTTATACATAAAACAATAATGTAATCCCTATTGTATCTCTCTATTCAAAATGCAGCACTGATACACGAAAATCTAGTTATAATTAAGTGGGGGGGAGAGGGGGAGGTGTTATCCACAATGAGTAAATAAAACCATATTGTGTCTGCAGTAATGTGCTTTGTCCTAGCTCAGCTACATTAGTCTTGCTCAGCAGAAACGTAATTTACATGGGCTTTTGGAACAATCTTTCTACACCAGGCTAATTTTGGGTTTTCTGCAGTAACAAAGAAGCTAAACTATGTACTAGACAAAAAAGTCAATACTCTTTGACCTGGTAAGCTGTGGAAGCTCTCCCATGATCACGTTTAAACCAGAGTGCACTAAAAAGACAGCAAATAAGGAACAAAACAGGAAAAAGGATACCATTCAAATTCTGACTTCCAGCCATTTTTGGCTCATTAATTTCCTCATAGGAAAAGATGCTCCATCATTATTATAGAAGCAGGAAAATAATTTTCATTAATTTCTATAATACTCTCTTTCCTTTACCCTGGAAAGTAGGAGGCGGGTATCTTCCATCCCTGTGAGAAGCTACCAGACAGTTTATGAGAGGTCATAGAGATCAAGCATTTTTCAGAGCACTAGTCCAGGTTAGAAACAGGTAGTGAATTGTGACTGTTGGTATAGGAAAGAACTGTTCACATTGTCATGCAACAGATTAATACAGCACTTAATTAATCTGCTTAACATTACTGAGGAACAGTTAGGCATTGTTATTGCTATTCTAGAAAGACACAAAGAGCAGCAGAGAGGCAATGACTTGTCCAGGGCACCCAGCAAGTCAGAGGTGAACCGTAATCAGGACTTAGAAACTCCTATCTCCCTGCTGCCAACACCAAATTGCCTAATGAAAAGCATTCTGCACTGGTTTGCTTTTATAAGGTTGTTACTTGCTCCATATCCCTTGTGTTGGGGTTTTCTCTCTGCCACGGTAGAAGAAAAACCAGATTGGCTTTATCATTGAGCATTTAAAACGCATCAGACAAGCTTGTTGCAAGGAATCTTAATTTTGCTTTCAACAAGAAGAACTTGACTTGTTATACAGTGTCAAAAGCAGAAAGGCGTCTCTGATTTCCCCTGCAGTGATCAAGTAACCTTGCCTAGACAAAATATCTGACCTTCAGACTGGTAGTTTATCCACTTGGGAATTGGAAAATGGATTATTCCCTAATAAAGCAGGAGATTACTCTTATTGTCCCTTAAATACTTCGACAGCATTTTTATTCCAAATCACTAAATAAACCTTCATTACTGACTGTTGCTTTAAAATTATCATCATGACAAATATTCTGGTAATTTTCTGAAAATATTAGTCAGAGAAAGCAATCTGGTTAAATTTAGTTAATTCTAAGATTGCTGCTTTGGGGTTCAGTGTGTTCTAGATGGAATTAACTTTCTATGAGTCAGATAGTTTTTATTATTTGGGTTGGTTGTTTTTTTTGCATTGCTCTCTGTCACACAAACATCCCACCAGAAGTGTATTTCAGGAGAGCAAAGATTTAAACATCATTACTTAGCTTTCACATTAGGTTTAAATAGGGAAAATAGGAAACCAAAAGTTCCTATTTCCTGTCTGGTTTAGACTTTTTTTCCTCCATGAAACATGAAGAGAATCAATATTTCACAGCAAGTCTGTATAAAATACAAAAAGGCTACAAGCTATGTGAAGTATGGCTACATTGGGTTAGAGTTTTGACATTATTTGGGTAGAGAAATCTGGAGCATTTCGTCTTGATTATAAAACCCTATGGAATGCCCTGGGTGTTTCACCACATGCTAGGAGAGATGATGGGAGAAAACTGGCAGAAGTTATCTCTTCCCACCCAGTTTAACTGATTCAGACAGGGCAATTTTGTTGGAAGAGTCTGCTGGCAATCAATATGTCTCAGCTTGCTCCTATATGCCTTGCTGAGAGAGAGAGAACTGTTGGAAGAGAATCAAGACATGAAACTTTTTCTACTCTAGTTTAAAGCTTATGAAAGCAAATGATCTCCAGGGCACTAATCCTTTCACCTTGGTAAACATGCAATGAATCTAAATGAAAGAAAAACAGAAGGACTCCTCCCTCCTCCTCCTCCTTCTGCGGCAGCACTGAGTCTTACGGGCTGCACAGCGGTATCTGCCTTGCCAGTCCACCGCAGCCATGCTGTAAGGCTCAAATTTGTTTAAAAAAAAAAAAAAAAAAAAGAAGAAGAGTACAAAGAGAAAGGAAGAATATATTCCCTGCCCATTTCTCAACATATGTTTTCAAACAAAAAGCCCGTACCTTCCCCTACATGAACAAGTACAGGTTTGACAAAGGTGAATCAGTTCTGGCAGCCTCTTTATTATTGCTAATGGCGGGCACCCATTCTCCTGATCTGCCTGTCTTTCTTGGCACAGACTCCGGAAGTAAGTAAAAGAGCCTGGCTTTGAAAAACAAACAATTAGAGATGTTACTTGTTTCTAAAGAGTTATTTAGCAGTGTTTACATATTGACCAAATATTTTTGTACACAATATAAATAAACCTGGCTTACTGAGCTCAGAAGGCAATAAACACAATCAAGACTTTTACTTGAGGCATTTGCTTATTTACTTAATAATATTATAATGGATTGTCAGTGATTTAATCTGGCAACTCAGATAAATGTATACCCCTCTGGAAATATATGATCAGGTCAAAGAAGATGACTTTCTCTTATCTCCTTCAAGGAACAGTGTCCCTAAAAATAGTATTTTGTGTATATCCTCCTAAGGTTAAAGTGAAGAAAAAGAGCACTGAAATTTACAAAAGCTCCGGTCAAGTATATTATTTTTGGACTTTAATCAATAACTGTGCACTTTTCTTCACTGGAGGTGTATCAGTTTGCGAACCATCACTGCCTGTTTAAGAGACACTTTTCTAAGAGCTGCCAGTCCACTCTGTCCTGGCTTTTTTTAAACCCATTGATTTCTTGGAGAAGATGATTCCATATTGGTTGGTTGTTGGCTAAATGATATAGACCAAGAAGTCCAGATGTTGTGGCTTAAATCACCATGGTCTTACTGTGATTGGAAGAAACTGAAAATCAGGCCCAAAAATTCAGCGTCACATTGATAGGAGATGAAATGGACAGAGTCGGATTAGCTTGGATGAGAAGAATAAGTTCTTGTCCGATATTTTACATGATAGCTGATCTACCATGTTTTTCTTCTTGGTATTGGTTAGTGACGGACCATTTGCTGTCATGGCTTAAGATAAATTTCTCCATGTTCTAGCATTTTTCTTAAAAAATACACATCTCTGCGAGAGAGAGAACTGTTCCAGACCTGCTATAACTATATTTATCTGGTTCATACTAAACCAGGTAGGTGGTTACATTGATGCAGCAGGTCAAATTCTGCAAAATCTGCCTAATGCACAGTAAGAGGCACCGCTGTGCACCAGACATATCCTGGTGAAAAGCTCTTCTCCTTATATTCCGCTGACAGGGAGCCTGCGAAGGAGCAGTAGGAGTTTGTTTTTCTGTCATGAGGCTCTGGTTAAGAGCATTTTTAGATGCTGTCTCATGCTTCCCTTGCACCAGCCAATCCAATACAAGGATTTCATTGTCCCACTGCTATGGGACTACAGCATGTAATACAAATAATGAAGAACAAACATATAGAGGCACGGATAACCCACACATAGGGTTATTGGCTAGGTGACTTCCTCAGACCCTACATATCTCATCTCTCACCTGGGCTGCAGTTAGATTTACCCACCTCATATTGCTCCCTCAATGCCATTGCTATGACTGGCAGTTTACTCCAGAGTTTCAGCCAAAAAGCATAGCTTACTTTTTGAGAAATGCATATGCATTTTTGCCTTTAGATATTTAAAGAGTTAAAATTAGCTGCTGCAGAAAGTCAGTAGGAGGTTGTCTGTCTCATCTGAACTCCATAACATGGGGTAAAAGCTAGGAGGAGGAATGACATTCTCCATTCATTTGCACCCAAATATGGGTAGCTAGCACAGGTCAGTATTCAGTAGGAAAAATGTATATAGGGAGGAGATCAGCCGTATTGTTGCCAAACACAGTTGCTAGGACTACCCCCGCAAGCAATCTTTTGGGAGCCTGAGTGAACAAGCCACATAGCTCTGAATTTCTTCTTCTGTGCAGCACAGCCATGCAAACCCTGTTGTTCCTTCACCTACATTAAAAACAAACTCGCTATGGTTAAGAAGACTATTCTGTGGGTAAAATGGTAAAAACAAGGCACTGGTGGCTTGAAAATATTTTCCTTGCTACACAGGGGCATGAAACCACAACAAAGCTACTCAACATTTGCTTGTAAAGCATATGTACACACAAAGAGCCTGAGACTCCCTCCATGTAGTCTGAAGTCTTGGAACTGTGCTTTATGCAATCTGCATGCTGTAATACCAAAGCATGCTTGGACTAGCTGAGAGAGGCAATTAGGAGTTTCCTCACTTTGTTGCTTCACCAAGCACTTTACAGGAATTTAGCATATTTTTTTTCTTTTCTTTTTTTTCCCTACAGAATGAAAGTGTGACATGCTTTTACTTCAAAAATGCTGACTAATTCTAGACGTCATTCACAATAGTCATCCAATTACATGGTTTTGAGAAAAAAGGTGAAGAATCAGTTCTGAATCAACATAGAAATTTGTCTACAACTCATTGATAGGAAAATACTCTGTGATGTTGCTATTATGATAATACTATTATTACAGCAGACAGAAGGGACTCCACCCATGATCTTACTTCAGGGCATGGCACCAACACATAATTCTTTCAGCATAACAGTGAATAGTTGTAATGGTTAACGAAATGGTTTTATTTATCTCATTGTATCTGGGGGAATAAAAAGGAAAAAAATATTGTTCAAAGACCTGCATGAAAGTGCATGTTTCTTTTATGTCAAAGATTTTACTATTTAGATACAGCTGCATTTAGCTAACCAAATTTTCACCTATCATATCAAAACAATTTAGGCACTTCACACAAAAAATAGAAATGTAGTCCACCTGCCCCAGTATTCTGTCTCCATCAGTGGTCAACATCAGAAGCTTCATAGGTAAGCAGCTGCCAGATTGTCTCCCCCATGACAGAGTATCTTCTTCGCCTCCTCCTGGCAATCAAGATTGTACTCTAAACTTGATACTCAGAGATAAACTCTGAAGTATAAGACTTTCTGTTAATATTAAGTACCTGGCTTTTTAATTGTATATTATATCTATATCAAACTAGCTGTTTAATCCCAAACTGTCTCTGAGTTCTGGATCTCAAGAATATCGTGGGGTAATAAGACCTAATTCTGCAAGGCAGAAAAAAGTGTTTCTTTTTCTATGCTGAATTTGGCATCTTTGGGGGACATTGAGTGTTTCCTTGCTCTTGTAGCATTATCAGGCCCTTTCAGATTTGGCAATTTCCCCTCTCATTTTACCCAAAGATTTCTGTGTCTGAATCAAATGACAGACTTGGTAGTATGGTTAATGCTCAGGAGCCTAGTGAACTGCAAGCAGGAAAAAAGAAAAACAGGAGTGGCATTGCTACTTACTGCATCACAAATGGGTTGAAAAACAGCACAGCTAGGATGACACTAAATAGTGAAGAATGAAACAAAACAAAAGTGCAGGCAAAGCAAGTTGTTTAGGCAGCATATTGCCAGCAGAGGCAAGATAACCCCGGTAAAGGCACAGGTTCCTGCCTGCCTCACTTGTGCTGACAGAGGAGACAGGCATGAGAGGAAACGCAAGAGTTGCCCCTCAGCCTGGACTGCTACAACTTTACTTGAGTCAACACGCAAGGCACCATTCACATCTGGAAGGAAAAAATCAGGAGAGTCAAAGCCAGCTGGTTGTCTACCAGGGAACTCCAGGACCACGTGTTCTTCTAGCAGAAACTGACCCTTACACATTGGACCTTTCCAGCACTCGGTTTTGCCCACATCCCAGCAAACCTAGACTAACCTCTGCTTGTCAGCATTCCCACTTCTGAACTCCACGGGAGAATTGTAGTGATGGATTACATAGCCTGCTCTAAATATATTTTTATGATTTCATTTTTGCACAGAAATATAAAAACCTTTTTAAGTATTAGAAACATGATTTACATAAAAAGAAAGGTAATGGCTAGCCTAGAAGACTTATTATTTTTCTAATTTGTGTTGAAAGCAACAGTCAAGCTTTCAATATATTACTTTTCCTCCAGTACTGACTACAATTTGAGCTAGTGTTCATCAATGTTTCTGAATTACTGGGAAGACTGTAGCTAATCATCCATTTCCTTATGTTTTCCAGCGGCCATGCCAAGATCATAAGTTGAAATAAGTCCCTTAAAACTACAAAACGTGCTGCAACTAGTGGAAATTTTTTGGAAATGCGAGTTTAATTATCAGCTAAGAGATTGCAGTACAGAGTGTGTGCCAAAACGAACCTTACATTTGAGTGCAACTGATGATGTGATGAAGGACAGCTGACAAATCGTCTCTGAGGAATAATTTCTCTCCTACTGAAGTCAATTAGAGCACAGGAAGGCATTTGGCGAATCCATTTCTTGCTCACTCTAGTTTTCTCTATACAGTCACAAAACTAAAGATCACACTGTAGTTTCAAAACCCCAAAACTGCAGACCAGGCTGTAACGATGGGGTACACTGGTCTTTTCTGGACTCCTCCATGTAACTTTTGAGGGGCCAGGCACAACCACCCCACACAGATAGGTGCTACTCCCGTCTGAAGGGATGAAACGACATAGAAATCAGGGAGAGAGACTATTAAAGGGCATTTGCCTGTAAAATCCCAGTAACAATACGATGTCCCCAAACCCACCTTAAACAGGAAGCCCAAATCACAGAAAAATTTTCTCAAACTGTGTTCTAGCCATGATCCAGAAGGGATTTCCCCCATGCTCTAATAAAATATAGCTCAAATTCTGAATGCAGTGTGAGAGCAAAGGCACAGCTCCCAGCACACCTGCTCAGCGCCAATTCCCCACGCTTGTTAGAGGCTCCAGCTGCTGACCCAGACCATTCATCCAGCCTGCTGCAACTCCACAATTGTAGGTCCAGCAGCAAGTCAGCATATATGCCTGTTTGCCCCAGGGCTGTCTGATCCATTAGCTTGCACAAATCTTTGCTCAGTGTGAAAGGTTGCTTACCGAGAGCTGGTGTCACTCACAGGCAACGTCTTCCACTGTATGGGTGGGCTTGCGCATCTCTTCTGAGCATACCTCCATCCTCTGGCAGCATCCCTTCCATCCAGCATGGAGGAGACATCTCACAGGCTTCTTGCTCAGCAAGGCTATCCCACCTCTGCTCGTCTTCTCAGCACGAAGGGCACATGGGAAATAGGAGAAGCCCTTCTTTTGATGGCATTTTGTGAAGGGCTACACGACCAACATTTGAAAAAAAAAAAGAGAGGTTAAAACTTAAATTCCCATAATCGTGTTTTGAATAAGACCTGTAACTGGGTAAAAATATTCACAATAATTAGATTTTTGATGGTGTAGATTGAGGTGGGGTGAGATTTTCAAATGCATGTGGGTCCTGAGTTCCCCTTGATATCACATAGATAAAAGCAGCAAGATGCTGCTGAAAATCCTATTAGCTATCTGTCTGGATGTTTAGCTGCTAAGTACCTTTACATTCTGGTTCTTAAGAACTAAGGAGAAAATCCTAGCTCTGTTTGAATCTGCAACAAATTTACATCGACTTCCACAGTCCCAAGATTTCATCTTAAATCCATACTCAAGCATCTAAATAAGTAGTCTCTTTTTTCAGTATTTAAATCCATAACAGTTCTCATATTTAGGTAAATATGAGCCTTGGAGCCAAAGTGTAAACTTTGAAGTTTAACATTGGACATATATTTTTAGAAATCTTGCCTCTAATTGTACACGTGATCCTTTTCATTGTATTAGTAATTTTAAAGACATAGAATACACAAACACAGCCTACCATATTTTGAAAATTAAAATAGGCTTAAAGTGCCACGTGTTGTACTCCTGGATGCACCATTCTTTTGCAGGATGATGTATGACAGAGACAAATATGTGCTGCAGCAAAGCTGCATCTGCAGAGCCTTTTAAAGGTCCATTTTAGAGAGCTGCAAATTTGATCTGACTTCAATGTAGAATGTACAGAGAAGAAAAATAACGTGTCTGAGTGTGCAAGTATAAGAAACTTATCACCAGAATGGCCTGAGTGTTACAGGCCAGATTTGAAAACACATTGGCAATATTGTACCTAAATCTGGGGAAGCACAGGATGAGCCAGTTTTGTAGCTCACATCACTTCTTTACTAAGACAGTAAAACACTCCCACAGTTTAAAAAAAAAACAAACCACACCACAATGGAACACTTGAAAGAACAAAGCTACTCTAGTAAATGGATATTGACATTTGCAAATGAATGTGTTCTTTTAATAATTGATTTTAAAAATTGCTCCTGGTCTGAGACCTTGGTTGCAGTTTCTGTCCAGATCAATTTTTACAGCTGAAATAATTCCTGAACTATAGCGCTTACAACAGGACCAGTGACAGATCCAAAACAGTAGCCCTATGATCAGGTTCTACTATAAAGGAAAATATAAAACTCCTAGGATTACTGTATTTTCCTTTGTTTGTTTACAGTCTTATACAAAACAAAACCAAAAAAAACCCTACTAAAGATAAATTCATTACAGTTGCTTTCCTCCTGCAGAGCATTAATAGGTTTTAGAACTGAAATTCTTTTATTAATTTGATTAAGTCAAAGGAAAATCCAAGTTTCCCATGAATAATTCAGATTAACATCATATCTTCAAAAGCCATATGTAAAACATTTTTATACCTCAAAAGTCCCTCACAGTCTAACGTACATTTAATTTTCAATAATGTTGATTTATAGTTTTATAAAGCAAAATAATAAATATAATAAATTACCCCTATATTTCCTGATCTCAGTCACTATAAAATAACTGCTGTAGTTTTACATTTTCAGTGTGAAATATTAAATACATAAATCAAAACAAGATTATTTTTCATCTGGAGCTGGAAACTGGTTTCTGAAACTGACAAATTCATTTTAGCTAAAATGAATGTTTTAGGAAAAAAAATCTTTCCTGAGTCCATAACAGCTCTAAAAGAAACAAGAATTTTACATTCTAATATCCTGCTTTTTTTGGCTTCCCTGTGACAGGTGTAGAATCTTACAAATGCAATGACTAGAAGCAGCTCCAAGTTTCTCAAAAATATCATCCTGTTGTCCTTGCCAGTATTCTCCTCACTGTCTTTGCCTGCTCAAAGATCATTGTCTTTATGGTACACAGCCACATTGCTACTAGGCTGACATTCTTCTTAGCTGAAAGTTTTTGGTAGGAGGTGTTCTTATACACAAATGTATATATATGTACGCATGTATGTAGGTATGTAGTCGTCCCTAAAAATAATTGTTCACCAAAAAGAACATTAGGGAATAATAAGAACTATTCAAGTGAGATGCAGAGTTTCTAATGTGTAAAAGAAGATTCAGTTGTTTTTACACATTTGCTGTCTCAACCGAAAGCTTCATTGAGAGCTAGAAATACTGTTTTGCATCCTTGATTAAAAAGAGTAGATCTAATTATAAGGAATCGTTATAACATTTAAATACCTTTCAGCTCTTAGAGCTCTTAAACATTCAACCACAAGAAGCTTTCTAAAGGAGTGATGATACTTGCATACTAAAGAATTTCAGGGTGCATGACTGAATAGGCAGGGAAGAAAAATAGAGTCTACCCGAGGCTGGACATTAGACAATTCTGGAAATTGGAAGCATACCATCAGCTAAATGTTCTCCCCAGGGCCTTGCTTGAAACCTGGGACAAATGAAATTTTGGCAGCTTTTTTTTTTTGTGTGGAATTCTGTTTGTGGTCTACACACATTGTTTTTTTCTTGTTTGCATTTTAAGACAGTTTTATGTTTAGTAATAATACACTAAAAGTACACCTCAGCAACATCACGTGGAAGAAGCTGATCAAATAACACCTTTGGGAACTATGTGCTTACCTTTCTTTTCAAAGAGACAACACTGAATTTTCCTTGTCCGACATATTCGAGAAGTATTTGAATGAAAACAAAGAATAAAAGTTCATAAAAGAAAGCCTCTGGCTTGGGGCAGTTAGATGTTCTAGTTTGGACTGTTTGTTGGTTGTGTTTGGGTTTTTTTATTTCAGACTGATTTCTTTAATTTTAAGAACCTAGGAAAAAAGACCTGAAACTCATCTAACCTGTTCAGGAGATGTATATCACATCTATGTGACAAGTTCATAAGGGGCTGTCCCACAGCTGACCATTACCATGGCCTAGCTGCGTGGATAGGCTGGTTAATAGCTTGCTGCAGGATGATAGTACACACAGAGAAGCCCTTCGAGCACATTTTTGAATTTTCATTTACCACTGCTAAAAAGATAGTGCCAGAAAAAAATTTATGAATAGAGAAGAAAAGAAAATTTTGCTATTGAGTTTACTACTTGAGGAAGCACTACTATTGACCTTAATATAAATATTTCTTCACAGTAACATTACTTTTTGTTATTGCAGTTTACTTCCTCAGCCTTTATTTTTGTAGGTGTGTTTCAACAGTTCTGCTGCTCACTGCATTCAAATGCTCAAGTTAGTATTTTTCTTCACAATTGCAAATAGTTCTTACAGGAAATTAACTTATATTTGCAGTGTTTTAGTATTGGGAGAGAAGGTTATTCTCTTCCAGTTTGAATCATTGGGAGACAGAGGCAACTGGATGTCACAAATTAATTAAACTCAGACAGCCAGGAACTTCATTAGTGGTACCTGTAATTCTCTGTGTTGATTCAGAGCCAAATCTCGAGATCTTTATGTGACTCTCATTAAGACAAGAATCCGCTCAGGTAACTATGAATTTTATTTGCTCAAGACCTAGGGAAGGGTTTCAATTTGGCATGTTGTGGTTTCAGTCCTTCAGCCAAACCCTTACAGTCTGAAAAGGCAATGAACCTTGATACCATCCAGTTATTTTCAGACCAGTTTGATTTGACAACAGAGGTGGCATGAAATCTGGACTAAAACATAAAGAACAATGCACAATATATACTGGCAAAGAAGTGTCTTTCTTCATAAATATTCCACCACAAAACTATTTTAAATTTTTTATTCTTCTGGAATGAAAATGTTCAGTAAACCATGAATAGCTTGACTGCAGATGATATTAAATGAGCAACTGTAGAACACTATGAACAAATAGAGAAAAAAATGGATGTTGGCTATCAACTCTGGAAAGTCCATCTTAAGCTAATATGAAAAGACACAGCCATTAACTTCAGTTATGCAGTCTTGGAGTCTTGCTGGATCCTTCTAGGGAGTCAGTGATACCGCAGTGGCTGAAAAAAGCCAAGCATTCTCTGCCAGGTAAGGCAGAGATGGGGCATGTAAATGCTGCAAGAATCCAGTCTCTTACTGTCTTGGTTTTCTCTGTATGCCATAAACTGTGTCTTTTGCCTGTCATTTCCCAGTGGTTCAGCCCTAGAGGAAACATGATATTTTATTTCCATTTTCTTTTACAGAAAGAGAAAGTCTACTTCTACTAGTCAGCGGTTACCCCATAGAAGCAGAAAGAAGACAATGATTTCGAGGATCAAGTAAATGCATTGACAAAGAATCACATAGATTTCTAACACCCCTAGCATCCTAAAATAAGTTGTCTAGTTTTTTGCTTCTAAATTCCCTTGGGAGTTCTAGTTCAACTCAACCTTTATAAAATTTATCAGATCTGCAATCGTGTGAGAGGACTTTTAAAAGTACATTCAACACTGTAATTTATCCATATAGTTAAGCAACAGTCCTTATTTCGTTCACTTCTAACCATTCAGAATTTTAATATTGCATGACTGCAGTGCACTGTGTGATTAGAAAAGTATGTATATATTATGCATATACACAAACTCATCATAAGCAACCGCAAGAAAAAAAAATGTATTGCAACATGCTGTCTCATCCAAAATTTTTAGAAATTCAAAGAAGTTCTCCAATTTTTTTTCCTTTTTTGCTTTGCTTTCAACTGCTATCTTCTGCTGACTTTAAAAAAGCAAAGGAAAACTGAAGAGCAATTCTCTTCTGCATATATAACAGTTGTTTATGTATCAGAGCATCTCTACAATGTAGTTAATTTTATCAGGGTTAAGTTCAATAGTAAGTGTTATTTTTAAAATCACTGTACTCCTGTAACCATCATTCAAATATTTTCCTGCATATTTGCCAGTTTTTACATTCAAGTTTAAAGGAGATGTCTTCATATATTTAAAACACTGAGTTCTTGCCAGTCCTCATGGTTAACTTTGAACTTTTATGTCCTACTGTTGTTTTGAAAATTGCTTTCAAAGTAGAATGAAGCTGTCAAAGACAAGACAACACTAAGTGCACATTAAACAATGAATATCTGTCAAGGTTACAAAACTCTGAGTCAAATTTAGTTTCTATCAAGCCCAAGAGATGATGCTTTACAAATTGGTGAGGTGAAGACCAGATGTAAAGAACTTAGAGAAAATAGAAAAATTAACATGCTGAGGCTTTGGAACATACAGAATTGCTGTAGGATTTTTTTTCTGCTGCAGCGTGTCTATGTTAAAGTACTTGTAGTGAGAAAAAGACTAATGGACTATATAGGAAAGAAAAGTTATGATAAATTGAAAGTGAGGAAGTGAACGAAGGTAAGGACAGTGAGTTAAGAGCAGCATATGAGGAGCTGTAAATTAGGAGCTCATCACTTATCTAGAGAAAGAGAACAGAAAACTGAAGCTGACTGCAAAATAATTTCATGAGGGGATAAATCCTAACTAAGCAGCTCCAGAAGGTGTACCCTCTCTCAGAGCAGGCTGCCAACCCCAAATTCTCTGAAAGCCTTAATATAGAGGGTATTCTGCTTCTCTCACAATGGCTGTATCTTGTTAGGCAGGTTGGTCATAAAGCTAACTTTGTTTAAACTGGCAGGAAACAAGCTGGTGTGGTTTACAGAAAGGCAGGTGCCACCCAGATGTGAGGAAGAAGGAGTCACTGCATCACGTGAAATGGTGCCATATGCCTTGTCAAGTGGCTTTGGTGGAGAGTGACCAAAACCCATTTACTCTCATGCACATATATTGTATATACGTGACTGAGAGAGAGAGAGAGAGAGACCACCAAGAAATCAATTACTAATATAAAAACACCCAAGGAAGAAAACCTTGCCTGAAGTGTTCACATGTTTCTGTGATTCCACTTTGCCTGATAATCAATTCTTTCTGGGGTTTGTCTCTCTAAGTAAGGCTCAAGGCTGATTGCTCATTAGCTATCTGTTTACAAGTTTTTGCCTTCAAATTTGAAATGATTCAGCTGGGAGTTTTGCCCCGTACAGGAATTGCCAACACCCCAGTGTACTGCTTTCACTTCAAGCAGTATGGTCTGTGCAACATCCTCAATAAATAAAGTGCTTTGCCATACTGACCACCTTTAACCTTAGAATAAAGTTTTTTAAAATAATAATGTCCTTATTTCAACCATTGGGTGAGCTAAAAACTATGGGCCTAGATGCAAAGACCAAGGGCATTTAGCCCCAGAAGGATTGCCAACTGAGTGAGGTTATTTGAATGGGCTCCAAGGCCCTGACTCAGTTACCATCACTTAGACAGACGTCCAGCGCCACATCAGATGTGATGTTGTATCCTGCTTGGCCTCCATCTGACTCTCCAGAAGGCTGCAGGCCTGCTCATGTGTTGTATCTACCACTTCAGGCAGATGTCTTAGATACTTTAGGGTGTCTAAATACCTATGCTTACACAACACAATCAACCCCCAAATTTTCAACTCATTCACCTAAGAGTGTAATTTGGCTCCAAGACACAAAGTACACACAGCTAACTGTGAGCCACAGCTATACAGAAGCCTCGATGTCCAAAATCCCTTTATAGTCAATGAGAATCTAGTCAGCAGAGTCTAGAAAACCACACACACGCTTTAAAGTAGGCACCTACATTAGGTCTACTGTAGAAGAGCTACTGCAGATTTCAGCTATTTCAGATATTTTAATATGGGTATTGATCCCATGCCACATATTCAAAGAAAAAGATGCAAAGATAATAGAAGCTAATGTACAGGGACCTAGTCAGAAACATATAAAACTAACTCTTAAGAACTCAGAGCACAGAACAGAAGTAGAGTGTGTCCAAGACCAAATGGATAATTTTCAACCCAGAAAATCATAAGTGTTCAAAATTAATGAAGTAAATAGAAGACACCATGTGCCACTGGAGAATGAGAGAACACAAGGAAAAAAAAACCCATAATCTGATATAGATCAAGTTCTCACCATGTTTCTCAACCTTTTCCAGTTTGTGAACTTCAATGGTTTTGCATCTGTAAGCCTATCAACTGCTTTAGTCTGCCTATAGATTGATTCACACACTAACTATATAGGATATGTAATAATGTCATTTCCTAATCATGGCACAACATGAACCATTTTGCTAGCTAGGACTAATCTGACTACCAAATAATGCTCACACCTATTTAGACAGAAACCTAAAACCTTAATAGAGTGCAATACTTTAAGCATTAAAAATGCAGATCTAAAGGGCTGTGAAGAATTTAAATTAGCAAGTGAGCATCACACTGGTCTGGGCAACACAATGAATCATTGTGAATCACCTGGCAGAAACTCCAACTCAACTTCAAAGCAAAAATTAGTGGCTTGGACCTCTGGGTGGAGGGAGCCATAAAATACTAACATCAGCTTTTGTATGTAGCAAGCTCATTATAGAAAGCTAACCCTGCCCAGTATCTTGTATTACTAATCTAGGGACTCTTCTTGCACCTCACCTTCTTTTCCTACGCTCTCTCATTTGCAAATGCAAATGCAACAGGTAATACGACTATAGTATGTGAGAAGAGTTTCTCTCTCTGCAGCAGCCTTTCCCTTTTTATTTGCTTTTCTTGCTGCAGCAGCTTTCTGAAAATTCCCATTTTCTGGCACAGCACTCCCAGAAGAGGCTTCCAAAACCATTCTCAAGTCATTTGACCAACTTGATGTTCCTCCCCTCTCTGCTCTGTTCAGTCCTCTCATCATTTTAAATTGTGAGCAATTAAACTGAGTTCAATGGATTTCCTGAGTTTGAGTCTGTGAGAAATGGGCATTTGGTGGAAAGTTGCAGGATCCATCCTCCTCTCCTGCACCCTGCTCTTCTACTCACTATGCAAAGCGGATGCAGAACAAGCTTTTCTTCCCCTAATTGTGTCTTTTTGGAGATTCAGTACTGAAACCAGGCTGAAAACACACCGTACGACCCAGAAACAACACAACTGATTTGAAAATTATTCTCCAGGTACCAGAGAGTCAAATTTTGTCTGCAACTAGGCCTTTTCTGGAACTCTGCCATGTGTAGGACGAAATCTAGACATGGTCTTCACCAATTTACACTGTGAGAACAATGTATGCAAGCCTTTGGTATAGATGAGATTGAGACCTAGGATCTCTCAGTCTTGTAAAACTCAGCTGTGCATATGTCTGCATGCACTGAGACTTAACTAAGAGTGAAACTGGACCAAGAAGATACTTCCTTACTTAAAGAGAACTATTTAATAAATGGAATGCAAAATAAATCAGCTAACTGATTTAAAAGGCAGAGAAGCACAGCCCACACAGGAGAAACAGTCAAACTACTGCCATCCTCCTTCCGGGGGATAAAAGAGGACATCTGTGGAAAGTCCTGCCTTCAGTTTCTCCAGAGTAGCAAGCGCGGGAGTCGACAAGACATTAATCACATTCCACCCTTTGTATTTGAGGGAAAAAAACTCTGTGGGGGGAATAATATGACTGAGAAAAACCACTTACCTTCGGGATCAGATTTCATGATGAAATATAACCACCTCTTTGTTGAAGAGGTTCTGAATCCCTGCATCTGTGTAAGTGGGAAGTTAGCCGGGTTTCTCTGTTTTACAGAGGGAAAGATTCCTATCAAATCCCTCTGTCTCAGGATACCTTCCAGCAATGGAGAGGAAAATATGTACAGACTTCTTGCAGCCTGAGTATACACTTAAGCTGCCCTTTCAGACAGTGTGTAAATTCAGAGCTTTGATGGTCAGCACTGGTGCCACCACCCAATTAGTGCCTGTGTTATTAGGGCTCTCAGATGTGTGGGTGCTCTGTAATAATTTCATTTGAATATGATTAATGTTCTTTACTTTCTAGTGCAAGCTGTTTTCTTGTGTTGCTTTGCAAAGTCGGTTGACACTCCAGTGGTGGCTAAACTTCACATGGTAGGGGTGATTCATGCATATATATTATGTGTCTAAAACCACTTTGGGATCCTACAGGATAAAAGATACATTTAGAAATGCAAGTCATTATTATCATCAATAAATTGGATGTTGGAGACACAAAAGCCAAATTCAGAGGCATGAACATTTTTTTAGTTTCATTTATATCTAAAAATATGGGAGATATACACCCCAGTGCTCATGAAATCCTTCAAGCTGATTTAATAACAGTCATTATGTTAAAAAATGAAACTTCTTGTGTCAGAGATGAACTGGGAAGAAACAAAGAAAGAGAAGTAACTCCTGCAGCACCTTTGTGCCCTTCTTGAATTGCTGTTCATCACTCTTTCTTTCAGCAGTTCCCTTGCTCCTTTTGTGCAAAAGGTACCACCATCTAATGAAACAATTAAGGCCTGACAGTTTAAATATGCTATTCTGTTCTTTTCAAGCATAAGTGCCAGCCATCAAGACAAACTATACCCACTGCTTCACTATCAGCAGAGTCATTGTTATCCCAGATAGAGTGCCCTAAAAATAAAAGCCATTCTGTATGTGCAGCTTCATCAAGTCAGGTCATGTCAGCCCCGCAGGGCAGACAGCACTGTACTAATTTTATTATTCTATTTTTAAGCCTGGCCTCCTTAGATCTTTTAGTGTGTCCCACATAACAATGCAGAATTGACACATTGTACTCAAGTTCCTACTCCCAACCACCCCCCATTTCTGAGTATCCCACCCAGTCAGTATGTTTGCTGTCGAAAACAATGATGAAGTGGTCGCATTTGGCTTAACGTCACCTGTTGTGCATTGCTTGGCTGTTCAGCGGTCATGAGATCAAATCAAAATTAGTATCTGCAAGATTGATCAGTGTTAACAACTTAGTGCCCCGGGCACTATATTTCACAGAGGGATCCACCCCCAAAAGTTGAACTGAATTTTACAAGCCCATGAACACAGTTGCAGAGGGAGGGTTTCACCCTGAGTTACCTCAGATACACCAATGGCTAGAAGTCACCCTGAGGATGATTGTGTCTCAGAGATAGAACAAAAATTCTCAAGTCTTTTTGGTACATGTGAGCAATTTGGTCCCCTATAGCTGTCTTCCCACAACACCGAGGTCACCCAACCTATCTAGGAGTTATAATGCAAGCACAAGACATGGAAACAGAAGAAGAATTGCCTATATCTTTTGAGGCTAATTGAGGGAACTCCATTGGCGCATAGATTTACACCAGGCTGTAGCTTTTAGATTACCTTTTATATTTCAATTTTTTACACAAGTTGACATTGGGCAGGTACACACAGCCTTTTAAAACAAAGACCTGAACAAGAAAGAATTTTCCTTCCCTTACACCTACTCCTTACAGCAATAAAAATAAAAAACTGATTTCAACCAAACCCCAAACTTTTAAAAAATCCTACCCTACACCTGCAATTTGGGAATTAACACTTAGCCCAGTATTGACTAGAAACCTGAAGCAGTTTCAAGGCAAATAAAAGATATTGCAGTTGGTGCCATAGTGGCAGTTTTAGAACATAACAAGAATCCATTCATTGTTCAGCGTGTACACAATAAAGTTACACAATCATATGTGAGAGCAAGGTAAGAAAGAGGAACTAGGCTGTGCTCAGCAGTTGGCTTAGCATGTTCCTTAGACATTCAAATTGTTATTTTTATCAGAACCAATCTCATATTCCAAAGGGTCAGACAGACAAGGCTTTTAGGAGCTTTAGGCTGAATCTGTGGACAGCAAACAGCTCTCAATACCCTGTCAGAGTGTGCTCTGAAACAGCTATTCTTTTCCCTCGCAACATTGGCTGGTGTATTGGGTTTACATGGCAAGGCTTTGATAGCAGGGCAGGGCGGGGCTACAGGGATGGCTTCTGTGAGAAGCTACTAGAAGCTTCCCCCATGACCCATAAAGCCAATGCAAGCTGGCTCAAAGATGGACCTGCCGCTGGCCAAGCCTAAGCCCATCAGCAAGGGTGGTAGCACCTCTGGGTTAACATATTTAAGAAGGTGAAAACAATTGCTGCGCAACAGCAGATTCAGAATATGTGAGAGAAACAATTCTGCAGACACCAAGGTCGGTATAGAAGGAGGGGGAGGAAGTGCTCCAGGCGCAAGAGCAGAGATTCCAATGCAGCCCATGGTGAAGACCACGGTGAGCCAGGCTGTCCCCCTGCAGCCTATGGAGGACCATGGTGGAGCAAATTTCCACCTGCAGCCTGTGGAGGACCCCATGCCAGAGAACGTGGATGTGCCCAAAGGAGGCTGTGACCTCATGGAGAGTCTGCATTGGAGCAGGTTCCTGACAGGACTTGTGACCCCATGGGGGACCAACACTGGAGCCGTCCATTCCTGAAGGACTGGACCCCATGAAGAGGATCCATGCTAGAGCGGTTCATGAAGAACTGCAGCCCGTGGGAAGGACTCACACTGGAGACATTCATAGAGGACTGTCTCCCGTGGGAGGAACCCCACGCTAGAACAGGGGAAGAGTGGGAGGAGGAAGGGGTGACAGAGACAATGTGTGATCAGCTGACTGCAACTCCCATTACCCATCCCCCTGCACCGATGAGGGGGAGGAGGCAGAGAAATTGGAAGTAAAGTTGAGCCTGGGAAGGAGGGAGAGGTTGGGGGAAGGTGTTTTAAGATTTGGTTCTATTTCTCATTATCCTACTCTGATCTGATTGGTAATAAATTAAATTAATTTCCCCAAGCTGGGTCTATTTTGCCCGTGATAGTAATTGATGAGTGATCACCCTGTCCTTATCTCGACCCACAAGCCTTTTGTCCTATTTTTCTCCCCGTGTCCAGCTGAGGAGGGGGAGTGATCAAGTGGCTTGGTGGGCACCTGGTGTTCAGCCAGGGTCAACCCACCACATCTGGTAATATCATCCCAAGTAAGTTTTCCACAAGATAATGAGACCATAGGAAACACCAGGTTCTTTGAAAGGTCTGGTGCCTGTTACACCGTATTTTGTTGCGTAATCTCCAGCTGGGCTTCTTCAGACTTGGCAGGGAGCTGCATAGGTTTTTGGTTTTTTTCATTTTTCCCAATTATGTCTTGGTATGTAAGGATCTGGAGCTTGTTTTGTTGTGTCTTTTTTACTTGTTTGGGTTTCAGCCAGGAATGAAGGAAGGACATTGGCCCAATATTTGAATTGCATGTTAGAGATTACTTAATGTCTCTCCCCACATACCTCATTAGCTAAGAAAATAGTACTGAAACATGACTTAGAGGTGGCTAGCATCTCCTCCTCTGCTTGACCACTTCCACAAAAACTTATACACCTTACTACATGTAAATGATCACCTAACACAGTAGGATGGTGACCTGCAAGGAAGCCTGTTCATCCAGTTTCCAAAGGCTTTCCTGCCAGAACAATACTGGCTTATTCCAAGAACAGTGGACTGTAGAGAACAAAGAGCATGTCTTTGTAGAAATACAATGTCATGAAAAAACTGAAGCTGACTGTGAAGAAGACAGTTTTAGGCAGTAGTATGTCTGTGTTAACGCAGCAGCCTGTCTGACACACTTAGCTCGCAAGATGTTGGGAAAGTTCGCTCAGGTGATTGGTTTTTTGCTACCCTAGCACAGCTATGCTGTTGCCATGATCCCAGTCAGCCAGATGGCACAGAGCCCAGTATCATACCACACAAACATATCCAAGGGATCAGCATTAATTGGTCAGATACTGAAATTCAAACTTGACAAAATAGGTACGTCCTACCTGTTTATTTCAGTTTGTCGTTCTGTCTGCTTTTATTTTGTATTCTCTGTCTGTCCCTTGAATGATCAAGGCAACAGTGAACAAAGGAGGATGAGAGACCCAAGGTCTGTGTTTATCAGACACATTCTGAAAGACTTGCTGCCTCCTGAATGTTTCTCTCCATAGGAAGCAACCCTGTTGGGCAGATCAACCTGCCAGCTTCACACTTGTGTCACTAAAATTTTCTCAACTTTACTTCTCAGAAAAATGGAGAAGAGACATACCAAAAACTTCTTAGGAACACTTTCACAGCTTCTCCTTTAACACGTTTTGTAGGCAGGCAGAAGAATGTTGAAGAACAGCAAGCTATGGAGAGTATATTTTTTGAAATATATATTAAAAGCTGGGCTCATGCTGAACACATGGAACAGTAAAAGTTTCACACAAATCAAACCAATCAAAAATTATTTTAATCAGTCTCACCAACATATGCTTATGCTTCATGTCCTGACAGGCTGAGATGTCTCCCCGATACAGCTTTTAGAGTTTGAAGCCTCCACACATGGCCTCTGAGAATTTTGTTCTGGCAATTGTTGTCCCTCTACCTTTGGTGATGTAAGCTTCAAAACTGTTGCTAAGCGGCAATTCTGTGCTGTGCAAGCTTAAATCCCCCCCAAAATACAAAATGCAGTGAAATGACCTTCTCTTCTGTTTGTTCTATTGCAGCAGTGTGTTCATGTAGTGATTTTCAGACCTTGCAGCTGACTATTTCTGCTGGACATTGGCATTCAGTGCCTTCTTTGTTTCTGGATGAATATGTAAAAACAAAAGTGTCATGTTGTTTGAACAGATTTCTGGCCAGCCTTAATTTAGAACTGGAGTGTGTGAGCATAGTTGGCTATTTCAAACTATCAGTCATTCCAAGAGGTTTGCTTTGTTTAGTTAAGAGGCGAAAAACAAGAGTTGGTGAGGCTAATTCTTGGAGGCTGGAATTATCATATCAAACAGTGCTCTAAACTTGCGACAACCCAATGTCTCTTCATCTGGCTTGTGCTTTTGGAATAAACAGTGCATGACTTAAAACTCAGTTTTCATACACATCATAAACTCCAGCCAAAGGGAAAAATAAAAAGAAAACCCTAGATTGTTATCACATGGCTATAAATACAGACAGTGAATTATAACTGTAAAATATGCTATGCAAATTACAGCTAATTTTAAAATATCCCAATCTAACTGCCTACAGAGTGAGTGAAGAATTATATAGCATTGTTCAAACTCTTAGTTCATTTTTCACCCCTTTGAACCATTCCTATAACTCCAAGTTTTTAGTTTTAACAGCCATTGAAAAAGGATTTATATTGCCACATAAAAATGGGAGTGGGTAGATCTGTGAAGCACTCCGACTTACAGAATTTTTCTAATTATCATTTCTTTTTAGCTTCAGGTGGGTAGCTAGTGATTGCTTCTCCTTGTGCTCACAGAGCTTCTGGTGTCTACTGCTTTCTGTGACATTAGACAGAGAGATTTACAAAGATGCCATTTGGCAGAATATTTTAGAGAGATTTGTTTTAAGATGAGTGTTTCTTCAGTGTGAGGCATCACAAGTGGTTTTAGCCTCCCAGCTGTGTTTCTCAGCAGATGGGGCTGGCAAAAGCTGCATGTGATGTGACAGCACAGAATTAAGTTTGAAACAACACTTAAAGAAAAGGTTTGAAGAAGAAAACAAGGTCGCTATCCATCTGATGGAAATCACACTGAGTAAACAAATTTAGTGAGAGGTCAATGAATTCTGGTTAAGGAAAAAACCCCAGATTTTTGGACTGGCAAGACAGTGCCTAGGAGCCATTTAAAGAGACCACTACTTGTCACTGTCCTTTTCTAGCTATGTCTGTCCTCTATCCCATGTAACATATGTCTTACCAGGAGAGCTTGCTGATTTGGGGAATATCTACACCCCAGACAAAAAGATGCACCTTTCCTTCACCCTCACAAAAGTCTGTCCAAGGCAGAGTTAATTACTATATATAAAGAGTTTCAAAGAAATAAGGCTGGGTGGCAGGAGAGGAGAGAGCAGAAAAATGGTATATTAAAAAGCTTTTTGGGAACCAGCCAGGGAGCAATGCCAACCTCTGATCTTAAAGCTAAAAAATGTTTGTCTTAGGGGGCTTTCCTGTCTCCCTGTTTCTGTGGGGAGGGCCAGACGGGGGAAAATCTCAGGTTGGTATGAACTGGAAACTCAGCAGTCCCCAGAGTGCCTATTGCCTCTGTCCTCACCCTGCCAGCACATCCCCAATGGACCCATGGCCTATTGCAGTTAACACCTTTGGGGAAAACGGAGTTCTGTTTCCTACGTTCAATAGCCAGGCTCAGCACAGACTGACAATGTGTTTACAATGTTCCTTAGAGCCTGGAGCACTCTTACCCATGAATATGTAGTTTGTCATAGTCATGGTCACCTTCCTCTGTTAAAAATAGTATATCGTATGAGTTTTTGCCTGTGCAAAGGCTTTTCAACCACACATATGTATCTACACCTAGCACTCTGCCCAAACAAGTTTGTCACAGCATCTCTCCTAGCCACCTATCCTACAGTATTAGGTAATGAAGGGAATGCTTTCAAGTTTATTTACTAAGAAATGACTTGCTGCTGGAGTTGGGCAAACGGCAGAGAGTACAGTGGCTCACAAGGAAGAGCCAATGTATTTCCTTAATTCTACTGTAGTTTCCCACCTATTCTTGCTCCCTGTCCATTCGACAACTGTGTTTCAATTCAACTTCTGCCCTAGGTTTTCATTTTAATTCTTAATGGTGGAGTTAATTCCCTGAAAATAAATAAACAGGCAAATTACACAGCTGAATACATAGAGTACAGTAGTGTGTGAGTATATTTGTTAGTAGTTGGATGAGAAGGACTGTCTACAAGACACATTTTGTGACATAATACAGTGCTTAAATTCTGTTCTTTTCAGCATGCCCTACAAACAGAATTGCTACTAGACGTGCTACCTTCTCTTCTAATTTAGTTGGATGCAGACCAGAAATTAAAAGCCAGGGATCACAGCACAGCACCAGGTGCCCAATTCATAAAGTTCCTCCCTGTTTATTGCTAGATTTCAAACACTTGCCTTGTTTCTCACTTGCCCTTTTCAACTAACAGTGGATACTCTGAGGTTAGATGAGACATGATGGTTTCCAGGCTTGGTATCACTCACTCTGTATATGCAATAAGCAGTGTATTGTGTTGATGTAAACAGCTCCCAAATCTGGCATGTTAATATTTCTTGCTTAATTTTTCCAAATGGAAACTGCTTGCCCAGTGAGTCACTGTGTGTTTTCTCCCTCCTTCAGAAGATTCTTCTCGGGAGTCTCCACGCCCTGCTGCTCTACCACAAGAATGGCTTTCTTTTTTCATTTCTCTGTAGGATGCCCAATTAGGACTTTCTTTTGCTTTTTTTACCCCCCTCCCCCAACTGCATTGCAAGACTGTGTGTATTTTCTTTTTCCATTTCTGAAAACGTCATGTTTTCCAATTCCTCAATCACAGTTAGACTGTCTGGCATATATATTCCGAGGACTTGTCCTGAGTTACATCTGTCCTTCCTCCTCCAGATACAACAGGTGCTTCATATGGCAGAGATGTGTGTTTTTCATTCTTCAGACTTTGCGATTTATTCAGGAGAGGAAAAGGGAAATCCAGACTTCTTGTAACATACTGAAGCAGAAGCAGCTAGCAAGCTGCATTACATCTCAAAATAAAAGAGTTTTATTATTCTTCAGTGTATTAAACCACACATTTAAGACAGTTATCTGTTGCCTGAGAGAGCTGAAACTAGGGTAATGGCTGTGGTCTTTAATTTACTCCTTTGTGATCCTTCTTGTTTTAATTATGTTTGAAACAAAGTAAATAGCTTTCGTGGTGGCTTCTGGGACAAGTTTTCACTGAAAGGATGCAAAAAGACCAAACAGTTGAAAAGAACAGTGACAAGACATCCAGATAATACAGTCAGGGATAACTTGCTCTATGATACTGGTTGTGTGTCATGTACAAATGCATGCAGAAAATGGTCTGCCTGTTTCACAGTAAGCTTATTGCCCCTTGATGAAAGTTTTTAAAATAGTTTTAAAATAGTTTAGTTGTTTAAAATTTGAAAGAATTTTTATTCTCTTCTCTTTGACAGTGTTAGATATAACATGAAATAAACTTCCATATGGAGAAGATGGCAAGAAAGTAACATAAGATGTATGTTGATTTATTTTAGTCTGCGCTGAAATTCAAAAGTCTTCTTTTACTTCGCTGACTACCCATCTATGCAAATTAAATAAACCTTTAAAAGCACTTAGCTGTGACTTCTTTCAAGTCACCGTTTTGTTTTAAATTTTATTTCCTTTCTTTTTAAGAACAGCAGTTTTACTATAATAAATTCCTTTATTTTGCCTCAAATGCATGTGATATCATCTGCGTCTCTGACTCTCATAGACTCCCGTGCCCAGCCCTAGGCAGATTTTCCAGTCTAGCTCTTACCCGAAGCATCTTTTAGCTCCTACTTTGAGAGCAAGGCTGCTGTCAGTAGCCCAGTTTGAGACCTGATCTTCATCAAATGTGCAGTGAACTGTCACAGGCAACCACGCAATGAGCAGTAGGGCACAGCCCTGAACATCAGCCTTGAAGGACAGGTTTGGCCAAAGGTCAAAATTCAGGTAAATGGGTTTCGGTATGTCCAAGTGGAAAAGATATGGAATGCATAGCAGTTATCCAGGATTCAAACCAACCCCCGAATTGCGCATTTTTACTGGGACAGTGGCAGCAGCGACAGCAGCAAAGCAGCCTGACAACAGGACAGCACAGGGAGGTGGTGGCTGAGAGAGAAAGGGTGAGCAAACAGGTCTTTTAAGTGGGTGTTTCTTTGTCTGCGTGTTTGACCTCGCTTATCTACACATGCATTGCCTGACACCTGATCCCACAGGTCCAGCATACGTAGGTATAGTAAACATGTAATAAACCTTTGCTCTAAAACTCATCAGAGGGTAACATGCTCAGTGTGCCCTCCAAGCGTGCCATCATCATGACCTTACAGCATCTCACTTTGACACTAAAGAGGTCGGGCTTTTACTAGTTGTGGCTGTAGACAAGTGTGGTCTTCAGAACCTTGCAGCTTCCCTGTAACTCACCAAAGATGAGACCTTAAAGTGATCTCCCTTCAGCATCGTTCAGCTGGAGCAGGGAGGAGCAGGGATTGCCCTTCCCTGCACCAGCTCATGAAAACCATGCTGCCTTCTGTATCTATCTTGTAAACACTTGTCAGTCAGTTGCTCCTGAACAGACAAAGCAAAGTGGCAGCTTCAGATTCAAATGCGAACACTGCTTGAGAGTATCTGAAATAAACATCGTGTTCAAAAGTTGAAGGTCCTTTTTTAGTCAAAAACCTTGAGCTCCCTCAAATGAAGCGTGTAAGAGGTGGCTGTAGCACAAAGCATAGATAAAACATCTGCTTTCTGCAAAGCTATCTGGCAGATCTGCATGTCCCATCAGACTAATTTTGGTGCTAGAGGAAGAGGAAGGGGAGGGAAACATGCATTGCCTGCTGCTCTCAATGGACTCCCCCCACTCCACCCCCAACCCCCACCCCCTCGCACGGAGAGGTTGCTATATTAACCACTTCACTGTTTTGTGCCAATCTCGTTATCTGTTCTTGTTAAAACCTTTATTATTCATGGATGCAAAAATCCCATCATTAAAACAGCATAAATATTCATACTGTGTGCATTTCATTTAGCCACTTGGCAAAACTTCTCTGGAGTAAAAGAGTTTTGAGGAAATCTGGCTAATAAGACCAGAGCACAGGAAGTGTGCACGGGTTTTCCTTTCTTTTTACCTGCAAATAAATGCAGAATAACTAATTAAATAAACAACAACAAAAGGGGCACATATTCACTAGCAATGATGATATACACACTTGTTTTGGCTTCCGTGTCAAGGGGAACACAAGGCCTTTTGTAATGCTAGTATGTGCAAGAACCAGGATATTGTAAAACTAATGTACAAAGCCTGATAAGCATCACTGCATGGGTTCATCCGGCTTTGCCTCATATTCAATGCCTAACCATTAACATAGTGCATGATCCATGCTCTTGTTCAATCCTTTTTAACATAGAGCAGCCATCCTTCTCCTCGCAGTCGTCCTAAATCGAAATATAGCTGTATCCTGCCTCCTGAAAGTCAATTTATCCGTGCCCTGCACTCCTGATTTAGCTTCAGGATCTTTTGGATGGCAAAGATAAAACAACAGAAAAAAGTTACTCCCAAAACCAAGTTTAAATGCCACTATTGAATTATTTGCTACACAGAGTGCTCAGAAATGAGGGGAGACCTCTCACAAGGGCCCTGATTCTTCAAAATCCTGAGCTGCCAGCTCCCCAAGAAGCAGCTCCAGATACAGCCTCGAAGAGCCTTGCAGAGTGCAAGATTTCAAGTTTTTCCTGTTTTTGAATGGCAAGGTCAGGTGTACATTTTTAAATGCAAGTGGGTTTCCAAAACTGATCAATGTTGGCCTGATTGAATGGTAAATCTTTCCCTGACTTCCATGAGCATAGTGCTTGACCAAAGAACGACTTCTAGAGAACATAATCTGGCACCTTGCAAGTTTTCTATATTATATTTTATGAATTTCAACAAATAAGCAAGACTCATGGAGAGTTTACCGCAGTAGCCATTTCCTTGGCTCAAAAGCTGCTGTATACTTCCCACTTAGCCATCTGTGACTGAATGAGCTCTCTCTTTCTTCCCCACCCCTTCTCCATCCCCATTGTAGCAAATAGAAGCATTGGGATACACGCAGTGCTATGTAATGCACAGTATGCCAAGTTCCCACTGAAGCATTCACACCCACCCAAAGGCCTGATTCTTCTGCCCCTCCCCAGGCAAGGACAGTTATTGCAGGATCACCGCTCACCATTTGCAGTATGTAGCACTCCATTTATTCCCAATACCCAAGTATAAAAGGATCAGAACTTCAGTATCACATCAGGGTTGCAACTTTATGCCCGAAGATGGTGTTTTTTTGTTGCATTCAGTATCTAGACTTCTTATCCTTTGAGGTAAAGAGGTAAGGTGTTAAAAGGTTAAAAAGGTGTTGCCTTTGAGGCAACAGGTAAAGCGATAGTGAGGAGAGAAAAAAAAAGTGCCTCCTAAACTTCTTGGACTTGGTGGCCAGTGATTAGCTAAACCTTTTGTTAAGATACTGCAAGTTACAGTACATGAGAACAAAAGGCACAATTGGTTCTCAGCAGTAGAAGGAACAGAGGGATGCTTATACCTACAGTATTCTATTGATTTACTTGACCTTTCCTTTTACAAATACTTTTACAAATACTATCCAGACAAAAACTTCTGTTTTGCCAACAGCAGTTTTGTCTGTGGGTAAAGAAATGTGTTTAAATGTTACATTTAGTACTGGAAAATACATATTGCTAAGTGGGTAAGTGTGTCCCACAAAATAGCACCTAGATATAGCATGCTTTGAACACAACAACTTCTAGATAACTGTGTGTAAGAATGCACTTCATTGTATATACAGAAAGAGGTACCTTCCTTCCTTCCTTCCTTTACTTCAGACACATTACAAGGTGGATAAGCATCTAGAAATCACTCTATATTCTTGATCTTGAATGTAGTGTATGCTTTCATAAAGTTTTAGGCAAAACAGGAAATTCTCCTTCTTTCCCTCCAAGTAGACATCTAGCTTGCTGCCCTGCAAGTTCTTGTGTCTATATTCCTCCTTCTGTAACCAAATTACATGAGCGCTTTCTTGAAGAACCATCATAGGAAAAATGAGTGTTTCAAGATGTGCTGGTGGCTGCGAGAGTTATCTTGTGGTTTGAATTCTTCTGAATTAAATATGACTGACAGTATCCATCAGCAAGCAGGTTTATCTGGGGCGAGGGAACCAACAAAAACCCTGCTTAGCTCTTGAAAATTTTTTGCAGTATCACTTCCATTTTGAATTTTCTTTAAAGGATATTTTTGCACCTAACAAATACTTTGTTTTAAAACCTTCTATGTGGACTAGGAGAAAATTTTAACAAAAATTTTAAATTGGTGATACTTCAGCTTGCTTTGATTCGTAGCAACAAATTGAAATGGTGCTGAAAGCAAACAAGCATAAATAGCTGTCTTGTACAAGAGCTGTCTGTACAGTGCCTCTACAGTGAAGACTAAGTCTTGATCTGCACTCTTAGGTGTACACCTGTAATACGAAGCTAAATCATGTTTTAAACTAAGCTTCCTAGTAGAGGCAAATGCTAACAAAAATAAGAGTTATAAGGAAAGAGGCACTTTTCAATCCTGTGCTTTTAAAGCCTGTAAAAAATGTAACTGTCCCAGTTGGTTACCACATCTCTAACCTGTATAAATCAAAGCTTTGTTTTGAATGAATAAAACCACTTTGGCACACAACCATATCATAGTGGTATGATGCATGCCTGAATATTCTTAAGAATGCCCTCAGAGGTACTCTGTGAGCAGAATTATTCTGCAGAAGGAAAGATGAGGGAGCACAAAGGCCCATTGTGCACAATAATGCAGAAAAATGAAATCAAATACCATTCTCAGCAAAAGCAGAGTGTCTTCTGAGCAAAGGCTATTAAGTGTGTCAGACTGCAGGATATTTTCTGGACATGCCTATTATGTTAAGACATACTGAACATGTGTCACTTATAACCCTGCCCTGGTTGTAATATCACAGCTCCAGAGGAAAAAGGTTCGGTGCATGAATTCTTTGTATCAAATATTCACACACACTTCTCCTCTCACCAAGCTGTCACTTCTCATTTGTAAAGAAGGTTAGAGTAAGTTATAATTAGTACTTGCTGCCCTGTCAACTAATTAAATGTAATAAAAAGCTTTCAGTGAGTTTAATGCTAACATGGTGTAATTACAGCCGAGTTTTGAATGCACAGTGCATGTATTATAGGTTTCAGTGTGTGCCCCCCACCTTCTGTGACCTAACTTCTGAGGTTAAACCTATCATATGATTAGTGAGCAGGCACTGCCAAAGACAACCATTTCAGACCTATATACAAGTCAACCCCAATCTAGTCCTGTGCATCTTTAGAGGCACTACATCAGCCCCTTGGGGCAGGGGTGGAAGGAAGGAGGAGGAGAAATAGCCAGGTGGCTGCTTGCTTCCCCATTCTTCCTCTTGCCTTCAGGAGGCACCCTTGCTCAAATTCTCCCGTCCATGTGACTCCGACTGCTCACAGCACTTTTCCCCCTTTTTGTAAAGAAAAACATAGCTGAGATTTCAAAGTCACTTCCAACTCCATCCCTCTCTTTGTCAGTCTAGGGCATCCTGCATAGAGGGGCACTGTGTGCAACTGCCCAGTTTGCACACCTCTGGGTCTGGCTCTGTTTCCCAAGAAGCGAGAGTTACACCGTACAACCACCTGTTACCCAGGGGAGTAAGGAATACTGTTTGGAGGCCCAGAGCACGTCAAAAGCAATGATGGAAACCATGTAATGCTGCCGCAATTTGTTGACATACCTCCTTACTCTCCTAAGTATTTGGAAGAGCTATGAATACATTAAAAAAAAAAAAAAAAAAAAGGTGAAGAGCAGAGCAGCCAGGCTTTAGATCAGCCAGGATGTTGGTAGTTACAGCTCTAGATAGTCAGTCGCTGTGCCCACTGCGTTCTTCAGACTTTCCCACTCATACTCTTCATTGCTTTCCATTGCCCACAAATATGTCAGGTAGGTACAAATAACCCCCCAAATAAAGACGTAATTCATTGAACAAAAATGTAGCCTAAGAGAACCAATTAAAATGATGAAAATCTTTAATTTTATTTAAGTATAATTGTACGGACACGTGTATATACAAATACAGATCTTATAGGGCAGGGATTTGGGGTGTTTTTTGTTGTTTTTTTTTTTTTTAACATTTTCTTTTAAGTTCATATAATGTAAGCATTTCAAAAACAGCACTCAATGAATAAGTGCAAAGAAACTGCAAAGCAGGGCAGTACAAGCACAGGACCACACTGAGCTGGACTTTCATACCCAGATGCATACACAATGAGTGTCTTCAATGGGGTGTCAAGAGTAAGCATGGAAAGTGGATTTCGCAGACTCATGGGTAACCTCCAACATGCCAGCATCTATTAAACTGTACAGACAATGGCAGCAAGCCTATTGTAGGGAGATTTGTCTCACATCCGAGAAGCTCGAGGGCGAATGCATGGGAAAAACTCAGTGATGCCAGACCAGAAACAGATCTGCCCATTCACAGCTCCAAATTAAAAAGGAGGAGGGTGGGAGAGGAGGAAGGGCAGGAAGAGGGAAGAGAAGTGTGGAGGGTTGTACATTAAAACTGGTGATTACAAAATCCAAGTGTAATGAAAGGAGGGGAAGAGTTAACACTCTAAGCCTCTGAAAGTGACTGAACAATTGCTCTCACAAGGCAATGGACTAAGTTCAGTTTTGAGGGTTGGGGGTGGGAATCAACAGGTACAAATACAACCATTTTCCTTCCACAATTATATAGGAAAGGAAACAATCTACTCATCTACTCTCAGTACCTCCCAAACTTCTTTCTAGTTTTTTTGGAACCAAGTACATACATATATCGCACATGACACTGGCAAGATCCTTTCTGGAAAAAACTATTCATGGAAACAAAACCAGAAGGAAAGAAGGAAGAAAAAAAATAAAGAAAAAAAAGAAAGAAACAAACAAAATAACAGAAGAGTTGTTATATCCCCAAAGCCTTTTTAGAAACAAACATGATACAAAAGAACAAAAACTAACACAGAAACCACAGGGCTCCAACATCAGACCTTTAAACACTGAGGACAAAACATTGATCACCAAAAGTCATGTTGTTCCAGGTCTTGACATTGTGAAGTCTTGCAATAGATGAACGATTTTCAAAGATGAGTCCTGTATGCTGCAGTGTCATGGCCACTTGTCTCTCAGTTCTCAGCCATGATGACACTTGATGCTTCAAAGCTCTGTCTTGTAATCAACGCATGATTTTAATATCCTGAAAGTCTATTGTTCTCACTTACAAAAGACATAAGAATCAAATTAATACTTTATTATCAAACACTATATACAACAGAGGTTGCTAATAATACAGAATTTAAAGAACATAGCTTTAAGTTTTACTTGTCTTTCCTTCGCCATCCAAGTAAGTACAGTACAAAACAATATTCTAAACTAACACGAAATGTTACCTTGTCTATTAAAGGATACACAGTATCCACTAAACTGACTGATCCCTATTTTCCCTGCTTCACATTGCAATACCCTTGGCAGCCAGGAGTGCAGGTCATGGGGGTGAGTAAACCACCTAGGCTGAGGGAGAATCGGTCCCTCAGACCTGAGCTGGGGCAGATAAAGGGGACGGGAGCAGAAACCGCCTCGATTGGCACCAACATCTGCATTTAAAGCATCCAGAGATTTGCAACACAACACAAAGCCCATCGGCACATAGGTACTTGGTGTGACTGGGATTGCCTGATGCCATCAAGTATCGAACTGACAGCGTCTGGTAGGCTCCCAAGCCATGCCACGCCAGGCAGTGCAGGGATCTGCCTTGCAGCTGTGTCACTTGTGTTGTTCCGCATCTACTCTGTGATAAAACGAGCGGGTAAATTTCACCAGGAGTAACGCTAGTGAAAATCCTTCGCCATGGATAAACGTACATCTTGAACGCCAACATAATTCTGAGACAAAGGATTAAAAATGAAGTCACCGTTTCTACATTTAATTGGTGCTACTGGTAGGACTGCCTGCAATTGCTATGAATCATTTTAATATGGTTGCCTATCATGCAATATTATCTGTACTCTGGTTAATAGCCTGTTTGATAAGGTGCACTTTGATTAAGCTCACCTCATCCAAAGCTTTTTAATTCCTACCACCAGAAGTATTAGTGTGTGTACGAAGCACATCCACACTAGAGAGAAAAAAGTACCAGATATAGCCTGGAATGAGATGATGACTTCCCTCACTGTTTAGACTGTGTATCTTTACTGTGTGCACTTCACACTAGAGGAAATTTCCTACATTCCTCCTGTAAGCACAGGCCCTGCATTCATGACCATATTGTACAATATCAGGCAAGCCCAGGTCATAGTTTAGCATGCATAAACCTCCCTTTACATCTTAACTTTATTTCCCCCTTTCCGCCTTTTTTGAATAGTGGGCTGCTTCAGCTTCTGGAAAGCTTTTCTTCAGAAAAAAAAAAAGCCCGCGAAGTCCTGTCCATTAACAGTACCACTCCATTTTGTTACCGCAGACTTTTTCTTAATATAGAAAACCCTCGTTTTGCTTGAATGCGCTCCATCTTTTGTTTCCCATTTAAACATAATTATCACAGGTTTTGTTAGAAAAGCTCTGTTTCAGTCTTGGTCTGATATTTCCCTGATTATGCTTAGCAGTCCAAATTTCATGGCAACCTAGCCAAAAAATACCCCCAGGCCTGCACTTCCTGGCAAATGACTTTTAAAAGTTCTATGTTAGCCAAGGCTCAGATTCTTTAAACAGGGTCACTCCTAATTCCATCAAACAAGACAGTCCCTTTTCCTAATTGCATCAAGGGTTACCACTTCTCTCACATGTTTAAATAGGACAAGCATATATACTCACTCTCAGCATAAAGTATATCTAAATAATGTATTTTCTATTCTAGTGGATTTTTAAAAAAATATTTTGTTAAGTCTTTGGGAGCCCATCTAGTTTATCTCTGGCTGATAAACACGTTTCCTCTAGTCTTCAAACTGTGCCGGAAGGGGAAAAGATAAAATATCAACACTTGAATTCGTATTCCACACTTCTTTTCTTTCCCCCCACCAAACAATGCTACTAGACTGTCCTGGCTTCTTCTACATGTGGTTTATTCCCATGATTGAGGAACTTGCAGGAGAGACAAATCAGGAGCACACTGGAGATCCTGTGGCCTAAATATGTTTCCTCTGGCCACTGATGTCCTCCTTCTCTTTGCATGTGTTGACACCCAGAGCAGCATCCAAGGCTATCAGCTACTAAGTCAGCGCTGGGGAAGGTCACTTTATTCTCAAAAGTGCCTCTGCATTTCAAGAAAAAAATTGTAGCACCACGGTGATTTGTTTTAAAATAAAATAATCCGGTGTGCACTATCCCCGTAAAACGAAATAACAGAGGCACTCACACCCCCAGTGAATTTTCCTAAATCTGACCTTGCCTGCTGTGTGCTAACATTCCTAAATACTAACTTCTTCCTCTCACCAAAGACAGCATATCTACTCGTGAGCACAAATTTTACTGTCAAAGATGCTTCAAGACAGTCCTATAAGAAACATCGTCTTTCCCTTTCAGAAGCCTGTTCATTTAGAAACTCCTGGAGGAAATCGTGTTATATTATATCTATTCTTAATATTTCCCCTCCAGTCCTGACATGGTGACACGATGCCTTGCATGATCATCTTACAGTGCTGAACGAGAAGGCATAAATATTGTATCAGAGAGAAAAACTCTCCCAGGCTTTCACTCACTTTCCTTATCCTTCACTGACTGCATCTGCCACTGTTCTTCCTTGTCCACAGATGACACAGTGAGCTAACAGAGGTGACTTCTTAAAGGAGAATGCAGAGGAAAATAAGAATCACTAGTGTCACTATTATAGTTTGGCATTTTCATTTGGAGTCCTTTTATTTATATGGAGGGGTTAAGAAAGTCACAGGGTAGGTAGGGATGGGTGCTGAAGCTAGTTATCCCCTTCAAAGTTTTGCTGAGTTCAGGCTAAAAGGGAGAAGAAAAAGGAAAAGGGAAAAATAACAATTTGACATCTGCAAAAACAATAAAGTCCCTTTCCTGGGATGAGCAGTTAGGTGGATCTTTGATGTTCCAAGACCCTGATATTTTCTGCGACAGGTTGCCGGAGCATACTGTGCTATAATATCAAAAGCATTGCCAGGAGGAACAATAGAGTTGCCAAAAGCCGGCTGGGTATCCTTGGTGTCTGTGCCGCGTTCTCACCACGGGATGGCTCGGCTGACTCATGTACGGTATCATCTGTTCAAACAGAAAGCATACATTCCAATGAGATTTTGCATCCTTAATAAACTCTCACTGAGCCGACAACTGTAAGTAGATTTCAGTGCCTTTATGAAATAGGGCAATGAACCTTGCGCTGTCATTGACTTTCACAAGCGTGTAATACCTCATTATGTAACCAACTTGGGGCCAAGTCCTGCATTTCTTACTGGCAAAACTCCCACTGAAGACCAGAGTAGCAGAAAGTAAGTCTGATTTCAGCAGACTGAGGAATGAAAGATTCCTCTTCTAATAAAACACTGTAGCTCTAGCTTTGGATGGTTCATTAGATAGCAATGTCAATAGGGAGGCAGCTAAATAAAAACACCTGATTTCCAAAAGGGCTTGAAGAGGAGTTGCACGTGCTCAGAATTAATTTTGCAGTTAATCCCCTTACTGAGTTACAGATTTTGGCTTCTGGATTTGAAATGACAGCCTGTAAGCCCAAGTATGTATTCCACTTCCACGCATAAAAGTCCTGCTCAAGTATACTGCATCTGGGGATGTGAAGGGGATATAACACCTATTTCCCTTTCTTGAAACAGAATTTTAATGGCTAACACATGACAATCTCCAATTTTATAGAATATACACTCCATCTGGAAAACCTCATAGGTAACAGACTACCTTTTATGGTACACAAAATACAGATTTACATATATGACTGCCAAAACTAATGAAAAAAAGAACCAGCTGAGCTGGGAAAACATGCTTATACATTAGTGGCAGAAAAGAACACAGTAGCAAACAACAAATTTATGATACCAAATAAAGCTCTGCTCAGTTTTTGTAAACTAAAGATCAGCCTTAAAGCCACAGCTTGTAATATAAAAAAGGTAGGTAAAGTCAAATTCAACTTCAGTGTTGTTATAGGTATGGTATTTTTCTCTGCAAGGCCCTCCATATCCACACCTATCTAATTTGGCTATTTTAAAAGCAATCTGTCTGAGGCTTGCCATAAAAAGTCAGCTCTGGTTTTGAATTTTCTTCGTACTAAATGAATGAAATAAGCTAAACCTTTTTCAGAAGTGTGAAGTGGCCTCAAAATCACAGAATCACAGAATGGTCAGGGTTGGAAGGGACCTCTGGAGATCATCTAAGTCCAACCCCCCTGCCACAGCAGGGACACCTACAGCACATTGCACAGGACGGCGTCCAGGTGGGTTTTGAATGTCTCCAGTGTGGAAGACTCCACAACCTCTCTGGGCAGCCTGTGCCAGTGCTCTGCCACCCTCAAAGGAAAGAAGTTCCTCCTCATGTTAAGATGGAACTTCCTGTGCTGAAGTTTGTGCCCGTTACCTCTAGTCCTATCACTGGGCACCACTGAAAAAAGTCTATTCTCATCTACCTGGCACCCTCCCCTTAAGTATTTATAAGTATTGATAAGATCCCCCCTGAGTCTTCTCTTTTCTAGACTAAAAAGCCCCAATCCCTGAGCCTTTCCTCGTAAGAAAGATGTTCCAATCCCCTAATCATCTTTGTAGCCCTTTGCTGGACCCTCTCCAGCAGTTCCCTGTCCTTCTTGAACCGGGGAGCCCAGAACCGGACACAGTAATGTATTCATAAGTTATTTTAGAGTGCCTAAGTTTCCAGGAAAATTAATAGTAACCCCCTACTTAGTGTAATAAGCTCCCCCATTTTATGAGGGATGTCGACATATCTATGATGTATCTGTCTCGTAGCTCCCATCTCAGCAAATTGCACTGCCAGGGTTACACTGGGTGAGAGCCGTGCAATTTCAATTAAAGGCACTATAGAAAGCTGCAGTCAGGACACTGGGACCACCATGCCGCATTGGCATGGAGCGTTTCACCTTACTTAGCTTTAGCTAGAAACAAGCTCCCCTCCCCTTCATATCCTTGACACCTAGCACAAATGCAGGTAGAGCACTTAGCATAATTTAGGTTAATAGGCTCTTCAGCCCCAGTTTGGTTATACAGCAAGGTGCACAGTATACTGGATTAGCAATTTATCACGCTTTTTCCTAGCACTAAATGATGCTACAGTGATGTCAGGCTTATCAACAGGTGCTGCTCAAGGCAAGAGTGTGAAAAGCAAGCATTGATCAGTTGTAAATAAGTTCAGGTTTGTAAGAAAGGGACATCATCAGATGAAAGTCCCACTGATGTCAGTGGGAAAGACTGGCTGGCATGACTTTGGTTACAGCTCCTCAGCATGTATGGCAGGGAGACCCTCCCAGGCACTTCAGCCCTGCACAAGGCCCTAGTATTCTTCCTCAAAAATTATTCCAAAAGAATCTAAAAATTTCAGTGAATGCTGGCTACAGAAAAGTGCCAGTTCCAGTGGCTATCAGTACCAAAAAGCTGTTTCACATTTCACTTCTGAGTTACACTCTTGTACTTTGGTGACACTGCAATGAGAACACAATACTTCACAAGAGAAGCTTCCCAATTAAATCATACCCTAAGAAGTTACGGGGAAAAAATATTCCTGTTCTAACTGTCACCTCTACCTCCTTTCATGTATTTAGCATCAGGTCTTCCCAATTTGGAAACATTTACTCACTGCTGATGAACTAAAACTAGAGGAGAATGATGTGCTTTACCTTCTGCCTCTTGCATCATCAATAGAATTGCAAGTAAGTCTGAATTTGCAACATTGAATGTCAACAGTTTTGTCCTAATTACATCCATGAGTCAGCACTAAAACACAATAGGGCAGAACTAGCGTAGAGCAGTAATAAATCCTCATTCTCTTTGACTATCAGATACTGCCACGACTGGAACACTGGCTGCTGCTAAAAAACCTCAATGAAAAAGCTCTAAACTAAAACGATTACTTCTCTTAAATGAAAAATATGGAGATCTTCTATGATGCCATTTTTATGAAGCCATTCTTCACAGAAGAATTAATTTTCGTGTAACATTAAGGGGTTCCTTTCAAGAAACCATCTGGGTTTTCTGTCAATGCAGTCCCAAGGTTTCTGCCCTCGTATATTAGAGCACGATTCATCTGTGGTTCTCAAAATCACTTTACAAATATGATTTTCCTTGGAGGTGCAGAGTTATAACACTGCACAATCTTTAGTGCACGGCAGGAAGGCTCTCCTTTATTTTAAACACTGAAGGCAAGCGTTGAAAAGGACAAAATTCCTGAATAAAATCTGGAAGGTCACTGCTAAAGACTGGGAATGCCAGCAGTAACTAGAAAAAATTATTTTGAGAGCCATGAATTTTCCAGATCACATAGCTTTACATCGTATGCTTCAGGTATAATTTTTCCAGATATGCACAGCTGCATTTTTTGTTTAGGGACTTTTTATTTTTATATTACGGAGGAAGAGAAGGAGAGGGACAGGAATAGGGCCAATTACTTTCATCACTTCTGAAACAAGTGCGATCTCTGCAGACTAGTTTTCTACAAATTCCTGAACAAAACCAGTGAAATTACAAGGGTTCAAAAATCATACAAATGCTGATTTTTAATAGAAACATCATAGTACGTAATCTGCTGAACATGATCCTCCTGCCTCCCAATTCTTGTGTCTACTGTGGAAGAAGACAGCGGCAGGCTAGGGGAGAGCACAGGAGCAGAAGGTGCACGTCAGAGGCAGGTAAATTAGTACACAACACAGATCACATGCAACAAGATCCACCAAGGCAGCAGCAAGTCTAACAGCCTAATAACAGAAAAGCGTGACAGTAGTTGGCAGATCTGGAAATGACTGATTATCTAATGGTGGCTAGTCCAAATAATAATGCAAATATTCACTGATGTCAGGAGTGGGAACTTTTTGGTACCAAACCTTCTCATTAAGTCTATTATTTCCTCCTGGTAACACAAACAGTATTTCATCTCAGACTGCAGGATGCTCTTTGTACGATTTTGATTCTCTAGTTTGCCTGCTGCTTTCTAACGATATGCTTTTGTGATGGTGCTAGTTAGGTATAGCTAGCTATTCAATGGGAAGCTAGCAGCACTGCTGAAAAAGAATGTTCAGCAAGTTCACTAAAATTAGGCACTCAGATGATCCCTTTTGCAAAGCAGTAACAGGAGAAATACACATTAATAGTCCATGTTCACCAAATCACAAAATGTAAAAAAGTGCATTGAGTTTCTAGATTCATAGATTACCTAGAGATAGGGAAAGATCATCCTAATGCCTTCTGTAGAAGAATGCTGTCAATAAATGTACAAATGTATCTAATGTGAATGCACTCTTCTTACATTTAGATTTGCTTAGAGAACATTTTTCATTCTCAAACCCAAAAGTTTTAGGAGAGTTCTGAAAATCCTCTTAAAGAAAGATAGTAAAATCTAATGTGTACTCATAGGTAAATCATTCAAACTGGAAAACTTGTGAAAGCCTTATTTATAACTCTGTATAAATAGTGAATTTTAGTTAAAGGAACTGCAAATAACAAAGAGCAAAAAAATAGTACGTTACTTCACACCAAAGGGGAAGTCTCTATCAAGTAGCATAAGACAAGGAAAAAAAAAAAAAAGAAAAGAACTTGGTAATCTGTTCTTCAGGGTATGTACTAAATAGTATGTGTGTATTTTTTTTCTGATAGAATTTGTTTATTTAACTATCTATTTTAATTATTGATGCTTGAATACAACAATGTATGAGCAGTGTGTAGGTACATATAAAACAAACAGGTAATACTGCTATTGCAAATACTTTGAATACTTTTCCTACTTATCCACCTAACTTTAACGTCATGAGTCATCCCACTGAAGCTGGCGGGATTACTCACACCCCTAGAATTAAATATGCTTCTATTTGTCATAAACCTGAGCCATACAAACAATACACATGCACTTTCTACACAGAGACACATCAACTTGATTGATGGTGGAGGTTAATGTAACTTTGCCCTGGGCAGATGAAGGGCTTTATCACAGCAAGCATTATTCTTATTCTTAAGGCAGTGTTTTGCAAAAAAAGACAGGAAAGCCCACCAAAATGTAAGTTTGCTTCAATAAAAACAGGATAGGAATTTATACATATCAGAGTGTGTGTGTGTGCATGCACTTAGGTAAAAATGATACTTTGCCTAACCAAACACGAATACAAATGTATATAATTTTAAAGGACTAATTTCTTACTTAAACACTGTCAGTTGCATGCCTGTGTCATGCACCAGCATTAAACAAACAGTGGTTCTATTCCTCTGCAAGTCTTTTGAAACCACATAATAAATGAAGTGTGCCCATTGACTTTATTTCTAAAACTTTGGGCCCAGATAGTAAATAGAGTTTTTTGCGAACATACTGGGTGTTTGGCTTGGATGGGTCAGTGACTTCAGGACACTGGTGAAAATTTTACACTGGTACACACCATATTTTAATAAACCACATCACCCAAAAAACCAAATAAAGTAACATTTTTCCTCCCCTGCATTAAAAGAGGATACAGGAAATATACCATAAGCAATATTAGCACTGCTAGAAATGTGCAAAAGCAGAGCAGTTGTACCATGCAAAGCATGCAGAGAGAAGAGGAAAAAAAGTACTGAAGCACCAGAGGGATACACGCATTTGTTAAAAGAGATTCTCTAAGCATACTAACCTGCTGGTTCTAATGAATTTTCTACTTTGTCGTTAACATCGAAAACACGATCATGAACACCTATAGTTTTCATACAGCTGTCTATAACAAAAATAGAGATAACAGCCAAATATGTTAGTGAGACACCCTTAAACTCCCCACTTTCCTTTTTTTCTCCTTTTTTCTCTCTATTTACTATATATAATTAAGCATATTTATATTTTTAAATCTGTGGCACTTGTGCAAATGCCAGTATAGTCTTCCATTTGTACAACAGTTTAAGAAACAACAAGTTAGCAACTGCCATGTACTTAAAACAAAGCTTTATGAAAAATGATAAGAAAATACAATGAAAATTGTAACACAAGTGTTGCTGTACAGAACAGATACACAAGATTTAACAGTAAAAAAAAAGATTTACTGCTGTTTACCAGACCACACAGTAAAGCATGCGCTATAAAGCCACCCTCAAAAGCTTAATCTGAAGAACTTACTTGCTGGTCGCACAAAGACCTTAAGCTTTAGACAGGATCTCCTTCCATTATCTGGGATCGCAGAAGCTGTAAATGGGGAAGAAGGAAAGACAAGTGAAAGAGTAAGAGAGTGAAAATGCAAATCATCTTTTCTGCTAAAATAAAATATCCTTTACCTTCCCTTCATCTGAAGGGCTGGACACATTTCAGCTTCTGCATGTAAGGGCTTCAAGTGCACAAAGTAGCTTGATTATGCAAAAGCAGGGAAAGAACTGCAGATTTTATTCTAATCCCTTTTTTGATTATTTTACATGGAAGAAGTGAAGCACATGGTATTTTCAATCTTTCATTATCTCCTTTCACCCTTCCACACCTTTTTCTCAAGAGGTTGTTTGACATGGTTTCTGCTGTAATGCAGGTGTCTACTCTGAAAAATTACACTTCAGAATAATTAAGATCACTTAGAGAAAAACTAGTCTTGAAACACTAGGCCATAGGCTTCAGCAACCCCAAAAGAGATGAAAAAGCATAATGACACTGAAGGTGACAATGCTATAAACAGAACTATGTATATACTCCCACAAAAGTAGAAATACATAGCATTAAATTTTACAGCAAAGTCAGCTTCCATATGCTCCAATACATCTACCTTTGTTGAGAAAATACTTAGCTTGCTTCAATCAAAACATGATTTTCCCCATGTTATATAACTAACAAACCAAAACCAGCTTATTCCTTCTTTCTGTCCTCCCTCATCATTTCCCATTTACAGTATTTCATTTTAAGAGTACTTACTGTATTAGGAGAAAAAGAATAAGCGGAAACAACATGTCTAGCACTAATGCAAAAGATCGTACACATAAGGCTAGTGTCAGCACCTACTTACTTCCCAGGAACAAGTGCTGCTGTGAAAACCTCCTTTGTAGAACTGTGCTTGCCTCAAAATACGTCATCATGACACCTGCCTGTCACCACAGACTGGACTCCCTAGTGTATTGTCCGCCAATCTGAACACACCGGTAACTTTCATCAATGTCTGCAATCTTGAAATTGTACGCTGGCCTGCAGTTCAACATGCACACTGGCTACCAAGCAACTTGACTTGGGCATGCAGATTTTCACTTGTGAAAGACCATTCACATACACATTTGTTTCACCCTTGTAAAAACCGTCAAAAGCTATGGCTGAAAAATATTGCCTGAAGCACTGCAAAGTAATTTTTATTTCATTGCGTAGTCTCCCCCATCATTCAAAAAGCTACACATTAGGGCAGAACAAGTTGCCTTTTGCAGAAAATGGCAATTATTGGAAGCTGTCTTCATTTACGAAAGATGATTGGGCTGGCAAGATGTTAGTCTGTTCTGGTCATGAACTGTTTCATCCATTTTTATGAATTCTGTACCTGTTTGTGACAAATAACTAAACTGATTTATACACAAACATATGAATGCACACCCTTTGTCTTCATGCTAAGCTCACACTTGAAGGGCTCCTCAACTAACTTGAAATAAATTCCCATCTTTCTTTGATGATGTGTTTCCAAGGCAGGTGTCAGCTTTTTCCTAGAAGAACTTACCAAGAGGAACTAGCAAATTTAGTACAAACACAAAAAAGAAGCAAAGTAAAGAGTCCAATACAGCTAATGCTGTGGTTCTGCACCTGTTGGGAAGTGCTTGAAAAATTGTTTCCCTCTTTTAATCAAAAGACAAAAGTGTGTAGAAATGATGCTCTCCCCTTCACAACGACAAGCACTTAAGAAGTGTTAACAGCTGGCTTTGCTACAGGGTCTTACTAAATCAAAGTCAGAAAAACTCCCTCTACTGACATTTCCAGTAACTGGTGTGTTATTTAGGGCACAATATTTGCACTCTGTGGTTATATCCAGGAAATCATGTCCTTTCTGTGGCCCTCACTGAATATACGCAACTGGCTAAATGCTTTGCTCAGACTAAACAGGCAGTTGTAGATTTCTCGAAAGATAAGAATTCTATAGTCATTACGACATTACTATAAAGGTGGAAATAATATTTCCAAGATTAGCCAAAATAGAGTCCCTACAGTAATTTTAGAACTAATGGATTTTTCCTGCTCAGAAACTATTTCAGAAGTGGATCATGATGCACATTTATTTATAGCTAATTTTTAGCTTTGATGCTTACATGCTGCTGTTTACGTCCATAAAATAAGCACATTTTGCTCACTGATGTTTATTAGCATACTCTGTTAGTCAGTGACTAACTAGGATACCATTGACTAGCTAGGATAGCTAGGAGCTATTAACATTCTATCTGGAAAAACAGAAAATTAATGCTTTGTACATATGAAGTTTATACGTGTACAGAATATTTGCACATACTTAAGAGCAAACAACAGCTAGTGACTGGCCATGTTCTTTGGAAGTAAATATTAAAATCCATTTCCTGCTTAAGTCTTTTTCCACCAGTCCTCACATGTGTTTGCAACTATAGGCTATATCATGAACTGCAGTCCTATTGCAACCATAGCAGTTGCATTTAAATCATCATCACGGAAACCGACGCAGTTTCAGCGATAAGTATGAAAAAGTGCCTTTTTCCTTTCCAGGTAAATTACATACTGCCAATGTTTGCAGTAAACCCAGAAAGATTAATCTTTAATTAGTGTTTTACTCCTACAGAAGGAATAATAATGAGTAAAAAAAAAAATAAATCAAGTGACATATTGGTCTGTTCTCACACCTGCCTCAACAACCAAGACCAAGGTGATGAAGTGATATACTGCAAACCCTTTGGCCTTCCTGAGAAATTAAGAACAATTTGCCAAGCTGAATGACTGCAATCAGTTTGGTTCTTTTTCTTCCTTTCTTCTTCTCCCTCCCTCTCCCTTCTCCTTTTCATTTTAAAATAAAAAACACAGACCAGTTGCAGTTTTTGCCTTAAGACCTGTATCACCCACAGGGAAGAGTTAGGTTGGCTCATATCATCTATCTTGCTCTCACACACATTGCAGTAAGTTTGACAGTATTCTGTTCTCTTCTCTGTCTTCACCAGTACCCTATGAAAACCCTACCTGTTGAATTAAGATGTCCAGGATATGATGGCAACAGCTGGGATTTTTTTCCCCCTCTTTCAGCAACAAGCTCCAGATATTTTTTCTCTGAACTTGCTCTCTACTACAGAAAGCCAAGAGTCCTCATTAAATCTGGGTTTTTTTTGTAAGTTAATGCCTCAAAGCTGAACTCAAGTTAAAGTCCTATTCTTCTACATGAAAGTGGCTTTAATGGCAAAATCTTGCTGAAGAGGACAAAACTCCAAGTCAGGGTGACATCGTTGGCAGCATTTGACTAACAGCTACAAACACCAAATGACCAAAGTGACACAGTAGAAAGGATAAACGGCACGTATTAACATTTACTAAGAATAAATGCTAAACATGCTTTTTCTGGAACAAAAGTAATGCTGCAGCTATGACCTAACAAAAGCTGAGGCTTACATGAAAAATTCTGTGATCAGTTTGAACCAAAAATCTCCTGTCAAACTGACTACCACTGGAAAAAATCAAGTCTTGACTTCAGGACCTAAGGGTAGGAAAGAGCAAAGCCTTAGCAGAAGAAAGTTCAGTGGTTTTAAGATGTTTTACTTTCCAGGAAAGGTGGGTTTCCAATGCAGCTGAGTCTGGCAAACTCCCTAACATTCTCTTGCACGCTTGCAGGAGAGCAACATTGCTGAATTCCGGAAAGGAGAAAGAGAACTGCTCTTTGTCAGCTGGGATCTGTTAAAAGTTGCTTCTCAGGTAAACTATTGCTGTTGTTGCTACATTCCACTGAAATTAGCTGTAGCATAAGAAAAGATGTCTTTTCTAGGTGGTACAAAGAGAAATGTCTTTCTCCTTTCTGCACAAAACCAGGTTAGCCCCTAGGGCTTTGGTATAAGGCTTTTCTACTCCCCCGTTTTAAAGGTGATATTAGCTATAAAATAGAGGCCAGTTCTGAGAGCATGAAGCCTCTGATGCTAATGGAACCTGTCCCAAGCAACACTTTCCATTTCAAAAGCTGAAATTCCCAAGGAAAAAAAAAAGGCAATTGAAACCTTGCTGCACAACAAAAAGAAACCTTTGGAAAAAAAGACCCCTTATAAGAAGCAAAAGAGGTTATATCCTCTTTTTTTTCCCGTGAATGATATTAGAACATAAAAGGTCTGACTGGTTTAGTTTGTGTCAGGAAGAATTACAATGAAAAACAGAAGAGGAACTCTGCAGTAGTGCTAGTTCCTATATTTCATTACAATTCCTATGGTACTTCACTCTTACCCTGCCCTACCTCACCTTTACCAGCAACTTCATGACAATCTCCTGGGTCTGTCTTCTAAAGAACAGGATTTAGACTTCATGGTTACACAAAGACTTGGGCTTAGAAGGAAGTGAACACTAAAATCCCTCTGAAATCACAAGATATATGAAAACGCCTCAGTGTTTTTAAAAATAACTGGTTTGGTCTCTCTTTTTTTTTAATAGGAAAATTCCATGATTCAGAAGAAATTCAAATAATGATCTCTGTATTCTTGAGATGAAAATTCCATCTCCATTACTTGTACTAGAAAAAACCCCCATGCAATGAGCTACTGCACACAGGACTAGATCCAAGCTGGATCCAAAAATGGCCCATAAAGACAAATCAGATGAGAAAATTTCTCTTCTCTGAGACACTTCTGGCTACCATTTTCATACCCTGTAAGGAAAGGAAAAAGAGTAAAGAAAATTATTCTCTCCTCATCTAGAGCCAAACCATAAATATTTCAGTATTTGTTAGCTATATTTAAATATTGAAAAAAAAAAATCCAGCTCCCTTCATCCCACTCCTAAGCAGTTCGCTGCTAGAAAACACACGGTACATTATTAATATATTAGTTAAAAATAACAGGTTAGGTCCTTCCTCAGCCTGATAAAGCTTAGCAGTTATTCAATGACTGCAGGAAGCCACAGATGGAGAACAAAAAGTAACACAGACAGAAAACAATGTGGCTTTTTTTCTCCAACAGTTTTGCAGTTGAATTTACTATGTTAAAACCCAAAGACTGCTTAAAGGACTCATCAACATATGGCCCAATCAACCTACAAAGTAAGCTAATTACAAAGTATATGTACAAAATGAAAAGGTATTAAAATTTCAAAAGTAAGTTCTTATCAGGACCTGCTAGCCACCTCACAAAAGCTGTAATTAAGTATCTCCTTTCCTGACACAGGCAGCAGTTTGGCTGGCAACTGACGCTCAGTTTTAACCTAAGATCAAGTTACTGGGATGCCACACACAAGAAGTGTCTCAACCATCCTATTTACTGGTATTCACACGTAATCATAGAATGGTTTATGTTGCAAGGGACCTTAAAGATCTAGTTCCAACCCCCCTGCCATGGGCAGAGACGCCTTCCCCTACACCAGTTTGCTCAAAGACCCAGCAAACCCGGCCTTGAACACTTCCAGGGATGGGGCATCCACAACTTCTCTGGGCAACCTGTTCCAGTGCCTCACCACCCTCATGGTAAAAAATTTCTTCCTGATATCTAACTTAAATCTACCCACTTCCAGTTTGAAGCCATTCCCCCTCATCCTATCACTACATGCCCTTGTAAAAAGACCCTCTCCATTTTTCTTGTAGGCCATTTCAGATACTGGAAGGCTGCTATAAGGTCTCCCCAGAGCCTCCTCTTCTCCAGGATGAACAACCCCAATTCTCTCAGCCTGTCCTCACAGCAGAGGTGCTCCAGCCCTCTGATCATCTTCATGGCCCCCTCTGGACCCTCTCCAACAGGTGACTGAATGATAGAATCATGCTAAGACTGCACTCAATCCCACTGTCCATGTCGCTAACAAGGATGTTAAACAGCACCAGTTCCAGTACCAATCCCTGACGAATGCCACTTGTCACTGGTTTCCACTTGGACATCGAGCTGTTGAATGCAACTCTTTTGAGTGCAGCCAACCAGCCGGTTCCTCATCCATCGAGTGGTCCATCCATCAAATATACGTCTCTCCAATTTAGAGACCAGGATGTTGTGTGGGACAGTGTCAAATGCATTCCATATCCAGGTAGATGAAGTCTGTTGTTCTCCCCTTATTCACCAATGCTGTAACCCTGCCACAGAAGGTCACCAAGTTTGTCAGGCATGACTTGTCCTTGGTGAAGCCATGTTGGCTGTCACTGATCACCTCCTCGTTTCCTATGTGCCTTAGCAGAGTTTCCAGGAGGATCTGCCCCAGGATCTTGTCAGGCACAGGAGTGAGACTGACCGGCCTGTAGTTCCCCAGATCTTCCTTTTTTCCCTTTTTGAAAATGGGGTTACATTTCTCCTTTTCCAGCCAGTGGGAACTTCGCCACACTACCACAACTTTTCAAATATAACGGAAAGTGGCTTAGCAACTTCATCTGCCAGTTCCCTCAGGCCCTGCAGATCGATTTCATCAGGTCCCATGGACTTGTGTATCTTCACGTTCCCTAGATGGTCTCATACTTGATCTTCACCTACAGTGGGCAGTTCTTCATTCTCACAGCTCCTGCCTTTGCCTCCTGCGTCTTGGGTGGGGTGGTTAGAGCCTTTGCCAGTGAAGAGTGGGGCAAAAAAGTCATTGGTACCTTGGCCTTCTCAGAGGAAATCAGTGATTTCCTCTGCTTGCCTCGTCACTCATTCTTAGCTTTCTAGTCACAGCATTGTTTCCTAAAATACAAGTCCTGATATAGAAAAAACAAGAAATCACAAATGCAATTCAAATCCTCATTTAGCACTACAAATGTATTTTGTATTCGAGGCACAATCCACTATGGGCCCTGTTAGACAGCAAAAATGGAACTGTTCACTTTACAAATAGCGCTCCATTTACCTAAGTTACTCAGATGGCACCTTTGTTTCAGAACGGGGAATGTCCCCCCCAGGTACGGTAAAGGAGCATCCCTTCCTATGCAGAAACTCAACATCCCCCACCGCATCTCCTCACAGCCCTGATATAACATGCTGCAGATACTCTGCAGATGATAATTCTCTTACTACTTTGTATCTCAAGTTTCCATTACCAGTTCACTTGGAGTATTCTCCAAAGGATTATAAAGCAGTGTCCATGAAATACTGTGGAGACAAGTCTGTTCTCACTATATTTTTGAAAACTGCGATGAATGTTTTCTTCTGCTCTCTGCTAAGCTGTCCAGCAAACAGGGTCTCCTTGTAGAGAAGATCTGAGAAATCACACCAGGATGTCAACTCACTTCGTTGCAGATACACTACTACCAGCACCCTCTGTATGTTACACAAATTCTGGCACTGATAAGTGCTTCTGAACCACAAGCACTGAAAAGAAGTATTGGTTCAGACTGGGAAGCCCATAGAGAATTAATTTTTAACTTCTCCTCAGCACATTAAATTGAAATGCCACGTGCATATAGCTCGAATAAACACCTAACACTTACTGCCCAGTCAAATGGGTTGCATGTGTAACTTCTGTGATCACCTGGAGAAAGAGAAACACCACAGAGAGAGAACCTGCAGAAACCCCTTACACAGGACGCTGCGTGTTGTAAATCAGAAACTCGCGTTTAGGCAGTCCTTCCACTCTCTTAGTCCTGTAAGTTAAAGACAATCTCTTCAGGAGAAAATATTTATAGCTGCGATTTGCCTCTAGCCCTTTCAGCCACAATACCACTCCCATTAGTCAAACCCAATATCCAGATAATGTTATACAACCTGCAAATCATAATTCCACCAACCTGAAGTGTTTTAGCATCCAATATCTGGTGTCAGCTACAGGGCTTTAGAAAGTTTTATTTTTAAGAACAGTCATCTACTTCTTTCTTTCTAAAGAAATGAGTATGTGTGAGAGCATTAAAAATGCAGTTTTCCATTATGTTTGCCACAGGCAATATTTCTCAATTTGTGCAAGTCAAAAGAAAAAATAGCCTATTAGTTGTTAGAAGAGCTGAGCCTTTCCCCTGTAGGTTTTCATGTGATTTACCATACAACACAAATGTATGCAAATTAGCAAGGTAAATGCAGAATTAGCTATTAATATTCTTCTCACAGTTTAGACTGAAAAAAGTTACAAATTTGCATAAACGGTACAACTGAAAAAGTCAGGTAGAATTTAATGAATCAATAAAACACTCCTTTGTGTGCATGCATGAAGTAAGAGCCATATCTAAGGACAATGAAGGGGTCTTCAAAATTATTAATCAAAAAGGAAGCTACCTGAAAGGATTTACTGCTCATTTTCTCATTGTAAGTAGTAAAATAAAAAATTAAAAATACATAAATACTGGTCCTATGGAAATCCCAGCTTTCACCAATACTTGAGTTTAATTTAAAAAAGAATCTTTGCATGTCTGCTCTTTCATTCCAACATATTAGCAAAAGTTTTGTTGTGGTAGCGTAAACAAGACTCCATTCAGAGAGAATTAAAGTACTGAACGTCCATGACTTACTCATTCTTCAGACCTAATAATTAAGCACACTTCCTCAGTAAATCGTGCCTAGCCTTATTTGTACCTTTGCTATTGCTGAGTCTACCACCTCGCTGAATTTATTCATCACCAAGATGAGATCACCAAGAAAAATTACTGAGGAAGTTAAGCACTCAGAAATCTCAAGCCAACAGACAGAGAGAGAATCTCGTCTGGAAAACCACCTAATATAGGACGCCCAACAATACTTGAAAAGGAAGAAAAATTACCTAACAAGTAAAATAAATACTTAAATAAACAAACAGATGCAAGGTCGCAGCTAATACTGCCTATGCCTCAATATAGGCAAAAGTACTATGGATACTAGTGTTTCTGAATGAAGTTTTGAAATCCGCATTACTAAAAGGGCACCTAATACAAATGCATATTTTGTTTCACTCCTGCATGCTCACCTACATCTGTATGAAGTGAAGGTAAAAACAATCAAGTCATACTTCTGTACTCGTCTCCGTATGTGTGTACATACATGCCTACACACATACATAGATTTATATTCTGCAGTTCATGAAAGATGTAAATCACAAAGTGCACAGCAATGGAGAAAAAGACTTGATAAAAGCTGTGTGCACAACAACAAGCTGATTGTGAAATCCCATTTTTACTTCCTAATGTCTTATACCTAATTTGCACTGGCTTTGCACTATGTAAAATCACTGGATTATGATGACCTATCTCACAAGTGACTGTATTTCTCAGATCCTCTAAAAATAGCCAAGTAAATGGAAATGACTTGCCAGACAAATGCAATTTTAGTGAGAGTTCTTGGAAGAAAGTAATACATAGTTACTGTTTCTGCATTAGCACTTAATGCTGAATTAACAGTCCCCTTGCAACTGCTTGGCCAGGAAGAATATAACTTTTCTTGCAGCTTCTAATCCATTGCAGCTTATATATCTGGTTGAAGGCTGCATGGATTGAAAGTAGGTTTCATATCAAAGTCACACAAAACAAAACCAAATTGTGTGTGGTAAGAGATGTAAACCATGGACTTCAAGCCTAATTAAGCCATTTTGGCATTTTTCAGTATTTCCTCCTAGCATGGTCTAGCCCTATATCTCTGTCAGGAAGGTCATTTATCTGCTTGAGAGGGTGATTTAATGACAAGACTTCTCTGTTGCTGGCCTGACTGCTGGACTGGAGTCAGACTCTTTTAGTGCAGAACATCAAAGCATCCCAAAACCCAGTCCTTCACAGTGCTAGGCACTTCCAGAGGTGAGCAGCAGCTGAGGGCTCACATGAGGCAGACAGCATCACTTTGGATCCAGTCCAAAGGTTTATTATAGTCCTACTGTTATTATCTGTCCTCCCAAGTTGCCAAGTCCAGTTGAGTTCACGAAAACACAAAATCATCTCAGTGCAGGGCAGGCGGTACCCTTCACACCTTCAGGAGAACAACAAAGCAGATATTGCAGCTGCAGAAAAAAACAACCCTGCCTGAGCTGTTCCTCTGAACCAAGCCCTGAACCAATACGAGAACCAAGCTCAGCTGTTCTCTGCAAAGACATTTTTTTTTTCCATGAAAGCAAGAACAGTTATGTTTGTTTGTGAACCAGGGCAAAGCTGTCATCTAACTGCAGCCTGAGCTTCCCAGAGAATCAGTCTTGCCTCTGTGGTGTTTCTTCTCATTAAAAAACAAACAAAGCTCAGCTGGAAATAAATGAAAGGCATATCGTACTTTGAATGGACTTTTAGTTGCACGTAAGCTCCTGTGAAATATAAGGAGGTATAGATGAAGCATATATCAGGTATTTGCTCACACATGAAATATTTGCAGGCCTTTCACTCGTGTAAGAGGGTTTCTCTTTCATAAATGCAAACTGTATTATCTACCATAAAATAAGGGCTAACATTTCTGCACTAGCACAATATAAATGACTGATGTCATACTTTTCTATTGAAAAAAACCAACACTTATTAACTAGAATGAAATAAAAACCTCAGATCTCATTACGGTTTTCAGTGGCATTAACAAAACCAAATACAGTTATTGTACAACATTAAGACTGTATTAGAGTAAATTGCTAACAAAACAAGTTAATACTATCAAATAGAGCACTTAAAGAAAAATATATCCCCCTCATACTTTTCATAAGCACTTTTGTACTTTGATTTTCCCTTGGTATCACTAGAAATAAAATGTTTTTCTTCAAGCAGGCTATCCATTTTGCTAATTTCCATCTCTAAGAACTAGACATAAGTAAATCCTTTGAAGAGACATTATAGTCTTGTTAGTAATGACCTTCTCTTTTTGATCTTTAAAGCAACATGTTCACCCACATGGAATTTGTGGGTATTGTATCATGTTACTAAACCTCATATACTTTAATGGACTTCATATTATCCGTGCCTAGCTTTACCATTGCTGACACTATAATTAAAGCAGAAAGAAGCATTCCATTCTACTCGATCTTCATGGGCTTGCCACTGTCTTTAAAATACTTAGAAACATTTCTAGTTTCCTATGCTATGCTTGCAATTCTGTCAGTTTATAAGAATACCAAAGTAATTATAAATGTTGTATTGTGCTAGGAGTGTGACACATACATAGACATGAAAAGTTGCTTCTGCTGACTCACCTAAGCAAAGCAACAAAATACCTTGTTTATGTCTTGTGGAGGAGGGAGAAGATGTAAAGGCAGGAAGAGATCTTCAAGAAGCTGCCTTAGGACAAAGGAAATTTATAAAAAGGCATAGTCTGCAGGTTCTATTTTGTTGTTGTTTAAAATGAAGGCAAACAGTGAGGACAATGCAAGTTTGAACGTGTTTCAGTGCACATGCATGCCCAAAAGTTTGCAAAGGCACTGCTTAGAGAGAAAACCATTGCTCCAAAGATTTCTGAAGGGCTTTTTTCTCTTGGCAAGGTTCTAATAGCACCTTGGCACAGCCTTTACAAAACATGCCTTTATGCACACAGTCAGTTCTTACACAGATAAATCCAAACTTGTGCAGGATGGAAACCTGATATTAAATAGAAAAGGTAAAGTTTGTAAAACACATGATAGTCCACGGTAACTCAAGCTCTGATTCTGACAAGTAAAGATTCTCAGGGCAGAGACCTTCTGTATCATTACACCTACAATGGCAGGGTTCCAGGCCATGACCGAGTAGAGTAGAAACACGGTAACAGATGCCATCACTGTATTAATGACAGTGCATCTTTATCAAGAGAATTCCCAGTTTGCTCAAGTCCTGCGGAGGGACTATTGAACCTTCAATCACTCCACCATATGAACCAGAAATTTTTCTCCAGTCCTTAGAGGGGTTTCCTTAACCCTTCAATTTGTCACCTTTACCATGAAAAATTCTGCAACACATGAAGCTGAATTCTTCTCTTTAACCAAAATTCATCCAGTGTATCAGGCAGTTTTATTTAGACTTCTAGATCCCTGCTTCTTTCTTTCGCTTGTCTAGCCTGTGTTCAGTGCCACAGGCTGCACCCATGCTTTGAAACCCATATTTCAAAAAAGCCAACCTATGTGAGAATAGCCACAGCCTCATCAAGGAGAACTGTTGCCTTGTAAGGAACTTGACGTGTCTCACCTTTGTCAGAAAAGGACTGTAGACTGTCATAACTATGACTGTGGGAAAGTCTAAAACACCCATGGGATAGCTAACCTTTCATTTTACTCTGCCACAAATTATTTCCTTCTGCGCTTTTTTTTTTTTTAGGTTAATGTATACCACAGGATGTTTAGCCCTATTTCCAGTGATCATTCCCAGATGAACTCAAAATTAGATATATATGTGTACAGTTTTCCGTAAGTGGGACTCAAAAAGCCTGGTGGTTTGGAAACCATTTCTTAAAAGCAATAAATACTGCATCAGACTGTTGAAACACACAGGTACCTCTCAAACTTTTTTCTTCCTGAATGCTGTAACAATTGTTCCCTCAGAACTGAAGCATTTCTCCACCTCTTTTCCATAAAAGTTCGTGTTTCACACTAACAATCTTCCCAAGCAGACTTGGAAATTCTCATCTCTATTTTCCACCCGCTACTTTCTGATCTAAGCAAGCACCTTCCCACTGTAAGCTTGCTCCTCTATTTTTTACATGTTAACCAGTCAAGAAACTCGTGTAACCAACTTGTGAGTGGTTTCTAATGGTGCTTCCCATGTGTACCTAAGGTCATACACAGGGTAAACAATATGGGATAACATAAGACCACTTACTTGAAACTTCCTTGCTGACACATATTTCACTTCAAAAGAGATGGAGAAAAACTCTGCTAAATTAACTTATCTCAACAACACAGTATCCATGATGGCTCGATTTAAGTGCCTCTAACCTAACGTGGTGTCTCTACTCCTCAGTGGGTGGAGACCTCAAGCCTGGTCACACTAAAGCAACCCTGTCTGTGAAATGCACAATCCCTATCCCACATTCTGTAATCATGAAGATCTACTTAAATTTGTATCTCAGTTCCTGGCTAGTCCATATCAATGAACATCTGCACTGAATATAGTTCTAGTAGCTGTGCAGAGCTGCATGACAGTGTGCATCAGATGCTACTTTCCTCTCACATTTAAAAGATGATTCAGTGTACTGAGTTTCTCCAAAGAAGCCCAGATACACTCTCATTTACCTTAGTTAGGAAGAGAGTCACTTGAAATGCATGTATCTTGTCCTTGAGTTACTGCAGCAAAACACACAGCACTCAAAAAAACTCCCAAACAAACAAAAAACCCCAGTCTGAGATCAAACCTCTCACTTTGGGGTGGGGGGAAGCATCAGATCTGCAAATATGAGTGTATTGTTTGATCTGGAGTCTTAAACAACCAGGGCAGCAGATGCTTTCATACACATCTATGAATTATACAATATGGTATTGCTGGCTGGAAGGCCAAAAAATCCCTGAGTATGCCTACGTGGATGCTGTAGTACCAGCTAAGGCAGGCTATGCATGCCTGCTGCTTGCCCATCCCGCTCTCACAGCAGCCCCAGGCACCGAGCGTCCTGGAACATGGAGACACATGGGGTCCAGCACGCCCCAGCAGGACTTCCAGCCAGGATAACGATAAACCTTGGTCTGCCTTGTGGCCTCTTTCAGAGACTGACCAATGACACAGAAGGATTCTTCTCGGTCTGTGTTCCTAGTTCATTTTTAAGATCTCTGTAAACTTCCAGTCCACCTTTTAGGGGTCACTGAATGATTTGTTCTTTTGCCAAGTAAGAGTGCTTGTGGTACACTCCTGCATTTTTCTGTTCTCCCCTTGTGAAATATCCTGCAGAGACAAGAATATTTTTTTTTCTTGGATCAAGCTGGATTTTTTTTGTTTGTTTTTGAAAGCCCACGAGGTGTGTAATCAAAGCTGGCACTGGAGCATCCTAATTACGAAACCCAGCAAGGAACTTTCGCACACATTTTGTGGACTTCAGATTTCTTGTTCACAGAATCTTCTTGCTGAGAAAGTAGAGATCATGAGAAAAGTTCAGGAGACAGAATCCAGACTGGCAGTAAATCATTTTGCACTTCTGCTTTTAATACCAAGATCAAATAAAGAAAAATTGACCCTGTATTTGTAACATGTCACTCCATTTTTGTTTGAGAAAACATCCTGAACTCCTCAGAAGGAGGACTGACATGGCTGGGGGGGAGTAGGGGGGTGTGCAGCACGGAGGAGATCAAGGTTTGTGGTTTTGTTTTGTTTTATTCAGAAAAAAACATGCATCTTGAAACAGAGCTGCAGAAAAACAGCAGGTCTGAATCGCTATCAGTGCTAGCTGCTTTCCGCTGAGCTGAAGTGACCATTTTCAGATCCTTTCAATCTGTGGTGAAAAGATCATTACCATGCTACTCCCGGGAAGTCAGTCCTCCTGCAAGTGAGCTCCTTTGTTATGAATATGGAACAGATGGAACCAAATCTATCTGCTCCATAGGAACAAAAACACTTACAACCTAGCTCTCTCTATTAAAAACTCTACTTAGCTCCTTTATAGCACTGGCTTTCTGTGCACTGCTGTGAGGTTTTGACTTTATAGAAAAAGGCACTTCATAAAAGCAATAGTTCTTACTCTTAAACCAAAAGCGGCCTAAGAACTGCAGAAGATGAATGCAGAGTTTAACCCGCATGGCTCCTTGGAGATATGCAAATATTCAATTGCTTTTTTTTTGTAAGCTAGAGAAAGGATTTTTTCTAAGGAGGAAAAATAGCCATATGTCGCAAAGACTGTGCATCAATGGCAGTGAAGTACATAGATGGTAATATGCTACTCACTTTAATAAAGGTTGACTCTAAGTATGTTATTGCAATAAGGAACGTGGATTTTATTTGTACATATGTAAGTGTGGATCAAGATGACACTTCTGCAAACAAATCTGTACCAGTCTTTCTTTTTTGGTAGGAGACAACCCCCCCTGAAATTAGGTCCTCATGATACATACAAAAAAGATTTAATGTGTCAATTTATCTCCAAATATTGCATCTTGTAGGGTCTAGTTCCTAAGACTTTAACAGAAACTATATCAGTATTACACCAATTAATTTTGCAAATTGAAAATATGCATAAACTGTAGCTGAAACCAATAGATTTACTTGCTGCCTCTGCTCATTTGCAGCGGAGTTAAGCAGGTACATGTAGAGTATCTGTCACTTCTCTTACTGTCAGAACAATAACGAATGTTTATTCCTAGCCGCACACGCACACATACACACAGATATGGTTTGTATCAACTTCTCACAAAACCCCATACAACAGAAGTCAGTGGCCTCCTTTACTCACTGTTTAATATGTTAATACATTTACCGTCTGGCTGCTTTTTCAGAAGTAATTGAAAAAAGGATTTCTGTGGCAGGATGCTTTAATTCTGACTAAATCAAGTCTTCAGGCAAATCTCCCCCTGCCAACGAAGGCACAGCTTGCCTGAAGTCGTAACCTTTGCTGGCGGAAGGGAACTGGCCTTGAAACAGATCATGAAGCAGATGTTTTATGCCAAATCAGAGTCTAGGGATACACAGGCTACTGCAAATAAAACTCTTCTCCTGTCTGTTCAATCATTTCAATTCCCTGCAGTGTGAAATATGAACTTGCCAACAAATGGTCGGTGTGCTATGCAGCACAGCAGGGAGAGCAAGTGCCACAGATGCACCAAGGGCTGGAAAACTCCTTCATTAGGTCTGCTTTTCAGCCCAAGCCTCAGCAGTGACATGTGGGAGCCACCTCCAGTGGAAGGTGATGGCATTTGTAAAGACAAGTTTCCATCAGCTCCAATTACAGAAATTGTGTGCACTTGCTTGGAGGTTCATAGGGCTGTATCCACATATCTCAGTCATTAGAGGCTCACGACAAAGGTGGGGTTTTTTAACAATTTTTCTTTAAAATTTTTCCCACCTGAGACATGACTGCTGGTACAATACCCACCTACGGGCTCACAAAAAAATCCCATCAGCTTAACATCAGGGCTCTGCTACACAGTTTATGACAAAGGCCTACAGGAAATCCCATTGTTGAGTAGTGGAGCAGCTTCATGTGAGCCCTGCTCCCACCAGTTCTGAGGAGCACGGCAGGTCTGTGGTGCCAGCTGAGCAAAAGGCCAAGACAGCCCAATGCTCCAGCTCCCTCTGTTACTGGTGTCTCCATCTAGGTGTTTCTCTCTGATTAAAGCATTGGCTGTCTAGAGACACACACTTGCTCTTGAGAGATACCTGTTGAAAACACTAGTTAAAGGTAAAAGAAACCTTGTACTTTCAAGTCAGTTTCCATCCACATCAACGCTACAATGACTCTTTTATGTGTTTCTAAGCTAACAGTTGCACTTTGACTTAAAAGGAGGGAACAGCTAACAATACCAGACTACCTTAGCCCTTGATTATGGGAGAGCAGAAATGGGGCTCAAGTTGATAAGAATATTGTATTTGCACTTAAAAAAAGAAACAACAAAAAATAAACCAACCAAAACCAAAAAACCAAAACATAACAACCTGGTAAAATGCAAACATACCGTTCAAAAGAACATACTGACAAGCTTTCAAGATGTTTACAATCTGCAATAGAGATCATATTTTCATAAGAACTCTGTGCTTCATGTGCAAAGCATTTTAGAAATCTGGCCAACTATTTGGATACCTAAGTGACAGCTAAGTACTTCAAAATTTATGACTCTAATTGGGAACGCTAAGCACTTCTGACATATGGCCTGTAATATGCAATCTATTTATTTCACCTACTTTTGGACTAGGATCAAGGAAGAACAGGATTGAAGACACTTATGTACAATTTATATAGAATAAATTACAGATATTGTATCTACCCTGGGTTTAGGTGGGTTGTTGTGGTTTTTTTTTCTTTTTTGAAAATTTGTGTGTTCAGGTGGATTTCAGATCAGTCCCCTAAAGCCCAGATAGAGATTCCACTTAAATGTAGATGCACTGAAATCAATGTCATTTTCACTGATGGTTAAGTCAAACAAGACCATGACAATCAAGTAATCTGTGTGCACAGTTGTCTATTTTTTTTTTTTTTCAGAAGTCCAGTTAAAGTGAATCAAATTAATAATTTTTAGCATTCAATGTGCATACACAATCTCTATTTACTTTTCAAATCTGAAGCAAAACCATCAGTGGGAAATTTAAGTCTATAAATAAAAAAGCTGTTTCTTCACGAAATGGCACAGAAAAAATTTACTGCTACTTTTAGTCTTTTTTCCCCCCCTTCCCTCACAAAAAGCTATTATTTCAGGGTCTTCTTTCTTCAGCTGAAAATACAGGTGCTGAAGAGGTAAGACAATTCTGTGGGACCTTCTGTTGCTGTTTTATTTGTATGACTTTCATTGCTGACATCTTTGTAGAATGTACTTGTGCTTTTAATTTCACCTCATACTTATAAGGGTGGAGTGCAGATTTACATGTGTATTTTAGCACAGAGAACAACATATGCTGTTCACAAGCACTCTGTGGAACAGCATACATCCTCATGAAAATCCAGCTGTACTTACACAAGTACCAAAAGTGTAATTTTAATTTACATTTTTTTAAGCACAATGTTCCTCATCCTCCTAGTCCATACAGTTGTGAAAATTTTCTCTTCCTTTTCCGCCTACAACTTTGATCTGGCACCAGGTTCCCCAAGAGATTTATTTTTGGCTTAAGTCAATTCCTCATTCAAAATATTCTTCAGTTCACTAAAAAGAAAAAGTCCTAGGCAGAAATCTCTCTTCTCAGCTAAGCTGGCATATTAAGAAATATTCTCCCTAGATAGTTCTTTGTAATGGCTTTTCCCAAGCTAACTCTTAATGTGCATTTTTAGACCTGTGTAAAATCTAGCACAGATTATTGGATTTCCAAATTATCCCATAATTTGGTTAGAAGCAATGCTATTGTTTCTGATGAGAACAAGCAGCTGGTGTGGCCAAGCAGAGAGCGGTTCAAGGGTTTGAGAGTGCACAGAGCCCTCAAATCACCCCTCACAGCAAACACTGGCCATTACACAGTATTAGGTGCCAGGTAACTGCAAAGCTACTGGAAAAGGTGGTTTCTCCCTCATTTAAGAAGGCAGCAATATTATGGCATGACACATAGTTTGGAGAGCTCCAGTGAAAATGAACACTTTATATTTTGCATCCCAAGGATTTTGGTGGCAAACTTTCTGAAAAGTGGACATATTTCTTTACAGAAGCTGCAGCACATTTGTAGAGAATGGCTCCTTCTGCCATTTTCTTCCACAGGAGAGAGTTCAGTGGGAATGTTTCTCCTCTAATACACATCCATCATACCACATTAGTTACCAGGAAGAAAGAAAGGGGAACCAAGCACAGCAGGGAAGTAGACAGATGATAGTCACACCTCTACCCTGAGAAGTATCACAAGCAGTCCCCTATCTAAACTAGGGCTGAATTTATCTTTAACCTCATTTTCATTTTGGAAAGCATAAGTGATGTGTAGTGATAATAGCGTGGTTATGCCGCATCGAGGACAAGAAAGAACAACTGGTCAGCTCAGCCCATAGAGGAGAAATATAATCTAGGGAAAATATAATACCATGCCCAGGAGGCATTTCACTGGCATTTTATATTACAAACACCTTATCTTTCAGTGGAGTTAAAATTATGTATATTTTCAGTTTGACAAAATTATCATTTTTATAATCAGAATAGCTAAAGCCTTTAACACAAAAAGATTATTTTTTATCAAAGATTTAAGCAATACATGACTTTTTCATATTATTATTTTTTTTATATATATATGCGCATGTAAGAGCACACAATCCTTACACACATAGCTAAACAAATACATGATAAATACAGGAAAAAAAGGTCAGTCAGTAAAGAAGAAAACATTGCTACATATTTTTTGCTATTTTTGAAAGAATAGTACCTCTAGGCCAACACTTGGCCTTAGGAAAAAAAGTACTAATAGACCCTGCACTAAATAGATTCACTGCAAGTTTCACACACACTTCTATTAAGCCATGGATGTGATCAAGTTCTCAGACACCACAGAATTCACCAGCTGCCCCATACGAATTTTGGGGGAAGAGGGGGCATATTAACTCCATGTCACAGGAGTTCCAAAACCTCCATGAAACAGAATCACCCCTGTGGAAATCTCTTGTTTGATGCTGAACAGAAGCCTTCCCTATTACTGTTTGAGTATTAGCCATACTAAGTTTCCCAGGGGAATAACAGTACCCCTACTGATTTTATCATGCCCTTTTCGTGTGAAATATTTCACTGAAAATAATTGGAACCTAATGATGCTTCAGAGGAGTCTCTACGCAAGAGAAAGAAATAATAGGAAGAAGTGTTATGTTTGAGACCATACTTTCTTTTCACAGGATTCTTAGACATCCAATGGGAACTGTCAGAGCCACCAATCAATTAATTTTCTAATCTCTCTGTAATGAGTTTTCTTCTCCTTCAACCCTTGTTTGTCGCCTTTGTAGCAAACAGCTGATTTTTCACTTGTGTTTTGATTTCCTTCATTTTATACCATCCTAAAACGCAAAAGTGGAAGAAAAAAGGGAGCTAGCTGTAACGGAACAAAATATAGCATGTCTATTCTTTAATTCCTTGGAACATGATAAGCCCAAAAAGTAGTATGCTAGGAAATTGATTTTGTCTGTCCAAAACACGTGGAAGTGTGAAGGTCATGCTGGCAGTCTGCCCTGCATTGCTGTTAAGCCCTGCAATATTCGTTTTGACCTCCTTCTTATCATTCTAGTAATTTCTTCACACCCTGTACTGAATTCATGGACCGCTCCTACAGTATTCCAAAGAACTACTTGCAGATGCACATAATATGAAGCAGTCACCTGTTCTACTTTTTCCTGGAGATCTAAATAGGGCACATGAAGCCATCTTGAGGAAAAAAAGGTATGATGTGGGCAAAGAAAGAAGAAAGCATGAAGACAAAATGACCCAAAATGTGCTAAAACAGCAGCTAGATAGACATATCACTTCTCCTATTGGAAATCTGGAGTTGCCCAAAAATTAAGAAATGTGGGTCTGGTTTGTTTTTTAACCTCATTCTGCTTTGTTGATTAACCTGTTTCTGCTTTTAAAATGAATTACACCATCTTATGTCTCCACTGTATAATTTTATCAAGGAGGCAACAAATCATGCCGGCAGTGACGGTCTGCGCTGAAGTGGAATGTATAGTAAAATACAGTTTTCCTCAAATGAATTGCTGAAACCGTTAATCTTTATCTAAATGCCCATAATAACTGTTTTGTTCTCTGTGGCAGTTGGGAGAAAAAAATGTCTTCCAGAAAGCATTTTGGCAGCCAATCTGCTTGTTAATAAAACCTGGAGAAACATTTGTGATTAATATAAATTACTAATTCCACTTTTAATGCCTAAATGTGACAGTGACTAATTTACACAGTTTCGCTTGAGCTGCCACTGAGTATTTCAAGTGGGACTGTGAACAAAAAATGCTGTTGCACGGGTGTATGTTTCCAAGCAAGATGCCACAGGTGCAGTGCTACAGATGAGGAACCTTATCTCTGGCAATCATTTCTAACCACGCTGGCTGATTGCTCTGCTCGGGCTGGGGGAAAAAGGGTCAGCAGTGAAAGCCACCTAACACCCTCTAATTGTGAGTTGGAAGTGGCACGTTTTGTACAGACGTGGGAGCTGGTTACAATGAAGTATGAGGTGGTTGTTCCTTCTGCTACCTAGTCGGCAGCATTTTTTTAGTGCTGCAATGGGCGACAGCTAAACTCCTCCCAATTTAAGTTCAAAACTCAGTACTGCAGCAATGTGTGTGGGCTGAAATGTGGGCGCTTCGCAGCACACCACCGCACAGCCGTCAAGGAGATGCTTCATTCCTCAGAGGTAGTCTTGTGATCACACAAATTACTCCAATGAGAAGCAGGTAAGAGATACAGCACTATCAATGGTGAAAAATAAGTAATATCCATATTTCAGGGCTTCAGACAACTGGTTTGACAACTAATATCTTTGTCTTGTTATAAATGTACTTTAAATGTATTCTTACATGATTATTAATTTGAAACTCCAGTAACATTATAATTTGGCTGCTTATATTTACCCGCTAATAAAATAATTTTAAAAGTCTTGTGAAATATAAGAAAAATTGAGAAAAGAGATTGCTAAACAATAACCTAGCCATGTCAGTTGCTCACATGGGAACTACACAACACTGTAATCTTCCTCACTGGAACATACCTTTAATTCTGAACAAACATATGCTTTGCTTCTGCACCTCTCTCTGAGAAAGAAACACGTTTTCTACCTTGCTGATGGGCCTATCGAGTTTTGACTCCCTTCTACTTCTACTTTGACCCCTTGTACTTCTTGGTGCTGTTTACAGAAAGGACCTAAGGAAGCCAGATCCCACCTCCATGAAGTACCAATGGGAACTGCACACATAACTCCATTCCCCTGGGGAAAAACAAGTTCATAACTTTTCTGCGCATCACCAGCCAGAAGTAGGGAGGTTTTAATATTAAGCCCTCTTCAAGATGAGAAGGTTGCATTCTTTTACACTCCACAGGATGTTGAAGAAAGACACAACATCTTTTTCAGCCTAGAGCTACTTTATTTCTGCTCAAGATTTCTCAGGCAGAAATATATTCACATGCGTACAGACAGCAAGCCCTGCTGCAGCTGCTGCTAGGGATCCTCACTTCAGTCCCAGTACAGGGCTCTGTGCTGTAGGATAGTGCATTCTTCAATGCCTCACAGCTGAACATCTTCTGCAAAACCCTAAAATATTAGAGAGAAGTAGTCCATATGCAGTTTTTAATGATACAGGCATCGAGATACAGGAAGATGAACCGGTATTAGTAAAAGCAGATGTATCAAAAAACACATAAGAAGAAATCCAAGCTCATATCTTCACAATATCCCCACCTTCAACTATTAAAACATAATGTGTGCTAAGCTGTTCTGGTGTATTTTTCCCTGAACACATTTTGAACACCACTACGACTGAATTGTCAAGGCTCTTTAAATTGATTAATATACTGCCATTCTGATTATCCTTCAAATAATTAAGATCATTTCACCCCCAGAAGATCAGCAACAGCAATGTTATTCCCCATATCCATCATCAAGAGCCTGGTTACTTTTGTGTATAGAGGTACGGCACAAGTGAGACTCTCATACACCTTCAAACCATTCTTAATTCCCTAAAGCAATGCTTTATCTAGCTGGCTATACCACTTGATACTTTAAATATTAAATATCCATGATGTAAAAGGGAAGCCAGGGAGATTTTAGAGGCAGTAAAAATCTCATTTGGCCAATAACATAGATCTGAGGATGACCTACTGCTTTCCTGAGGGAAAGTGGAAACATTTGGAAGTCTGAAAAGATTTTTCTGTATTTTTTCAGAATAAAGCACTTATATGCATTTCTGAATACTCTGTGAAAAATCTTATTCTACGTGATTTATACTGCCTTGCCAAGAATCTTGAAGACAGGAGTATGAACTGCATGTGCCATTTTGAGCCCAGAGTCTTGGCCACCTTGTCTGAATAGCATGCATTACTGGGAATAAAAAGAAAAAGTTATTGAGCGTTACTTAACATCCTCCTATTTTATAGCCTCCTCTAATATTAGAGAGTTAGGTAGCTTAGGAACAAATTTACTTCTTTTAAATCTGAGTATTTATGAAAATATGGAGTTTAATGTTAAGTATTAACTTATGAAGCAAGATCATCAGCCAATTGTTCAGCATGCAGAAACATTTTTTCATTGAGGGAATTTGGTTTTGGTCTATTGGTTGCAGGCATGCATATATACTCGGTTTGTATCATGACACACAGACAGTATCAGCAGAAAAAGTGCTGCCTTGGTGAGTTAGTCTGAGAAACAGGGAGACTAACATGCTGAGGACATGGAGGCAATGAAGTACAACACTGTTATTCCAAATGTCACTGCCACGTTATTTCCACTTCTGTTGGCATCTGCTCCATGTTACAAAATACATACTTCCAATACAGCAGCTCATTAAACAGGTTTCAGTTTGCTCAGAAATCAAATTAGAACACTGTTACAGAGTTATAAGTCCTCAGATAATTATTAATAATATTCTCCACTTCTATGAGTTCTTTCATCCAAGGAATCTACATGCTTCACCTTATTAATCTCATAACATCACAGTGAAGTACCACTGCAAAGAGCCTCACCCACCACTGAAGTGCAGCCACCTCTGAGATGTTAAGTTGTAGCTGTTGAACATCAAAACTGATTTAAAGCAAGGAATGATGAATGGTCCACCAGGATTTAAAGGGCTGTAGGTAATTCATTCAATTGTACTTCCAGCAGAACACTGGAATTTAAATACTTGCTTTTAAGAAAGTTGCAATGGAATTTTTACAAGATTCACAAATGTTAAGAATTACAGTAATCCTCAGCCACCAATATGGAACACTTCGTCAATATTTCCCTTAAGGCAGATGTGTCACATATGGCCTTATCAAGTTCCTAATGCTCCTTGGAGGTTTTTTATCCAAGGTCTAACTGAGCTATCTTTTTAATGTTTGTGATTTGATGATCACATAACAACATTCAATACATGCTTTATTTTCCTACAACATGAACTGGCCTTCATCAAGCATGCTAGATGAGAAAGGAAAAAAAAAAAAAAAAAAAAGACAGAGGAAAGAAGACTGTCCCTCATCCTTTCTGTCTGTGGGCACTCCCTCATTCGTCAATCATCCAAAATCAGTATTTCAGTCGAAAGCAACACAAGTCACTGGTCTTCCTACAGGGGTGAAGACCTTATACAATATGCTTATGAGACAGCTTTCAAAGTTGCAGATATCTAGCATATCATCCCCTTTTCTATATTTCTGTTGCTATCAGGATCTTAATGGCACTTGAATTTTTGAAGCACATGAATCCAAATCAGCTTCTTTCAACTTGTTATCTGAAAGACATTCATTTCCTTTGAAAAACTCAAACAATAGAGACCAGCACTTCCGTGGGTTCTTTCTTCATTTTCGTATATGGATTTCTCCCGAGTTCCAAATTATTCAACAGCTTTTAATGCTCCCTTTGAGGATTCTAAGAACACTACCAACGTCAAAATCTATTAGACACTGGCGATTGTTTCTGCTTTCTTTTTAGCAGGACCAGCACTTAATTCTTCTGATGCTTTCTAACAGAAACCAAGTCCTTTAATCTACACACTAGGCTAAGCATGAATTCCCTTTCAAAGGTCACCTTCCTTGTCTGTCTAATATTATCACACAAAAATATTTTTTAAAGTACACATTTATCAAACCCTTTCAATTGCTTTGATTTCATTCAGAACATCTTGAGTGACTCTGGTAAACCAGCTATCAAAGCAGGATTCATAGTAGCGTGGCATATCTGAGCCCACTGCAGTCAAAGTACGATCAGTGTTTATGCTGATCAGATCTTCACTGAAAGGTTCATCGGGGACCTGGCAATAAACAATATTTCCCTAAAAGAAAAGTGCAATTAACACACTAAAAATGTTTGTAATTCCCTCAGCATCCTTTAATAACGTTCTTTAGTTAACCTTTGTTTTTTAGCTTTTGGTGCGAACCAGGATATCTGGAGAGTTCCAAAAGGGATCTTCTAACCTCATGTCTTCAACAAGCAATGAGAAAACACAAACACCAGCAGTACCTGCATTAACTAACACCTGTGGAATTGAAGACAGACAGCCTTTTTCACTTGCTGAAAGACAAATGCAGTCTTTGCTTTCAAACCAAAATATCCTTTCAGGACCCTTTTTTTCCCCTTCCTTGCTTTTGTGTTCATCTGAACCCCTTGCAGAGTAACCCACCTTAACTTGCATACCCAAACTTATGTTCTCTTCCAAAGGACATTAAAATCACTGTCATACCACTAAGTAGTTAGTTTCTGCTTTCTATATATTTCATTTGCTTCTGTTTCAGTAGTAATACTATTTTGTCTGTTTTCAGGCTAACATACATTAACCTGAGGTGAGCGTCTCCTAAGAACTAAGTAAAAATTGAGACTTCAGGTCATGATCTATTATTTACTTTCCCAACCCCACACTGTGCACTCCCTAACTAAATAAAAGTTAATTTCTCTGTAAATATTTAATAACCTTTTCTTCTTTCAAAAGTAAACTCAACCAGTGCTTGTTGATTGCATGTCTGCAATGTTGAATTCACTTCAATGTAAATTTGCTATCAGAAAGATAGATTTTTTTTTCTTGTCTTTTCCTAGAATGAACATGCAAAGAAGGGAGATCCAAGCTCATCTGAGCAATATATGAAGGCAATGGCACAACAAAGGAAAGTGGCATTTTCAAAACTAACAGTTCAGAAAAAGAGACAGTGATTGTTCTCAAATTATTGCATTTTTTTAAAATAATGGAAGCAAGAGAGGCAAGTAACATCCTTAAAAGGTAAATTGCAAAGATTTTCAAAAAAGCACCAGCTAAATACCTAACTAACTACTTAATATTTCTGTCTTTCCAGAGGTCTAGACTACACAACATATTTTGTAACCCCTAAATAGAATATACCTGACATAGTCAGCCTTCCCCCTCTCCTGCAGAGAGGGCAAAGGTTTCAGATCATCTGCTGAAGAAAGGAAACCTGGCAAGCAGTAATTTCTTTAACGTGCAGATGCAGAAAGGTAACAAAGGCAGTCTCCATAGCCTGGACTAGAGCCTGCTTATAATTTTGATGAAGAAACAAGGAACAATGTTTCACCATGTTGTCTCTTCAGCACAAACTAAGAGAAAAACATTCCAGGATGGACAAGTCTCCCCTGAGAAGGTTTGCATTTAATGGTTAACTTCGTGTACGGTGCTTCCCTGCAACTGCTGTAAAGCCAACCTTGTTACTGTCCTTAACAGAGCGAAGGATGAAGGCAAAAACTACTTAAGCTACAGAAAAGGAGGAAAAATGCTTTTGTGTCTCTGAAACATGCCTAAAAATTTAATTTCAGTGAATACCAGGCCAATAAGCTACTAGTAAATGAACATCTCTTTGCTACTAATTTTTTGCTATTTTACCTTTCATTAAAAAAAAATAATTCCATCTAAATGCAGTTGAATATCATAAAGCTCTTCATATTTTAAAGCACTTTGGAACAATTATTTTGAAGAGAGCCCTTGACAGTTAAATGACTCAGTTAAATGAATGTTATAGAAGATACATAATGATTTTTAGTGAAATATTGAATATAACCACAAATGAGGAAAACCAGACATAAGCAACCTGGGTGTATTTGAATAATAATGCCTTGCTTGAGAGTTCAATGGATTTTGTATGCTCTAACAATGAAGCTATTAGCTAGACAGACCAAGCTGAGATTTCTTTTTTTTTTCCCTTCACTTTTATATTTGGTTTTCACCTTTATTCAACATTTCTCTTTCTTTTTTAAAATTTAGAAAACCAATTTTTTAAAAATTTTTTTTAAATGCTTGCAGCTACTGATGCCAGCCCCGTGCTACATTTTATTGCAACCATGTGATGGTAAAGACTGCATTCCTTAGCTTAAATATTCCTGCTTCTTTTACCGATGATACTCAGAAACGGAATGAAAAGAAACAACCAAAACCAAACAAAAAAAAACCACCAAAAAATCCAGAGCTCCCAGGGAGCCTGACAGCAGACTTCTGAATGACACAAAATTTCTGTTAAAGTTAATGGGAAGCTTTTGTGAGTGACAGGAGTAGGACTGGGGCCTACACAGTACAGATTTATTCATCCTACAACATTATCCGCTTAACTCTGATATCTTTACATGATTTCTCATGACCATATAAAAAAAAGTTTTAAGTAACATTACAGTTTGCTTTTTAAAATTATTTTTGTTATTATTACTACTATTGTGCTTCAGGACAAGAAGGCAGCACTGTTCTTCTGATGCTGAACCACCGCTCATTAGAGGTTTTTATTGGCTGGAAGAAAAAGAAATGGATGGAAAACTGTCCACTAGTAATATATTTCCCTGTAGATTTAGGAAAGGAAAAGAAAAATCTCAATGCTGAAGAAATGAAGCTTTAAAACAGGGATCATACATACTCGATTTCTCTGGTGAAATGAAGTGGAATGACAGTTTCACAGTAGAAAGGCCAGCTACACATATGAAGGCAATATTTATTGGGATCTACGGTCTGTCTAAAGCTTTCAACTTTCTAGTCTAACACTAAAAACAGAAAAAAAATATTGCTGGAGCAGTCAAAATTTGTTAGGAGTGGAAGATTCAGGTACAAAACAAATTCATGAAATAAGATCTTTGTTGGAGGATTAAACAAACAAGACAGCTGAAGCAGTATCAACTACACAGTGGAGTCCGGGAATCAGTTTGCTTCACCCACTGGTTTTTAACCTCCTGGTGTTTTCACCTCCTTAGCCCCAGACACTATCCTGCATCTCCCATGGGTGCCAAGCACAGCCCCAATGAAGGCCTCCATGGAGGGGAGCACGGAGCTCTGGGAGAGTGCTCCCCATTGCTTCGGGAAGTGGGCACGAAGGTGTGTGAGCCCATTCACACTCCCCTGTCTGCCACCTGCTCCCACAGCACCCAACATCGCCCATGCTGACAGAAACAGCTCGTCCAAGAAAAAAGGAGGGGAAAAAATGGAAGGAAGAAAAAAAGGAGCCACTTGGCTTGATGCTAGCAATACTCGCCGTAAGAAATTACAACTTTAAATACCCACTGGACTCTGGACATCAGCAGCCATACCACTTACACACTACACAGACCTCACTTTCCTTGGGCGATAAATATTACAGAGAAGAGTATGTCATCTCAGCAAATAAGAAAACCCAGGAGTTTCACATGCAAAGGATTAATTATTTTTCCTCATATTTGGGGACAGCTTCCATCCTACCCTTCTTGCCCCTATCCTCTTCTCCTCCTCCTTCACCTCAGAGTGCTAGAATAAACGTAATAGTGTGTTTTGCTTTAAAAGTCAGCCACGGTTCAGTGAACAGGCTGACATGCTATTTCATGTGAGAAAAGAAGCTGTGATTTAATCTTATTTTCACTAGCTAGATTCCTAGCTAATATCTGGGGATAGTTAAGCCTGCATTCACTGTAAGACATCTGCATTATATACTGTTTGGCCCTCTGCATTTCCACAGAGCATAGGTGAAAAATTAACTGGGTTTCTTGCACCTGCTGTGCAACACTGGTAAATCTCTATATACTCACAGATGTAGAAATATTCCCGGCCTGGCCTGAACTCAAATCCTAGTGAGAAGGGAGTGAAGAGCTGGAACTTTTCCGAGAACTTCAATGGTCCATTCGGGGAATGCGGCCGATTACACTCCCACCTCTTGAACCCTTTGGAGGTGTGATCGCAGGAGCTGTAGCCATCAAAGTTCACCATGTACAGAACATAGCGTTCGGTCTTGTCTTCCGGCACTGAGTCTTCATAGTGAGGGCAGAACACATCCAGGTAGTCATTGATGCAGACATCGATGTGGTAGTCGCCCTGCTGGAATCTGAAATCACAGGAAGAGTTCAGACATAAGCACAGTTAACTCAGGATGACCTTGTTGCAGGATAACATTCTCATAAAAGGGGCATCACTAATGGCACTTCATTTCACTCCAGCCATGCATATTCACTCTCAAAAATAACCCTTACAATTCACCAGAGCTGTCAGAGACTGCTTATGCAGGACTATGATCGTATGACCTTCTGGATAAAGGTTTTGCTCTCTTCTTTTACTAAATGAGTCTGTTGCTAAAGCGTACCAAGTTATAGACTTTCTTTTCCTATGGTTTACTGAATAAACAAACAAAGAAAGTATCTGCTTTATTTGATTGTGGGTTTGTTTTGTTTTTTTTAATTGGAGAAAGAGCAAGAAGCAGCGAAGAAGCAAAGAAGCCAAAACTGTATCAGCCTCCCCAAATCAGTGTCTATATAAACATCTACAAATGCATGCAAATAAATAACCCAAACATATCCTCTTCTCTGAATCAGGCAGTAATCACCCCTGTGCTGAAAGCTGATTTGACTGCAAGTACTTACAGTTACTACAAGAGCACAAACAGGTTTCCTCTTTCTTCATGAATAGCAGCAGTTTGTCAAGATGCAAAGAAAAGCGTGTATCGCTTTTTAAAGATATTTGAAAAACAGTGCGTCTCCTTTGCCAAAAGTACACAGTGGAGACATTGCTCTGTTCAGATAAAAGGATTCTGGGATACGATTAGCAGCACTGAGTCTAATGTGACAGTTCTGAATGAGTGCCAGCTGAGAAATGCAGCACAAGGCACCAGCCCAGATGCACTTTATTATTACTATTATTATTACTGAGGACTCCTTAGAGATGTGAGGTTCTTGTTTTGTTGGGGGTGGGGAGGGTGTTCCTTTCCCCCCCCCCCTCCATGTTTCACTTACATTACTTCTCTAATGCCTACCACAGTATCTGGAAGAAACTATGGGAACAAATTCACTGCCTCCATGGGAGCTTATACCATGATGGATTTAATGATTCCATAAACCAGGTCTGTACGTCCATCAAACTCCCTGGGGCAGCCAAAGAAACCAACCACTGACCTACTCCACTTCAGGCTGACTGGGCTACTTGTATCTTCTCTCTTTCACGGCTGCAGTTGTCAAGTGTACCACAGAGCAATAAAAAGGCCATGACAGATTTAACTATAATACTTCTTTTTAGCTGAGGGGCATATTTTAAACACCTGATGGGCTTGAAATCTGCCATCTGGATCCTTCTATCTAATTTCAGAGAAAAAGCAATGATCTGCTGGCCCTCCAAGGATAAATTCAGAGCAAACTACACCTTTTCATATCCCTACAATAATTTAACTTCAATAAAATAGCTTTTTAAAGGGGAAAAACTGAACACGCATCAAAGCATGATGTATCTGTATAATTTCAGCCAGTGCACAGCCTCATGGTTTCATTCTGTAACACAGAAAAGCCTCTCTGAGCCACAGCTCTTCCAAGAGAATTTACATTTATCTAAATCATTAGTTAAAAATATATTTTTGTACGCCAGTGCTTTCAAAACCTGTCACCGGAACAGATACTGTCTTAACACATTTGCAAAAACGTATTGTTTTCAAATTGGTGTCTATTCTCTGTATCAGTTAACAGCATACCATTTCTTACAGGTACTGAAAAAGAGTATCTTCCACGTTATGAATAGAAAAGCCACATTCTGGCAATGATATCTCTATTATTTTTTTTTAAATTATAGTTTTAGTAAGTAAAAATGAATATATATTTTTTACATATGTGTGTCTGTGTGTTTGTGTGTGTATGCTTCTTTTTAACCATGCAGGTGAAGGGACAATGCAGTTTTCTCATGGGATTCTCAAGGTTACCTCATATCTGCCTGTTCTTTCAGAATAATGCCCAATTACGGTTTTGAGACAGAAACTATATGCTTCCTGAACTATACTTATGTAACTGTAGACATTCAGGATCAGAGTGGTCTCCTTAACATTAGACTTTTACAACAAAAACAGCTTTATGTGAACTGCTTCTCCACATTCTTTTTAAGTCAATGGAGAGAAACAGCAACTTCTCGAGTCCAATTCATCTGGCCTGTTTAGGCCCAAGGTACACTGAAATGAGATGGATCACACTGCTGAAGCAGCTATTTCTCTCTTTTAACCAAAACGAGAGTCTAGACACATATTTTCCAGACAGTCTGCACTGTAAATAGCTGAATTTGAAGGGAAGAACCCAACTGCGCAGCCTATGATAATGGAGTTGATAAATACAAAGAGACAAATCACACCTTAAATCCGCGCTAGCAATGAAATCAAACTTGTAATCTGCACCAGTGAACTGTTCTACCCAATACTGCATGCAAAGAGCTCATCTGACTCCCTTTTGGCAAAGTCCCCTACTGTATTCTTGTTAAACAAACAAAACCACAACACAACTGTCCTCTTTGATCATTGGTAATTTAGTAGATTCATTCTTATTTCTGCTTCCCTAAGTGCTGAAGCAGTTAAGTGACTTCATTCGCCCCAGCACACCCTTGCCTGTCAAACACGTGGAAAGTAAGAAGCAAGCACTGCCTGCAAAGCACACAACCAAGTCCTTTTTATCCCAGTGCCCTTCCCTCCCCGCTCCTCTGCTCTCTCAGTATTTTCATTCCACAGTCATTTGCCGTAGCCAGAGAGTGTTTACATTTACATGTCTAAAAAAGGAAGAAGATGGTGCATATTTTAAGTGATCTAAACTGGCCTTTAGCCGATATTGCTGGCACAGCAGTGAACCTGCTCCAGGGAAAACGTGTACCAAGGTATTTTATCAGGCCGCTTTGAGTGAAGTCTCTTCACTCTATACAGTAACAGCAATACTGAAAAGAGATTATAAGCCAACTAAGAAGCAGAAAGCAGGTATTTCTTTCCCCTCTTGTAATATCTTAAAGTCAGTAATCAAAACCTCAGCATGTGTACTGAAGAGAAGTAGAACTAATTTTATTTTTGCAAAAGGGGCTGTGACATCTCCAGCCAACTCTTGGAGTGAACTGAGGCGATTCTCGTTTCTCCAGCTACAAGGCAATGTGTTGTATTTACCTTCTCGAAGATGAAACACAAAGGCCTTTATCCTGAACAGAAAGGCAAAGGATGGTCATGAGTAACTCACAAAAAAAATCATCAGCTTAGACTCCTCAAAGCTATTAAAGGAAACACTTCAGAAACCCATTTCCAAGAATTTTAAACCACATCCGAGAGGAAAACACTTAACAGTGTTAAGTATAATTATTAGTAGTGTAATGTCAGGTATTAGACTGAAACAAAAGTTCCACTTCAAATGAAAGCATTTGTCAATGTTTAGCCACCTACATATGTTGAGGAGCACAACATGTAAGGGGAAGGTGGAATCTGTTAACAGACATATTTATAAAGGAGACAGGAATGGCAGATCTTCTGATGACTGCATTTAAAGTTTAAGAAGTTTGTCCCTTTTTCCAGTCCCACTCAGAATAGAAAGCTTGCTTTCCTACACTCTCTAGTAATGTTACTGATGTACTTTCCTCAGTTAGGTCTTCATCCAGTTCTGGCAGATTCTCATCTAGGGTCCCATGCCCTTCGGGAACCAAGCAGTAATCACGATCTTTACATAAATCCCACTATGAGGGAGAAACCAGTCCTATCTAGAATTTGCATAACAGAACATTGTGTTGTGGCAGAAACCAACCAAAAAGGCTTCCCCAAAACTCTGACAGGATCTACAAACCTTCTTGCAAACAATGTCATTTGTCTCCATACACTCTGTCTTACACAGAGCAAAATGCAGCTATTCTTCAAACATAATTAACCTTTGTTTTGTGTCAGGTGGCATTCAAACAGTGTCTTGAAAACCTGCATACTACAAAGCTAGCTATTAAGCAGTAGGGCTCTAAAAGCCATTTTGAAGACAGAGACAGATAGTTAAGTAGCTTCTAAACCTAAACATTTCCATAACCAACAAACACCAGCTTGCTACACAAAACTTGCACACTCCTTCCAGCAAAGACAGTCATATGAATGTTTCTGTGCTAAAGTGCTACTGATGAAATACCCAGGTATTCAGGATGCAGAGAAAGAACTTCATGGTAATTTTAACCACAGAAACACAAGACTAGCAAAACATTTTCAAAGTAATTAATGCCTTCTGTATTCTGTTTATCCATTAACACAACTGAAAGTACACAGTCTGTGTGCATGCTTCTCTTCATAATTTTAAGTTCTGAAGCATATGTGGCTCGTCTTTAATAACTTTGCTGGTCACTGAAACAAGTGGTGATGTATTTAAAAAGATACTTAGAATGCAACAACAGTGTGTTTGGGTTTGTTTCTTTCCTCCTTTCTTTCTTGGAATAAACACTATAAAAATCCAGTTTAAGAACAGCACAAGTAACACTAATTGCCCATTATCATTCAGATAGATAAAAAATTTCAATAGCTTCTTGCTTGTTGCTTCCCATACAAATCTTATTAGTTATATTCTATGACCCTTCCTGTAAAGTCAACACACCAGATGCTCTACTTCAAGATAAGTGTACTGGAAAATGTTCCTTTTACTGTGTCAACCTTTCTTTATTTGGAGTCTGTTCTATCAAATGCACGCGGCAAGGCTTCACTGGGAACCAGAAAAGACTTCAAATAACTGCTCTAACAATGAATTATGAAATTCTGGTGTTCAGTCTGATATCAGAAGGTATCAGATGCAAATGGCCCCAGTTCTGCTGCCTGGAGCCTGCACAGCCTGTAACACCAACGCACAGAGGACACTGTCACTGCTGAATGCCTTACACCAGCTGCCTTGCTCTCAAATGATAATCTGGAATCCAAAGCAACATCAACAAAATTTGCTCCATTGATTTATCCTTGGGGTAAATACAAACCATAACCACTCAGAGTTCTTCAGAAACAGCACAGCAAAAAGTTACTTTTTCTGCTTCCTAAGGAGAAAAGGCTTCCGTGAGCAGCCCATGTGCATACCCCTGTAACTGCTGGTCCTTTTTATTTTCACAGCCACTAAGCCAGTTTTAACTAAATTTAATGGTAAGAGAGAGGTCCCAGAGAGAAGCCCATTCCTACAAGTATCGTGAAAAAAGCAGCCAGGTGAGAAGATCCCCTAAGCATCTCAACAAAGGCTGAACCACCAGTAGATCACATGTTATAGACAATAGAAATATCTCTTACAAATGCTGTAGACACAAGAAAAGCTTCAACTGGAAAAACACATAAATAGATTGAAAATTAAGTGCATTTCTGTTAGCTAGTTATGAAACTATTTGCTTAAATTACTAATAGGAGAGAGATGAGTATGAAGTAGGTATTTGTATATGCAATAACACACAAACCCCAAACATTTTCTGGAAAACGTTAATATCATTTAAAAGGATAGACTTTTAATTGCTCTTAGGATACGATGATGTCAGTTATTTACCACTCCACACTACTGAGCTTGCTCACAGCTTTTGCCTCTGTTTAGGTGGCAAGCGTAGTGCATTAGACCATCCCTAGCTTTACTCACATGCTGTGACTGGAATACAGCAGGGTAACTTGAGCCTCGTTATTCTTTTAGACAGTCCAAGCCCCCTCATTTCAGCTAACTTAAAGCTGTTATGTGTGATGAGGGAAATCTTGTGGTTGTTAATTATCTGAGGGGTTGTGGGATTAAGTGTACCATTTTACTGCAGATAATTTTAAAGATGCTATTTCTGTGCTACGCAAAAATAACCTCTTTAATGCTTTTCTGCTCTTTTTACTGGCTTTGTCACAACATTTAATAAACTCTGTTCCCATAGCTCTGCTGACATCAACAATGATTCTAATGCACAAACAATGAAGTAATCAAAGAGCTATTTTAATTTTAGCTCTATTCAAACCAAAAGAAAATTCAACATTTTCCAGATGCTAAGAGAAGTGGGTTTGCTAACAGTAGCAAGCCAGTGACATTTTAGATCTCTAGCAGGATATTGCTACCCTGAGCAAGCAAACAAAAAAACCCTGTAATATAAAGGAGCTGTCTATGACCTTTTAGTCCTTAGGTTACAGTTTCACAAGTTAAGACAAGTTCAAAACACCATGAGAAAACACTATGTAGGAAGCAAAATACTGACTGACAAAAGAGAAACAACTAATCGAGCCTGTTGTTCAAAAAAATATTCAAAAATCATGCCTAGAAAAGACTGCAAGTTAAGTGCACAATGCAGAAAGAAACTTATTCTCTTGTCATTAAGTCCTCTATTCAATTACCATTTATTGGAGTAATTAAACACTGGGAAAGGATGCCAGGCTAATTGTTAGATTATGATAATTACACAGCTTTGCTGTGCTACAGCTGATCAAAATAAGATGTGGTCACACGCACTCAGCTAAAGCTTCTCTGCAATCATCGGGCTTCCATGGAAAACTTATTACTATAATAAGGCCACTTATTACTAGTTCATTATCAATCAGGCAGAGAAACTTATTATTTGTAACCTTCATTTTACTCTCCCACCCACTCTGCCCGAACAAGCCTCCCAAAAGGTTGCACCCAGGTCTCTGCCTTCGGCTGGCTCCCTTCCATCACAATTACACAGCTGAGCAGAATCAGGCTCCTGTACTTGAAAGAGTTCATCAGACTTCAAACATACTGTTTCACAACCGGCTGCAAAAGCCTATCACATTTCTTGAAAGAGCTGAGTGATCTCCTTGCATTTCACTTCACACGCATCTGTCGGAGATCTACCTTTCCCTTTTATTCCTCCTATGTCCCTCTTGCCTGGCAGATTTTTCACACTCCTTGGAAGGATCCAAAAGCAAAAATGCCAAACAAATGAAAATCAGAAAGAACAAAGCTGCATTAAGCTAGACTTAGGAGAAAAAGCATCAGCTTTATGTGGCTTGTCTCCCTGGAGAATCTCATGCCCTTCTTATCAGCCAATGGTAAAAGAGAGACATTGCGCCTTCCTGTTTGGAGGGTTCAGGCTTTTTATTGTTAGATAATAGGATTCTGATCAGTTACCATTGTATCTGGTACATCATACTGCCTATTTAAATGAGACAAACAAGTGCATCTACTACAGGGACTAGAACATGGGAAGAAACATGAAACAAACCAGTTAGAGCTAGCATTTAGGTTTTTAAAGAAAAGAACTCATTAAGCATGGAGTAGCTCTGAAGAGTCAAAGAATGTTTGGCCAAAACAGAAGAAATTCACCAAAAAATACAAAACTCATTAGAATTATTTTTATTCTGTGCTGATACAAAAACTAGACCTTTTGAAATGTCAGAAGCACCTACCCCTGCATAAGCAATTGATCTGGAAACTGTCCTTAGATAGGACAGGCCAAGGTTTACAACACTGTTGAAGTAACAGCTCAAACTTCATTTTTGCTGTGCTATTGAAATTTACAGCTATCCTGCAGGTGACCAGTTACAATCTTTATTTCTTGTAACTTCCAGAACTAAGAAACCTCCTCAAACAGAGTCTGGTAAAAGTCTTTAACTTTTTGAGACAAAAAAACCCAAAAACAACAACCAACAACACCCCCCCCAAAAAAAAACCAACCCAACACTCCACTATTGTTGGTCTTTGTTTGGTTGGTTTTTTAACTTAATTGTTGAAAACTTCCTGATATGACTTGACTGAAACACATCCTTTGCAAAGCAAAGAACGCCTACATCCAGAAGGAGGAGGCTTGTATTAGCAGAATCATGGCAATAAAGACTGCAAAACACAGGAGGAAAGGAGTAGTTTGAATGGGAAAAGGATATATCATATTTAATATGTAAGATTTCTTGGAATGACACATACTGTGTTAATTCCATTAACCTGAGAGATCTGAAATACCTTTTTTTCTGCTTCTATTGCTGAACAAAAATTTCAGTCACATCATAACAGTTAACAATTACATTGAATTTAAACTTCAGACATGTCTTTTATTTCTTTTTATGCTTTAAAAGCTTTTTAAGAAATAAATTCTGCAAAAACATGTTTACTCCACTTATTGTTAATAATTTCCTCCTTACGCTCATAACTGTTTATTTGTACAGCTGGGTCCTGTATTGACTTTTTATAGCTGGCACTGCAGAAAGATATACGTTCAATGATAATGCAAACATTAAAAAATAGAAACTAATTGCTCTTCCCTGAGTAGATATGAGGGAGAGAGGGAGGGAGGGAATAAACAAATCAACATTTATTTCCCACCTATAAATCTGAGTACTCCAGAGATTCTCCAGTACTGCAACACCCTCACCCACTTAACTTCCCATCATTCTGCACTTGCTAATTGATGAGCTGGACATTTTTCTTTCTGTTTATTAAAACTGTTTCCTCAGACTCTGCATTTGTAAAATTTGTTCCAAGCTGGCACAAATGACTTTCACCTGAGCTCTCAGAATTTTATTTTGCTGCAACTTCTGAAGCGAAGCACTCCTTGCATATTGGGGGCTTCAGTGACACAGTCATGCTGTGGATAATAAGGGTGATAAAGGGGTACAACAAGTCACAGCATTGCTCCAGAATAGGTCAGGCTCTCATTCTCAGCTGTCCCAACTCTGATAGCTTTAATCCCCATGACTGCAGACTCTACCTGGCTATTGATTTTCCATTGCTGCGGGCATTTAACTTGCGGAGATGAATGAGGACAGAAGCAGGGAGGGGAAGGTGAAGGAAGACTTACTATTCTGTCAAAGGCATCACTTAGCCTTACAGGATGCACTTCAGCATTGAAGACCCTAGTAACATAATCTGAAAGGCACCACACCCAACCAGATACTAAAGGCAGCCTGATTTGCGTTTGGAGCCTCTATCCACCCTGTGAATCCGAAATGTCAGGGCTGAAGCCAGTCTCTTTGTCAAGTTGATTTATGGACACAAGCTCATTACTTGTGTTCACATTAGTACTACTCTGGAGTTCACCAGCAACATTTATCCCACTTTATCTGAGGTGGAATGAGGAGATCTGGTAATTACTACTCACATATTTTTAAATGTGGTCATCAATACCATCCACACATGACTCTCCATTTGTCTACTGTAGATACTAACACCACACAAGATGTCAGCTTCATCTTTTATTCCATGCCTTTGCTTGAAAATACAAAACCTACCTCAGTTACCTCTGGCCTATACAAGAAAAACTGCAGTTTGCTGATTCATTAGCATAGGTACCTTTCTTAAAAAAGCAAGAAAGTCTTACCTGATCTCTGTTGTACTAACACACATTTTACTATCGGACACATTTGGGAGAAAACAACCTATTCACAGTTTAAATTCTTAAAAACCAAACCAAAATAATAATAAAAGAACCTCACAGGTAGGAGTACTACTAAAGTCTGGACTCCAGCAACATGTGTTGACCATGTGTCTAACCCAGAAGACACAGTCTATCAGCCTTGATGGAATGTGATTCTGTGACTGGTATTTGCTAACCCTGCCCGAGGCATGTGCTGACATCTGTTAATGGATATGGAGAACAATGCCCTATCTGCAGAAAGGTCTTGCTTCTCACACTTACAAAATGAAAGAAAAGAACACTTGCCCAACAAGCACGTTGACCTGCACACTGAATAATAGAGATAAACTGCAGTCTGTTTCCACAAGGAAGTGTACATAACGCAAGTCAGCTTCGCAAATTTATTTTCCCACTAACATATTAAAAGCAGAGTGATGGCTAACTTGTTTAAACTGAAATCTCCATCTATTCCATGTTCCTAGGGAAAAAATGCTGCACCAATTTACACCAGTAAATATATGGGCAGTATTTGAGAAGAAACATACATTTTCATAAAAGTGCCTATCTGTTGCATATACACCTACACTTGCTGTTGCATTAGAAATGCTCTTCCCTGACATTAAGCTATAGCTGTTTATTATTAATGTCTCAATCTGTCAACAAACAATTTAAAATATTTTGTGAACAAATTAGAATTTGGAGACTCAGACACCCGAGTAACTTAATTTCCCAATATGTTACCCCTTAATTTCCCAATATGTAAGTGTATAAAATGAAACTAATCCACAACATAAAAATACTGTGAAACATCTTTAATAAACTGTGTATGTTTTAAGAAGCTATGGTCATAATCCACACCCTCCAGCTAAAAGGAATGAATCCAGATGCAATTTAAAACAGCCTGAGCAAAATGGAGAGGAAAAAAAAAATCACAGATCCACACAAACAGACCCAGAAACATAACAAGAAAATCACTTGCTATTAACATGAATAACCTATACATTCAAATACATTCTCAAAATCTATTTGATCTTGTTCATGTAAAAACAAAGTTAGGATAGCTAACAAGTGCATAAATATATTTGCAGACAATCTGCTATCAGGAAAGCAGGCTTCAATCAATGAATTTATTTCTTGCTACACAGTTGCCTTCTGTTTATTTAAGAGACCAATATGAAAAATATTTCCTTTCCTGACATAGAAACAGCATTTTAGAGAAATTTCTATGGAGAAATCTAATAATTTAACAATGTTCCTGTCACCCTTCTGTACTAGTCTCTCTCTTACGTTAGGTAAACTAGCAAAAGAAGAACCACCGGAGTTTTAGACTACAGACTGCAGCAGCACCAAGTAGCACAGCTATTATTAATGCTAGAATTTTTTTCTTTTCATTCCTGTAGTTTCTTCTAAAGACTTATAGACACACAGACTATAAAATTTTCCATCAGGTTTAATCTTGATACGCATGGTCTCTGAACAATAGGACTTAAAATGTTTTTTTCACCTACAGAAATTTATCTTAAGCTTTGTATATCATATGAACAAGACAGCTCCTGATCCAAACTGTTTTCTGTATTTACAAATATGATCTGAAAAGCTTTGCACTCTAAACTGCCAATTAGTCTGTAAAACACCTAAGACATTACAAAGATTACAATCTCATGGGCAACTTTTTTTTTTTTTTAACGGAATGAGATCGACAAATGGTGCAATTCAATGCAGCTTTTACAGTATCATCCCCCCCCCCCCCCCCCCCCAAACTATGAAGCTCTCATAATGTGGTTCCTGTTACAGGGTTTTAGAATCCTTATCTCTTCAGGAGTGACAGAAACCGTTTTTGAGTATTATAAACAAAGCTTGAATTGATAAAAGGTGCAAAACCTGCTCGTTTACTTTTAAATGCATGTGTAAAATATTCATACAGGAGAAAAATGGGGAAGAAAAAAATGCATTGCTCTCAGATCAATCAGAAATTTCAGAGAGGTAAAAGTGAAGCTATTCTCTTAATTTCCCTGTTGCATTTTTCCTAAAAGTGTTTCCAAATTAATCTTAAACGAATTCTAATCTTCAACCTGTAGTGAAATCACTTCATTCACAACTGAATGATGATCTTGTCTGCATAAAACATAGTAACTATTTTTAAAAGTACAGACATGAAGGTTTAAGATAAGAAGCGGAGACTATTGCAGACAAATTAAACCAAAGGTTTCTTCCCCTGCCCTCCCTTCCTCTTCCTGCTTATTATAAAGACACCAGAAGCCACATGTGAGGAAGGGACTGCACAGGTCTAGCAAGAACCATCACTGCGTGTTGGGAAGCCTTTGCATTATTCCTTAGATGTTAAAATGCATTATTTCTTCCTTTCATTCTCACTATTAAGTACTAGTTTAGCAATACAGACACAAAACAAACCCTAAAACTCAAGAATGAAGTGTTCATAGCTTAAGCACATAGTTGGGGCATAACACATAAACTGAGGCTAAAGAGACAGCACATACAACTTAGACCAGTTGCGTGGGCCAAATCCCAGTTACAGAGCATCAATGTGAAAAGCAACAAGAACAGTCACCCTGGGCCAAAGCAAATTCCCATCAAAACCAACAAAATACTTCCAACACTGCCAGCAGAAGATGTCTAGACTACACTAAATACTTACATAGTCACACCTCCCCAGCATTATTATCACAACGGCCACCAATATTTTGCATAGCCAGAGGTCCAGGCTCTTTGTGCTTACCAGGGAATGATGGATTCTTTTTCATGAGTTGGTTGGAAACTTTTGGAATTTGGTGAACTACAGTCTGTGGACACTGAGTTGTACAGCTTGATTGCCAAATGGAAAAGCTCCTCTGCATTTCCGAGCCTGACATCTGACAATTTCTACCAGAGACACAATTTGTACCATGAATTTCACAGCTAAGAAAGTAATTTATAACTATGATGCTGCATTGTTTAGAAGAAGAGTGATAAGAAATGATACAGCCTGTTACAAGTGTATAACGAAATGCAGTAGTCCTCAAATGTTTATCAACTGAACATTTTCACCTTTGCTACCTGTAACAGTCAGAGGCAAGAGTGCACCACAACAGCCCCTCAGAGACAAGATTCTTTTTTGGAGACAAATTTGCTCATTGGAGAAAAAGTGGATCTTTATTTTCATTATCCTAGTTTGTAATTTTAATTGAAATAAACACTTATGTAAAAAAAAAAATTAAAATCTCAGTTTAAATGCATCTCATCAGCTCTCCAAGGAGGCTGCCACATTAAAAAATCCTAGACAAATGAAGGCTACCTGGATTTCTACTGTCAGCACTACAGGTTGAGCAAAGGATTGACTGAAACAGAACACAGACCTCAAGATTTGTCCTTTCATTTTGTACATTTTGACTCATAACAAAAATAATACAACTGAAAATTTTGTTGCACTTCAAAGATATCTTCTACTTTTATACTGCTCAGCTTGTCCTGTGCTTTTAGGGATGCACACTTCATAATCAGATGGTCATTTCTTTAACAACACTCCTTTACTGTTCAAGCTTGCTCTCTAAAGTTGTTGAGAGGTTATCTATGCCCAAAGACGTATTGCAAGAATTTTTACAGTGAAGCAAATATAATCAAACTTGGTTTACACCTGCTTTTTCCTACCACATGGCAAGAAATATCTGTAGAGACCTCCACTTCCTTCCCTCAAATGAAAAAATCTTCTCCTAAATTATGCCTTCCAAGCTCCCAGGAGCAAAAGGCAATTTAAGGGTTTGGTGTTCAGCAAACTTCCAGACAACATGCTGAACAGCTGGGGTCATTTGCTTTGTTTTCCTAACTTTTCCCTTAGTCAGTTAAGTGAAAAAAACATCTTAGTTATTTTGTACATTAAATATGTCAAATGAAATAAAAATCATCATTTAAGATATATTATCAATAATTTTTCATTTATTAAGACACTAACATAAGTACAGTAATGTATCTACTTTTACATCAAAGAAACAAAGCAGCCTGAACCTTCCAAATCCTTTAAAAAAGGTTAACAGTTCCTTGGATTACAGAATGAAATAAGCTGACAGAAAATTACTGCCTTTTGCTAAGCTATTAGACTGTTTTTGCCGAGGTGCTGAATCAAGCTGTTTGATTGTTATTTTTCCATTTCATCAGTTATTTTGCCATTGTTTATGAACTAGTTCTGTCAATGATCAAGCATCTTCAGCTTTTTAGTGTATTTTCCCCCTTACTCACACCTTGGCACATTTTAACTCAGGCATTTAAACGCACCTAAATATATGTTAGGAGATCTTTTGTTAGATTACAGAATGGTCTGAGTAACAGTCCATGAATATTTATTCTTTATTTAAATAATAGCTACGACTGATGTAAAAAATATATCCTGACACAGTAGCTCCAAAGTCCCCAAAAGGTTACAGATATGTGACTACTAAGGTCCTCTGTTCTAATAAGTAGCTCTGTTCAAGGCAGCAATTAAGCTAATGCTTTAGAATTAAGCCAAAGGATTTAGGTAAATGGTTAAATGCTTTCCCGAATTGAGGCCTAACTGTGCAGAAAGCATTCAACAAAGCAGTGAATCTGCATGGACTACATAGTGGTGTAAAATTATTCATTATTATGCTGATGTCAGAGGAAAACTACCTCAGCCAAAGAAGAATGTGTGAACACAGCATTTTATGATATGAAACATGATAACGAATAACTTCATACTGATAATCATTCATTACCAATATTATTACAGTAATTCCTCTTATGACTTTCATTTAATTATTCTATCTCCGGGAAACCGAACTACAGATATCTTAGCGGTCAATACTTTACTCTTAATCCACAGAGGGAAAGGGTTAAAAAGCTTTTACTTTAATGAGCAGGCACCTTTTATTGCACAAAAGACAAAATTCTTACCAGGATTAACATTTTAAATATGGTTCTTTGGTCCATTAGAAGGTCATGACATCACCACCACTATCCCCACACTAAGCAAGATAAAAAACGACCTGAGACTTTATCAATACGCTACCATTGATTTTACTAGTAATCTGAACATAGGTGGCAGCACGTAATTCCTATGTGTTCAAACATTAAAGCTTAATTCACTTCATCCGTGTGATTTTCTTGCTTTTATGTGCTGCAATGATGCTCTTGATTAAATACTCATACAGCAAGAGACTAAATCGGCTCCACTGGTTAGTATCAGTTATGTATGTGTGTGTTGCATAGAAACACAGTCTGTTCAAATGTGTGTGCTCCTAACACATGGGGTATGGAATATCTACTCTCGTTAATGCATTACAAATGAGTAAACGTGCATTAAGGCTAATTGAAACCTGTTCTTCCTTTCAAAATCAATTATTTTAAACTTCTCAACCTGAAAGACAGAGATCATTTTCCAGCGCAGCACAATAGAGAAGATGACTTCTTAATATGTTGGGGTTGATTGGCTAAACATTGTTTCACTCATTTCTATACCCTTAAAATCAGATTTTTTTGTCTGCTGAACATTGTTATTTAAATTATTCAAAATAGGTAAAACTCAAGAATCTCCACTCTGCTAACACTACAAAAAACAGCTCCTGTTCCCAAAATTTTGTTCAGTCACAGTGGTAGCAAGATCACATAGCTAAAAACCAGCTGCTTAGCAAGCTGAGTTCTTCCATCAACAAATACAGAAAAAGAATCAACTTGAAATGAATAACTACTTTTAAGAATGGACTAAATCTGGTATAAAAACTCCCAGACTGTCCCGAGAAGCAGTTCTTATATTCCATAATAACTGAAGAAATCCATATTCTGAAAAAAAAAAAAATCTTAAACATTTTTAATCACTCCATACTAATTTTTGTGCTTGAGAAACATTATGAAATTTACATTAATAGTACCAACAAGCTTCAGAGAGTCATGGCAGGTGTTGAAGGGAATTACCAATTCAGTCACCTTCTGTGCCCTACTTTTTTCTTTTGGCTATGTTAGGTATAAGCTAAACATGCCTTTTACATTTAAAATACACTGGGCTTGTTTCATTTTTTTAACAATAGTAAACCACGCACTATACAAAAGGAGACTAGAAGCTGAAGGAAGAAAAGCATTATTGAGTCATTAAGGGTTTTTAAGAATACAGCAGAGAAAGGGGACGATTAAGTTAATGTGACAGCTTGCAATTTACTTCAGTTACACACGATCTGTAGACAAAAATGTCCACCCCAGAAGAGCTACCAGATCAAGCTTCACCTTCTGTTGCAGTAAGGCAAAACAGGGAGCAACTCCTTGGTTTCAGCACATAAATAACGTGGGATGAATAGGACAAAATCAGGCCTACTAACTATAATATTTAGTTCATTTAGGTATCAAGTAGACCACTTGGGTAGATAAACTCCAGTTAAGCAGAACAGCATCAGCTCTGTGCAAAAATAATAGGGGAAAACCAGAATTAGTGACTGAAGTAGGCTGCTGGCAGAAGGAGCATGTTGCCATTGACAAACACAAAGGTTCACCACATGACACACCCAAGTTGTATATTCGATTACACAGCTGACTGTTTAAATATATGTGTTTACTCTATGTGTGAAAATAAATGTTACTGATAAAAATACAGAATTAGGTACACACTTAGAAACACATGCATGGTATATAAAAATAATCTCTACGGTTTTATACTACACACTAGAAACTTAAACTCTGTATTTATTGTCTAGACTAGTAAGCTTTCTCTCTTGAAGGATAGCTAATGCCTTCCAGTATCAGTGTAATGTAAATAAGCATGCACAGAACCAAGCACTTCACCAGAAGAAAAGAGGGTCTTAATGACAACAGGTGGAGCAAAACAGGTATTACTCAAATACTTGTTGATAGGATTCAAGAGTGCTCAAGGCCATCTGATGCTTAGGGCCACAGGAGAAATCAGCAGAGACCTAACCTAGCTAATTGTCTCCCTTGATTGTGATGGTTCTGATTAGAAGAATAATCAGCTCTCAGCAGCCCTTAGGCAAAAATGCCAACCGAGGGCTTTTTTTTTTTTGTTTGTTTGATGATGATGCACTGCAGAATGAATGCCAGATCACATCATTAAACTACTCTTCCAAATATTAAAGGGGTTCCTATATGAACAAAGCCAATAATTCCCTTCGTAATTAGTCTGAACATTCTCCTTCTGTCATTTTGAGATTGCATTCATATAGACTAAAACAAATGCTGATCTCCAGTTTTCCTGCATATGGAGAACCAGTGACACTTTGTGACTGAAAAACAAGAGCTGTGGAATTCCAGCAGTCCCTGGATCAGTAAAAGGTTATCTAATGTTAAATTAAATTATTATGAGCTGGCTGCATACAACACAAATTAATTTGAATTCTCTTTTCGCAATGTTTTGACTGATTTTATCTAAATATGTTCATCCACAATAAAACATCCATTTTCCTTTCTGTAATTGACTACATCATCTCTCCCAGTTTTTTTCAGTACATGATTTACATTCCCAGTCACTAGGAAAACTTCAAGCCAGACATATTCAAAACAGATTTCATACTAGGTTTTCTTGGTATTGCTCTGTTCTGTATTCTGAGACTTTTGGTTTCAAACTACAATAATTTCATCCTTCCATTAGTCGCTTGCTGCTGTAAAAAGTGTGAATATTCATTTGAATGGATAGTAATATATATTGACAATTACATTCCCAGGCTCGTAATTTTAAGAAGCACATCTTGCCACCATTTTTGCACCATGGTAGATTAGCTGACTTAACTTCCAAAACTGTTAAGCATATCACACACAAAAAGCTTAAAAGCAAAGGAACAAAGGAGCTCAAAACAGTTTTTCATAACGATCTAGCTATAATACACACAGAAGGAAAGGCTTAAGAGCAGCTTTCAGTGCCGAAGTTATGCAAGGAGATCTAGGCATCCTTCCACACGGCTGACTGAAAAAGCAGACCAAAAGCATGTCTCTTCAAAAGAATTATCTACAATGTGATACCAGCCATTTCATAAGGGAAAGCAAAGTCTGCAACAACTGATCTTTCACGTCCCCCCTTTAAGAATGTCCACATTAATAAAATTAAATACCTCACTGACAACAAGGTATAAATGTCTGAACAGCAAAAAAAATTAAAATCAACAGTCACTAAGTACACTTGACACCTGAAGGTAATTACATGTATGGGAATCCTGACAGCAGCGATTTCTCTTGTGTCCATTTTGAGCTATTTATCTTCCAGAAAGTTCACCGAAAGAATGTGTCAAACTGTCTATTAAAGGGACAACAAAAATATGCAATAAACACATCCATATTTTAGCCTCTGACCCTTGAAAGCTGGCACATTTTTTACATTCTTCTTGTCAGGATAAGCAAGAATCAGCTAGCTGTGTGTATCTGCGCCCAGACCTGCTCACACTGCTAACAGGTCTTGTCCGGGGAGAGATGCGCAGGACCCTTACATTTACAGCTGTCAAGTGTGCTGCCGGAAATCATTTAACCAAAGAAGGAATGAGTAAATGTGTGAAAGAGCTTACTGCAGACCTAGTTTATACACCCTCTATGTGTCAGGAGACCATATGTCTTTGCCAAATACAAATTTTCTTGAAACAATAACCATCCCCTGCTCTCAGAATGCTGTACAAGTACTGAAAGAGAAAATACTTTTTTCCCCAACCCCAACTCCCTCCATTCAAACAAATGTTGACTGACAAAAAATCAGCTGTCTCTCCTCAACGTTAGCCGGGGCTCAGAGCATTTTAGAAACAGAAACTTTTTCAGATGGCTCCATGTGAGCTGCTCATTTCACCAAGACTGCTAATGAACTGTAAAACCAACATTTTGGTTCAGTTAACATCGGCATTCCAGCTCGCATAATAGATGACCACACTGACTTCCTGAAGCAGAACCTCTGGTTTTGAGTCTTCAGTGTGTAGATTTCACCTGCATCACTTTGTTTTGCTAGCAGGATTTTCAATCCTTTTTTAATGCATATGTGCACATGCACCTCCTATACCCTACCTTGGTAAACATACACATACTCTGCTACTCTGCTGTTATGAAATCCAGTAAGGCACTCAACAACACTGTAACTAGAACCAATAGCTAATTAAATCAACTTTTGATTGCACTGCTTTTTTCATTTATTAACTTTGTTGATGCCTGCTGGTTTACATTGATGTGATTGATAGCAGTAGTCAAGGGCACTGTCTATGCTCCTACCAATCCTGGATGCCGCCAGAATCTGAGTCAGCTCAGGATCTTGCTCTGACACCTGGTTGCCAGCCTCCACGGAGCTGCTGTTGGACCACTTCTGCAGAAGTGTTTGTAGCCCTCTCCTCAACTCCAAAAACTGGTATCTGGGCTAAAGGCTTCCTCTGACCCCCAAAAGCAGTTGTACAGTAGTAGCAAGTACACATCAACGCTCAAGACCGCAGAAGAGCCAGCTGCTCTCAGAACTGCCGTGTGTCCAAGAAGGGTTTGTCTGGACAAGTACAGCGTGAAGTTGCACTACTTTCAAGGTTCGTAACAGTAGCAGCATGTGATCACTGTCTGCTTCAGCTAAAAGACATGTCCCAGACCTTTCAGTACCCCTGAAGACTGCAGAAAATTTAAACATCCTCTTGGAACAAATAGTAAAAATCTCAGTGTAAACAAATGTTCCTATGAGCTTAACCAAACCACTCATAACCCAAAAGCAATCTCATATGAGGGTCAGTGCAGAAGAGTTGCCTTTGTCGCTGACTTATTACAACTTCAGGAAATGACTTAGGTTTTTGCACTGTAAATCCCCCCATCAGTAAGCTTTAGATATACATCACCGATAAACATTCTGCAGAGATGGTCTGGATCGGGCCAGCATCTACAAAACTGCTCTCATTTTTGTTTCCAGCCTGCTCTGAAGGATTCTGCAAGTCAGCATCAAACTTTTTCATTGAGACTCAATCAGCAAAATACCTGTGCAGAGTCCTACTTTTTCACTATTTGCAGCTCGGGTCTGTACGATACAGTGTCCTAATTTTAGGATGGAGACAATAGTTCCACACTCTTCCCTGTTTTGGATTAAGCCTTTAACAACTCAAGTCTCTGTTATTTTCCATCCAGATGGCACTCTCCAGAGCAGAGCTCATTCGACTTAAACAGAGCTCCCGCAGCAGGAAAGGTAAGTGATAGAAAACAGCTTTTAAGGCTCTGTCCCTCTAACTTACCAGCTCACCAAGTGCAGAGAAGCCTTTCCCCACACCTACAGGCTTCTTATCAGCAACTTGCATGCACTGAAGACTGCACCTTCCAGCGACTTAGCACCTGACTACATATTACTCTAAGACTCATCAGCTGATGAGCCCAGAGAATCACAGCACCATGATGAGACTGTTACCGCAGGGGCTCCCTGTTACCCTTTTCTCCTGCAAAGCAGCGAATTTCTGCACAATTTTAACATAAAGAAGGAGGAGCTCATCAATGCATTTTGAGATACTGGAAGAGCGTGATGCACTAATAAATACATGAAGTTAGACCCTGCAATGACTATCCACATTATTTCCTTAATGTAACTCATTCTTGTCCATTATGGCCTGCAACAAAAAGGTGGGCAGATAAATTCCATGAGAGAAAATAAGGCACAGAACAGTAGATTAGGGACCTGAACAACGTGGTCCGGTGTTGGCCTAGTAACAGACTTCCTGTATGCTGTCCTACCTCAGGTTTTCCTGATAAAATCGGCAGTATTTCACTGCTGTGGGAAAATAACCACTGAGTCATTTGGATACTATGAGGCCACATAGATATCTAATTAGGAAGATGAGATGAGCAGTACATCCAACTTTCAGACTTATTTGCTATTCCTGCAATTTCAACACCCAGTTTTGTTTTCTGCAATGAATTTTGAGCAGCTGCACAGGCAGGACACCTGCCAACACCAGGAGTCGCGTCTGCCACCTGAACTTCACCCAAATCTCTTCATGTAGTCAGAAGATACAGGGGCTTAAAACCATTTCCTCACTGAAACAGTCACCACAGGCATCAACTGGAAGGAACTAGCTGTAGTGTGTAGGATGAATAAGCATGTAAGCATTACTGCTGTGCAAGTAACTTTTCGTTTTGGGACATGAGAAAAGCTTAACTCTTATAATTTAATTAACACCTTTTTTAAAATAAAATTTTTTTAAAATGTTGAAATTACTGTTTCACCTTTTGCAACTGTTTTCGCTAAACCACTCAATGAATTGAGTGCAAATTTATGAATACCTTTAGTCCACCTGAATCTGTTTTTTTGGCGATTATTTTCACGGAAAGAAAACCAGTTGAAAAATAGAACTCAATGAAACATGATTTTATATTCTTCCTCCCTCAATAAATTCTAAACACACACTTCAGGAGCCAAACATAACAGAACTCAGCTCCTTTCACAACAGGCAGAACTCCCCTCAATCAAGTGGAGAATGTGGGTGAGAATTTAATAGGAGGAATAACAAAAAAATTCAGGATCCATATTAGTGGGTGATCATAATACATAAAAGGAGCAATGAGAAGCTGGAGCATAAGATTATGTCAACAGAAGACCAAAACTTGCTGTGACAGAGATCAGAGATCTCAGCTGGGCATGTGCTTAATAGTCAAAAGGAGTCCAAAGCAACCTCCTCCTGAGGCTGGTCTTTCTCCATCCCTGCTTCTGCACTGTTTCACCCCAGCAGCGATGCCTAGGGCTAACCTCCACTCCAGCTGCCTTCCTGCTTCATGGCTAGGGACCCCCGCAGAGGGCAGGAGCCTATGTCCCTCCTCCACTCCTTCCACACCCCCAGCTGTGGCTTTAGCATGACGGCTGGGCTCCAGCAGGGAGAACAGCATTGCTTGGTGGGCAGGATGAATGACAGGGGAATCCTTGCTGCCTCCCCGCAGACTGCATGACTCCAGGAGGCCCTTGCCAAATGCACATCACCAGGGATATGCGGCACTTGGCAGTTCTGCCTAAAAACCTGGCTGGAAGAGTTTCTCTCCCTTTTAACCTATTTTTTTACTATTATTTTATTTTGTTTTTAATAACTGCATAATGTTTTGTTTAGGCACTTTACAGCCCTGCTGCAACACTGTGAAGTCTCAAGTGTGCACAGTGATGAAATGCCTCTGGGAGCTAGTTTGCAGAACATGAGGTAACATCGGCTTTGTAATTTAATTCCCAGTGCATTTAGCACAGTTGAGAATTAGAAATAAAATCAAACTAAGTTTCAGAGAGCAAGTTTCATCAGGCAGTGAGGGAAAATAAGAAAAAACTTTTTGTCTTTTTAATGAGGGACAACGAAGCCCACTCCAGAGAAGGAATGCATTAGCTCCCAGTATCAGAGAGGTGGGTGACAACTGGCAGTGAAGGACTATACTGGAATTTGAACTCGGTGGATACATTTACAGCATCAGCTGCCAAAGGTCAATGACTGCGCCTGCGTACTTCACGAGGAAAGCAAACAAAAGACGACGCAGAAAGGAATAGTAACTGCGCTGGATCCAACCAACTGCGCTCACATAACTGTAGAAATCATTCTGACTTCCTTTTCTGATTGATTTTATAACCTGTCCTTTCAGGTTGCCATCTTACTTCCAACTCCTGAAAAAACGTTTCTGAGATAAATCAGGGAACAGAACTGGACAGTAAGAGTATGAAATTATCACAGAGCATGCATTCCCCAATTCCTGAACACGTGCAATACACCAGCAAGGGACATCATCTAGATTTCTTTTTCTCCTTATTTACTAAGCTTGTAACAACATATTGCTCCTTCATTCATGCTATCAACTGCATCTCAGCACACAAGAAATATCCTGTGCTTTGTTTTACACTAGCCTGGGCTCTGGCAAGACTGGCCTGCCAAGTCAATGCCTTTGAACAGAATTACATCCAATAAGGAATTACAGCTAGGCATGGCCCTTTTCTGCCAGTCACACAAGATAGAGACCTTTCCCTACCCTCATTTAACTTTCTGCCTGTTACAATGTAAAAGGATTGATTTATAAAGAACTAAGAGTGTATCTGCCTTTTGACTTAGCATCTGCTTTGTACATATTGATGAGAGAAGGAAAAAACTGGAAGTGGATGAAAGAAGGACTTATTGCCACAAAGAAAGAGGTTGTGCACTCCATCCATTTTTTGCTCCTCTACTATTGCCAGCTGACTATTTCTGCTCATAAGACAGTGCAAACTATCCATAAGTGCAAAATGGATACAGCACAAATTGATTTGGTAACATTACACAGACATACTGTATGAATAATGAGGTTCAGTTGCAGCCTGTCACACAGAAAGCATATCAGCGTAACTGATTTTTTGAAAAGTTGACTGAGTAACATATAATTCACCAAAGGAAAAATACAAAAAATAACGTCTACTCCTGATATAACTTTCATTTGCACTTTTAAGAAATTGTTAGCTAGGAAAAATAGTAGGTAAAGTTACTCTGAATCATATTCCCCTTACAAGTAACTCTGATAACTTCAAATGAAAAACTGAGACCATCTTGCTGAGGTAATCTTTATTACCAGCTAAATTCAAGTTCTTCTGAAAGAGCTTGTTCATTGGCGTGAAACAATCAAGAAAAAGTAGCAACTCCATTTAAATATCTTCAGTCTTTAATTTCCAGTTATCTAGATTCTTCACAGCTATTTCTAAACTCAGACAAGGTCATTACTCAAAATGAGAGCGGTAAGCAACATTATTTCATTCTGACCAATTCACAGGCTCTGCACACTGGACACCAATTTATTCTCAGTCTAGGATGTAGTCCTTTCACTTACTCATGGACAGTATTTTCCTCTGACCAACCACTCAAGCTGTTCAGTATAATTGGGCGACTACTGTCATCTCTGAATTACCTAAGGTAAAAGGCAAGCAAATACTATGGGTAATAGAAAAGCCTGGGTAACGTACCACAGGGTATTTTACTTCATTATATTCACTTGGGTTCATAAAGGCCTACCAGGTATGCATTAGCAGAACTTTGTCAGCCCCACACTGGCTCCAGAGGCACTCAGTGGACTTCTTATCAATCTCTTAGGTCTTAGACACATTAGGTAAGACTTGAAGAAGACAAGTCTGTTGTTGCTAGCTTACTACCCTAGAAATACTGTCCCCTTGCTAGCTCATGCTTGGAATTACTGACTAGCCTCTCTGCCTCTCCACTCCAGAAGGAAACACCCAGCCCTGTGGGGTGATGATGGTCCAGGGTAGCACAGATCCTGATCAGTCTCCCTACCCTGCAGCCCAGCACAGCTCTCACGCTGCCACGCACAGCTCACGGTCCTGCACCAGGTAAGTGGCTTGGCTGTGACCCACCCAGCTTCAACACCAGCAGAGCCGCTTTCTGCATTCACCCCCTGCACCAGTGGCAGCCTCCCAGAAAGGAGGGGGCATCCCAGGACCATGCCAGCTACTTGCTGCTCGGCTAGGTAGCCATGCCTATGTCCTGGCAATCCTCACTGACCCCTCACTCATCATCCCACTGTATCAGCTGCCACTTTAGCTGAAAAGTGTAGTATCACTGGAAAGTGCAGTAAGGAATAGAGGCTGCCTTCTTATGCAGAAGACCACAGTAACAATCAATCTAAAGCACAATAGACATAAAACAAATACAGCAATAAGCTGATTAACTGATTTAATCACGCTGATTTGTAAAAAAGTCAATTATCTAATACAAGCAATATCTTTAAATAATCATCTAACTCACGCAACGGCTCCTGCAATATTGTAGACTCAAAGAAAGTTAAACTGAGTTCTGAATTCGTCACCAAATACTTTTAGAGGTTTGCAAAAAGGCTTGAAAGGAAGAAGGAACTTTCTGCTTCAGGCTACGCAAATTCCAGTGTGTCCTACATACTGTAACCTCTTGATCAAGTATTTCCTGCAACTTTTCAAAATGTTCTTTTTTAGGTTTGCCTTGATATACCTTGGGTATATCAGGTGATCAATGACACTACAAAAAATTGTACTTCATGCTGAAGATCTTAACCGCATGCAGTTACTTGACAGACTAAGACACAAGCATTTTAGATGCACGTAATAAGCTTTTGGCCGAATCACCAAGGCTTGCATTGAAGAATGTAGCAAATAAACAGAAAATAAAACATCTGCTCCACTGCTGAGTTGGTGTTAGTACCGTAAATTCAATTGCAAACTTTGTTCCAAGCAAGCCACCCACAATGCTGCATGAGACAACAATTTAATACAGAAGGTCTGAACCTGTTGCCATTAATGTCACTGGGAATTCTACCACTATCTTAAATAAGATTCTACAAAACCTCTGCTTTTTGGCTGCAGATAAAAAATAAAATTAAAAAAAAAAAAAATCAGCACCTGGGTGGCTGTAATTTTACTTGCGATTTTCTGATGAGCCTCATGTGTGCTTTTAAAGCTCTCTTTTCTTGCATGTTTAGAGTACCCTCTGGTCACTTTATAAAATGGAAAAAACTTTCCTCTTTCCACTAAGGCAGCTTGAAGAAAAGGAAAACAGAAAATCAACATAGCCCAAAAAGTTCATTCAAAACAGCTGGACACTAACACTGCCTACAAAAAAAAAAAAAAAAGTAGGTTTTCTTAACAAATACAAGGAAGTATTCACATTGAATTGCTTCCCTTAAGGAGTGATCCTCTTTCTGTATCTTTGAGACTTTTTGTTGCTTTTAACTGTATGACCTTTTTCTGAACAATCCCAAAAGCCTCTTCCCAGCCAAAAATTAGAGAAATAGATCGAATACCTCTTAAATCACTAAGTAGCAAGGAAATAGATTAAGCTAAAAATATGTTTGCTAAAAAAGCATTCAGAAATAAAATCACTTGGGCTTAACACTGCAGACAGTATAAAAATGTAATACTGATATAAAATGGAACTGTAACCAATGGAATGACTCGATCTAGAGTATGTGGTTGAGAAAACTCGTGCCAGAATTGATCTATGAATGATATAGCTGGATGTTTCCCCACACAACAGCTGTATATAATGTTTTACATAGTTTTAAATAAATCCACAAACCTCCCCACATCCCAGTTTTTCTTTCCTTTTGAGGAAGGGGGAGGGAAGCAATATGGAGAGGAAACTTTCATCTGAGAGGCTTTCATCTGAAAATGCTACAATTGTACATGACTCATGATCTGTTTTAAAGGTATGAGGATGCAGTTATTGAGCTATATATCTGGGAATGAAGTGTTTAGCTGGCAAACCTCTTCTAAGCACAGCTGTAATTTTCTTATGTAGTGTCCACTTTTGGGAAGGCTGGAAGCAGGAGGGGGTTTAAGTGTGAAGGAAAGTTACTCAAAGCAATACATAAAATTTAGAGAGCACTGAAGAACTTGAAGTATGAAAAGCTTTTAAGATACAGTAAAAGCAATTACTTGCTGATACAGCATCAGTAGCAAATTTAGTACATGCAATATCACTGAGAGACAAATAAGAGGCACTCTTGTACTGGAACAAGTAACCGCAAAGTATTTTGGCCCTGGCTTCGCCTCTGAAACGTTGTAGCTTTCCATTCCCTGCCTGGCACATAATTCCACTTCTTGGCTGAGGTATAAGAGCGAGTCAATAGAACTCAGGCTTCCACCCCACTCTCAGCTGTCCTAAATTTGGAAAGAAAGTTGCTGCAGGTTGCATCTCCTCAATGAAACTGAAACAATCTTCAACTGAAATAAACTTCCTTCCTCAATTTCTCAATTATTACTTGCTTCAGCAGAACCTGGGATTAAATCAAATACTGTACATGGCAGGTAATTGTCCCACACACAAAAGAAGGAATGCAAACCCAAGAGATAAACATCTGGAGAACAGTTTACTGCTTCTCATTCCAAGCTCTTTTGTTTAACAGGGATGGGATGGCATTTCATGGCAGCCGGTGCCCCCCTGACTGAGGGATGGTATCTCTTGGCAATGTAAAACTCTATTGTTTAGTCCTTGGTGTCAATTCATGGACCTGTGGGCAAAACAGCACCAAAAGGTTTGTACCTGTGACCCAAACATAACCAACCCATGTTTTGTTCAGTGATCATTTTATAATACACATTTTTGCTTTTCACCAGGCTGGTATTCTCACAGGACAAGCAAGTGACTACATGTATCCCCTAAACACAGGAATACTGCTGAGCCAGTTGCTTTTAAAAAATACAGCTCTTTTTTCTACTGATTGCATGGCTTCTATAGGCTAGCAAAGTCATTAACTGGCTTAAGAATTACATAGCAATTAACCGTCACTTCCCTCTATCCCTCTGTCTATTCCCTTGAAAACTTCTTTAGCTTCTTTCTCCTCTTCAAAAAGAAAGAGTGAAACACAACATATTTAAGATTCCCTCACAATAGTTATTTAAAACTGAAAACAAAACCTTTGGCAAAGGACAACCATTGATATATTCTTTTTGCAAACATGGCTTAACACTTTGGCCAAGCCAGACTGTTAACTATAGTGTCATAGTAACTATAGAAAGAATTCAGACCACTCAAGCTGAAAGCATATGAAGCAGATAATCAAAATACTTATTAGACTTTGCTCCTAAGTAAATTCATCATAGGTTGCAGAAAAAAAATCACGGAACACTTAATCATGTAGAATTCCCATCAATTTCTATTCCTAGTTTTCTAAGGGGATTTCCACTTAACAAAATGAGTTTGTCCAAACACATCAGCCTCACAGCTTGGGGACAGCAAAGAATGTAGAGAAAAACCAGACCAAGGTCACGGCAAAACAGTCCTCCCAGATTCCCGGGGAGGGAATGCATAGCCATGCTCCTTACACCCCTTGCCTCCTACACCATCCGCTGGAGACAGTCGCACAGATCACATCGTGTATCTTGTGACTATAATAACATTTATGAAACTGTAACTGGGGCCCAGAAAAAGAAGAAGTTGAGAGCGCGTGAATGAGCAACTGTACGTATATGCATTCATGCTATGGTAGAAAATCTCAGGTCAGACTCCTGTAGTTGTTAAAGAGTTCATACATATCTTATCAGGGGTTGTGAAAAAGCCTAAGCACAGCCAAAATAAAACTCACCATCCCACTTACATCTGTTAATTCAAATATGGAAAGCCAAAATGTGCATGTACTGATCTTTATTTTTTAATATTTCTTAGTGGGGATTACTTCTCTTCTGTGTTGTTTAGGATGTGTTGTACTCACACACAGACACCCAGAGCATATTCATCTAGCACTTGCTGTGACAATCATCTGCACAATCATGAAGCCAGCACAAATTATAATTTGCATGGATGTTAGAAGAGAGCGTTCCAGCAGATGCAACAGTACAGTACAAATCACAGAGAATTAGGAGGAAAAGAAATAAACGCTTGTTTTACAGCAACAGATTTTTTCCAGACTGTACATGAGTAGAAAAGCACTATTACTAAAGGACTGCAGCTAGAAAAATGTATGGCACCTATTACTTAAATTCTCATTTCATATCTCATGTGGTTAGCATCTACTTCTCAGCTTCTTTTACACGTGTTTTGTACGAAACAGGTTTGCTAGGTTGTTGATATGGGATTATTTGCCTTGCCTGGCTCTTTTGATGAGAAGGATAAGTTTTACTATTTCTCTTTTGGTCTCTGCAGAATTCCAGTTGCGTTTGCCTTGAAACAGAAAACTAATATGCATGTCAGGTGCACAGCTAGCATAGATTAGATGGAACAAATATATCTACATAAAATCTGTCCTGAATGATATTTAAAGGAACATTAAAACACAGATGCTTATTTATTTAAGTAGAACTCCTGAAAATGTTTTTTCTCCCAAAGCCTGAAAGTTGAAAACCAGTTTATCACCAAATAAAATGGGATTATAACATGATTTAAACAGGCAAGACCCATATAATAAAAAAAAATAATCAAGATTTCATTTTAAACAATCTTCTTTAGGCAGAGAAGAAAAAATGTGCTTTTAATGACAATATTTGTAGTATGTACTTTGAAGAAAGAGGGGAGGGGGAATGATGTTTACAAGAAAACAAACTAATAATTGTATTATTATGACAGCAGAAGAAAATTAATTTTATAGTTTCTCACTTGTCAGAAAACTACTTCATAAGATAACAGCTCATGCTAGCAGCAATCCTTTCACAGACATTCCTGAATAGTAATTGTGCTAATCAACATCATTTAGAAGAGTGGGCTCACTTTCCAAAGGTGTTTTTGAAATACTCCAGTATTCAGCTATCACACCCCTACAATACAAGGAGTTGCCTGAGGTCCTACAATAAAACCTCTCCTCCTCCTCCCTTTTACACACACATGTATTTTGGTTTTAGGAACCAACTTTGAATCATCAGCTCTGACAGATCTAAGAACTGAAATTATATGCTAAAATACATGACTGAAGATTAACCATTTTTACTCCAACAAAAGAGAACACAGCTGCAATGTGCTTTAGAAATTTAGTGAAAATGGACCTAAAGGGAATTGTTGAAATATAACTGAATGCTAGTATGCATAGAATTATGGAGCATTGTCTCTAGACAGCTAGTGGACAAACACTTTTTTTTCATATGACATTAATATCTTCACAATATGATGTCTGCTAATGTCCAGCTGACATTGGAAAGAAGTGAATTGAAGCAAGTAAGACAAGGACGGGTTTCCCCTCTCCTCTGTTATCCCTCTCTTTCTTGTTCTCCCCTGTCCTGGAAAGCTCTGCTCGTTTTGCAGTTTTCCCATCTTGTACAGTTACGGTAGAACATCCTAGTGAAGGAAGTCCGAAGAAACAGCATAACAGAAGGGCAGCCCCTTCAGGGAACCTCTCCAGCCAGTAGGTAAGGCAACTTGAAGGGAAAGGAAGGAGTTTTGCCAATCAAGAAATCTCCTATCAATCTTTCTTTCCACTTACCTTTTCAGCCTCCTATGGCCCTCTGTCATGCTAGAGGGAAAGACCCAAACTATATTTTTGACAAATTTTCTTTTGAAACAGTGAATAGAAGAGGGAAACACCTGGTAAGCTGTCACCAATTTGTACATGGTGCTAGTTTGGCACAAACCTTCCATGCTAGTCAGTCCAAACAGCAGCAATGCACAGTCCACAGACTGGCACAAAAACATGAGAAATATGCTGCTCCACTGCCATCTTCACGAATATTCTCTCTAGCTCATTTAGGAAGTAGACTGTGTTAAATGTGTGTTGCTTTGGTGTACACTTATTTATACTTACAGACTTCCCCCCTTTTTTTCCTCTTTTCTCAGTCTCACCAGACAAAATGGCACTTGAAACGTGTCCATCACTAAAGTTGATGACATGATCATACTACTTTCAACTGCTTTAATGACTTAAGATAGCACTCCTTCAATGCTTTCAAGGCAAGTACTTGCCTGTTTTGATAAAGTGAAGGGATGTTGCGACATTTCCCTATGTTTCTACAGTACATCTGAATATATAAATGTTGGTGCTCAGTGGACGGTCAAATCCATGCTTAAGGGTTGCTTTCATAAGAACTTGAGTCTCATACAAAGTAACAAGTTGAAGCCATCTGGAAGGGGAAAACTGCAGACCACCACCGTCCACCTGACCTTGCCGATGTCTTTCAGCACAAGACAGAATGTACAAATGAGATAAAGAAAGCCAGTGCCCTTCTCTGCCAGTGAACACCATTATAATATTTATACTATGCAGGAGTTCCTGTTTCTGTACATTAAACAATTTTGTCAGTGCAATTTAGCCTTTAAAAGAAGTCTGACTACCCAAAAGACAATAGAAACAAATTTCAAGAGAAAGATAAAGGTATGTCATATGTAGTAATTCCTTATTCAGTGACTCCAAATGCTCTTCCAATGTAAGAACATTCTCTGGTGATGAAATATGGAGAGGTGATGATTTCCTCAAATTACGAGGACATTAACAATTAAGTGTTAATGTGAATATTGTTACAGTAAGGCAATTATAACTGTATTCCATGAAGAGCAATAGGAAATAATTACTCTTATTCTCAAGTGATAGATCTAAGAGAATGAGATTCCCAATCCTAAATTCATTAGACAGGCAGCTCTCATTTCCTACTCTAAGAAAGAATCAGTCTTTCGTTATTGGAAAGGTATCTCCTATCTTTCATTACTGAAATGCACATGCACCTTCACTTGTTTGATACTATCAAGCAGTGAGCTAAAGACATTTTCAGGATATCCATCTATCTCCAGGTGTGGTTGCAATATCCGCCTCATGAACAGCGTTCACCTCTTCCAGATGCCTCTAAATGCAAAGTTCACCCACAACCAAGGAACACTCATGCTCATTTAACACAAGAGATTGATTCTTCATGTGTATGCAAGTACTCTCCAGCTGATGGTTCTCTGACCCAGTCTGATGAAGAACCTTATGCAGGGACAGGTGCAAGTGCATCACATAGGACAATCACTACTTAAAATTTGCAATACAAAGAAGTTGGCTCATAGTAACTTGCATACCAATACTTGGCTGCCAATGATCTTTACAGCCTAAATCTTCCAGGAAAGCAAGAGTATCACAGTGCTTCCTGTGGGTTATTAAGCTTTGATAAATCACTTGGGGGAAGGGCATCTTATTTGTGACTTTAAACAGCAAAGAAAACCTAAGTGCATTTTTGGTCCAAAGCAAAACAGAATGTAGAAAAAAACGAAATCAGGCATAATGGCAGCACCAATGCCTCTAGCCACAAAACAAATACTGAAACCCTTTGGTGCTCAGAAGCCTGCATTCTTTGCTGACTTTTAGACGCTATCACTCCACACTCTCCATATTAAACGCAGAGGTACTGGTTGGCTGTAATAATTAGGAAAGCTTGCCAAAAAGATGTTAGCACAAGGAATGCGTCAGGTGACAGAACAGTGCCTCCAAGGACTCTGGGACCTGTCAACCTCTGTAACTATATCCTCCTGGCCTGTCACAGTAGAGTTAATTAGAAACATCTGTAGTATAGAGATCAAGCAGAGGCAGTGGCGGCAGCTTATTTGCACAAGAAAGGTACAACTCATGTGGGAGGTAAAGAGGGTAGAATCACAAACAGATACAGATCAGTTACATGAACCTGATCAGTTATCTGAGCTATATGCACTTCTGAAATAAAACTACCTAAGTAACGCAAATGCAAGACTGATGAAAAGCCTTAACTGCAACATTGGCAAACTGACTTACTGGAATCTTTACAGTGAGAACAAGTCTCCAATGACATGCAAAACGCCATTCATCTGTTCAGACATTATGGCATAGGCTGCTCCACACGTTCCTCTGAAAAGCAAACTATGTTGCCTTCACCTGGTATTTTTGCTAAGGACCTTAGGACAAGCTAAAATTGCTAATTTGCTTAATCACGGGTCCTGCTGCTGCAGTTTATCGCAAGCAAATCCTTTAACTGTGAAGTCCCTCCTCCCTCCCAAAATGAGATGGACTTTCGGAAAAGTCTGTTACAGGTGGAAGTAGAAATTTTATTTCTCCCAGTCCCAAAGCACAGATCTTTCAGTCTATCTAAGACAATGTGCTACAATTTGGGGCTGAATGATTGAACATAATACACAAAGAGAATTCAAGAAATTCAAATGCTAAAATAAGTTTACGGCTGGAAGAGAACTTGGCAGAGTTGCGCACATGCACAAATGCAACTCAGAGAACTTTGCATTCCTACAGCCCTGCCCTCCTACATCCCCACTAGAATCCAAGAGCTTTCAATAAATTAGTACAGGATAGCTCCAGACTTTTAGGTTGATCCCTCCTCTTTTCAGCCACACAGAATGCTTCCATGCCTGGGCACATCAAAACTTGTCAGAGAAAAGAAACAAAGCGAAAAAAAGAAGAATCAATTTGGTTTAATCTGTAAGATACATGATTAAAGAAAAACAGGATGCAGAGACCTCAAAATGAGCAAGAAGAACTGCATAAGCAAGTCACATGATCAAAATATAAATCTGTAAACAATTTTTGGCAGGCATTTTCTGAAGCACTCATTTCTACTTAATTTGATACGCTGCCGACCCTTGGGCCCCCAGCACATACCCCCTAAGCAAACAGTTGCAGCTGTTTATGTGACCGTCGCCCCAGCGCACCTCAGCCCTCACAAGCTGCCTGTTACTCTGTAAGTGGTGGTGCACGGAAACATTTGCCCATGAATTAGTAGGTCCACACTTTTAGGCATGCCTGTCCAGAATCTTAGCACAAGCAGATTTCATGGGCTGCCTACCGAGGTAAGCCAGAGTCCCAGGGCACAGGCACCTTCTGCCACCTGCACTGCTGCACCAGAGCTGGCAGCAAAGTATGATGGCCAGCTGTGGGCAGCAAGACCTCAAATCATCCAAGCTACATTTTGTTGAAGGTAATTTGTTAGAAATACTACTTTCCCTGAAGGTTTTTGTCAAAAGAAGATCACCCCCAAACTTCCAGAGGAATGCCTGTTTGCTGACTGCAGTCTTCCTCCCTCCCTCTCGTGTCCAGCAGTCCCACTTCAGAGAGCCTTCTCTTCCAAAGCTCAAGAAGTCCCAGCTCTTCTTTAGTCCATTTATACTTAGTCCTCACACTGCTCTTTTTTTCTTTCAATCCCAATTTCTTCTGCTCAACCACTTGGAAATTCAGAAAGGTTTGTATTACCACATTGCAAAGGAACAATATATAGTCATGGTACTTAAACAAATAATTATCAGATTTTGACATATATATACTTTTTTAAAAAAAAGAAAAGCTCTCAGCCCTTAAGAGCAATATACAGAGCTGCATGAAGTAACAGCTGGAAGTAACCACATTAGTGCTTGGTAAAGCTGGGGAGCTAATAACACAAGACTGCAAAGATTTACCGGCTTTGGTTACTAATAACTCCAAGTGTGAATGTTACTGAATTCTGTAGCACAGCCTGCAGCAATGCAAAAGTGCAGAGTAGTTGAGAAGAATGCAAAGATTATGGTTTTCAGTGTTTCATATTCATCCAAAAAATGCCATCAGCAGTTTTGTATTGGTAAAATCTCACCATTTTTTTCAAATTTGGAGTATGTGCCCTAAAATCCCTGGCAGGAATTCGAGAAGGACCTTACTATTCAGACACTCATTTAGTATTCTATTACATGTAAGGTACATCCTGGAAGAAATCCAATAGCCTGTGCTGAAATGGAATAACACTTTATTTTTCCAGACCACTTTTGCTGATCTGAAATGTCTGCATCATAGACCACTGCAGAAACAGTTAAACTAACAAGGATATCAGTGTGTGACTTAATAAGGTACTTAAACAAGATACTTGCTGATATACAGGCTACTTAAAGCAAAGATATGCAAAAGTAGGAACAGATTTTTCAGGTGTTTGTTTTTGGAAGTTTTTTTAGTATCTCCTTTCGGCAAAAAAAGTGTTCCCTATGGAAAGAAAAATCTCTTTTCTTTCACATCACCAGAGACTGCTGGCTGCTTCAACCACTTTCAAAACCAAATGTCTGTGCAATTACAAAAAAAAGAACTGTTGTTAATGTGTTTCTTCTTTAACGGTCATCAGAAAATAGGCATATATAACATTTTCAAAACATGCAGGTACAAGATGCATTCCTGACCTAAAGAGGAATTAAAACTTTGACAGGTGTTCAATTACACAGATTTTTAATTACAAAAAAATTACCTAGATATAGCCATGCTGCCTAAACCTTTCCAAATCCATACTCTCTGTGTCAAGTTACGGCTGTGTCCACACAGTGTAGACTGAGCTCCCCATGGCTTCCTAGCTCAGTTTAACAAGCCATCAATTAAAGGCAGATATTTAGAGGAAGCAAAACTGATTGGTTGCAGAGGGATTTCTGGACATTTTAACTGATACCCACTGAAAATACATGAGAAGGATTTCAAACTCAGAAAAAATTGACTGCCAAAAGCCCTGACAGATATATAATGCCATGACAGAAATACTACACATTATGTCATATCTAATAACCCACTTGTGCCACATTACACAGCTGTTTTTGTTACACTGCAGTGCCAAATACAGTCCCTTCTCTCTTTCCCTCTTCCTCACTATAAATTAACAAAGAACAAAATTAAACTAGCAGTTTTGTGGTCACCACCTCTATGCAGAACAGAAGTTTTACCCTAAACTGAAGTCACAAAGATGAGGTAAGTAATCTTCTTGAGAGTGAACAAAATTTTTAGTTCCTTTCCCAAACTCATTAAGAAAGGGCCCGATTCCCACAGGTTTACCCAGAATAATTAGCAGCAACAAACACTGGTAGGATTTCAGTGTGTAGGTCAGCCTGTGGGATTAGTCACAAAGGTTTTGTAAATTTCAGAAGATATCTACACAGATGTCAAAAGGGGGGTGGTTGGGGGGGAAGGGCTATATAATGGATGCAGCCAGAACCATTAAGTAGTTTAGAATTTCTAAGACTCCCACAACCAATAAATTTTATGGAAAAAGTCATGAAAGTCAGACGGCAAAAAAATATATAGCATAAAAGTTGCAAACTTCTAGACAGCTTGTAAAATAGTGGTAATGCAAGAGGGAAATGGTAAACACACTAACAAGAGTTCATCAGTCTTAATAAATAGGACAGGGTCACACGGGTTTACTTCTGGAACCCATAAAGGTCCCTAAGTATCTAATTATTTCTGAAAAAAAGTCTGAGGTTTTATTCCCTTCTATTCCTCAACAGATTAGCTCATTCTTCATCAGATACCATTTTAAACTGAAATATACTCCTCTTAAGAAGCTAAGGTTTGTTTCTTATTGACATGATAGAATACTATATACTGTATGTTCTTCCAAGGGAGTATATTACTAAGCAATATTAAACACTACATCCTAATGTAAGTAGCACAAAATACGTTTCTTAGGAGAAGTACATAACAAAATTGGTCATGGCATTGGGCCATATAGTGGCTCCGGATTCTGAAGAAAACGTCATATTAAGATCAAGAGCTTTCACTTCTAAATTTGTACTTTACTGCAAACTAAAAAAACGTCTTTTCTATCACCTTGCCAGGGGAAAGACGGGGCTATATTGTCACCTTTACAAGGAGGCAATCATCCTCCTCACTAGGCAGATTTTTAGTTCATTGGGCCTGACATAAAATTGACAAGTGCTGCTTGTTCGTGTTTTTGTGAACAGTGATCTTACGGCATTTTTCAGTTTGGTAACTTCAGAAACTCTAAGTAACAAATGCTACCTTTGTGACCAACAAAAACAAATAACGAATAACACATCTGTAACTGCAGGGTACATATGTAAGCAAATACATTGTAATGGGTAATAAAAATAACACTTTGTTCTGACTGTGGTGCTAATTAGAATCTGATTTGCCTATTTAAAAGCTGTAATTGAGCAGAACCCATGCTACCAAGACTCCCAGGGCTGGTTTCACTTTTTAGGAACTCATGTACTGACCTCAACAGCTGAAAAACAAAAGAGCGAGCGGGAGTAAGAGGTCTGTAAATGTACCCTTGTCCTCTGTTACTTTGGCCAAACAATGATTTGTGTTCAAGTGCGGTGCGTTTTTACTGAAGATGCATCTGCAGAACTGGCGAGGTACCCCTGCTGCCAAACAGGGCATTACCAGGGAGCTTTAGAAAGTAGGACATGACACAGTAATTGATTTTGAGAGTGTCTTTCCCTCCTCCCTTTCTTTCCCTGGTTCCTTTTTAACTTTTCCAAACCCATTTCTTTGTTTTCCAAGCTACAAACCTGTATTCCATAGTAGCATACTTAAGAAATTCAACCTCAAACACAGCAGATGATTACCACCTAAGACATAACATTTGCAAAAAGATTTGTATTCATTAAAAACATAACAAAAAAAACCAAGCTAGACAGATAGACTTCTTCTCATAAGTAATAGTGTAAATATCAACAACTCCCAAGTTCTGCACTGGTTATATACAACAGAATGTCACTTGTGCCCCACGGAAAGCAAAAATCATTATGAAACCCAGAGGAAAAATCAAATCTCCTCCTCCTCTCACCTCAAGAAAGCAACTGATAAAGCCTCACCTAAATGATGTATCCATTATGTCCTTATTACGTTACCTCAGCTATATATTCAGTGCCCCTCAGATATTACTGAAAACCCCTTGGGCTACTGTCTAAATTGAAATGTTCACTATCCTCAGTATTTCAGTACTATTAAAAATACAACCTGAAGTCACAACGGAATTTCTCCCTCCCCATTTTCTCTAAGCAAAACTATTCTTATACTTGTGCAGGCACCCCAAGCACTACTCTCTGACGTTCTCATTGGATATGAAAGTTTATGTAGGGTTCCATGCGGTCGTATCCCACATACCACTATATCTACTTTAAAAAAAAAAAAAGTCAGAAGAAAGGAATCTTTATTGCTGTTTTTCTTTAGAGTGGCAAAATCCTGGGTATTCTGTCCAATACCAAGAAATCGAAAGATATTACAAACATGACAATACTGAACACATCTGATCAAGTGTTTTGGTATGGTGCAAAACAAAAAGAATTTATCAGATTAAATATAATTTATCAAGTTATAGTTATCAAACTATGAAGATAAATAATTAAATTTATTAAAGCTACTGGCTTCCTAAAGGAAAGCCACTTCAGTACATAGACAAATGTGTGTTCTAGAGAGAATCTGGAACATTTGCACGATTTGGCCTGTTACCCAATTCACGTGTCAACTGACAGAGAAAGACAAAAATCCAAAGCTGCTGAAACACCATGCGTAACACCTGTCATTGCTATTCCCCCGTCCAGCCAACCTCCCGCAACGCACGCAGTCACAGCCCGTGCAGTGTCCCCGTTCGCCTGCCTCGCCCCCAGTCACCCCAATGCTGGGTGAGCTAATTAGCGACTTGTCAGCTCGCTTGTGCATAGCTTAGCATGGAGATGGGCACAGGGGAACAACAGGAATCCCTTTGGGCCTCGTCACGACATCATTTGGGCAGTGTAGCCTGTGATAGCAGAAAATGAAGCTGGCATTTATACACCGGCATTAGAAGGGGGCCCTCCCGTATCGGGCTTAAGATGACAAAATGTCAGCTTCAATCATCTGACAGACTTTTGGTCTCCCTCTGTAACCTCTTTCTTTTTGGCTGCTCTTTTTTTATATACACATATGACACTAACAGAAAAATAAATTGAAAAGAGCACTGAGGCAGAGTGTATTTCACGCACTGGTGCCAATGTTTCATATCTCATGAACCTCGGGAAAACAATTCGTCGAACTAATTAGTTTACAGTGTTTAAGCAGCTTGTTTCCCGTCTTTAATCTTCTTTATGTAATACTGCGAACAAAGCCATATTATCTTCTGATTTTTTTCTTATACAGTTTAACAAATATAATCTTTTTTTTTCCTGGAGATTACTTCATTTAGACATCAAACTACCCTTACCCTCCCTTACTTTTTTTCTTGTCGGGGAGAACAATATAAACAGCACCGATTAATTTGTTTTTCAAAGATATTCAAGATTATGCTATACTTTTTGTTCTTCTTCTTTTTTTTTTTCTTTTTTTAAAATCTTATCCAGTTCATTTAATTTCTCATTTTTAGCCATGCTTCAGAAAGCAACTGTGTTTGCACTCCTCTGAAAATGAAACAACTGCTCTTCTCCCTCATGGGTCCTAGTAATAGAAGAGTGTCCCTAGCTTACAATCATTGTTCAACTTGGTTTAAAAAGCACTGGAAAAGCTAATAATGACTAGTTAAAAATAAACCAAGCAAAGCTTTCAATCTGAAACAGGTTCATCTTTTTACTTTAATCAGCAATGACTGGCTTTGAGTTAGAAGGAAACATACAAATAAACAAACAAGCAAGCCAAATAACTCCTATTCAGAAGCCTGGAAGCGTGTCTATTACCTAATTCCCCTTAAAAGTGCCTTTGGTGATGTCCAGGACTGTTAGCGTGTCCAGAGCTGGCTCAATAATCACAGCAGCTGACTACCACTCTCCCTATTTTGCACTCGGGTCTAAAAACACGAGTAAGTCCTTTGAAAGGCTTGACCCAGTAGGGACACAGCACGAAACCTGCAGGAGGGCAAGACATTACTGTCCCCACCTGGTCATTCTGCCTCTTGTCATTAGCATGTGATAAGCAAAATCAGCAAAAAACAGCCAGGTGCATACCGAGCAGCATCCACGTCAAGGCAGCCAGGCTAACTTCAACCAACATTGAAGGTGGGTTAAGTAAACCCATACTGAAAGATTAGATTTTCTCAGAGAGCTAGTTAGATTTTTAAGTCAAAACATATGCTCAAGCGTATTAATGGACAGCTGGGGACAGCAGCTTTTTAAGTGACTCCAACCAGGGTCACGGGAGGATTGTCTTTTATGCCCAACACGTCCACCCAGGATTGGACTTTTTGCAACACACAGTCACAGCCACTGTCGTTTTCAAGTATGGAAAGGGAGACTGCACTACGTGCCTTTTATCCAGTAGTTTAGTGCCATGTTCTACCAGTAATGTACATATCACTGGTGTAATTCCTGCCTTTGGTATTATTTCTGGTTTTATACAAAGGCTGCTTAATGTAAAATGAACAAACCATCCAGGAAACAGGAAACCAATACTCCAGCCACACGGTGAGAGAGAAAAAAATATTCTTCTGTGCTTTTTAACAGCTTTTATCTCTACGCAAGACGTCAGACATCTCAGTGTTTACTTGGTAAGTGCCTAAACCTTTTCCTTGATACTGCTCTCTTACAACGAGGCATCATTTGTGAACAGTGACCAAGTCCTCTACTTTGACATTTATTTCATGCAGATTTTTGAAGTCCACACGGTCAACATTATTTTCCTTTCTGATTCTTTGCTTGCTTTAGAACTGTCTGCTGTCCCCCCATGCTTATCCACATTAAAGTTCATGCTGTCCTTAGTTGTCAAATTCCCAGTAACTCTTAATTAGTAGAGAGAGGTGACGCTCCTGCGGCTTCACGAGCACAAGAACACCAGTGAGAGCTCTGTCCTGTTGTGCTCAAGGGATTTCTCCCTTCTCTCCCAAGGTTAATGCCTGTAACTCCTCTGGGACCTAGCAGATACACAGGCTGCTTAACTGAAGATAGCCAAAATCTCCCAGCTACTCGGGGATTTAGCAGTGACTGCAGACCGCTTGCATTATTTCTGAATGCCTTAAAGGTTACAGGAACAAACTTTGTAAATGAGAGAAAAGCGTGAAAAATATTAATGCTATATTAACTTCCATTAACCTTCAATTTACATCCTAAACTACTGGATTAAAACTTTATGGGTTGAAGTTTTGCTTAAAAATTTTCTCATTAAGAATACATGCAATCCCAGAACAGTCTAATGTTAAATATATGCAGGCTTTTCTATTCAACACAGACTGGTACCAGTAAACAGGCTGGCAGAATGAAAGATGAGAAATGACAAAGCTGCATAAGCACATAAATCTTTAACCCTTTATTCACAGGAAGATTTTGCAAGATTCTTAATTTCTCTCCTCATTTTATGGTTTAGTTTTGGACTAATTTAATGAGGACTAGAGAAGGACAAAAGATGTCTGATTGTTTCCACTTCCTTTCTCTCATCTAAAGCAAAAAGCATGTATTTTTTCAACTTACGTCTAATACTTAGGAATATAGAAAGCGGACCTGTTATTACTCTTAGTACAATCCATCAATGTATCCCAATGTCCTCTAGAAAGTTTTAACTGTTAGTTCACAAGTAAAAAGCTTTCTTCCTAGAAAAAACAGTGTTTGTGACTCATGGGAGCTGATGAAACGGGCAAAATTCTGATGTTTGCAATACTTCTTAAGAGAATTAACTGCATCAGCTAAGACTGAGTAAGACCAGTTTGGCAACAATTTTTTTTCTGGTCAGCAGGAAAATTCATTCTGCAGCAGAAAAGTCAAGTCTCCGTAGGCTCATCTTCACTGATGAGTCTTTTAGCTTGTTTTTTTCTGATTTTTCTGAACCTATTACCGTGAATGACAACAGATTATGACGTGTCATATTAAATGTATTCAACTGGATGAAATATTCTTATACAATATTGCATGTTTTGTTTTATTTCTCATCTTCATCCTGCCACATTCCTGATAAGTGGCATTTTTTTGTTTTGTTTTGGCTCTTTTTTTTTTAAATTTAAGAGTAAATAGCTACATGATTTACCATAGCTAGAAAATATCAATGCATATCTAGAAGAGCACACATGTTCTTCCCTGTCTTCAGTTAAAGTCTACAAACAAGACTTCTCATTAAATGCCCATGTGACAGAAATCCATCAAACACTGTTCCTACTAAATGCAACCCCTCAACCTACCTACTTTGCAATCAAACAAAAATACCACTCAATCAATATCTGGCTCATTGCCATGACTTTTTTTTTTTTAAATCACTAGCCAAAGCCTGGCTAGATTCCATGTGTGTGTGATGCCCCACTACCTTTTCTCAGAGTTTTTCTTTCCACTTCTGGGTTTTGGGTTTTTTTACAAAGCACAAATTGTGCTTTGTACCTGATGACTGCATGCTCTGACTGCATGTGCTATCATAGTTTAAATCATAATGCATGCACTACACCTGGAACTCTACCATGCCAGCAGTAGCCACTGCTAACAACTCCTCGCTTGACTGACAATGGCCTGCTTCAAGACTGACTCCACTAAGAATCGCTAACGGAGACCTACAAATACAAACCAAGCCCAGAAATTATATTCCAAAGAGAGTTGCTATTATAAAAGATGTATCCACCCACAGCTATTGTACCTACTCTCATCCAACACACAAAGTTAGGAAATACAATATAAATTGAATGATGTAGAACACAATTACCGAGAGGAAGGATTTCAGCCTTGATTACACTTGAAAAAAATCCACTAGTTTTTTCCCTAGGAAGTCCTTTACACAGCTCTGCGTTACAGATGTTGTATTATAGCTGCTCTTCCCCAAAGGAATTCTCACTTTCTTGTCACACTCAGACATACACACACCTCTGCCTGAGAGGGCGAATGCTACAAGCTCTGCTTGCCCTTCACTAGAGAAAATCCCCCCCAGCGCCGCAGGACTGTTGCACTCTGCACATCAGCAGGAGAGGCTCCTGCCACCAATTTCAGCTCTGAATGGTTTCTTACACAACTCAAATTTTATGCACACATCAGTAAATCCCTAGTCATTAGTGGCACATTCAACTAAATGCAGCTCCTCAGGTACCTTATTAAAAAAATAAAAAAATAAAAAAGGTAATTGTGAAATAATTGAGAAAGACTACAAGGAACTGTTACTTGTCCTCTCCTGCTGCAGTTTTATCATAAAGCAACACCACTGGGGTTTGCACTCTGTGTTCATGGGCATCAGATTGTTAATTACTAATCAAGCTGGTTCACAAGTCATTAGTCAAAGGTGCTTGTTGAACACTAATAAAAATCTCACACTTAGAATAGTCTTTAACTTATTACAGTTTTACCTACAAGAAAAAATAGATCTCACATGCTTTCCCCAAAGGATTATGGAAGGAAAAATGTCACAAGATGTTTTAAAAGAAACCTATTTAATTTGAACACTCAAACTTCCTGTCTAGTGCTGTTTGTTATCTACCTATACAGACTCATTTCAGCTTTTCACTTTGTATTTGAAAACTATTTGCTTTTTACCAATCAAAGAGCAGCACTCCCACAGTAAGGCTTTCTTCTCAAAGCTGTATTTTGATCTTTAAAAACATTATCAAATCCATCCCACCTGTATTTTCAGTAACACACTGCCTTCTCTTTTCCATAAAGTCCCTCTGTTGAAAACCATTACTTTCAAGAAAATGTGCAGGACTTTATTCAGATGTGTACAAGTTCTCTTCAAAGCTGAGAGCCCAGAAGACAATAAATTAGACTGAAGTTGCTGCTGTGAATTGTGTTTCTGGTTGAGTTGATGCTCTGAGATTTTTCAAACTGTTCTAAATAAGTAATGGCTGGTATTCTTCCTACCCTTGGTAAAAAGAAAACTGTTAGGTCTTAACACATGAATGCGATTACTTTTACCTGCTCATGTAGTAATTGCTGTAGCTAAAAAAGATATTGTAGGTCTCAGGAATAAAGAGAACATAAGCTAAAAATGTTAAGAGACATAAAGAAGGTTTATCTAAAAAAAAAATAAAATCACTAAGCAATTACATGTCAAACACATTTGTATGCGTGTGAGTAAGAACAGTCTTAAAAATATTTAAGAGCTATATGAATGGAAACAGAATAAATAGGTATTTTCTTTACTTAAAATGCTTGGCAGCATAAATGTAATGAGCCTAGTGTAGTAACAATATGGCATAATTTCTTATTTTACCAGTGAGTAAGTCACAAGAACAATTATATTCGTACTAGCCATTATCTGTGGTTTCAGTCAATGATAACAATGATCAGAAATAATATATCTAACCTAACAACCTATTAGGGATAACTCATAATAAACCAACATGTATTTAGATATGGATGCAGTTTTAGTGTTTTCTCATACTAAATCCTCTCTTCTTACTGTAATAAAAAAAGGTAAAATATATTTTGTGAATCAAACTAGGATATTGTGAACTGTTTTATGACAGCAGGCACTCTGTGAGCTGCTAATTCAGTGTATAAGTATTTGATCAGAAAAATTCTGAAGTAGTAGTTCTGCAAATTTATTTTGTAATATGTAGACTGTATGAACTACAGACTTTTCTCTAGTTTTTCTGCTTCTTGTTTGAGAACATTCAAAAAAACAAAAAAATACACATCAGCATATGAACATGCTGTTTCCTTGTTATTATAGATCCTTTTGGTTTAATGGAATATTCTAATCTTTCACCTTCTTTATGTCACAATATGAATTGGAAGGATTCAGCTTGATTCCAATACTCTGTCTCTCTCTCGGTATTTCATATGATTGAATCTGAACCATATCTCATACATATGATAGACAGCTGACAAAGAATTTCATCTTTTGTAAGTACCCGATAAGCATGTTCTGCTTAGAATAAGTTAGAACACTCACAACCCAATTTAATTTCCAAGTTACCTTTCCAATTATCTGAACCATCTCACTCAAAGACATTCTAATGATACAGAAAAAATATTTTGGCTTAGTATGTGAGTCAGTTTTAAGATAGCTTTGAAAAATTCCAATTTTGTCTTTTTGTATGTGTTTCAATGTCTTTCAGAGAAAACCTGAGCATCATGCATACCGAACAGCTATTTCTTCTAGAAGCCAGTCCTGCATTCAGAAGGGAAGAGGTGATCCATATACCTCAGCCATCATCAGTAGCAATAAATAGCTGGGTGAATTAAAATTTAGGCATAGAAACACTTGTGCATTTTACTGTCAATGCACAGGTGCTTTTAACAGCAGAAACTGGCTGTGAAATAAATTTTAAAACTTTATTACCTCTGATAAATGACAGAAAATAATTCAGCTCTTCTCTGGTCCTGCCTGTGTTTGCAAAACTAAAGGTTGGGAGAGCAGATGCACTTGTGAACTGCAATACCAAAGAAGATGTGCTTTTCTTTCTAACTGCAGCTGCACTTCTTAAATAAGTACAACTTATAAAACTATGCAAAGAGGTAACAAGAGAGATGAAAAATGGTAAAGAAGCAGCGACCACATGCAAAACGGTGGGTGAAACCAAGCCAGCTGGCTGGCTTACACTTATGATCTGTATTGTCTTTGTAGAACCTAACTACTCCAACAGCCCTGCAAAAGAAAAAAATATCTCAACTCTCCAAGAGAGGTACAGAGTTCTCTATGTGGTAAATTAAGAAATTACCTGCTTGTTAATTACATCCTTCCACCACTCATCATCCCAAGTACCCCTACGCTATCACAAGCATCATCTCATCGGGTGAAAAAGGAAGATTACATGATCACTATAATCATTATTTTCCAACAAAAATGACAAAAAAAGCTAGGTAAGTACTCTTACTTGAAGCTGTCAATGTGCAGAGAATCATAATTAATCTTTATGTAGCATTGCAATTTCTCCTCAACTACTTAAGTATCATCATAATTGCAGGTCCAAAACAGGAACCTCTTGGCTTTGCTTAATGATTCTCTCATATGCTGTTCTCCCAAGACAAGGCTCTGATTTGAGAGCAGAGTTGTGAACAAAACGAAGTGAATACAAATAAGAGCAAGAGCAGGGCAGGTCCTAATGTCTTGCCCTACGTGGAAAAAAGGGTTAACCTTAAATAGCTGTTCATTGGACTCCTAGAAATGAACACAACCATGGTGACAAGGAGCAAAGAAAGCATAAGGCCAGAGACCAAGGAAAGACAAACACATTTCAGTCTGTATTTGCCCTCACTTTATTTACTATGTACAGAATTGTTTGGGGCTTTTTTTTTAAATGTTTACAGTAAAATGCTCTTTAGAATAAGCTGCTAAAGGCCAATAAACCCTCTGCTTCCTCCCTCTTCTCCTTGAAGATCAACTTTATCTACAGAATTCTTATCTTAAGTGAATAACTGATAAGAAAAATTAAAGGGCTCAGCAGCAGAATGTGTTAAGTAATTGGACCCCAGCTTCCACACCTCTTTGTCTCTCTACCAAATCTCCTCTGTCTCTCTACTAAACCAATCCACTCTGAATATCAATCACAGCTGAGGTTGGAAATCACTGTTGGACAAAAGAAGTAATAATAACAAAATTTAAAAAAAATAAAAACAAGCGGAAACCTCTCACAAAAACCCACACCACATTTGCATGGGCATAATTTTCTCTGATTTCAACCACTGTTTCATTCCTTCATAGATTTATTAAAGCCTTCTGATGCACAGTAGTTCCCTCAAAAGCCCAAATTTGCTTTGCGCTAACTCAGAGGTAAGAACCTAAAGATAACCTCTAAACAAGCATCTCTCTGGCAAGACAGGCTACTCCTATAAAAGGAGTTACTTAGCCAGAAAGATTATTACATTCACATTTATCTATCTGAGGAAATCAAATCATACTACTACAACAGAACAATCACAGAACTATGGCTATATTACAAGAAATTCCTGTACAGAGAGCTTCAGAATAGAAGTGCATGAATACTTTGGGGTTTGTTTTTCTGCTATGGCTTACACTGCTTCCAGGACAACGTGAACTAAAAGAGCAGTGAAATTAATCTGTTTTATTCTGTCATAAAAATGTGCACAGGTGAGCCAAAACCCTGTAGTCATTGTCACAGCTGAGCCAACAGAATGGAAAGTGCAAGTCCTCCTCCTGCAAAGTCAGCTAAGTTTTCTTGAATGGCCTAAATTCAGGGGGTTTTGTATCAGTAACATTTCTTGCACAAACAAACTCTAGCAATGTCAATGGATCTTTTTCTAAATCCCATATGTCAAACTGATATACATTCTAAATAAGAGGGGCTTATCTCACCACCACTCTGAATCCTCCAGAACACTTCTTTTGTTAAAATTATGTATCAGCTGCTTAAAAGCCTACAAGAAATGCAAAATGGACCAACCATAAAACTGTTAATATTTAGCAGGATATAGTATTGATTTTAGACACCATTATTTTTTTAAGCAACCCAAAGCAAGTTTCCACAACATTGAAGACTCTTCCACAAGTACAAACCAGAGCTCCTGAAACCTACTCCATAATCTTCAGATAAAATTCTCACTGAACTTCTCTGTGAAAGAATTGGGTACATCTTACCTATCCCAGCCTGTTAAATGAGGGAGAGATCTAGGGGGAAAAAAGAGAACCCTCTGGTTCATAAAAAGCTCTGTTTCGGATGATTACATTTGGAGCTTACGAGTTCGTCTCTGGTCTGCACCTGGATCAATACTTGTAAAGTGTCTGTCCTGCATGAAGAATTCTGCAATCAAAGAAATATCTTCCTAATCGCATGGGTAAACTGAGCAGCTGCTTCTATCATCCTTGGGTCTTGTCTACATGAAAAAATTATTCTCAAATACAACAGGCTATGAATTTGAAGTGCAACAGCTGTTCCAAAATAGCCACTCATAGAATCATAGAATCATGGAATGGTTTAGTTTGGAAGGGACCTTAAAGATCCTCTAGTGCCAACCCCCCTGACATGGGCAGGGACACCTTCCACTACACCAGGTTGCTCAAAGACCCAGCAAACCTGGCCTTGAACACTTCCAGGGATGGGGCATCCGCAACTTCCCTAGGCAACCTGTTCCAGTGCCTCACCACCCTCATGGTAAAAAATTTCTTCCTAGCATCTATTCTGAATCTCCCCTCTTCCAGTTTGAAGCCATTACCCCTCATCCTATCACTACATGACCTTGTAAAAAGTCCCTCTCCAGCCTTCTTGTAGGTCCCCTTCAGAAGGCTGCTGTAAGGTCTCCTCGGAGCCTCCTCTTCTCCAGGCTGAATAACCCCAACTCTCTCAGCCTAACTTCATAGGAGCGGTGCTCCAGCCCTCTGATCATCTTCGTGGCCCTCTTCTAGACCTGCTCCAACAGGTCCATGTCCTTCTCATGTTGGGGCTCCAGAGCTGGACCCAATATTCCAGGTGGGGTCTCATGAGAGCAGAGTAGATGGGCAGAATCACCTCCCTCACCCTGCTGGCCACGCTTTTTTTGATGCAGCCTAGGATATGGTTGGCCTTCTGGGCTGCAAGTGCACATTGCTGGCTCATGTTGAGCATCTCATCAACCAACAACCCCAAGTCCTTCTCCTCAGGGCCGCTCTCAATCCATTCTCTGCAAAGCCTGTGTTTGTGCTTGGGATTGCCCCAACCCATGTGCAGGATCCTGCACTTGGCCTTGTTGAACTTCATGAGGTTTGCACGGGCCCACTTCTCTGGCCTGTCCAGGTCATCGGCATCCCTCCCCTCCAGCATGTTGACTGTTCCACACAGCTTGGTGTTGTCAGCAAACTTGCTGAGGGTGCACTCCATCCCATCATCCATGTCACCAACAAAGACGTTAAACAGCACCAGTCCCAGTACTGACCCCTGAGGAACACCACTTGTCACTGGTCTCGACTTGGACATGGAGCCGTTGACTGCAACTCTTTGAGTGCGACCGTCCAGCCAGTTCCTTATCCACTGAGTGGTCCATTGGTCAAATCCATGTCTCTCCAATTTAGAGACCAGGATGTTGTGCAGAACAGTGTCAAATGCTTTGCACAAGTCCAGGTAGATGGGACATAGTTTTTTTTGGTTCTGGGTTTTTTTTTTTAGGAGGAAAATTATATTCAAAAAGGATTTACACTGCAAAGATGATTCATGTCCACTTCTGAGTGACCCCAGTGAGAAGCCTTCTTAAGGTAATGACTGTTACATTTCTTTTCTGAAGCCCAGGCCAGTGTTACAAGGTAAAGTAGCCCTTCCAATGGAAGGTACTTCTAAATATATGCCAAAAAGACAACATGGGGACTAAAACATCATTTCCAATTTCACTGTCACAGAGCAGACCTAGAAACAGTGACAACTACAACAGAAATACAATTTTCTAATGGCGTGGGTTTTGCCCCTCCGCTTTTCAGGGTGCTCTGCTTGGAGGAGAAAAATTTTTCTGTTTTTTTCCGGCTGGCATATATGATTATGTTACCACTGTAAGAACCATGCATAACAGATCTAATGTTCAGGCTTGCTAGTTGCTCCACAAAAAATATTACAAGAGCAGTTCCAGTTTTGTAACATTTTCTCCAGGTTATGGATTCAGCCTGCAGGCTCTTTAGTAACAGTTTAACACCTGGATCTACTTTAAATAAATAATCATACAGGTTATACTTCAGAATACCTGCTGACCCAAAATAGTATACAGCCAGTCCTCCTCTAAATACCGTGACAAAAATCACATGCCACTAGTGCTGAAGAACTTTGTTTCTCACCCATGGTCTACCATTCATTTATAGGGTCAAGGAGGGTGTCATTAGGGAGCACTCAGCAGTATCCAGGTTAATTCATATTAAAAAGATATTGTATATCTGCAACCAGCAGTTTAAATTTAGCAAGCAAACATAATCCTCTTTGCTTATTTTCTATCAGTACTTGTTTGTACTTCTCTTATTCGGAGGCATTTTCTCCACATGTTCACATCACCCTTGCTTTATGCCTTTTGTGGCATAAAAATCCTGACATATTTTCACCCTGAAGCTGTGATCATCATCCTTTGAAACTAACAGGCACAGACAGTGACGAAAAAGCCCATAAACCCTAACACTTGAAGCAAATGCCTGGCAAAAGTTTTAGCCCAGATGTATGCTAAATATAGAGGTATCAACTAATGACTACACCAGAACAAAATATTTTTTCTGTTTTTAATTAAAGCTGCCATAACAGAGAGTTTATTTCTTCCACACTCACTCTTTCCCTGTCAGGATAAGCCACTTTATTGTAATGCTTTATTTCAACATGGGAGAAAAGATATGAATGCCCTAAGGTGGAAGTATTACCAACACAGATGGATCAATCTTCCAAGTACAGAATGACACACAGATCACAAAGCAGGTAAAGCAAACAGCGTATCTGGAGAAAGCCAAATAAACAAAAACAGGTCAGTGACTCAGTTCTGTGGTGGTCTACAGCCATTCTTGTACAGATAATTTGCCTGGTGAAACCGTACTGATCAATAGCTCCAAGGCAGCTGTGACTTGGCTCTGTGACAGTCTATTGACTACAGCCTTTTTTTTGTTTCTTAATCCAAATGCCATACTTTTGCAGCCTGACCCAGGCTGCAAGGTCCCATCAGCAGATGTTGACATTATCTCCTCCTGATTGTAACAGCTCATCATAAACAACTACTCTGCTTTTTGAGCTTTGTTTCGGTTGGGTTCTTTGAAAAAAGGCTGCATAGGGGAATAGAGGGGGAAAAGAAAGATTATAATTTATAACTTGGTACAGAATGCATGTTGGCACCTCTATCACGTGTTCCCATTATGATGAAAATAGCAAGATGTCATTAATCTGTATTTTCCTACCTGACCAAGCGCTGTTATGTTCTATTGTATGTTGCCATTTCATTCAACAGACCACTTTAAGAAATGTCCAGAAACAATGGGTTTGTGCTGCTGTTGTCTAGTAACATTTCTAAAAGTATCTCTCTTTTCCCTTTTGTATCATACTGCCAGGCATAAAAGCTGAACTCAAATATACTAAATCTTCACCCATGTTTAAAGTCAATGACACATGCACTGGTTACTGTTTTACACTGTGTTGAACAGTCAAGAATTTGAGAAGCGGTTCTGTGTTACAACCACCATCTTCAAATACGTCAAGGTAAGGGCCATGCTGCACCGTGTAACCTTGACACTACCATATCAGAAATGAAGATTGAACCATTCCTCATGCATCACCAAACCAGATGCAGCAGAAGAACAGAGTGCTACTGAAACTCTCTCACGAACAGGCAGCTGCCATGACCTGGAAAAAAAGAATTCCTTTTGATGCAGCTAAGAGACTTTTTAAGCATGGCCTGGTGCACAAAATTATTCAAATGGTTTTATGACTTAGGCTATTGCCTATGGATGCCTTCAAGGAAGCTACTGAGCACCATTTCATGAGGATCATTAGCTAGAATTGACCTGAAATGCCACAGTTAAATCTAAAAAGAGCTCAAGACCAGCTCCATCCAAAAATCAGAGGGATATTTTATGTTGATGTCAATGAAAGCGGAGTGGGATTAGTGGGGAAATACAAACCCAACTAACAGTCGTGCTTACAAATGCCTTGTTCTGGAGTCAGTGAGCAGTTGTACAGTCAAAGTCTAGTACCCAAAATGAGTTGAGACAAAAAGCTCTGCTACAGAGATTTTGATTATTTCTCTATCTGCTTGAGGTACAACCTGATCGGAAAGGCATGTAATCTACCAAATTGGCCACTAGATCCAGGGTAGTCACCTATCTCCAAATACCAGTTTGATCAGTAACATGCTCTATGACCCTGGATAACATGCTGCTTTATACCTGTTGCCCCCCTCTTGTCTTGTGCCTCTCCTGCACATTGCCCAGCCCTCACTTCAATGCAGCACAGTTGCCACAACTGAATCCAGCTTATGACTCTAAAGGATATTGTTACACAAATAATTCCTATGATTTTTAGAAAAAGTTGAAGTTTGACATTTGCTTTTGGCATCACTGGCTACCATAACTAAATGTAAGATTTTACTTCATTTAGAAAAAATGAAAAAGCTATCGAGGAACCCGCTCCAACCCACATATTTAACTCTTTGTCTCACGTCTCTTGTGCACTCTATACACTTGTGCAGTTTCTGCATGGAATTACACTTTGTACCATGGTGCTGTGTCAGAAATTGTGCTCATTTACTGGACTTGTACAGTCATCACTGAAGATTAAATCCTGCATTTGTTAAATTCCAGCATTATAAACAGAACTGTCTGAGGCTGTTCAGAAACTTTCACCTCTTATTCCCCTTCAAGAAGGAAAAACACTCAATCCTGAACTACTGACAGGTAATACTGAATACAGATCAGCAATCTTAACTCCTTAGCCACCCATTTTGTATTAAATATGCAGTCATAACATTTTGTCGTAAAACTAAATCAAATACACATTCATTAACTTGTTAATTCAAGATTCCAGGAACTTCAGGCAGCAGCATAAGATTTAGCAACTCTCACTACTTTCCTTTTCCTTGAACCAGGATACAAGGAGTGTAAATGTATGCAGTGGGTATGATATAGGAAGATTTTGATGGGTGCACAATTTCTTACTTGTATCTTTCCCCTGCCTTTCCCAGTGCGCAAATGCTGAGACCTAATGGAAGTGGTTCATCAACAGAAACTGTAGATCAAGTGGACCCTCCACACCCTACCCTGTTATCTGAGCAGGATTAACACTATCTGGACTGGTAAATTCTCTTTCCACCCTTGCTGACTCAGAAAGGAGATTTAAATGAAGCTGCTAACTCTAATGAGCAGCGCACTGCTGGTTGTCTGAAGTGAGCTATACACCACTTACAATCAAACTGTAAACCAGTCATTTCACTTCACTGATCGTATTCAGGCTTCCCAGAGTTTAACAGACAACTCATTATCCCCTCCATCACACTGCCTGTCTACCTCTCTCCTCCAATTGTTTCAAGACACAGGATGAAGCGACTCATCATGCTATCTTATACAAAACCTGTTTTCTGAGTCTCCCTGCGAGAAAGAAAGCTGCTGCTCACAGTGGACTGAAGAGAAAAAAACTCCCCAACAAAACAAAAAAACCCACACCAGCAGCAGACTTACTCACAGCACCTTTAACAGTGCTATCATCAGAAACAAGCAGCTACATATTCTCCAGCACGTCAAGGATGGATTTCCTAAACATGATCCCCTAAAATGGTGTATTTCATCTGGCATCTTTTTCATCTGAAGTAAATTAACTAGCAGGAACCTCAGTAGTGGAAATGGAATTAAAATAACCTAACCCTGACACTTTGGGGTTTACTCATCTTGTTATGAATAGCAGCTGTATCCTGTTATTTGTGATGGGATTCTTTTGACAGCCCGCTGCTGGAAAGCGCACACACACCTTCATGCACAAGTTGGGGAACAGCGAAGAAGAATCAGGCCTTTTCTTCTGTTCACGTACAAAACTGTGCCTGCAGAGCTCCTCTCTATCAAACCCCAGCAGAAATACTTGATGAACGGGCGCTGAGAGAGCACTTCTCCTTGCCTTCAGCTGCAATGGCTTGCAGGCATACGACACTCCATCAAAACCGAGAGCTGGCAGCTTGAAAGGCGGGAAGGACGTTCACTGATAGCACGCATCTGCTTACTAACAGCATTGGTGCTCCACTCCTTTTCCCATTCATTGCCTGCAGGAACGACTCCATTGAGAGACTCACCATCAACAGATGGTCCCAGGCTAAGGTGTAATCAGGAGCAGCTTGCTAAATTTACTCCAAACAAATAGAATTACAGGCTTTTGCTGAATCTGAACTGAATTGGGAACTTGGGTGGTACAGGCAGTGTTAACACGAGTATGTCCCAAAACGATGATCTAAAGTTGTCAGCGAAAATCAGCTCTGCCCTGAAGTTGCATATTTATACTCATGCTGCTTATTGTCTCAGCTAATACAATAGATGCTTATTTTGAGAGAATTTTTAGCTGCATCCTAATTAAGTCATTTACCTCCTACAGTCCTCTTTTCCCCTCAGGATATACTCTGCTAAAAATGTTTTAATGCAAAATCTACACTTTCATCACCTTCCACTCATGAGTATTTCAATATGTCGACTTTTAACTCCATTAGGAAAATAAAAACTACTATTAAAATTGAAAAAGCCTTTACCAAGACAGAAAACTATGTCGTAACATAGGATTGGATGTGTATATGCCTTGAAAGCATCATTACCTTGAAGTTATTTGCTGTTTTGTTGAATGCAACATTTAAGTTTGGAATCATGCCCTGTTACAATTTCCTAATAGCAATTCCAAGCAGAAGCAAAGGAAAAAAAAAAAAAAAAAAGATTAATTTCAAATGGAAGTTCTGTATCGAGATTTAATATTTGAATTTACATTCTCTGCGCAGAAAATAAATGTTTTTAAACAAAAGTTTATACAACATCATCTTATTGGACAACATTTCTTACTGCTAGAGATGTTAAGACCTATCTGCTGACTCTAATGACAAAAATAACATTTTAAATATGTTAACTTCTTGTAGTCACACTGCATATAAAAAGATTTAATAAAAATAACAGCCTTATCTGCTTCAAGAGACTCCTTTAGCAAACTGTACCAGGAAAAAAATCAGTTCTCTTCTACAGACAGGGATACACACATAAAATAATACATAGCATGCAAGTAGGCTGCAGTAGCGCAACTGCGGATCTAACCTCACCAATGGATTTCATACAGTACTTGCATGCAAAATAATGTGCATTTGCGTGTCTGTGATCAGACAAATTTCATTTGTAGCAAAACCAGCAAAACTGACTACCGTTGATCACTTGAAGCACAAATTGTCCAGGTGACAAAACTCACTGAACATCGAAGTCATGAGTGTCACTGCTGAAGGTGACACGCCAGTGCTGCTCTGTGGTTAAAAACTACACCTATGAAATGTAGCACTGCTCCATTTTATGTGATCCGACCGCCTTCAGATGGCAAAATCTGACTTAACAGTGAAAGCACAATAAAAGCATATTTCTCCAAACTAGCTTTGAAATAATTAAGTAACTTTGTTTACCTTGTAAAATTTAGGCTATTTACACAATTGATGAAAACAGCCTCCCGAGGCTCTAGTAACACGAGGTTTTCAGCACTGTTGTTCAACCAAAGGAGTCCCTAAACTTCCGTCTCTGGGCAGTGTACTGCCCCCTAATTGTACCAGAACAACTGCTTTTGGGGCTATGAGGCGGACCCTGATACATGAAGTGATTTGGTTAAAATAATAACTGGTGGCCCATAGCAGCTATTTTTGATCGTGATCAATCCCTTGATCCACTTCATAGTGTGCAAGCTGTCAGCACAACTGAGAATGACAAATGCACAACTACAGGGAGATCTCAGCAGTCATCCAAGGAGTTAGAAACTAGACCTAAACCACCCGATCTGCCAAAACCCTTCACACCATGGAGCTGTGGCTTAGAAAAGAACTTTCAGGGCTGGGTCACACACCACAATATCAGCATGGAAGTTCTCATCATGATTTGTGCAGCCACCTGCTTAACCCCTTTTTAGCACTGAACGCTTGCCATCAAGAGCTCCTTCATAGCTACCATTTCTGCCATGTGAAACTTTAGGCCAGCGCTTACTGCTCTTATGGACCAGAAACTCTCCTTCTGTGTAATTACAATCTACTACATCTAGTTGGTACCCATACCTCCACTGCAAATGACTACAACTATGGATTTATATTTTTTTTAATAAAGCAACCTACAAAGATGATTTTAATCCTTGCCAGGATCATAGCCACATTCTTTGTCAGTTTAGTTATATAACAGATATTGGCTTTGATCGAAATATTTGTTAATGTCAGAAATATTTTTAAAATCAAATCAGAAGACCTACCTAGTGTCAGACTTCTTTTTATCTTTTTTTTTTTTTTAACAAAAAGGAACTATAGACATTTATCCTTCAAAAAACAGTCAAGATTTAAGTGCTATGTTTTAGCTGATAATAAATGTTTATCAGTTTACAATGGAAAGTCTGGCAAACGCTTAAGTACTTCTACAGAAAAGATGACCTGCGTGCCAAATCCCTCACACAGCCCCTGGTCCTTCATGAATACCAGAGGGACGCCTGATACCTCCTAGCAAGCTATGGAAAAGGAGATGCTTTCAGGAGTAGTCCCCAGATGGGCAACACTACCATCTCCAGTCACCCCCATAGCTTCACCAAGGGCTAAAACTGGGTTACCCTGGATTGGAAGCCACACATTGAAGAGGTGCAGACTAGTTGTCCACTACATACAACACATGGTCAAATACAATTGTGGCTTTGGATAATACAAGCCTCTGAGTAAAAGCAAAAAGTTTTCAACCAACTTCACTAAAATTAGTAAGAGTTTCCATGATGCTAATAGCCCGTAGAAAAGACAGCCCAAGTGAATGAAAAGGAACCAGAAAAGAGAAACTGTAGGAATGCTACAGTAACGCTTTTCAAAATAGAATAGATATAATCCACAATAATAGAAAATAAGTCTGAGAAATACATCTTCCCTGAGAGAGAACCGTTTCAGATTCAGAACTATACTCATTACTGTATAAATCTTCCTACATTTATCACATGTACTTTATAACTAGTATTAATGTTCTGTTTTTAGAGCAAAATTAATTTTGTATGAAGAGAACTGGTGAATACTTGCACTTGGAGAAAACTCCACAAGCTGATCTCTGCCTCTGTAGCACCAGCAAATAAATTTAACGGAGCGGAGTAAAAAGACCAAGCTATGTCTTACCACTTACTTGGGGGAAAAGGTAATAAAGTAATAACTTCAAGACTGCATAGAGCAGCCTGAGATGTATTGTGTGTAAATTGCAGATCATGTACAAAATCCACCTAAGCAATGTGTAATTTGTAAATGCAAAACCTACCATCCATCTATCTGATTACAAAATCTAGATGATAAAGCTGTTTCATAAATGAGTCCTAGGTGGATTTTTCTGTAACCTGTGCCAGTTTTCTGTTCCTAAGTCAAAAAAGGAAATTAAAGTGTCCTTTGTGGTATTTACTACATTTGGCATTGAATAATTTTCTCTCTTTTAACTTTGTAAATCTGTAAGGTTAGCAAGCCTATGTAACCATTAGCAAAACTTTGACTAAAGTGTGTGCCAATATACAGAAGCCAGAAAAATCACACAAAGTGACTTACTCAAAAGCCTTCTGTTTGAGAATGTCATTAAAGAAGCAGGCCTCTTCTCTGGGAAGTATGGCTTGCCTTCGTAGCCTTGGATAAGGAGACTCCTCAACCTGAGGTGCTCCGCTATGCTGCTGTGATCATAGAAAATTTGCCCATCTGAAGTCGAAGAGGAGAATCACCAGTGTGTTACTAAATTCCTGGTAGGGGGACATGGCAGCAACCCACACAGCCTCTGGCAAGTTCAAAAGGACATCTCCAGTGTTAAGGGTGCAGAGGTTTTCCTTTGCCCATTCTTAACTCGGTGATAGCTGGCGTTTAGGGAAGATAAGGAATTGCCTAATGAAACCCCAATCTTTGCTTCTTCAGTTGTGGGATCGGTGAAGAATTCTTTAGCGATGCTGATCTCTCCTTGGGTGCATTCCCTGAGGTCTCGCAGGTAACCGGACCCACAAAGAGGCATGCAGTAGCACAGCAGAGGTGCTTTCTTTCCATCACTCCCTTCTGTCTCGCCCTGGTCCCCCCAGCTTGGCCCCTTTTCTTCTGCACGCCACAAAACCAGGCTGCTCTGCTAATATGCAGTACCCGAAGTGCCTCTGCGGGGCCTCCGAAGGCACCTCTGGCTATGGCCATGTCAGCAATTGCTTTGCAGAGGAGGCAAGGGCAGGCTGTGGGTTGGGAGGAGATGGGTACTGCTCCCCCAACCCCCTTGGAGCCCTCCGTGGTTGGGAGAGGGCTTCCCTCCACGGCCACCTGGCTGCTGCTGGGGCTTTGAAGCCTCCCAGCCACAGGAGCGCTGCGCTGCGGCCATCTTTGCCTCAGCACGCTGCCAGCTTCACGTAGCGAGCCTCCAGCGAAGGCTTTGCTTTTTGTACTTTATTATCCTGACGTCAATGTAAAATAAAGGTAATTTAGGCTCAGGTTATAAGCAATATAAAAACAGAAGGAGGAAGCTGGCAGCAGCAGCCAGACTTCAGGCTTCAGAAGGTCTGTGAGAGCCTGCCAAAACACAATCTTAGCTAAAAGCATTAGCACATCTGAGACCCCCCCCCGGATGCCTAAAACCAAAAAAACAAACAAAATGCCGAAAATGCTCTCTAGCAATGCCACTGTCTCCACCTCCTGGTGGGGGGAGAAGCAGAGTCTATGCACGGGTTTTGGCCGAGAATCTACGAGAGACCAGTAACTCCTTCCCCAGATGAAACCATGGATGACAAGTCCAGCCTGTAGCAAGTTTGTGCAGCCAAGTTATAAATCCCTCAAATAGGGTCTCATAATGAAAATGTGAACACAGTCTTAATAGATGGCACCTTGACCTGACAGAAATTTGGCCTCCATTGCTCTGCCAGAGCAGCCTTGAGACACAAGAAACAAGCGGCCTGTCCGCCCCCGCCCCCCCCCGGAGGTGCAGGGAGGGAGGAGGGGGTTGACGGATGGTTTTGTGGACAAAAGGGAGAGGGATGAGGAATAAACTGCAAATTGATCTGTGCAGCAGAATAAAAGCAGGATGTGGCAAGGTAGACCTAGGTCAGTGTCACACAGGTGCAAGCCTTGGAATTAGTTTCCTGAACATCTGCAGCAAACATAAAAAATAACTGCCACTACCAAGGAGGGAGAAAAAATAACACATCTCACGTTGCATGGAGCAAACCAACCAACAAAACAACACAAAACCAAAAAAAAGTTGGGTTTTTTTGGTGGTTTTTTTTTTTTTTCTGTGACCATTGCATTCACTGGCCCCTCTGTTCCTAATTTCCTGGTTTAAGCTGTGTGTTTTGCCACATCATTAAAGAAAATAATAATCCTTCTACTTTCCCTGGAACTGTTTGGAAACATCCCCCTGTTGAGACCTTAACAGAGCCAGTCTTCCAGACCTAAACAAAGGAGGACCATTGCACAGGGCTTCTGGCATGCCCCTCCCCAGCCCTCCCCCTGCCCCGCCGCCGAGTACTTCAGACTAAATACAAATTGGAGTCTCCTCCTAGGAATCCACAAAGATCCATCTTAACAAAATGTCCAAGTACGTGATAGGCAAGGAGTCATTTGTGTGTTTTTCTTTGCCTATGAGAACGTCTGGGAGAAGAAGAAAAGGTTACTGTTTTGCCCATAATTATTTCTCCTCCCCCTTTCATCCTTCCTATTCCCAGGGTGAGCAGACAAAACAGTGTACCAGCACCCCAAACTGAATTCATTTACAAAGCTTTAATTTTTCACTTAGCTGCGTACAAAGTGAAGGTACTGAGGAATGACCGTTCACATGTGAAGGGCTAAATTAATTTGCCCAAGAACGTGAGTGCCTTCAGCGCTTACAGAAATAACCCAAACGAGAGACTCTTACCTTGTCAGGAAAACAAACTCCTTGCTCAAAAAAATGAAACTAAAAAAGTACATACCGTAAAAATTCTTCAAAACTGTTTATTGAACCTGATGTTTTCCAAGTGATTGACTGCTTTTTAATGGTCAGAACATTTTTTTTAACTACGTGGGCTTAAAAACGTGACTTTTTATTACTTTTCCCCTCATATGGCTGCTACTGCCTTCCTTAACTATCTGTGGTAAATGAAAAAAAAACCCAAAACAACCCTCAGCTAGGAACATCAAAAAATCCATGAAAAATTATTAAAATTTTATGTATTTTTTAACAAAACACCTCCCAAAAGGCTCTATTCTGACAAACGAAAGGATTGCCACAAAAGCACACTTTCAAAACACAAATCTGGCTTGGCTTAGCTTTCCATCGGAAGCTGGTAGAAAAATGTGTACTTTACTTAACTATAAAACAAAAAAAGGATGAAAGAAGGAAGGACTAGGAATAAAATAACTATATTGTGGGAGGGCATCAAGAGGAAGAGTTATTCAAATTACCTAGTGGTTTGGGGAACTGGTATCTTTCCTCTCTCTTGAGATAAAATCCTGGGCACCAAACAACTTGGAATAGCTCACAGCTGCCCCTGAACACGAGTTCTTTTATGAGGAGTATGGAAAACGTCAGCGAAAGAGCATAAAAAATTAACAAATCCTGCTACATTTATCTCATGATGGATGACCTCAAAGATGCAGCAAGGACTGCTGTTTTTCTACCTGCACATCTCCTCCACAAACATTAGCATAGTTTGAAGGGTCTATCTCCCCAGCTTGGTGCAAGTCTCCTCCCCACCTTCTGCCTGATCACAGCCTGTTAACTACAGCACCCCTAAAGCACATAGAAAGTTCTTCAGACAGCTGCCCTCTTCCTACGGCAGCTGTAAACTTGTACACACATGCAAAAATACCTGTGCGAGAGGCAGCCACAGGTGATGCACTAGCTAATTTCGTGGACACCACAGCATATTTGCCCAATTTTGACAAGGACCAGAGAGTCCTTTCTCACTCTCCTTTCACCTTCCTTTTCCAAGCCAACTAAAATTACAATGAGAAGAAGGCAGCACAGGTGTTCCTGATGCTGTAAGAATCCAGCACTGCTAACATACTGTGGTGACCTCTGCAACAGACAACATGACAACAGTACTCCTGGTGGCAAAGTGTCACACAGAGAAACCAGTGCTAGCTCCAACAGTGCCATATATCTGAGCAGACCAGTTCAGGTGCACAGTTGTCTCTTCCTTTCTGCAGCCAGAGCTGGCTCAGACATCTTACTGTATCACACAGACCAACCAAACAGGGAAAAGAAGGAAGGTTCCTTTGGAAAGAGAGGGAACAGAAGCTTCACTTCTTCCCACAAGCCTTGCCCTGTTGTGCCTCCTACTTCCCAGTTTTATCCCTTCTAACACCCTGTCTTGCATAAAAGACATTTATTTAAAAACAGTAACAGAGCTATGGAAGGCGGCTTTGTAGTTCCAGTCTGGAGTAAGGATAGAAGGAAGACTGGAGATGGTGGGGGACTTTTGCATCCTACCTCTTAGTAGCAAATGAAGCCAGGAGACACTTTGTGCTGAATTCAAGTCTGGAAAAGAGTCATCTATGTCTAGGATTTGTCTTACATTTTTGTGTGTGTGTGGTTTTTTAAATTATTATTATTTTTTGGGAGAAGGGGACTAGATGGGTGTTTTTATTTAATAAAATGTAACTAACCAGAATGCAAAAAATGCGTACAATCTGGATAAAGGACTTTTTAATGAAGGCACTGCAAATGACATTTTCCCTCTACTTTAGAATGCTGCAAATAGCAAATTAGCATACCTCGGAGTGGAATTTCTGCTACAGGAGAGATGAAAGGTTAACTGTCTAAAGAGTAAAGAATATGTTTGACATCTATTTAGAAAAGAAAGAGTCTCCTAATAAAAGCAGAGGCCCCACTTGATGCTCCTAATTCTCCTTCAGTGTTTGCATACACTTTCAAATAATTAGAGCAACCCACTCCAAAAAGCCTGACGGAAAAATAAAAAAAAATAAAAAAAAAACCCACTGCAGACCTCAATGCCTTGTTTGCTGGGCTTGTTACAGGGCTCTGGAGGTCACAGTGATTGACAAGCCTTTGGTGCCTGTAGGAGGGCTGCTAATGCATACATATCGCTTGAGAGGCAAGCTCTGAGTACTGACCATGCCTAATAAGCGACGGGCAGCCAGTGGGCTGAACAATGTAGCAAGCAAACCCTCATGAACTAAGGGTGGCTGAAAGATTGCAAATTACATTTTCCATCAATTAGTAACAATTAGAAAGCAGGAGGGTATAGTATATCATGCAAATAAAGATCTCCCCCCACACCAAGGCATTTTCATAAGGCTACCTTTGTTGCCACTTCTTAGCATGCACCTTACTGCTGCACACACATGCCCGGGCTCCCAGGAGGGAATTTGCTGTATGTGTTACTCGAGCAGTAAAGTTGTTTAGAAAAGCAGTTCGAGCCAGGGCACACAGGCTTGAGTTTCTACATCCTACTATAACCTAAGTGCTAAGACTAGGGTTTCATAAGGTGTGACAGAGACAGGAAACCACGGCCTCAAGGCAGACAAGGCTCCTTCCACATGGATCCCACCCCAAGCGCTCACTGCAGCCTCGCGCAAACACCAGACAGCACATCGCCGGACAGCCAGCAGCTCCCAGTGGCTCCCCCGGTTCAGTCCCTAGTCTTCACTGGGGCAGTGTGAAGGAGGAGAAACACCACCAGGGAAGCAAATGATGACTCTCCCTTTTTCTAAGTCTTTCTAAACTATGTCTTCTGGAGTTTGTGTGCTTGTTCTATGTACGGTTAAAGACAGCAGACTGCTTCCACAGGCATGCTTGTAACGGTGGTTTATGATGTGACTCCACACATTTGTCCTCCTGCGTATGTGCTTGTCTACTTCTGCAGCTGTTTTAACTTTTCCTTGCTGTTTTGAAGGCATTGTGTAACTCATTAGGTTACACCTCAAGTTGCAACTAACTTCAGCTAGCATTTTAAAGACAGCTGTGTCTGTTTAGCAAAGGAAAAACAGCCCTATTCAGTGTTTAAATGTATACCTTCAATGAACAGAACTATTGACCGATAATATTGACTATGCTTTTCAAGCTTTACTGAATCTCTACATAGACTAGAGGAATAATAATATAAATGTGATTACACTTGCAACAACAGTAGGTGGTAAGAAAAAAAGAATCATTGTTATTTTATTTTACTGAAGTCACCTTAGGCACCACACTTGTAATAAGACTAATACTTTGATCTTAGCACTTTTCACTAGTAAAATTCAATAGTGTTATACAAAGGAAGTTGGCATGGCCATTACATATAGGGTACCATTACCGCACAAAGAACTACTGTTCTTTTCTTTTCTCATGCACTTTTTCAAGTGTTATTGTGACAAATTGGAAAAAAAAAAATCTAGTAAAAATCACAGAGCCTTGGCACAGTTATCTTTCAAAGACCTGCTGGGCCCTCATGATTTTTCCATTCACCAACAGCTGGCCTTTTCTGTCCAGAAAGAATCTGGGGCTTGGTCCAGTACCGGAGACAATGGGAGCACCACTGTTGTGCAACTAAGCTCAGTGGGTAGTACTGGGCTCTTCATCTCTTTCATTTTACCTATTGTTGTGGAAGCCTAGTGTGCTGTTCAAGTGCGATATGGAAATAAGACTGAGATAAGTAGAGCAACAAAGTTCCACGGAAAAAATAATACATTTGACACTACAAGAAAATTGATGCTGGAGCCAGCAAAAAGTCTATTATTTTTTATACTTTTTTTTAAAAAAAAGGTATTGTTAGAAAGCTTGGCTGGGTAAGTATTTTTGGCAAAACACAGGTATTCCTGGAAAACCATGTAACACAAGAAAAGAATGAAATATGGGTGTACCTCTTAAAATGAAATTAAGATCTTAAATAAGTGCCACAGTTATTTCATAGACTTGCTAAAAACGCTTGGGGTTAAAGAAAAATGGAGTCTTGCTTAAACAGCTTCATTTGGGTATTTTCTTTGAAACCAAAACCAAAAAAAAGCCATGTACACATTTGAGAAGCATTTTAATATTTCAGCAGCTCTGGAACTGAAACTAAATGATACCAGAGTAAGGACTGTTTTTCTCCTTTGAATTGGAAGTACTGCTCAGCTTGTGTCAGGTGTGATAAAATGAGTGCAACCGTGACAAAGCACAGTGACTCACTTTCCCACTGTCTCCTAATTTCTCATTCATAGCTTGGTTTTTCCTACTTGGAAAGAAAGAGAGGCCTTCCATTAATTTCCAACAGGGGCACAGAAATATTTCAGGAGGTGGAGGGACAGGATGTCACCAGGACAACACAAGTAAGCACAGAAGACAGATACAAAGAACAGACTTCTTCAGTGGCATGTTTGTTGGATGTTTCATAAATCACAGTGTCACTGTACTACAACAATAAGCGCTCTCTGCTAAGGTACTCTGGGTTATCCCTCTCTGTATGCGTTAGTTGATATAGTTTGCAAATACCACAGCTGGCTTGTCACTAACTACTATAAATAGAACAAACCAAGAGATTGTTCCTCAATTCTTGATATGCTCTGTTACAGACAGCTTTCACAGACACAGACTACATTAGGTATTACCAGCCCCAATTACCAGGTTCAAGGCTTAAGTGACAAGACCCTCAAGAGGGTACAAAGGCCTGTTCCGTCAGCGTGCTCCACACCACGGTAACTGTCATGGACCTGGTCTGCTGCGCTACCATGAGCACTCCTCCAAGGTCTCCACCTGACTCTGGTCATTTTAAAGCACACTTTTTTTTTTTCTCCCTGATTTCATCCAATCTAATCTGGTTTGACAGTGATAAAGGATGAGTGGGGTCATCTTCTGAAAATCCACTTTTATTCCAGCTCCATAGCATGAGTAGTCATCTATTTATACAGTCAAACTTTGAAGTTTGTAAGTAGGGCCTTGGCTTCCCCTCCTACAAAGTCTCTACCCCATCCTTCAAAATATTTAAGCATATTTAACTGGTAAAACAGTTAGAAAATGGTAGTCTAGAAGGAAAACTTACCTAAACTTATTGAGGCAGCACAGCAGAAGAAATAAGATAAGAAAAGAAACCTTCTCCAAAATCCTTCCCATATTCCAGTAACAAATGATACAGCCACTTTGGGGCGAGTTTATGAAAAAAAGGACCGTCACCCACTTCTGCAAATTGCATTTTCTAGTCTATTTTTTATTTCCACCACACTTCTGGTGTTCTCCAAGTCTCGGTTGTTTATTTATTCACAGGCACACATACATGGTGGTTATGTCCATGCAGTAAATTGGATTCACCATTCAGAGTACTTAATTTCTGGCCTGCCCATTAATCCCAGCCATTGTAGCCTTCCCTAAATTTCAAGTCTTTGAGTAGCTTCAAACTACCAGAGAAATTTGTCTTCATTTCCAAAGATGAAAAAAAATCCATTCTAAATTACTCTAGTGTTGAGCCCAGCATAATTTTGTTCTGCAAAAGTGACAGATTTAAAGGTCTGGTCTCTTGTAACCCTTTGCAGCTAGAAATTTCTATGGCATGGGAAAAACATCACTTTCTAATCCCTGGATAGTTTAAAGATAAGGGCCCTACCCCCACCACCCCTTTTTTTTTTTTCCCGATGTAGAAAACCCATTTTAGAGTTCTCTTTTTTATTTTCAATTATCACAAACCAATTATGGTAAGCTCATGAGAAACCATGAAAACATCTAAAATTATGTAAAATTACTTTCATGTAACTAAATGTACATGACTTCGTCCATTATCTGAAGTTTCCCCATGGTCACAACATTATTAAATTCTGGTAGCAATGTATCTTGGCAAACATGACAAAAATATTTATAAAAGATACCTATACCTAAGTGTACCTGTTTAAAACTAAATAAACAAAGATACATTAAAGGAAAAATGAGGCAGTCAAGCTGAATTAGATATTAATGCTTCACATTCTTCTGACATTACCAAATGACTCCTGCCTTAATATACAAAGTGTATTCAGATACTGTTTTATCCTACTGCTACACTTAGTGACATTTACACATGTATTTTATCGGGTATTTAAAGCAGGTAGACCGGCTGAAGTGGAATACAAACATATCATCTATGAAGATGACTTATCAGCGCTCTTCTGAAAAATAAAGACTGCAAAGCCACATAATCTGTTACAGTAATCTGCTCAGATCACTTAACAGATGTTGGTCTGAGAACTTAAAAATAACAGCAACTGACAAACAGCCTGTCATCATTTTCAAACTGAACAAATACTCTTAACGCAACAGGATGTATAGACATATATTTTTAGGGAATGTGTTAAATGTCCAAACTAACTTTGAAATAGCTCTAAACTTGTGTGATGCACTTCCATTGAACACCTTTTTGTAAAATCCTGACAGTCCTTGCAAAAGCAAGAAAGTTTGATTTTTTAAATTTTTGGAGCTATGCTCAGCCTACCATAACCAAGTGAGTGACAGGGAAAGGCTCCTCGCATGGGCCAGTTGCAACATGTCTGGTTTTGGCAAGGTGGAGGAAGTGACTCAGGTCAGCTCAACTATGTTTCTGAGACTACGATGAAGACTCAAAAAGGTAGTTGCATGACATTCCCTTTTTCGTACGGATCAATCTATCAGATGTTTTGATCAGTCACTTAAATCTGCCTTCCACACAGAGAGGTTTGCAATGAAGAAATCTCTTCCAAGTCCCAAACCGAGATGCAATATTTGAAAAAAACAAAAAGCTCACATGCATATTTGCAAATGTAAAACATGCACCATGGATTATGTCACTGGAAGCAGCGTGTCCTTGTTTTCAAAGGTAAGCAGAAGGAAATCTCAGCAGTGCACCTGCAGACCAGGCTTTCTGCAAGGATCGATGCTTCCAGAGAGGCATGAAAGGAGACTACAGGCCAGGCCACATCGTATTTTCTCAGCAAGGCTCTATCGCTAACAAAGGCGGCAAAGCTTATCGTGCTTGGTGCCCATATTCTACAAGCTTGCTGTAATGCTCAAAGGGCTTAAGTGCCCTTATCTGCCAACCCCCTGCTTCATTTCTTCATTGAAATAAATCCCTTTGTAATAACAAACGAGACTTGCTACTTAGCCTATATGCAGATGAGGAGGGACAGAGCTGCTTTTACATTTGGCTGGCAAAAGACAATCCATACAGGTAGCGTGAACTGTTTAGGGATTACAGACAAAATTAACTAAATGGATCTCCCTGTTTCCCCCCTTCCCCCACTAAGTTCTTTAACCCTTCTTATTATAACAGAGTAATTCCAATGCACAGCAATTTAAAGCTACAGCTTTCCACATCATTTTGGCGACTGTAGTTTTATTTAAATTATTTTTAAATTAGTGATTTTTAAGAACACATTCCCAGACTCGGGTGGGCAGAAACAAGGAATGAGGGGAGTGTTTTCAGATTATTTATACAGCGCCAATTCCTGCAGCCCTGCCATGGGCTTTCAAAGGCACAAGTCACAGAGTTCAGTATACCCTACAGTTCACCAGCTTAGGAATGCTTTTAAAAATTGGCTGTGAAGAGAAATACAGATGTTCATTGTAGTTATTAGAAATAAAAGGAAGAGGGGATGACCAAAAGCTTATTACAGAAAAAAGATTTCCTGAATGTATCTACATATTCTTTAGATGACAATTAATAAACTGCGTGTTTTTCAGTAAACATAGAAATCAGAAAGTTACCAAAAAAAATTATTGGAATAATTTTAAAGTATTTTAAAAGCTACAGAAATAGCCTCAGATTTCATACAGCAAGGGCACTGAGGTCTTGACTGCATCTGTGATTTCTATCACGTGGGGCTTGAAGACAAAGAGGACATTCACAGGAGTGAAGATGATAAAGGATTAGTTCCAAAATGCTGAATTGTCCATTATAAAACAAATTACACAAGTTTCCTCCGAAATTTAAAAGCTCTAATGTTTTACACACCAACAATGCAAAATTACTAAGTCACTCTGCAGTCTATGTATGTTCAGAATTAAATAACCTCAAAAGCTCCGTATCTAAGAAAAAAAATAAACAAACTGAAGAGATAAACATGGCTTTACCTTCCTTCTCTCAAGCATTTAGTCCTTCCTTCTCTCAAGCATTTAGTAAGTATTTATATAAAGACTTAAAATTTGAAACATAGATCCACATACAGAAATCATAAAGGGCCTAATAAAGGCTCGTAAGTACCTTTGGAATTTTCTAAAAGTAGGAACGAAACCCCCCACCCTTTTTGTTGAGTCTAATTCCCTAATGTTATTCTTACAATTTACTTTGCCTTCAGAATTTAAAAATAAATCAGGTATTTAAGCAGGTTATAAACACAAGTTTGTGTTTTCGAATTTATTTCCATCCCTTTCTTCTCCTACAACAGCATTCTTATTTATTACCATATTTATGCGAAATAAAACTGTAACATTTTTAGTTTATTCTCCATGCTTTCTTAGTAGAGTTCCTAATCTGTCCTTCATTGCATTGCCAGCATAACAACCTTCCTCCCTGCAGAACATAAGCACTGAAATTATTTTTTTCTTCTTCTTCTTTTATGCCTCAATTGGAAGAAGCTTCACTTTCTATGTCATTTTGGGCTTTTTTATTTCTGCTTTTGCAAGGCTGTTGATTAATATGGATTGTGATTGCAGAGACCGACGCAAACACCTTGCAGTCAAGAACTGTCCAGTTTCTGGAGAACAGCACTGGACAGGTGGCGGAGTGGGATGTAGGGCTAATTCCTGAAAGAAACTGCTCTTCCTCTTACAGATATCAATACCACTAAACCCAGTATTTACCTATGAACAAAAAATAAGCATTTTAATTGAGCTTTAAGATACCCTTTCATTTATTCTACCATAACATGGAAAAATAAATAAATTCTTAAAACACCCTAACATTTCTTTATTTGGTAAGGGACTATGTAATCAAATTGGGTTTTGTCCAGTTTAACATGGATACTCTTAACGTAAAAGGTGCAATCGGGTTCAAGAACGGCCCACATTGTCTGTACATTTTCTCTCAGTTAAAATAGCATATAAAATCTTACGAACACAGTTTACAAACCCAGCCAGCACACAGAAACATACTGACAGCAAGACTGACCGCACATATTCCTTTATATTTACTTGACCATCTGTAACACTTTTGAGGGAGTTTTTGGGATTCTGAAGTGAAGAACTAAAGAAACTAAGAACCAATTTAAAAGTTCCTGAATTGTGCATTTCCAGTGCCCTGAACTCACACAGTTTTGCTGCATATGACAGATATCCACTGCTCTTAGCTTTTAAACATACTACCAACAAGACATGTAGAAAAGTTTATTTCTCTCTCCAAACAATGTTTGGAGAAACAGTGAAAGTCATCTTTAATTTGTAAAAGGAAAAGAAAGCATATGTAAGGGGAAGAACTAGAATTGTGCTGCTGAATCACCAGAGTTCTACACATTTTTTCCTACCTGGAAGTCATCATTAAAAGGGTTGACTTTAAGAAGTACTGTGACAGCCAATAACTTTTGCCCTACCTGTATATGGTCTTCTTTCATATGACTAAATTGGAGCTGCATAATTGTTTCAGTAATATTGTTGTTGTGAATAGACCCCGTGAATGATGAGAAGCTGAAGCTGAGCCTGATAAAGAAGACATTTCATGCAGTTGCCACTTCCAGCTCTCTGCCACACGAGACCTTCTCCTCCAGCCTTCTAGCACAATCCAACGTGTGGCAAACCCTTAATTCCTCCGTATCACCTGCGTTAGTTTATACACTTAGTAGCACTTTAAAAAATAGACGGACAGAACCAGTTTGGAGCGTAGCCACATATGCAGTAATGTCAGCAGCACAATTAGAAGCAATAACCCCTTTAACCTCAATCAGGTGCGGCTGGAGCAGCACATCTAACCTACCTTCTGTATGTGCTATCTAGCGTTTAATGCATTAATGTATTTCATTCCTTCCGTACACTTGTGATTCCTGAAAAAATTCTGGTAAATCACATTTTATATTCTGTATTTTGACATCTGCACCTCCAGATACAACTGGACTGTTTGAATATTGAGCACACTGCATCTGGAAATGGTTTAGAGAATTACATTGGTGATCACTTCCCTCTATGATCAACATAAATTATGATTTGATGAAAATACTCATATGCATAATTATCTAACACCCAACACAGCCTAAAAACTTTCAGAAAAATGCAAACCTTTTCCCTGGCATACAGATCAGTATCAGAAAGAAATTTCAGGGTCCAGATTTGAGTCATATTCTGACATCTTATCAAGGCGTAGAGTATGCAAGTAATATATGATTGACCTTAACATTGGTATTTTGATAGATGCATCCAACAGGTGCCCCCTTCTCTACATACATTTCTTCATCTTGCAAGAAATACAAAAAACATTCTGTCTAGAATGAAATGGTTAATATACACAGACTAACTGCAAAAATATTCCTAGCCATCTACATCAGAACAAAATACTGTTCCATACCGATAACATTTATCTCTCAAAAATAACCCAAACACTGTGGTCTAAAATATCAGTGAATCTGCTTCAGGAATTAATTTTGCTACCATTACTCAAATCAGATACTGAGGCATTGCATTTTTTCCTAACGATTTCTTTAAAAAATCTGTTTACCTGTTCAGCATTTACAGTCTATATGGTGGTATCTAAGAAAGGCACATTACTGTGAATCGCCTCAATTACCGTATTCTAATGCACAGATTTAGTAGCATGGCTGAGAATTTGACTCATTGTCTTCAATCAAACTCAGATTGTTCATGTTGTAAGAACTCATACGTTTATTGAACAGGTGAATTAGGCCCATAGCCATTAGTCTAAAAGCAACAGGCACATCATTTTTTATGCTAAAGAGTGCATTTTAAAAAGCTATTATACGCTTCTAGACTGGAAACATCTCATTAGAATGTGATGTTTGGGGCTGTCCTAGAATTTTAGTGTGTAAGAGCTCAGACATGAAAGCAATCAAGCCTGTGCTGCTATATAATAGGTTTTCACTGTGAATATTAACAGACTCTGAACTGTGACACAAATCGGTAAAGTGTATTTTAAATCTGAACTCTGATGAAATTTCTCCATACGGCAAACTTTTGGGAGGGCTGAAGGATGTGATCAAAGCTGTAAAGCCAGTGCAGCCTAGACTCCCTGTCTCCCAGCAGGGGTGGTGGAAGGGCACAGGAGTGCTTTTGCTTCACAGTGAATCAAGGAACTCTTTCCAGCCCCCTGAAATATCACTAGCATCCTACTTCTTCCTTAAAGCAGAAAATGCAGTGCCTGGGAGCCTCTTTCTCATCTTAAAAGGCAAAGGTTCATAGTGTGTATTGCAGAGACTGGAGAAAAAAAATCTTTTGAATGGACAGGCTTGCCTCTCTGTAAGTGGGTTGTCTTCTCGCTTTACACAGCAGGTCTTACAATTTAATTGTATCATCACTGATATGAATGGGTCAGTTCACAGCTCTCAACTATAGACTTCAGCCAACACCACTGCATTGAGACTAACACTCAAGCAAACCTTTTTTTCACAGTCATGAGGGGAAAATGTAAACATAGGATGCCAGAAGCTGAGACCCGCAGTATACATCTGCTGCGCTTACGCCTTAGTCCAGCCTAAAATAAACCTCATGAAGTTAAGAAAAGGATGGTAGCAGACATATTAAAAAAAATAATCAAAAAATCCACCTCCCCTACCTCCCAAAAAAACCACCGAGGCTGAAATTTCCATGAGCTCAGTAAGTACTGACAAAATCAATATTTAGTCCGCACTTGATGCTGGCAGCACAGGTGGCAATAGCCAGGCTCTCTGTTTTGACAGACCTACAGACATCTAAAAGTCATTCTTGCTCAGTTTATGATCCTTTTCCATACAAATAGCAAGTCTAAAGTTCTCCGGACATTTTTCTGTCCTCCTGTAGCTAGCTGTGCTCTTAGTGCACTGGAGAGTTGTAACCTCCCTTTATGCAACACTGCTCTCAGCTATAGCGTATCTATCGTTAAAGATTTCCTATTGATCTCCACAGTGTTGTGCTATGGACCCAGAAGATTAAAAGTCAGTAGCACACAGAAGTTAAATCCTGAAGTTAGCACATGCAACTGGTAGGTCACATATGTTGAACTGGAAGTCCTAAGAACAACACTTGGAAGAGTCATTAATCATTAAGCCTGTCCTGAACAGAACAGATAGAGTAAACGCTTGTCACATTCTGGAGGAAACCCTGCTCACCTCCATCAGCATGAGTATCATCTTTCCAACAACAGCAAAAGTCTCCTACTACAGCAAGTGACCTCCCATGTTATTGGAACAGCCGAGGCTTCACAGTCACTAATGGGATTAAGTTCCCTAAAACGTACCCAGTGTTGAGGCTGACAACACATTCAGGATGATTTTTTGGTCATGTTTCCCAGATTTTTCTTATCCCTTCTCTATCGAAATTTGATTCCACAAAACAGCACATATTATGCTAAATAGGTGTGGACAGTCTTTTACAATTGTTTTCTTTTAAGACTAAAAATGACAATTAGAAGTCCAAATAAGGTAAACAGCACAGCATTATTTCTCAGGAGAACAGAACTGAATGGGGAAAACATGAACAGAATAAAAATACTGGAATCAAAATAGGATTTCTTAAAGTATATATTAACCTGTGAAAGGCGTATATTCTCAAAGGTCATGATCAGAGTTACTTTATTCTATTTTGGAAAATACTCTTATAAGCAAATAAAACTGGCTGACCCAAAGCTGCTACTGTCACCCAATATAATGTCAAATCATCACTACAGGGAGACTGCTCTGAAAAAGGATAACACGAGGTCTCTCACAAGGAAAGTTCTGAATTGTAAATAGAGTCTTTCCTTGCTATGGGAAGCTACAGGGAAACAGAAAAATAGATAACTGCAGCATTCCATAAATTATAGAATGTACTGAACAGTGTGGCAAGGCAAAAATACTGACATGTCATAATTTTCATACTATATGCTGCACGGAGCAAGTGTGCTCTGCAAGGTAAACAAAAAACTTTGTTTTTTTCATTTTGCACTGCAGTCATCATTAAGTGAATTTATCTGCAGCCTGTTCTAAGTGCACTTGCAGAAGAACATCACACAAATGCTAGGAAAGCTCGCCTCCAAAATGCTTAGCTGTAATAAAACTATAATAATGGTTTTATTTTGCAGCTGAGCTAAGGAAAGCTGGAATGCAAGCATATAAATCTAAATTGAATATTTAAATACTTGTATTTAGGATTTCTTTGGAAAATTATACTGAAAACTTAAGTCTGAATTCACAATATGGAGATTTTATGCTTTTATTAGTCATATTTTTATTTCCTATTCTGCCATAAATTTGTTTTTACCCATATAAATAGATCCTAATAATACAAGTGGGGTTCCATTTAAACTTGTTAAGTCTCTTTTAGAAAATAAATTCTGTAATATATATGGGGATCAGTAATAGTTCCCATGGTAATATAAAAAAAAAGTTTAATATTTGCCATAAATATTATTATTGTAAGCGACACCTTTCCTGTATGCTTAAAATAGCACACACGACCATATTACACACAATAATTTAAACATATGTATACACTGTTGACATGTAAAATCCTGGTTATATATATAATATGGATTTATTATTTGTATGCTTCTTTATTTTCCAGATTACAATGTATTTGCATGCTGCAGCCTTTTTTTAATGTACAAATTCTATCAGACACATTTGTAAGAGCAGTACTGCAGAAGTAGGTGTATATTAACCGGAAAACAGTAATGGCTGAAAAATACACTGCAGCTCAGCTGAAAAACAGGCCAAATCCACATACACAAATATCTCACTTTTACTACTCTTTCTTTATACTCCACATGCTTAAACATAAGGAAAGAGTTTTTACTGGATATCATATGCTTTTAATGAGGAAAGTCAATGTAAGGATTCTAGCGTGTCTTTAGCACCATTCTTCTTTTCATTATAAAACCTTGGCAGGGGTTTTAACTCCAAGACAAGTTTAGCCTAAAACTTACTTTCTCCATTTTTTTTACAAGTGGCAGTGTTTGGATTTTACTAGCCAAGTCTGAGATACTTGTTTTGGGGGTTTTGGGGGAGGGGTGCGTGTGTGGGTGTGTGTGTTGTTTGTTTGTTTGGGTTTTGTTTTAAATCAAGACATTTCATAATTTAAATTTCAAAAGCTCTTTTTCAGAGCTGCAGAATACTGCTTACTGCTGTGGGAAAGGGGTGCCGTTTTGCTGGGACTGTCTCTTCAGGATCTCAGTAAAATCACTTTAAGATCATCTGAGTATCTGGATAGCTCCAGTGCCATACTTAGCATTCGATTACCACAACCATCTATAAACTGTCCCACCCTATTGGCGGCAGAAAAAAAGGAATTAAAAACTCTTCTATTTTACCAGACAGAGAATTGAGGAACAGAAAAACTAGAAGTGGCTTATCCAAGGTTATGTAGCAAGTCTGCTACAGAATACAAAACAAAACAAATAATTCTCAACACTGTTCTGGCCACAGGACCCACACCACCATACTGTTCCCTTTTGAGTGTAAACAGTTTTAACAATGAGAGTGTAATATGCATCATCCATATCAAGTGTACAAAACTGCGTGATGCAGCAAAAGGGACACAGTCAGCAAGAGAAAAATCACAGGAAGGTTGTCTTTTTAGAGTGTACTTTGACATAATCCCTGGACCTTAAGGGCACATCAGAGGAAAGATCTCAGAGAGTTCTGTAAGGTCTCAAAAAACCACTTTGTTCATATCATTCTTTTCCTTTTTTTTTTTTTTCTTTTTTCCCCCTAGTGTTTCACCCATAAATAAATGTCAACTATATGAGCAAGGGAACAGCACATTTGTATAAGGTGAGTAACAAGAGAAACTGACGCTCCTCAAACAAAGGGACAGCTAAGCAACATACTGACAGCAAACAGGTAGTCCTTAGACAAAACAAGTATGTATATCAATTAGGCTCAGGACATGGAGGTTAATGGAGTATGGGGACAGCTTTGTTTTATGGGTCCTGCTGAAGATAAATGATTGTAGAGAGGAGCATGAGGAATTCTCTACTATTTAGAAGGTAAGCTTAAAAGACAAAGCAACAGCGTGTGAACACTACATGGGACAATTACTGGTGAGGACCCCTAGCTGAAAGTGAGCAGCCTGTTAGGATATGTAGGACATTTGATAGGTAAAACCACTCTTGCCATTTGGGTCATGACCTCATTAACAGTCAAACAGCAATGCTGGAAATTAATGACCTGCATCTGACTGCCCAGTGAAAATCTACTCTTCACAACAATGTTTACATTTGAGAATGGATTTAGCAGGTAGCAGTGACTATTCTATTTAAGAATAACTAATTTTAACTAGAAAGCATTAAGGCAGAAGAAATAAAAATTACATTCTGTGTACTCCATAATCTGCAAGGCAGAAGATGGAAGGATTTGGATGGAGATGCAAGCATATAGCTCATGAAAGCTCTCACTGCAGCAGAGCTCCTCACTGCGGAACATAGAAAACCACATATGATGTTCAACGCCTCATAGACTGATGCACACCAGGTGATCTGCAAACAACAGTCTGGAGGCCGCTACAGCATATCTGTGATAAAGTACACAGCAAACTGGATGCTTTACATCAGAATTTATCAGAAAGTATGAGGGAAATGAGAACAATGTATTACGTTAAACACAAAAATACTAACCACATCTTTTTGGCATTATGCTGACACCAAACTATTTAAACTGCTTAAGGTTCAAGGGTACCACATAATTATTAATCTACAGGTAAGCATTTTTTATGTAATCATAAAGTTAATTCATTTGGATAAAGCATGATTTCAAGTGATGAAATAAACAAAAATTCATTATAGTAGAATTATTTTCCACTAACCATACCCTGTATACTCAGACTACTAACTTACCTTTGCTTCTGTTGATCCCTCTAACCTGGATTTTCCAGCTAATGAACAGCAGAAGAAATGACCTCAAACAAAAAGTTTCTAATTGAATCAGCTGACACAGAAAAATTAGAGAAAGAGAAAAATACATAAAGGTAGGAAAAAACTTGCTAAAAATAAAATAAATCTAATTTTTCAATTACTTTCTCTGACACTAAAACTTTATCCCACTGAATTCAATTAGGGAAACACAAAAAGTTTAGCCTCTAGCTTCAAAAACGACTAGGAAAGTCTCAGTTCTTTTCTGTGATCCTTTTCCCTCCCTGTTTTCCTAATTTGTACCAACATCATATTTGCAACATTGTGAGAGTGTCATCTCTGCCTCTGGGGCAATTTCTGAAACATTGTGTTATATACGAACACAGTAGTCCGGGGCTAACTGTGCCTGTATCAGACAAAGACATGATGATAACCGTGAAGGATCGCAGGTGAAAAGAAACAGGAAGTAAAAAGAAGTGAGGAAAGGAAAAGAAGGTACAGCAAAGGTTCTAGCTAAAGTGCAATTTTGGTTCTTCACTGCCCATTTTATCCCACTTCGTTCTCCATTTATCATCTGAGGAATAAACAACAACATCCTAAAAAGGTGTAACACAATAGCTAGGTAATAACATCCTAACAAAACCTTACCGTTTTGGCCTCGGAGGTTACTTCAGAGAAAGAATAATCAGCACAGAAAACAGTTACCACATGCAAAATGGCATGGTAGCATGTAGTAACATTACTCCAAATCTACTCCCACTGACATTAAATGCTAAAATTATTTCCTTTATAAATGTAGGTATATTTAAACTTTTACCTACATATTTTAGCCCCCTTTGTTTTCAGATTTTCTCAAAACTCTTTTTTCTTACATGCTACAGGACCCTTTCTTGGCAGATTTTTTGCATTGTTGCAATTTGTCACCAAATTCAGAAAAAAAACCCCACATCCTGGTGTCCTAATTTCTGAAGTAGGAGGGAATTCTTCCATTTGCTCTGCTTAGTAAGATCTGGAAATAAGAATATTCCTCGTTCTTGCCTTCCTCATTATGGAAAAGCAATGACAGGAAAGCCACTGATGGAATATATTGACCTGAGAAATGAACAATGACAGAGGAGAGAAGCAGTAGCATGTTGAATTGAAACATAGGGGACATAGAGGAAAGGATCAAGACCTTTCAAAGGATCAAGATCAAGGAGCTTTTGCAGTCCAAAGGAGCCACGGAGAGTGCAGTTCCAGAAAATCTGGCCATTCACGGACAGGGAAGGATTTATGTGATGAAGATCATCAGAAAAGATTCATTCTTGGAGCCAATCTCAATGTCATTGCCTTATGTACTTCACAAAGGTGATGATGAAAGCCCAATTAGCAAAACTTGGTAGGAATGTAGCCACCTTCAGACACAAGGGGACTCCTGAACAATCACTAGAATCTATCGTGCTAGTTATTCACAACTGCTCTGAGAGGATAAAACTATTTATCAATCTCCTTAAAGAAAACTATTACTTGCTTTGGCTACAGGGGAAATGGAAAGCTATCGCTCCTATTAAACAAAACAAGCACAATGATCTTCATAACATGTATGTGAATATATCTTTTCTTTCAAGAAAAGAAGTGCTGTCTCCAAGCAAAGGACGGTTTAAAATAAAAACTAAAAACCTAATAAATTTAGCAAATGAGGGCTTCTAGCATCTCAAAGACAGAGCTCCTGAGATTCACCTCTATATATTAGGGGTGTAGAGTAACGGTTCTTGTATTGGATGGTTTACGGTTTGTAGATCTATGGGGACCCATCTCAACTGAATTCTTTAACAGCTGATATGACAGAGATGTCCATTACCCAAATGGACAGCACTCTCTATTGATCAGTGCTCCACTTAGCAATCCCATTTGTCATTCTTTTGTCTCTGCCCTCATCTGCACTAGATAAAACGAAGGAAATTAATCAGGCTTTACAATAGTTAATTCACCCATAAGGCACAACGAGCAATTAAAACACCTAAGGCACAGAACCCTTAGCATATCTACCTCAAAACCAGACCTACTGAGTTTCTTTGTATCTTTCCATATGACAAGCAGGGAGAACTGAGAAACAGCCTTACTACCAAAAAGGAGCTAAAGAAATGCTACCATCACTGCAAACTCTACTTATGTCAAGTGCCATGTTCTCTTCACAGTTTCTTTATGAAATGTTTTTGTTTCTCTCAACATACAGTAGATAAAAAAGCCAAAACCCCAACAAAATAACAGAGTGACTACCTAGTCAACTAGTGAATTACCTAGGGAGATGCAACTGCAATTAATTGGATTTGTGCAGTTAGACTTCAGTCATCTAGTATTCCCATACACATAGTACGTTTTTTACATAGTTCTCATATGAAAGGTTAAATTAGCCATGAGAAAAGCAATACTGAAACATTTAACATTTTCCCTCATAGTACACATAAGCACCCATGTCACGGAGACAGAAGCTTTTTTATTCCTTCACTGAACGCAATAGCAGAAATAATTAAACATCTTCCAGACCTGAACTGCATAGTCATTAGCCAACAGTCAATGATTTGAACCGCCGCTAGAGCTCGAACTGCACTTTGCCCAGGCTTTTCAACCCATTTCCATTCGGAAAGCCTTCCATATCCAGATTTCCCCTGAGAAATGTTTTATGATGCTATAAAGACTGTCAACCAGAGACGAGAGCTCCTCGGCACCTGAGCCACAGACAGAACTATCAAATAACGCTTAATTGCTGGATGACACTGGGTGGCTGGGCTTGAATTCTGATCTCCAAATATTATCCATGCAACTGTCTGCAGAGATAAGACTGTTATGATAGCAGCAGATAAAACCAATTAAATTGGGGAACAGTGAGCATATCAAGACCCTGACTTTCACCATAAATACAGTTTAACACACATAATGGCAAGATGTGATGTGCTCTCTGCTACACCAAGAACACAGCCTAGGACCTAACTCTTCTTCTGCACTGGAAGGAGGTATACGCATAGCATAGCTGGGGGAATAGCATAGTGTGAGTGAAGGAAATCACTGCATACTCAGGACTAAACACAGCAGTTGTTAATGACTTTTATAAACACTGCTGGATTGCAAATGCTGATACCAATAGCAGACAGAGGTTCATTTTAAAATTAGGAAGATGTTTACAGCTTCAGCGACCAGCATGAATATTCCAAGAGAACTACAGGGCAAGTATTTTTCTTTTGCCTCACGTCTGAGCAACTTCTGCTTTCCAGTTCATGCAATTCAACGAGCATCTCTGTCTGGTATTGTTCATACCCTAATCTACTTCATGATTTATCTCTCAGTGTTGCTGCCAAAACCTTCTGATAAGGCTGTAAGCTTTAAATTTTTACACACTTAACAACTGAGGAATACAGCGAAGATGTTGCACATAAAAGGGACAGTGAATAAGAATAAAATAAGAATAAAATAAGCGTATAAAATTTTGTTCATTTGGAAGGAAGAGGCAGGAACACAGGAAGAGAGCAAAATGGGAGGGTTGCTATCAAATCTAACTAATGGACCCCACAGGGCAAAACCATAATTGACTCCTAGGAACTAGTGTTAAAAAGGAGAATCTGGTTAAATGAATCATGGACATTAAGAAGTAAAATTTCAACTTTAACCAAAGAAAGGCTAAACCAGCATCAACGCAACATAGCGTTGCTTAGAGCACCTTCCCCTCCCCTCCAGTTTCTCTCAAAATTCAGTTAGACCTTTGTAACTGAGCAGGCATTAGAAAAGGTGTTCATCTGAGTTGAACAGTGAAAAAACAACTTTGAAGCTTGCTCACATTAGAAAGCAAGAATATTCACTTTTTCTCCTTCACAACCACCCTTGCAAATACTCAACTAAAACTTCTAAATAAAAACAAACACCACCACCACCCCCCCAAACCTTATCTTTTTTCTGTAGCTAAAGGTTTTGTTTGTCCAAGCCTACCCATGTGGACATCTGCTGCATCCTTTCCATTATGCGTCCCTGTCTCTCACCTTGGGAGCATAACTCAGAGAACAGAAAGGGAAAAAAAAAAGTGATTCAGCATGTTATAACTGGCCTTAAAAATACAAATGAAAATGTTTTTTAAAATGGATGACACTGCCTAAAAATCATTCCTAAAATCCCAGTCATCTCTTCTTACAACTTCTTTTTAGCCTTTGAGCAGAATGCCCTGACTTTCATTATTCACATTCTCATTGAGCCCACAGAAATCAAAATACAGAAGAGAAATGAATAAAAGCTTAACAGAACTACAACTGTTATTTGCAAATGCATGTCACATTTGAGGTACAATTTTACTACTTAGTACAGTGTAGTTGATTTTAAATGTTTTCAGAATTTTTTAGTCCATTTATTCTCCTTTTCCTTAAGCACCTCCTTTTATCTTAATCAAAATAATAGCATTATTTCTGTCTATATTGGTATAATTTCTGTATCACCATGCTTTGCTCTTTCAGTTTGTTTTCATCCTCTGGTCTGCTTCATTTGAATCAGTGAAGTAATTCTTAGGTAACTACGCCTCTTCCCAAAAATATGGCCAGCAGAAAGGCTTTGCGGCCTATTCCAGCTACTTATTTTTTGATTCCAGTTTTGCTCATTTAACTACACAAATATGCCTGGTACCGGCTATATGCAGTGCAACCCTGTGAGCAACACACTGTTTCAGGTATGTGTACTGCGTCTCTTCAGCATTCAAACCATTGCTCCTCATCTTATTAAGATCAATGGCTTGCTCTTCTTCACCTCTTCAGAGAGAATTAAATACTCCCTTCAGAGCAAAACATGTTTCAGGAATGAAGACAGTTTGGCTGCTAATGCTTCCATATTACTCTTTTATGGGGGAACTGCGGGGGGGGGGGGGGGCAACAACTTGGTTTGTCTATACAGAGTTTTACTCCTCTGTAACGTAATTGCAGTTTTTGCACCTTTTCTGTTTACATTCACTTTGAATTTTTCTCCCTTCAGGCTTCTCCCCTCTCTGCCCTCATCTCACTTGTTTTGATATGACTTGCACATTTTTCTGCTATTACAATTAACAATGCACGTACAGAAACAATAGCCACTGTCACAACATTCACAGCTTCAAAGCTCGCTCCAACTTGCAGGACATAATACACAGAGAGGACACTAATGAAAAGGCTGAATTTAAAATCCCATTTATCCTGAAAAGGTCATGCCACATTGAGATGTCCTTGGGAGATTGCTGGGAGACACTGGGATCTTTGAATGTTGTCGTGATAATTTTCTCAGCAAGATAACTATGCTTTACATGTCTGGACTGTTTAAGGGCAGAACACATGCTAATTTAATTTATGTTTTTAGGGGAGCTGAAGCTTTTACAGAGAAAATGCAGGGGGCTATAGTTTGCACTGCATGCACAAGGGATTATGCCCATCTTTCATGAGCTAATGGCAGAGCTGCAAGAGGCAGCAATGAACATCAGTTCAGAGTGCTGGGAGTGTTCTTAATTCACAATCACTGCCTTGCAAAGAAACTACTCCCATAGACAAAAGGGATTTAAGAAAAATCCTCCTGGGCTTTATAAAGATCTTGCAAAGATTTGGACCATTTATACTCTAAATAATTAGACAAACCCATACTGAGTATGGATATATTACTACAGGCAATGGCTATGCTACTGCTGTTTTGCTATTTGAACAGCTTCATGGCATGAGTGTTCAAAATAACCTTTCAAAAAAAATTAGTCTGTAGCTTTAGTCACTCAGTACACTTAGAGCAGGTACCAGCCACAGCTCTTACACGGCATTTCACACTAGAAGACTCATTAGCTATCTTATGGCCATGACTATTTGTTCCAGACTATTTTAGGAAGGCTAGGAAATTCTGTGTACTGAGACAGATGGCCTGACAGCCTGAGATGAAACAACAGAAATGAGGGAATTTCAAAGAACAAAAAAATTCTAGCCACTTCTTCACTACGAAATATTGCCTCTGCTGAAATACAATTTCTACGCATGTGGATATAAGAACTACAATCACACCCTATCAGTGAACTACTGTTTTCAGTTACAATCCCTGAATTCGCAGGTGTTTTGTAAGCATATGAGCATAATAAATCCTTCCAAGCCATACCTTCAAACAGAAGACTTATTTGAGAGATTCAGGATATTCATTTACTATTATTACCTTCTGAAATTTGAAGAAAACTATGTTGTATGTCCTAGTTTAAGGCTAAGTCTGAGGGCTATTCTCTTTTAGGTTTTCATCACACGAATTTCAGTACAGTACTGGGCATGTGAAGGCTGGTGTAAATAATGTCCAGTAATGAGGACTATGAGTTAATGTGACTTTACCATACTCAATGTTAAACTTTCCACTTTTGTTAACAACCCTTCTTGTCCTCCACTATTTTGTCAGTATCTTCATAGGTTATGGCCTCAAATAGATATTAGTCAGAGACCCTGGACTACAACTCATCACTGAAAGGATGAAAGAAGAAGAAAGAAACACAGTAGGAGAGTGTAATTTATATCTTAATTCTTCCATTTTCTTCACCGTTTTCTTCTGAAGGAGCAGTTTTGTCTACGTATTTGTTTTATGACTGGAAGAGACTTGTGGGAAGCAATGGTGGCCTCAGAAGTAAGTAAAAAATACTTTGACAAAATAATATCATGGTACTGATGAAGAGAACTGAATGTAAAATATTCTTTTTTATGTAGAGCTTATTGTGAAGAGGACCCAGAGCCTCCATGTCCAAAGGAGGGAGAAAAAAAGGAAGATGCAGATTCCAGGACCTGGTCCAGTGACAACAGGAATGCTGAACTCAAATGTATGTAAAAAGCCTACACCATGCGGGCAGATAGAAAAAGACATGCCTTCTCTACTAGCAGCAAACAGCCTTTATGTGTGCTTGACAAGGAAACAGAATCCAAGCCTGTGTTGTCGCAATTACCAGACAGCATGATTCAAAAACACTCGACGTATTAATGCAGCAAGACTCAGAAACTCCATGCAGCACCTTAGAAAATACCTAAGATACCCATTTCTCAAATTCATGTCATTAATGGATTTTTTTTGATCCAATTCAAGTATGTAGCCTTGACGCTTAAGAGTGGCAAGATAGCATTCTTTACCGTCAATGTTCAGGACTGAAGAGCTGAATTCAAATTGTCTTCCCTGCTGCCTTCATTCTTTCTCCCTCACTCAGATCCCACAAACACAAAGGCTTGTGAGTTTGTTCACGTAAGAAACTTCAGCAGAACTCACTTGGAAAACCAAGTTAATTGAGCTCACACATAAACATTGGAAGGATGGAGGCTTAAGACAATTAGAAGGGATACTAATGGGCAAATTTAATTCTTTATTGGTGCACATCATGCCAAAAAAAAAAAAAAAAAAAAGAAGCTTAAAGCAAGCTGACATCTGGCAGTTTCTTCTCAGGAGAGGTCCAAGATGAAAATAGCTGGGGCTCTGAAGAGCAGAATCAGCATGCACTGGCAAAGGTGTCTTTTCAACACAGGTGTTCGCTGTCTCTCACTTTCATGAGCACAAAACTAACTTGCACATATAAAAACAGAAGACAAGAAAAAAACCCCAATTGGTCGTACTCTTGAATGTCTTTGCAAGTAGCATCAGCAACTGTAATTTATTTTAATGTGTCCACTTTCTATTAAAAAAAAAACCAAACAACTATTGTGCTACTGCACCTTAACTTTGAATCTAAATGGTGGTGGGGAGGGGAAAGAATGAGATTTTGAACAGCTATGTTAAGGATTTTGTTTGGAAAACGTACATGGTCTTCAGGTATATTAATTGCTATGGATTCTGCCTATTTTTTCAAATTTAGGACCATACACATTTGAGCATAGCCTTCTCAGTAATTCAAGGCCCAAAACAACAAGCTAAATAACATGGGCAAAACATCTGCTTCCATAACGGGAGGTCACCCACTATCCCGCGGATGGGATTTCTGTTCATTTCTTTATTCATTTGTTCCTCACTATTACTACAATCCTGGTCCTTATTATTGCTACCATCCCGGTATCAGGACTGAACAATAACATATAGAACTAACTACTGCAACTGAGAAATACATAAGATCTTTCAGCAAATACATTTACATTGAAAGTAACACTGGAGGCCACATCTATGAAGATAACCCAGTATTTCCCATTTATAAAACTCAGTTTTTCATAGGGTTCTTATTTTGCTCGGCTTTCCACAATTAGTACATTTTTGTCAGGTATTTTAAACAGGAAAAAAGACTGACACGGGACAGTAGAGAGGAGAAGGCAGAAGGAGGGATAGCAGAATCCGTGCCCATTAGAAAATGCTTCCCTATAGAGCCTGGCATGGAGATTCCCAACTCCCACCACTACCCTGCTGTCAGAAGATATCAAAACCCATCGGCAAATCCCTCCCTGCACAGTGCTACTATGCAAAAGATGATAACCTGCTGCTATTACCATTTATCCAGTTAGCTCAAATAGCAGAGAACTATGGAGTGAATTACAAATTCCAGCACTCTCAATGATCCCCGACAGTTCGATTTGTTAAGAAAAAAGATGCACTTGCACACTTCAGAAGAGTGTTAAAAACATTTGTCACGTTACAAAGTCAAGCTTTTCAAAGTCAGAAGATGCTGAAAAGTTGACATTTTACATTGGTCTCAGTTTGCATCTACTACAATACAGTCCATAACTACATGATCATAGTACTATTTGTTCTATGGGACTCCTGCATCATTCAGTCAGAATGAGAAGAGTTTATTCAAGCAACAGTTCATTTTTTTTTTCCAGTACAAAACCTTTCAATTAACAGAACTGAGGGGTTTTTCTTCCTCTATTTAAAAAAAAGTCGTGCAACAAAAAATGTCAGAAGCTTCTCATTGCCTCTTACTCCAGTATTTACTTAGGTTGCCAAATATTGACAAACCTTACATTTTAACACTTCTGTCAGCTGAAGAGTATTATTAACTGTACTGTACAGAGGTGGAATTGAGGCACAAAAAGGTTAATGCCAAGAGTGACCAACAATTTGCGTCCCCCAATTTGCAGTGGTTCAGGTTGTTTAGCACTTTGTCACTCATGTTCAAAGCATAGCTCCCATTGAGTACAATTGCACCTGTGAGAGTTCAGCACTTTTGCAGATCAGATCCCACAGTTTCAACTCAAGTCACCCAGAAAATGAGGAACATGCAGTTAGTAATCATCTGTGAAAAGTCTAGGTTAAGCCATTTGCCTAAAACCACACAGAAACTCTTTTTAAAAAGTTTACTTCACTCAATAAATCATATTCTTCCTGTTCCCAGTTCACTCTGAGCACTAGGTAAGAATTAGGCCCTGGGGATAAAGTAGCTTATTGCCATATAATAAACTGTACCACTTTCTGTCCAAGAAGATGCCACTGCAACTAATTCTACTTTGTAAAGGAAATCAATAAAATAATAAACCACTCAACAACAAAATTTCTAACGAAAGCAGCATTTTAACTTTGAAAAAAAAGGACCCAAAAATCCTTCAGATAACCCCAAGCACTTGACTATGACTATTAATCTTCATGAAAAGTCCTTACATAGTGAGGTGAAGAAGACCAGTAAAAAAGGCGTAAAATAGCTTATACATATAGGAAGGAATGCACAGAGAGAATTTGGCTGAATGACTAATTTCTTTTCTCTTTAACCAGGTCAGACTAACTAACGAAAGGTAGGAGGCAGAAGGGAAAAAAACAGCAACAGCAAGAACTCCTATCAGCATTTATATGGTACTTCACATGTGTAAACTACTTAAAAAAATTAACTAATTAATCCTCACAACCCCATATTCCCATCTGATGCAGTTAAGTATTATAAATCTGCATTTTACAGAGGAAACTAGGGCACAGAGATTAAAAGCTATATTTCCAAAGTGTCCATTAATTCTGTGTGTCAGTCTGGAGTGCCCAACTTGAGACATTGAAAAAGAGGCCATAAGATATTCTGAGGACCCTCAGCTCCTGAGAAAGCCAGCACCAGTCATAGAAAGGCATCTGAGAAAAATATCTGAAGTTTGGCACTGTGATAAAAATATAAAAACTTTACAATTTAGAAACATTTTTTGAAGGGATTGCTGTTGATACACACGAGTCAGAGACAGAGCTGGGCCTGATATTAATTTAAAATTGAATGCAAGACACTGAATTTAATATTCATTCATTTAAGGAAAGGCAGCTAGCAATGAAAGAAACCTCTGAATGAAGCCTCTGTGCTAAGCAACTAAAACAATTTAGAGAACAGAGGAAGAAGTCCATGGAGAAATAGGGAGCGCTAAGTCATGGCCAGTCGGCACAGTTCAGTCAATGCAGACTGAATCTGGTATTTGTTGAGTTAGAAAGGCAGGCAAGGGAGAAAACCGCAGTGCTTTTACATACAAGAGGCCTTTCTACCTCTAAAGAGGGTAGCAGTAAGCAGTACATAGCTCCTGAAATCTGGCATACGTGGCAGCTTCCCAGAGCCCCCACTGCTGGTCAGATGCAGATGAGCTTCTTCCCCTATGACCTGTGTGGGTACCAAACCCCATCCACCCCTCTCGCCAGTCTGCTCCCCAGAGACTCTTGTGAGTCCTTGCAGAACTCCAGGTTTTAAAGTAGGCACAAGAACTGCTTGGAAAAAAGCAAATATTGAATTTTTGTGAACTTCAAAAGTAACTCTTTTTAACCTTCTGAAAACCAGACTGTGGATCAAGACAGCATGAATAAACCTTTTGAAGGATGCTGTTTTCCTGTGGACAGACACAACTCTTAAAAGTCACACCTAAAAAGTGATAATCTCTTCATTTTTAAACTGTGGCTTCACACAATCATACCTGTGATATTTACTCTTTCCAATGAACATGCTTCAATACAGTGGTGACAAATGTAGCTGACTGTGCAGCAACCCTGAGCTGAACAACAGGCTTGGAACATATGTTCTTCCCTGTCCTCTAAACCCTTTCTTCACTCACCAGTAAATGAGGAACTAAAACTATACATTGAACCTCTCACGTTTCTTAACACATCAAAACCGCATCTTTCACAAACATTACCTGTCTGTCGAGGCATCAGGCCTTGGTATGCCAAACGGTGCACACATTTTGTGATCTCAGCTGCTAGCCATACATATTTGCTCCATCAGCTGCTGTATCAGAAGCCTCATGTTTGCGCATCTTCAGTAGAACATGAAACATTATTGGTATCAAAGAGGTTAAGCAGTTCATCCTCCTTTTTTTTTTGGCATAAATAAAGGAAACCATTATGAAATAAAAAAAACCCATGCTGCAGAAAACATTCAGGCCTGCATTAAATACACAACTATGTACAGGATTTCCAGTGTCTGAAGGAAAAATATTTAACTTTTTCTAAGCACGTTTCTTATACCAGTCTTTTATGTAGAACACCGAACACAATATGGTCCCTCATCCACCATTCTGGCCAGGACATTTCACAATAACACCCCCACCCCCCGCCCCAATCCATTTACAAAGGTTACAAAGAACTCCATTTCTGCTCTCAGCTCTAAATAAAAAAGAATGTCTGCTTCCAAACCTTTCAATTTTTTGAAGAAGGACAGGTATTTTTTCTCAGCAATTCTTACTGAGTACTGCATCATTCCAGAGGCTGTTGTTAATTACTTAAGGCTGGGGTCAGAAACCTGTGGTTTGAAAGCCACATGTAGCTCTTCAGCAGCATGTGTTTAGCTCTTCAATCCTCTGGCACCAGCCCACAATTTTCAACAGCACACAAGCGCAAAAGGAGGGTTTTTTTGGCAAGAAAGGTCCTTAATGGCTGTATAATCAACACAGTTCCAGCAGTTCTTTTCTGTATCTGCTAATAGCAAATCAAACTTTTCAAAGTCAGTTTTGACAAGTAACATGTTATCTCTTGCTTTCCATCAACTTCGCTGAAACATTGATATGCACGCAAGACAAACAACAATTAAAGTAAATCATCATAGCAACAGCTTGATAAAACAGCAAGCAGTACTTCCTAAAGAGTTATAATTCTGCACTTTGCATGCTAGGGATTTTGTTTTGTTTTGTTAAAAAAAGACCAGCAATACTAAATGTTGCCTTCCCTGATGGCATTATAGATTGGTTTGCAGCAGAGACGTTTCAGTACAGACTCAGTCTTTGCCTTCTTTTTGTCTTGTACTGGAGAAAGTCTCTCAAAATAAAAACAAACTTGCACACACACAGGCACCAACGAGGTTTTTCTTTCCTTCTGTAACCTTCTGGAGGACAGTTAACGGCTGAAAATAGGAAGAGGATGGAGGGGCCAGAACAAGAGAGAGAGACAGTTTGTAAAGGCTGCCCTCCAACATTGGTACTGCTGTTCAGTTCATCCTTGTGATCAATTTGGTTGTCTCCAGAACATCTGCTCACAAGCTGACAAATGATGACTCCCATCTCGGAATTCATAAGCAGAAAACAGCAGTCTGATAAACAGCTAACAGAAGAAATATATGCACCTTTCATAAGGAAGACTAATCACTCATTCTCACTAAGTGCTTCCAACAGGAACACTAATTCTGTATTTATTTGCAGAGCATATGTACTGTGTCCAAAGCAGTGCATTAAAAAAGATCTCCGGCAGCCAATTGGTTTGATTACATTACTCTTCCCCAATGTAACAACAGCTTTGAAACAACAATAATAAAAAAGCCTCTATAGAAAGAAAACCCTCTAACAACATTTTGGGGGGTTTAATTTTTTTGCTTTTGCTTTGAGGGTGTGTGCAAGGGGAATATTATTTTGAACATTTTTCTCCAAGAAATATCCACGAAATATCAAGGTCACCCAATAAAGATTTTCATGCACTCTCCCTTCAACACAGCAGTTATTTTTATTAATAACGCCAAGAATATACTGCAGGATTCTTTTTGTTTTAGATCCGGTCATGTGATTTTGCTGACACCAGGGGACACTGGGTAAATTGTAATGCTCTTCCAAGCCAAAGAATGGTCTTTTTTAAAGCTAGGATATTGATGAATTGTTATTTGCCAAGGCCTAAGCAAGCACAGAACACTATATCTATTCCTCTTTCTGTGCTTTCAGGAATGATGGATGGAAAAATGAGGCAGGAAAAAAGTTGGAGACCAGCCTGAGCTGACAACCTAGCAGATATAAGCAGGATTGTTTTAATCAAACTGTGAGAAAAAGCAGCTCTTTGTATTATTCCTCTAGTCTTGTACTCTTATTGCAAACACAGAGCATGGGAACTACTGCACCACATTTTTCTGTCTGAAAATTGTAACACGTTGAAAATAACACAAATGGTCACCCCCCACACCCTGAGACACAAAAAAGACTCTTTCGACAAAGGCAGCTTCACTGACTTACGAGTCATGACCTGCTTGTAATGCCGATAAAGATGCTGGGGTACACATGGATTCATTAGTTTGTAAGTGCAAAGTAATATTTACCCCTCCTAGATTAGCTGGATGACTTATATCCTACAATCTAGCACTTATGCCATGCATATTCCACGCCGTAATACTTACTCACAGATCGTGGATAACAGAAAGCAATTACCAGATATGCAAGTTTTCATGAACTTACCAGGAATATCTAATAAGATCCAATTAGCTGTTTCCCAGGAGATGGATTGCACTGTCCACTAAACTTATGCACCCCTGTAATTCTAATGGGGATTCAGAGCTGGGTTCAGGATGCCATTCAGAGGGACCTGGACAAGCTTGAGAAGGGGGCCCACGTGAACCCCATAAGGTTCAACAAGACCAAGTGCACCTGAGTTGGGGCACACCCCAATATCAATACAGGCTGGGCGATGAAGGGATTGAAAGCTGCCCTGAGAAGAAGGACTTGGGCGCAGATGAACTGCTGGACATGAGTTGACAATGTGTGCTCACAGCCCAGAAAGCCAACTGTATCCTGGGCTATATCAAAAGAAGCGTGGCCAGCAGGTCAAGGGAGCTGATTCTGCCCCTCTACTCTGCTCTGGTGAGACCCCACCTGGAGTACTGCCTCCAGCTCTGGAGCCCTCAGCACAGAAAAGACATGGACCTATTGGAGTGAGTCCTGAGGAGGGCCACAAAAATAACCTCTCCTATGAGGACAGGCTGAAAGAGTTGGGGTTGCTCAGCCTGGAGTAGAGAAGGCTCCAGGAAGATCTTTTTGTGGCCTTCCAGTACTTAAAGGGGACTTCTAAGAAGATGGGGACAGACTTGCTAATAGGGCCGGTTGCAATACGACAAGGGGTTTTAGACTAAAAAAGGGTAGATTCAGACTAGATATAAGGAAGAAATTTTTTATGATGAGGGCGGTGAAAGACTGGAACAGGTTGCCCAGAGAGGTGGTAGATGCCCCATCCCTGGAAACATTCAAGATTGAGTTTTGAGCAACCTGGTCTAGTTGGAGATGTCCCTGCTCATTGCAGAGGAGGTTGGACTAGATGACTTTTAAAGGCCCTTCCAACCCAAACCGTTCTATGATTCCATGATAACAGAGGGATCACTGCTGCTCAGCAGTCTGGTGATGCTGCGTAGCTGGCGCGCGGTCTCAGGGGTGGGGCAGTTAGAAGTGGTTAGAAGTGCCTCCCATAAGTACGCTCTCTCAAACACATGAACCCAGCATGGAGGAGCAGGAGATACAAATTTTGTGTCACCAGACTCAAGAACTGTACTTCTTTTTGTGTCTTCACTGAAGTAATACAGTTACTATACAGTAATGACATGACCTCCAGGACAACACCATGAGTCTTGCTACCAGTGTTAGCAGAGTTTTCTGAGGGAGGAGGAAGGTCCCAAAGAGAGGCTCAGAGCTAGAGAAGCCAACCTGCATTAGCAGCCACCAAGGCAGTTCTGTGATGTTTAATTACTACCTTTAGCTTCCTGCATTCACTGATACTTGCAATCAGTGCAATCCAAGCATATCTAGCCAAAATTTTCTTTGACAGTGAGACAAATCTACTTTGTTCCTGAGAAGAGATGGAACATATGGAGTAAGAACACAGTTAATGGGGTGCAGGCAGGCTCAAAGATAGAATAATCTCTAGGTACCTGATCTCAGTACAGTTCTGGTTGCTGCTAACCAAATGAAATATGGCTAGAATATAGGCTACTGACCTATATTAAATTCATCACTGATTTCAATCTTATTCTTACTGGCAGGAAACTGAACGTATGGCACAGGAAAAAAATCAACAATCAAAGCAGTGGTGCTAATTGGCATATTTGTAAGACAACTTTGCCAAGCAACACAAAAAAAATGAGCCTACAGTCTGAGCTTCCTTCACTGGCTGAGTAACTCATACTTCCCACACCCTGTGCTGCACAGAGGGCCTGGGATGACATCCTGCAACAGCAACTGCAGACCACGGACCAGAGAGAGTGAGGGAGTGATGCAGCATGCTGCAGCCGTGTGTACTTCACAAGCCAGGCAGAGAGCCACCATACATACAAGCAAGGCATCATCTCCAGGGCTATTAATCCTGTGTTATACTTGTCAACTGCACGTGCCTGTAAATACATATGAAAGAGAAGAAATAAATAAAACGAATGAGTTCTTCTTTCAGAGATTCTTCCTGGGCAAAAGGATTTAACACTGCGAATGCCCAGGAATGGTGTAAGTACATTTGTCCCATAAAGGTATAATGAAATTTTTTTTTTAGCCTTGACATTTCTTGAAACATGGGACTATGGAAAAATCAAAGTTCTTAGATGCTGTAACAGCTCAGAAATGACACAGAAGTGCTTATAAGCAACACAAAATTACTTCAAGAAGTTCCTAAAGCACAGTGACAAAATACATAAGGTCTCCTATAAGCTGACATACCTTAGTAACTATAGGAAGTAAATTGGTGGTGTTCAGCCATGCAGACAGGAACCAATGCACGGGAGCTACCATCACTTTTGAAATAGTCATGAGTGTTGCTAATAGTTTTCTGCAAAGAAGGCAAGGCATGAATAAACTGATCTCTCACTTCCCTCATTCAACTAAGTGCTTTTAAAGCCAGGCAGGAAGGCTGTGCAGTGAGCTGAACCTTTTGTTTCAGTATTTCAGATAAGTGTGGTTTGTGATAAAAGGTAGAATTCAAGAATGTGTCTTGCAGTTTCATCTAAACCCGTCAGCCCACTTCAGAGGGACTTCTAGAAACATGCCAACTGTTAACTTTTAACAAACTTGGCTGTACACACAATCTACATAGGCACACAAATAGTAAACCAGTTTTTCCTGTTCTGACAGAAGTCATGGCTGCAAGCTGGGCATACAATTTTATATAATTGAGTTCCAAAATCCTAACTGAGAAGTGGGGTTTAGATAGCAGAGCAGTTAAATGCATTTAAAAAGATAGCTCAGCACACAAGGAAACCATGAAATTCTACACAGTCTGTCTGTGTATTTTAGCACTGATCAGTACCAACCACATAGTTCAGTGCTCTTCCATAGCAATTTTGAACATGACTTACCGAAACAAGATAATTCAAAGTTGTTAAAACAGATGTGTATAGAGCTGCATAGAGAGTTCTCTCCAATTACAATTGGAATTTCCACTACACTGATGATGCTTTGCTAAGATGGCATTTTTACTTCGTTTTTCTTCCCACCCCAACCTTCTGCCTATTCTTAGTCCTCAAATAAAATGTTTTCAGGTTTGTTTTGGTTTTTCCCTAGCATGAGGTTAATATGGATTTTCCTCAGAGAATTTCTTGCACACAACTACATTTTTCAAAATTTAAAAAATGACTGTAGAGGGAATATAGGACTTCTACAGAACAATTCAATAATAAAAAGGTTTGAGAATCCCTGAACATTCTTAAACTGTCTTGCTTTCTTTTCTAAAACACGGAAGTTCAAGGGTTTTTTTAAAAACACAGATTTAAGGAATCACTACTCATTCTAGTGAAGAACAACAAAAGGACAGAGATGTTATCTGGGCTTTGACTGTGCTTCAAATACAAACAAAGAGCAAAGCAGACATTATTTTGCCTTTCTCCTACTTTACTACATTTGTTACCGCATTTCACTATGGCGGGATTCTGTTCCTGCGGATCACTGTGCCACAAAGGCGCCTGAAGTCATTACTCACTCTGTTAATCACTAATATGGATGGGGAAGAAGGGCCAGAACCTTTTCACATTACAGTCTCATATTGCTCAGGGGGAAATAAATGATCCAAGTGTTGAAAGAGGATGAAACGTAAAATTCCCTCCTTATAAACTTAACTTAAGGGTAAAGCTGCCACTTGTTTCTAAACCTTAGCTACCCTTCCAGGCTACATTATCTGTGGTCCATTATACCTCTGTAGCACTCATTACTAATTATTTCCATTGTTTTCCAAAGCCTGTAGATATGAGAAAGTACTTAAATATAATTCTACGTGTCAAATCCAAGCACTGTGGTTTCCCCAAGTTTAGCATCATTGCTCATGCAATCAGAAGAGTAAACTTTGACCTTAAGAAATGAATTCAATTAGAAATACAGAATGTATTTATTTTCTACATACTGCAGCAAAGCAAAGGGCTTATTTCTCTTTGCTTTACAAATAAAAAAGCTAAAGGAAAACATTGCAATAGTAAAAACACTGAGGTAAAAATACCTGCATCTCCGCTCCACACACTTACAGCATAGTTCTTGCCTGCTTTGCAGCCCAGGAATTTTGTTCCATGTCTTCTACTGGGCAATGTAAAAAACATTATGCAGTTCAATACCTCTGTCTCAGTGACAAAATTTTCACAGCTGTCCAAGAAGCAAGAAACTGACATTTCTTCCACAATTAAGGAAGGTAATACGTTGCATCTATTTCATTCACGGAGAACTGAAAATAGTTCCTCATGTTCTTGCAGGACAAGACGAATACCCATGCCCACTCCCTTTCAGTACAAACACACCAAACTGATCTATAAAACTACAGCTTAAACCACACTGCTCACACATGCAAGCCTTAAGTTCCTGCCAGACAATACTGCCATTGCTTTTCACTACAACTAACAGGAACCCTTATTGTTACTAGCAACGTTTTCCTCTTTCTATTGTGTAGCCAAAAGTTGCTCCTTCAGTACAAATTAATAGCACACTTGGGATAGGAAGGTCTTCAGGAGACCATTACAGGATTTCGACACTATTTGTGTCGTCACTGTGTGGTGCCTCTTTTACAAAAGGGTAGGGCAGTAGGTTGTGCAGTGTGCTTGCAAGACCATAATGCTGGAGATTTTGTTTGTATATCCAGATAGAGGAAACACTTGCCTTTACTGGCTTTAAAAAGGTCAGTGTTTGATTTAATAAATTCCCTGCCAAGAAAGCAGACTCCATTCTCAAAGGTTTAACGCTAGCAGTCGCTGGGTGGCTGGGTGTCTCAGAGCATTGCTAGCAAGCTACAAAGACTTTTACATCTGTGGATTTTCCCAGTTTGAAACCAGCCCGATTCAGCTGTTTCTATACTTAGCAGTCTCTCTAAATACCTGAGAGACGAGTTTGGCAAGCCTCTGTTTCAGCTCTGCATTACAAACTCATCACAAAACCCTGTAAATTCAGAGGTTAAAAAAACATCTATGGGGAAACGTACGTTTTAAATTGAAGTTAATAAGCCTGCCTTCCTTGTCTCTGTAAAGCATACTGCAGTTCTGCTGCTTAAGTTACGCATGCCCAAACTTTTGCCCATACAAGGAGTGCTGTTGACTGACTTCAGAGAAATAACTCATACAAGTTCAGTCATACACGTGCTTAGACATTTGCATGATTAGGCTAAAATGAGTAAATGTGAAGCAGACTGTCAAAATAATAATTTAAAACTCAAGTGCATAAACGCTGCGTGCAACTGAATATAAAGTCGAAAGGAAAACCTTACACTCTCAAGGAAAACTGATTTAGTAAATACTATATCGAATAACAACAATGATAATAGCTACACTAATATACTACTTTCTAACTTTAGAACATCATAGTAACAACAAATCATAGTGATCAGAGACAGCATCTATGTATGGTAGGTATTTGTTCCTAAGCCCATTTAATGGAAGAGTCATAGAGTTTCTTTTTTTCCAACTTTTCTGGGTATATAAATTAAAGAAGATTATGGCCCTTAATCACGTATTGAAATTATGCACAGATGCTACCCTTTGTCCCTGCCCTCACAAATCCTGAAAAAAAAAAAATTAATAAATAATGTATGCATTACAATTGTAGTGTTGTATTCAGTCAGATCCATCTAAACACAGCAACAAAACTCTGAACCAAGTATGCGTGCTGTTTCTGCTTCCATGAATGTTTTTTTCAGGTGTTATTTCCTCAGTAATACTTTGTGTCCGAAGGATGATTCATCCAAAAAGGAAATAGTAAAAATCAAGATAGATTTTACCTATGAAAACTAACAACACTCTGTATGTACTCAACTATCATTGCACTGATGCAGTATTTTAACACTGCTCTCTGTGCCACATCTGTTATGAGACCTGGCTCCTGGTTGTCCTACCAGGCAGGCTATCACTAGCATGCAAGATTGGGAACATGACAGAATTTGTGCTCCCTCTGTTGGCTACCTTGCTCTTTGGTAAGAAAAACATCAGCCATTTCACATAAAAAGAAAAAAATCTTACTGGGAGGGAACACTTTTAATTTTTTTGATAGGATGTGAAAAATTATTTCCAATGCAACAGAGAATTAATTTAGAAAAGGAGCAAACACACAAGCAATTAAATGTCTGAACTCCGGATGGGAATTGACCAGGCCTTAAATTTTGCAAACATAAATTTGTGCTCTCAGAGTTTTCTGTCTGCAACAAATCAGTGACACATGTTACTAAAATCATCAGGCTTAGGCATGCAAACAAGTATTTAGATGTCACAGTACTGGCGTATCGAAGCACAAAAAACCCACTATCAAAAACTCTGCAGCTGCTTGTAAATGCCAAAGTTTAGCCACAAAAGCAGATTTGGAAAAATACTGGACTATATATGCATATTCATAGTATGTCATACCAAGAAACCTAAATCAAAATTTCAAATTTGGATAGTAAGAAATCTGCCTTTACAAAGCTTTCAAAGAATTCCTACTTTATAGAAATGAATGCCAACAGCTATTTGGTTCAGTAACACAAATCAAGCAATTATATTGCCTTGGTAGTTACTAAGTTTTAAAGTGGTGATACCGGTCATAATATCGCCTCTGCTTTCTAGATAGGTAATTAACCTGCATGATGTCAACAGTTCAGACCTCCTTACTCAGTAACACCATCAAACAACTGTATCGCAAGCACACAAGAAATGCAGGTGTATCTCCTGCCAAGAAACTTTGTCCGGGAGCCCCCCTGAACCCAGCAGAGCTCTGAGGCAGGGAGAAAGAAAAAACAGGGAGAGACTACAATGTAAACAGGGCTCTCCTGTAAGGCCCCAAGTTGTTAAACAAAAACATATTAGGTAACGACAAGGCTTAGCGAGGCACTGACTTATTAGTCAACACATGGGTGCACGGCTGGCTGGAATTCCCAAATCAGATTGTCTGCCAGACAGTCAATTCCATTACCCTGCTCTGATAAAACCTGCAAAACCTTCAGACAGTTATCCTCCCCCGTTGTCTGGCAGGACATCCAGCGAGCAGATCTGTGTGGTCCCAGGAGTGCAGGTCTATTCTCTCTTAGCTTTCTAGCTGTTCTTCTTGTGACTTATTTCTTTGTTTCTCCCACCCACAATAAACTGAACTTCAGCCAGCAGAGCTGCGGTGGTTTACCAGTTGACATCCTGGCCACAAAAACAAAGGCAGCGCTTGGAGCATTACTGTGACATTGTATTTAGAGTGAGTATCAACAGCTTAAAGGCTTTCTACCTCATTTTATCAGGCTCAGCCATCTCAACGTAAGTTAATATACTGCTAAGTATTGTACAAATAGTAAGGAAACTGAGCTAGTTTTTGCCTGCTGAGGGATTGGTATGTATGGAGCACTACTGAAGACTAGATATGAAATATGAACATGTATAGGTATTACATATTTTTCTCTTAACGGCTGAGAAGTGAAGATACCCTGGTCTTTATATTGCAGACAAAATGTTACTAGATCCCAGCTAAGACTAACGGTTAGAAAAGCTTGTCCTCATTCTGTAACCTGCAGAGATGAAGATCATGCATGCCCTTGACACTAATTAAGTTAACACATTCCCTCACCTTCCTTTTTTTTTAAGGAATGAAAAAAAGAAAAAAATCACCATATTCTATTATATCCTGCTTATTCCTATATGAATATTCCTCTGCCTCCAGCAGGACTCAGAAAACAATAGCTGCATCATTTCTGCTCTGTGGGGCACATGCCTTGGATTGCTAAGGTAAAATCTTCATACCCACTCACACTCTTTACATACCAAAAGGGATGAGAGTGCACACCATGCAGTTTGCATTGCTCTGGCAGAGGATATACCTCAAGAGCAATAGAAAGCAGCTCTCTAACTTCTCTTTGAAGATGTGTTCTACCTGTGGCACTGAGGAACCTTACAGAAATCCAGGCTGAGGGCAGGGAGTGGACAGCAGTCTCACATGAAAAGATTTTGGGGCATGATGGCAGAATGCTAGAAAAAACCCAAGCCACTAAAACTCTGGGACTAGGATGATAAATAGCTTATAACTACCCCTTATTTCTACTGACTTCTCAGCTCTGAGTTTTGCATTTGCATGTTTCTTGGAGAAACACAAGCACAGCATGAATATTAACACTAGGCATTTTAGACAACAGATACAGAAAGAAAACTCAAAGCCATCTAGTTGTCCACCCATGCTATAAGCCATATGGAGTAAGTCTTATCTACAAAGACAAAAAAGATCTCAAAGAGTTCACCAGCTAAGACAGTAGTCTATCAAATATGCAGAAACCTAGCATACAAATACCAGGTATGACAGTCATTTTGAATCTGGGAAGCCATGATATTAGCCAGTAAATACTCCCCGAACAACTCCCTTCTTTTATTCAAGAAATGAAATAATATAGTAACATTATTTTCAAAAGGGAAAAAAATTAGTGTCTTTAAAGAATATGGGAAGGTCAATGTAGCTGTGTGGGGGTTCTGCTCCATAGAGTTTTAATAAAGAGAATCAATGTGCTTGCTTCCAAAGATTTATGAAACAAATGTGACTAAGTACTTATTTTCCTATACAATCATTGCTTAAGGGATATTTAAAAACAAAGGTAGAAACACAGTTCCAGTGCCATCTGTCCTTTTCAGAAAACACATATACAGTGGATTCTTCAACTCCTTAGTGCAAAACCTAGTAATAATCTGTGGCGCTGCTGATCCATCTGTGACTAAATGCAGAGTGACTGTCTCTCAAGGATTTCATCAGGATGTACATTGAGTTAAATAACATAAAGAGTAGAAAGAATATTTTCTCTCAAAGCAGGGGAAATAAATTATTGAAAAGAAGCTTTTTTTAAAACAACTCTCTGCCTCGCTGAAGAGGGAGGCTTCCATAGTGATCTCTGCAGTATAATGAGTGGAATTACTGAGAGAGAATGTCAGTCGCATTATAATTCAAACACAAACAGCAAAGATAGTTGCTTATACATCTGGAAAGCCCATTATCCTTTAGAAAAGAAACTTATTTAGATTTGCAACTTCAAAATAGGAAAATACAGAATGCTTTAAACTGAAATGCACATATATATATAGCTTACCTCAACATGTATTTTGAAATTGACACGATAAGTAGATTAGCTTTTGATACAATGTATTCAGATTGGTTCTAGCCACTAACCAATTATTGTGAAGTACTCTGAGATACAAAAAAATCTGAAATATGCTATATAAAATTTACCTTAAATTCCTTAGACTCCTACCACTGTGGTGTAAGTTCCTTGCGCTTAACTTTTTTTAAAAAACAGATTTTTCCTACATTATGAAACAAATTACGGTACAAATCTATCTATCCATAATACAGCACTGACATAAGAACTATTTGCATAATGGGCAACAGGAGAGAATCAGGTAGTCAGCTCACATACTGCATTAAGTCCCTGTAATACAGGCCTGCTTTAATACAGGAGCATGGAGAAGTTTTACTGGTCAACAGCATTCCATTGAGTTTGAGAGCACATCTGTGAAGATCTGTACTACCTCAGGATCTATGTAATCTACAAGAGGTAAACATACTTTTGTAAAGGCTAGAATCATTGACAGTTAACTAAAATATAATATATAAATAAATACAACTGTACAAATGCAAGTAGTTGTAAAAGGGCATTTCAGTTTTAACATTTAAAAAAAAAAAAAAACAACACAGCAATAAATCACCCATCCGGCTATAAAAAATTACTTTGTCCTCTGACAGGTGTGCAGTGTTTACACATCTGATACATTTTTCCTAACCATACTTAAAAAAAACCAACAAAAACACCCAAAGAAACAAACCAGCAACAACAACAAAAAAAACCCTAAACAAATCTCTCAGAGTAAGTGAACAAAATTCTGAGGTTTAGACAAGGGGTTTTTGAAATAATAAACATTCTTCTTTGCCTGCCTTTGAGACCATGCTGGACTATTTCAGTAGCTATTTACTACAGAGACAGCTTGACTTGTGATACAGGTTCACAATCCCTTTGAACTGGCATAGGTCCACACTGCTGCAAACAGATGTTTCTGCTGACACAAAAGAAGAGGTAATGAGAAGGGAGCAGACAGAGGAAGAGAAGACAGCCTTTTGCAGTAACACTTTATAATGAACATTTTATTACAGAACTACTTTACCACATACTCTACTCTGCCGGACTACAAATTCTTGATAAGATACTACATTAACTAGATTCCAGATTCTTCCAGAATTCTTCCAGAAACTTCCAGATTCTTCTTACCACAGGTACCCGGAAAGTCCAGACACTGGATACTGCTCTGACATGTCAACAACATTTCTGACCTGTCAAAGATTCCTTCAGATGGAATTGGTACTAGTTTCTACATTTGTTTATTAGTCTACTTAGGGAACAGGAAGTTCGTCAGTGACCAAGATAGTATTTCATGCCTTTAGAGCACCATCAGGGTTTCCACATGGTTTTCTGAACACTATGGTTTCACAACAAGAAGTGATAAGGAGACGAATAAGAGCTTGTGATAATATCAGTGGTCCAAAATAATTTATGAAAAGAAAGCAAGCATCAGCTGTCAACAGCCCCGAAGATGCATGCGGTGCAAAACTTGTTCTGTTAGGAGTATCTAATAGTAGTTGTTATTGTACTGCTAACTCCATCCCAGTCAGTGACAAAATTGGTCTTTCCCCACTTCGACTTACATACTACTCCTTAAAATGATACTGCATTTGAATTTGGGGTAAAAATTCAGTGCCTACAAAGATGGCGGTTCAGAGCTTCAGATATCTATGTCATTCGGTTAGCTCTAGAGTACCTCCAAGGCATGCTTTTCTAGCATTTTCAGCATTTCAGACAACACTGCTGCTCACTTTGTTATACAGGGGTTTCCAGAAGCTATTTTCAGACAGAGATGAAAAAAGGATACACAGACAAATTTCTAAATAACATCTGTGAGTAACAAACCACCAGGTCTCTGCAATTCCTCTATCTATTTCCTCCTTTTTCACAAGTTCCTAAAGTGTGCTTCTTGAATATCAAGTTATGAATATGATAGGGACAGTGAGTAACGTGAGCCAGCCATTTGTTTAACAGGGCTAACCCCAAGCCACTAGTGCTTGCACAAGCTGTTAAGCTCTGTCATTATACCAGAGCTTCCCAGAGGCCAAGTGCAGAAGGGTCATCTCTTTGAGAAACTGTATACCCTTTACTTCATGTTTTACTCTCTGGGGTTAGCTGTAATGTGACCTTCGGCATGACTTGAGGCTTGAGGTTGGAAAAGTACAGATGCTGCAGCAGATCTGAAGGCAGCAGTGGTGTGAGAGCAGTTGCAAGGCAAAGCCAGGAAGAAAGTGCACGATGGGACTAAATGATGCTGCACAGGAGATGTGTTGGCCCCCCACCTCCCGCCACAGGGTCTGTGTGCTTTCTCTGCAAAGAAAAGGAAAGAAGGAAGAAAAGTACACATGCTGTAGAAAACAAGCCATATGAACATTTAAGAAAGAAAATAATAAAAAGCCTTGCAGCCCAAGAACTCAGGCTGCACACTGGAAATGACTTTCAATTTAGCTAGGATGTTCAGGTGATCAGAAAAAAAAAAAAAAACAAAAACCAGAAAAAGTATGCAACGCTTGATGCTTTGTATTTATTGTAATCTTTATGTAAATGTCATGGTATCTTTTATTTTCTCTGCTAATACAATTTCTGGCCTTACACACTGAAGTTTGTATTTGTCAAAAGTACACTTTTTCTGTTAGATAAGATTTTTTTAGCATCTCAGGGTAAATGTTTAAACAAAAGACTAGGGAAAATAGCATTCAATTGCAGTTTTTTGATGAGGCAAACACCACACTCTTAACACACCATTTAAAAAGTTGTCCTTTAGCTACTGTTTCAGTTCATGTTCAACCCTGTTATCATAAACTATAAATATAATAATTACGTGTATGTTCTGACAGTGGCTGCTATGTGTCTGCTTTCGTGCATGCACCTAAATAGAAACTGTTTCTGTTCCAAAGAATTTGTACTCCAAGAATCTCGTGAAACAAAGGGGCTTGAAAGTTCTCCATCTATCATCCCTTTTATGTCTAAGGGACTTGAGGAGAAGGGAGGGAAAGGACATCAATACCCTTCTCTTCAGGCTCAGCATTACAAGCGTGCCCCAACAAAATATAGTAATTTTTCTTGCCTGTATTCCTGACTTGGTTGTTGGGTGTTTTGGGTTTTCTTTCCCCCTCCTAAATTATGAGAGTGATTCAAAAATCACCTCAGTTTTCAGACAGGAAACATAAAAGAGAAAAAGAAAGACAAGACCAGAATGCGTAATGCTGGCCATTCACGGATACCTTTTAAGGAATTCTTATGCACAAATGGGTATGGAGAAAAAAGGTTAATTATAAATGACACTGTATAATTCCTATCTAAGAATTCTGAGGTTTGCAAAAGGAAAGGTTATCCCAAAGTCTAATAAAACATTATGCCTGAATGTCCCTTTCTCACACGCCAAAGGGTACTGCTATTGTTCCCCAGCAAGGCAGACAGCTGGCACTGCGCTCTGAGCGCCAACCCAGCCGCAGCAAGCAGCTCATTTACGACCCCAGCATCAGTCAGTGAAAGCAGATCATTTAGCAGAAAACCTCCCAGGCTGGTCGTCTTCCCATCCCTCACTCCCCCCACATGGTAGCAGGCAGATCCAGTCAGGCTGCACAATTCCCTGGCCTTCAAAAGCCCAACATTTTTCATGTTTGTTTGAGAGGTTCTTTCCCTTGGATTCAAAGCTGCTTTCACAACCGTGTTAGTGGGTGAGAGCTTTCTATTCTCGCTCTAGATGTGATTAATTTGTGGCATTCACGTGGCTAGTTCTGCACAGACAATGGGAATGGACTGGCTCACACCCCATCTACAAGCAATTTATGCCACAGAAGTTCAGACTTAAAGAAAAAAGGCTTTGACAGTAGCAAGTTTCCTGCTTGTTATGGATGGCGCTGAGTGAACTGCAATCAAATATTTCTGCAAAAAGGAGATAGTGCGATTACCATTAGCACCAATTATTATGAAAACAGACCTGATAGAGACAGAAAAGCATTTTTCTCATAGCTGCACAGATGACAACAAAACACATTAAAAAAGCAAAACCTGATTCTCACATTTTCTTTGCTTCATCCAGCACACAATATGCACTAAGGAAGTAGAGACATGAAACTCAAATGGAAATGTGTCCTTTAACTCAGATACTCAGACCTCCCTTTTTACATTTACAATTACAGTGGTAGAAGCGTAAAGTTAATAAATAGCAAGAGGAGCATTTGCTGAATTCTCTCTCTTGGTATATCATTCTGGCTAAAGCCCTGAATGACAGTCCTATCTAATTCTCTAATCAATCTTAGCTTACCTTTGATGGACTAAGATAGTAAAAACTCAAACACATCTGCAATCATCTCCGTCAAAGAATATGCAAACTTTCTTTATTCCAATTTCCCTTCTGTACAGACAAGTGTTGAAGATCACCTCTCAGCCCTCCCGAATAAGCTCACTTGCACCATACATCAGAAAGACACACTGACTCAAATTTATATATAGATACATAGATACACGAGAGTGCACTAGACTGAGATTTTATCTCCTATATATACACATTTGCTGGCCTAACAAAACACATAAATTGCGTTATCAGATGCATATGGTAAACACGCACGCATTCTAATCTGCATCAAAAAAGCAGCCCTCAGTGTTATTCACAAAACAGGGTTTTGCAATTCTTCTGAATGTCTAACATAAGCTAATGACATTCTACACAGCAGCCTCAGAGCGTGCTGCCTATCATTATTCGAAGTATTTCATTGTTTGCTGCCTCTCTGGTAGGGTTTAAGAGAAAATTAAAAGGTACAGAACAGGAAAGCAAAAAATAGGCAAAGTGTAATGGATGTCTCTGTAACCATATACCGGCACGTGTTTAAAACTAACTGGACCAAATTGCAAAGAAGCTCATTGTAGTGAGCTGGTATTCTGAAATGTTATGTCAGTAAATGGAAGGTCCTCTTAATTTCTATCAATTAACCCAGTACCTTAAAGTCAGTAATTACATACAGAAGCATGCCCTGCACTGGCCTTGAATTTGTTTCATAGCCAATGTGTATAATTAGTCCTGATTAATATCCCACATTGCACATCAACAGTATCAGCAAACCCAAATGATCTACACTGCTGCTGCCACAGGAAGCCTTAGTGGTCTGATTGGTACCTTTATCAAAGCACTCTGGCCAAATGGGATCGAGGGCTGATTTGGCACCCACACTGACTGATTTATTAAGAGAGAAACTGCACTGCCTTCCACATAATCATCTTAATCCCTTGCATCAACTAATTAAAACACAGGGAAAGCTTTTACTTATGTGTGAGCAATTACAACAAGTTCCTGGTTGGTGTCCAAATGGATTCATGACATTAATTTGTGAACAATAAAACCTCGTGTATTAGGGAATTTTAAGAGGTGGCTTTACATAAGTGTACACATTTTCATTAATTGTGAGTACATGAGGGAGCAATAGGTGTGAACCTAACCCAGACTTAATAGTGTTCACAAGACTACTTCCAAAGGGAAACAATTAAAAATTAAAGGAAACAACGATATATGCAAAAACTGACCAAAAAAACCCACTGAAAGAGTAACTAATTGTCTGCAGCAAGTAATTTCAACGGCTCCGCCAGTATGTACATTTTGTTAACATTATCTTCTTGGATTAGATTTGTCTGTAAGTGAAACTGAGTGACTAATAGTAGAACTGGTAGCAGCTGTTATTGGGGATCATTCCCAGTTAAGAGAAAGTGGTCTGTGCAAAAAGCTTCATCAAAAGCTGTGCAACCTGCTGCGTGGCTTCTGTTCTTCTGGTTTGCCTCAGTTAGAATGGGAAGCGCTCCAGCATCAGGGATGCGCATAATCCGACATGGGGGATACTGCATGGGAACCCACTGGGTGGGTCATTCAAGCCAAAGCACTCAGTGATAAAGCAATACGTTGCGGTTACAAGCTCGAAGCGCACAACCACTGAACTTTTCACTGTGCAGATGGCTTGCTGTCTGGGTACAGCATAGCACACCTAAAGCCAGTAAAAGGGATCTCTGGTTTGACTTTTTAAATTTTCTTTTATTTTTTTAAGTGTTACTTACATGCTGGGGGGATGACACTAAATTATGCCACTCGCCTTACAAATTGCAATGGGAGAAATGTACATCTGCCAATTAAAATGTAACAGAAAACAAATCTATGTCAGCACTTCACTTTCTGAATAAAATCATAACGCAACTAATAATCCGTGTTCCCCTCCAGGCTACAAGAAAAAATACAGTGGGATTCTCTGGCTAGAATTTCTAGCGTGTTTCAAATGCAAGGGCAGTGAATGGTTCTCATACTGACAGGGGAGTGTGCATACACCCTTGTATGTGGAAGAATATACAGCAGAGGAACAAGCTTCCGTTACTCCAGAGAAATGAAAGGCTTGACATATTTTAGCAACTACATAACATAACTTGGGAATATTACTGTCTGAAAAGTAATGGTTGTTCCCTAAAGATGATGTTTATTATTCATACACAACGATTTCCCTACAGCCCAGCAAAATCTCTGTGAGAGCAGTACAATAGAGAACCTGCCTACTGAAACGCATTTTGAACAGACACAGGGTACTAAATATTATAAAGAACACACAATTCCCTGGCTTCCATCAGGAGCAAAACAGTATCATTGGGTTGGGGGGGGGGGGAAGGTGGGAAATATTGAGGAAAAATCTGGAATTACTTCAGTGCTAACTAATTTAGTAAAAGGAGAGAAATTTAAATTGATTGTGTGAACTCCTCCTCTCTCTGCTGATCTGGTACTCTTCCCACATCTGTCTTTAATTGCCCAGGGCACGTCCTGCTGTCTTCCTCAACATGGGCACTCTCCCTTGCCAGAGAGATCCTTAACTTGATCGGCTGTATCCTGGCCAACTGTGCCACTGCAAGATCTTACCAAGGGATAAAAGAAAAGAAAATGGCTTGGTAAAATAACAAACCTTAAGCCACAATACTTTTCCAGCCCCGGTTTCCTTCAACGCCAATGCAACCCAAGCTGGCACCAGCAAGCGGCTGGCAGCCCAACGGTTCTGCATCCCAGCAGCAGAGCCATAACATTGAGAGAAACACACACATTTCCTTCACTGAGAACTAGGAAGTCAAGGAAATGCTGAAGTTTTATAAGCACATACTTATGATGCACAGTCATAAAACAATTTTACATCCTGTTAGTCAACACTAGGGCACATTATTTGGAGTTATTGTAATACAAACTAAGACCTCTGTATAGCAACTGAACATAAGGGTTTTGTATCTCTTTCTCTCCCTTTCATCACACTCCTATTCTTTATCCCACCTTCACACTTAATTCAACCCCCCCTTTTCACATTGTTTTGTGACTGGGGGTTGACAAAGGTATTTTGTAGCAACAGTTTTCTGCACCACCAGAGTGGGGGCCCTTTTATCAACGCCCCTGTAGTACCTCAGGTTTTTGACAGAAAATCCTGTGTAACACAGGCAGCGAGCTTGTCCGCCAGCACATTCCCACCATCATCAATTGGAAACGCTTACTTAAGAAAATCTGCCAATATGTTCCACTCGGCTCTTCCCACTCTGACAGCAACACTGCTACTACTGAAAAACGAGCACCGGGCAACTTACTGCAAGCGCTGCCACTGCCACCCCTGAAAGTTTCCCCTCTCTCAACTACCCTACTTCAGATGTGCTATCCCAGGGCAAAAAAAATCCAACTCCTGTTCCTCACCCATGAGAGAACAACCTGCCCCAGGGTGAGGATGGGCTGGCTGCCGTGGGGACCTCTGCCCTGCGCCTGCTCCCGTCTCTCTCCTCCAAACATCCCGAAGAGAAGGGGGGATCTACGAGTGAGCAGAGACATAAAGGCTAAACCAAATCATCAATTGTAACAACCTTTAGTTTGTCTGGCCATTTTTTACTGTTCTATAGGTAAGACACTAATCACGTGGGAAGGGGGAAAGGGAAGAAGAAAGTACTAGCGAAAGCAAGTATCCTGTTCTCTCCCAAACATATCTTATCTTCTGGCAAAATATTCTGGGTACAAAGTGTCTGGCAATAAACATTATGGTTTCCTTCTATTGGCCATTATTCTCAGCACGCAACATTAAAGTCTGTTTTCTGCAATAACAAGTCTTTGAGGGTTTCACTGGTGCAACGTTTTAGCCTATCAAAAGGTCTAAAACAGAGTTCATGGCTTCTCTTTTATTTGGGGATGGGAGGGAAGCTGTGAAAAATTTGAGAAAAGAAAAAAAATAAAAATCAATACGTATCAACTTTGGTAACAGCAGCTGTTGGCAAGTGCTCCTTCTTTGAAAAAAGCTGTCAATACAGCTAAGAGCTTAAGGGCCAATTTCCAGAGAGAGTTACCTACCCGGACTAAAAAATTAATGATTATAAACATTCTTTCTTTGTTTCTGCCCCACTCCTGCACTCTTTGTTTTTCTGTGGTAATCGGCAGAGGCAACCTGTCACTTTTATGTGCATGTTGTGAGCACAAAGAAGGGGAGTGTGATGTGATGGCAACCCTACTCCCCCCAGCCTGCCTGCTGGTAAAACAAACAAACAAACAAACAAAAGGCAACAACAAACACCAAATCCTTCCGGGGAGGGGAGGGGGGGAGGAACCTTAATTTGATTGATTGTGCTTAAGTCTGTGGAGGAGTCGTTCACAGACAACTACCACACTGGATCCTGGCACACATCCAGAAATTTGAAGCGCTAGAATTATATACATGTGTCAGGCCATCTCACTGCACCTAACAGTTGTCTCCAGATTCATTTCAAGCTAATTAGCTGCAAAAGCCACTTGAGAAAATTCTCCCCTTCATGGAGAATTCACATAAAGGGCTCTAAAAAACATCATTACCTACTAGAGAACTGAGGAACTGGGGAAGACTAGAAAATTCTGTACTAAACTAAGATGATGAACATTTATCAAAAATCAGTCAATGCTATCAAGTACTAATAGGACAGAATCAAAATTTTTAAAAAAATCAATAAATTAGCTCTGGCCAATGACAAACCTCATGGGTTTAACTTGATATGCCATTAATATGAAAAGAATTTGACAGTTTACATAAGGGATGTGACCTAGTGCCAACAACCTCTGGCTTCTACATTTTCCAGATGGCAAGAGATTAGGTTAAAGTCTTTATTCTCATAAGAAGATTTTTTTCCTCCATGGAAAAACTATAAAGGACAATTCTGTTCCAAACTTCAAGTCTCCTTCACAAATGTCTACTCAATTCCAGGCCTTAACTAATGTCTATTAAAAGAAGTGTTTGGGCCTGAAGCTGTGAAGAAGAAAAAGAATAAAAAAAGAATAAAGAAAAGAAAGACTAAGGCAAACCTACGTTTAATGCTTGCCTTTAAAAGATATATTGACAAAAGCAGTGGGGAGAGTCTGGACTATCATTAACTTAAAGGAAAAGGTTGGCAAGTTTCAATTGTGGATGTGAATGCCTGCTTGAGTTTGAGCTTGATGGACTTAAGACCGGGAAAAAGTTAAGCCTACTTACATATTAAAAAATGCAGTTATGTTAAATTCAGTACGTACCATTTTTCTCACTTTGATTTATACCTATCATTGACAAAGACTTTGAAGGACATTCCTGTTTAATATGGTAAAGAGCCACAGCACAGGGCACTGTCTCTGCTTTGCAAACATTAATATGAAAAATCGTCCCTTGACAAAGCATGACACTATTTCCCATTAATCCCTGAAATACAGCAAAGAGGGAAACTGGAGTCTTTCATTGCTCCACATCCAGGGGAAGACATGGATGATTAATCAAAGTGGACCGTAAGGTGAAAATATACCGTGTGAAATGTAACTCTCGCAGACAGAAATTTGTACCCAATTAATCAGTTAAACATTAAAAAAAAAATAAATCAAAACATATTCTTCAGTGCCCAAGGTATCAAAAAGTCATCTGCGAGAGCTGTTCACTTCTCCCTCCAACTATCACAAAGTATTACCTCATTTCGTGCTTTACTGGCATCACCATAGTAACCTTGCCCCTGCAAGAAATATTCCCCAGGGGCCACCACCCCCTCCAGCACATGCCTTCAACACCTCCTATGCTGTGCTGTATAAATTGACTCCTCTCTGAAGACTCACAGTAAATTCAAGCGTTCAATGCACACCGGACCTCAGCCATTAAAGGATCATCTCCAAATGTAAGCTTAACAAGTGCTCTACACAGAACAGATTTTTAAGTGATCAACATTTTGGCTCGGTCCAAGATGTGGAGAAACAGAGCAACTATTACCATGACATTGTTTCCTTAACTAATACCCACCCCCCCACACACCCCCCGCGCCTTTGGTAAGTCGTTTTACACAAGATCATCTTTCATTCTCAAACATATAAACTGGCAAAGATAAATTTATAGTACTTTCCACATAACAATTGTGTCACTCAGACTCACACGCTAGAACAGTCCTGCAATCACATAACTTTAGAATGTTACTTAAAGAAGTGAGCTAAGTGGATTACATCATACTGCCAGGTTTTCCTTGACTGTCCAAAACGAAAAAAGAAAAACAAGAAAACAAAAGGACAGGGGAAAAAAGATAAAAGATTTGGATAATATACCAAGTGATCATTTTGTAGACTTCCCTTTGTAAGAAGTAAAATCTAGAGTTTTGTTTGTAAAATAATTTGGGGAATGGTCAAATACTAGAATTAGTAGTAGGGCTCAGGGATGTAAAAATATGTGCCATAAAGTGGTGTCTTAAAAAAGACAGGATTTTTTTTCCCAGGCAAGGTATTTTAGCATTTTGTGCCTATTCTGTAATCTTCTGTGATTATCAAATTAGAAGAACAGAGGGGTTTGACACACTCCTAAACGACATTTCTTTTCAGTCCCACCTGTAGCCCGTCTCGGGCTACGCTGATCCCATCCAGCAGGTGGGGACAGTAAATCCTCCCAAACTCCTCTCCCCACCTCCTCACTAGCAGAGGACTGCTCCGCACCAAGTAAGAGGGGTAAATCGGTTTTGTGATGACTCAGAAACAAACTTTCAAACTTTTTCCCTGCTTTGCTCACGCTGACGCTCTGGGTGACAGCCTCTCCGCTACTTCTGCAGTACGGCCTGGTATAGCCCCAGTAAGCCCAGGCAGGTTTGTACACTTTTACTGGGATGATTCTATTTTAAACCTGGACTGTCATAACCAAAGCATGAGCATTTACTCCAAAAACTCTGTGGCAGCAGTATCTTCTGTACGAGAATCAAAGTGGCGAAAAGCAACTAGGGGAGCAATCCCTTCAGCTTACTGAGCTTTAGCTAAAAACAAACCATAAAGCTTCTGATCTTTCTCAAATGCTCAGAGAAGATATGATTTGTTTAATGAATACGGAAATTTAGAAGAAGGTTAATTCAGCACAGCAGAGGATGGAAGAAAGCCATACAGAGCTGACTGCCTTTTAATGTTCAACTTACTTATGTCGGCAGCTTCTTTTTCTGCTTTCAGCAACGCATCATCTGCCTAGTATTTCTGAGTGCCCTTTGAAAAGACAAATTTCTTTAGATCCTCATGAAGACTCGGCTCCATCTCTGCTTAAGTGTGCTTTAAGCTATTCCCCCTTTCCTTCTCAAATATCCCATAATTTCTACACATCCAAGTTTTGTTTTTTCTTCAGTTACATTGTACTGCATTTCTACTCTGTTCTATAATTCATAATTGTTTATTTCATGAGTTCTAGGCATACTCATCAGAGAAGGGCAAAAACAGAAGAAAAGGAGAGTCTAAATTACTCCATGTCTGTAAGCAGTTTTACAGGGAGAAAAGATCTGGTATTTGACTGCTATTGAGGGAGCACTAGATTTCTAGAGATGAGTGCGACAGCTGGAAATGCCTTGGATATATTTTACCTTCCAGTTCCAAAAAGCCAGTCTCTTTTAGGATTAAATTAGAAGGTTTTTTCTGGACAGGGAGAGTATAGATTTGTTTGTCAAAATAACTAAACAAAGACCAAATTACAGTTGTGCAAAACCCAATGCTAATATAGTACAGTCTAATAAAGGAACCCTGATAACAGTTTACCCAATTAATTAATACATACTTTGATGCAAGATTCAAATATGATTCCTATGCAAACTAGACAGCAGTGCACACATTATCAATAACAACTAACTAAAAATAAGTCATATAAACAGTAGCAAACCTCAATTTTTCTTTGCTAGCTTGTAGTGCTCCTTTTTTTTTAAAAAAAAAAAAGCAGTTTTACAACTACATAAAACAAGTTTCTATTATTTTTTGGAGGAGCGAAGCTGAGGGCGAGGCAGGGAGAGGCACCTTTAGAGCCCTGGTAATAGACTGTAATAGGGATATGATTAAATATATCCTTGTAATCTAGTAACCAGTGGCTGGGATAGCTGTGTATTGTACTTAGCAGATGTACAATTCTAGTCCCTTAATCAAAATGAGACTGAACAGAATCAAGAGCAACAGAAATTAAAGTATATTTGGACACTGTTCTTGGTTTGCCTACTTCCTCTCTGTGCCAGTAGAAGACATTTTCCCCAGATGGTATGCTAAATTGTGTTCACAGATCAAAAAGACCACAGGCCAATCAAACAGGTTTTCACCTTTCATTGCCAGCACTTCTTTTCAGGTCACAAAACCTAAGCCAAGATCCTCACTTTCAAAGCAGCAAACAGCATTCTCATGTCTTGTGTCCTTCAGAGTTCATCTGAAGCCATCATTCATATTTGGTTATTGTTTTCCTGAACAAATGAATCACAAATATATGAACAGTACCCCCCTGGGATTCTGGCAAAGGGTTTGTTTGTGTATTTTTGCATAGATGCTGGTTATACAGCAGTGTTTTCAGTACAGGAAAAAAGCACATCTGCCTTTGTCTCAAGGATGGTGACCCCTATCTGTTGAACCCCCCAGAGATAATGTTGACAAAACCAGAGTTGCAATTTGTCTAGTAGCACTTGGAAATTAGAGCAGCTCTTTGCAACAGTGGGATGTTTCTACGATGCACCTAACATTCCAGATGGACTGCATCCAAAATCCACTTGTCCAACACAGAACAAGAAAGAATATCATTACAAAATATAAAGAGAGATCAGCTTGGCCTCTCCCTACTTAGAAGAAATCTGGGCACAGTGTTTTGCCAAGTTTTGGAAAGGCAAAGATGATTTTATTTGAAATTGCTGAGCTCCATAAAGAGCTGCTTTTGTAGAGACCTAAAAAGAGAGATTAGTTGGGTGATCTTTAAATGTAAAACGTGTCCCTCAGTAGCTTCAGCCACAGAGCTCATCTCTCCTTTCTGAACAAAGCCATAAACCTTGCCAAAAGTTAAATTATATAATGGACGAAAATCACAGAACTTGTTTACCATCCAAAAGCTGAGAAAAATCTCAGCATGCTGAAGCTTAAAACAACCTAAGGGCCCCCATTCAAACTTGCAGGCTATGCTTTTCAATTGGGATTTGGCTGGACCAAAGGGTGGGGACGTCCAATCTAATGCCTTTGATTAGAAAAGTGTTGTTCTTTTTGTACAATCAAACACCTTGTTTTTAAAGGAAAAAATGAACTGCACAACTCCATCCTGCTTAGCGGAAATCTGTCCTAAACATTTTGTAAAACTTTGGTCAGGCAAAAGACAATCTTCAAACTGGGAAGAGGCAAGCAAATTGATTTTGCACTGGTAAGCACAAACCTGTACACACACTGGAGCAGAGTGCTTAGTACGCCAGCTTCACAGCTAATCCAAGGGGAACCTAAGGTTCTCACTTCAATGGGTGAGCTGTCTGGCAGAAAGTAACAGGCAGCCCTCCTACCTTCAACGATAACCAAAGCAAAATGTTTTGTTCAAGGTCAGCTCATTTTCAAGCTTTCTCTGTGCTCAAATGGCTCAGCTGCTCCCATGCATATCTTTGAAAGATCCCTGCAGTGAGCTGCAAAAGTCCTTCAAATCCTCACCGGACTAAAACTGGAAACTCAGGATGAGGGGAAATTGAAAAGGAGCAACAGCAAGCCCCAGGAGGCTACCGTAGCACCAGCTGCACTCTACCTATCTGTTTTAAAAGACGTAGTTTGTGAGCTCTTACATCGCATGTAAGACTGTATTAAGCTGTAACTCTGTTGCCGCTTTGTTCAATAATTTTATATGATGGTTATTTTCACTCTTCCCTGCGTAGAGCGACTGTAACTTCTGAGGAAGAGAATGCTTTACCAATTAAAAAACACAGAATGCTCACTCTTGAAGTCTTTGCTAATAAATCTTTCATGAGTTTAAAGTGTATCATTGACTACATGGAACATAAAAACTGATCTTACATGCTCTGGACAAGGAGTGCGGCAATATCTCAGTCCTGTCATAAAGACAACCTATTAGTCAGCTACGTAATCACATTCTTCAAACTGCAAGAAAGCATATTTAGCAACACAGACATCCATGCAACAGCTTCTGACAGCCAGAGTACTGCTTACTACTGAAGGTCCACAGATTTAAAAATAAAAATAAAAAAATTACTCATATAAATACTTTTCAAGTGTATTCATCTCCAGGTCAACTTTGTACTGAAATTCTATTCTCCAGTTATTTTAATTTCAGAATGACATTCATAAAAATAACATTTTAAATATTTCATCTGCTTCTACTGAATTTTTACAGAAATTTTACTGCCACCAAAATATCAGAATCTGTCTACTATTGGCTTTGGGATGAAGGTATTTTCAAATAGTGTAACATTTTTTCCAAGAACAAAACACACTTTTTGGTGAGGTGAACAATTCATATACCCACTCCTAAAGAAAATGAGATATATGAAATAATTTACAGAAGACTCTGCACAGACACAGCAAGGCACATAGTAAGACTAGCCAATTTTTTCACTAGCACTCTAGCAGTTTTTCTTTCTATTTTTTAATTCCTTACAACCTATGGGCAACTAAAAGAATGATTTTGTGAAATTTTAGGCCATCAAAGTATTCATAGAACTACTCCCACACAGAGAAGAGACCCAGGGTCTGTTCAAAATCACAATAAGTTAAACTGCTTCCAAATCTCATTCTTAACCAAAATTTTAACTGAATCTCCATTTCAAATTTATTTTTTTTTTTTAATTCTAAGTTGCCAACTGCCAAAAGCCAGGCCACCACACACCAAGGAAATATATTGATTTATATTTGCAACATTTTCCTCAACTTTCTTAGAAGCCTTCAGTATTGTTACTACCAGAATCAAAGAACTAATTCTGTGCAAGACAGAGCCAGGACTGCTGCTCTTATTATCCAAACTATTCTGTGCACACCCAAAGTGAAAAAAAAGAATCAATTCTCTGCAAAAGCATCAACAGCATTTCTTCCACAGTTACAAACAGATGCTTAACGACTCCTTCCTTGCAAGTTTATAAAACTTACAAAGCAATTGCAGTAATGCCAGGTGCATAAGTACAGACCAAAATTAGCAACAGAAGAAAGCAAGCTGTTGTTACTAGTTTTGCATAACACTAGAATACCTAGAACAGAACTAGGCTCCTCTGAGCTCCTTTTGGAGACCTCGGTGATATCAGGCAATTTGAAAATAACCCTTCCGGCACAATGTTTTCCTACCCTTACCAACAGTCATGCTCAGGACTTAAATTAGACAGCTTGCTCCCCAGCTCAGTTCAAAGAGACTGTTTACCACTGAATTGGAAATTTTATTGCTTATGGTGCATGCACTCAATTCTAAAACGACAACAAGCTTAACTGCTCGAGAGATTCTGCTCTGAAAAAAGTAATTCCTGTAAAATCACTGCTTCTTTGCTTCCATATTACAACAGAGAATTACTTTACAGCCACAGTTTGCTGTATCAAAAAAGTTTGAGAGACACTAAACAAAACAAATCTCATGAACAGTCATCCAGTCATTTTAAACAACCGACAAGGAAAATTTTGGGGTTTTGGGCAAACAGCTTAAAAAACTTACAGTCAGGATTCCTTTTATGGTTTCAAAGAAGAAGAGGAGCGCCCATGCTATATCTACCCCACCATAAGAAAGTAGTTGGGTACTTCCTGAGGGGCAGGGTAATTATTTTATATTTTATATACCCCTTAAATACTTCAGTGGAGAAAAGGAGGCGCCAAAAAGAGTTTATAATGCTCTTTTCACAGCTTTTCATTATTTGGGTAAACATATCACATCTTCAGAAAATAAAATGGAAACAACAGCTGAACCACAATTTTTCAGCTTGCCAAGATCTACAGTGTGTGACAGAAGATTAAAATAAAATAGGGTTAGTAAAGCTGGAAGCTTATCAAAATACTACAGCAGAAATGCCTCATTTCTTGGTTTGCATATACTTTTATAGGAGGAGGAAAAAAAGCGCAACTTTTTGGGATGATTTACATTTGCAAAGAGGGACAAAGTGAAAGCTGAAGGGACTGAAAGCAACCGTTAAAAAGAATTGATCTTTCACAGAAATCTCTACAGATTCAAATATGTGGATGCTGTTGGCTGAACCTGCTTAGAAAACATTGCCAATCAACATGCAGCTCCTCAGCCAAAAGCAGCCTTCTTCCAGAAATGTTTCATCCCAGGAGAAACTCCCTCCACAGTACAGCCCTGGAGAAACTATGTACTAACAATCAGTAGGAAATGGAATCTGGAAACACACCACTTTGGATAGGAAGGATGATATTAGTCAGGTAATAAATCAACATAAGATCCCACTTAATATGAAACACATTTATGCTATCCTAAATTACATAGTTTAGGAGCAAGCTGATCCAGTAATATATTTTATGCTTTTCAATGAGCTGCTGCAAGTTGGGACACCACATCATTACTTCAAACCTCCTACAAAAAGCTCTGCTTCTTGCTAATCTTTTGTTCCTGAAGGCAAAACCCCAGCTATCATTCCCAACATGGAAATCACAATGAAATTTCTGTGGGTTTCTTTTTCTTCATCATTTCAGATGTGCAAGCCCTCAGCTTTTTATAGCTTCATTCTCAGATAATTTTAGCAGGCCATTTAAAAAAATTCACATCTGAGAGAAGTACTAAGAATGAGTAAGCTGTTTGTAAACCCCATAAAATAAGATTTCCAAGATAAATTGCACTTTTTACTGTTTTCACGGATAAAGATAATTTGGAGGAGGAAAATATTCAGATACACTATACTCTTGAGAGAATAAAAAGGCCCTGTTAAACCAGCATCGCGCATCAAACCTGCAGCAGAAACCCATTTAACCACACAGCATGTCCTGGACTATCATAATACAGGTGTAAAGGGTAAGACAAAAGTTAGCAACGACATGAGCTCCAGGCTGTTCAGCCAGGTTCTCAAGGGTAAATTTGCAATACATACAAGCTTTTATATAACTCACTGATGCAAGTTGAGCGGCAGCTCCTGGGACATCAACCAAGAGCCAAAAAGGTGCACCTGCAGCCCAAACACAGCATTCCCAGTGAAAGGCTATTTACAGGATGGACTCCAAACGAAAAAGGTCTCTGCAGGTGCCCAGATAACCCAGGCTTAAGGACTCTTGGCCAGTACAGCTGGTACAAATATCTCAAACTATGTTACCCTTCAAGGCCTTTTTTCTTTCAAATATATCTTCTTCAGCCTGGATACAAACACACTTAAAACAAAAATCCCAGGCTGGTCAAAAACAGGACAGCAAACAGAAATAGTTTGCTCCTTCTGATCATCCTCCTGGGAGGAGCATCAGGAACAGAAAACTGTTGATTTGGACCTGCAGTCTTTCAGATCAGGATGAGGGAGAAGCCAGCGTTAAGCTCTGCTTGCCTGCGCAGGAGGCCAGCTCTCCCTTCAGTTTTTTGTCCTGTTGTGTTGCCCTACCCTTAAGGCATAAAAGGCTCATGAGACAGAACAAGAAGATTTTGGAGTTGGGGGAAGGGAAAGGAAACAATCCCATGCAGATTTTTCTTTTTTTACAAGTGAAGCTCAAGTTCTCCCCATATTCATACTTCCTTATCCTGTTTTCACTGCACTGACACTAATCCACCTTGAAATTGGCTGATTCTGCCCAAGCCATGTTTACACGGCAGCAAGTTTCATCTGGTTGTCCTCATTCAGAGACCAGTTTCTGCTCTGTGGCAGGACAGATTATTAAAAACCATATATTACAAGCACATGCTTTAAAGTGACTCAGCTTGGAAAGATAACTGTATTATATCAGCCTTCCACTCCCTAGGTCACAGAGAGGGAGAGGTAGCAGTAAAAATCTCAAATGGAAATTGCTTCCTAAATATATTATCCTCCATAAAAGCCATTTAGCAACTGCTAGTATCCACAAGACAAAGGAAAAAGATAAAAAGTACATGTGACAGGACAGAGTAGGGAGCGGTATGGAGGACTCATTTGCATTATCACATTGAACATTAACCACAAGAACAAAAAAAACAAATGCTCCCTGTTTTGCACAAACACCAATTACGTCTAGTAATTTCACTGATCGCTCTTGTGGAGCAGGTGCTTTGCTTCTATGGCAAAGCACAAATGCATACACCATTCTGGCTTTTATGGCACAGGCAGCGTTTCATTGACCAGCTCTGCATCAGAATTCCCCTTCATTTGGGGGAGAGGGGGAAATTTTTTTTATTTTCTCCTATGATCAGTAATATGTGCAGTCTGACATGAGGCCTTAAACTATACACAGGACCTAAACCTGGCTAGCGTATTTTACAGCAGAGAATACACGATAATTTTATGTAAGCACACTTCAGAGCAACAGAAACACACTCTTCCACCTAGGCTTTGGGTAACACTTTCCCACTTTGCAAGAACTCCAGCAGAAGGAAGGAAGGGCACTTCTTCCATTTATTGGGCTAAGAGGTAAGTCCTTTGCTGCTGTTTCCTCATTATTGTTCTAAAACATTCAAAAACGACCAGCCTTTAACTCCTTGTTTATTCATTGCTTCAGCAACGGCTACTAATCCCAAGCGAGCAGGATTTCTTCCGAATGCCACCAGTCACCTTTGTTGGGGGTGATCCCCACCACAACTCCTCCAGTAAGTAAGCCAAAAATTATGTTAGTCTTTCCCAGTTGCTAATTCCTAATTTTCTAGACTATGAGGCAAGCCAGAAAAAAGAATTGTTACTGGTTTATCCATCCATTCATCGTACACAAAATAAGGAAAGACATCAGGCACACAAAAGCAAGTGTTAATCTACACTTTCTTGTATGTTATATTTCAAATAAGATCTAAATTGCTATAATTTTCAATTCCAAATAAAAGGTATCTGAATTAAAAAAAATATACTCCTTTACGAGTTAAACAACTTTTCAGCCTCCTAAGCTATGGAGCTGATAATTCTATGCAAAAAAAACATCTGTAGTTCCTATGGCAGCATCTTGAATTCAAAAAGAAATACAAAGCCATCAGCTGCCTATGTACACATGCACTGAACCCTGTCCAGGCAGACTTGCTCAGTTGAGTAAAACGGGCAAAGCTAAAGCAGCTTTTCACCAAATTCTGGAATAACAACCACAAACTAGACATGGAAGACACACAGCAAAATCCAAATCCTGAGAATAACTGCAATTAAGGTGATGTAGGGAGGCTGAGGTACTTCCTATTTATTCCCCGTCCCCCAAGAGATATTTCCTAAAATTATTGCAGTTCCAAGAGGTCCTTAAAGACAGCAAGAGACAACAGAGATAGGGATGAATTCAGCAACTTGCCAAGTGGTCAGCAACAGACACTTTTGACTAATCTGTAAATGGGATCCAAATATACTCTGTCACCTGAGGACAGAAGGAGAGGCAGATTATTACCCACCCACAAAAGGCCTTAGGGAAAAAATATATTTGGCAATAACCACACATTTCATCAAGCTTAAAAAAAATAATCAGACACAAACTGCAGTGTTAGCAATCCCTATGAAATATATATTTGAGCTTCACAAATGCAAACAGAATTTGGCCCTTCTCCTGGGATGCATTTCTTCTTGGAAATCTTAAACTCTTAGGTCAACACTGAGAAGGATGGGATTCTTGAAGTACTTGAAGAAATACATTCAAATGCCTGTTAGATAAAGGAAATTTATAGCTCAGTGTCAAATATCCATGTCCCAGGGCTCTCTTTGAAAGTGTGAGTACGCTTTATGCTACACAAACAAATCTACTGAGGACATGCCCACAGGTCCTTTGCCATTAGCAACAGACTCAAAAAAAACCGCTATCACCAAAAGTTGAAATGAAATGTGGTCTCATTTTTAGCTCCCATAATATATTGTTACTTTCTGAAATAGATGTCGGTATGTAAATTACACAGTTGTGCATGCTTTCCCAGCTACATCAAGAGTTAATTCATTGGCAACACAGCTAAGATTATTTCTCCAGTATGTCAATACTTGAATGGACTGTCACTTCAAGTATACAAACTGACTTGAGCCTGCACACCACATGCACACAGTTCATACTGGTTTTCAGTCCAGAGATAGCAATGATGAGTATATCGCTGCCTGTCTCTGTCAAGAACATGGCAGGCAGCATGGTAGGGAACCAGCTGAGATGTAAGGTAGAGCAGAATCAAGTGTGCATCATTTACAATTGCAAAAAGAGTATTAAGAGTGATTAACAAACATTTAACCCACTTTGCTCCAGAGCTCCCTGGCCATTCTCAAATAACACAAAGACAAAACCTCTGAAATAGATTCAAACAAGAACACAGGCAGGGGTTGAGCACTGTAATTCACCACTGCAGGCAGGCAAAAAATTACCACCTTTACAACAAAGGACTGAGGGCACTGACAGATGTCTCTGGCAAACCATGCTGGGAGGGCTGAATACCAGCTGCCTGCCCTCCCCTCCATCACTGAGCAACCTCTCAGCCATCTTCACCCACAGTCTTCAGTGCACTTGCTCTCCTCAGCAGCTCAGACTAATGCACTGACCTGTGAAGGGGGAAGAGGCACATGTTCCCTTTTAGCACTTAGGTATAAAGCTGGTAACCTCTGGCTCAGGGTTAAGTGAATAAATCACACTGAATAGGCAGTAATTTTGAGTGAAGGGGTGAAGGAGGTTGCCAGGGGAAGTACGCTATTAAAATTGACCAGAGAAGAATTGTTAAATCTCAACGGCCAGGTCTCCAAATCTCTGATTTGCAGGAACTGCCTGATACTCATGCTTAAGATCATCTGTCATGTTGCATGTCCATTCAGATCAACCTAGGAGCACAGCATATTGCAAAGCACTGCAGAATACAAGTGGAAAGATAAGCTGGGGCAGAAACAAAGACAACCACCCACTGGATGAGGTGAGGAATGACCCACAAGGCAAGATGAGGAATTGATTCCTAAAAGCTGACTTCAGACACTGACCATACTATTTAGCTATCAGTGGAACAACCAGGTATTCCTTAAAGGAAGGGATTATGTCAAGCAAGCAATCCAGAGATGTCTTTATTTTCTTTCTTCTTGTAAACATACTATCATTTAAAAGATAACCAGTGTAAGCCTAGATCAGAAGCAATGGATGGCTGGGAAGCAGATGAAAGTCAGCTTTACCTTCAGGTACTTGCTACAGACTTAAGTGCGAGAAAAGCAGAGAAAGGTAAGAAAAGGTGTGTACATGGATGCCGAGAGAGAAGGAAAATTTAACCTTGTGCCAAACACTGCAATGCGATTATCTTGTAGCTGCAGGTCTTGTACCTGAAGTGACACACACGTTAAGATCTGATCCCCAGTGTCCTTTGCCCCTTACAGAAAAATAAATCATCAGTCGACACTTACATAGTATTCATCTTGGTCTATCAGGCTTTCTTTTCAGATTTCTTGAGACAGAAAGACAAGGCTACCTGTTAACGCCAAATCCACTCTCAACTAAAAGCCAGTATATATTCTTGCACATTCAATTTATAATAGTGAGCAACAAGATACTGAGTGCTACAGATTTAGAGAAAGTCAGAGTATTAAAAAGATTTTCATCCAAGAACTATGGATATTTGGACATATTTGTGTTTGGAAGCTCTACTTCGTATGAGTTTTATTGAAATACATGCATATTTCTCTTGGCAGGGTGGCATGTTTCTGCTGTAAGACAACAGAAAAGCATTTGCAGGACTTGCCCCACATCATCAGCTTCCCTATCACTGATGGCAAAATGTACACTGAATGAGGCATAATAGAGGAACTTGGCTTTAAAATTGTTGTTAAAGTTCTCTTACACAGTTGGGCGATTTTATGAATATGGTAATAACTATAACCTTTAGAATTCAAGACAGGAACAGCAGATGGAACCTAATTAAGAGAGAAAAATTATTAATTCATCTTCATAAAGAGTGGGAAAGGCAACAACTCTTTGCAAAGGGAGGTCCTCTGTGTCATTTAATAAATGCAGAAACAACTAACTAGACCAGGGACTCGTTGAGAAATAGATGCACCTCACACAGAGGCCAAGATCTATTACTTGCAGCTTAAAACACTGAATAGACAAGACAAAAGAGTAACAGCAAACAGTGGTTGTTTCTTTCACTGTACATGACTGCTGTATTCTGACTGCATTCTCAGCTTTAGCATACGCAGAAAGGCCACGCAGAGAATTATATTTTTTTCAAGCTGTTTCAGTTACCTCCACCTCAACTTCATGAAAATGTCTGAAGAACTTGTCCTTCTAAGAAATACTGCAAGGCAGTAGACATGTCTTATTGCTGGACTGACTTCCCCTCATACAGCTTTGGGTACAAGACAGAGTAGGAGGCAGGAGAAGGCTTTTTAAGAAATTGGGCAGGAGGGGTATTTTTGTTCTTTCTGCTGGAGGTAAAGATTGGGGATGGGGGGAGTAGACAGGGGGGCATAAATACCACCCTAGAAAAATCTAAAGAACACATCCAAAGCAAAGATCTCTGCAAATATACTGTTTTATTATCTAGGTTCTGCCATGTCAAGAATGGAACCCAGACTGTGTTTTATTTGTAAAAATGTTAAGATAGTTCAAGGGGAAAAAAATAAATAACAGAGCAAAAGATCTCATTCACAACAAGATGCCTCACATTCATCTTCTCAAAAATCATCTGGCAGTATTTGTACCTGATCCTCTTCTCTTTTCCCACGCTTTAGCATAGAAATGAGCAAATATGTAGAGATACAGCTGATTTATTCCTCTTATTCCAGCAGTGCTGGGTTTACTTCTAAGGCAACTCAAGAGAAGGTAATGATGCAGCTGAAGTAAAAACATGTAAAAACAGGTGAGAGATGACAGCCACACAAGGCCCTTCCTCCATTCCAGGTGACGTTTTTCTAATTGCTGTTTCATCAAGTGAGAGAGAGAGAGAGAGAGAGAGAGTAAAAAGAGTGAAGCTAAATACATACACATACACACACAAACCACGCAGCTTCTGCTTCTGTTTATGTCGTCCTTATCCAGGCCCATTAAACAGCATTAGCTGGAGATGAAAGGAATGTTTTGCGGGAGACAAGCATGTGTTACTATACCCAGTTGGGCAAATACTGGTGCCAGCGATAAAAATCCCATAAACTGTGCATTGTTGATACTTATTTCAACACCTACCCCTGTCATAGTAGCATAAATATACACCACCCCTTCACAGTAGCATAAATATACACATTTGCCTACACGCATTTCGTGTGCATGTGGTGCATGCACTGCCTTCTGTCTCTGGCACAAAGTACTCATTCATGTCTGCCTCCTTATTTCTACTCCAGCTCCCAACTCCTGCAGAGGACACCTCTGCTCCTTCCCAGCCCCCTCACCAGTTCTGCCCCCCTCCCTCAATCTCACATTTCCTTTAGCCCTTTAGCAAAACCTGTAACTAGGGTAATTAACATATAGTTCACAACATAACTTGTTCGCTTAAGACATAAACCACCAACAGAAATACTTCTTCAACTTAGCCATCTGATTAGTGGAAGTTTTTTCTAGCATCTGTTTTCTGGGTTTTTTTCCCCAGAATGGAACTTTTCTTGGTGTATGTGTTGATAGGCTCACTGAAGCAACGTGTCATATCCTCTCTCCAAAGCACAAAACCAAATCAGAGCATACACAGACATCGAGTTTTAAAAATAAAATGGCTGAAATGAAAAACAGTCCAGCATTTAGGTTAAGCAGAAGTTACAAAATGAATCCAAAACATCAGGGAGAGCAACTCTGGCCCTAAAGCTCCCTTGTTGCTTGTCCACGAGATACACATCAGGCATAATAAGATCCGTTCCAATAAACGTTAAACAAGAAATTTTCAATGGGATAAGGAAACATATATATATTCTCTTTTTACAACTGCTAAAGCAGCAGAAAACTGGAGATTTGTGTTTCTGATAAGGTGTGGACTCAGTTTATGCCTCAACAGAATTTTAAAAATAGTAATCAGAATGCATATATATACACACTGTTCCCCAGTATGAAACAGCACAAGGACTGCTCTTTCTTTTACATAATTTTGGGAAGAGGGAAAAAAGTAATGCTGCTGCTGTACTTTACCAAAACAAACACTGAGACAGTTGCAAAATATTGGTAGGGCAGGGAGGAATTTGGAGTATATTTACTTAGATAAAAACTTAACACAGATAGATGTCATGGCAACATGGTAACAGAAATACTCACAGCAAATACTATGAAATGTGTTAGCTTTACCAGTCCCTCCAAATAGAAAAAGTCCAAATTCCTTGTTTAAAAAAGTAGAGTAAAATTAAAAATTGGTACTGTTAACAGTAAGTAGCATACAGACAGCACACCTACTGTCTATACTAACTATAGTTCAATACCTCAGCTGCCCCCACCCCAGAAGACACCTGTATTTGCCCCTAAGTTCAGCCTCCCACTGGCATCCCAGCAGCAGTCATCACATGCACAGACCTCTGTGTTTCTCTGACATTTCAATAGGCAGCCCTGCAATTTCATAAAAAAACACATATGAGGCACCTTATGCCACCTACATGCTCTACTGCTTGATTTCTCTGAAATTCAGTGTTCATTTAAGCTTGCTTCCATCTATCTGTTCACAACCTTGGCTGCAGCCAAGCTCCAGTCCTCCCTCCAGAAGTCTTCCCAGAGGTGTCCTGACCTTCCAAGCTCCCTCTAACCTGCCCGTTCCCTCTCACAAGGCCTGACTGATCTCAGGGTCCATTTCTGCCATACATTTCTCTCCTCACTTTCAGCAGATCTAACTTGTCCAGACAAACACATCTAAGTCTCAGCTAGTCCTTACTATGCTGCTTTCCTACAGGACTACTGCAAGGACAAGAGCTTATTTTACCCTTCAGGAACTTGAGTCTCCCTTGGATCCCACTTCTTCCTGAAGTTCAGATGAAGCCAACAGAACTATTCGCTTGAGAAAGAATTATGTGTTCAAAGCCAATTGCATTATTCCTTATCATGAGGGAATGACTTTGGTATTAGTTATTTCAACTTAATGGAAAACGATGAAAGCAAAATTAAGAAACACAGCTCACTTTCTTCTAATGGGTCACTTTTTTTGAGAAATGGGAGAACCTGCAGAACACTGCACTAAGCCTCGAGAGCTGCATTACACAAAGGCACCACATATCATTGTAGCAGGAATAATCTTTATGAAAATCATTCTCAGAAAAATGTAGACAAGATGGAAAAAATCTTAACTAGTCCTCTTTCCCTTTCTCCACTCAACCCTTATCCACCCCCACCCCACCCCCAAAAAACCACAACCAAACCCAAGCCACCAAAGCTAGAAAATGACAGGAACAGAGTCTATATAGACATACCTCCAAATTTCAGTAGAAGCAGAGCTTCGATAATAGAGTGACAGGTTTCCGTAAACAGACCCACATAGCTGGCAGGATAAGTTTTACTCTAATACTGTAAGGCAGAGCCAATAATGACCTGCCGGCAACTAGCTGCAGTGCCATTTATTTTGGAGACCTCAATATAAAGTGTATTATTTTGGCATCAATTCTTGGTTTGGGTTGGGGTTTTTTTTGAGGAAATGCCATGGGAATCCTTTAGATCCTTCCTAAACATAGACTAGAGAAGTTTTCAAGTGACATGATAAATGACTTTGTTGAGTTTTATAGTCATGATAAACAATTCGTACTTAGAAGAGATTAACCTAACTGGACAGGCAAGAGAAAGCTGCTCTGACATGCTCTATACATCTCTAAGAGAGAGGTGGGTTATCTCCCCTGCTCCTAGACACTCCTTTACATAAAAAGAAAGATACATTCAAACTGTGTAGGAAACCTTATCTTAAAAATCAGCAAACAAATGCCGCTTCACCATATTTGGCAGCTGCAATGTCTGCATACCTCAACAGGTCCCCGTGAAAAGGGTCTGGAGATCTCATGAATTACTAGTAAAGTGTTGTGATTTTTTCCCTTGAGTCATGCACCCTATGCATTTTTAATCTAAAAGCCTTTTTACCCGAAGAGGTTTGTACACATATTAACAAAACAAAATCAACCCTCCCAAAATTTACCTCCTGAACAAACTGTGACCACATTGTCTTAAGCAGACTTGACCTGAAAATACTTTTCTGGTCCACACAGGCATCAGGTTTCAGTCCCATTTTCCCTTCTTACCTTCAAAATAATATGCCCTCTTCTTCCTGTCTGAGACACCTGAAAGCTGATGGTCCATTGACAGCTGCCTGAATTGGTTTATTCTTTGTTAACTGTTTACTTTGGATCAAATGAAAGCAAAAAGGAAACGGAAAACAGCCCCACTGGGAGAAGACTCATGTGGGACAAATTAGGAGCCACTGTAAGATTCAAAAGTCCGGGGGAAAAACAGGACTAACTGGAGGCAGCTGTCAGGATGTGGTTTTCTGTTTATATTCTTTCTCCTTCCCTCCCTTAACCCCCTTACCGATACTATGAGAGAAAGTAAGCATGTGTATGTGTGTATGCACAAGCAGGAGCAAGTGAGCAAGCATGCAACACTGACCCCTCTTCTCCATAAAGCATGGAAAGGTAATGTAATCTGCATGAGAGAGACAACCTGCTCATAGAAATAAAAACAACTGTTAGAGTCACTTATTTAAGAAAAAACTAACTTTTTTTCTTATCCAAGTATCATAACATGCTGTAAAATTGTAATTTTAAAACATCAGTTTTAATTATTAAGTGAGCTGCAATCTGGAAGTGGACACATAATGCTCCACTTTGGTTTTGTGAATAGCAGTCCTGTTGCTGGATCAAACTTTCCTTGTACTCCCTCATCCAACTCCCCCTCTAAATACCAAAGCACCAACTGCTAACAAGGTGCATCACCATGTACAGAAGAAGTGTTGCTTATTCAGAAAAAAAAAACCCAAAACCTCAGCAGTTTGAGTTTTAACTTTAACATACAGTAAGCAATGCATACCTGGTACCAAAAATACAAAAGACAAAAAATAAAATTTCAACCCCTGGAGGAATTCTTCCCTTTCACATCTTCTCATGACTACCTCCCCACTTATTACTGCAATACTCCATGTAATGCACTCAAGGAGAACAAGTTCAATAGCTATTGTTAACTAATAGCTAAATCAGTACTCCTGGGGATATCAGGCCCCCATCCCTTACCACAATCTTCACCTTCATGTCATATCAGCTCGAGTCATTTTAGGGTGGGATGAACACCAAAGTCACAGATAATAGAACAGGAGACAGAAGGAACGAATGAATGGGACAGCACAGGCTGCTTGTTCCAAACCACTGAACAGCTGACAATCCCCACTTCCTCCAAAGAGAGTTCTGCCTCTTCCCATTTTTATTCTCCACCCTTCCTCTGTCTCTTGCTTCACCCTCCATGCTTATTTTGCCTATGAAGCTATAAGTGAATTGGTAAATATCTGGATTTCAAACTTCTGGCAAATCAGAATTGCATAGAAACCAAATTATAGAGGAGCCACAGAAGTCCCCTTCACTCTTTCTGTTACACTTAAGAAGGAATACACCAAAAAAGCTGATCTGACTCCATGGGTGTTCAGCATATTTAGAGGCAAAAGAGCGTAAAAAGTTCTAAGTGCAATCACAGAAAAACAAAAGCTTGGCCAAAGCTGACAGATGCAATCTTGAATGATTTTCCTTTAACTGTTCAAATGGTTTGACTTTCCCTGCTGGGTGAATGAATCAGAGATAGCTTAGTAGCAGGCATGTGCCTTTCACAGTCCATATTTTCTGTGTAATTACGTGCTTTGGTCCTAGCCTGCCAGTGTATTATTGCATTAAGTGCCTCAACAGGTGATGCTAACAAAGACAATACTGTAACAATATGCCTTTCTGCAGTCTAGCAGTCACCTGAAAGAAGGCTCTCAGTTTGCTGTAATCGTGTCCACAAGTCATATGAACAAAAGAAAAGATGAGGTTTTGTCCTTCAGTGACACTGGCAAAAAGTTCTAAATCTTATATCACCCACAGCAAGCTCCCTCAGACCCCAGTCAGAGGCTATTCCTCTGTTTGTTACTGTCTGTGATTAAATATATTCTCATTTCTTTTGAAACAAATGATCTTGCCTTTCATTTCAGTCCTCAAAAGCAACATTTTCAAGTAGAAAAAACAGAAGACAAAAAGCATCTACTTTATGAAGGATGAAAAAGGAAGGTTAGAAAAACTTTTTTCTGAATGTTTTTCTTTCATGTCTTTTGCAATAAACAACAGAAAATATACCCAGAGCTAATGATTTCATTTCATTCACTTATCTTCCCATTTCTTGAGAAAGTTAACTAACTCACGATCCCACCATAACACCCTTAATGACTTTAGGCAGGAAAGGTATTTCTCCTTTCTAAGAACACACACAACAGAAAAGACTGTCTTCCACACCAAATTACGGGTTCTTCTTGCAGTAACTACCATTCCTATTGTTATTTTTATGACGTATGAGTAATTCTAAAAGATCTAAATGTGTTTTTTGAACTATCACTCTAAGGTGACACCTAATAACCTCTGGGAAAAGGGAGCAGCATTTGCTACATACTCATAGAGGAAAACACCATGCCCTCTCAATTTTTTTAGTACATGTATTTCTATAAACCCATTCACCATCATAGGGTGAAATGTTCAACAAAGCACTCTGCCACACATTTAATGAAGACTTGATTGACAAAGTCCAAAAACTAGGATCAGAGCTGAGCCATTGAGCTATTCCTATCACCCTCAAGGAAACAAACAAACAAACAAACAAACAAACAAACAAAAACAAACAAAACCAAAAAAAAAAGCCCAAACAAACAAAAAACCCAACACCAAAAAAAACACCAAACCCAAACCAAAAAACCCTCACACAGCTAAACAGAACGAAACAACAAAAACCCCATAGTTGTCTTAGCATCGTTGTCACGTGTATTTCTTCTCCCAGATGTTCATAGGCAGCTGGGGCTGTAGAGGCTGAAACCTGAAAATATCCTGTCTTGGGACAAAGTAAATTTAAATTTTTCTAGACAGCTATGCCCATTTGCTGTTACATTAAAGGTATCAATTATTCCTTGTCTGCATGAGATTAATCAAAAAGAAAGAAATATTAGCTAGTGTCACTGAAAGAAGCTGCAAGGGAGAGAGAGAAACAAAAATTTTTCATGTGCATATAAATGGCCTTTAAATGGCACAGAGCAGGCTTGACCTATTAAACATTTCCTGCATTGCTTCCCCTCCTGGAAAGCACCAAAGCAAACTGACTGGGAGGGCTGAGAGTTCCTGCAATCCTTACTCCTGTATTCCTCAGATTCTTTGCTGGTTGGAAGGGAAGGGAGATATGGAGGAAGGGGAAATAGAAGATGGTCAGCAATAATAAACAATTCCTAAAGAAATAACTCCAAAAAATGGCACAGGAAAGAGCAGCAGAGCAGCCAAAGCAGACATCAGCAGTACCTTTCTTCACTGAACAAAGTATCCAGTGCGTTTGCCACTGTGGCTGGCAAACACTGCTCATTGTGTGATGAGCTACATCTACAGAACAGATGCAGCGGATCAGACACTTAAAATGAAACAGCTAACACTCAGTTTTTTATTACCTATGTGTCATCAGTAAATCTGTCCAGCTGCTCACCAAAAGCTAATCTGGCAAGACCCCAAGACTCAAGAATCAAAAATGGCTCGCTCCATGCAGACTGTGTCCGAGCACATTCACTCCCTCCTGAATAGACTTCTCGTGAGGGGAGATTTCTGACCCATGGCCGAGCCATCCCATGCGCTGCAGAGCACCAGGTTCTCCTCCCTCGGCACGCACCCCTTGCCATGTGATGCCTTTCAGTCCCACGCTCTGAAACGCGACTCTCAGTGCCACTCTTACCCAGACGGACTCCCTAATAGGGTGCTGATGGTTAAATTCACATCTACATGGTTAATTCAAAAGCACGTTACTTTATTTAAAAACCATTTCTTTCCATAGTAATTTTATCAGTCAACACAGTGCCACAGTTATGGAAGGAGAGTAGCACATCAATCCCTACCCCAGACAAAAACTGCAAGGATGCATCTACTGGCTGCTTATTGTGAGTGGGAAGGAAAAAAAAAAAAAAAAAGAAAAGCCAACCCTGCTTGTGAGTGAAATAAAGCTGCAATGTTTTGCTTTACTGCCATGCTGTGGAAAACACAGTACAGCATCCAAGCCAGGCTTCTTTTTCCACAGCGTGGCAGTAAAGAGAAGCAGCACAACTGCAACCCATCTTGGGATGCAGAATGACTGAAGAAGGGCAATGACTGAACTACTTTTACTACTACTCAAACAGAAATGACACAGTTTAAAAACAAAACTGATCATGTCACTTACTGGAGAGAAGGGAAGAGAAGGCCTGCTAATTAAAGGCAAGGATCTCCATCTTCTTCCAAAGGATGCAGCTCTTCCTCCTTACCATCCATCTGTTTCTGGTTTTGGCTCTGACCAAAACATTCACTCCACTGGAAATGTAGACCGCAGACCTATGCACAATAGCATCTGGGACAAATCATTGCAAAACCAATTACCTTTCTCTGTTTGGTGTTACTCTAAAACAGTTATTAAAACTGTTTTGGCTAAAACCTTGTTTCTCCACAGCAGGTCCTTCAAGCATCTGGTATATACATTACAGACAGGCCTGCCTCTTTGGTAGTTTCTGTGGACTCAGCCCTGTGACAACAACTCATGGTGTTCAGAATAGAACCTACTAGCCTGAGTCCTCCTGTTCAGCGGGTGGGATGCCAGCAGCCTCGCTTATATTGTTTTCAGGATTGGGATAGGGCTCCAAGTCTGCATACAAAAAACTATTATTCTTAAACCATAATGATCTATCATCGAGAATACTTACTTAATTCACACAATTTCCATTACTAAAGCTCTCCTATAGATTAAAGAAATAATAATCCTAACAATTAAAATTAATTGCCTTTTGTGCCAATGAGGACTGCCCTACTTCCCTCTTCCTGGGGCTCTGACTCCTTTGATCTGTCCATCGCTGTTACAAACATGAGCTGCAGGAGTGGCAGGTTCAAGTAGGAATGAAACAAATAATTCCTGAGTGGAATGAAGCTGAAACTGGCAAGCAGCCAAGATGCTAGCCCAAACCGTTCAGAAAAAATAACGGTAATAACAATAACAACTTTTGTAGTTACCACTCCAAATAATCCCAACAAAAAGTGTGGCTGGGAGATTCAGCATCCTGCTGAATCACTGGCAAAACATGTCAGCATACAGTCAACCACAGTTAATCTTGAACAATCATAAGAAACATTGTTTTTTTAAAAAAGTTTCTTTTATTTATTCCTTTTGCACGTAACTTTCTAGACAACAAAATATTTGTGTGTGAAACTAGCCTGTATTCTACTTTTCCCTTATTTCCACACTCAACAGCTAATTAAAAAAAGATGACCAAGTTGAACATCTCAGAAGATTACAATAACAAATCCAGTTTATTTTGCCAAAAGAAAAAAATAAGTGAAAAAACATGAATGAGAGCAAAATAACAAATTTAAAAAAATGAATGTGACCCATAAGGACAGTGAGAGTAAAGAATAGGTAATGCCCAGGACAGCAACATAAAAGAAAAAAAACCCCTTCTGTTCAAAACACAGGCTTAAATTATACTCTTTCATTTCTAGCCTTAAATAGACAGATTGATAAGGATACGAAACACCACACAGCACGGTAATTTTTTATAGAGGGAAACAACATGCTTAGACAATTTTCGCTTGGGGAAAAAAATGATAGCACTTTGTGCCAACTATAAAGACTTTCAGAGGGTCTTTTTTTTGTTTCATTACAATACTGTTATTAGATTCTCCCGTTTCTGAACATACAAAGACAATATAATATAAAGAGAATTTCTGCTGAGCACAATGGTTTTAGGAAGTATGACGTATTTTTTTCTTTTAGGTTCAGAGGTTACAATAGCCATTTCAGACAACCTAGTAAACACTGCATCATTGGTATTTCCATATTTTCCAATAAATGAGGTTCTGAAAGCCTAAACAGTGTAACAAATGCATGAACAGGCTTTGCTATTCAAAGACAGTCTTTGTAACAAAGTCATACTAACAAATCTAGGTAGAAAGCAAAACAACCCCTTAAACTGCTGAGCTATTACCTTTTACATCTTATCACGAAAAAATGCCGAACCACTCCCTTTCCTCATTGCTTCATGGCTACTTCTTTCCCAGTGTTTTGGGTTTTACTTCACTGAGAGTTGGGCAGAGGATAAAAAACATGCACGGCTGCGGAGAGCTACGCTTTTAGTGAGAGTTTCACAAAAAAAAAGGCTAGCTGCCATTTTCAATGCAGCACACAGGTTTCAGGCATCAAATCTAAGACTATTAAAAACCAACTGCAATGAAACACAATTACGTGACCGACCGCTGCCGTCGCCCACGTTTTATCACTGTGTTGGCTGGCACTTTTACAGTCACCCCCATGCTGTCACCTGGGGGTGTTCCCCCTCCGTGGGAGGGAGGAGGGTTTGGCTTTGGAGAGAAATTTCTGGAAGGGCGGATTTGGGTTGGCGCTGCCTCTGCTGCACTCCCCGGAGCATTGCGTGCCACGAACAGCAGAGGAGCATGAGGGAGGCACTGGCGGTGGGTGATGCACCGGGTGGTCACGGGGCTGCAGCACCGAGCCCGCCGCCCGCTCCCTACTCTGTCTCCAATCATTTCCATACCCACAGAAGCATGAAAGAGGGGCAGTGACAGACACGAAACCTTGCACGAAACACCGTGGAGGAGCTCCTGTCTAGTATTCATTGGAAATTAACTCCTTACTGACTTATGTGACGTTCAAACAAAGCAAAAAAAAAAAAGGGGGAAAGGAGGGGGGACCGATGATGGGGCATGAGCCGTAAATCAGACTCTCAACCCAGCATGGGATGAAACGGCAAAAATTGGAATTGACCTGCACCCAAAAAAAAGGGTGGTGGTGGGGGGAAATCTCTTCTTCAGTTGTACACTGAAATGAAATTATCTCCACTCAATGGCTTGCTCATCCCAAGCCAAGCCTTTGTTCAGGGTACCACCTCACTACCAGCAAGACAAAGTGGAAAAAACCAAAACATCTGCTCATTCAAGATGTGCCATTCTCCCCCTTCTGCCCAAAATGTTCTCTCTGGATTTTGGCTACAATGAAAAGTGGAGGAAAATCAAAATAAGGTGCACTAAATAGAGTGTGGTTTCAGCTCTTCCACTTCCTCCCTCTGAAATGCTGCCATATAAGCAGTGAAAATTAATTATAATGTTTTACAAATAATTTGTATATTTATATACAAATTACATTTATTTAAATTCAATGTCATTGACATGTTAGAAAAAACCAATTATTTTTATTGGGGTTTTTTGAATTAATATACACATATACACACAGCTCAGAAGAGATGCATACACACACTTCGATAGACATATATATACAAATATATTTATGTATACATTTGTGAGTGCAAATATATTATGTGTACAATATACAGATCATATTTTTAGATTATTTAGACTTTGCTAGGCTATTTTGTATGCACTTTAGCTCTGCCCACATCCATGTTGTCTTCTCATTTGATATTTACTGAGATTTAAGTGTCACATAATTAATAACTATGTGAGATAATGAATGCAAATTACAGTATAACTAAAAAAAATGGAGAAAAAGCCACCTGGCTTAATGCAAAATATCCTCTCATAAAACAGAAGGATTATATATACCTTCAATATCACACGTTACTGAACAATCCCTAGATCACTTTTCCAAATTATTTGTTCTATTCCCAGACTGTTTGTTGAGATTAAGAGAAGGTTTCTTGTTACTAGAAGGTGTGTATTACAGGGCAGTGATCCAAATAAGCACAACAAAGGCACATGGTAAGGCAAAAAAAAAAGATGAAAATTATGAGAGGAAAAGAAGGGAAGGGAAGGGAAGGGAAGGGAAGGGAAGGGAAGGGAAGGGAAGGGAAGGGAAGGGAAGGGAAGGGAAGGGAAGGGAAGGGAAGGGAAGGGAAGGGAAGGGAAGGGAAGGGAAGGGAAGGGAAGGGAAGGGAAGGGAAGGGAAGGGAAGGGAAGGGAAGGGAAGGGAAGGGAAGGGAAGGGAAGGGAAGGGAAGGGAAGGGAAGGGAAGGGAAGGGAAGGGAAGGGAAGGGAAGGGAAGGGAAGGGAAGGGAAGGGAAGGGAAGGGAAGGGAAGGGAAGGGAAGGGAAGGGAAGGGAAGGGGGAAAAAGGGAAGGGGGAAAAAGGGAAGGGGGAAAAAGGGAAGGGGGAAAAAGGGAAGGGGGAAAAAGGGAAGGGGGAAAAAGGGAAGGGGGAAAAAGGGAAGGGGGAAAAAGGGAAGGGAAGGGGGAAAAAGGGAAGGGAAGGGGGAAAAAGGGAAGGGAAGGGGGAAAAAGGGAAGGGAAGGGGGAAAAAGGGAAGGGAAGGGGGAAAAAGGGAAGGGAAGGGGGAAAAAGGGAAGGGAAGGGGGAAAAAGGGAAGGGAAGGGGGAAAAAGAAAAAAGAAAAAAGAAAAAAGAAAAAAGAAAAAAGAAAAAAGAAAAAAGAAAAAAGAAAAAAAGAAAAAAAGAAAAAAGAAAAAAAGAAAAAAGAAAAAAAGAAAAAAGAAAAAAGAAAAAAGAAAAAAGAAAAAAGAAAAAAGAAAAAAAGAAAAGCCACCACAAATCCAATGTAGGGGAATGTAGATGGGGGCAGAGAAGCAATGATTAAAAGAATAAAAATCTAAAATTCTGCAGCTGCACAGGAGGAAAGCTGCCAACAGCATGGCAAAGCACAAAACTCTACAGAACTGACTGACTGGGGCACCTTATGTGGAACTGCAGCTCCTGGAGTTTGTATCCGTTGTGGTATTAATACAATGGACTAACTGCCAAAGGAAAGAAGCTCCTAAGAAACTTCCTATTTACTATCCTGTGAAATGTACACTACGTTGCCAGAATGCTCTTAGAGAGAATGCTGCTGAAGAAATGAACCTTCAAGCACACACCATCAGGCAAAAGACAATGAGGAACCAAACAATCACCCAGATGAAACCACTAAAAAGCCGCATTTTCCTTGTTCACAAGCTGCAAAACAAGCCTCATTTTCTTCATCAAGTCATAAAAGAACATAAAACCAGTAAAGAAAATTTCCATGATGCCTAAGACTATATAACCCTAACAATTTTCTTCTGCAATAAAAAAAATTAAATAGTAATAATGGAAAACCTTGGGAAATGTAGAGATTTTATTAGTTTTATTAACTCAACAATATAAACTTGAATTATCTCAGTTTGTTTATTTGCTAGTTACTCATTTCAAAGTGCCTCTCAGTGCTAATGAAAATAAAATCTCAAGTGCTTTATAAAAGCAATGGGGTTGGCTGAAATGACTAGAGATTTTTATTTTATTTATGTTAAGATGTTTTCTCCTCAATTAGTAACTAAATTGTTAATTTAGGAAGTGGTAGTTACATTTTTATATCTCCTGTATTAGTAATGCCATCAAAATAATCAAAGCCAAACAAACAAAAACCACAAGTATTAAAGTAAATATTATTTGGGCGATTACTTTTTATTTATTGTCACTAGATATTTATTAATACCGGAATGCTAGAAAGGGGTATATTTAACCTTTTTGCCCCATCTCTAAATTCTTTAACTGTATGGCACAGTGTGACTATTTATGCTTAATCTCTTTTTTCCTCCTCCATCTACTTGTTTTCCTGGCAGTTTGCGCTCCCAGCCTGAAGTAAATTAAAAAACTATTTTCAACTGATTCGGAACTATTTAAACTTATTATTCCTTCAAGGATATTTTTACTTGAAGCACTTCAGGAGTTAAATTGCTAAGTTAAAATCAAAGTAATGACCCCAAGCAGAGATTACTGAGTTGCAGAGTAAATTCATATAAATAAAATTGGACTGAAAGGCATTTCCCGCTGAATGATAGTGTCTCGATTAAATCTTGTACTGGCACTAAGCATGCCTCGTGGTTCTAACAGCCCATCACTTGCATTAAGACTGTCACAAAGCGAATGTATACCAAACAAACCCAATCAGAACTTTGCCCTCAAAGCTGTGAAAGCTTCCAATTTCCTAATATTTCCAGACCACTTGAGTGACTGCCTCACAAAACATAAGGATAATTAAACTGACATGAAACAACTGCCCTGTTTAAATCCTAGGGGCAGTTTGTCTAACCTTCTGATCCCAGGGGAACCTACAGCCACTCAAGCACCTGTCTGTGGTCACTATCTGACAACCTTCACAAAAATACTTCTCCTGGTGTGTGGGACCATCTACCACACGCAATAGCATGATCCATATTTTACTCTCATTTACGACATGCAGCAAATGCAAATCTTTTTCTGACCTGCAAATGTAAAACAAGTTTGTTATGGTTGAATGTTCCATCAGCATCTTCTAACTGTAAGAAAACCAAATAATCTGATGAAGTCAATTCATTTGATATGTCTTTATAAATCGGCTCACTTTTAAATTATTAAAACTCACAGAAACAATAATCGCCAAAGCAAAAATTGAGCATGAGTGACTTGCCTTAAAATAAAAAATTAAAAAATGCCTGGAATTATCAGAGGTTAAATCAATTTTTGTTCTCAGAAAGATCATCCTCCCAATTTTATTTACGGCAATGTCAGTTTTTTCCACTGACTTCAGTGAGATCATGAGTTGGACTTAAAAATTGCAAAATAACACATCTCATAATTTATTATCCACATTTACTGCCAATTTTCTCCCTTAAAAAGAAAACAGAAAAAAAATGTCACTGTTTGGCCTTGTAAATGATTCACTTTGCCAATTCTGTTCTTAATTGTGGTTACCAATTTCAAATACATTTACATGTTTTATAAAAGCCAATTTCCTTCTGTCTTCCTGAATACTCCACAGCATACAGGTTTGCAGGGACAGAAACCATTTTGTTCACCATTAAAAAGTAAATTAATGGAACAAGAAATTTCTGAATCTAGAAGGAGCTCCACCAGTATGTTAAAAACCTCAGTCTCCATCTGCATTATGAGATAAAACAAAAACTACAAAGTCTAATGTCTGGAGGATGGGGGAAAAGCTGAACTCCAATACCTGTAAAAAGAGAATCTGCAAGTATCATCACTTTTCCCTTATTTAAAAAAAAAAAAAAACACAAAGAAAAACAAAACAAAAAACTCTCTTTTGTATGTTTTTCCTGAAAAGAAAATAATTTACATTTTGACTATTCTAGTGTCATGATCTCTAACTCTTTTCAATTTAGGACCAACTGAAAAGCTTCTCCTCTGGAGTTTCTCTCATTATGGAAAAAATGAGACCATTCATCTGTCTAAGATCTTCTTGTCTGAGAAACGGTTTGGCAAGAGTAGTGTGCACCTTCCAAACATTGATAACATTTGCATATAGTCCCGTTTTATTCTAAAAAATCAGTTCTTTCGTTAGCTCATTTATAGGTATCTTTCTGAAACTTCAAAATGACTTGGCAATTTCAGAAAGGATTTCAAAGGGTCACTTGATTTTCCTCTCATAGTACATTTGCAATATTAACCACACTTAGCATAACACCATCGGGGGCATTAGTTTTATTATTTCTATGTACCCTCCAGGGCTTCCATTTTCATCCTCAGAGCTCAATCACAGTTTTTCACACACTGCTCCTGCCCAAGAATATAACAGTGCTTACCTTTTTTTTTTTCTTTTATGCTATATATTCAGATGAATGTCAAGTGCTGATTGAGAACACATTCCATGATGATCCCTATTTTCAGTTAAAATACATACTTACAGTTTTAGATTTAACTCTCTGCCTTTTCGGTCAGAACCATTTAGCTGGAGTCAATCAAGCATGTGATTAGAAATAATAACTCACAAGCAATGAATTCAAAAAGATTAGATCTTCGCCAAACTGTGTAAGTGTGGCAAACTACTACCTCTCCTCTCATACTTCCAAAGAAGGTACTGAACACATACCTCAATAGACAGAATTCTTGGACCTTAAACACTGCACTTGTGACTTACAATACCCAACATTTAAATTCTCACTTTCCATAAGGCACAATCAATACAGGTGTGGCTTCCCTTGGGTGGACACCTCCTATTAACAACATCATTGAATTAGACACGCCCAGAAAGAAAAAATGTGGGGAGACTTTCAGATACTTATTTATAAAGAGTGAAACTACCCACCAGGCAGAAATTTTTTTGTTTTCAAGTAAAAAATCTACTGCTAATGATCTAAGATATAAAACTGTATGTTAATGACAGTAATGATATTTTAGTTAATCTTCAGTTACCCTCTTTCAGAAAAGGTTCATCACTGTGAAATATAGTTGTCAAAAATAGCAGAGCAGAACTTCAGAAAATGGCATCTTTAAGACGAGAAAATATAGTTGGGTCTCTCTTTAGGTCCTCTCCCTCCAAAACCAAAGGGAAAAAAAATGGTCTTTGTTTGTTTTTGTTTTACTTAACTAAATGAAGAGTCAAATTCCAGTGTCTAGTGTGCCGATTTCAGAATATTCAGATATTACTCCATCTGCTTTATATTAACAGCCTCCAAAGAATCACCTGCCTTTAGAAAAATCTACCATGCTCAGATTAGCCTAAATAAATCTCTGGCTTCACCCATCTCCTTTACCATTTCCCACTCTTTTACTGATACCAGAACACAAATACAGGATTTAAAAATCATTATTTGGCAGAAGCTCTCAAGAATTGCATAAAGCCCTGCTTTTAATGTCGGTTACAGTTGTGATTCCTGGCAGAGAGAACTTCAAGTGACTTGCAATAGTTTACTCAGCAAGCTATTCATCAGAACATCTGGAGGTGCTCACAGTTCAACAACCTTACTAACTTGCCAGCAATCCTAATATATTGACCTACAAATACTTTTAAATATTGTCCTTTCTGAGGTTTCCTCTGGTACATGTTAAGTGTCATTTTCAGCTTCCAAAGACAACTTGCCATATAGTCCTGCTCCCCAACTGCTATTCTACGTCAGCAATAAGGAATACATATTTGTCTCAGGCCAACTGTCCAAGCAATCAAAAGAAGCAAATCTCAGATTGAATAAACTTTGAAATATATCTGAATATATCTCAGTGTCAAAACTTTAGATGAACATTGAATGAACAAGGATTCACCACTACATACCACTTAATAACAAAACAGTACTTAAAGGGAAAACTGCAGTGTTTTTCTACATTTCTGATATAAACTGGAAAAAACTGCCACACAACTCCTCTGAAAAATTACATACCATCTTTCCAGAACAGTCCTTTAAATCAGAAACAGCACTGAAAACATCTAGTTCAAATGAAGAAGGATGAACCAGCATTTTTTTTAGTAAGTTGCTCTGCTTTTTTGCTTTTTATCTGTTAGGTTCTCCTGAAGACAATAAACTTAATTTTCTTGAGAAAAGAATAATAATAAGGGAGTCTATGTTCTTGTTTAATGTATAATATAAACTGGCTTTAAAAATATTTCTGAGGACAACAATCAGAAAACTCTTTAATTTAATTATGAATACATCCAAAGGTAACTACTGTACTTTAACAACACAATTCCTGTTGTGAGACCCCA